>OU744338.1:88903656-90347406 GCA_916610165.2 Gymnosoma rotundatum
GGCAATTGCAATAAAGATGGAGGAAAAATATGGCGATGGAATGTTTTAGATTTTTTTTTATGTATTTAATAATATGAGAGTCTGCACATATATACGTGGGACTAGAACTTTCGAGAATTCTGAAGTAAATTCAGCAACGTAAAATGGTGGAGAGCAGACATATAAAAGGGAATAGGAGAGAACAGAAAGGAGGAGTTAGTTAACAGGTCGTGACGAGAAAGGACGAGTTTTTAAAGAAGTTTGAAGTGTAATAAGTTGAAATTTTATAGTGTTTTTGCAAAAATTAATAAGCACAAAATTTAAAAACAAAACTTACAAATAAAAACAAGAAAACAAAGAAAGGCTGGTGAATTATTAAAATCTATATCGACAGAATAGTTTTGTTTAAAAATCGTTAGTGCAAGCAAAATTTGAACTAAAAGCACAGGTGAAACTATTGATTATGAGAGTAAAGACCCAGCTTTGATTTAATGATTGAATTCAAATTTTAATAAAAATTTTAAATAACAAAGTAAAAAAAAAAAAACATTAATATTATCAAACTTAAGATTGTCCAAAATAAAGCTGTAAAAGATATCCTCATTGTGCCGGAGATAAAAAGGATGAAACAGAGGCCGGAAAATCAACAGGCTAGCCGAAGGTCACGATTTGTTCAAGCCGAGTTAAAAGGATGTTGCAAAGGTGCCTAAAAAACAAGGAAAAAGATACGTAAATAGTTTTGTATATTAAAACAAATAATAATAATTTTGTTGAGAACTGTATGCTTATGTAGGAAATTTAGTGTTACGTTTTTTGAGATTAAATTTTGTTTAATGTTTAAGTGTATTTAGTATTATTGATAAGTTATTTTTGTGATTCATATTTCATCTTAATTCTTGATTAGTGATAAAAAACGAGAAAGAAAATATGTGTTAGTATTGTGGTAAAGCAAAGTCTTGAAAAGGAAATTTTGAAGTGGTTGTTTTTTTTTCTCTCTAATAGCTCAGGGTTTTAAGGTACGAATTAAATTTATACATAGTTTTCTATTTCTCTGGCGACTGCAGAATTGGCAGATAAAATATGTCTTAGGGAGCTCCTTCAGATAGGATAAAAGTAGCAAAACCGTGAAGAATTGTAATAAACCTTAAAATCGAATAGGGTGAAGAGACAAAAAAAAAAAGGAAAACAATACTATTGGTGTTATAATAGAAGTACCAAATTTGCTTTATGGCAGAAGTCAAATAATTTAAATAATAATAGCATATACTTATAAATATTTGTAATTTGTTGGTCAGCAATTTGAATATTAAGTTGTTTATTGTAATTAGGTTTAAGTTTCAGAATAAATAAAATATTATGTATTGAAATGTTAGAAGGCAAGATGTTTGGTTAAAGTTTATTTTTAGGGGTAATGAGAAACTAAGGTAAGAAAGAGTGTGTGTGTGTGATTCGTCTTATGGGGCCATTAACAAAGGACCGGAATAGGAAATGGCCACGGTTGGGATATGGGCGGCTGGAAGAGTCATCTAACTTCCCTAAAGATAGTGTGTTTGTTGTGGTAGAGTTCAATGTTATATATATATTTTTTTATTTTATTTTGTAATTGCTGCATGACCGTTGGGCTTAAGTGAGGGTTGAGATCACACGTCCCGTATAGTCTCTAGTTGAGCTAGTTTTATAAAATCGCTTAAGTGCCACCAGGTCACGTAACAATTTTTGGTTTTTACATATAAAAATATAAGCTAACATAATCACGAGGATGCAAGATTTAGGAAGCTCCTTTAGCTTAAATATGTGCATGAAAGTATCATCAAAGGAAAGCTTATGATATATAGATTAATAATATTGTAATTATTTTTTTCGCGCCATATTTTCAAAAACTGAACAAATCAAGTTAAGGTGGTTTTTTTGAGAAATTAAATATAATAACGCATCGGGCTATTGCTACAAAATTTTGAAGTGATAGAGCTAAAAGAGTTTTTAATCAAATCGTGAAATAAAATTTAATTTTTTTTTGTTTTAACATATAAATTCCCGGAAAGGGGAAAATGTCATAAAATAATTGTTTTTTTTAAAGACTTGTAACTTTTAACGAAAAGCGCTATCAATACAAAACTTAAAACTTGTTTATTTTAAATTTTATTAAGAATATAGCAAATATCTAAATATAATAATTTGATAATAAATAAGCGTGGCGTATTACGACACTAAGTTAAGATTGCTCAAAATTAGCAAAACAAAAAAAAAAAATAAAAAAATTTGTAAGCCAATTTTCTCCCTGCACACTTAAAAATATTTCTATATTTAAAATATTTTTATAGATATTTTCAAGATCTGATTAAATTTGAAAAATTTTAATATTTGAGTTAAAAAATTTTTTTTTTATAAAATTTAAAAAAAATGATATGTCCGAGGTACCTAAATTTGGGGCCCTACCCAGAAGCCCTACTTCACCTAAGAGCCTGACCGTCCGTAGATTCACTGAGAAACACCTCTGCCCCGCCTCTGTAAAATTTCGTTGAGATATATTGAGTGGTTCATAAGATACCGAATTTTGTAAAAAAATCGTTTTCAAACCACTGTGCGTCAGTCGATTTGATGTCTGAAAATATATTTTACAAAAACAAAATACATGCTTTTTACTTATTGTTGTAGTTGGTTTAGAACTGCTATTACCTGTTAAATTAATGTGCCTTGGGCGCTTACATTCTTTGAGAAAATCTTGGAAAACATTGACTGCAAGTGTCCCAAGTTAGTCATGGCCCACACTAAGCTGATATGAGCCCTGTGCTAAAAATCTCAAATCTGCCGAAGTAGTTTTCTTTCCAAAACAAGTTTTTGTTTGTTCGAGCTTTCATCATCACTTGAATCAAAATTTACTTCACATATAAAAAACATTCTTTCACAAAAATATCTAACACAAATAAAATTAACAAAAAATGTAGGGATGTGCAATTTCATTTTATAAAAATCGATAAACCGTCGACGTCTTCACAGGGGTGTTATAGAATGCAAAATTTTTATTGAATTGACGCCGACATTGATACGAAGTGATATTGATACTCAAACGACGATGACGCCGACAACTAGACTAAGGGTGAATGATTTGTGTACAGGACGCTCTTGTTTTTTCATGCATGATTTTTTTGTAAATCTCAAAACATACCCCTGCAAAGTTTTGAACGAATTTCTATGTGGAATTTTGGGGTGACTGTTCGAAACGGTAACTGCTGCCGTTAGCGATGTCGCCTTTCCCCAGAGGTCGCTGGGAATTGACAATTGGGGTGGCCACATGTCTTGTCCGTGTAGACAGAGTGGTCCATATAGCCATAAATTACATTCCGATAGTTGGATAGCTGGAAGACCTCTGGATAGTATGTCAGCGGGATTGTCCTTTGATCTGACGTGGCGCTATTGGCTGGGCAATGTCAACGATTGAATTTTAGGGACTCAGTTTGCCAAAAATGTATGGTACAACGAGAATTGGGAGTTTATGCAGGAAAGTACTATTTCGGAGTTCGTCCAGACGAGCAACCATTGATTTTTGTTTTAAAGATTCATTTTGATTTTTTGCATTAGCTGGGAAGCCGTAAACGCGGCACATAACTCCAACCGAGGCAGTGTCTGCTTTTCTAATGGAGCAACTCTTGTCTTGGAACAAAGTTATTGCACAATAACTCTTTTATTATTTATTGCAATATCAATGCAGAGGGAGGTCTAAAATGGTGAAATGGAGAATTTTTGACAGAGTCGTTTGGATGCAATATTTACTTGTGAGCCAAAGTCCGGAATTGCTCTTAACTCATTTGATGCAAGACCCTGATGACCCGCACCGGTATTTGTTTCTGACACAACTGCTACTTGTGAGTCAGGCGGCCTTACTTCTGAACTTAGATTTAAAGATGGAGTTAATGAGCTTCACGTTGTTATTGCCTCTTTTTTCTAAGTGGAGCAACGTCTTGCGTATTTTTTCGCACACCTTTTGCAGCTTTCTAAATTACAAGTTTTTGAAGCATGGTCACTTCCGAAGCAATTTATACATAACCTCCTTCGTTATACCCATTGTAGTCGTTCTGCATCTGATAGTCGCAGGAGTTTACTGCAGTGATATAGTTAGTGGTCACTACTATTGCACAGTCTGCATGTATTACTATGTTGCTTCCGTTGGCTGTTATAATATTTGATACCACCTTGTGTTGTGGGTTGTCCTTCAGAGCAACTGCCTCCATTGACTAAAAGTTTCTCTCCAAGAACTCCAAAAATTCCTTGATTTTTGGAACTTCGCGTGGATGTGAAAGAGATTGCTCTTATCGAAGGCGGGTGGGTTGATCAAGCCTTTTTAATAACAGTTGTAGTAGCAACGGATCCCAAGTGGCTGTGTTTATTTTAATATTCTGTAATGCTTATAGACACTCTTGTGTTTTATCATGCAATGACTTGTAATTATCGCTGTTTGGAACATCGAGCAGCTCCTGTACCAGTTTGCCAACGAGTAATCGTTTGTTGTTGTAGTGTTCTATTACTAACGGCCATGCTGCTAAAATTGTCTCATGCTTGATAAAATTTGCTGCTTCTCCTTCCTTGTGTTTTGTATTATCAGTGAAGAGAACAAAACATGAAATTCCTTCCACTTCAAATTTAGGAAGCATTATCTTGGGATTTACGACTGCCCGTGAATCTGGTTGATTATTTTGGGGAATGGAGTGGTTTTAATCGCCGTCCGTAGCTTCTTTTCTAACTGGATAAATCTATCCTATAATAGCCTTGTTGAGTTTTATTACAATTTTATTTGTAAAAAGAATTAGAATTTGTGTTAAGTACAGTTGAGTAAAGAAAAAAGACAATTTATATAATCAGCGTTTATTATAATACAACCTGTCTGCTTTGAAGTCAAATGAAAAAGAGATCGTTTAAAATCAAAATTAAAGACAAATGCCTTTGTACAATCGTAGTTAAAGTTGTTACATATATACATACTGTAAAATTGAGGAAATATTTAAAACTTAAATGACTACCAACAAGATAAAATTTCTGTGTGTAAAAAAAAAGAAGAACCGCTAGCGTTAATATGTAATTAGTCACAAGAGATTTAAGAAAAAAAAGAAGAGATTTCAATATGTTGTTAAAAAGCATTCTCCAATTTGATTTGAGTAATTAAATAGTTGTATGGCAAACATGCAAAACCAGTATTTTTGATCAAATGATTTTCAAGTATACACTTTGTATAATTAGATTAGATACACTAGTAAATATTTCAAAAATAAAGTACAATTAAAATATTTATAAGTAATTTCGTTTTAATAAATAGCAGTTTCCACAACATTCTCCCCCTCAAGAACGAATGTTTTTAAGTAAGTATGTTATTCAAAGAACGGCCTATTGTTGGGAGTAATTTTAGTCGAGTTTTTAAACTCCGCTATGCTCCGGCTCACAGCGATTTACGGTAGGCTCCGTTCTGCTCAAGTTATTATCTTGCTTATCAAAAGCGTTGTTTTCTTCGCATTCGGGAGATATGTCTGGAAGAAAGGAAATTTTAGAGATCGGCCTTTTAATAATTTTATTTTTTGTAAGAATAGATACCACCCTTATAAATTTGTCTGGTCCTGGATGAACATCTTTAATACGCCCAAGTAGCCACTGTCCTGGACCACACCTTTCATCAGCAACGAGTACTAAATCGCCAATTTTGGGATTGACGGTGCCCCTTAACCATTTTGGACGTGCTTGAAGACGATTCAGATATTCTCTGTGCCACCTTTTCCAGAAATGCTGCTTCAGCATTTCTATAGATTTCCAGCGAGTTAGATGATTGATATTTTGGTCAAGCATTGTTTCTTCTTGAACGCAGTGCGTTGATTCGCCTATAAGAAAATGCGCTGGAGTTAGCGCATCAAAATCGGATGGGTCTGCGGACAAAGGACATAGTGATCGCGAGTTTAAACAACTTTCAATTTGGCAGAGTAGGGTTGCTAACTCTTCAAAGCTTAGAACTCGATCATTTGTAATACGTTTTAGATGGTGTTTAACGGATTTTACACCAGCCTCCCATAGGCCACCAAAGTTTGGTGAGGCTGGTGAGATAAAGTGCCAATTTGTATAGTTAAGGCTTAGTGCTTGGCGCAAGTCTTCAGGTAATGATTTTTCGTTTCTGTGGTAAATGATCTGCAGTTCTCTTGAGGCGCCCACAAAATTTGTGCCACAATCTGAATAGATGTCAGTACATGCACCTCTTCGCGATACAAATCGTCTGAATGCAGCCAAAAAAGCCTTCGTGGTAAGATCAGAAACCGCTTCCAAATGTATAGCTTTCGTCACCATGCAAACAAATAAGCAAATATAGCCTTTGGAAAGAATAGCAGACCTTAAAGTTGAATTTTTAATAGTTATCGGGCCGGCGTAGTCGACACCACTATGTTTAAATGGTCTGGTTACGTTAAGACGGACCCTTGGCAAGTTACCCATAATTTGTTGGGAAGTTTTAGCAGCATATCTAAAACGTTGCATGCATTTATGAATAATGGATTTAGCCAATTGATTTCCAGAAATTATCCAAAATTTACGATTCACTACTGACATAGTTAGAGTAATACCACCATGAACAGTTCTTTCATGTGCATCGGTAATTACAAGTTTTGATAATGGATTTGATTTTGATAATACTATCGGATGTTTTACATTGTAACTGAAATTAGAATTCTGCAGACGTCCACCCACACGAATTACTCCATTTTCGTCAAGAAATGGCAACAGCTTAAGCAGTGAATTATTCTTTAACTCGCGATTTTCGTTAAGCTGCTGAATCTCATTAGGAAAATCTATCAACTGGCTTACCTTAACAAGATGAAATAATGCTTCATTAATTTCGGATGTTGCTAAAACTTGAATTCGTTTTAATTTGGGGTTTTTGCAATTGTGAATAAAACGAAGACACAATGCAGAAATTCGAAGTAAAGTTCTTAGTTTAGAAAATCGTGTAAGAATTTCAGGATATATCCTTTTGAAGCTTGTATTTGTTGAGAATTTAATAGATCTTTTTTCTTCGATAGTATGTAAATTAGAAAGCGGCCTTGGCCAATGTTCTGAAGTTTTATAGAGAAAGTTTGGACCAAACCACCATGAATTATTTTGACTAAATCATGTGCTAAACTGCCCCTTGATGCGCAATCCGCTGGATTTAGCAATGATGGCACATATTTCCATTGAAGTGGATTACTTAAGTGCTGTATATCCGCTACTCTATTGGCAACATAAACTGTCCAGGAGGAAGGAGGCTTGCGAATCCAACTTAGAATTGTCACTCCAATAGAAAACATTATCTATAGTTATGTCAGATAATGACTCTTTAACATTCTGTGTTAATTGTACTAACAGTTTGGCAGCACATAGCTCCAACCTTGGTATAGAAACGGTTTTGATTGGTGATACTTTGGATTTCGCCTGTAAAATATTCACAAATATATTACTTGAGGTAATAACTCTGGAATAAACAACAGCTGCATTGGCTGTAGTTGACGCATCACAAAAGCAATGCAATTCCGTTTGGGATCCAGTCGACCATTGAATCCACCTCGGAATTTTTAAATCACCTATTTGTGATAAACCTGACTTATGTTTGAGCCATTGCCTCTCAATATCTGGTGGAATCTCTTCATCCCATTCTAATCCGTGCTCCCATAATTGTTTAAAAATAGACTTGGCGACTACAATACATGGTGTTAACCACCCCAATGGATCATATAATCTGGCAGTTTCAGACAGAATTGACCTTTTAGTCACAAGTTTTGTCTCTTCAATATTAACTTTAAATGAAAACGAATCATTGTGTGTATTCCATTGAATACCAAGGGTTTTGACAACGTTGTCTCTATCAAAATTTAAAGTAGCAGATGCCTCTCTGTACTCTTCAGGAATGGTTAGTAAAAGTTCACTGGAGTTAGTTATCCATTTTCGAAGATTACAACCACCCTTATCAAGAAGAGCACATAAATCCTTTTGTAGAATTATGGCATTTTTAAGATTATCTGCTCCTGAAATAATGTCATCGACATAGGAATCAGAAATTAATACTTTAGCTGCCGTCGGATAATCCAATTGAAAATCATATGCAAGTTTTTGCAGCACGCGAATAGCTAAGTAAGGTGTAGAGGTGGTACCGTATGTGACGGTATTTAATTCATAAATAGAAATATCTTCAGTAGGCTCAAATCGCCAAAGAATCTGCTGGAATTTTCGATGTTCGGGGCATATTTCTATTTGTCGGAACATCTTTTCAATATCCGCACCAAATGCTATTTTATGTCTTCGACATTTAATAATAATTGATGGAAGACTGTTTTGAAGGGCAGGGCCAGGGACGAGTTCCTCGTTTAGAGATTTTTGGTCAGTCAAATGACAGCTACCATCGAAAACAACTCTAAGTTTGGTCGTTGAACTATTTTCCTTCAAAACACCATGGTGAGGTAAAAAGTACGAATTTTGACGAAGATCTTCAGGATATTTTCCTATTCTTGACATATGTCCCAAAGCTTCATACTCTTGCATGAAGCTTTTATAACTTTCAGCAAAATGCGAACGTTTAGAAAAAGAAATCTCTAATTGCCGTAACGCGTTTATGACATTATTCTGAATAATAGGCTCAGTGTTATCGTACAGAAGAGACTTAAATGGTAATTTTACCATATAGCGTCCAGCTTCTGTTCGAGTGGTTGTGGTTTTAAAATAATTTTCACATGCCAATTCTTCTTTAGTTAATTTTCTCTTTGTAACCACTTCCTCCTGTTCCCAGAACAATCTTAATATGCTTTCTAAATTTGCGTTATGTATGAAGATTACATTACTTGTCACTGTATTATTATTTCCAGAAAATACCCAACCGAAATGAGTATTTTGAAAAAAGAGATCATTATGTAAAAATGAGTCGGAAGCAATTTTTATCTTCGAACAGATATCCGAACCCAATATTAAATCGATAGGGTCAGAATTATAGAATAAAGGATCAGCTAAACTGTCACTTACAACTTCAGGCATGGAAATACCTTTACTCGACGGATCTGGAGTATAGGAAGAAAGAGTGGGTAAAAACAAAGCTGTACATGAAAGTACTGGTTCCTTTTTCCGATTGTATAAATCAATGTTAACAAAATGTTTCGACAAACTTTCATTGCCATTACCAATACCTACTACCTTACAATGGGACTTATTCCGCTTAACGCCTAAAAGTTGTACCACAGATTCGGAAATTAAGCTTCCCTATGATCCAGGGTCTAAAAGGCACGTAAATAAAAGTAACCACGATCTGTGTGGACAAGTAATCGAATAGTGTATAACAGAACCGTATGAAAAGAATTGACATTATGAATTGTCACCGGAGGCTCTATTTTACATTTTGAATCAGAAATGGGAGAAGAAACAGATGAAGAATGATTTCCTTCGGAATGAAGAATAGTGTGGTGCTCTTGCTTGCAGATAATGCAACGATATGGAGAGCTGCAGCTTTTCTGATCGTGGCCTATAGTAAGACAATTTCGGCAAACCCTTTTATTCATCAAAAATTCATTCTTTGAATTAAAAGAAAGGGATAAAAACTTAAAACATTTTGATAATGAATGATTTTTATTGCAATAGATACAAGAAATTGAACTTTGTTTAGAAATATTACCAGTATTACAAGAAGTTTTTTTCGAGTGTATGAAAAATGTTTTACCCTTGATGGGCTTCTGTTTTGAAGTTGACGAAAGTCCATTATTTATAGACTCCAATGTTCGGAATGTTCTTTCTAGAAATGAAAAGAGTTCATCCCTTAAAGGAAGTTCGGTGGACGATTTTAAAGATTGTTCCCAATCTTTTCTCGTTTGAATGTCTAACTTTTGCACAACTAAGTGTATCAGAAGTGGATCCCAGCTTTGGGTGTTAATATCCAAATTTCTTAATGAAGATAAACGTTCTTGAGTAGAGTCTAGTAAAGTTTTAATCGATTGAAATCCACCATCTGATTGCGGTGTATTGAAAAGTTTAAAAATTAGATTTCCAACAAGTAATCGCTTGTTGTGATACCTTAATTCTAGAATTTGCCAAGCAGAATCATAATTAGCCTCTGTGGCGGAAATACTTTTTATTAAGTTAGCAGCTTCACCTGCTGGACTTTGTTTGGCGAATCGTTTTGATGAACAAGGGAGAAATATATATCCCGAAATGGGATCCAATCTATATAATCTCCAGAAAATTTGGGTAGTGATATTTTCGGAAGTCTAGCATTAGAACTTAACGTAGAGTCCGAACGATTATTATGTGCAACAAATGTACTAGCCATGGGGCTATTTACAGCCGAATGTTCCGCAAGGAAGTCAACTAACTTTCCTTTAAATGTGATATATTTCTCTGAAAAATCCATATAAACATCGTCATGAATGTAAGGAACATCATCAACATTAATAGACTCTTCATGTATTTTGCGCACAATTTTGTCATGTTCGGCTTCAAACTTACTAAAAATATCATCCACCCTTTGTGCCAAGGAAGTTAAATAACCACTTGTTTTCCCATCTCTTGTTTTCTGTTCGAAACGAACTTCTAATTTTATTAGCAATTGTAATAAATCACGTTGTTCTTTAATAAGAATATCAAGACTCATGGTTGTTTGTTCCTTTTTATAAAATACAAACGATTTAAAAATAATTATTCACTCAAAACCACCGCAAAGTCACTTAGAATTTTTTATAAATAGGCTAAAATATTATATTCCAGCTTAGTCCCGGGTTTCGGCACCAAATATTATGTTGAGTTTTATTACAATTTTATTTGTAAAAAGAATTAGAATTTGTGTTAAGTACAGTTGAGTAAAGAAAAAAGACAATTTATATAATCAGCGTTTATTATAATACAACCTGTCTGTTTTGAAGTCAAATGAAAAAGAGATCGTTTAAAATCAAAATTAAAGACAAATGCCTTTGTACAATCGTAGTTAAAGTTGTTACATATATACATACTGTAAAATTGAGCAAATATTTAAAACTTAAATGACTACCAACAAGATAAAATTTCTGTGTGTAAAAAAAAGAAGAACCGCTAGCGTTAAAATGTAATTAGTCACAAGAGATTTAAGAAAAAAAAGAAGAGATTTCAATATGTTGTTAAAAAGCATTCTCCAATTTGATTTGAGTAATTAAATAGTTGTATGGCAAACATGCAAAACCAGTATTTTTGATCAAATGATTTTCAAGTATACACTTTGTATAATTAGATTAGATACACTAGTAAATATTTCGAAAATAAAGTACAATTAAAATATTTATAAGTAATTTCGTTTTAATAAATAGCAGTTTCCACAACAGCCTTGTTTGCTTGTGTCAGCACAGAATTTTTCAATTTCATAATGCAAGCTTTAAAAATTTTCGAAAAAATATTTTAAGGTTCGTTGTCTTTTCTTGTGAAGCCGTCTTTTAAAAGGCGCTCTAAAGATGACATCATGGTGGCTTGGCTCCGCATGTACTTGACTAGCTCTTGTTGACTTACTGATTTGTCTGTGGTAAGTATGGTTGGCTCTGATCCGACTGATTGATTTATTGAATTGTCAAAAATCGCTTTATATTGGTTTATGATATTCATAACTGCGGTGTAATAGTCTTTAGTGAAATTATGATGTTTCATTGGAAGGTATACAATGAGGCGAATCTTGGTGTCATTGATCTCAAATTCTGACCATTCCGCATTCAGTCGTCTCAACCTTTCCTTTCTTGATATAGGATCATTTTTAAAATTTCGGATTATAACTTTAATTTTGTTGCCAATTTGTTTTGGTTGACGACCAACTCCTCGAAAGAAGCCATGATTTAATCGTTGTCGTGGGTAACGCAAATTGATGGATGTTTTTGGAGGATCAAAATGGCTGACCAAAATTCTTTGCCAAAAATATTGATTGGTCTGGTTGATATCCAGCTCTTGATGAGTCTTAAAGGCCTGTTGTCACCAAAATATTATTTGATGGATTGTTGACGATGCTGTCTAACGTTGCAACTATGAAATTCGAAGATATCCTGTGTAGAATAAAATGTTTTAGCAAATCTGTAGCAGGATGTTGAATTTCAAAAGATTGGGTTGATGTTTTTTCGGGTATAAAAGTCCCTTGCCACTGGTGGGAAAAACTTATGTATCCTTAAAAGTGGAGTCACCAAAAACGTTAGTTACTGAATTGGAACCGCACTAATTGTTTTTTTTTTTATTGTTTTATCTTTAAGCACTTGTAACTTGAAGACAATGAATCAGAAAATTAAACACTAAAGATTTATTTTGTGACTGAAAAAGTTTAATTTTATTACGATACCTATATTAAACTAGCGGACCCGGCCTTCAGACAAACTTTATAGTAATAAAACAACACAGTTATCAAATATCATCAAATATTGTGAGAAAAAAGACGCCCGATAAATAAAGTGACATAAAAAACTGAAAAAAAAACAAATCAGTACAAACAAATTAAACTTAAACGTACAATTCAATGCATATAATTGAAAAAGAAAACAAAATCACAATAAACTGACAACTTAAAAGACAGTGCCAAATGTGTAATAAAGTAAAACTAAAATCAAATGAAAACAATCAAACGAAACAAGAAGTACTGTTTGTTCTCTTCAATAACAAAAACAAAAAATAAAAAAAATAAAAAATAACATCAACTTTAATTTAAAAAGTTCAGTTTATTTTCTTGTTCATTTGGGGATTTTAATATTTTAACAAATAATATTTTAACGAATTACCTTCGGATAATGGCAAGCACTACATGCATAAAATTAGAGAAGAAAGCAAGATGGCAATTACACCAAAATATACAGCACACATAGAGGGAAAAACTGGTAACAACATTAGCAACATATCGACATAAATATATGTATTTATTAAACTATATAATATGTACTTATTTAAAAACACATAAAACTTAGTTTAAACAATCCATTTTTAATATTCTACTCATTTACTTATCCTAGTAGTATTACTTTAAATTTATAATAATATACATGCATATATACGTAGCTTAATAACTTTTTTATTTTTTTCTCTAAAAACCATTAAAATGATGATATACGTATTAATATATAATATTATAAGTGCCTATGTTTATACTTAAATTACAAAAGAAAATAAAATGAACTCAAATCTAAATAACAAAGTTTGATTTTGCAATATCTAAAGTGAATAATTACAACATAAATTGAAGAGTGCACGTAGCCAAAATAATAGGTTCTTTTACATACATATGTATTTCATCAAGTAAATAAAACAAAATTGAAATAAGCAAAATAATATTCAAAACTGATGTCAGACTTTGATAAAAATAAATTCAACGAATTAATTGATAGATTTCATAACGTAAAGAAAATGATATTGCAAAGTCGACCTATATCATCAAAAGAGGAAAAAATACTGCTTCATACCTATAATGAAATTTAATAATACACAGAGTTACATAGTAAACAGCTATCTAGTGATACATACACGGAAAATATTTACGAGAGAATAAAAAATTGCAGGAAGCTCTTAGTTCGATGCTTCGGAAAATTAGATTGTAGAATTAAAGTTCCTCATGTTATTTATTCGTTTGAACTCGTTAACAAGGAAATAGTGTCCGAGTCAGATTCCGAATTGGAAGGAAAGATAGCAAAAACAGCGGGTAGTGACAATAAGAAATCGTAGGGTTATTTAGGGAAGCAAACTATTTGGATACGGACATGGCTACAACAGACCAGAAAAAATCCTTTATTAGCATAAATATAATTAGGGATAATTATAACGGAAACCCCCTTTGATTAGAGACATTTCTGGACAAAATCGAATTAATTGAAGAATTAGCTGATGCGAATTTGACACCAACTTTTGTAGCATTTGTAAAGTCGAAATTGGAAGGCAATGCACGGGAGATTTTGCCTGAAAACGTATAAAACAAGCTTTAAAGAAAAAGATAAGACCAGATAATTCAAAAGTTGTGGCGGGCAGGATTGCTGCATTAAAAATACGAAACAATAATTATGCTGAGTTTACCAAACAAGCGGAAGAATTGGCAGACGCCAATAAATAATAAATATAACTTCCATACCAGAAATAATTACAATCGTACTTGCAATAATCGTGGTAATAATTGCGGTTATAACCGTGGTAATAACTATAGATCTCACAATAGGCTAAATTTTAATGACAATCGGGGGAACTCTAATAATTCAAATAGGAACAATTATTCTAGTAGTAACCACGAACACGAGGAATGCGAGGACCCTGACTTTAAGCACAGAAGTCCCTCAACCGGGAACGTAGGGAAATAGATCACAATTACTAACTGAACGAAAATCAATTTTTAGCCTTAATTTAAATTACTCTGACTTTGTTCGGCTCCATAGTATAGAAACAATCAAGTCATTCAGATTTTTAGTAGATTCACAGGCAGATATTTCTTTAATTAAACTTTCATCTCTAAAACCAGGAATAAACTTTAATCAGAAAGAAATTGTCAACATTACAGGCGTAACCAATCAGCACATTTCAACTTTAGGGACTTTAGGGAAAGACTTCCTGAAGACACATAGATGCAATATCAACTATGAGGATATGGCAATTTCGTTTTGGTTTTGCAATAAAAGATTAAAGATTCCCATAGAACACGGTACTAATAGTAACAGTTGCGTAATTCCACCGGGTTGCGAAGTTTTTAGATTATTGGATTTGGGAAGTATAAGGAAACCAGTATTTGTAAATTCACAGGAATTGTGTGAAGGCGTCTTCATAGCGAAATGCATTGTCCAGTGTAGTAAACCAATTTTAAGGGTTGTCAATGTGACAGACACTTTTAAATGCATTAAAAAATCATGAGATCAAGTACGAAAAACGCTCAAATTATAATATTTATTCAATTAGCGAAGATGACGCGAAATCAGATAGGGTAGCGAAACAAAAAAATGTATTGAGGACACAAATGCCAACGGAGGTGTAGAACGATTTGATGCCTTTATGTGAGAAATATTCGGATGTATTTGCTCTGACTGAGGACAGAATGAAGGTCAATAACTTTTACACTCAGAGACTCAGGCTTAATGACGATTTTCCCGTCTACATCAAAAATTATCGCTTGTCTCACTCTCAGAAACAGGAAATTGACACACAGAATCAAGGCCTTCTTGCGAATGATCTGATTGAACCAAGCCAATCGAACTATAACAGTCCACTCATCTTAGTGCCAAAAAAGAGTGTAGGTGGTCAAAAGGCGTACCGCATGTGTGTTGATTATAGGGCTGTGAACAGGAAATTAATAGCCGACAAATTCCCGCTCCCACGAATCGATGACGTGTTAGACAATCTTGATCGCGCCAAGTACTTTTCAGTGATTGACTTACTCTCTGAGTTTCATCAAATTTTGCTTGACATAGATTCAAGAGATATAACCTAACAGCACTAACAACGGCTTGATCAGGTGGAAAGTTTTACCTTTTGGGTTGAATGTAGTACCGAACTCATTCTCGCGCATGATGCATTTGGCATTTTCTGGCCTTGCTCCGAATCAAGCTTTTCTATACGTTGACGACATCATCGTTGTTGGTTGCAGTATGCCCCTTCACCTAAAAAACCTAGAAAACGTTTTCCAAACCCTCAGAAAATACAACGTAGAGATTAATCCGCATAAATGTAATTTTTTCAAACCAGAGGTCACTTTTCTGGGCACAGGTGTACGGCACAGGGTCTTTTACCAGACAACTCAAAAATAGAAATGATCGAAAACTATCCTGTCCCCACTGACAAAGACGTTTTAAGACGTTTTGTAGCATTCGCTAATTACTATCGGAGATTTATTTCGACTTTCGCTGTAATAGCAGCTCCACAAAATCAAATTACGAGCAAAAAAATAAGTTTAATTTAGAATGATAAATGTCAAAACGCTTTTGAAAGATTAAAATCGTGTTTGAAATCCCTAAGACTGTTACAATACTCAGACTTTCGTAAAAATTTATTATAACTGTGGACGCTTCAAAAATGGGATGTGGCGCAGTCTTGAGCCAAGATTTTAAGGGCAATGACTTACCCATCTATTTCGCATCTAAATCCTTTAATGATGCCGAACAAAGAAAACCAATCATCGAACAGGATCTTTTGGCCATATACTTTGCAATAAAACAGTTTCGGCCCTAAGTATATGGAACCGAATTTATTGTGAGATCGGATCATAGGCCTCTTGTTCATTTGTTTAACATAAAAAATCCGTCCTCTAGATTAACTAGAATAAGATTGAAATTATCAGAATATAATATTGTCATAGAATATATTAAGGGTAAAGACAACATACCAGCTGACGCACTTTCTCGTATTTCAATTGACGAACTGAAAAACCAGAACAGGAACATATTTGCCGTGACAACCCGTGGAATGCCTAAGCAAACCTAACCAAAAAGAGCGGAAGCTGATGCCAAAGTCGAGAAATTACCAATATATGACAAATTTACACACGATTTCAGTACTAAAATACCGAAAATCAGATCAGAATTTTTGTACACAGAAGGTAAAGTAGCGAAATTAAGCATAAACGTTTATAGGAAATTTAAATTGGCACTATATGTGGATATTTGCATTGAAAATGAAACGTTACATTTACATAAAACGATTTTGAGGTTTCAGAGGGAAGCCGTCAGTAAAAATATTCTTATGAGAGAGTGGCCAAAGGTGACATTGTTTTTACTTTTTGTAGCATACAGGAACTAAAGAACTATGGTATAAAGTTATTGGATAGAATAGAAATAATTCTAACTGATCCTATAGAGGAAGTATACGATGAAACGAGAAAACATAATTTAATGGCAATTTAGCACAATGATCCACTCTTAGGAGGGCATTGTGATCGGAAAAAACTATATGCGAAACTGAAAACCAAGTTTTATTGGAAAAATATGTCGAAAGACGTGGCTACTTTTGTAAAACAGTGTAACAAATGCAATCTTAATAAAGTTAGACCAGATAATAAAGAGAATTTAATAGTAACCCCCACACCGATTCGCAGCTTTGATATTGTGGTACTAGACACAATCGGTCCATTAGAGGAATCAAAATATGGGATTGTATGCCTTGACCTTAATATGTGATCTAACAAAGTATTTAGTAGCAATAGCGATTCCTGACAAAGGTGCGAATACAGTGGACAGAGGCATTTTTGAAAAATTAATCTTAGTATACGGGTTAATGAGTACGATAAAATCAGATGTAGGTTCAGAATTTAAAAATCAAGTATTGGCAGAATTATGCAAATTGCTAAAAGTTAACATAAATTTTTCTACAGCATATCACCACGAAACATTGGGGACCACTGAAAGAAACCATAGAGTTTTCAATGAATATCTTACATAGACGAGAACATTTCGGATTGGGACACGTATTTGAGATATTTTGTGTTTTTCCACAAAGCTACACCTGATGCAGTATTTGATAATAAGTTGGTACCGTATGAATTAAACTTTATGGGGAAAAGTAAAATTGACCCAATACATAATGTAGAAAACTACAGTAAAGAAGATAAATATAGGCTACAAAGGGCAAATGTATTGGCAAAAGAATTATTTCAGAAACCTAAGTTGAGGAACAAGGATTATTATGATAGATATGCGAAAAAATTATTATTACAAATTGATGATACTGGTTTAGTTCAGAAACAACCTTACGACAAATTAAAAAATATATAGAAGGTCCGTTCCAGAGATCGGTTTCGGTTGCGTAATTTTCGAGTGTACTTAAACAAGCACTTAGTTTTTTATGAGTCGAATCGTTTTTGTTCAAAAGCAAAAAACACTTGTTGAATAAACCGTTCGTTTAAAACATTAATTTTATGTACTCGCCATTTTGTGCGAACATGAATGTTCTGATAGTGTTGTTTAAGGTTTGAATCTATTTTTGCATCAAAGCCAACTTGTTGTTAGCGAAACAAGTGTTTTATTCAGTTGTAAATTAATTTTCTACTCGATGTTTTCTTCTCTTGTTATTACGTTTTTTTTTTTACATTTTTAAATTCTTTTTCAATAAATTTTTGTGCTTAATATCCAAACGTTTATTGAATACACGTTGAACTTGTTCTTTTTTTACCATGAATTGCTACTTATTTTGTTTCTTTTTCCTTTTTTATATTAATTTTTGTAAATATTTTTTAAATAAGATTTTGTTATGTCCTTTTTATTGTTTTATAAATAATTTTTTCATGAAAATGTTACTTATTTTAGTTATTATATAATTTACATAAATAATTTTTTTAGAAAATAAAGTGAAAATTAAAAAAAAACAAATTATATACTTTGCATTTCATTATTTATATTTGGAGCAAAAATTATAAAAATACATAGTTTCACATTTATTTGCATAGTACATGTGATATGATATTAACAAAAATTTTGTTTGCTTGTAAAATATTTTATTTGTATAAAATTTTGTTTTCACCTTTAAAGTGTTTCTATACCCTACGAATAAATTGTTTCACTGTCAGCTAGAAATTAGAAAATGCTCATACGTTAAATAGATAGAAAATGCACAGGTAGGTTTTTCTTATTGTTTTTATATTTTTCTGCATAGCGCTTTTTGACTTCCAAGTGGCTCGATTGTTTTGGGTAAAACTCCAATCAGATCATGTACAATAAATACGTTGTGCAAAAAAATACTTCTTGCTAACGAGACTTTTTTGTTTCAATACAAATCTGTTCGAGTCTAATGTTGAAAATGATTTACACTTATTGTCGCTTTTTGTGTTTGCGTATAAAAAGCAACAAGTATTAAATTGATGTAATACTTGTTCGTATTGTTCTTAAAATTCAACTACTGTGAAGAAGACGGCTCGATCATACAAGTTGCAGGTCTCTGGTCCGTTCATCGTGAAAAGTATCGATGGCTGTAATGTTACTGTAGGAAAGAACAATTCACAGAAATAGATTACGAAAAATGTAAACGTAATTTCACTGAACAAAACACCATGTTGAGAAAATTTATTAACCCTCCGATGTTCATATGGGTCTGGCTAGACCCATTCGACCTTTAAATGTCGGTAGTTCTTTTTTAAAAAATAGCTGGGGCTTCTTAGTCCATAACTTCCTAAAATATAGTGTGATTTACACAGTGAAGTAATAAAATTTTAGTTTTTAGCATATTTGTTGTACAAAAAAATTATTGTAAGGTACTTTTTTTTTTTTGTTTAATAATAATTCATTTATTACAATATATATATATAATTACAATGTGCGTGGCCTCAGCGTCACCAAGGACATTATTGAGGCGAGTTGGCAAAAGTGTGTATAAAACAAAATGTACATATGTGTATATATATATATATATATATATATATATATATATATATATATATATATATATATATATATATATATATATATTTATGTTAAATTAATTACATATATATTAAAATATAAATAATAAAGTAATAAAGACAGCAAAAAAAGATAAAAAATTAAGCAATAATTATGTTAATGTAGAAGGACTTCTAAATTTTGAAGCAAATATTCTTTTAAAGCATGTTTGAATGTGGAAATTCATTCAATATTTTTAATACTTTGAGGAAGATTATTATATTCAAAACTACCAATGTATTCTATTCGCTGTTTCGTTGTTTCCAAACGACATCTAGCTATTCTTAAGTTTGAATTATTCCTTGTATTAAATACTGTTTGGTTTCTAAAAAATGAGATTGTATGATGACCAATATTATTCATAGATTTAAAAACATGAAGCAAGAGTTGCATCTTATATAAGCCATAAACAGGAAGTACATTCAGCGACATGTCTTTGTAGAGGGATATTGTTGAAAAAGTTAAAGGCAGGTTAAAAACAGTTTTTAACGCTTTATTTTGCGCTCTTTGCAGCGACCTAAACTCATTTGTCTTCTTGAAACCATAAGCTATAGGAAGATAATTTAAGTGGCTATGAATCAGGGCTTGATATATTACAAATTTTGTTTTCGTATTAAACTTGTTCTTAAATTTATACAAAAGACCAACAGCAGATAAGATTTTGGACTTTAATTCTACGATGTGCATGTCCCACGACAGATTATTTTGTAAATGAACTCCAAGGTATTTAATTGAATAACTTTCATCTATTTGTTTGCCGTCTACCCAAATGTTAAAAACTTGGCTATGTATATTATGTGGTCTAAATCTCAAAAGCTTTGTCTTCTGTGTATTCAAAACCAACTTATTCAGCCTTGCATACTCAGCAATTAAACCAGCATCATATTCCATTTGTACCTTTAAAACAGTTTCATGTTTGTAGGGATAAAATAGACTTATATCATCGGCATATATAATTAATTTACCATAAAGGTTTAAATTTTTAATATCATTTATATAAATTTTAAATAATAATGGACCCAAAACACTACCTTGAGGAACTCCATACTCAACGTCTCCAATAAAACTCTCTTGGTTGTTTATACTAACATATTGCTTCCTGTTTTTCAAGTAACTTTTCAACAAATTTACACTTCTTTCATCCAAACCATAATACTTCAATTTTTGTATCATAATATCGTGATCTACTAGATCAAAAGCCTTAGAGAAATCGTAAAATATGCCAGATACTCCAGAGAATCCGTCATCAAGTCCTTTACATATGGTATTTATGACATTAACTACCGCTTCCTCCGTACCACAGCCCTTTGTAAAGCCATATTGACCATATAGCAAATTGTTTTCATTTAAGTACATCGATAACTGTTCATAAAGTATTTTTTCAAAAAGCTTGTCAATTGTTGGCAGTAAGGTAATCGGTCGAAAATTTTTTACTAATGTGGCATTACGTTCTTTTGGTATCGGAAGAATTTTTGATATTTTTAGTTCATTTGGGAAGATTGAGGTATTAACAATGTTATTAAACGCTCTTGCTAGATATGGTGATATAACATCAGCACATTCTTTTAACAGTTTTGGAAAAATTCCATCATAACCACAACCCTTGGTAACATCCAGTCCTCCAATTTTATCAGCTATTTCTATATTTGACGTATTAGTAAAACTAAATAAAGTTTGACACTGTCTTAACATTCTGAGTGTATTAAACGAATCACCAGGTATGGAAACAATCTGCTGTTTTAAACTTTTAGGGATCTCTAAAAAGTACTCATTAAATAAATCACTTTTAATTTTATTATCCACAACGAATTCTCCATTTGAATTTTTTATATTAATTTGGTTCTTTTGATTTTTTCTACCAAAAGTTTCATTTAAAAACTTCCAGCACTTTTTTGAATCATGCTGAATTTCATTTAAGCTGTCACAGTAATAGTTGTTTAAAGATTCCTGTAATGCCTTCCTGATTACTTTACTAATTCTTTTTAATCTTTCTTCAACATCAAAGTTACGACTTCTTCTTAGCTTTAAAAGTTTATTCTTATAAGTAATAAGCTCCTGTAGGTTTTTATTAACCCATGGAGTGAGATCGTACTTTTTTAACCTTCTTTCTCTTTTCTCCACAGTTGAAATTCTAGTAGCATTTGAGATATGTTGTATAATGCTCGAGATGTCAACAGAAGGATCGCCAGATTCTTGAAAAGTTAGTATATCATTTGCAAGGAATTCTTTGGCATGACGATAATAACAAATTTTATAATATCTTTCAAAGTATTCAGAATTTATGACATTAGTTTTTAATATGCAGGATACAATATTGTGATCTGTTAAACTGCAACTAATAGTGTCCACAAAAACATCATCTGATATGTTACTGTACACATTATCTATGCATGTTCCTGACGTGGGACGTGTAATTAAGGTATGACGGTTTTGAAAGTTATAGCTTGACAAAGTATTCATTAGATCAGCTGACTGCAGATCATTGAGAAAGTTCACATTAGAATCTTCTACAATTATATTAGGAAGCCGACCATAGTCAACAGCCAAGGTTTCAATAAATTCTAAAAATTTAATAACATTGCACTTTTGGGATCGGTAAAACGAGGTAATTTGTATTGATTTTCCATTAATCTTATTGTTTTGTAGTGAAATAGTTATCGTTTCAATAAAATCTCTACTTAAACAAGATTTTACTTCATATTGAAAGCTATTTTGTACATAAATAGAGGTTCCTCCATACCCATCAGATCTACAGCAATGAATGACATTATATCCCGGAATATTATATAATTGTACTAGATTTGATTTAAACCATGTCTCCTGGACAGCTATTACACTTGGTAGTTTGGTAATCATAAATTTAAATTGATTAAATTTATCAATAGATGCTATGCTTCTTATATTAATCGAAATAATGTTAAAAATAGGAAAATTTAATCCAAAAAAATGATCTTCAAATGATTCAATATTAGAAAAATGATTATTTACCATAAAAAAGAAAAAAATATATTTATATAACAAAAAATAAAAATAAGCTAATAATAAAATAGTACTTATTTCAAGGTAACTGGTTTGGTGACATAAATGAAGCACGAGTTTCATCATCATCCTCAGAGTCTGCAGCCAAAGCTGCTCCCTGTAAATTCGATCTACGCATATGAAATTTATTTGTTGTCGCATCCAAAAGAATATCATCTACTTCTTCCTCATTTCTTATCAACCTTGGCTTAGAAATTTCACTTTTTTTGCATAAACCTTGCCTTTATAAGTGTATACTGATTGGTATCCAATTTTGTTAAGGGTTTTAGCATGCTTAAAAACATTTAGAGTCTCCTTACTCAAGTAATCGTTTACGTAAATGAATTTTGTTTCTTCTTTTTCCTTTAGTTTAGGTTTCACCTGCATTAACTTCTCTTTAGCCTTGTTCGAATCAAATTTAACGATCATTGTTTGTTTTTCTTTCTTATTCTGCTTGTTAGAAACTCCCCTTTTTTGAATAAAAAAAATGCTTCTTCGACGTCATCCTTGACCAAATTTGTACCAACATCTTTTGAGATTTGTAGCAATGTATCAACTGCTGTTGCCCCATCTTGAACACAGACTCCACTTATAAGACAATTTTTCTTTACTCCTTCATCATTCAATAGTTTTACAGAATCTTTAAGAACTTTTATTTCATTTTTCAATATATTGTTTTCCTTTTGTACATATTCAATTTTCTTTTTATTCTCAGCCACCCCTCGTATTAAATCATCAAACTGTTTTGACATAAAGTTCATAGTATCTTGTAAGGTAGACAGCTGATCAAGTTTATTTAGTTGTTTTTTTATCTCACACAGTTCTCTTTTAATTGTTCCTTCTCCTCCCTTACAACAATCGCATGTATATTGTTCTTGTTGATGATTACATAGATATTCATACTGACGTTTGTCTAAACCTGAACATATTGCATGGTATGTTTTGGTACACTTGTCACAAACAATATATTCTTCATTCTCTTTCACCTCCAAATTACAATGGGTACAGATAAATGTTATGTTTTTAATACTTCCACGGCCTTTAGCAAGCATACTTCAATTTATTTATATTTCTTGTATTTAGCTCAGTAAAATAGCTCACAATAATGTATATAAAACGAAATTAATCACTGTTTTTTTAATAAAATAAAAAATTGTTTCACAGCCGTTTATAAATTTGACGTCTTCACACAAGTGATGCCAACTCGTTAATTAAGCTCACATGGGTATGCGCAGACCCATGTGAGCATGTAAATTGTTTGATCGTTTGATGTAAACAATAAAACTGCTGACGGAGGCAGCGGCAGAGATCAGTTATTACAGTTGATATTTCGAAATCAAAACACGTGTTTTTAATTAATTATTGGAGGTTTTTTTTTAAAAAAGGGAACAAGTAGCTATGGATGAAGATGATATGATGGCGCGTTTGCTTCGTAAGCTAAGTGCGACAAATGTGAGTCCGGAAGAACGTGAGCGACTTCAGGCGCAAATTGAAGAAATTATGGGACAGGAGTCCGATCCATTCGAAACAAGTGGCGACGTAGAAGATGATGACTATTTTCCAGACGATGAAGATTTTGATGAAGCATCAGACATAGAACAGGAAATCGAGTTAGAGGCCGGTCTGGACGACAACCACGAGATATTGAGGATTTGTATAAAGAAGCGATTGCACTTCAAGCTCCAACCGTAATTCAATCATCCAGCGCAACTATCACTCAGGACCGTATGTACCGGTCGAAAGACGGTAAGATGTGGAATTCAAATCCTCCACCACTTGGAAGGTCTCGTTGTCATAATGTTATAACTTTTACTCCTAAAGGGCCATCCCGAGGAGCACCACCTAGCCATCGAGCTATTTTCAAGTCATTAGTGTCTCCTGAAATCGTTAGTATTATTGTGCGGGAAACCAACAGAAAAGCCGTTGAAGCAGTTCGTCTATGGAATGAAAAACATCCTAATAATAAACACCGATCTTGGGTAAAGAGTAACTAAGACAAAATGTATGCTTTTTTTGGGATGTTGCTATTTGCTGGTGTGTTCCACGCGAATTCTCAGCCCGCAAAAGAATTGTGGGCGAATTATAATATGCCAATTTATAATGCCACTATGTCCTTGAATCGGTTCAAAAGCTTAACTACTTTCATCCGTTTTGATAATAGTAGTACCCGCGCTGAGAGGTAAAAGCAAAGCAAATCTGCCGCCCTGGATGATGTATGACTGATGCTGATGGCCAATTTAGAGAAGACGTGCAATGTAGCGATCGATGAGCAGTTATTTCCATATCGCGGACGCACTCGATTTACTCAATATATTCCGAGTAAGCCCGCAAAATATGGCATAAAAGTGTGGTGGATTTGCGACTCTGTTTCAAATTACCCTTTGAAAGGTATAATTTATACGGGAAAACTACCAGGTAGCCAGCGAGAAACGAATCAAGGCGAACGAGTCGTCATGAAATTGATGGAAAAATATATGGACAGCGGTAGGACTGTTAATGCTGACAACTTTTTTTCAACATATAACTTGGCGGAAATGTTGATGGATCGTAGAGTGGGTTTTGTGGGTACCGTAAGAAAGAATAAGACCTTTATTCCGCCTGAATTGCTTGACCCAAAACGCGATGTCAAAAGTACTATATTTTGTTACCACAATAATAACATCGCTGTGTGCTCCTATTTGGCAAAGCCAAAAAAGGTCAAAACACCGATCCATTGAAGGGGTTCAAGCCAGACCAAACTTTGGACTACAATAAATTTAAAGCGGACGTAGATACAATGGATCAGATGTTGACTGGGTATTCGTGCAAGCGCTCGACCAATCGTTGGCCACTGGAAATGTTTTACAATATGCTTGATATCGCCGATTTGGCCTCATTCATCATCTATGACGAGTTGAATCCGGCAAAGCAGCGTGAAAAACGCCGCACTATTGTTATTGAATTGGCACGACAGCTAGTTATTTCACATATGAAGGAACGGGCGACTAACCCATTAGTATGAAGGTTTGCTCACTAAGGCGAGCAATGAATCTATTCAATATTGATGTGAGTACAATTTAAATACACACTTACATATGTATTTCTTTATAAAGAGATGTGTATGTATGTTTTCATATGCATATGTACACTAATTTATAATTAAATATTTCATTATTTTTAGGTACCGGACTCTTTGCCGTCGACATCAGAGGCAGCACAGAAACAAACATATGCTCAAGTAGCCTCAAAACCTTCATCATGCTATCTTTGCGCTTCTTCTTCTTCGAAAAAGCGACGTAAAACTCGTTATAACTGCAGCAAATGTACTCGTCCAATATGTCTCAATGAACATTCCATGCAATTACATAATTGCAAACGCAATTGCTCTTTGTAATGCATTTTAAAGCACTTAAATAAATAAATAAAATTATTTGTAAAACTCTACTTCTAACATTATTTTTATGGGTCTGGCCAGACCCTTATAATGCACTTAACGTATTATAAGTTTTATACTAAATTATAAAAAAAAACAACAACAACAAAGTATTGAACATACAACAAATTTGTTTTTATATCAAGTACATGTATTCAATAAGTACGGAAAAAAAAAGAATTTCGTATAAAATTTAATTGATTATTATTAAAATTTTGTATAATATTTAAATAATTGTTATACCAAATAATTAAAAGAAATGTTTATACACACACACACATACACTATATATATATAAAACAACATGTAAAGAAAGAGTAAACGAAATAGGTACCATCCGTTTACTTCTTTCTTTTTCTAATAAAAAAGGGGAGGTGTAATGAAATAAAATACCCATCTGTGTATAGCAGAAGAGTTCCACTCTTTATGTATAAAATATGAACTGTCAAATAACAAAAGATGAATAAAAGAACAGTCGATGTGACGCCAAGAAAAGGAGTTGACGTATTTTTCTTTAAAGCATTTTTATAATTAGTTTTTTGCTTTTATTTGCGCTGATATACTTTAGCAAAGCGTTAATGAACAGATGACATTTGCAGTGCTGCCACTTTTTGCATTTACGAACGTACTGCCCATCACATGCAGTCCAGTGATGCATTAACGAACAGGCCCTATTTTGACTCCTAATGCATAGCAAAGTCGATTGAGCGAGGTCCGTCCGTCACAAAAAAAATAAATATGTCAATCAACCAGATCGAAAGAAGTGCTATTGGAAGTCAGCACGTTCGGTCTATTTTCTTCGAAGCAGCAGGCATCACACCTACGTCTAATTATTCATGCCATTTGGAACAATAAAGTTACTCCAATCAAAAAACAGACATATAGGACAATAGAGAAGGAAAGAATAAGAAAAAAACGTTTAGTGAAAAAATTGGTGCTCGAAATTTTCAAATTTTTTAATATATCAATATGGGTATCATTTTAAAGCTTTGGAAGAGGTTTTTAAGAAAATACAAACCTTTCTTAAAAAACGATGTCATTTGTATATATATGTATGCAGTACCACAATTTTTTTATTTTTTAATTCTCTGTCACCACAATATTTGATTTTTTGATTGGAGTTACTTCACAAAACTAGATTAACGTAGATGGTGAAGGGTATATAAGATACGGCATAGCCGAACATAGCACTTTTACTTGGTTTTTTCTAATGGAGCAAGTAAATATTTTTAAAAAGAATATGCAAATATGACTACCTGCACTTCAAAACGCGGCAAACCCATGTGTGCGCACGTACCTATTTCTGGTGGTTTCTTTATTAATGACGCCCTACTTATCCTAAATTTGATCAAAGTTTAATTTTAATTATAACGATGAAATATAAAACCGATTTTTATAATTGTAATTTAATTTCTTAATTTTCTGTTTATTTATAAAGAAAGATCTATTGTTAAGATATACATTAGCAGCAACATTTTATTCTTGTTTTTATTTATTTTCCTTGAAATAATCTAAAACATCAGAAATCAAATCAAATTTTCAATTTTAGTCATTTGCTTGAATTACAAGTCTTGCTGCAAATGTAACATTTATAGTGATTTAAAGATTCTGCTGTTTCCACACATAATTTGCATTTTATAAATTTCTTACTATTTGGGCAACATATGGAATATGAAAATTTTCATATTTCATAGTTTATCTTGAAAATTGTTAAGCAAAATATTACCTGCAGCGGTTTGCCAAAATTCGTAATATTACGTAAACCAGTTGGGAATATAAACTTGCTTATTGCGTTTTCAAATTCTTCCTCCGCCTTCTTTATGGACGTGAATTGTTTGCACACATCGATGTAGCCCTAGATTCCATACTTTTATAGTCCCGTCTGAACTGCCTGATACAACCTGATTTCCATCCAGTGATACTACTAAAGCCCGTACATTTTCCGTATGACCCCGAAGTTTCATATTTCGAGTGCAGGTACGGGGGTCTTAAAATGTTTCCTGTTGAGCCATTCACAATAACTGCGCCGGCTGGAACTATGAATGGAATCTTTTGAACCATTAAGACTAGAGGCTAATGAAAAAAATTAAATTAGTATAGGGGCAAAAAAAGAACATGTAGTCACCTAACACACGATCAGTCGAGTACAACCAATAGTTACTCAATGAGTTTGATGTTCTCATCGTTTTTAAAATAACCTCAAGCAAGTGTTCATGTTTTGCAAATCATATGTACTTTTTAATAGCAAATGCATTTGTGCAGGGGTCTAATATATATATATATATATGTTTTGCCATTTACTGGATACTATAAAAGACATACAATTCAATATCGGTGGTATAGCTGTCACACACGCAGATTTCTTTAAATTGTCTTTTATAGTATCCAGTAAATGGCAAAACACTTCTTTGCTTAGTCGAAAATAACTAAAAAATCTATAAAAATTCATTCATTTTTATATTTATTACTCATTTTGAACTCATTTATTTATCTTACTCAAGAGAATTGCACTCGCCACTAGTTTTACTCCTAATTCGTGCAACATGTACATAAACATGTTCGGAATCCTCTTTATAGAATAAATCAATACTTGTATCCATTTTAAACAATTGCAATTGTAAAAACACATAAACCACCTTTTCTTGCTATCAAATTTTAATATTTATAAAATTTTTTTTCTGTCAAACTTGAAACTTTTGGAAAAATGGAATAAAAGTTTAGAACTGCTAAACTATTTTCCGTATTTTTACGAAATATATAGCAATTTATAGAGGAGGGCACAAGCTTTTCGTCTACTGCAGCACCCTGTTCTAGTACAGGTAGTACCACAGGGCGTTAACCCTAACTTGGGCACTTTATACATATGTTGTATATAAATATCGAATTTTTAAAATACCTATAATTTTTAGATTTAAGGAGCTATATTTATATGGTTTAAAGTCAGTGACTAATTTTTTATGTTTTTTATATTTGTGGAACATTTGGGGTAAAAAGTTTTATTTACCGTTTGTAGTGTATCTATCAATAATACAATACATCAACATGCAAAATTGTTTAAACATTTCACTCTTTCAAATAAATCGTTAGATTAAGTCAGGTCAGTATCTAAAGAATTGTGAGACGTTTTGGTTATTCATTTAATTTTAAAATTATTTTTGATGTAACCTAATATTTAAAATAAACAAACTTACTATTCTATTTTTTTTGTATAAGCTCTAGCCTATGTGAATTAAATTTTGTTAACGCAGCATTTATATTTTGTTATTACCGAAAGCGTGTGAACTAATTCAACCAGATATTTTTTTTGTATTCATATTTCTACTGATAAGCTTAATTAAGCTAAGCTAGGGAAGTTTCGCAAAAACACAAAAAGCGAACTTCTCATAAGTAGTTGATAAGGAAAAGAAATCGAAAATAAAGATTCATTCTAATTTTGACAATTTACAAACACACATCAGTCCATTTATTCTACATGGCGATCCTGCCATAATTCTGAAAGTGCCTATAGCATATCTGAAAGTGCCTACAGCATATCAGAAAATGCCTATAGCATATCTGAAAGTGCCTATAGCATATCAGAAAGTGCCTGTAGCATATCTAAAAAAGGATCAAAAGAAAAAGTCCAAAAAGTGCATTGGCACGTTTGGCAAAAAATAATAAAAATATTTTTTTTATCCTCCTCAAATCCTAAGGACACATTTCATCCTCCAACATATGACTGAACCACTGTCAGATATCCTCGAAGAATTAAAAGCCGCAGAGGACAGATGGCAAAAAATTCTCAATGAGGGAACGGGAGAAGCAAAACCTGACATCCTCAATATTGGACCAAAACCATTATTCCTAAAAAAAAAAAACACACAACGTATAGAAGAGCCAAAAGTACCATTCGTAAACACCAAAATAGCTACAAAAAGCAACAGACGAGATACCGTGTCACGACAGAAGATCCAGCTAAAGATCCTGAAGGACGAGATTATAAACTCTTCCAGCGCACAACACAAAAACTATTTACAAGAAAAAGTATTAGAAATAAAAAAATCTATAAAAGTCTTTAAAAAAAAAAAAAAAACAAACTTCCGCTATGGGTGGAACAAAATCAAAAATAGAAAATCCTAATGCTAACGTTGTAAATAATGTTAGAATAATTGATCACACAGAACACTTAAATACACTATACATATTATTACTAATACTTGTTAGTTTAGATGCAATAAATTTACTAATTAAACTGTATCAGCTACATAAAAAATCATTGAAAAAGAAATATGTTAGTCGTAGCGACAATTTAGACAAAATATAAAACTAAAATATGAAATTAAAAATAAAAACATTGCTTTATGGACTGGCAAAACATATTAATAAAAATTAGAATAATAAAAGAAAGATTTGATAAATCCTACAAATGCCTCAGCGTCAACAGACCTACGAAAGAAGACACAATTGAAAAACATATCAAAAATTTATTTTTTTGTTTGGAAGAAATCAGAGTTATACTTAACGTACATTACCATCGACTGACTAACGCACATAAAATAGCAGCTGAAGCATTCTTCACTGATCTTAGGGAAAAGTTGTTACAAATAACTGCAAAAAAAGGCTTAGATCTAAAATTACCTACATCTTTACATGAAAAAATAGTTTACACGACAAAAGGGATAGAAAATATTCAATTAACCAAGATGAATACGACAGATTTGGCTTCGATATCAAAACTTATTCCAATTTTTGGAGGAAGAAGAGAAGAATTAAGTAATTTTATTTCTAATTTGGAATTTATAGAAAATACACTTGAAGACACCAAAAAACCAAGTTTTTTCCAATTCGTTTTAAAAACAAGATTGGAACAAAGGGTACAAAATCGAATTAAACAAAATTCCGTGCCTACAAGTTTACAAGAGTTAACCAATGAATTAAGAAAGTGTTACAAATCTAAAGAAACAGCAAATAACATACTTAACAATTTAAACAAAATAAAACAACAAGGTGACGTTCGAAAGTTTGCAGAAAAAATCGACAGTTTAATAACTGAACTCAACGAGCTACAAATCTCAAATATTGGTGAAGCAAATAGGAATGCAATAATACAATCAAACAATATAATTGCATTCAATGCATTTAAAAATGGACTAACTGATAGGGACATATATTTATTACCCATTTTGAACTCATTTATTTATCTTACTCAAGAGAATTGCACTCGCCACTAGTTTTACTCCTAATTCGTGCAACATGTACATAAACATGTTCGGAATCCTCTTTATAGAATAAATCAATACTTGTATCCATTTTAAACAATTGCAATTGTAAAAACACATAAACCACCTTTTCTTGCTATCAAATTTTAATATTTATAAAATTTTTTTTCTGTCAAACTTGAAACTTTTGGAAAAATGGAATAAAAGTTTAGAACTGCTAAACTATTTACCGTATTTTTACGAAATATATAGCAATTTATAGAGGAGGGCACAAGCTTTTCGTCTACTGCAGCACCCTGTTCTAGTACAGGTAGTACCACAGGGCGTTAACCCTAACTTGGGCACTTTATACATATGTTGTATATAAATATCGAATTTTTAAAATACCTATAATTTTTAGATTTAAGGAGCTATATTTATATGGTTTAAAGTCAGTGACTAATTTTTTATGTTTTTTATATTTGTGGAACATTTGGGGTAAAAAGTTTTATTTACCGTTTGTAGTGTATCTATCAATAATACAATACATCAACATGCAAAATTGTTTAAACATTTCACTCTTTCAAATAAATCGTTAGATTAAGTCAGGTCAGTATCTAAAGAATTGTGAGACGTTTTGGTTATTCATTTAATTTTAAAATTATTTTTGATGTAACCTAATATTTAAAATAAACAAACTTACTATTCTATTTTTTTTGTATAAGCTCTAGCCTATGTGAATTAAATTTTGTTAACGCAGCATTTATATTTTGTTATTACCGAAAGCGTGTGAACTAATTCAACCAGATATTTTTTTTGTATTCATATTTCTACTGATAAGCTTAATTAAGCTAAGCTAGGGAAGTTTCGCAAAAACACAAAAAGCGAACTTCTCATAAGTAGTTGATAAGGAAAAGAAATCGAAAATAAAGATTCATTCTAATTTTGACAATTTACAAACACACATCAGTCCATTTATTCTACATGGCGATCCTGCCATAATTCTGAAAGTGCCTATAGCATATCTGAAAGTGCCTACAGCATATCAGAAAATGCCTATAGCATATCTGAAAGTGCCTATAGCATATCAGAAAGTGCCTGTAGCATATCTAAAAAAGGATCAAAAGAAAAAGTCCAAAAAGTGCATTGGCACGTTTGGCAAAAAATAATAAAAATATTTTTTTTATCCTCCTCAAATCCTAAGGACACATTTCATCCTCCAACATATGACTGAACCACTGTCAGATATCCTCGAAGAATTAAAAGCCGCAGAGGACAGATGGCAAAAAATTCTCAATGAGGGAACGGGAGAAGCAAAACCTGACATCCTCAATATTGGACCAAAACCATTATTCCTAAAAAAAAAAAAACACACAACGTATAGAAGAGCCAAAAGTACCATTCGTAAACACCAAAATAGCTACAAAAAGCAACAGACGAGATTTCGTGTCACGACAGAAGATCCAGCTAAAGATCCTGAAGGACGAGATTATAAACTCTTCCAGCGCACAACACAAAAACTATTTACAAGAAAAAGTATTAGAAATAAAAAAATCTATAAAAGTCTTTAAAAAAAAAAAAAAAAACAAAAAAAAAAAAAAAAAACAAACTTCCGCTATGGGTGGAACAAAATCAAAAATAGAAAATCCTAATGCTAACGTTGTAAATAATGTTAGAATAATTGATCACACAGAACACTTAAATACACTATACATATTATTACTAATACTTGTTATTTTAGATGCAATAAATTTACTAATTAAACTGTATCAGCTACATAAAAAATCATTGAAAAAGAAATATGTTAGTCGTAGCGACAATTTAGACAAAATATAAAACTAAAATATGAAATTAAAAATAAAAACATTGCTTTATGGACTGGCAAAACATATTAATAAAAATTAGAATAATAAAAGAAAGATTTGATAAATCCTACAAATGCCTCAGCGTCAACAGACCTACGAAAGAAGACACAATTGAAAAACATATCAAAAATTTATTTTTTTGTTTGGAAGAAATCAGAGTTATACTTAACGTACATTACCATCGACTGACTAACGCACATAAAATAGCAGCTGAAGCATTCTTCACTGATCTTAGGGAAAAGTTGTTACAAATAACTGCAAAAAAAGGCTTAGATCTAAAATTACCTACATCTTTACATGAAAAAATAGTTTACACGACAAAAGGGATAGAAAATATTCAATTAACCAAGATGAATACGACAGATTTGGCTTCGATATCAAAACTTATTCCAATTTTTGGAGGAAGAAGAGAAGAATTAAGTAATTTTATTTCTAATTTGGAATTTATAGAAAATACACTTGAAGACACCAAAAAACCAAGTTTTTTCCAATTCGTTTTAAAAACAAGATTGGAACAAAGGGTACAAAATCGAATTAAACAAAATTCCGTGCCTACAAGTTTACAAGAGTTAACCAATGAATTAAGAAAGTGTTACAAATCTAAAGAAACAGCAAATAACATACTTAACAATTTAAACAAAATAAAACAACAAGGTGACGTTCGAAAGTTTGCAGAAAAAATCGACAGTTTAATAACTGAACTCAACGAGCTACAAATCTCAAATATTGGTGAAGCAAATAGGAATGCAATAATACAATCAAACAATATAATTGCATTCAATGCATTTAAAAATGGACTAACTGATAGGGACATAGCAAAAACAATAGAAGCTAGCAGAGTCAAAACTTTCTCTGAAGCATTGGAAATTGCAGAAGAAGCCATTTCCTCTAATACACAGCACAACATCATGTACCAAAATAATAGAAACATTTATTCTAGAAATAATAATTCATGGAATAATAACAATAACAATAATACAAGGAACAATAATAACTCCCACTATCTTAATAGGAATCAGTACAGAAACAATACTAACAGACACAACAATAATAGAAATAACTATAGAAATAATACGCATAGACAGAATATCACAAACCTCGACAGACGAAGATCAAACTACAATAATAACAACAATAATGTAAACAGAAACAGAAATACTAATAACACATTTAGGAACATTAATCAAATAAATAACCAGGAAAACTACCAAGTTCCGGAGAACATTCACGGAATTTCTCCGGAAGAAACAAATTAAGAAAAATATGTAACATAACCACAACTTTTCAAAACTATATAAAATTAAAAGTACTAAATACGGACAGAGAAATAACATTTTTAATAGACACAGGAGCTGATGTTTCCTTATGTAAAGAAAATCTTCTAAATCAATATGACGAAAACCCTGATGACTATTGTCATTTGACTGGAATTTCTAAAGACCAAATTAATACATTGGGATCTGTTTTAATAAGAATAAATGTGGAAAATAAATTAATTGTTCAAAAGATTCAACTTGTAAATAATGATTTTCCAATAAAGACTGACGGAATACTAGGAATTGATTTCTTTAACAATTATCGATGTAACATAGATTATGATAGATATATCTTAACAATGCGTATAGAGAACGAAACCATTGAAATTCCAATTGAAAACAATTCAATTTGTATAAATCGGGTAAGAATACCAGCAAGAACAGAGATAATAACACCATTTAACTTATATATAAAAGAAAACAGTTTAATACAGAGTAGAGAAATATCGGAAGGCGTCTATTTGGCAAATGTTATTGTACCTGCGAAAGGACACAAACACATAAAGTTGCTAAATGCAACGGAACAGGATATAGTTTTAGAGAATTTAAAAATTCAAGTAGTACCATTACACAAGTATGAGATTCTACAATTCCAAAAGAAACACAATCAAACAAAAGATCCCTCTCGTTTTAATAAAATTTTAAAAGGTCTCTCATTAGACAAAAGTAACAACAATGATGATAAAGATAAACTCTTTTCTATTATTGACAGATTTCAGGATGTATTCCATCTAGAGGATGAAGAATTAACTACAAATAATTTGTACACACAAAATATAGAGTTGCATGATTATAATCCAGTTTATATAAAAAATTACCGATTACCACAGGCCCATACAAATGAAATAAATTCAAAAATAGAAGAAATGCTTAAAGATAATATAATAGAACCATCGATTAGCCCTTACAATTCGCCACTCCTTCTAGTTCCTAAAAAGGGACAAACTGATTTAGCAAAATGGAGACTGGTGGTGGGTTTTAGATCACTTAATAATAAAATTGTAAACGATAAATTCCCATTAACAAGGCTAGATGACATTCTTGATAGAATAGGTCGCGCTAAATACTTTTCAACACTGGATATGACAAGTTCTTTTCACCAAATTGAACTTGATCATAAATCTCGACCATATACAGCATTTTCAACTCCAACTGGCCACTATCAATTCACACTATTACCATTTGGTTTAAAAATATCTTCTAACAGTTTCCAACGCATGTTAACCATAGCACTCTCAGGTTTGGAGTCAGAAGCATTTATATATGTGGATGACATAATCATTTTTGGATGTAGCATACAACACCATAACAATAATTTGATAAAGGTCTTAGAAAGACTAAAAAAATGCAATCTCAAACTAAACCCAAAGAAATGTTGTTTTCTGCAACATGAAGTCATATACCTTGGACATTTAATAACTTCGGAAGGTATCAAACCAGATCCTCAAAAATTTGAAGCTATAAAAAATTATCCAATTCCAACAAATGCAGATGACGTAAGGCGCTTTATAGCATTTTGTAATTATTATAGACGATTTATTAAAGATTTCGCTAAAATAGCAGAATGCTTAAACAAGTTATTAAGGAAGAATGTAAAGTTTGAATGGACAGGAATCTGTCAAGAATCTTTTGAAGAGCTTAAATCAAAATTAATGAACCCTCCCATACTTCAGTATCCAAATTTTAATGAAAATTTTGTACTAACCACAGATGCATCTAATTTTGCTCTTGGCGCTGTATTATCACAAGGTATAATAGGAAAGGATTTACCGATATCATATGCGAGTAGAACTCTAAATAAACATGAAAAGAATAGATCAGTAATAGAAAAGGAATTGTTAGGAATACATTGGGCTATAAATTTTTTTAGACCTTATCTATATGGTAGAAAATTTACTGTAATTACGGATCATAGACCATTGATAGCACTTTTCTCACACAAAAATCCCTCATCTAAATTGACACGAATAAGACTTGAACTGTCAGACTATGATTTTGACATTATTTACAAAAAAGGAAAAGATAACACTAATGCCGACGCATTATCACGAATCAAATTAGACTCGTCAATGCTAAAAGAACTAATACCGACTGAAAATGATACAAGTATAAAGAAAACATTAGCAATTACAAGAAGCAAAACTAAAAATGATATAAAAAAGAACAAAATAAAGGCCTCAGAATGCAAAATCTCAAAAGAGTCTGATCAACTCACAATTTGGGATTGCACTTCTTTAAACGATATTAAGCATGCAAGAAAAATTAAATTTATATTAAATAAAAAGTCGACAAAAAGAATAAATATAGAGGAAAATGACTCAATGAATCAAATATGTATTATGTGTAGCGATAATCCTACTTACTTAGGTAACTTACTGGAGAAACTCACATATATAATAAAATGCCATTCTAAATGTAAAAAATTTGCTCTCTGCAGAGACGATGACATATTTGAAATTATAACTCCGGAGAAATTTAAAAATATATTAAATAGAAAGTATGATAATGTAGAAATATTACTTTATACCAGGCCAAAAGAAATAAAAGATAATATAAAACAAAATGAATTAATTGACTTATACCACAAAAGTCCAAGTGGAGGTCATTTCGGTATTAGAAAAACTTTGCTGAGATTAAAAAAGAAATATATATGGAAAAACATGACAAGAAAAGTAAAAGACTATATAAATACATGTGATCTCTGCCAAAGGAATAAACAAGTAAAACATACCAAAGAACCCTTAAACGTTACAGATACGCCTACAAACGCATTTGAAACAATTGTAATTGATACAGTAGGACCACTACGTCCATCAGAAAAATTCAGATATATACTTACCATGCAATGCGAACTAACAAAATACATTATCGCTTGCCCATTACAAACAAAAGAAGCCAAGCAAGTAGCAAAAGGATTAGTTGAAAATCTTATATTGAAACATGGTATATTTAAAACATTAAAATCCGACAGAGGTACTGAATTTACAAATGAATTGATTAAAGAGATATGTAAACTACTTGGCATAGAACAAAGTTTTTCAACACCTTAGCATCACGAGACGGTTGGTACTATAGAAAGAAATCATCGAGTGTTGAATGAATATTTTTTATCATTTGTGCAAGACGAAGATTGGGATGAATGGATTCCATATTATTGTTTTGCATACAATACCACACCTCACGTTGATACAGAATACTCACCTTTTGAACTAGTTTTTGGTAAACTACCCAACTTACCAGGTGAACAGATTACAAACAATGACAAAATTTATAACCTTGACAATTACGCAAATGAACTAAAAATAAGACTAAAAAATTCGTTAGAAAATGCAAGAAAATTAATAGAAGCAACAAAATTAAAAAGAAGTCTAGATTCGGAGAAAAATAAAAATAGCATAGACATAAGTATAGGAGACTTAGTTTTAATAAAAATAGAAAATAGGAAGAAAAATGAAAAACCATATCATGGCCCATATGAAATAATAAATATAGATAATGTAAACGTAGAATTAAATATAAATGGTAAAACTAAAATTATACATAAAAATCTACTTAAGAAATATAATAAGAAATAAATATAGTACATACCAATAACAAAAAAAAAAAAAAAAAAAAAAAAAAATTTATTGTAACATAACATAAAACTAAAAACAACTTAATTTCAAAATTTTTTTTTAACAAAAAATTTATGAAATTTTTCTAAAAGATTGGGGGTGTAGTGTATCTATCAATAATACAATACATCAACATGCAAAATTGTTTAAACATTTCACTCTTTCAAATAAATCGTTAGATTAAGTCAGGTCAGTATCTAAAGAATTGTGAGACGTTTTGGTTATTCATTTAATTTTAAAATTATTTTTGATGTAACCTAATATTTAAAATAAACAAACTTACTATTCTATTTTTTTGTATAAGCTCTAGCCTATGTGAATTAAATTTTGTTAACGCAGCATTTATATTTTGTTATTACCGAAAGCGTGTGAACTAATTCAACCAGATATTTTTTTTGTATTCATATTTCTACTGATAAGCTTAATTAAGCTAACCTAGGGAAGTTTCGCAAAAACACAAAAAGCGAACTTCTCATAAGTAGTTGATAAGGAAAAGAAATCGAAAATAAAGATTCATTCTAATTTTGACAATTTACAAACACACATCAGTTATTTATTTCCTGAGGTTTTGCCATTTTTTCTTCAAAATGGGTCACTATTTACATATGTAAATAAACCATTTTGAAGCATTTTGTAAACGGAAATAAGTTTATTTTTTACAAAAAACAATTTTTGTTGTAATAGCATGAAGTATTAATTAAAGGTTAAAAATCAAAATTATTTTTTTTGCATTGATTACATTTGGTTTGTACCTTGCTATACTCAATACAAATCGTTTTTTTACACTTGCCACCAGCGTTGCCAAAATGATGATTTTATCATATTTTTGATGATTTTTGACCCAAAATATGATTTGATGATTTTTTTTCTTAAATTATGATTTCTATTTTATAAAAACTATGATTTTTTTATTTCAAATGTGTAGTACTTTCATTGTAATTGTACTACATAGTCAAGTTAAGTTTTGTATCAGCTTGTAGTAAACAAAACAAAATATTTAAAAACTTATCCTGTCAAATACATAGAATGTATAAGGAACTGCAACGCGTTTACTTCAAAATTTTAGACAATTTTATACAAACAGAATATATGAACATGAGTCTCAATATTGACCTTAATTTTGAAAAGAAAAGTCTATTTCTAATAAGGAAGAAGTCTATCTGGGTGTTTTTGTTAAACAAAAGATTTCTAGCTGAAAGCTCACTGCAAATGAAAAAAATGAATTTATTAAAAATTGTGTGGCATTTTACATTGAGTTATGTAAACAAATATGAACCTTTGAAACTTATAAATAGAAAAATTAATTCTCTGACAGGCTTAATACACAATTTTCCAAATTTAGTTAGTAAAAAAAATATTTAAAATAAAGATAACGACTCTAGATAAACTTAGCTGTGAGGGTTTTTGGTCAAAAGTTAAAAAAACTCGTGCTGACAATATTCCAGCTTTTCCGGTGTTGTCAAAATTATAAGTCTTCCCATTTCTTCAGCAAATGTCGAACGAGTATTTTCAACAGTCAATTTCTTAGCAATAAGAAACTGTTCCTGCTATAATTTAAAATTAACCAAGATATTAAAAATATGAAATTCTGTGTGTTAATATATGTATTTTAATTATAATTTTTAAATAAAATTTTGTATTGAAAAAATGATGATTTTTTTTCCGTAAAATATGATTTTTTTTTCTCCATATGATGATTTTCTACTCAAAGCTTCTGGCAACGCTGCTTGCCACAACTCGGAGAACTTTTGCTCTCTTCAAAATTATTGGCACACACAATTGTTCTGCTAATTATTTTTGATAATATTTTTAATAAAGAAGTTTGATTGTAATAAATATTATGAAAATAGTAGTAATTATTTTCCTTTCCTTGATGTAAAATTTGATGGAGAATTTTCTGAATAAGCTATATATATGTTACAAGTGCTGATACGTCCAGCATATTGTAAAAAATTAACAGTGGCCAGCGATTGCGTTTGGTTGAATATTGGCCTAGCATGTGATCTATATACTGTTGCCATGTGGCATAGTTGACAGTAAAGTGAGTGCTCAATTATTTTTAGGGACACAGGAGCAAAAGGTTCTATTTTATCTATAACTAAACATGCTAAAATGCTCCACTCTCTGTGAGAAGGGCTTAAACTCTATGGGTATGCATGTTTATTTTTTTTTTCATTGTTCCAACCAAGGACAGCTTCCACCTTGCTAGCGTATCCGCTAATGAAAGACTTGTGAATAAATTGTCGCATGTGACATTACGTCCAGTATTTTTATACTGTTCGATTAAATCATTCACTTATCTTTCTTCTTAGTTTTTCTCCCAAACGCTGCCTGATTTTCCAGTATATATTTGGCCTCTTAGGGGATAGTAGGATTCGGCCTCGCATACCCACCAAAGCTTTAAGCCGTATTTAGCAGTACATAAATTATAAATTTATATACATATGTAGTAAAAGTGTATAGCAATAACGACCGTATTTATAAAAGATATTATATATTTATTGAATGCTTATTTGGAAAATTTGTCAAATAAATTCTTAATAAACATTTTATATTTTTTATGAATAGAGGCATAAATATTTAGTAATAAAAATTAAAACAAATACCAAGAAACTCTTCCAAAACACATCAACCTACATTTATTTACATATGTAAATAGTGCCCGGACTTTTTCGGCGTTGAAACGCCGTCAACGACGTCGACATTAACTGCAGGGTCAGAGCTTATAACTTTACCAAAAGAGAATCGATTTTAAAAATTGTTTATTTCTAGTAATCTCTATAGACTGATAAAGAAATAAAATAAAAAATTTTTACCTTGACATTTTTTTGTTTTTCACCTGTAATTTTTTTAAATACAAGATAAAGCTATTTTAAAACAGATTTAGAAAGCTAATGAGATATAACTTGTAAAAAAAAAGGTTTATCTTTGACTTCATTAGGTTAGTGGTAGTAATTTTTTTAATTTGAAATTTCAGAAAAAGTTAAAAGAAATATAAAATTTTTGTCAAAAAGTACTTTCAGTTTTTAGATTAGATTTTTAACGTTTTTTTTTTTAGTAAATTTATAAAATTTTTAACGCCTTCTTCAAGATAAAGCCTCGTGAAATCCATGTAATGTCTTAGTATGGAATTCTGGTGAAGCAGTCTACAGTTAGCATTGTTCGAATATGAGAAATTTTTTAACAAAAATCTAATTGTTCGAGAATGTAAAAAAAATTGCATGCGGATTTTCATTCTTTGTATAACCAACTATTCTAGTACGATTGGTTTTCAGTAGTTTGCCAAATTTTGTAGACATACTGCTAATAAGTGGGGTCTGGGGAGGAGGTTGAAGAAAAAATTACAATTTTTGGGAAGAAAAATTTGTATCTACAATTTGCCTACATTTTTGCCGATTTTAGTTACGTACATATATATCTTTTTTAGACATATTTAAGGTAAAATTTCAATCGCAAAATTAAAAATTTTAATCTTTTTTGGTTTTTAGCGGTATTTTTGACAGTTTTTTGTAATTAAAAAAATTAAGCACAGCAAAATAGGAGAGTTAATTACCTATCCGCTGACATACAATTTGTGTATCTTTTTCATTAAAACAGCTGCAAATGATGCACACAACAATGGTAGCTCGTGCAAAAAATATCTTGGTTTACTGTGTTCTTCTAATAAGTGCTTTTAATTCTTATTACTTTCTTCTTTGAAATCAGTGATTTTGTGTTAGAAGATGATTTTATTTTTTTCTATTGCAGCAAGTATATATTTTTTTAAAGAATCTAAATATCTGCACTTTTAAACGCGGCAAACCCATGTGTGCGCTCGTACCTAAACCTGGCGGGTTCTTTATTAGTGATATCCTACTCATCCTAAATTTTAAAATAATTTTTATTGAAATTTTTAGAAAGAAAAATTATTTACAAATGTATGCGGACTTTTTCCAAAGAAAACAAGAAAAATTAGACGCTAGCAGAATGAAATGCAGCATTTTCTGGACCGCCACATCCTTCATCAGCATTCTTTACATCTATCTACCTTAAGTTATGTACGTCGTAAACATCATCTATTTAACCAACTAATCTTAATGTTAATTTGGTAAGACGAAGTTCACACACAACTTAAAGCTTTTTTGTTTGCTCACAATGTTATAGACGCTGTTTCAGTATCATATTGAAATTTATGAGTTAAGTATGAATGTAAATACGCGGTACCTAGCGTTTGTTTTAATTTTTCCCTGACCAGGATTCGAACCATCGATTTTGTAAATTAATGAAATTTTACTTTATTTTCGGCTTTTTGGTTCTTTTTTATTAATTTCTAAACGTTTTTAGAAAGAAAAATTATTTACAAATGGATGCGGACGTTTTCCAAAGAAAACAAGAAAAATTAGACGCTAGCAGAATGAAATGCAGCATTTTCTGGACCGCCACATCCTTTAGCAGCATTCTTTGCATCTATCTACCTTAAGTTATGTACGTCGTAAACATCATCTATTTAACCAACTAATCTTTAAGTTCACACACAACTTAAAGCTTTTTTCTTTGTCGTTCTCTTTTGTAACTCGTCTTGTACATTTGTTGTTGCTTTTTATTGTGCTAGCAATTTGATAGCCACAACATGCAACTTTTTTTTTTTTTAATTATTCATACTTGTTTGCTTACAACGTTATAGACACTGTTTCAGTATCATATTGACTTTTATGAGTTAAGTATGAATGTAAATACGCGGTGCCTAGCGTTTGTTTTAATTTTTCCCGGACCAGGATTCGAACCATCGATTTTGTAAATTATTGAAATTTTACTTTATTTTCGGCTTTTTGGTTCTTTTTAATTTATTTCTCAACGTTTTTAGAAAGAAAAATTATTTACAAATGTATTAGGACGTTTTCCAAAGAAAACAAGAAAAATTAGACGCTAGCAGAATAAAATGCAGCATTTTCTGGACCGCCACATCCTTCATCAGCATTCTTTGCATCTATCTACCTTAAGTTATGTACGTCGTAAACATCATCTATTTAACCAACTAATCTTAATGCTAATTTAGTGAGACGAAGTTCACACACAACTTAAACCTTTTTTCTTTGTCGTTCTCTTTTGTAACTCGTCTTGTACATTTGTTGTTGCCTTTTATTGTGCTAGCAATTTGATAGCCACAACATGCAACTTTTTTTTTATTTTTAATTATTCATACTTGTTTGCTCACAACGTTATAGACACTGTTTCAGTATCATATTGACTTTTATGAGTTAAGTATGAATGTAAATACGCGGTGCCTAGTGTTTGTTTTAATTTTTCCCTGACCAGGATTCGAACCATCGATTTTGTAAATTAATGAAATTTTACTTTATTTTCGGCTTTCTGGTTCTTTTTAATTAATTTCTAAACGTTTTTAGAAAGAAAAATTATTTACAAATGTATGCGGACATTTTCTGGACCGCCACATCCTTCATCAGCATTCTTTGCATCTATCTACCTTAAGTTATGTACGTCGTAAACATCATCTATTTAACCAACTAATCTTAATGTTAATTTGGTGAGACGAAGTTCACACACAACTTAAAGCTTTTTTCTTTGTCGTTCTCTTTTGTAACTCGTCTTGTACATTTGTTGTTGCTTTTTATTGTGCTAGCAATTTGATAGCCACAACATGCAACTTTTTTTTATTTTTTATTTTTAATTACGAGGGCTGCTATATATATTTCTGGCCTGGCAACACTGAGTGCTGCCAAGTGCAATCTGACATTTCCATTGCAAAGTTTGTCATTTTTAAGCATAATCGTACTCAAAACATTTTGACGTAAGACCATTATTTGTGTTGTTAACAGTGACTTGAAAAAATTAATATGGAAAAAAATGAAATTAACTCGTGAACATTTTCGTGCCATCATTTTTCACAACTTTCGACGTGGATTATCACGACAAGAGTGCATTGATGATCTTAAATCTTTGTATGGCGATGAAGCACCATCCTATAGCACTGTGAAAAATTGGTATAATGAATTTAATCGTGGCCGAAGTTCGCTCAAAGACGAATTCCGTGAAGGTCGTCCAAAAACGGCTGTTGTGCCAGAGAACATTGATGCCGTGTGTGAACTCATAATGCAAGATCAACATGTGACATACGGAGAGATAGAGACATCCTTGGACATTTCTTCCACCAGCATACATTTGATACTGCATGAACACCTGGCCGTAAAAAATGTTTGTGCTCGTTGGATCCCGCACAATTTGAAAGTCGCTCAAAAAAAGGCTCGTGTCGATTGGTGCAAAGAAATGTTGCAAAAATACGATTGCGGTGCTTCAAAAGACGTTTATAAGATCGTCACAGGTGACGAATTATGGATCTATGCGTATGAGCCCGAAACGAAACCACAATGGATCGAGTGGGTCTTCAAAGACGAGCCAAATCCAACGAAAGTTGTTCGTAGAAGAAGCACTTCGAAGCATTTGGTCGCCTGTTTCTTCGGCAAAACTGGTCATGTGGCGACTGTTCCGCTTGAGCAACGTAGGACGGTCACTTCTGAGTGGTACACTACAATTTGTTTACCTGAAGTCATCGGAAAAATTCGAAAAACCAACAAGAGAAGACGAATCATTGTTCACCATGACAATGCGAGCTCTCACACATCGGCTCAAACCAGAGCGATTTTGACCGGCCAAAACGTCGAATTAATGGGTCATCCGCCGTACAGCCCTGACTTGGCACCGAATGACTTCTTCTTGTTTCCGCACATCAAGAAAAAAATGCGTGGTCAACGATTTTCGCCGCCAGAAGAAGCTGTTGAAGTGTTCAAAAACCATGTTTTAGAGGTGTCGCAATCGGAGTGGAAAAAGTGCTTCGACAACTGGTTTGAGCGCATGCAAAAGTGTATAAATCATACTGGAGAATACTTTGAAAAACAATAAAAGCATTTTTGGTTATACATATTCGCATTTTCACTACTAGGCCAGAAATATATAGAGCAGCCCTCGTATACATACTTGTTTGCTCACAACGTTATAGACACTGTTTCAGTATCATATTGACTTTTATGAGTATGAATGTAAATACGCGGTGCCTAGCGTTTGTTTTAATTTTTAATTTTTCCCTGACCAGGATTCGAACCATCGATTTTGTAAATTATTGAAATTTTACTTTATTTTCGGCTTTTTGGTTCTTTTTAATTAATTTCTAAACGTTTTTAGAAAGAAAAATTATTTACAAATGTATGCAGACGTTTTCCAAAGAAAACAAGAAAAATTAGACGCCAGCAGAATGAAATGCAGCATTTTCTGGACCGCCACATCCTTCATCAGCATTCTTTGCATCTATCTACCTTAAGTTATGTACGTCGTAAACATCATCTATTTAACCAACTTTTTTTTCTTTGTCCTTCTCTTTTGTAACTCGTCTTGTACATTTGTTGTTGCTTTTTTGTGTAAACATCATCTATTTAACCAAGTAATCTTAATGTTAATTATGTTATAAAAATATTATAATTGTAAAATTGAAAGTATTCTAAATACTACAAAATAAAACTACTACTACTACTACTACAAAAAACAACGTCTATAACGTTGTGAGCAAACAAGTATGAATAATTAAAAATAAAAAGTTGCATGTTGTGGCTATCAAATTTCTAGCACAATAAAAAGCAACAACAAATGTACAAGACGAATTACAAAAGAGAACGACAAAGAAAAAAGCTTTAAGTTGTGTGTGAACTTCATCTCACCAAATTAACATTAAGATTAGTTGGTTAAATAGATGATGTTTACGACGTACATAACTTAAGGTAGATAGATGCAAAGAATGCTGATGAAGGATGTGGCTGTCCAGAAAATGCTGCATTTCATTCTGATAGCGTCTAATTTTTCTTGTTTTCTTTGGAAAACGTCCGCATACATTTGTAAATAATTTTTCTTTCTAAAAACGTTTAGAAATTAATTAAAAAGAACCAGAAAGCCGAAAATAAAGTAAAATTTCATTAATTTACAAAATCGATGGTTCGAATTCTGGTCAGGGAAAAATTAAAAATTATAATTTTTATTTTATTAATAGAAATGCCATATAAAACCAATTTTGGGAATTGTAATTTAATTTTTTATTTTTGTATTTATTGATAAAATAAAATGGTACTTATTTCAAGGTAACTGGTTTGGTGACATAAATGAAGCACGGGTTTCATCATCATCCTCAGAGTCTGCAGCCAAAGCTGCTCCCTGTAAATTCGATCTACGCCTATGAAATTTATTTGTTGTCGCATCCAAAAGAATATCATGTACTTCTTCCTCATTTCTTATCAACCTTGGCTTAGAAATTTCACTTTTTTTTGCATAAACCTTGCCTTTATAAGTGTATACTGATTGGTATCCAATTTTGTTAAGGGTTTTAGCATGCTTAAAAACATTTAGAGTCTCCTTACTCAAGTAATCGTTTACGTAAATGAATTTTGTTTCTTCTTTTTCCTTTAGTTTAGGTTTCACCTGCATTAACTTCTCTTTAGCCTTGTTCGAATCAAATTTAACGATCATTGTTTGTTTTTCTTTCTTATTCTGCTTGTTAGAAACTCCCCTTTTTTGAATAACAAAAATGCTTCTTCGACGTCATCCTTGACCAAATTTGCACCAACATCTTTTGAGATTTGTAGCAATGTATCAACTGCTGTTGCCCCATCTTGAACACAGACTCCACTTATAAGACAATTTTTCTTTACTCCTTCATCATTCAATAGTTTTACAGAATCTTTAAGAACTTTTATTTCATTTTTCAATATATTGTTTTCCTTTTGTACATATTCAATTTTCTTTTTATTCTCAGCCACCCCTCGTATTAAATCATCAAACTGTTTTGACATAAAGTTCATAGTATCTTGTAAGGTAGACAGCTGATCAAGTTTATTTAGTTGTTTTTTTATCTCACACAGTTCTCTTTTAATTGTTCCTTCTCCTCCCTTACAACGATCGCATGTATATTGTTCTTGTTGATGATTACATAGATATTCATACTGACGTTTGTCTAAACCTGAACATATTGCATGGTATGTTTTGGTACACTTGTCACAAACAATATATTCTTCATTCTCTTTCACCTCCAAATTACAATGGGTACAGATAAATGTTATGTTTTTAATACTTCCACGGCCTTTAGCAAGCATACTTCAATTTATTTATATTTCTTGTATTTAGCTCAGTAAAATAGCTCACAATAATGTATATAAAACGAAATTAATCACTGTTTTTTTAATAAAATAAAAAATTGTTTCACAGCCGTTTATAAATTTGACGTCTTCACACAAGTGATGCCAACTCGTTAATTAAGCTCACATGGGTATGCGCAGACCCATGTGAGCATGTAAATTGCATGTAAATTGTTTGATCGTTTGATGTAAACAATAAAACTGCTGACGGAGGCAGCGGCAGAGATCAGTTATTACAGTTGATATTTCGAAATCAAAGTAAACACGTGTTTTTAATTAATTAGTGGAGGTTTTTTTTAAAAAAAGGGAACAAGTAGCTATGGATGAAGATGATATGATGGCGCGTTTGCTTCGTAAGCTAAGTGCGACAAATGTGAGTCCGGAAGAACGTGAGCGACTTCAGGCGCAAATTGAAGAAATTATGGGACAGGAGTCCGATCCATTCGAAACAAGTGGCGACGTAGAAGATGATGACTATTTTCCAGATGATGAAGATTTTGATGAAGCATCAGACATAGAACAGGAAATCGAGTTAGAGGCCGGTCTGGACGACAACCACGAGATATTGAGGATTTGTATAAAGAAGCGATTGCACTTTAAGCTCCAACCGTAATTCAATCATCCAGCGCAACTATCACTCAGGACCGTATGTACCGGTCGAAAGACGGTAAGATGTGGAATTCAAATCCTCCACCACTTGGAAGGCCTCGTTGTCATAATGTTATAACTTTTACTCCTAAAGGGCCATCCCGAGGAGCACCACCTAGCCATCGAGCTATTTTCAAGTCATTAGTGTCTCCTGAAATCGTTAGTATTATTGTGCGGGAAACCAACAGAAAAGCCGTTAAAGCAGTTCGTCTATGGAATGAAAAACATCCTAATAATAAACACCGATCTTGGGTAAAGAGTAACTAAGACAAAATGTATGCTTTTTTTGGGATGTTGCTAATTGCTGGTGTGTTCCACGCGAATTCTCAGCCCGCAAAAGAATTGTGGGCGAATTATAATATGCCAATTTATAATGCCACTATGTCCTTGAATCGGTTCAAAAGCTTAACTACTGTCATCCGTGTTGATAATAGTAGTACCCGTGCTGAGAGGTAAAAGCAAAGCAAATCTGCCGCCCTGGATGATGTATGACTGATGCTGATGGCCAATTTAGAGAAGACGTGCACTCCGGATTGCAATGTAGCGATCGATGAGCAGTTATTTCCATATCGCGGACGCACTCGATTTACTCAATATATTCCGAGTAAGCCTGCAAAATATGGCATAAAAGTGTGGTGGATTTGCGACTCTGTTTCAAATTACCCTTTGAAAGGTATAATTTATACGGGAAAACTACCAGGTAGCCAGCGAGAAACGAATCAAGGCGAACGAGTCGTCATGAAATTGATGGAAAAATATATGGACAGCGGTAGGACTGTTAATGCTGACAACTTTTTTTCAACATATAACTTGGCGGAAATGTTGATGGATCGTAGAGTGGGTTTTGTGGGTACCGTAAGAAAGAATAAGACCTTTATTCCGCCTGAATTGCTTGACCCAAAACGCGATGTCAAAAGTACTATATTTTGTTACCACAATAATAACATCGCTGTGTGCTCCTATTTGGCAAAGCCAAAAAAGGTCAAAACACCGATCCATTGAAGGGGTTCAAGCCAGACCAAACTTTGGACTACAATAAATTTAAAGCGGACGTAGATACAATGGATCAGATGTTGACTGGGTATTCGTGCAAGCGCTCGACCAATCGTTGGCCACTGGAAATGTTTTACAATATGCTTGATATCGCCGATTTGGCCTCATTCATCATCTATGACGAGTTGAATCCGGCAAAGCAGCGTGATAAACGCCGCACTTTTGTTATTGAATTGGCACGACAGCTAGTTATTTCACATATGAAGGAACGGGCGACTAACCCATTAGTATGGAGGTTTGCTCACTAAGGCGAGCAATGAATCTATTCAATATTGATGTGAGTACAATTTAAATACACACTTACATATGTATTTCTTTATAAAGAGATGTGTATGTATGTTTTCATATGCATATGTACACTAATTTATAATTAAATATTTCATTATTTTTAGGTACCGGACTCTTTGCCGTCGACATCAGAGGCAGCACAGAAACAAACATATGCTCAAGTAGCCTCAAAACCTTCATCATGCTATCTTTGCGCTTCTTCTTCTTCGAAAAAGCGACGTAAAACTCGTTATAACTGCAGCAAATGTACTCGTCCAATATGTCTCAATGAACATTCCATGCAATTACATAATTGCAAACGCAATTGCTCTTTGTAATGCATTTTAAAGCACTTAAATAAATAAATAAAATTATTTGTAAAACTCTACTTCTAACATTATTTTTATGGGTCTGGCCAGACCCTTATAATGCACTTAACGTATTATAAGTTTTATACTAAATTATAAAAAAAAAACAACAACAACAAAGTATTGAACATACAACAAATTTGTTTTTATATCAAGTACATGTATTCAATAAGTACGGAAAAAAAGAATTTCGTATAAAATTTAATTGATTATTATTAAAATTTTGTATAATATTTAAATAATTGTTATACCAAATAATTAAAAGAAATGTTTATACACACACATACATACACTATATATATATATAAAACAACATGTAAAGAAAGAGTAAACGAAATAGGTACCATCCGTTTACTTCTTTCTTTTTCTAATAAAAAAGGGGAGGTGTAATGAAATAAAATACCCATCTGTGTATAGCAGAAGAGTTCCACTCTTTATGTATAAAATATGAACTGTCAAATAACAAAAGATGAGTAAAAGAACAGTCGATGTGACGCCAAGAAAAGGAGTTGACGTATTTTTCTTTAAAGCATTTTTATAATTAGTTTTTTGCTTTTATTTGCGCTGATATACTTTAGCAAAGCGTTAATGAACAGATGACATTTGCAGTGCTGCCACTTTTTGCATTTACGAACGTACTGCCCATCACATGCAGTCCAGTGATGCATTAACGAACAGGCCCTATTTTGACTCCTAATGCATAGCAAAGTCGATTGAGCGAGGTCCGTCCGTCACAAAAAAATAAATATGTCAATCAACCAGATCGAAAGAAGTGCTATTGGAAGTCAGCACGTTCGGTCTATTTTCTTCGAAGCAGCAGGCATCACACCTACGTCTAATTATTCATGCCATTTGGAACAATAAAGTTACTCCAATCAAAAAACAGACATATAGGACAATAGAGAAGGAAAGAATAAGAAAAAAACGTTTAGTGAAAAAATTGGCGCTCGAAATTTTCAAATTTTTTAATATATCAATATGGGTATCATTTTAAAGCTTTGGAAGAGGTTTTTAAGAAAATACAAACCTTTCTTAAAAAACGATGTCATTTGTATATATATGTATGCAGTACCACAATTTTTTTATTTTTTAATTCTCTGTCACCACAATATTTGATTTTTTGATTGGAGTTACTTCACAAAACTAGATTAACGTAGATGGTGAAGGGTATATAAGATTCGGCATAGCCGAACATAGCACTTTTACTTGGTTTTTTCTAATGGAGCAAGTAAATATTTTTAAAAAGAATATGCAAATATGACTACCTGCACTTCAAAACGCGGCAAACCCATGTGTGCGCACGTACCTATTCCTGGTGGTTTCTTTATTAATGACGCCCTACTTATCCAAAATTTGATCAAAGTTTAATTTTAATTATAACGATGAAATATAAAACCGATTTTTATAATTGTAATTTAATTTCTTAATTTTCTGTTTATTTATAAACAAAGATCTATTGTTAAGATATACATTAGCAGCAACATTTTATTCTTGTTTTTATTTATTTTCCTTGAAATAATCTAAAACATCAGAAATCAAATCAAACTTTCAATTTTAGTCATTTGCTTTAAATTACAAGTCTTGCTGCAAATGTAACATTTATAGTGATTTAAAGATTCTACTGTTTCCACACATAATTTGCATTTTATAAATTTCTTACTATTTGGGCAACATATGGAATATGAAAATTTTCATATTTCATAGTTTATCTTGAAAATTGTTAAGCAAAATATTACCTGCAGCGGTTTGCCAAAATTCGTAATATTACGTAAACCAGTTGGGAATATAAACTTGCTTATTGCGTTTTCAAATTCTTCCTCCGCCTTCTTTATGGACGTGAATTGTTTGCACACATCGATGTAGCCCTAGATTCCATACTTTTATAGTCCCGTCTGAACTGCCTGATACAACCTGATTTCAATCCAGTGATACTACTAAAGCCCGTACATTTTCCGTATGACCCCGAAGTTTCATATTTCGAGTGCAGATACGGGGGTCTTAAAATGTTTCGTGTTGAGCGATTCACAATAACTGCGCCGGCTGGAACTATGAATGGAATCTTTTGAACCATTAAGACTAGAGGCTAATGAAAAAAATTAAATTAGTATAGGGGCAAAAAAAGAACATGTAGTCACCTAACACACGATCAGTCGAGTACAACCAATAGTTAAGGTACAATTATGCGAACGTCCACGTAAGCTAACCTAACGGCCGTTTGTTTTTAAATATACTAAAACAATGCAAACGCTTACCGAAATTAACTGTCACGTTTCCGGAACGCTTCAACCTGTATAAAATAGGTTTTGACGGCATTGTTACGTGACATTCGTAAGATGGTGCTGGAATTATATGTGATAAGTACCATTGCGGCACATTTGCCCTTTTTAGGTACTTTTTAAGTATTGATAATAATTGTATAATTCATCAGTTTTTATTATTTTGCTTAATAAAAGTATAATAAATAAATAGTTACATTAAATACATAATAATATTTTTTAAAACAGATAATTAAATTTGTCAATACATTGCACATATTGTAATGTAAAATATTTTTCGAAACGAAATTAGTACTTTTTCTAAATTTACATGTACGGAACAGTGCCTGTAACTATGCCACAAATCTCAACACTGTTCTGAACAGCTGCAGCAAATTGAAAATTGTGTTAGGTTTTGTAATTTAATATTTTGGCTTTATAGTTTTTTTTTTTTGCAAAACAATTGTACTTATTTCATGGACATCAGGAAATTAATCCTCAATATCCATTTTTAAATTCTTTTTGGGCTTTTGAAATTAATATTACAAACACATTGTGCTGCACAATGTTTTGTTTTTGTTTATTTTATTGACATTCGTTACATTTGAAAAGTTTCTATAAGTACATAAACGACCGTACGTTAAAATACGTTAAGTCTTTCTTACATCAACGTTCGCATAACGAGGCCTTTACTCAATGAGTTTGATGTTCTCATCGTTTTTAAAATAACCTCAAGCAAGTGTTCATGTTTTACAAATCATATGTACTTTTTAATAGCAAATGCATTTGTGCAGGGGTCTAATATATATATATATATATATATATGTTTTGCCATTTACTGGATACTATAAAAGACATACAATTCAATATCGGTGGTATAGCTGTCACACACGCAGATTTCTTTAAATTGTCTTTTATAGTATCCAGTAAATGGCAAAACACTTCTTTGCTTAGTCGAAAATAACTAAAAAATCTATAAAAATTCATTCATTTTTATATTTATTACTCATTTTGAACTCATTTATTTATCTTACTCAAGAGAATTGCACTCGCCACTAGTTTTACTCCTAATTCGTGCAACATGTACATAAACATGTTCGGAATCCTCTTTATAGAATAAATCAATACTTGTATCCATTTTAAACAATTGCAATTGTAAAAACACATAAACCACCTTTTCTTGCTATCAAATTTTAATATTTATAAAATTTTTTTTCTGTCAAACTTGAAACTTTTGGAAAAATGGAATAAAAGTTTAGAACTGCTAAACTATTTACCGTATTTTTACGAAATATATAGCAATTTATAGAGGAGGGCACAAGCTTTTCGTCTACTGCAGCACCCTGTTCTAGTACAGGTAGTACCACAGGGCGTTAACCCTAACTTGGGCACTTTATACATATGTTGTATATAAATATCGAATTTTTAAAATACCTATAATTTTTAGATTTAAATAGCTATATTTATATGGTTTAAAGTCAGTGACTAATTTTTTATGTTTTTTATATTTGTGGAACATTTGGGGTAAAAAGTTTTATTTACCGTTATTTCCTGAGGTTTTGCCATTTTTTCTTTAAAATGGGTCACTATTTACATATGTAAATAAACCATTTTGAAGCATTTTGTAAACGGAAATAAGTTTATTTTTTACAAAAAACAATTTTTGTTGTAATAGCATGAAGTATTAATTAAAGGTTAAAAATCAAAATTATTTTTTTTGCATTGATTGCATTTGGTTTGTACCTTGCTATACTCAATACAAATCGTTTTTTTACACTTGCCACAACTTGGAGAACTTTTGCTCTCTTCAAAATTATTGGCACACACAATTGTTCTGCTAATTATTTTTGATAATATTTTTAATAAAGAAGTTTGATTGTAATAAATATTATGAAAATAGTAGTAATTATTTTCCTTTCTTTGATGTAAAATTTGATGGAGAATTTTCTGAATAAGCTATATATATGTTACAAGTGCTGATACGTCCAGCATATTGTAAAAAATTAACAGTGGCCAGCGATTGCGTTTGGTTGAATATTGGCCTAGCATGTGATCTATATACTGTTGCCATGTGGCATAGTTGACAGTAAAGTGAGTGCTCAATTATTTTTAGGGACACAGGAGCAAAAGGTTCTATTTTATCTATAACCAAACATGCTAAAATGCTCCACTCTTTGTGAGAAGGGCTTAAACTCTATGGGTATGCATGTTTATTTTTTTTTCATTGTTCCAACCAAGGACAGCTTCCACCTTGCTAGCGTATCCGCTAATGAAAGACTTGTGAATAAATTGTCGCATGTGACATTACGTCCAGTATTTTTATACTGTTCGATTAAATCATTCACTTATCTTTCTTCTTAGTTTTTCTCTTAAACGCTGCCTGATTTTCCAGTATATATTTGGCCTCTTAGGGGATAGTAGGATTCGGCCTCGCATACCCACCAAAGCTTTAAGCCGTATTTAGCAGTACATAAATTATAAATTTATATACATATGTAGTAAAAGTGTATAGCAATAACGACCGTATTTATAAAAGATATTATATATTTATTGAATGCTTATTTGGAAAATTTGTCAAATAAATTCTTAATAAACATTTTATTTTTTTTATGAATAGAGGCATAAATATTTAGTAATAAAAATTGAAACAAATACCAAGAAACTCTTCCAAAACACATCAACCTACATTTATTTACATATGTAAATAATGCCCGGACTTTTTCGGCGTTGAAACGCCGTCAACGACGTCGACATTAACTGCAGGGTCAGAGCTTATAACTTTACCAAAAGAGAATCGATTTTAAAAATTGTTTATTTCTAGTAATCTCTATAGACTGATAAAGAAATAAAATAAAAAATTTTTACCTTGACATTTTTTTGTTTTTCACCTGTAATTTTTTTAAATACAAGATAAAGCTATTTTAAAACAGATTTAGAAAGCTAATGAGATATAACTTGTAAAAAAAAAGGTTTATCTTTGACTTCATTAGGTTAGTGGTAGTAATTTTTTTAATTTGAAATTTCAGAAAAAGTTAAAAGAAATATAAAATTTTTGTCAAAAAGTACTTTCAGTTTTTAGATTAGATTTTTAACGTTTTTTTTTTAGTAAATTTATAAAATTTTTAACGCCTTCTTCAAGATAAAGCCTCGTGAAATCCATGTAATGTCTTAGTATGGAATTCTGGTGAAGCAGTCTACAGTTAGCATTGTTCGAATATGAGAAATTTTTTAACAAAAATCTAATTGTTCGAGAATGTAAAAAAAATTGCATGCGGATTTTCATTCTTTGTATAACCAACTATTCTAGTACGATTGGTTTTCAGTAGTTTGCCAAATTTTGTAGACATACTGCTAATAAGTGGGGTCTGGGGAGGAGGTTGAAGAAAAAATTACAATTTTTGGGAAGAAAAATTTGTATCTACATTTTGCCTACATTTTTTCCGATTTTAGTTACGTACATATGTATCTTTTTTAGACATATTTAAGGTAAAATTTCAATCGCAAAATTAAAAATTTTAATCTTTTTTGGTTTTTAGCGGTATTTTTGACAGTTTTTTGTAATTAAAAAAATTAAGCACAGCAAAATAGGAGAGTTAATTACCTATCCGCTGACATACAATTTGTGTATCTTTTTCATTAAAACAGCTGCAAATGATGCACACAACAATGGTAGCTCGTGCAAAAAATATCTTGGTTTACTGTGTTCTTCTAATAAGTGCTTTTAATTCTTATTACTTTCTTCTTTGAAATCAGTGATTTTGTGTTAGAAGATGATTTTATTTTTTTCTATTGCAGCAAGTATATATTTTTTAAAAGAATCTAAATACCTGCACTTTTAAACGCGGCAAACCCATGTGTGCGCTCGTACCTAAACCTGGCGGGTTCTTTATTAGTGATATCCTACTCATCCTAAATTTTAAAATAATTTTTATTGAAATTTTTAGAAAGAAAAATTATTTACAAATGTATGCGGACTTTTTCCAAAGAAAACAAGAAAAATTAGACGCTAGCAGAATGAAATGCAGCATTTTCTGGACCGCCACATCCTTCATCAGCATTCTTTACATCTATCTACCTTAAGTTATGTACGTCGTAAACATCATCTATTTAACCAACTAATCTTAATGTTAATTTGGTAAGACGAAGTTCACACACAACTTAAAGCTTTTTTGTTTGCTCACAATGTTATAGACGCTGTTTCAGTATCATATTGAAATTTATGAGTTAAGTATGAATGTAAATACGCGGTACCTAGCGTTTGTTTTAATTTTTCCCTGACCAGGATTCGAACCATCGATTTTGTAAATTAATGAAATTTTACTTTATTTTCGGCTTTTTGGTTCTTTTTTATTAATTTCTAAACGTTTTTAGAAAGAAAAATTATTTACAAATGGATGCGGACGTTTTCCAAAGAAAACAAGAAAAATTAGACGCTAGCAGAATGAAATGCAGCATTTTCTGGACCGCCACATCCTTTAGCAGCATTCTTTGCATCTATCTACCTTAAGTTATGTACGTCGTAAACATCATCTATTTAACCAACTAATCTTTAAGTTCACACACAACTTAAAGCTTTTTTCTTTGTCGTTCTCTTTTGTAACTCGTCTTGTACATTTGTTGTTGCTTTTTATTGTGCTAGCAATTTGATAGCCACAACATGCAACTTTTTTTTTTTTTAATTATTCATACTTGTTTGCTTACAACGTTATAGACACTGTTTCAGTATCATATTGACTTTTATGAGTTAAGTATGAATGTAAATACGCGGTGCCTAGCGTTTGTTTTAATTTTTCCCGGACCAGGATTCGAACCATCGATTTTGTAAATTATTGAAATTTTACTTTATTTTCGGCTTTTTGGTTCTTTTTAATTAATTTCTCAACGTTTTTAGAAAGAAAAATTATTTACAAATGTATGCGGACGTTTTCCAAAGAAAACAAGAAAAATTAGACGCTAGCAGAATAAAATGCAGCATTTTCTGGACCGCCACATCCTTCATCAGCATTCTTTGCATCTATCTACCTTAAGTTATGTACGTCGTAAACATCATCTATTTAACCAACTAATCTTAATGCTAATTTGGTGAGACGAAGTTCACACACAACTTAAACCTTTTTTCTTTGTCGTTCTCTTTTGTAACTCGTCTTGTACATTTGTTGTTGCCTTTTATTGTGCTAGCAATTTGATAGCCGCAACATGCAACTTTTTTTTTTTATTTTTAATTATTCATACTTGTTTGCTCACAACGTTATAGACACTGTTTCAGTATCATATTGACTTTTATGAGTTAAGTATGAATGTAAATACGCGGTGCCTAGTGTTTGTTTTAATTTTTCCCTGACCAGGATTCGAACCATCGATTTTGTAAATTAATGAAATTTTACTTTATTTTCGGCTTTCTGGTTCTTTTTAATTAATTTCTAAACGTTTTTAGAAAGAAAAATTATTTACAAATGTATGCGGACATTTTCTGGACCGCCACATCCTTCATCAGCATTCTTTGCATCTATCTACCTTAAGTTATGTACGTCGTAAACATCATCTATTTAACCAACTAATCTTAATGTTAATTTGGTAAGACGAAGTTCACACACAACTTAAAGCTTTTTTGTTTGCTCACAATGTTATAGACGCTGTTTCAGTATCATATTGAAATTTATGAGTTAAGTATGAATGTAAATACGCGGTACCTAGCGTTTGTTTTAATTTTTCCCTGACCAGGATTCGAACCATCGATTTTGTAAATTAATGAAATTTTACTTTATTTTCGGCTTTTTGGTTCTTTTTTATTAATTTCTAAACGTTTTTAGAAAGAAAAATTATTTACAAATGGATGCGGACGTTTTCCAAAGAAAACAAGAAAAATTAGACGCTAGCAGAATGAAATGCAGCATTTTCTGGACCGCCACATCCTTTAGCAGCATTCTTTGCATCTATCTACCTTAAGTTATGTACGTCGTAAACATCATCTATTTAACCAACTAATCTTTAAGTTCACACACAACTTAAAGCTTTTTTCTTTGTCGTTCTCTTTTGTAACTCGTCTTGTACATTTGTTGTTGCTTTTTATTGTGCTAGCAATTTGATAGCCACAACATGCAACTTTTTTTTTTTTTAATTATTCATACTTGTTTGCTTACAACGTTATAGACACTGTTTCAGTATCATATTGACTTTTATGAGTTAAGTATGAATGTAAATACGCGGTGCCTAGCGTTTGTTTTAATTTTTCCCGGACCAGGATTCGAACCATCGATTTTGTAAATTATTGAAATTTTACTTTATTTTCGGCTTTTTGGTTCTTTTTAATTAATTTCTCAACGTTTTTAGAAAGAAAAATTATTTACAAATGTATGCGGACGTTTTCCAAAGAAAACAAGAAAAATTAGAAGCTAGCAGAATAAAATGCAGCATTTTCTGGACCGCCACATCCTTCATCAGCATTCTTTGCATCTATCTACCTTAAGTTATGTACGTCGTAAACATCATCTATTTAACCAACTAATCTTAATGCTAATTTGGTGAGACGAAGTTCACACACAACTTAAACCTTTTTTCTTTGTCGTTCTCTTTTGTAACTCGTCTTGTACATTTGTTGTTGCCTTTTATTGTGCTAGCAATTTGATAGCCACAACATGCAACTTTTTTTTTATTTTTAATTATTCATACTTGTTTGCTCACAACGTTATAGACACTGTTTCAGTATCATATTGAAATTTATGAGTTAAGTATGAATGTAAATACGCGGTACCTAGCGTTTGTTTTAATTTTTCCCTGACCAGGATTCGAACCATCGATTTTGTAAATTAATGAAATTTTACTTTATTTTCGGCTTTTTGGTTCTTTTTTATTAATTTCTAAGCGTTTTTAGAAAGAAAAATTATTTACAAATGGATGCGGACGTTTTCCAAAGAAAACAAGAAAAATTAGATGCTAGCAGAATGAAATGCAGCATTTTCTGGACCGCCACATCCTTTAGCAGCATTCTTTGCATCTATCTACCTTAAGTTATGTACGTCGTAAACATCATCTATTTAACCAACTAATCTTTAAGTTCACACACAACTTAAAGCTTTTTTCTTTGTCGTTCTCTTTTGTAACTCGTCTTGTACATTTGTTGTTGCTTTTTATTGTGCTAGCAATTTGATAGCCACAACATGCAACTTTTTTTTTTTTTAATTATTCATACTTGTTTGCTTACAACGTTATAGACACTGTTTCAGTATCATATTGACTTTTATGAGTTAAGTATGAATGTAAATACGCGGTGCCTAGCGTTTGTTTTAATTTTTCCCTGACCAGGATTCGAACCATCGATTTTGTAAATTAATGAAATTTTACTTTATTTTCGGCTTTCTGGTTCTTTTTAATTAATTTCTAAACGTTTTTAGAAAGAAAAATTATTTACAAATGTATGCGGACATTTTCTGGACCGCCACATCCTTCATCAGCATTCTTTGCATCTATCTACCTTAAGTTATGTACGTCGTAAACATCATCTATTTAACCAACTAATCTTAATGTTAATTTGGTGAGACGAAGTTCACACACAACTTAAAGCTTTTTTCTTTGTCGTTCTCTTTTGTAACTCGTCTTGTACATTTGTTGTTGCTTTTTATTGTGCTAGCAATTTGATAGCCACAACATGCAACTTTTTTTTATTTTTTATTTTTAATTACGAGGGCTGCTATATATATTTCTGGCCTGGCAACACTGAGTGCTGCCAAGTGCAATCTGACATTTCCATTGCAAAGTTTGTTATTTTTAAGCATAATCGTACTCAAAACATTTTGACGTAAGACCATTATTTGTGTTGTTAACAGTGACTTGAAAAAATTAATATGGAAAAAAATGAAATTAACTCGTGAACATTTTCGTGCCATCATTTTTCACAACTTTCGACGTGGATTATCACGACAAGAGTGCATTGATGATCTTAAATCTTTGTATGGCGATGAAGCACCATCCTATAGCACTGTGAAAAATTGGTATAATGAATTTAATCGTGGCCGAAGCTCGCTCAAAGACGAATTCCGTGAAGGTCGTCCAAAAACGGCTGTTGTGCCAGAGAACATTGATGCCGTGTGTGAACTCATAATGCAAGATCAACATGTGACATACGGAGAGATAGAGACATCCTTGGACATTTCTTCCACCAGCATACATTTGATACTGCATGAACACCTGGCCGTAGAAAATGTTTGTGCTCGTTGGATCCCGCACAATTTGAAAGTCGCTCAAAAAAAGGCTCGTGTCGATTGGTGCAAAGAAATGTTGCAAAAATACGATTGCGGTGCTTCAAAAGACGTTTATAAGATCGTCACAGGTGACGAATTATGGATCTATGCGTATGAGCCCGAAAAGAAACCACAATGGATCGAGTGGGTCTTCAAAGACGAGCCAAATCCAACGAAAGTTGTTCGTAGAAGAAGCACTTCGAAGCATTTGGTCGCCTGTTTCTTCGGCAAAACTGGTCATGTGGCGACTGTTCCGCTTGAGCAACGTAGGACGGTCACTTCTGAGTGGTACACTACAATTTGTTTACCTGAAGTCATCGGAAAAATTCGAAAAACCAACAAGAGAAGACGAATCATTGTTCACCATGACAATGCGAGCTCTCACACATCGGCTCAAACCAGAGCGATTTTGACCGGCCAAAACGTCGAATTAATGGGTCATCCGCCGTACAGCCCTGACTTGGCACCGAATGACTTCTTCTTGTTTCCGCACATCAAGAAAAAAATGCGTGGTCAACGATTTTCGCCGCCAGAAGAAGCTGTTGAAGTGTTCAAAAACCATGTTTTAGAGGTGTCGCAATCGGAGTGGAAAAAGTGCTTCGACAACTGGTTTGAGCGCATGCAAAAGTGTATAAATCATACTGGAGAATACTTTAAAAACCATAAAACCATTTTTGGTTATACATATTCGCATTTTCACTATTAGGCCAGAAATATATAGAGCAGCCCTCGTATACATACTTGTTTGCTCACAACGTTATAGACACTGTTTTAGTATCATATTGACTTTTATGAGTTAAGTATGAATGTAAATACGCGGTGCCTAGCGTTTGTTTTAATTTTTAATTTTTCCCTGACCAGGATTCGAACCATCGATTTTGTAAATTAATGAAATTTTACTTTATTTTCGGCATTTTGGTTCTTTTTAATTAATTTCTAAACGTTTTTAGAAAGAAGGACAAAGAAGAAAAAGTTGGTTAAATAGATGATGTTTACGACGTACATAACTTAAGGTAGATAGATGCAAAGAATGCTGATGAAGGATGTGGCGGTCCAGAAAATGCTGCATTTCATTCTGATAGCGTCTAATTTTTCTTGTTTTCTTTGGAAAACGTCCGCATACATTTGTAAATAATTTTTCTTTCTAAAAACGTTTAGAAATTAATTAAAAAGAACCAGAAAGCCGAAAATAAAGTAAAATTTCATTAATTTACAAAATCGATGGTTCGAATTCTGGTCAGGGAAAAATTAAAAATTATAATTTTTATTTTATTAATAGAAATGCCATATAAAACCAATTTTGGGAATTGTAATTTAATTTTTTATTTTTGTATTTATTGATAAAATAAAATGGTACTTATTTCAAGGTAACTGGTTTGGTGACATAAATGAAGCACGGGTTTCATCATCATCCTCAGAGTCTGCAGCCAAAGCGGCTCCCTGTAAATTCGATCTACGCCTATGAAATTTATTTGTTGTCGCATCCAAAAGAATATCATGTACTTCTTCCTCATTTCTTATCAACCTTGGCTTAGAAATTTCACTTTTTTTTGCATAAACCTTGCCTTTATAAGTGTATACTGATTGGTATCCAATTTTGTTAAGGGTTTTAGCATGCTTAAAAACATTTAGAGTCTCCTTACTCAAGTAATCGTTTACGTAAATGAATTTTGTTTCTTCTTTTTCCTTTAGTTTAGGTTTCACCTGCATTAACTTCTCTTTAGCCTTGTTCGAATCAAATTTAACGATCATTGTTTGTTATTCTTTCTTATTCTGCTTGTTATAAACTCCCCTTTTTTGAATAACAAAAATGCTTCTTCGACGTCATCCTTGACCAAATTTGCACCAACATCTTTTGAGATTTGTAGCAATGTATCAACTGCTGTTGCCCCATCTTGAACACAGACTCCACTTATAAGACAATTTTTCTTTACTCCTTCATCATTCAATAGTTTTACAGAATCTTTAAGAACTTTTATTTCATTTTTCAATATATTGTTTTCCTTTTGTACATATTCAATTTTCTTTTTATTCTCAGCCACCCCTCGTATTAAATCATCAAACTGTTTTGACATAAAGTTCATAGTATCTTGTAAGGTAGACAGCTGATCAAGTTTATTTAGTTGTTTTTTTATCTCACACAGTTCTCTTTTAATTGTTCCTTCTCCTCCCTTACAACGATCGCATGTATATTGTTCTTGTTGATGATTACATAGATATTCATACTGACGTTTGTCTAAACCTGAACATATTGCATGGTATGTTTTGGTACACTTGTCACAAACAATATATTCTTCATTCTCTTTCACCTCCAAATTACAATGGGTACAGATAAATGTTATGTTTTTAATACTTCCACGGCCTTTAGCAAGCATACTTCAATTTATTTATATTTCTTGTATTTAGCTCAGTAAAATAGCTCACAATAATGTATATAAAACGAAATTAATCACTGTAAATTGTTTGATCGTTTGATGTAAACAATAAAACTGCTGACGGAGGCAGCGGCAGAGATCAGTTATTACAGTTGATATTTCGAAATCAAAGTAAACACGTGTTTTTAATTAATTAGTGGAGGTTTTTTTTAAAAAAAGGGAACAAGTAGCTATGGATGAAGATGATATGATGGCGCGTTTGCTTCGTAAGCTAAGTGCGACAAATGTGAGTCCGGAAGAACGTGAGCGACTTCAGGCGCAAATTGAAGAAATTATGGGACAGGAGTCCGATCCATTCGAAACAAGTGGCGACGTAGAAGATGATGACTATTTTCCAGATGATGAAGATTTTGATGAAGCATCAGACATAGAACAGGAAATCGAGTTAGAGGCCGGTCTGGACGACAACCACGAGATATTGAGGATTTGTATAAAGAAGCGATTGCACTTCAAGCTCCAACCGTAATTCAATCATCCAGCGCAACTATCACTCAGGACCGTATGTACCGGTCGAAAGACGGTAAGATGTGGAATTCAAATCCTCCACCACTTGGAAGGCCTCGTTGTCATAATGTTATAACTTTTACTCCTAAAGGGCCATCCCGAGGAGCACCACCTAGCCATCGAGCTATTTTCAAGTCATTAGTGTCTCCTGAAATCGTTAGTATTATTGTGCGGGAAACCAACAGAAAAGCCGTTAAAGCAGTTCGTCTATGGAATGAAAAACATCCTAATAATAAACACCGATCTTGGGTAAAGAGTAACTAAGACAAAATGTATGCTTTTTTTGGGATGTTGCTAATTGCTGGTGTGTTCCGCGCGAATTCTCAGCCCGCAAAAGAATTGTGGGCGAATTATAATATGCCAATTTATAATGCCACTATGTCCTTGAATCGGTTCAAAAGCTTAACTACTTTCATCCGTGTTGATAATAGTAGTACCCGTGCTGAGAGGTAAAAGCAAAGCAAATCTGCCGCCCTGGATGATGTATGACTGATGCTGATGGCCAATTTAGAGAAGACGTGCACTCCGGATTGCAATGTAGCGATCGATGAGCAGTTATTTCCATATCGTGGACGCACTCGATTTACTCAATATATTCCGAGTAAGCCTGCAAAATATGGCATAAAAGTGTGGTGGATTTGCGACTCTGTTTCAAATTACCCTTTGAAAGGTATAATTTATACGGGAAAACTACCAGGTAGCCAGCGAGAAACGAATCAAGGCGAACGAGTCGTCATGAAATTGATGGAAAAATATATGGACAGCGGTAGGACTGTTAATGCTGACAACTTTTTTTCAACATATAACTTGGCGGAAATGTTGATGGATCGTAGAGTGGGTTTTGTGGGTACCGTAAGAAAGAATAAGACCTTTATTCCGCCTGAATTGCTTGACCCAAAACGCGATGTCAAAAGTACTATATTTTGTTACCACAATAATAACATCGCTGTGTGCTCCTATTTGGCAAAGCCAAAAAAGGTCAAAACACCGATCCATTGAATGGGTTCAAGCCAGACCAAACTTTGGACTACAATAAATTTAAAGCGGACGTAGATACAATGGATCAGATGTTGACTGGGTATTCGTGCAAGCGCTCGACCAATCGTTGGCCACTGGAAATGTTTTACAATATGCTTGATATCGCCGATTTGGCCTCATTCATCATCTATGACGAGTTGAATCCGGCAAAGCAGCGTGATAAACGCCGCACTTTTGTTATTGAATTGGCACGACAGCTAGTTATTTCACATATGAAGGAACGGGCGACTAACCCATTAGTATGGAGGTTTGCTCACTAAGGCGAGCAATGAATCTATTCAATATTGATGTGAGTACAATTTAAATACACACTTACATATGTATTTCTTTATAAAGAGATGTGTATGTATGTTTTCATATGCATATGTACACTAATTTATAATTAAATATTTCATTATTTTTAGGTACCGGACTCTTTGCCGTCGACATCAGAGGCAGCACAGAAACAAACATATGCTCAAGTAGCCTCAAAACCTTCATCATGCTATCTTTGCGCTTCTTCTTCTTCGAAAAAGCGACGTAAAACTCGTTATAACTGCAGCAAATGTACTCGTCCAATATGTCTCAATGAACATTCCATGCAATTACATAATTGCAAACGCAATTGCTCTTTGTAATGCATTTTAAAGCACTTAAATAAATAAATAAAATTATTTGTAAAACTCTACTTCTAACATTATTTTTATGGGTCTGGCCAGACCCTTATAATGCACTTAACGTATTATAAGTTTTATACTAAATTATAAAAAAAAACAACAACAACAAAGTATTGAACATACAACAAATTTGTTTTTATATCAAGTACATGTATTCAATAAGTACGGAAAAAAAAAGAATTTCGTATAAAATTTAATTGATTATTATTAAAATTTTGTATAATATTTAAATAATTGTTATACCAAATAATTAAAAGAAATGTTTATACACACACACACATACACTATATATATATATAAAACAACATGTAAAGAAAGAGTAAACGAAATAGGTACCATCCGTTTACTTCTTTCTTTTTCTAATAAAAAAGGGGAGGTGTAATGAAATAAAATACCCATCTGTGTATAGCAGAAGAGTTCCACTCTTTATGTATAAAATATGAACTGTCAAATAACAAAAGATATACTTTAGCAAAGCGTTAATGAACAGATGACATTTGCAGTGCTGCCACTTTTTGCATTTACGAACGTACTGCCCATCACATGCAGTCCAGTGATGCATTAACGAACAGGCCCTATTTTGACTCCTAATGCATAGCAAAGTCGATTGAGCGAGGTCCGTCCGTCACAAAAAAATAAATATGTCAATCAACCAGATCGAAAGAAGTGCTATTGGAAGTCAGCACGTTCGGTCTATTTTCTTCGAAGCAGCAGGCATCACACCTACGTCTAATTATTCATGCCATTTGGAACAATAAAGTTACTCCAATCAAAAAACAGACATATAGGACAATAGAGAAGGAAAGAATAAGAAAAAAACGTTTAGTGAAAAAATTGGCGCTCGAAATTTTCAAATTTTTTAATATATCAATATGGGTATCATTTTAAAGCTTTGGAAGAGGTTTTTAAGAAAATACAAACCTTTCTTAAAAAACGATGTCATTTGTATATATATGTATGCAGTACCACAATTTTTTTATTTTTTAATTCTCTGTCACCACAATATTTGATTTTTTGATTGGAGTTACTTTACAAAACTAGATTAACGTAGATGGTGAAGGGTATATAAGATTCGGCATAGCCGAACATAGCACTTTTACTTGGTTTTTTCTAATGGAGCAAGTAAATATTTTTAAAAAGAATATGCAAATATGACTACCTGCACTTCAAAACGCGGCAAACCCATGTGTGCGCACGTACCTATTCCTGGTGGTTTCTTTATTAATGACGCCCTACTTATCCTAAATTTGATCAAAGTTTAATTTTAATTATAACGATGAAATATAAAACCGATTTTTATAATTGTAATTTAATTTCTTAATTTTCTGTTTATTTATAAAGAAAGATCTATTGTTAAGATATACATTAGCAGCAACATTTTATTCTTGTTTTTATTTATTTTCCTTGAAATAATCTAAAACATCAGAAATCCAATCAAACTTTCAATTTTAGTCATTTGCTTTAAATTACAAGTCTTGCTGCAAATGTAACATTTATAGTGATTTAAAGATTCTACTGTTTCCACACATAATTTGCATTTTATAAATTTCTTACTATTTGGGCAACATATGGAATATGAAAATTTTCATATTTCATAGTTTATCTTGAAAATTGTTAAGCAAAATATTACCTGCAGCGGTTTGCCAAAATTCGTAATATTACGTAAACCAGTTGGGAATATAAACTTGCTTATTGCGTTTTGCACACATCGATGTAGCCCTAGATTCCATACTTTTATAGTCCCGTCTGAACTGCCTGATACAACCTGATTTCCATCCAGTGATACTACTAAAGCCCGTACATTTTCCGTATGACCCCGAAGTTTCATATTTCGAGTGCAGATACGGGGGTCTTAAAATGTTTCGTGTTGAGCCATTCACAATAACTGCGCCGGCTGGAACTATGAATGGAATCTTTTGAACCATTAAGACTAGAGGCTAATGAAAAAAATTAAATTAGTATAGGGGCAAAAAAAGAACATGTAGTCACCTAACACACGATCAGTCGAGTACAACCAATAGTTAAGGTACAATTATGCGAACGTCCACGTAAGCTAACCTAACGGCCGTTTGTTTTTAAATATACTAAAACAATGCAAACGCTTACCGAAATTAACTGTCACGTTTCCGGAACGCTTCAACCTGTATAAAATAGGTTTTGACGGCATTGTTACGTGACATTCGTAAGATGGTGCTGGAATTATATGTGATAAGTACCATTGCGGCACATTTGCCCTTTTTAGGTACTTTTTAAGTATTGATAATAATTGTATAATTCATCAGTTTTTATTATTTTGCTTAATAAAAGTATAATAAATAAATAGTTACATTAAATACATAATAATATTTTTTAAAACAGATAATTAAATTTGTCAATACATTGCACATATTGTAATGTAAAATATTTTTCGAAACGAAATTAGTACTTTTTCTAAATTTACATGTACGGAACAGTGCCTGTAACTATGCCACAAATCTCAACACTGTTCTGAACAGCTGCAGCAAATTGAAAATTGTGTTAGGTTTTGTAATTTAATATTTTGGCTTTATAGTTTTTTTTTTTGCAAAACAATTGTACTTATTTCATGGACATCAGGAAATTAATCCTCAATATCCATTTTTAAATTCTTTTTGGGCTTTTGAAATTAATATTACAAACACATTGTGCTGCACAATGTTTTGTTTTTGTTTATTTTATTGACATTCGTTACATTTGAAAAGTTTCTATAAGTACATAAACGACCGTACGTTAAAATACGTTAAGTCTTTCTTACATCAACGTTCGCATAACGAGGCCTTTACTCAATGAGTTTGATGTTCTCATCGTTTTTAAAATAACCTCAAGCAAGTGTTCATGTTTTACAAATCATATGTACTTTTTAATAGCAAATGCATTTGTGCAGGGATCTAATATATATATATATATATATATATATATGTTTTGCCATTTACTGGATACTATAAAAGACATACAATTCAATATCGGTGGTATAGCTGTCACACACGCAGATTTCTTTAAATTGTCTTTTATAGTATCCAGTAAATGGCAAAACACTTCTTTGCTTAGTCGAAAATAACTAAAAAATCTATAAAAATTCATTCATTTTTATATTTATTACTCATTTTGAACTCATTTATTTATCTTACTCAAGAGAATTGCACTCGCCACTAGTTTTACTCCTAATTCGTGCAACATGTACATAAACATGTTCGGAATCCTCTTTATAGAATAAATCAATACTTGTATCCATTTTAAACAATTGCAATTGTAAAAACACATAAACCACCTTTTCTTGCTATCAAATTTTAATATTTATAAAATTTTTTTTCTGTCAAACTTGAAACTTTTGGAAAAATGGAATAAAAGTTTAGAACTGCTAAACTATTTACCGTATTTTTACGAAATATATAGCAATTTATAGAGGAGGGCACAAGCTTTTCGTCTACTGCAGCACCCTGTTCTAGTACAGGTAGTACCACAGGGCGTTAACCCTAACTTGGGCACTTTATACATATGTTGTATATAAATATCGAATTTTTAAAATACCTATAATTTTTAGATTTAAGGAGCTATATTTATATGGTTTAAAGTCAGTGACTAATTTTTTATGTTTTTTATATTTGTGGAACATTTGGGGTAAAAAGTTTTATTTACCGTTATTTCCTGAGGTTTTGCCATTTTTTCTTTAAAATGGGTCACTATTTACATATGTAAATAAACCATTTTGAAGCATTTTGTAAACGGAAATAAGTTTATTTTTTACAAAAAACAATTTTTGTTGTAATAGCATGAAGTATTAATTAAAGGTTAAAAATCAAAATTATTTTTTTTGCATTGATTGCATTTGGTTTGTACCTTGCTATACTCAATACAAATCGTTTTTTTACACTTGCCACAACTTGGAGAACTTTTGCTGTCTTCAAAATTATTGGCACACACAATTGTTCTGCTAATTATTTTTGATAATATTTTTAATAAAGAAGTTTGATTGTAATAAATATTATGAAAATAGTAGTAATTATTTTCCTTTCCTTGATGTAAAATTTGATGGAGAATTTTCTGAATAAGCTATATATATGTTACAAGTGCTAATACGTCCAGCATATTGTAAAAAATTAACAGTGGCCAGCGATTGCGTTTGGTTGAATATTGGCCTAGCATGTGATCTATATACTGTTGCCATGTGGCATAGTTGACAGTAAAGTGAGTGCTCAATTATTTTTAGGGACACAGGAGCAAAAGGTTCTATTTTATCTATAACCAAACATGCTAAAATGCTCCACTCTTTGTGAGAAGGGCTTAAACTCTATGGGTATGCATGTTTATTTTTTTTTCATTGTTCCAACCAAGGACAGCTTCCACCTTGCTAGCGTATCCGCTAATGAAAGACTTGTGAATAAATTGTCGCATGTGACATTACGTCCAGTATTTTTATACTGTTCGATTAAATCATTCACTTATCTTTCTTCTTAGTTTTTCTCCCAAACGCTGCCTGATTTTCCAGTATATATTTGGCCTCTTAGGGGATAGTAGGATTCGGCCTCGCATACCCACCAAAGCTTTAAGCCGTATTTAGCAGTACATAAATTATAAATTTATATACATATGTAGTAAAAGTGTATAGCAATAACGACCGTATTTATAAAAGATATTATATATTTATTGAATGCTTATTTGGAAAATTTGTCAAATAAATTCTTAATAAACATTTTATATTTTTTATGAATAGAGGCATAAATATTTAGTAATAAAAATTGAAACAAATACCAAGAAACTCTTCCAAAACACATCAACCTACATTTATTTACATATGTAAATAGTGCCCGGACTTTTTCGGCGTTGAAACGCCGTCAACGACGTCGACATTAACTGCAGGGTCAGAGCTTATAACTTTACCAAAAGAGAATCGATTTTAAAAATTGTTTATTTCTAGTAATCTCTATAGACTGATAAAGAAATAAAATAAAAAATTTTTACCTTGACATTTTTTTGTTTTTCACCTGTAATTTTTTTAAATACAAGATAAAGCTATTTTAAAACAGATTTAGAAAGCTAATGAGATATAACTTGTAAAAAAAAAGGTTTATCTTTGACTTCATTAGGTTAGTGGTAGTAATTTTTTTAATTTGAAATTTCAGAAAAAGTTAAAAGAAATATAAAATTTTTGTCAAAAAGTACTTTCAGTTTTTAGATTAGATTTTTAACGTTTTTTTTTAGTAAATTTATAAAATTTTTAACGCCTTCTTCAAGATAAAGCCTCGTGAAATCCATGTAATGTCTTAGTATGGAATTCTGGTGAAGCAGTCTACAGTTAGCATTGTTCGAATATGAGAAATTTTTTAACAAAATTGTTCGAGAATGTAAAAAAAATTGCATGCGGATTTTCATTCTTTGTATAACCAACTATTCTAGTACGATTGGTTTTCAGTAGTTTGCCAAATTTTGTAGACATACTGCTAATAAGTGGGGTCTGGGGAGGAGGTTGAAGAAAAAATTACAATTTTTGGGAAGAAAAATTTGTATCTACATTTTGCCTACATTTTTGCCGATTTTAGTTACGTACATATATATCTTTTTTAGACATATTTAAGGTAAAATTTCAATCGTAAAATTAAAAATTTTAATCTTTTTTGGTTTTTAGCGGTATTTTTGACAGTTTTTTGTAATTAAAAAAATTAAGCACAGCAAAATAGGAGAGTTAATTACCTATCCGCTGACATACAATTTGTGTATCTTTTTCATTAAAACAGCTGCAAATGATGCACACAACAATGGTAGCTCGTGCAAAAAATATCTTGGTTTACTGTGTTCTTCTAATAAGTGCTTTTAATTCTTATTACTTTCTTCTTTGAAATCAGTGATTTTGTGTTAGAAGATGATTTTATTTTTTTCTATTGCAGCAAGTATATATTTTTTAAAAGAATCTAAATACCTGCACTTTTAAACGCGGCAAACCCATGTGTGCGCTCGTACCTAAACCTGGCGGGTTCTTTATTAGTGATATCCTACTCATCCTAAATTTTAAAATAATTTTTATTGAAATTTTTAGAAAGAAAAATTATTTACAAATGTATGCGGACTTTTTCCAAAGAAAACAAGAAAAATTAGACGCTAGCAGAATGAAATGCAGCATTTTCTGGACCGCCACATCCTTCATCAGCATTCTTTACATCTATCTACCTTAAGTTATGTACGTCGTAAACATCATCTATTTAACCAACTAATCTTAATGTTAATTTGGTGAGACGAAGTTCACACACAACTTAAAGCTTTTTTGTTTGCTCACAACGTTATAGACACTGTTTCAGTATCATATTGACTTTTATGAGTTAGGTATGAATGTAAATACGCGGTGCCTAGCGTTTGTTTTAATTTTTCCCTGACCAGGATTCGAACCATCGATTTTGTAAATTATTGAAATTTTACTTTATTTTCGGCTTTTTGGTTCTTTTTAATTAATTTCTAAACGTTTTTAGAAAGAAAAATTATTTACAAATGTATGCGGACGTTTTCCAAAGAAAACAAGAAAAATTAGACGCTAGCAGAATAAAATGCAGCATTTTCTGGACCGCCACATCCTTCATCAGCATTCTTTTCATCTATCTACCTTAAGTTATGTACGTCGTAAACATCATCTATTTAACCAACTAATCTTAATGCTAATTTGGTGAGACGAAGTTCACACACAACTTAAAGCTTTTTTCTTTGTCGTTCTCTTTTGTAACTCGTCTTGTACATTTGTTGTTGCCTTTTATTGTGCTAGCAATTTGATAGCCACAACATGCAACTTTTTTTTTTATTTTTAATTATTCATACTTGTTTGCTCACAACGTTATAGACACTGTTTCAGTATCATATTGACTTTTATGAGTTAAGTATGAATGTAAGTACGCGGTGCCTAGCGTTTGTTTTAATTTTTCCCTGACCAGGATTCGAACCATCGATTTTGTTAATTAATGAAATTTTACTTTATTTTCGGCTTTCTGATTCTTTTTAATTAATTTCTAAACGTTTTTAGAAAGAAAAATTATTTACAAATGTATGCGGACATTTTCTGGACCGCCACATCCTTCATCAGCATTCTTTGCATCTATCTACCTTAAGTTATGTACGTCGTAAACATCATCTATTTAACCAACTAATCTTAATGTTAATTTGGTGAGACGAAGTTCACACACAACTTAAAGCTTTTTTCTTTGTCGTTCTCTTTTGTAACTCGTCTTGTACATTTGTTGTTGCTTTTTATTGTGCTAGCAATTTGATAGCCACAACATGCAACTTTTTTTATTTTTTATTTTTAATTACGAGGGCTGCTATATATATTTCTGGCCTGGCAACACTGAGTGCTGCCAAGTGCAATCTGACATTTCCATTGCAAAGTTTGTCATTTTTAAGCATAATCGTACTCAAAACATTTTGACGTAAGACCATTATTTGTGTTGTTAACAGTGACTTGAAAAAATTAATATGGAAAAAAATGAAATTAACTCGTGAACATTTTCGTGCCATCATTTTTCACAACTTTCGACGTGGATTATCACGACAAGAGTGCATTGATGATCTTAAATCTTTGTATGGCGATGAAGCACCATCCTATAGCACTGTGAAAAATTGGTATAATGAATTTAATCGTGGCCGAAGCTCGCTCAAAGACGAATTCCGTGAAGGTCGTCCAAAAACGGCTGTTGTGCCAGAGAACATTGATGCCGTGTGTGAACTTATAATGCAAGATCAACATGTGACATACGGAGAGATAGAGACATCCTTGGACATTTTTTCCACCAGCATACATTTGATACTGCATGAACACCTGGCCGTAAAAAATGTTTGTGCTCGTTGGATCCCGCACAATTTGAAAGTCGCTCAAAAAAAGGCTCGTGTCGATTGGTGCAAAGAAATGTTGCAAAAATACGATTGCGGTGCTTCAAAAGACGTTTATAAGATCGTCACAGGTGACGAATCATGGATCTATGCGTATGAGCCCGAAACGAAACCACAATCGATCGAGTGGATCTTCAAAGATGAGCCAAATCCAACGAAAGTTGTTCGTAGAAGAAGCACTTCGAAGCATTTGGTCGCCTGTTTCTTCGGCAAAACTGGTCATGTGGCGACTGTTCCGCTTGAGCAACGTAGGACGGTCACTTCTGAGTGGTACACTACAATTTGTTTACCTGAAGTCATCGGAAAAATTCGAAAAACCAACAAGAGAAGACGAATCATTGTTCACCATGACAATGCGAGCTCTCACACATCGGCTCAAACCAGAGCGATTTTGAACGGCCAAAACGTCGAATTAATGGGTCATCCGCCGTACAGCCCTGACTTGGCACCGAATGACTTCTTCTTGTTTCCGCACATCAAGAAAAAAATGCGTGGTCAACGATTTTCGTCGCCAGAAGAAGCTGTTGAAGTGTTCAAAAACCATGTTTTAGAGGTGTCGCAATCGGAGTGGAAAAAGTGCTTCGACAACTGGTTTGAGCGCATGCAAAAGTGTATAAATCATGCTGGAGAATACTTTGAAAAACAATAAAACCATTTTTGGTTATACATATTCGCATTTTCACTATTAGGCCAGAAATATATAGAGCAGCCCTCGTATACATACTTGTTTGCTCACAACGTTATAGACACTGTTTCAGTATCATATTGACTTTTATGAGTTAAGTATGAATGTAAATACGCGGTGCCTAGCGTTTGTTTTAATTTTTAATTTTTCCCTGACCAGGATTCGAACCATCGATTTTGTAAATTAATGAAATTTTACTTTATTTTCGGCTTTTTGGTTCTTTTTTATTAATTTCTAAACGTTTTTAGAAAGAAAAATTATTTACAAATGGATGCGGACGTTTTCCAAAGAAAACAAGAAAAATTAGACGCTAGCAGAATGAAATGCAGCATTTTCTGGACCGCCACATCCTTTAGCAGCATTCTTTGCATCTATCTACCTTAAGTTATGTACGTCTTAAACATCATCTATTTAACCAACTAATCTTTAAGTTCACACACAACTTAAAGCTTTTTTCTTTGTCGTTCTCTTTTGTAACTCGTCTTGTACATTTGTTGTTGCTTTTTATTGTGCTAGCAATTTGATAGCCACAACATGCAACTTTTTTTTTTTTAATTATTCATACTTGTTTGCTTACAACGTTATAGACACTGTTTCAGTATCATATTGACTTTTATGAGTTAAGTATGAATGTAAATACGCGGTGCCTAGCGTTTGTTTTAATTTTTCCCGGACCAGGATTCGAACCATCGATTTTGTAAATTATTGAAATTTTACTTTATTTTCGGCTTTTTGGTTCTTTTTAATTAATTTCTCAACGTTTTTAGAAAGAAAAATTATTTACAAATGTATGCGGACGTTTTCCAAAGAAAACAAGAAAAATTAGACGCTAGCAGAATAAAATGCAGCATTTTCTGGACCGCCACATCCTTCATCAGCATTCTTTGCATCTATCTACCTTAAGTTATGTACGTCGTAAACATCATCTATTTAACCAACTAATCTTAATGCTAATTTGGTGAGACGAAGTTCACACACAACTTAAACCTTTTTTCTTTGTCGTTCTCTTTTGTAACTCGTCTTGTACATTTGTTGTTGCCTTTTATTGTGCTAGCAATTTGATAGCCACAACATGCAACTTTTTTTTTTTATTTTTAATTATTCATACTTGTTTGCTCACAACGTTATAGACACTGTTTCAGTATCATATTGACTTTTATGAGTTAAGTATGAATGTAAATACGCGGTGCCTAGTGTTTGTTTTAATTTTTCCCTGACCAGGATTCGAACCATCGATTTTGTAAATTAATGAAATTTTACTTTATTTTCGGCTTTCTGGTTCTTTTTAATTAATTTCTAAACGTTTTTAGAAAGAAAAATTATTTACAAATGTATGCGGACATTTTCTGGACCGCCACATCCTTCATCAGCATTCTTTGCATCTATCTACCTTAAGTTATGTACGTCGTAAACATCATCTATTTAACCAACTAATCTTAATGTTAATTTGGTGAGACGAAGTTCACACACAACTTAAAGCTTTTTTCTTTGTCGTTCTCTTTTGTAACTCGTCTTGTACATTTGTTGTTGCTTTTTATTGTGCTAGCAATTTGATAGCCACAACATGCAACTTTTTTTTATTTTTTATTTTTAATTACGAGGGCTGCTATATATATTTCTGGCCTGGCAACACTGAGTGCTGCCAAGTGCAATCTGACATTTCCATTGCAAAGTTTGTCATTTTTAAGCATAATCGTACTCAAAACATTTTGACGTAAGACCATTATTTGTGTTGTTAACAGTGACTTGAAAAAATTAATATGGAAAAAAATGAAATTAACTCGTGAACATTTTCGTGCCATCATTTTTCACAACTTTCGACGTGGATTATCACGACAAGAGTGCATTGATGATCTTAAATCTTTGTATGGCGATGAAGCACCATCCTATAGCACTGTGAAAAATTGGTATAATGAATTTAATCGTGGCCGAAGCTCGCTCAAAGACGAATTCCGTGAAGGTCGTCCAAAAACGTCTGTTGTGCCAGAGAACATTGATGCCGTGTGTGAACTCATAATGCAAGATCAACATGTGACATACGGAGAGATAGAGACATCCTTGGACATTTCTTCCACCAGCATACATTTGATACTGCATGAACACCTGGCCGTAAAAAATGTTTGTGCTCGTTGGATCCCGCACAATTTGAAAGTCGCTCAAAAAAAGGCTCGTGTCGATTGGTGCAAAGAAATGTTGCAAAAATACGATTGCGGTGCTTCAAAAGACGTTTATAAGATCGTCACAGGTGACGAATTATGGATCTATGCGTATGAGCCCGAAACGAAACCACAATGGATCGAGTGGGTCTTCAAAGACGAGCCAAATCCAACGAAAGTTGTTCGTAGAAGAAGCACTTCGAAGCATTTGGTCGCCTGTTTCTTCGGCAAAACTGGTCATGTGGCGACTGTTCCGCTTGAGCAACGTAGGACGGTCACTTCTGAGTGGTACACTACAATTTGTTTACCTGAAGTCATCGGAAAAATTCGAAAAACCAACAAGAGAAGACGAATCATTGTTCACCATGACAATGCGAGCTCTCACACATCGGCTCAAACCAGAGCGATTTTGACCGGCCAAAACGTCGAATTAATGGGTCATCCGCCGTACAGCCCTGACTTGGCACCGAATGACTTCTTCTTGTTTCCGCACATCAAGAAAAAAATGCGTGGTCAACGATTTTCGCCGCCAGAAGAAGCTGTTGAAGTGTTCAAAAACCATGTTTTAGAGGTGTCGCAATCGGAGTGGAAAAAGTGCTTCGACAACTGGTTTGAGCGCATGCAAAAGTGTATAAATCATACTGGAGAATACTTTGAAAAACAATAAAACCATTTTTGGTTATACATATTCGCATTTTCACTACTAGGCCAGAAATATATAGAGCAGCCCTCGTATACATACTTGTTTGCTCACAACGTTATAGACACTGTTTCAGTATCATATTGACTTTTATGAGTTAAGTATGAATGTAAATACGCGGTTTCTAGCGTTTGTTTTAATTTTTAATTTTTCCCTGACCAGGATTCGAACCATCGATTTTGTAAATTAATGAAATTTTACTTTATTTTCGGCATTTTGGTTCTTTTTAATTAATTTCTAAACGTTTTTAGAAAGAAAAATTATTTACAAATGTATGCAGACGTTTTCCAAAGAAAACAAGAAAAATTAGACGCCAGCAGAATGAAATGCAGCATTTTCTGGACCGCTACATCCTTCATCAGCATTCTTTACATCTTTCTACCTTAAGTTATGTACGTCGTAAACATCATCTATTTAACCAACTTTTTTTTCTTTGTCCTTCTCTTTTGTAACTCGTCTTGTACATTTGTTGTTGCTTTTTTGTGTAAACATCATCTATTTAACCAAGTAATCTTAATGTTAATTATGTTATAAAAATATTATAATTGTAAAATTGAAAGTATTCTAAATACTACAAAATAAAACTACTACTACTACAAAAAACAACGTCTTTAACGTTGTGAGCAAACAAGTATGAATAATTAAAAATAAAAAGTTGCATGTTGTGGCTATCAAATTTCTTGCACAATAAAAAGCAACAACAAATGTACAAGACGAATTACAAAAGAGAACGACAAAGAAAAAAGCTTTAAGTTGTGTGTGAACTTCGTCTCACCAAATTAACATTAAGATTCGTTGGTTAAATAGATGATGTTTACGACGTACATAACTTAAGGTAGATAGATGCAAAGAATGCTGATGAAGGATGTGGCGGTCCAGAAAATGCTGCATTTCATTCTGATAGCGTCTAATTTTTCTTGTTTTCTTTGGAAAACGTCCGCATACATTTGTAAATAATTTTTCTTTCTAAAAACGTTTAGAAATTAATTAAAAAGAACCAAAAAGCCGAAAATAAAGTAAAATTTCATTAATTTACAAAATCGATGGTTCGAATCCATGTCAGGGAAAAATTAAAAATTAAAACAAACGCTAGGCACCGCGTATTTACATTCATACTTAACTCATAAAAGTCAATATGATACTGAAGCAGTGTCTATAAAGTTGTGAGCAAACAAGTATGAATAATTAAAAATAAAAAAGTTGCATGTTGTGGCTATCAAATTGCTAGCACAATAAAAAGCAACAACAAATGTACAAGACGAGTTACAAAAGAGAACGACAAAGAAAAAAGCTTTAAGTTGTGTGTGAACTTCGTCTCACCAAATTAACATTAAGATTAGTTGGTTAAATAGATGATGTTTACGACGTACATAACTTAAGGTAGATAGATGCAAAGAATGCTGATGAAGGATGTGGCGGTCCAGAAAATCCTGCATTTCATTCTGATAGCGTCTAATTTTTCTTGTTTTCTTTGGAAAACGTCCGCATACATTTGTAAATAATTTTTCTTTCTAAAAACGTTTAGAAATTAATTAAAAAGAACCAGAAAGCCGAAAATAAAGTAAAATTTCATTAATTTACAAAATCGATGGTTCGAATTCTGGTCAGGGAAAAATTAAAAATTATAATTTTTATTTTATTAATAGAAATGCCATATAAAACCAATTTTGGGAATTGTAATTTAATTTTTTATTTTTGTGTTTATTGATAAACATAGATCTTTTGTTAAGATATACATTAGCGGCAACATTTTATTCTTTTTTAATTTTTTTTGAAATAATTGTTAATAAATTGTGAATTTACACTGCTTCATTGTTATCCTTCTCTACTTCCAGACTAATTTTAGGTAACCACTTCATGCGAATAGCATTTAATACTGAACCGTAAGACAAAAGCAAATAATGCATTATGTCGGAATTTTGAGCTGATCTAGAGCATTTGCGTCTGTAAATCAACCGGTATTACTTGACATCCATATTTCTAGCTTCTTCTGTTAATTCTCCGAGGGGAAAAAAGCTGTTTAAAAAATTTCTTTGGTATGCGCCAGCACTTTGTGGACAGTAGGTATTAGTGGTCTCCAGGGATACAATTTACTAATTAACGTTAGGGTCTCGTTAGCATATTTTTCGAGTTTCGCGGTACTGGTAGTTTTGCGACAGATATCGTTGAGCTTATAACTTTATTTCCACATATATTACAATCCCAATTGGATTTTGTGTCGGTTATTGCATTTGCAACTTTTCCGTCTACCATTGTTAAATTCGATTCATTGTAAATTTCACGTTTAATACTACCAACAAGATTTTTAGTTGTTTCTCTGTTTTCTTTAATGTACTCGAAACGTATTGGACGACATAAAAAGTATGAGACTGTTGTATTATTAATCTAACCTTAACTGATTTTTGACTTGTTGATGACAATTTACTTGTATATAATCGCCATATTAATGGCAATAAGGATGCCATAAGGACTGTAGATAAATTAGTCTCACTTTCAGAAGCTCTGAAAATCCGGATGTTCCGTCACATTCCCTCTTGTATATCAATACCTCTTGTATTACATTACCGATATTATTGCGTAAATGTAAATTTTCCTTGTAAAAATTTGCAATACTTTTTTTTCTGTATCTTGATAAAGGTCCGGCAAAGCAAGAATTGCACTTTTATTATCCACTGATACAGGAGAAGACAAAATTTCCAACTTTTTTAAAGTAACTGGGTACTAGACGCTAGGGTTCCCCACTTTTTTTCTTTAAGCGCCATCCTCAGTACATCATATTTATTTCTTTACAAACCTAAACTTAGCACTAGTGCTAATGAACCTTCTTCCGTGAAATGCGTATCCAATTTAGTTGTTGGAATGCTTTCAACTATTTTTTTAATCCTTTAGGTGAAGCACTTGCTAGTACATCTGCAATCTTCGACGCTCCTTCGGTTGGGATTTCTTAAAAACCAATTTAAAAGAATTTTATATTTGGCTTTGAGCCATATGGATATGATTTCCCCGCAGTAATACATTTCATTTTTTAGTTTAGTTTAAAATAATAAATTTTTCATGAGCACGAATAAAGTAAATTAAATTTTAAAAGATTCCGAATAATAAATTTTCATATTGATATATTTGCATGTGCACGTTGCTTATTAATAAAAATTGTTTTTCAATTTTTATTCTTTCATTGAATCTTTCAAATACATATGAATGGTTCCTAATGGGATCCCTTATGTAGAAAAATGAAAGAAAAAATAAAAATATTTACTAAATGTTTGCTGCGTTTTTGTATAGAACGTTTTTGAGTTGTTAATGTCTTCTGTCTTATTGATTCAATGGAGTTCTCATTTAATCAATTTGGCTTTTGATACAAGACTTTCTGTTTTTCTATACAAAATTTGGGTAAAATCCACTGATGAGCTATTTGAGCAGTAGTGAAATGGCCATATGGATATGCTTTCCCCGCAGTAATAAATTTCATTTTTTAGTTTAGTTTAAAATAATAAATATTGCATGAGAATATCATGAAATATTTTTATTTAAAGGAATCAAGCACGAATAAAGTAAATTAAATTTTAAAAGATACCGAATAATAAATTTTCATATTGATATATTTGCATGTGCACGTTGCTTATTAATAAAAATTGCTTTTAAATTTTTATTTTTTCATTGAATCTTTCAAATACATATGAATGGTTCCCAATGGGATCCCTTATGTGGAAAAATGAAAGAAAAAATAAAAATAGTTACTAAATGTTTGCTGTGTTTTTGTATAGAACGTTTTTAAGTTGTTAATGTCTTCTGTCTTTTTGATTCAATGGAGTTCTCATTTAATCAATTTGGCTTTTGATACAAGACTTTCTGTTTTTCTATACAAAATTTGGGTAAAATCCACTGATGAGCTATTTGAGCAGTAGTGAAATGGCCATATGATTTAAAAGAATCCGAATAATAAATTTTCATATTGTAATAAAATTATTGTGTTTTAATATCTGTGCTCTTAAAATAATGCTATAAAATAATAATTAAAAATAAACTAAATAATAAAAATAGATGTGAGTTGAGCAAAGTTGTTTTTAATGTAAATTAGTTTTTAATGAAATTATTTGGTTTCTTTCAGGAGTCGCCGCTGTATAATGGGTTGTTCCGATGTAGAGAAGCTGCAACAGTTCCCGAAAAATCCAGCCAAGTAAGTTTATATTTGTATATAAGTTTCATTAATTAGTGACATGCTTGCGGCAGGTTTTGTACATTAGAGGAACTTTGTTCTTTTTCAATGTACAAAATCTTATTTAATATAGTTCGATTCCTAAACAAATGGAATTGTATGTTTGATGAGATTTTATCTTAGCAAATATTTTCAAGTTTTTTAAGAAGTATATAGTAGTGTTTCTCCCAATCAGAAAAATTTAAGGGATTTTAAAACAAAAAAGTGCGTGTATTAATAAGTGCTTTTAACGGTTTAAAAATAAGGAAAAATGACTAAAAAAAAGTTTTATTAAAATAGTGAAAGTATAAAGTTAATTGAAAATACGAAAAGGATATTAATAATTGTTTTCAAGAAAATCAACTACTGAAATTCAGAACCTTAAAATAGAAATAAGACCGAAATCTTTCAATTTTCAAAGATTTTTATTTATTGTTTTTAATTACTGAAAACTGGAGGAAGATCGATGAAATTATAATGTTTAATGTTTATATAGTATTTCAAAAATCTTCCTTTTAATATTTTAACACAGATTGTAGCCATGCATTGCTGACTGCCCTGAGTTGGACATTTATACTTGCTGAAATTGTTTAAAAACTGCTGAAAAAAACATAAAATTTTGCTTATTATAAATTTTTTCTTTTTTTTATTATATTAAAAAAACCGTAAAATTTATACAATAACTATCATTAAAGTTAAAAAATATTATAACATTAAACTGTATGATTTTTTATTTATATACGATTTTTGATACAAAAGTAAGTGTAGAGAAAGGAATTATAGTGGAACTTAGTTCAAACGTTTCGTCAGAACTAACACTATTTTTTTATTTCCTTTTTTGTTCTTACAAGCACTTGAACCTGAAGAACGCTAATCAATAAATGAAAACACCTTGAATGCTTTAAAATAATGATAATTAATTTCTTTATTTTTCATGCTTATATACTAAATTGTTTTACAATAAAATTGCTTAGTAAGAAAAATACATTAAGTATCAACATTCTCCCCCGCGTTGACCAACGGTCACTGGTGACAAACGTTCATTAGGGTTGATGTTTGCAATGTCGATGGTAACAGGTCGGGGTAAGGGAACTGGATAAGGAGTCGGTTGAACGATCCTATGAATTTTTCTTCCTTTATAAGCTGAGTATAGCTTGACTATGATGATGGCTATTAAAATGATTAGGGAAATTAAAAGTGCGGTGTAGCTGACAGCATGGTGATGTTGGTTTTGGGACCTGATTAATTCTGGCAATCTTACAATAGTTGACTCTTCAAGCTGTCTTTGCAGGTTATTCAGTTGATTTAGATGGGTTTCAATCTGGTTGTTAGTGTTATTAAAAATTCTTTTGATCTCTTGTGGAGTGCTAATTTGATCAATGTGCCTGAATTGGACGTATGAAGTATGCAGGCTATTTGATGCATCAAAGTGGCCGTGGATAGTGAGAGAGTTGGCTTTAATTATGCAATTGGGATTTATTTGCATTATTCCAGTGCCTCTTATCAGCTGTTGTGAGTTTTCAGTGCCGCAAACTGCTAAAATTTCTATGTTCGTTGTGGTAGCAAAAATCCATTTATTTGGATTTTTCATTTGCGTCCATGTTGTGTTATTTGCCAGACGAGTAAGACTGCAATTGGCTGTGTTAACGCTGTTGAGGATATTAATTTCACAGGAATTTATATCCTTTTTGAATCTTAGCTGCTTATTTTGGCATATATATGTATCCCTTGTTGCTATAGTGCAGCTTGACAAATCATCGGTTGTAAAAGGAATGAATTCATCTCTGTGCGGATTCACTGCTAAAAAAGGTACATCTGGTTTGATGGATATTAGTGAATTTTTTCGTATTGTTGGTACCGGAGTTATCTTAGAAAGTTCTAGGAACTGCTGATCGATCAGTGGCAACTTAATTTCGAAGCGAACTTCGTCTTTTGTCACTGCTCCATTTGCCTTCATAAGCTTGTATAGTTGAACCAAATTATCTTCTTCAGTTGGAAGCGTACGTTGTACTGGTAGATGAGCCTTCATTGTCGTTAATTCATGTCTTAGCTGATGTGGTGATAATAAAAGTGGACTGATTTTTCCATGGTGAGCATCGGTTAGTACGTCGATAATCTCTTTTTCTACCCTTCGTAAGTTCAGTGCTGTTAATGTTAATTGATTGGCAAGAAGTGATATTAGTTGTGTTTGGCTGACTTCTGAGAATTCCCTAGCAATTAAATTTGTTTCATTGTCAATTCTTGCAACAATCTCTGATAGTTGTTTATGTGTGCTGACTTCGTCTTCTTTAATTATATTAATAGTGGAATCAATAATTGATGTTTGGTTTTTGAGTAATTTAAAAATATAATCTGTTTCCATCTTCGCCCTTTTAATGGTGTCTGACATTTCATTAGCATAGTCTGAGTCCAGCACTCCAAAAAGTGTCCTTGCTACATTTTCAACAATGTTGAAAGCACCCCTTTTAACTCTTCTAGCGGCAAAAAGTTCCTTTTCCTCCAGCAATTCTTCTTTTACTTGATTGAAATTATTTATTAAAATATTACATGTTGCCCGATGTGTGATGGTTGAACATAAGTGTTGCAACGTGACTATTCCAGACTGAAAAATTTTTAACTCGGACAAAAAGGGTGCTAGATCATAGTATACAATGAGTTTCCATTCAGCTGTTGCTAGTTTTATGGTACCGATACCTTCAAAGTAAAGCCCTGGATCAGAGTTGAAGTTCTTTATCTCTACGGGACTGCCCATAATAGCTGGAATAAAAAGTATGGCTACTATCATAGTGAGTATGATAGAGTTAGTAATGATCTTCGATTTTTTGGTGGGTGGAGTATCTTCTTCGTCAACAGGTACTGGGCGAATAGGATTGGAAAACCCAGTTGCAGGTAATTCGTCTTCGTGAAGTAGCGGAGCTAATCTGTGGATAGGTCTTCTTTTTATTCCTGCGGTTGTTTTTACATCTGCTACCCGAACCTTTCCATCATTTCCCTCGTGTGTTTGAAGGATTCTTCCAAGTGGCCAGCTCATAACCGGTAAATTGTCTTCTTTTATGATAACCATCTGTGCTTCTTTCACGTTTTCAGACGATGATTTCCACTTCTGTCTTTCCTGCAGTTGATGCAAATACTCGGCAGACCAACGTTTCCAGAACTCATGCTTGAGTTGGGAGACAAGTTTCCATCTTGTGGCGAGAGAAATATTTGATTGAACTGATCTACTATCTACTTGGGCTGTGAGTGGTTCTCCAATTAAGAAATGTCCGGGAGTCAGCGCAGTTAGATCATTTGGATTAGATGACATCGGAGTTAGCGGACGAGAATTTAATATAGCTTCTGTTTCTATAACCACTGTCTCGAGCTCTTCGTGCGTTAGTAACGCTGTTGAAACACTTCGTAGTAAAAGTTGCTTAGCTGCCTTTACTGCTGCCTCCCATAAGCCTCCAAAGTGAGGGGCCCGAGGTGGAATAAATTTGAATTCGATGCCTTCTTTACTGCAAGCTTGTAAGATTTTTTCCTTGGAGTTATTATCAAATATCGCTTTATTTAATTCTTCTAGCTGATTCCGCGTACCTATGAAGTTTGTAGCATTGTCGGAATATATGGTCTGGCACCGCCCTCGGCGTGATAAGAATCTTTTTAGCGCTCCAATGAATGCATCTGTTGTCAGTTCCGTTACAACTTCCAGGTGTACAGCCTTTGTTGAGAAACAGACAAAAACAGCTATGTAAACTTTATGCGGTTTTTTACCCCTTATCTTAAAATGAACCCAAAACGGCCCGCAGTAGTCAACACCAGATGTGATAAATGGGCGTGATGGGGTTACCCTGCTTGCTGGTAGATCTCCCATTATTTGTGAAAAAAGTTTAGGTTTCGCTCTTGTACATCGCACACAATTTTGGACTATATTTCTTGCCATTGATTTACCCTTGATGATCCAATATTGTTGTCTGGATATGGCCAATAATGATTGTGGTCCACAATGATAGTTTTTTTTTATGTAACATTGTGAGTATAAGTTTTGAAATTGAGTCGTTGTAGGGTAGAAGTATGAGATGTTTTGCGTCATATGATAGATCAGATGCTTCCAATCTTCCTCCGACCCGGAAAATGTTATTTTCGTCTAGGAATGGAGATAAACTGCTGATTGTGCTGGACTTGTCCACTTGGTTTCTCTTCTTTAATTCAGATATCTCCTTCATGAAGTCGGAGGTCTGAACTGCTCGAATAATTATGTACCGCGAATCATCCAGTTCTTTAGGACTCAGCGCAATGTGTTTTGGTCGAAACTAATTTTGTGTTTTTGAATTATTAATGAATCTAAGTACGTACCCCAAAACCTTCTGTAAAGTTATAAATTAATTTTTGTGGTGAATTTCGTATATAAGGCTATCGTTGCTTAATGCCATAGTTTCTGTAACAGGAACCGATTTCTTTTTCTCAACATCATTGGGAATTTCTTGATGCAAGTATTTCGATGGCCACGATTCCTCTCTTCCATGAAGAAAAAGTGGTCCATATAGCCACAAGTTACATGCTGGCAGATCTACTGCACCAAGTCCTCTGGATAGTATATCGGCTGGGTTGTGTTTTGATCATACACGGCGCCATTGTTCAGCTAAACTTAGTGATTGAATTGTTGATACTCTGTTGGCGACAAAGGTTTTGTATGAAGATGATTGTGAATATATCCATGACAGTATAATTTCCGAATCAGTCCATAGAAATGTAGCTTGGTCTTCAAACTGCAGGTCAGTTTTAAGTCTTTTAGCAAGCTGTGCTGCTAGAACTGCTGCGCATAACTCTAGTCGAGGTAATGTCTGCTGTTTCAATGGTGCAACTCTTGATTTTGCACAGAGCATTCGCACGATTGTCTGCCCATTCTTAATTGTTGCACGAATGTATGCAACTGCACCAAAGGCCTTCTCAGATGCATCTGCATATACGTGAAGTTGAGTTTTTACTGGGATTTCGCCCTGGAAGATGTGTCGTGGTATCGTAAAATTGTTAAGATTCTCTAAATCGCTTCTAAATGTGCTCCAAAATGCACTAAGGTCATTAGTTAATGGTTCATCCCAGTCTAATTCATGATGCCAAAGGTGTTGAAGAAATATTTTGGCCTTAACAATCACAGGAGCTAACAGACCAAGAGGATCAAATAGTCTTGCGAGATCAGAAGTTACTGTTCGTTTCGAGATTTGCTGATTGTGGGTTAATTTGACTTTAACGCGAAAATGATCGCTTTTAGGTAGCCAATGTAATCCTTAGGTTTTTATTGAATTAGTACTGTTATTATCGAAATCTAAGTTAACCTCTTGGTCACCAGTTGGAATATTTTTTAGCAAATGAGGATGGTTTGCGCACCATTTTTCAAACTAAATCCATATTTTTTTAACATAATAATGAGTTCCTTTTGCATCTCCACTGCTATGTTTAGGTTATCAGAACCTCCGAGGCCGTCATCCACATAGAAGTTGTCTTTCAGCATCTGAGAACCATACGGAAACTTGAGAGAATTCTCATTAGCTATTTTTTGTAGACATCTTGTGGCCAGGTAAGGTGCTGCACGTGTCCCGTATGTTACGGTGTTGAGTTTGTAATAGGCAAGTGGCGATGATGGACCTTCCCTCCACATAATAAGTTGATATTGTTGATCATTTGGGTTAATCAGTATTTGCCTGTACATTTTCTCGATATCGGTTGTAAAAACGAACTTTGGCAATCGAAAACGAATTAAAATGGAAAAAAGTTCACTTTGCACCACTGGACCAGTATACATTAAGTCATTTAATGAGTATCCAGTTGATGTTTTTGCTGATGCGTCAAAGACTACCCGAAGCTTTGTTGTGGTGCTATCAGGCTTGAATACGCAGTGATGTGAAATAAAATATCTTGGATGTGGTAAGTTATCTAGGTTTACCCTTTGCATGTGGCCTTGCTGCTCATACTCTTTCATGAATTGCGTGTACTGAACTCGGATATTTTCATTCTTTTGGAGTCGTCGCTCCAAACTAACAAGTCTGTTGTATGCCATAGCTTGTGAATCACCCAATGCTGTTGGGTTTTCCCGAAATGGAAGACTGACGATAAAGCGACCATCTGTGTTAGTTTGAGTATGATGAATAAAATGAGCTTCACATTGGGCATCTGCTGGAGACAGAATCCTTTCATTTGATTCTACTTCATCGAGTTTCCATAGTTTTTCGACCGCTTGTTCTAGTGAAGACTCCTCACCAAATATTGCACATGTAAGTGGTTGTTTTGAGCTATGAGCAATGGTTTGTCGTACAGAGCCGCCCACGATCCAACCAAGTAACGTGTTTTGAAGCGTTGGACCGCCGTTAGTCAGTTTTATTGCACCAGACTGTGCAAGTTCGTTGAAAAGTCATTATTTGTAGAGAACATCTCAACATTCACGCGGTACTCTGCTCGTTTTTTAATCCTTCCCACACCATCAATGCATAAGGACGCTTCCACCGGAGAGAGGTATAGCTTCTTGATAAGTCGTTCAGTCACAATATTTACTTGTGAACCTGAATCTAGTATTGCTCGAAATTCGTGTGTGATGCCATTTGTAGCCTTGATAGCTACTTTTGCTGTGGCCAGCATGACATAATTCTGATGCCCTGTCATTGGCTTCATAGATGTGGATGAGACTGTGATCGTCTCTCCTCTTTTGTTTGTGGGTTGCACATGTGGAAGTGATGTCTTCTGGTTTTTTTGTGTATCTTGTTGTAAATGTAATAATGAATTATGCTTCTTGTTACATTTTTTACATCCACTGGAAGTGCAAACTTTTGTTACGTGATCATCTCTGAGACAGTTAACACAGAGTCTTTGTTGCTGTGCCCATCTCAATCTGGCTGATTCTGTCATGTTTAAAAATTTCTTGCAGTAATAGATTGGATGACTCCCCGTTAAACAAAGTCTGCAATTATTATTATTATTATTATTCATAGATGCCACAGATGATACTGTCATCTTTTCTTTTTGATGGGTAGTTAATTTTTCCTTGTAACCAATTGATTCCATTGATTGAAATTGAATCTCAAGGAAGGAGAATAATTCTTTAATTGTTGGCACATCTCTAGGTTTAGTTAGTGATTGTATAAATCGATTGTAGAGAGCACGATCTAGTTTTTTAATCATCAGTTGTATGATTATGGCATCCCAAGATGAAGTATTAATATTTAAGTTATTTAACGCCAACAAACATTCATTGGTAGTGTCATGAAGGGTCTTAATGGACGCGCTAGATATGGCTACTGTTGGTTGGTTAAGGATTTTGTCTACTAACGTGGCTACTATGACTCTTTTATTATCATACCGCTCCTGAAGTAGTGTCCATGCTGTCTTGTAGTTCTCTTCGGTAAGCGTTAGATGACTAATAAGCTTTTCGGCTTCTCCTGAGATGTTTGATTTGAGGTACCACATTTTCTGAACGTTTGGTAGAGGTTGCTTGTCGACCATTTCCGTAAACAGTTCATAAAACTGACACCACTTTAAACAATCTCCATTAAATTTCGGAATTGTAACTTTTGGTAAAGGCAATGAGCTATGTACGCCTAGGTTGCTTCCCAATTGTAATCCACCATCTACATGCTGATGTTTGTGTTGATCTGATAGTACTGCCAATTCTATTAAATAATGTTGAACAGAGTCATCTAGATTATGGTATTCATTCTGGTCAAGTTCCAGTCTTGTAGGATCTTCGACTTCATGCCACAGTTCATCATAAAATTCTTGAATTTGATTCCATAATTTTTTTATGGTTTCACTTTTTATCTGATAAAATTGTGGTGGATGATCCTCTCCCTCCAAGGATAACCCTTTCAATAACCGTGTTAAGGCCGTCATTCGAGCTTTTAGTTTTCTACCTAGCCCTTTAACTTGAGGTGACAATAATTCATGATCAGCTGGATTAGGGGACTTGGATTCTAAAGTTTCTTTTCTGATTGTCGGTAATGGCTTGACGCTGAGCTTGTTAATCTGAGATGTAAGAAAATCAATTGTCTCACTGAACATTTCTCCTATGGATTCGTGTAGGTTTTGGACAATATATGGATCACTGGCTGATAGCGTATTATCCCTTCTAATAGCGTTTTCTGTTTTGTCAAAGGCCTGCCATAATGCATTTAGTTCTTCCCTTTTAGTTTTGTAGAAGTCTAACGTTCGCCGATCAAGTGGGGCCTTCTTGATGTTTGAAATAATTTTTTCTATCTCTGTTGCTTTCGCTTGCTGCTGAGATATAAGATTTTCTAAGTTAGCCATGTTAGATTGCCGTTAAATTGATGATTTGAAGAAAATATGTAATTGGTATCCCTCCTGTGGAGTTGTTTAATACGGACTGGCTGTCCTGATAAATTGGACTGATTATCCTGATGAATTGATTTGTACGGACTGGCTGTCCTGATAAATTGGACTGATTATCCTGATGAATTGATTTGTAAGGACTGGCTGTCCTGATAAATTGGACTGATTATCCTGATGAATTGATTTGTACGGACTGGCTGTCCTGATGAAATGATTTGTATGGACTGAGTGTCCTGATGAGTTGGACTTATTATCCTGATGAATTGATGCGTGTTTGTTTTAATTTTTAAAGCTCCTTACCACTGGTGGGGGGAAACTTTAGAAATTATGTACTCTAGGGGTCACCAAAATGTAGAGAAAGGAATTCTAGTGGAACTTAGTTCAAACGTTTCGTCAAAACTAACACTATTTTTTTATTTCCTTTTTTGTTCTTACAAGCACTTGAACCTGAAGAACGCTAATCAATAAATTAAAACACCTTGAATGCTTTAAAATAATGATAATTAATTTCTTTATTTTTCATGCTTATATACTAAATTGTTTTACAATAAAATTGCTTAGTAAGAAAAATACATTTTTGCAAAATTATTGAACCTATTTTTTATTATTAAAATATTAATTTCTGTTTTGTCAACAATAATGCTAAATGAAACTTAATCCAAATATTTAGGTAGTTGAACTTAAAAGAAAAAATGTTTAGTCAACAAAAATGTTAAATGTTAACAACAATGGTTAATGAACTTAATATAAAAAATTGGATTATAAAATAAAGTGTTTAGTCAACTATAATAGTTATGGAATTTAAATACAGAAATTGTGCAATGTTTTTTAATGATGATAAAATAATAAAAAATAATAAAAAAAATTAAATTATGTTGATTAAGTATCAACAGTAATTAATATTATTGATTAAAATTTTCAATTTTATTCATTTTCTTTAAATTACAAGTCTTGTTGCAAATGTAACATTTATAGTGATTTAAAGATTCTACTGTTTCCACACATAATTTGCATTTTATAAATTTCTTACTATTTGGGCAACATATGGAATATGAAAATTTTCATATTTCATAGTTTATCTTGAAAATTGTTAAGCAAAATATTACTTGCAGCGGTTTGCCAAAATTCGTAATATTACGTTAACCAGTTGGGAATATAAACTTGCTTATTGCGTTTTCAAATTCTTCCTCCGCCTTCTTTATGGACGTGAATTGTTTGCACACATCGCTGTAGCCCTAGATTCCATATTTTTATAGTCCCGTCTGAACTGCCTGATACAACCTGATTTCCATCCAGTGATACTACTAAAGCCCGTACATTTTCCGTATGACCCTGAAGTTTCATATTTCGAGTGCAGGTACGGGGGTCTTAAAATGTTTCCTATTGAGCCACCCACAATAACTGCGCCGGTTGGAACTATGAATGGAATCTTTTGAACCATTAAGACTAGAGGCTAGTGAAAAAAATGCAATTAGTATAGGGGCCTTGTAAACTTTTTACAATAAATTCTTACTGGTGACTGTGTTATTACTAGCAGGTAGAGCTGTTAATGCATTAAAATCCCAAAAAAGACGGCTTTATCCAAACCAGCACTGGCCACTTGCTCACGATCTTTTGCTTGAACATAATCACGATGTGTTCGCAAATCGACATGCCAAAGCTTTTGTGAGCGTTCCATACCTTAACAGTAGTATCACAGCTATCACTTATTACTAAAAAAAAGGAAGAAAAAAACTTAGTACGTGTACATAAACAAAAGTAGAACTAAACTTGCAATTTTTACCATTACAGCAAAGAACAGTGTCATTGACCCAATCGTTGTGATGTACCATTGACTGTAAATGTATACGTTACTTTGATTATAATTTATTGCGTACGCATTAATTAACGGCTGGCCATCACTATATTGACCGGGACCTAAAACACAATAAATTTGGCATAAACACGTTTAATGGCCAATTTATTTTTACTCACCAATGAAACCACGTAAGCTGTTTTGATTTTTGTTTGCGGAGCCTCCAATGGAATTGTAGTACGATCTGAAATTATAAGGCAAAACAATATTTTTTTCAGTTGTTAATGTATACTGTAATATTATAAACACATTTCATAACTTTTTATTAATTTCTATTATTAATATTTATACTTTTCTTCAGTAACTTTATTTTGGCTGTTTTTTTAATTAAAGACAAATAAAAATATGTTTTGATTTTTATTTTATTTTTCCGATATTTCGATCAACTTCGTTGATCATCTTCAGGGATCTAAAAATATTTATATATTATTTAAAACACAATTAACACTCAAATAAAGAAATTAACAATAACAACAAAGGATTCTAACAAAATAATAATAAATGTAGTTTCCTTACAACTATAATAAAAATAAGTAATTTTCACAGCACACTCATTCTTTCACACTGTAGATTATCGACTGAAAAGCTTATATTAATAAAAGCTTTTTATTTTTACTTTTGCTCTATGCTTATTTATTATATGTCTATATATTTGTGCACATCTCTCTGTGTCACTCTTATAATTTAGTCTTTCTTCTATCGGTACATCAATTATGTGTAATATCTCCAGTGTTTATCTCTTTTTGTATTTGTCTTCTCTTGTCAATACTTAATTGTTTTTAAAGTCCGGCTTGTGTACCGTTGAAGCACAGTGGGCTGCAAAAGCTGTTTTTTGAGATAAGGGTTTTTTAAATTAATATCAGACTTATGTCTGCCATCCTTGTCTTCAGTTTGGTTTTTGTGGTGCCAACATATACCTTCTGGCATATATTAGACCCGTCTCCATTGCAGTTAATCTCATAGACTATATTGGATTTTTCTTCTTTTTCTAATTTTGCCTTAGTCTTAGTAAATAATTTATTTGTAGTATTAATAGTTTTAAAGGCTAATTGGTTTTTTTCTTTATTGTAAATGTCCGACTGCTTTAATCTCTCTGAGAAGCCAGGAACGTATACCATGGATTTGTATACCGCTAGAGGCTTATCAATTTCCTTATTTTCAGTGTGTCCTTTTTTCTTTAAGTGCTTCAACAAATCGTTAATAGTTTTAATAGGGAAATCAATTTTCGCACATACAGACGACTAAGGAGAGACCCTACAACTATTCTTCAAAACAAAAACAATTCCTTAATTGAAAAACTTTTTAACATAAACATAAACATAACGAAGTTGATCGAAATATCGGAAAAATAAAATAAAAATCAAAACATATTTTTATTTGTCTTTAATTAACAACTGACCTACAGCCAAAATAAAGTTACTGAAGAACATTAAAAAAAGGTCGACTAAACTACTCAAAAATATTATATTTATAATTTTTTTAATTTTTCTTAAGAAACAAATTTTTAGCCCAATTTTGTTATACATTTTTTGGTTGATTAAATGAAAACATATGTTTGCAATAGGTATGTGTAGCGGTTTCTTCCAACTTAATGCTTTCAGCGTTTTTGATATTTTTTTTATTCGCTTAAACGAAAGCTGGAAGAAAATATGATAACACATTTTTTTAAATGTCACTAGTGAGTTATCTGTTTATTTATCTGTGAGTATCATATTGATTGTTATGAGTTAAGCATGAATGCTGTGCCGTGCGTGCTTATAATTTAATTTTTATTAAATTAGAATTTTTTGAACTGTGAATATTACAAATGAGTTGAAATTATTTAGGATTTAGTTTATTATTATTTAAATTTCTAAAAATCATTTTTCAAAAATAAAATTTATTATACAAATTGTCGTTCCGAAGTTATCTTGACGTATATCACAAAATTACAAAAAATGAGTTACGACTATTTTTGGACATCAAATTATTAGATCTATCGATGTGTTCAATCCCCAAGTCTTTATCTTCTATATTTTCAAAGATATTTAGAAGCTATTTTGCCGTATATCCAAGTTTGCCAAAAAATATTATGTTATAAGGACGTATGCGACACTTTTGTGGATATACGTCAAAAAATTTATGAAATTTTTGAAATACAAAAATGTTGCGTTATCTTGACGTATATGTATAAAAAATATATATTAAGAATTTTTCAGAAGAACAAAAAAGGGTAATATAAAAATGATAAAATGTTTATTATTAAAAGTTTACAAAACGGATATTCATACAAGCTTTGTTTCATAAACTTTTTATAAAGCAAAATTATAATTTTACAAATAATGGGGGTAAATCTTGTTATTAAAATTAACTTAAGTATGGATACACAAAATTAATACATAATTGAAAATTAAATTATTATGTATTTATTATGTATGTATATAATAACTTCCGTAAATAGTTTTAATATCATTATCAGGAAGATACATGAAAAGCTTTTAATATCATTTTTTTATCTTCAGATATATTTATTTTTGGACATATGTATACCCAGTTCTCTATCAAACATTTTTTCTGATGTTGATAGAACTCCCTTTCTGCTTTGTTTTTTTAAGCTTTTATAAAGTAAAGAAAATAAATTGAATTTATTATATTTAATTGCTTTAATTTTAGTAAAAGGAACGTTCTGAAAATTTAACTGTTGCGCAAGATTCGAATAAATTTTGAAATCTGTAGATAGTATTTCTATTATATTTAATTTAATCTTTTGGGAGTGATAATTCTTTAATTTAGTTATTTAATCTACAGGACTATGAATTTCTTTTAATTTAAGAAATCGATCTATTGCACTATGGACAGCGTCAATTTCTTGAATTTGGGAATGTCCCGGCTCTGAACATTTTTGAGTAATTGTTTCAATATTATTGTTTTTATATAAAAAGTCTAGAAGTACAGACGTCAATATTTTATTTTTATTTTGCGGCACACAGGAGGCTTATTCTGCGAAAGTCAATGCGATGCGAAAATACATAAATGCGAACAATTGCTATTCTGTATTGCGATATTCGCAAAGTTCTATTTTAATCGCATTTCAAATGCGAAAATGTGGTAAATCGGTATTCTAAATTGCGAAAACACATGTCAAATTCGCAGAATTTATTCGACAACAAAGTAGCATTCGCAAAGTACAAATATGTAAGTAAAAAACAATATTTTATTTATGTATTCATCATATATTTATTATTTAATTCAGGGAAGAAAACAATAAGACTAACAAACCGCGTCAACTTTAAATAATAATAGAATTTATGAATAAGCACAGCCATTTGGCAAGAGGCCATTTAAAAACACCAAATGCACGTTAGTCTGCAAATACTTTGTGGCAAACGTTAACTGAAGAACTAAATATTAATGGACCACCTATTAGAGAAGTTCAAAAATATTTGACTTAAATTTTAATAGGTTTGGACCTATTAAATAAATTTTAGAAACAATTTTCACAGCGAAGCACAAAAAATTTATTTATTTTTAATTTGACGTTTGTTGATACTGATGTTTATTTGAGCAGCGTTGCCAACGATTTGAAATAAATTGCGAATGCAACTGCGAAAGTCTAACAGAATACCAATTTTCTTTCGCATCGCATTTCATTTGCGCATCGCATTGATTTTCGCATCGCAATTCAGAATAAGCCTCCAGGAGTCGCTCCAAAGAATGAAATGTTCCATGTTCTTAAAATCCTTGATTATGTTTTTCGAGATTTTAATAACAGAACTGGCGATATCATTGCCAGAGCGACCACCCTGTGCTTCGTTCCAAATGGCGCAGTAAGTAAAATTTTTTTCATTTGAATTCTGAGCACATACTGTTGCTGTCATATTAAATACTGAAAGTTTTATTTTATAATAAAATATGAATGAAAATCCCTTACGTAAATTAAAGGTGCTTTGCAAATCGAAGCACACCACGACTGTATATTTGATGTTATCTGTCTGTCTCTATCACGATCAATTTTACAGTTCGATTCTCATCTATATGTTTTTTATATAACGCTTTTTCATCTTCGTTTAGTCTATTACTAATATGTAGATACATATACAGACAACATTTATCACACTGATCGTTTTTTGGCCTATAAAAACTTAAATTAAATTTAGTATTAAAAATTTTAGTAAATGTTATGAAAGGAAATATTTCTATGAATAAGCGGTACATTTTACTGACACTTAGTCCTTCTTCCAGGTATAGTTTTGAAGTTTTGACCTGATGAAATCAATAATTTTTTCAATTACATCTTATGCTAAACGATGTTTTGTGTGCTGTCCATGGCGGAAGTTTTTGGGTATACCTGTCTTTTTATTCGAATGATACTTAAATTGGTGAATCGGACACTGAGAGTGTATTTAAAAAAATGCTTTACATACTTTTATTTTTAAATTGTCTTTTTCAAAGTAGTATGAAAAACTGTTTGTTTTTCTAGCACTTTTAGCTCTTTGTCTTTTTACCAACCTCCTTGAGACGAATTTAGTATAAAATGAGCATTTCTGAATATCATATAATGACCAACAAGTTTTATTTTTTTTCGCAAATTTTCGGAAAAATTGTTTGAACAATCTAAAGCACATTCTGGCTTACAGGGAAGCCTAATAGTTTTTGCCTCCCTTGGTATACCATTTGATGTAATATATTCTTCGCCGTGCTGTCTTTTCTCTTTACGTTTATTTTGTTTCCATTGGTCGGCACAAATTTTTCTTTTGCGGGAAGGTCTGGGTTTTTCCATAAATAGAAGACAATTCTAAGCGTGAACTCCTTTTAATTAAATTAAAAACAAAATGCCATTATTTTGCACGAAGAGTATATCATTGTAAGGGTTAAAGTATGAATCTCGTACTGAGTCGAACGGATCAGATTCCAAATTTAAAAAGAAGAGTCAAGTTTTCCTTTTTATATTCATCTTTATAAATTTTCATAAATACCTATTAAATACGAATCCTCGACTTCCTCTAGATTATTTAATTTATTTTTAGCCATTTTACTTAATTTTAAAAATAAAAAATATAGCCAAACTAATGTAAAAAATGCCACCAAATGTATAAAAATACCAGTTTAAATTTACTGTGATCACTAATCCAGTTTTTTTCTCCTTCGTATTTTTTGTTAATTTGATTATTTTTAAATAAAGTATTTAAATTGCCGCCGTCGTGTATATGGTGGGGGCGATAACTAAAAAAAAGTATTGAAATAACACGGCAATAGTATTACCTTCGTCACTGTGCTTATTAAAGTATAACCTTGAAAAAAAAGTACATAATGAATCGTTAAGAAAGAAACATATGCAAAAGCAATGAGTGAAGTGTTTTTTTGTATGTTCTTTCTATTTGCTTAATATTATTAGTATTTGTATGAATTTTGCTTTTGTGTGTATTATATACGTCAATATAGTTTCTATCGGCGTTATTTTGAAGTATGCGCCATTATTGAAAAATATTTCCCAAAAGGTGGTTTTTACGGCAATACGTTATTATTATTTTTTTTTTTTTGGAACTAAAAATGTCTAAAACTTAAAAATTGTTTTTTCTATGACTTAAAAAATTTTTCCACTATTCGATAACAGTGCAGTCACACGGCCAAGATTTTGTTCAATTCTCTTTCAAGAAATTTACACATACTGCTTATCAAAATTCACAAAAATTGAAAGCTGTGACGTGGGCTGCACGCAATTTCAAAGCAAGTTTTTAAGCAAGATGTCGTAAAGAAAACAAAAAAAAAATTTATTTGAAGGAAAAAACTTCAATCAGCTGTTCTCTTGAATGAAATTTGAAAGACTGAATTGAACGAAAATTTGAAAGCAAACTCTCAGAAAGTTTTTAAAGTGAGAGTGTATTGGTAAAAAAATGAGAGAAATTTTAAAAATTGAATGAAAACTTGATCGTCTTACACCCTAGTAAAGGATAATTAAAATAATATCTGACAAAAATAGTGATCCCCTTTTTTCGACTCATTTTTTTTTTCTATAAGCTGTGAAAACTTTAAATTCAATTTCCCAAAAAAATATTTTTTTGGAGTTACGCCAAGATAACTTCGGAACGACGAAATGTATGCGGACGTTTTCCAAAGAAAACAAGAAAAATTGGACGCTAGCAGAATGAAATGCTGCACATTCTGGACTACTACGTCCTTCAGCATTCTTCGTATCTATCTACCTTAGTTGTGTAATTTATAGACGTCATCTATTTAACTACTAACTTTGTAAATAACAATACGAGATATATTCATATCAATATTAATTTGGTTAGACGAAATTTACAAACAAATCAACGCATTTCTTCAGTGTTCTCTCTGTATTTTCGTCTTGTACATTTGTTTTTGCTTTTGTTTCAATCATCAATTGAACACGAATGCAAATTTTAGTTTTTACCGCCTGTTTACATTAGACAATGCTGTCATGACAATAGCAATAAAAGCACAGTTTTTCACTAATACATGTACACATTTTAATTGTCTGAATTACTGTCTTGAATATTTTGAAGACACTAAACAAGACAGTGATTTGACGTATGCCGACAAATTTTTTTATAATTGCTTTAACTAAATAAAATTTTAATTAAATTATTATTTTAATTACTAAAATTTTCCTTGCATATAACAATAGAAATGGAAAAATAGCAGGAAGAAACTCTAAAGCTATTTTAAATTTTCCGAGAACGTGCTCATAATGAATTGTCATAATTATTGTCTGGACGCCTATACTACAGAAGCAATTGTCAGCATTTTTGACAACTAATGTGTATTATTTTATTGTCATGACAGCATTGTCTAATGTAAACGTAGCGTTAGTCATTCTTATGCTGGGAATAGAATTGGGACGAACGACGAATTCGTCTGTAAAAGTGCGCTGCGTAAATTCGCAGTTTGGCGCACAATTAAGCCGAAAAAGTTAGAAGTGTTATGATCAACAAAATTGATTGCTGCCTATGAAAAAAAAGTAAACATTAAAAAAAATGAGGCAAAAATTTTAAGTTTTGTGAAAATTATTTAAATAATAAATATCATGTTCACTTTTTTGCTATTTAAATTTGTTTTGTTTTGCATTGTCAGAAGGTAGTGTTACTATAGAATAAAATAAAAAAATTAAATAGTTATACAAAAAAATAAACATTAAGAAAAAGCCATTAGAAGGCAATTTTATGGAAAATAATTGTGGATGTTTAACTTACTGATGTATATTAAGAAATAAACAATAATTAAGGCAAAAATAACTTTATTTACTAATATATTTAAAAACTAAAAAGAGAAACGACAACCCTGTACTAGTTTGTTCGTCGTTCATAGGCGAAAGAAATAGATATAAATGTATCGGAGAGTGCGGCATGCATGACGAATTTCGTCGACGGCGGTGGTGTGCTAATTTTCATATGCACCAATGTGTTCTCTTTCTGACGGTGAATATTCTCAACAAAAAATTCGTCGTTCTTCCTAATTGTGTTCCCTGTATTACTTGTTTACTCACAACATTATGCAATAAACACAATCAAAGGCTACCGACCATCGACTACCGACTACAAAAGTAGCTGGCTACAAAAATAGCCAAGTCGCCAGCTACTTAATTCTTTTAACGACTACCGACAATTAACTACAAAAAATAAACATCTGTTTTGACATATGTATTAAAGTTAACCAAAACAAAACGAACTTGATTTTATTCAGTGAATTTGTTGAAAAAAATTTCAAATGTCTTAAGAAAATTTAATTAACTTTATAAGTACTATTGCTAAAATAGTGAAAACAACGACTTTAGAGTATGAAGTGTCCACGTCCATATTTGCATGTAAATTGAATAAAACATTTACATTAAACAATATAATTAATACATATAAACAGTAAAAATGACTATTATATACTTACCAATTTCAACAAAAAGACCAAAAAATAAATATAAATGAAACAAATTAGAAATTGATGAAAAAAGAAATAAATGGAAAATTTGACAAATAAAAAGAAAATGAAAAATGCGCCAAATGAAAAGTAAATGAAAAATGTAAACAAATGAACAGATGATTATTATTTTCCAATGGTGCAACTATAAAAGTTTTTCGCTTTTTTAATAGCGATATTTAATGTATTGCGTTTTTAAATCCACCATTTCATGCATTTATTGTATTGGCAGCACTAATCTGTTTTTTGTAGCCAAGAAAAATAGTAATTAGCCTAAGTTGGCTACGGGCTACGAAAGTAGCGGCTAAAAGAATTATTCTCATAAGCACGCATGTATTCTATTTTTGACATCTTGTAGTCGATGGTCGTTGGACATGATGGTGTTTGTAGAATTATAGATGCTGTTTAAGTATCATATTGATTGTTATGAGGGTAGCATGAACGCGCGCTGTGCGTGCTTGCTTTAAATTTAATTTTTATTAAATTATAATTTTTAGAACTGTAAATATTATAAATGAATTAAAATTATTTTGGCTTTAGTTCATTTTTATTTCAATTTCTAAAAATCTTTTTCTTAAGAATAAAAATTATTTTATGCGGACGTTTTCCAAAGAAAACAAGAAAAATTAGACATCGGATATCGCCCAATCGAATCCGCTATGCATTAGAACTCAGAATATATATACTTCATGGGGTCGGAACTGGATATATTAGGAATTACAAACGGAATAACAAATCTGCTACTGATGAGTTGTAATTTTTTGATACTTTTGTCAACCACATTAAAACAGAGTTTTAAATGGTAATGCCAAAACAAATTTGAAATATAATGTAACATCAACTTAAAATTTTTTGACAGGTTGAGTTGTTATTAATAACAACAAATCACAAAACTTCAACTAAAGTAGGGTTAACTTGTAAACCGTATTAGAGGGATAAATTTAAAAATTTACAAGAAAATTCAATTCAGCATAAATTATACATAAAATAAAACAGGCACAAAAACAAGAAAAAAACTATATGCATACATACATATGTTTATTAAAGTTAGCTTAAGCTAAGTGGTAAAAATAAAAGTCTAACGGCCTTATGCAAAAAAAAAGTTCACACTAGTTAACTGACACACTAAGCCTAACAAACGTATGGTAAAAAATGGTATCCTTAAACACTACTTTAACTAATATATGCTGCAATACATTTTTAACGTTAATACCGGCAACACCATTCACTTTTTGTAGTTAATGATACATAAACACGAATATTAATTCGTTCGGGTAGTCAAATATATTGAAAAAGTTTTATATTATTGTAAAATAAAATTACTTTTTTAAATTAAGGCATAAATCAATGTTTTTAATACATGAAAAACAAAAATTCAATTCATTAACAATAATGTAAAACATTTAACACAACACTTTTTTATTTTTTAATTTATTTTCCAAGCACAAGATCTTTTTATTTTTTCGATATTTCGCTACTCCCTTGTGTAGCATCATCAGGAAAAAATTAAAAAATAAATATTATTGTTGTTATTTTTGGCCACAAAATTTTTAATTCTGTATGTATAATCTTACATTTTAAACTAATAATGCCTAAATTGATCCATGTAAATAAAAACAATTTTTTATTACATATTTCCCCAACGTTTCGTGAATTTTTTGTTCACTTTCTCATGGGGTCGTCTATTTAATTAAAAAGAAGAAAATTTAACACTGTTACAATTAAAAACAATTACCGCGAAAATGTACAAAATAAATAAATGTACTTATAGTAGAGATTTTTGATAAAAATAACAATAAAAAACAATATTAAACATGTATTAACAAACACAAAAATTTTATTTAAACTGTTGTTTAAATTAATGCGAGTTTATAACTCGCGCTTAAATTCTGTGTGTCCTCTTTAATGTTCATTGTTTTGTTTATTTTCTGTTGTATTCTTAATCTTTCTATGATTTACCTCTTTTTCTCGTTGTTTACTTGTCTAGTATTTTTATATTGTCAAAATCAGGCTCATGTTTTGTTTGTGTTATAGCTGAGGCAATGCTGTGTTTTCTCTGTTTTTGTTGACATCAGATTTGTGATCATTTACTCTTGCCTCTAAACTTCTCTTATTTGTGCAATGTAAATAAGATTGCAGTTGTTATTTTCATCCCCTTTGCATTGTTTTGCTGTAGTATTGTTATTGGTGTTTTTTGTTTTTGTAAAAATTGCATTTAATGTTTTGTTTGGCTTGTATGCAAAGCTTATGTAAATTTTATTTATTATTGTTTTTATACTGTTGTTTTCGGTTAGGCTAGGTATGTATCTTACACTGTAAAATTGTTTTTCTATATTAGTGTTACCATTGTTGCTGTTTTGCATTGGTTTGTATGCTGTTATTAGAGACTTTATTAATTTTATGGGGAAACTGTTATTGATCAATATGTCGGTAATTTTTTGAATATTTTGTGGATGGTATATATATTATATAATAACGGCTGTACTATCATACTGTATATTTTCGCGGTAATTGTTTTTACTTGTAACTGTGTTAAATTTTCTTCTTTTTATGGCGTTTTCTTTTCTGAAAATAAATGTTACCCAACAATTACATAAAATGTTTTGCATGAAAAATTGCTGCAATATAGCCACAATAGAACAAAAACTGTTATTTAGTTTTTCTAACTAACTCTACATGTCAGTAATATTTAATTAGCGTTTCAAACATAAACTAGTATAACATTGGTTTTAGCAACAAAAGCAAACATAACTTATCAAAAGTTAGAACTATTAAAAAAAGTGTAGCATACTTACCCTTACCTAAAATTGGGGGTAAAATATGTAACATATCTAACACTTTTTCATGCAACATATTTTCAAAAGAACATAATTTTAATTTACACTATCGAACATTTTTTAGAAAAGGTGTAAAAAGTGTTAAACATATGCTACATTTTTGTAAGAAAAGAAAACGTCATTAATTAAATAGACGACCCCTAGAGAAAGTGAACACGAAACGTTGGGAAAATATGTAATAAAAATTGTTTTGTATTTATATGAATCAATTTAGGCCTTATTAGCATAAAATGTAAGATTATACATACAGAAAATAAAAAATATATAATCAAAAGGTCAAATAAAAAACTATATTAATACAACACTTTTTTGTTAGGATTGATATCAATTACTTGAGTAACGAGCTTTGTTTACGTTTGTTCATTATATGCACATCACTATAGAATTTTGTTAATTTATGTTAAAAAAGAAAGCTAAGAAACTTGGATTTGGAGTATGAGTTGCTCAAAGAGAAAATGCAATATTTTAAGAAACGTATGCATATATTTGCAGAAAAAATATACAACCATACAAAAAATCTATTAGTATTATTTATTAATACACATTAGTATTATTTATGGATACACGTTATATGTACAGTCAAGGACTAAAGTCTTCATACATACCCAAAATTTCATATATTCGCCAAACAAAAAGTGCAAAAAAAATTTTGTGTGCCAGACATATTTAATTCCGTATTAGTTATGAAACAAAAACAAACATTTTCATTCAACTCAACAAATAACGATAAATACAGAAAAAACAAATTATAAGGATGGACAAAATTGCTCATACAATGTAGTCTCTTCTGTTTTAATCATAATTTGCAACCTGTAATTATTCAAATACGGTTAGTTTTTTGCAATCGAAGTGGGCCCCCGAATCTGTTGAACTGTCTTTTTTGGTATTTTTGTATGAAAATAGTTTTCAATTGTCAAGATAAGTCAGCGTAAGGAAATTGGCTTCGTTGTAAAAGATCTTATTGTTCAAGAGCGTAAAGCAGGAAAATATTATTGCGAAATTAGCAAAAAAATTTTAAATACCTTTAGCCACTATCCAATACATAATCAAAAAGGACAAAAAAAACTGGTTCCGTAGAGAATAAGCCAAGATCTGGACGACCGAAGAAGCTCTCTAGGCGAGATGTCAGTTTTGTTTTAAGAAGTAGCAACAAATCCGAGAATATCAGGGCCTAAACTATCAGAAAAGATCGAAAATATTGCGGATAAGAAAGTTCATCCAAAAACGGTTCAAAGAGCGTTACGAGCTAAAGGGTATGCAAGTAGAGTTCCCCGCAAAAAGCCTTTGATATCTGAAAAGAATCGAAGACTTCGCCTTGAATTTGCAAAAGCTCACATTAACAAAGGCCCAGATTTTTGGAAAAAGGTATTGTTTACGGATGAAAGCAAGATTAATTTGATTATAAATAACGGGCGTGAAAAAGGTTGGCGTAAAAAAAATACAGCACTCGAGCGAAAGAATATTGTGCCCACAGTGAAACATAATGGTGGCAACGTAATAGTTTGGGGCGCAATTGCTGCATCTGGAGTGCGTCGGTTGGTGTTAATTGATGGTATTGTGCACCGATACCATTATAAATAGTTTTTAGAATGCAATTTGCAGTCATCAGTTGATATGATGGGTCGTGGCCAGGGTTGCATCTTCCAACAAGACAATGATCAAAAATACACAGCGAACGTTGTGAGAGAATGGCTGATTTATCATGCACCAAGGCAGTTGAAATCGCCTCCACAATCACCGGACCTAAACCCTATTGAGCACGTTTAGGATATTTTAAAGCGGAAAATCGGTTAGTGTGACTAACAGAGAAACGTTAAAAGAAGCATTACAAAAGTGCTGGTCCGAAATTACTCCTGACATGACCGAAAATCTTGTCGCTTAAATGCCGAGACGTCTGCAGGCACTGATGGATGCTAACGGTGGGCCAAAAAAAATATTAATGCTTTAAAAACTAATCTAAAACTAAATCCTTTTTGGAAGTCAAAAACGGTTTTCTGTTATGTATGAACACTTTTGTCCATTTTGTAATTAGTTCTTTCTGGATTTATCGTTATTTTTTGAGTTGAATGAAAATGTTGGTTTTTGTTTCATAATTAATACGGAATTAAATATGTCTGGTACACAAAATTATTTTTTTTTGCACTTTTTGTTTGGCGAATATAAGAAATTTTGGGTATGTATGAAGACTTTAGTCCTTGACTGTATGTATAATCATCTTTACTAATTCACTTTTATTTTTCTACAGATAAGTAATAATTAAGGAACAAATGAGAGTACTGAGTTTTTTACATATTTTTATTTTTCTATTTCAAATTGCTTTTTAATTTATTTGAGGCTGAACAATTTTAAGTTTGTTATACCTTTTATTTAAATTTATTTTATTTGAATTGCTATTTTTTATATTATTTGTTTTTTATGCTAATGAGACTGATATATTTGAATTGTTATTTTTTATGTCATTTGTTTGTTTGTTTGTTTTTTATAATTTTTATTTAAAGTTTATTATATTTGAATTGTTATTTTATATTATATGTTTTTTGATTCTAAAAGAGACTGAAATATTTAAGTTGTAGACATTTTTTATTACAAGATACCTGCTGTAAAATATGTGATAACTGAAACATGTGTATATAAAAATAATAACAAGAACAAATATGTTTTAATTTCTTACTTAAATTGTATTTAAAAATTCTTTTCAATAAATTATTTAAGGATAATATTTTCTCTCCTTCTACCGGTTTCTTAATGCTTTTATTTGCATTGAATCATCTGCTTCAAATTCATGTAAAAAACTATTTTATTAAAAGTCAATAAATTGCCAATTTTTAAGAAATATATGTATGTAACGCTTACATAAAAAAGTGTTTTTTTTTTATTGCGATGCTATGCAAGACAGATAAAAACATTCTTCAACTGTATTTTGGGTTGTGATGCGAGCAGTGTTGTACTTCATTTCTTTGTCATTTTGAGGGCGAAGTAAAGGTGTAAATAAATATAGCGTTAATTTATACCCAGAATCGCTAAGCAAACGACCTCTAAACCCCCCATTTTCAAAGCGCTCTTTAATAGAAGATTCATCGAAAATTTTACAGTCGTACGTGCTACCCCTACATCTTGCCACAATGTCTAAAATTCTCAGTCGGGAATCGCAAACGACCTTCAGGAAAAATTTTACAATATCTAAGCGGAAAAGTTCAAACCTTGAATTACCTGAACATTGAGCGAATAAAATCCTTTTCTGGTAATGTAGTACTGCGCTGCAACACCACCTGTTTTTTAATTTTTATATTGCAGCCGTCAATAGCGCCAATTACACTCGGAAAGTTGCAAATTGCTTTAAAGACTTGTGCCAATCTTACCTCTTCTTCAGCAGATAATGGTATCTTAATTATGTCTCTAGCATGTTTGACTAATGCACGAGAAACTTTGGCACAAATTCTACTTACTGTGCTTTGTGCCAGACCATAAAGATCACCAGCATCATCTTGATACTAAAAATGAGGCAGTAAGTGTGTGCTCATTTTACTGTCACGGAAAGTTTTACTTACTTCTCTTCTCCCCAAACATCGCAAAGCCACCAAAACTTGCAGTTTTGAAGGTGTTCCACAGCCTCTGCAGTCTACTTCAATGTCTGCTTTAATTAAGTTTATAATTTTAATAACAGTTTCTTTCTAAAACTATACTTTTTTTTTAAACTGGTCATCTGGAAGAAAGAAACCATCAATCCTTGGCTTGTAATTTGTTGGCCGATTATATCCCGATATTTGAATTATGCGTTCTTAATAAAATATTACAATATAATCAAAATTAATTTTTATTGTTGTTATTTTTGGCCACCAAATTTCTATTTATGTATAATCTTATATTTTAAGCTAATCAGGCCTGAATTAATCCATGTAAATAAAAAACAATTTTTATTACATTTTTCCCCAACGTTTCGTGAATTTTTTGTTCACTTTCTCAAGGGGTCGTCTATTTAATTAAAAAGAAGAAAATTAAAAACAATTACCGCGAAAATGTACAAAATATGTTTACTTACACTATGACAGTAGAGTTTACATTAATAAATTAAGGATTTTTGATAAAATTAACAATAAAAAACAATATTAAACATGAATTAACAAACACAAAATTTAATTTAAACTGTTTCTTAAACTAATGCGAGTTTATAACTGGCGCTTAAATTGTCTGTGTCCTCTTTAATGTTCATTGTTTTGTTTATTTTTTGTTGTATTCTTAAGCTTTCTATGGTGTATCTCTTTTTCTCGTTGTTTACTTTGTCTAGTATTTTTATATTGTCAAAATCAGGCTTATGTTTTGTTTGTGTTATATGCTGAGACAGTGCTGTGTTTTCTCTGTTTTTGTTGACATCAGCTCTGTGCTCATTTACTCTTGTCTCTAAACTTCTCTTAGTTGTTCCAATGTAAATAAGATTGCAGTTATTATTTTCATCCCCTTTACATTGAATTTCGTAAACTACATTGTTTTGCTGTAGTTTTGCTATTGGTGTTTTTGTTTTTGTAAAAATTGCATTTAATGTTTTGTTTGGCTTGTATGCAAAGCTTATGTCAATTTTATTTTTATTTATTGTTGTTTTTATACTGTTGTTGTCGGTTAGGCCAGGTATGTATTTTACACTGTAAAATTGTTTTTCTATGTTGGTGTTACCATTGTTGCTGTTTTGTAATGGTTTGTATGCTGTTAATAGAGACTTTATTAATTTTATGGGGAAGCTGTTATTCATCAATATGTCGGTAATTTTTTGAATATTTTGTGGATGGTATATATTGTCGCTGATGTCCAGTACTCGTTGTATAAGGTTTTTGGCCGTGTTTATTATTTGGGATTTTGGTTGCGTTGCATTAAAATTGATTATCCTGCCTGATGAAATTTCTTTTTGATACCAGTCAAATGTTATTTTGTTTTTAGTTTTAATCAGCATCATATCAAGGTATGTTATCCTATTGTCCGTCTCTACTTCCATAGTAAACTGAATTTTGGGGTGGTATTTATTTAATGTGTCAAGTATTTCATCTTTGTCGTCAATGTCGATTATAGCTAAAATATCATCTACGTATTTTGCTACGTAATTTATTTTAATATTTTTGCTCTTCAATTCGGCTAACGCTACGTCCAGTAAATTGTCTAATACGATGTCGGCAACTGTAGGTGAGAGCGGGTTTCCCATTGGCATACCAAATATTTGATTATATACTTTGTTGTCGTATACAAAATAATTGTTGTCATACAGGCAAAACTTTAAAACTTCTAAAAATTTTGAACGTGGTATTTTTGTTTTTGTTTTTGTTAAGTTCCACTTATCCATTATATTGTTGATAGCAGTGTTAATTGGTATATTCGTGAAGAGTGAAATAACATCAAAAGAAACTATAGTGTCATTGGCGTCCAGTTTTATATTTTTCAGTTGTTGTTTTACTTTTAAAGAATTTTTTACGTTATATTTATCAGAAATTATGTTTTTGAGTATTGATCCTACGTATTTGCTGAGCTTGTAACAAGGTACTTGAACTGATGACACTATGGGTCTGAGAGGCATGTTGGTTTTATGTATTTTCGGTAGTCCATAAATTCTCGGAGCTGTTGCGGCGGAACAAGTAAGCATGTGTTTTTTCCAGTTGTCTATATATTCTTTTTTATGTAATTCATTTATTATCTGGTTATTTGTTTAATTAATTTTGAAGTAGGGTCTATTCTTATAATTCGATATGTGTTCTTGTCCTCTAGTAATTTTTCCATTTTTTTATCATAATCTTGTTTATATATTGCCACCGTTTTGTTACCTTTGTCTGCTTGTGTTAGAATTATGTCTTTATGTTTGCGTAAAAATTTTTTTGTTTTTTCAAAAACAGCTAAAATAAACTTTTCTTTTTGATTGTTGTTTATATTTCTTTTAAATTGTGTGAACCTGTTTGCTAATTTTGTTCTTGTTAGTTCTTTTTCCCCAACTCTGCTATCTTTAATTTGTTGGATGCACTGCTCAATATCTGCTATCACATGTAGTGGTGAAAAACTTTGTTTATTTACGGGTATAGCAAATTTTTTCCCAAGAGACAATAGCCACTTGCATTCCCACGGTATTTCTATTTTAGTTCTATTTTCAAACCAATGTTCATTAAAAATTAGTCCATGTTTTTTAAATTGTTTTTCTTTAAGTGTATTTAACTTTTTAATTTGTTTTTCTTTGGTATTTGTCATTATGTGTCTTGCGCTCTCTGTTTGTTTTTTTATAAATGTTTCAAAGTCCTCTGTTGTCACAAAATTTTGAATACCTGTTTTAAGGTTGTAAAGTTATCTTCTAATCTGTTTCAAATCAGTGTTTGTTTGTGATATTTCTAGATTAAGAATTTTCTTGTGAAAATTGTATTCAATTTTTGTCAGTTTACCTTTGACAGTCTCACATGTGAACAATTTTGTGACTTGTGTTGTTGTGTTTTTTGTGTGTTTAGGTACTAAACCATACGTCCTACAGGATAGTAAGAATCGAAGTCTTTGTTGTTTTTGTGCCAGTCTTTTTATCTCGTTGCAGTATTCCTTCATAGTTCTGCAGGTCTCACCATCATATTTGAAAATTATGGTTCGGAAAAAGTTAATTAATTTTACGAATTCTGCTCACTAAATTTAAAGTATTCATTTTTTATTTTTTTTTAATCAACACAATTTTTTTCGTTTTTTTTAAAACTTATTTCCACAAAATTTTTCTTCACAATATCTATACCAAAAAATAAATATCAAAAACGTCACTTTAAAGTAAGGGGTTACCTACTTTAAAAATTTTAAGGTTGACGTAGGAGTTACCACACGTTTGTTAAACTAATAATCGTTTCTGGATGAAACTTTAAGGAATTTCGCTTAACAGTGAGTTTAAAGCAGCGTTAACTTTGTTTACATAAGACCGTAATACTTTTATTCAAAAATAAACCTAAATTCAAGAAAAAAACATTCAAATTACTAATAAGTCGTTCATATATGTAGGTATCACAGCATTTTACTTACAAGCGGTTGAGCGCATTTTGTAGATTGTTCAACGCTCCAGCCAGAGGATTTATCCCTAACTCGGGGATTTTATTTTCAAAATGGGAATGAAAATTTTAGTTTGTGAATGAAGGGATTCTTTGAGGATATATTTTATGTTCTGGGGATTAAAGAAAGTTTTTTGGGGATTTTTTTTTTATTCTGTTTTTGGTTATTTGAATTTTACCATTATTAATTACATTTTTCATTTTTATTTACGCATAAATTTCCTAGTATGGCAAAACAAAATCAAGGCGAATCAATTACCAGTTGGCAGCGTAGGCGAATTCATTTTCGCTGAAATTATTACTTTCAAACTCCATACATAAAATATATATTCAAATTTTTTATATATGGCAGTGATGATTTCCATGGATACAGATGTGCAAATGTATGTATATACACTTGTGCAGCTTTGTTGATTTGACTCAACACCGATGTCGCTAAACATAAAAATAAATTATTGGTCACGTAATTAAATATAATCTAAAGTGTGATATAAGTTCTTAAGAAAGGGGATAAAGTCTACCCGAAGTAAAAGCGGGTGTCCTTAGTCTCAAAAGACTTATATGGTGTTCACGCATGCAGCAATATTCAAATTATAACAATTAACTCCGTTATTGAGACTAAATTTTCATACAAAAATTACAATTTACTTATTGCCAATTAAGAGATAATTGTTTCAATAATGAGTGAAATTTATAATACAACACTGTTAGAAGTGTGTTTAGTAAAAAGAACAATACTAACTAAACATTCTCTTACAACAACAGTACTTATTGAACACAATTTTTTGAAATTTGACAAAAAAAAACTTCAACAAAAAGTAAACAAAGAAAAAAATAGAAAAACAAATTGAGGGTCAGAAATTTATTAATATTAAATTTATAAGCAAATAGTTTATTATTAATAACTATTTTTTTAGAACCAGGTGTAAAATCAAAGAAGAAGAGGATGCTGTGGAATGAGGCCAGCGAATTAGCATTGTTGGATATGTGGCCCAGCAAATTAGATGGTCTTCGTGGGCAAAGGAAAAACGCCCACGTTTATGCTGAAATGGCTGATGAGCTTAACCAGCTGGGGTATTTCTGTAGCCCACGAGATATCCAGGTTAAATTGCAAAATTTTACACAGCGCTACAGGTGAGTACACATTAATTTAGCCTAATTACACAGTACTCTGGGTGTTACTATTTTGCAGCTATATGAAAAGAAACAAAAGTGGGTACCAAGCATAAAATGTATGGTACCCATTATATAATGATGCTAACTAAATAATTTGTTCTTCCGCAGCTATAAGCCAAAATAGTAGTCTTCAGAATTATGTAGAAAGTTTTTCAATCTTAAAATTTTTGCAGAAAAGAAAAGGCAGCAATGGGCGTACAGGCGGATCACCATCTCCATTGGCACACTATGCCACCGTGCACCAGATTATTGGAGGGTGCAAGGCCAATATATACACGCAGTTGACGCTGGAAAGCATTGACGGTAAGTGTTTTTTATTATTAACAAAATTTTTCCAATTAAACAAAATAAATTCAGTGGAATATTGTATACACATTTATACACAAGAATGAATACGCATATACATATTTGTTTTTCATAATTTTACTTAAAAAAATCTTTATTATGTTTAATTTTTAATAATGCCCATATATACAAGCTATATACATAAGTATGTATGCAAATTTGTATTTTATTTTGATTAATTTTGTTGTTTTATTATAGAGCATTTGTTTCTGATTTTCCAATGATTTTCTATTTCATTTATATAGATACTTCCAGTAGCTCAACATTGTCATCGCCTTCCTCACCATTGTCTGCGCCAACGTCGCCACTTTCCCCGAGTCCTTCATCGTCCACAATTAGAGAACCTACAAGAAAGAAAAAAAAATTTGATTTCAGAGAAATGGTTTTAAATAAGTTCGACAGCATTTCGAAAGAAATAACTGAACATCTTAAACAAAGTGATGGAAATGAGAAAGAACTTATTGAAATTGAGAAAATTACGGCAGAAACCCTAAACAGAATAGCCAATGACAACAAAGAATTAAATAATGCATTTATGTCATTTTTGAACAAATATTAATGTTTTCTTTAAAAAAAAATATGTAAATTACTTTAAAATAAATTTTTCTTTTAATTTAAAACAAAAATTTTACTTTTTTAATGATCTCGTCTCGCGATATACATACAGTAGGTAATAATAAAAATATGAAATATTAATGAAAATTGTGTAGGTACTTACTAAAATAGTTACATAAGTTTTCCCTTATAGCTTCAGCGGTTGGCTCGTTATCACCAGTTGTTACATTGCCTGTGGGACTTTCTCTACTTCTTTCTAGTTCCTGAAGATTTTCGATCCAAAGTTGGTTAATATGGTCGTTTCTTTCATTTAGAAAATTATGCAAAACACAACAAGCCCGACAATGCTGGGAGCGTTTCCTACTCGATTATCAAGTCCTTTTCCGATGCGCCGAAAGCGCGCTTTTAAATGACCAAAAGCGTTCTCCACTACTCTTCGACACTTTGATAATCGGTAGTTAAATAATTTTTTTTCGTCTGACAACTCCGTAGAAAAGGCATATGGTTTCATTAGGTTTTGCGAAAATTTGAACGCTGAGTCGCCTAAAATGCATAGTGGCATTTGGATACAATTAATTTCTTTCTTGTTGGATTCCAATATTTCGCTCTCATTCAGCACTTTTTTCAAAAGGGAAGAATTAAAGATTTGGGAGTCATTGCAACGTCCCGGTGAACCAACATTTATATATAAACAGCGGTATCTGTGGACATATATATAAAATATTGACATAAAAACAAACAAAAAATAAACGATACGCACCTGTAATCTACAAGAGCCAAAAGTACCATAGAATACCAACCCTTGTAATTATAGTAATCAATGGCATCGCTTTGATTTGGCTTAATTTCTATGTGACACCCATCTAAAAAAAACCAAAGGGTAGAATTATGAAAAACTACGATAATAGTAAACTGCCACGGAGGTCGTTTTTTTGGTAGAATTATTCAAAAACTTAAAACTTACCAATGGCCCCGAGGCATTGTGGAAAACCAAGGCTTTCAAATCCACTGACGGATTCTTCCACAAGCTCTTGTGTCGGAGGCAATTTCTTGATGTACTGGGTGGACAATACTTCCCATACTTCTTCACAGATGAACTTAGGGTAAATAAAGCGATGGCAACACGCTTATGAAGCGTTATCGCTTTTTGCCATTTTGTATCCACTTTGTTAAGACTTTGCAGTAAGTCACAGAGGATATCAAAGCTTGCACTGGTCATCCGAAAATGCCTCTTAAAAAAGTGGTCGTCATTGTGGTTACAATTGAACTCCCAGAATGACGATTGGCGTTTCTATAAATCGGAAATACAATAACGGAATTAACCCTTTCGGGACGGAGTTTTATTTTGAAAACCAAATTATGTATGGTAAAATTTTTTTCATATTTTAAAAGGTATGATAAAAGTATTATGTTCTCCATACTTAAACATTTTAAATTTGTCCTTTTATCCTGGGACATATAATCCCAACAAATATTTTCATGCGACATAAAATCCCAATCAGTGTTCTCAAAAAGCGATTCGAAATTAAAAAGATAACTAAAATATAAATATTATTAGATTTAGATAAAAGTTTACATTTATTTTTAACATTTTAGAAATGAAATTAGGTATTTATTTGTGGAATGGCCCAAAACACTTGTAACATAAGGCGTTGTTACAACCTGAGCATATCATCTTTGTTCGCTTTTCTATGCCAAGTGAAGAACAGCGGACACAGCGACAACGCTTCTCTTGCTCTACTGGCAAGTGGTCTCTAATATTGAGGCTATCCGTTTTTGGACGTTTGGGAGTTCTACCTCCCTGGCGATTCCATTGAAAATAAAGAAAAAAAGACAGTTTGAAAATTGCTGGGACGTATTATCCCAGTAGTCCCGAAAGGGTTAAACAACATTCTCTAGTTTTACTTACTAATGTCCATGAACTTTCCTCTAATATTTAAAAAAGCAAGAGCTGCTGCTTCCTCAAACTCAGAAGGATTTCCAAATTTTTCTTTTTTCTTTTTTTAAGAATATTTAAATTGGAATCAAAACTGGATTGCACTATTTGAAAAAGTTCTATCTTTCTATTGTATAAAAGACAGGCTTTTTTTAAAACAATTTGTTTTTCCATTTTGTATGCTAAAAACCACAAACATATAAAGTAAAAATGTAACTTCTTTTTTCAGCTGTCAAATGCTAATTGTCGTAGCAATATTGTGTATGTATGAACACTAAAAAAATATATTGGCAATTAACTGAATATTGTTTCAATTAAAAACGCATGTATGAACACCATATTACTTTGGTGATTTTTGTTAAAACAATCTTTCAAATGCTAACTGGGTGTAAGCATATACGGATTCACATTCACGTGCGTATACAAATGTGCGTGTGGATTTGTTTTGTTTAAGAGAAGTATTGATAGAGAAGAAACAGACATTTAACATATAAAAACCTGCATATGAACCTACATTTCTAAGTATTATTTTTCCTACTTATTTTAAAATTTTTCGTAAGATTGACTTTAAAACGTAACATAAATGACTGTTTTCGTTATTGTGGGGTAAATACATATATATTTTTAACGGTGCACTATTCAAAATATGCATAATCGCACCGAACTAATTATGCCCTAAAATATACATGAAATATAGATTAATTTATGAATAAAAAATAAAACAAAATAAATTACTGGTGCTTTAAAATTCTGACTTCTCCAGTACTTATCGGTTTGCCCTCATGTGTATCTCATAAGCAATTCTTTCTTAGCAAAATAAGTACATATAAGCAAATTCAGAATTTCCAACCTGTGTTTGTGACAAACACAACCCACCCAGAACAATTTGAGTACACTCACTCCATGCATTGTTTGGTAATAAATTATTTATGTTTTTAATTGCTCTGTTATTGAAAAATAGTTTTTCGATGACATAAACATCCGAAATCTGATTAGTTTTCATAGTTTTTAGAACAGGGGATAAATCACCGCATTCGATATCGAGTGCCGAGACATATTTCGATGGCTGTAATTTTTTTGGATCATAGTCAAGGCACATTCATTTTACTAGGTAGTAGCAGCTCTACACCAAATACAACATTGACAAAAGCAACATGCCTTTTTATAGTTGTTTTGTGCGTTGGAAACGTCAAAAACACAAAGAGAAAAAAAGATAATTGCTCTTAATACAAATGCTTGCTTTGTTTCGAAAACGCTTGTTGTTAGTGTTTTTTAAAAATTCATAAACAAACAAAGAATATTACAAAACCTTTGACATTTCCAACTACAAACCAGTTGGGCGGACGACACTACTAGGAAAATAAATCTGCCTTGGATCATAGTATTCGATCCTAATTTGTTTTATTTACTACTATTTTTTACATTGCTGCAAACATATGACAGTAATAAAAATAAAGCAAAAAATAAATTAATTCGCGAAAACAGTGTAACTGTGCAAAAGAACAAACAAACAAGACTCATTTAAATGGGCCCAAATATATTTTTGTATTCCTCCTCATCGCAGTCGGAGGAAGAGACTAAAATAGCAGTTATCAAGAGATACATATATTCATGAAAAATCCAATCCTTTTGCATTACCTGAAGTTGAGTAAGTTGATTGTGGCTTTTGAAGTGAATAATATAAACTAAATGATTCAACATCTATAGATTTAAAAGATGTTTCCGGCTATCGGGAGACTCTATTAAGTATGTGCGTTCAGAAATAAATATATCTGGCGATATGTCGACAGCTCTCCGCTACATTGAATTTTTTTGCACTGGTTCCTGGGAAATCTTTGAAAATAGCACGAAAATTCATGCTTACAAGTATAATATAATTTCTTCTTTTTTAGTTCTTCTATTTATTTTTTATCGTGGCAAAATATTAAATTTTATTTGTGCTCGATATTAGATTACCAATCGAGTGCAACTACGAGTAAATATGTTTTGATAACGACTTTCGTGATCCACGTTAACAACATTTCGATCACAAAGTACTCGTTATCGAATGCGGTGATTTGCCGCCAGATACACATTTCTGACAGATAGGTCCGAATTTGCGAAGCTTAAATTATGTGTAATTATATGTATACTCTGCATTTATTGCAAGATACTCGTTGAGCTATGTAGGTAACCAATGAAATATCGACTTAAAGTAAGTTCAGTTGGCACATTCGTAGAGTTGCAATAGTCGGCACTTTCATCAAAACATTTTTCATTTTCTTGGTATATATCCAATATATCTATCATAGGGTTAGGAGGTTATGCTTTGCCATTTTCTTCCTAAATGTGCTGAAACTCAAAAATATTTCATCGTCTGTTACACAATTTTTTGAAATGCTAAATTCATTTATTTTTTTAAAAAAGTAGTTTAGCTATTGCAATTTTGAATTTATAGAAAGAAGGATTTTTAAAATGTCTACCTTTGGCGAGTACATATTGAAATACATTCTCTAATGGTTCCTGATTAATTAAAACGGAAATCAAGCAAGAATTTTCCTTTAGCATTTCTTCAGCTAAGGATAACATCCCCCTGGTTGTTTGTATAAGGCTGCTAATGCAAAATATTTCATATAAGCCCCTGAACTACTTCCTAAGTTTTGTTATGAAGCTTTAAGCCACGCTTCAGCGGGTTATAGTCGCTAAACGTCGCTATATAAACGATCAAAATAGCTATCTAGTTTTTTTTATAAATGTAGCAGTAGAGGAGGCAATTTTCAGTTAACTTCTAGTAAATTGGTGATTTTCAATGAGGGATTGAATTGTAGCTGAATTTATTGCAATAAAAATGTGATAAAATATATTAAATTAATAAATAAAGTTGATTTTGGCTTAAGTTCATTTATAATTTCTGAAAACCTTTTTTAGAAAGACAAATTATTTTGCAAATGTATGTGAGCGTTTTCGCGTCTATCTAACTTTGGTTTTGTATACTATAAACATCATCTATTTAACCAACTAACTCTGTAAATAAGAATAAAAGGAATATTCGTATCAATATTAATTTGGTTAGACGAAGTCTTCACACAAACCAAAGTATCTCTTCACAGTTCTCTCTGTATTTAATCTCGAACATTTGCTTTTGCATTGTTCCAACCCTCAGTTGGACACTAATGCAATTTTTATTTTTAGTCATTCTTTCTTGTTTACTTACAACATTTTTGATGCTGTTTTAGCATCATATTAAAAAAAAAAAAAAACAAATGTACAAGACGAAATACAAAGGAAGCAGCGAAGAAACACTTTGGTTTGTATGAGACTTCGTCTAAACAAATTAAGATTGATATAAGTATTCCTCTTACTTTTATTTACAAAGTTTAGTTTATATTGTACGCAATCTAAGGTAGATAGATGTGAAGAATGTTGACGAAGGATATAGTGATCTAGAATATGTAGCATTACATTCTGTTGGTGTCTAATTTTTTTTTTGTTTTCTTTAGAAAACGTACGCATACATTTGTAAAATAATTTTTCTTTCTAAAAAAGGTGTTTATAAATTAACAAATGGACTTAAGCTAAAATAAATTTTAATTCATTTATAATATCTACAGTTCAACTCTTAATTTTATAAAAAAAAATAATAAAAAAAAGTAAGAAGTAGAACTAAAGCTAAAATCAAGACCAAATATTCTATGTTTAACCGTCTCCGGTCCTTCGTCCGGGCACAAGGATTTTCTCCTCTATGCTATAACCAACACCGGCTTCAGCTATGAAAGATTCCCTGCGTAACGGCCCTTCGGTCTTCGTCCAGGCGCATGGATTTTCTCCTCTATTGTATAAACAAAACACCGGCTTCACTTACATATGTTTTCCTATATACTATATATAAATTCCCATCAAAAAATGTCATCGGTTTTGAATGGGTGTAGCATTTAAAAAAATTTTAGTACTTCCTTAAAGATCTCTTCAAAAGCTTTAAAATGATACTCACATTGATATATTCACTTCATTGTTCCAATTGACAAGAAAAAATTAGAAGTAGGCGTGGTGTTTTGCTTGCTGCCTCGAAGAACATGGACCGATCATGCTGATCTTTCGATACTATATTTGACGGTTAAAATATTTAGTTTTGTCTCGGCAAACTTGATTTCAATACTTCGCTATGCATAAGAAGTCAGAATATGTATACTATATGGGGTTGGAAATTAATATTGTTGAAATTACACAGGGAATGACAAACTTAGATATACCCTTTTCCACTTTTTGTGGTGAAGGTTATAAAAATAGCAATAATATTGTTGTTGTTTGGGAAACTAGTTTTATTTTTTAGTAAAATCTAAATAGTCGGTAGTTTTTTGAGTGAAGAAAATTTTTCGAATATTGATTTTTTCTGAAATTTAGTAGTAATTATTTATTTATTTTATATTTCGATCATTTGAGTTTTCCTGAATTTTGTGTTGTAATGAAATCTCAAATTTTTTAATATAAAAACTTCTTAAAATTTAAAACACGGGAATAATCTATATATATAAAAATTAATGTCTGTCTGTTTGTTTGTGCTTTATAGGAGGCCAAACCCTTGGACCGATCTTCCTGAAATTTTCACAGCATGTTACTGTGACTCTGGAAGGAATAATAGGCTATATGAAGTTTTAATTGGACAAAGGGGCGTGGCACCGCCCATATAACCCAAAAATTTAAATCGCCATATTTTGACCTACGTCGACGATATTTGGTACAAATGGTATTGGCATAATTAGGAATACGTACCAGGAGAAAAGTGGGTGGGACCCCGCCCCTTTTTAGAAAAATTAAAAATCGTAATATAGTCTTAACTACTGGACCAATCGTCATTAAATTTTCGCAATAGGATATTCTTGACTATATAAAGTTGGGAGTGGACAAAGGGGCGTGGCCTCGCCCATATAACCCAAAATTTAATATCGTCATATCTTGGGCATTTTTTGACCTACGTCGACGATATTTGGTACATATGGTATTGGCATAATTAGGAATACGTACCAGGAGAAAAGTGGGTGGGACCCCGCCCCTTTTTAGAAAAATTAAAAATCGTAATATAGTCTTAACTACTAAACCAATCGTCATTAAATTTTCGCAATAGGATATTCTTATCTATATAAAGTTGGGAGTGGACAAAGGGGCGTGGCCCCGCCCATATAACCCAAAATTTAATATCGTCATATCTTGGGCATTTTTTGACCTACGTCGACGATATTTGGTACATATGGTATTGGCATAATTAGAATACGTACCAGGGGTGGGACCCCGCCCCTTTTTAGAAAAATTAAAAATCGCAATATAGTCTTAACTACTGGACCAATCGTCATTAAATTTTCGCAATACTTTTAATTTTATTTAATAACGAGGGGGGTAGCGAAGCACACCGGGTTCATCTAGTTAGTAATATAAATTAAACTTTAAAATTTTTATCGTGCTATTTTCCCGGTCTTGATTATTGAAGGTGAAAGCACGTCTCGATGGCCATTTCGCTATCGCTTACTTAGCTCGTCATAAAATTCTCACAAATATTTTAAATGAACTAAAGATTTTTGTCTAAACTATAAAGAAAAGACAAAAATCAAAGTTCAAGCAAAAAGAACAATAATCAACTTTGATTTTATTTTTCTTTATACACTGCATACGGCAGACTTTTTTTCCTGCTCTTTTATACAGTTTAAAGATGTTGAAAAATAAAAACAACAAAACACTACGTTATTTTATTTTTTCTTTTATGCACAGGCACCTGCAATTTTAATAATTAAAATTTAAAACACGGGAATAATTAATAATATAAATTTTACTTTAAAATTTTTATCGTGCTATTTTCCCGGTATTGATTATTGAAGGTGAAAGCACGTCTCGATGGCCAGTTCGCTATCGCTTACTTAGCTCGTCAGAAAACTTCTCACAAATATTTTAAATGAACTAAAGATTTTTGTCTAAACTATAAAGAAAAGACAAAAATCAAAGTTCAAGCAAAAACAACAATAATCAACTTTGATTTTATTTTTCTTTATACACTGCATACGGCAGACTTTTTTTCCTGCTCTTTTATACAGTTTAAAGATGTTGAAAAATAAAAACAACAAAACACTACGTTATTTTATTTTTTCTTTTATGCACAGGCACCTGCAATTTTATTAATTAAAATTTAAAACACGGGAATAATTAATAATATAAGTTAAACTTTAAAATTTTTATCGTGCTATTTTCCCGGTATTGATTATTGAAGGTGAAAGCACGTCTCGATGGCCAGTTCGCTATCGCTTACTTAGCTCGTCAGGAAACTTCTCACAAATATTTTAAATGAACTAAAGATTTTTGTCTAAACTATAAAGAAAAGACAAAAATCAAAGTTCAAGCAAAAACAACAATAATCAACTTTGATTTTATTTTTCTTTATACACTGCATACGGCAGACTTTTTTTCTGCTCTTTTATACAGTTTAAACTTCTTTTTGGCAAAGTATATTTTTCTGGTGAAATTTCGATCCGTTAGTGAAATTTCGATTACTAAGTAATCTGCAGTTTCCTTTTTAAGCGACTTCAAGAAAAGGAGCTTATCAATTTGTCTGAATGTTGCTTTTTATGCTTGTGCCGATTGTAAAAATTTGTTCTTTATTTGCACTGCGATGCTTACAGATTGGTCCCGTTTTAAAAACAGTTCATAATTTTATTAACAACAAAAATACAAATAGAATATGGAAATTAAAGGGTGTTGCCCTTTAATTTATAATTTTAAATGTTAATACTTGTTACTTTAACGGCCATAGCAATCGATATTTTGTTCAATTTGCAAGCGTTTGCCTCTAAAGGTTCAAAAGATAGGCACCAGAGAACTGCATGAGTTGATTCACTTTCGCTGTTCACTCAACATTTACATTGCTTTTGTATTGCTTACAGTGTTACCTCTCTAAAAATTGACTGTTATTAACTCACCCTTGTTTTTTATGTGCTCTTAGCTTGCTGTTGTTTGATTGTTTTGTAGAACACTCAAATAACTTATAAAAGCACGTCGTAGTTATTTGCCTGCGTTCGAAAAAAACATGTCTTGGCGCACTGTTCAACAATCACAATATATTTTTTCAATTATTTTGTTAATTGTATTTTATTAATTATTCACCCTTATTCTGTTTGGCGTTGTCAACATCGTCGTCAATTTTGAGACAACATCAACTTAACACAACATCAATACTAATTTGGTATTCCCTAACAAACTAATGACGACGTTGACGATTTATCGATAATATAAAAAAATAAAACACACATATCTAATATTTGAGTCAGTTGATTCAATTTGTTTTCTATTGTGTTAAGTGTTGTGGAAAATTTAAATTTAAAAAAAAAAAAAAATACCTTTAAACAATAAAATAAGCAAAACCATTACAAACAATTAAAATAAATAGTCAAAGGGCCATTACTACAACTTGTCGTAAGTTAAGGGTAGGATTTTTTCTGCCTGACAAATAGCTTTGTAATATTAAAACTCCCAATTTTTATTGATATTCTTATTAATAATAATAAATAAAATATTTAAAAAATAATAAGTGAAGTTTTTATAATGCAAATTCACTTGTCTGTCCGACAAAATCCTGCCCTTACTAACTGCCTTTTTTCATTAGGATGGATTCTTTCTAACTCTTCCACCAAATTTTCAAATTGGCAGAAGTTGGTAATTTTAGTTTTTCCATTTCTTTTTTGTTATGTTTTATACTTCTTACTTTGTTATTTTAACATTGCTGTATACTTTTTCATTTTTTTTTTAATTTTCCTTTGCTCACAACACAACTCAACATCAAAAATGGCGACGACAAACTAAACGGCAGCATCAACATCAATTGTTCTTAGAAAATACCAAACATATGGTGACAATCATCGATTAATGACAATATTGACAACGGGAATACCGATTTACAACAAACGAAGAAAAACGACGTTGTTTGGTGTTGATGTTGCCAAACAGAATAAGGGTGATTATTTAATTTATAAACACTTCTTTAATGTTTAGTGATATATATAAGTCTGTCATTTGTTACTCTTGAGTATTTTTGAAGTTATATTTTTTTTGTATTTCTGCAATTCTATTATAAAAAATCTTGAAATACCTACTTATTTAAAAAAGAAGAAATTGGATTTAATTTTAAGGAAAAATAATTATTATGTAACGATTTGAAAACCGCTTTATTGTAATAGCTATTAAGATAGTTGACAACATTGTTTTAGATAAAATGGCGAAAAGATGGCGTTTTTGGCGTCATTATTGTTCTAGACGTAAAAGAGCGCACAGCGATTAAATTAATAAATATTATAAAATCAAGCAAAACCCAATTAATTGTTATAATTCAGGTGTGGGGTACAACACAATGTCTAAGTACATTAACAAGCACACAATTATAGATGCTTTAAAAGTAGCGCGTATTGAATTCGACGAAAATAGTACTGTCGTTGAATTGCGGAAGATGTACGATGAGATCTGCCCGCCTTGCGAAAAAATATCTGAAGTTGATGATGCTGCTTTTGTGCCCGAAGTTTCCGCTGGAGTGAAGATTGTCGATGCTGATTCATGCCTGGAGTTCCCGCTGATTTAATTAAAACCATCGTTGATGCTGTTCTAAAGTCCCATTCTGCAATTTACATAAATAATGCTGAATCTGCTGTCAATGCTAGTCTGGGTGTGGGAGAAAATTTAACAAGTAATGCTGGTGTTGAAACTGATACCAGCAACGATACCCGCCGTGCTGAAATTGATCGTTTAAATCCTGAAATTGATGCTTTACAAAAACGACGAGAAGTCATGACGATTGGCGAAGAATTTGATCGCCTCAATATACGAAGATTTGATTTCTTTGCATTTGAGTCTATGATGCACTGATTTAGTGGGGACGACTCCTACGATATGCGAAAATGGTTTTATGACTTAGAAGATGCCTTCGGTATGTTTGACTGCACTCAGTCTGAGAAGTTTATCGTAACACGCCGTTTGCTAGATGGGACTGCAAAATTGTTCTTGCGTACGATATCAGTCAACACTTATGACGAGCTGAAAAAGGAACTCTTGCAAGAATTTGGCAAAGTTTTTACTATGCAGGAAATTTTCTGTCAATTAAAAGCTCGTACCCTGAAACCATCTGAATCAGTTAAACGTTATGTAATTGAAATTCAAGAAATTGCAATGCGGTCTACAATTCCTGAAACTGACTTAATTCACATAATAATTGACGGTCTCAACGATAGATCACAACATGTATAGTGACAGAAATATGAAGGACTTTAAAGTTTTTTGGAGCGATATGAGAAAAAAAGATATTCCAGCGGAAATATTACACAAACAGGTGCTACCAAACCAAAATTTTCACTAAACTCAACTGCGGTGAAGAAAACTGTTGACGTGAAATCCGACTCACAAATACGGTGCTTCAATTGTTCACAATTTGGCCATTACCAGAGCCAATGTCAGATGCCGAAGAGACCGCAAAATTCCTGCTTCAAATGTGCTGAAGTTGGGCACTACCACCAAGATTGGTCTAAAAAAACGTGCTGTAGCTGCTGTGGAATCTTGTAACGGGGAAAATGATGCAACTGTTGACGCCTTCCAATCGGTAAGTATTGTCCTCGTCCATCAGAATAAGAGCACTGATGTTTCTTTATTCGACACCGGTAGCCCAACTAGTTTTATACAAAAGTCCCTAATACCTTTTGAGATCGGTAGTGCAAAAACTTCGTCGCCCTATTTTGGGGTGGGGAAAAAGAAGATAAGTACTTATGGATCCGTGGAATGTATTTTAATTTTTAGAAACTGTCTGTTTACTCACCAACTAATTGTTTTGCCGGATGAAGAAACCATTGTGCCTTTGCTCATTGCTCGCGATCTCTTGAATAAAATGAATATAAGTTTATGTCAAGTAAAAAATCTCGATTTAAATGGAGAAAATAAATATATTTAATTAAATAAAAGAATTGTCAGTGCACTTAGGTTTGATCATGATATAAAAATAGAAGGTAGTTCCACTCTCTCTTTTCGTCGCCATATTAACGTTCTGACCAAGGCAGATTTATTTTACTAGGTAGTAGCGGCTCTACAACAAATACAACATGGCTTTTTATTGTTGCTTTGTGGGTTGGAAATGTCAAAAAACGAAAGACAAATAAAAAAAGTAAAAGATAATTGCTCTAAATACATGTGAACACATGTTTGTTTTGTTTTGAACCAGAAATATTTATTCTGCATTGTTTTACTTAAAATATAATAAAAAAGTGCAAAATTATTAAAAAAAAAAACATTTAAAGACACAATAATAACTTCTGCAATAACCTGCAATACTATTTTTATATTGTGCATTTTTATTCGATAGACACGACATACATATTTGTTCATAGTTTAATATGTTTGCTCTAAAAATTTTGTATGGTAAGTTGCAAGGCGAATTAATTACCAAGGCTTAGCAAAGGTACATTTATTTCATTTATTCTCAATTCCATGTTTGCATCTTTGTGAAAAGGTTAAACAGGAATATCCCAAGGCATTTCAATTTAATTTATTTCAACTATAAGGTGGCAGCTACAACAACAGCATACAATACATACAGCACCAAATGGGAGATAAAGGAGATACAATGTATAGTTAATTTAGGATTAAGTCCAGTTTACGGGCACTGCTCCAAAAGAAAAAAAGTTGACTAGGCCGACTATGCAGGAAATGTTTAGAAAGCGAAGCCGGTGTTGGACAAACCATAGAGCAGAAAATCTTTGCGCCCGGTCGAAGGCGGCAGTGCAGGAAATCTTTAGAAAGCGAAGCCTGTGTTGGTCTTACCATAGAAGAGAAAATCTCTACGTTTAAATTAAAAAAAAATCGTTTTTTGGTCTTTAGGAAATTTTTTTTAATTATGTAATTTTATTTTGTTTAGTGTGTGAACATTAAAAATCTCTTTCTCAATTAACAAAATTTGTTATGATTTAAGTAAGTGTGCACCTGGCAAATTCCTAAGAAGATATCAAACTACATATAGTATATAAAAAAGACACAAGTCGAAAAAGAAACGTTCAATAAAGAATTAAAAACATTTTCTGTTCCAATGGTGGCCAGATTTTCAGGTACGTGGCCCTGTTTTCAGGTTTTTTTGCCATCACCATGGCTTTAGTGGCAGCTTACCATCTAAAGTATAAAAGAACAAACTAGAATTATATAAAAATGTACTTCATTAATAATTTCAAGAATTTACTTACATTTACTTTGTTCGACTATCTGCTTTCATTTTGAGGACTTCATCAAACTTGTAGAACAAAAACGAAAATCAATTTTAATAATTAATTTTTAAAAATTTTTTATTTCCCACTATTCGCTGTTTAGCCTTTTGCTCCTTAAGGCGTTGATTTAAATGACGTATTCGAAAATGAATTCGACACTTGAAAAAAAAAAATCTTTATTTTTTCAGGCAGGTCCACCGCTCTACTGCTCTCAACTAAACGCTTTTGTATAAGCGGACAACTAGATATTTCCTTACCATTTATTTGAAGAAAAATCCATTCTAGTTGTTTTATTTTTTCCAAAAAACAACTTGATGGCTTCTTGAGAAACCCTTTTGAAACTTCATCGACCCATGTATATGAACTTTCATTCATTACCAATGTCATCATAAATCGGAACTATAAGGTCATCTAAGGACTCGCTTTCAGGCTGTTCAACAAGCTTTTCAATAGCTTCTGATAAGCTTTGATCTTTTGAACAATACTGAGTAAAGTTATCGTCACAATTTGACGCATTTAGCCACTCAGTACCGTCGAGGCAAACGTTGCCCATTCCGCTTAGCTGTTCTGTGTTGCGGGCTGAAAGTAAAATATTAAAAATTTACTCCTACAATAGTAAAGAGTATTATCGCTACAAACCTAAAACATATTTTCGGAGCCTATACTTAAAATCCTTTGGAGAAGGGTGATCATTTAGACCACCTTTGCTCCTTATGGCGCCAAAAAAGTTTTCTAACACATCTTGGTTGAGACGGCTAGTACATATATACTTCATGTTATACTTTTCACAAACATATTTATGGAGCATTATCAAGGCAGTATTTGAAACAATAACGCCTTTTTGAAAATGCTCCAAAGATCTTTTATATGGCAGAATACATGAGCCCATTATTTTGTTCATCCGCAATAAAATTTCCTGCTGTTGCTCCAACGCAAGGCCAAAAGGTTCCTAAGGGGAAATATTTCGATTAATATTTTTAAAATGAAAACAATCTTTACAAGTCACCTTGCCAGGGTAAGTAAATGTTCCCAACGTTGAGTTATGTACATCAAACCAATCGTTGACAAGCTGCACAAACTCTGCAGTTTCAACTGGATTGTACATTTCTAACCCAATTGAATAACAGCGCCGAATGGCTCTAGCTGATGTGTTGGAGAACAGCTGTGCTGCCATCTTAACATTTTGCCTACCTAGAAATTTAACAAAAGATGTAAATTAATTTCAAATTATCTGTTATGACATTTTTACTTACCTGTTCCTTTAACCAAAATATGTTCTTTGGTTAATTTAAACGTTATAGAAACGTCACCAGTGGACGTGTACCTAAGTAATTCGTCGAATGTCTTGGCATTTAACAACTTGTTGTTGACTATCAACCCCGAATCAAGAAAATGATTCCTTATAAGCTTCAGCATATGTGGTACGTCAGCAAATGCAAATACTTTATCTAAGGGATTGAGTGGGTGGGAAAACCATGGCCTGTCTAAAGAGGAAGGTTAGTTATGAAATTTGTAAAAAAAGATAAACAAAATATAAATAAGAGTGTGTACCTCCACCTTAAGTTAAAGCTTAAAAAACTATTATTTCTTAAAATAACTTTTAACTAATTTCAATCTTAATTAATTTAATTCAAATTGATTAAGTTATTAATATATTTAATTTAAATTTATTTAAGCTATAGATTTAAAAGTACCGAATTATTTTCAAACTTAAAACAAAACTTAAACCCGATTTTTTTAACTTAAAACGAACTTAAAACCGAAATTAACCATTATTTACCAATTTTATGGATAATAGCACAATATCCAAATTCCGATTGTGCATTTACAAGGGAACAAAGTAAAAAACACGTCACATCGCGTTTTTTACTTTTACCAAAGTTAAAAAGTATCATCCTCGGCGAAAGCAGTAAATGTGAAAAGTGACAAAAATTTAGTGTTTGTGTAGTGAAAATAGAAACATAAAAACTTACCTGGTGAAACTCCTAATTCTTTCCATAACTTACGATTGGCTGGTCCCATGTCGCAAACTATTGCAACGACTGGGAACCCTACGTTGTGCAGCTCAATTATAATGTTGTTTAAAATTTCAACCGTCATTTTGCAGTCGAAATCATAGAACACTGGTTGCTTCCAAGATTTGCGGAGACCTCGTGCCATAACCACTTGTACATAGTTTACAGGCGTTTTAGCAGTATCAGCCATTTCGTCGTACTCAAAGGTTTCCATTACCTTCATCTCGTCGAACGCTAGGACGCAAATCTTTTCTTCAGGATTCAGTTCCTTAATTGCTCGCATAAAGTCAATGGCTGTTGTTAAAATGCCTTCACTTAAATTGACTTTGCGACACCAACGCTGCAACGTAGAGATATGAGGCAGTGGAAACCCTTTTTGATATAGGTGATTATAGGCTCTAGGTCCGGAGGCATGCAGGCATATGGCATTAGATATATCTGGCCATTTCCAATGAATACTTGCAGAAGGACACATCATTTTCCTAATTTGCCCTTCTGTTAAAAACGATTGCATTGCATTAATGGCCGCATTTGCCTTATCCAGGCTACATTTAAGATTTTTCACCTCATTTTCCAAGCTTTGGATTTTTTTTACATATATTTCACGATCTGACAAATATTCTAGATATGAGCTAAAAGTGTAGTTTTTTATTTTACAAATGAATTACTATTTATTCCACTTAAGTTGCGTTTTACTAAAAGTAGTAGACATATGTAAAAGACTTACTCAGTTTGTGTTTCCATTTCATAAAACTGTTTTTTTACTGCGTCTGGTTTTGGCAAAAAGCTACAGTCGTAATTTATCAGCGATTTACTAGACGACTGTGTGAAACGAAGTGGTTCTGCAGTTGCAGCAACTGGATTTTTAATAGGCATGCTAAATTTTACAAAACACAGTTACAATTATTATTATTTTCTATATGCTAACATCCCAATAATAACACTTACATAGGCAGCAGTAAAAGACTTCGTCCCGTTTTGACATAGCTTGACAACGCAAAATGGTCTGCACAAATTATGGCTCCCCGGGAGAAGTTCATGCTGCAAATTTTACTCCACTTGGCTCTGCGGTCATCTTTTGGAACATAAAAAAAACTTTCACTTCGACGTATTTGCTTTTTTTTTACAAATGCTGCAGCTCCTCATTTTTCACACAATTAATTGCACTTTTTTAACAAGCGAGTTTCTAATATATATAATTACGTTATTTTTATATATATATATAATTATGTTTTTTTAAGCTTTGCTTGTTTATTTGCCTTTTTTTATTTTAAATATTTCAAAATTTTCAATTTTTCACTTTTAAGAAATTTTGAAAATTTTTTTTTTTTCACATTGAAATTCGTAAACAAACGTAATAAAATATAAACAACTTTTGACATTTCCAACTACAAACCAGCTGGGCTAACGACACTACCTAGTAAAATAAATCTGCCTTGGTTCTGACGTTTGCGGGAATTATTAAAATTTGTGCTACCATATAAATTTGTAAGATCCCGGTTTTCTGTTTTGTTTTTTTCAACTTATATGAAATTTTAAAAGAAAGAAATACATAATATAAAAATCATAAACAAATTTTATTAAATAAAAAAAAAAAAAAACAAAATAAACAAAATTTAGCAAAAATGTTGCCTTATTTCGGACTGCATTAGTAAAAGACGTTTCTGCAAGAATTCTGTAAGATTTTTTAAACTTCGAACAATTTGATTTGCCAAATGCATCTTTAGTGTGGTCGTTGCATTTTGGAAAAAATGGCATTGTTTTGGACAAAAAAAAAATGTACTATTGGAAAAAGTGTTTTTCCAGACTACAAAAGTTAAAATATGGAATAAAATTTTTAATTTCAGTTTTGGCTTAAACAGGTACAAGTTTCGGTCTTATTTGTAGAGGTAAAATAATACTTTTTTTTCAAAGTAACGTCTTAATCAATTAGGTAATGAAACAAAAGTGATAGATTTTTAAGATAACTAATCGAGTTTTCACATGTAGACGAAACATTAAGCCTCGAAATATATAATATAATTAGCAAAATACTGGTTTCTGAAAACAAAAAAACAAATGGAGGTAAGTTACTCTATTTTGTTTTTCGGCAAAATTTACATTTTATCACTAGCTAAAGCAACAAGGAGAAAACGAGCATATAAATCTTTTAAATAAATAGGATGGGATGGACTTGAAAACTTTTCGGGATATATTATTTCAAATGCGGTTAAAGGAATTGGATTCTCAATCCTTTGAGGAAAGCGATAAAAATTATATATACGTGAACGTTTTATCTGAGGGTGGCCTTTATATCTATATTTAGCTTTTCTTAAAATTAATGCCACTGACTAACTTACTGGCCCCCATATACAAAAATTTAATGTTAGATACTAATATTACAAAAATATTTTTTTTTTTTTGGGAAAAAAATTTTTTCGTATTCGCTTTTCGAGCAGAAAAATGTAACATTGTGTAAAAAGATAAAAAACTGTTTGTTAATAAAACTTATCTGTTGTCGTTTTTTATTAATTTAAAAAACTTGTACTAAGCTAATGCTAAGGACTTAAAAACTTATATTAACAATATTGATATCATTATAAAACGCTCTGAAACACAGTTTGCTTAATGAACTTGTCAGGCATGTCACAGAACATTAAGCATACAGAGGTGACACGAGAATATAGTCATCTCTTTTATTTCTGTGCATCTCTTTCTTGACATCCTATCGACTTCAATTTTATTTTGATTTGTGTTTCTCGGGCAAGAAAAAAATTACACTTAAATACATTTAAATAAAATGGTGGAGATTAAGCATTTTTTAAAAATAATGAAAATCGAATGAAATCTGAAGAAGGTAAAACAAAATTGAAATTGTGAATACGGAATTAAAACCATTCAGATCGGAATTTGTGACATGCCTGTATATTTAATTATTAATTGAGTGAAAATAAATATCAATCTTTGAAACTTTTATTAATTAAATTGGTTAATTCGGTAAAAATCTTACTCTACAATTGTATTTTTAATAAATTATGATAAGCAAATTTGTATAAATTGTCTTTTAGAGTCAAAGGATTTGTTTCTGTATAATTTATATTTATAGTAAATAGATTTGAGTTTTCTTTATTATACAAATTACACATATTTTGTTAAATAGTTCCAAAATATTTTTCTCTTATTTATATCTGTGACAACGCAAATTGTGTTGTTTATAAAAAATATATTTCAAAAAATTCCCGCAAACGTCACAAATTTTTGAAGTGGAACTACCTTCTATTTTTATATCAGGGGTTTGATATTAATGATTGTCATAAGGAATTTATTTCCGGGGTTCCCATCGTTAACCACATTGATTGCAGGGGTGGAAGTTGTTTATTGAAATTAAATAAAATTGACTCGGGTGTTCTCGAACGAATTGATGACAATAAGGTCGACACCTCAGATTTGGAGGTTTTTGATGTGGGTTATACTGACGATGTGGCTTATGGCGATTGTAACGCTGATGTTGAAATAAGGGAATTTTGTGAGATAGAGTATCAGGTATACAGTGTAGACTATGTAAACAACATTGATGTGGATGTTCTGTTGGACTTAGGTTGGGCAAATAGGTTGAGGTCTATTGTGATTGATAGTTATCTTAATGGTGTTAGTAAGCCTACTAAATCTTTGGATTATTCAATGAGGATAAGTTTAACAAATGACACTCCAATATACTGCGGGCCACGTAGACTATCGTATCGTGAAAAACATTCTGTAAGGACGATTTTAGATGAACTATTAAGTCAGGGTGTTATTAGACCTAGTGTATCCCCGTACGCTTCGCCGATAGTTTTGGTCAAGAGAAGGAATAGTGATCTGCGCATGTGCGTGGATTATCGTGCTCTGAATAAGGTGACAGTTAGGGATAATTATCCCTTGCCGGTGATTGAGGATTGTTTGGCACACCTGGGGGGAAAAAAATATTTCACCACTTTGGATTTACGAAATGGATTTCATCATGTTAAGATGCACGATAATTCCATATCATACACCTCGTTCGTTACACCTCTTGGCCAGTTTGAATATTGTCGGATGCCATTTGGCCTTAAAAATGCACCCGCAGTATTCCAAAGGTACATTAATAACATATTTAGGGAATTAATTGATGCAGGGAAAATTGCGATATATCTTGATGACATAAGTATTGCTACAGAGACATTGGAAGAAGGCTTTTTGATTTTGACAGAGGTTCTAAAACTGGTTAGAGAGTATGGACTGCAACTTAATTTATAAAAGTGTAGGTCCGTTTATAGGGAACTTGAGTACTTAGGGTACTTGGTAAACGAGAATGGTGTTCGTCCTAGTGATGGTCTTATAGAGACTATTCGCAAATATCCTATGCCAACTAACGGAAAGGAATTGGTTAGATGTTTGGAACTCTTTTCCTATTTTCGGAGATTTGTCGAAAACTTTTCACGGAGGGCTAAACCTCTTACTCAATTGACGAAAAGAGATTCTGGTTTCCAATGGACTGATGAGTGTACAGCCGCATTTTTGGTTTGAAGAATGCATTGACTAGTCCGCCAGTTTTGGCAGTGTATAGTCCATTCCATGAAACAGAGTTGCATGCTGATGCAAGTTGCAAGGGATTTGGCGCCGTCTTGTTGCAGAGAAAGGCTGATGGTAAATTCCATCCCATATCGTATTTTTCTAAAACTACCTCACCTGCCGAGTCAAGGTATCATAGCTTTGAACTTGAGACCTTGGCAATAATTTATGCCCTAGGAAGGTTTAGAGTTTTCTTAGAGGGCATACCCTTCACCATAGTAACAGATTGCAATTCACTAACCTTAACATTAAACAAGAAACAGTTGAATCCACGAATAGCCCGGTGGGCGCTTGAATTGGAGAATTTCGATTACCGGATTAGACATCGAAAGGGGCTGATGATGAGTCACGTAGACGCTTTGAGCAGGGCGCCAGTCATTGCTGCTGTAGATGGCAGCGATGTTGACTTTAACATTCAGGTTGCCCAGTCACGTGATGAAAGTATTAGAACGATACTGGAAAGACTGGAAGAGGGGGAGATGGATGGTTACGTGTTGGAGAATGGTTTGTTATTTAGGCGTGATGTGATAACGTAATGACATAAATACATGAGAAACATGGACATTTGGGCATTGAAAAATGTATGGGCCAAATGCGAAAGCATTATTGGTTTCCGAAAATGCGCAAAAAGTTGCATGTATTTATAAGAAATTGTCTGAAATGTATTTTTTATTCCTCAACTGGGACCGACAAAGAACGAAATTTGTACAACATCGAGAAGAGACCAGAACCTTTCGATACGATCCATATTGATCACTTTGGACCACTTCCTTCAATTAATTCAAAACGAAAGCATATATTAGTTGTCGTGGATGGATTTACCAAATTTGTAAAGCTTTATGTGGTAAATTCTCCCGGGACGAAGGAGGCATGCTGTGTACTTGGAAAATATTTTGAAAATTACAGTCGCCCACGTAGGATCATAAGTGACCGTGGTACTTGTTTCACGTCAAATGAATTTGCAAATTTCGTGTTGCAGAATAATATACGACACATAAAGGTTTCTGTTCCTTCGCCACAGTCGAACGGCCAGGTTGAGAGGGTGATCAAGGATATGTTGGCCAACATAACTGAACCAATAGGTCATGGTGATTGGGTTAATCGGTTAACTGAACTTGAATTTGCTATTAGCAATAGTGTACACAGTTCTATTAACGAGACTCCGAGTAGAATGTTATTTGGTGTGGATCAGAGGGGTACGGTTGTTGATGAAATTTCTGAACACTTAAGCTCTTATTTTACCCCTGATGGCGATTTAGAATCAACTAGGGAAACAGCATCAAAGGAAATGCAAAAGTCACAGGCATATAATCAACAGTATTTTGAGAAGCGTCATAAGCCAGCTAGATTGTTCAAGGTGGGGGATCTTGTTGTAATGAAAAAAACTCATATCAAAATATCGCGGTCCCTATGTCATTCGAGAGCATGTGGGTAATGATCGGTATTTGATAACGGATGTTAATGGTTGTCAAGTGACTCAGATACCCTATAATGGAGTAGTCGACTCCACTAGGTTAAAAAAATGGTTGGAACCCTACGGAAATGTTGATGACACAATAGAAGATGATGAGGGCAATGCTTCGGATGATTGTGAAGATTACGAATTTTTGGACGACGAATTTGACCTAGAAAGTTGACAATCGAGTTCGATTGTCAGGACAGATTGGTCGGGCTATACCGATTTGAAAACCGCTTTATTGTAATAGCTATTAAGATAGTTGACAACATTGTTTTAGATAAAATGGCGAAAAGATGGCGTTTTTGGCGTCATTATTGTTCTAGCTGTAAAAGAGCGCACAGCGATTAAATTAATAAATATTATAAATTCAAGCAAAACCCAATTAGTTGTTGTAATTAATTTAATTTAATTATTAGCGCATATTCAAAAATCATAACAAAAATCGTAACTTACTAAACAGAAACTAAAAAAAAGTTGATAGATAGTTACAGCTCTTATTCACAATTTATAACTTTCACAACCACTGTTTCCAGCTGATAAAAGAAATACAACCATGCGCATATGCACGTAGAGAAAATATTATAAATAATTAAAAATCTAAACTAAAAAATTAAATTTGTTCTTAAAAAAATTTGTACAAATAGTGAAAAATTTATTATAATTATAATTAAAAAGCTATTAAACTACTAAAAAATTAAATTTGTTCTTTAAAAAATTTGTACAAATAGTGAAAAATTTATTATTTAGTTCTAAAAGAAAGTATTTGATAGAATTATGGGCATAAATCTAGTTTATTAAAGTAACTCTATTTGAGAGTTAAAAAATAAGAAAAAAAATTAAGTGAAAAAATGGCGCTCGCCAAATTTTCCGAATTATGGGCCTCTGAACTTTTCATAGAAAATTATAATTGTGCCCTATATACTTTAAGATATCATCCCATAATAGTATTTAAAAGCTTTTGAAGAGATCTTTCAAGAAATAAAATTTATAGTATGCAGGAAAGCGACCCAGTGTTTGTTTTATAATATGAATTTAATATTTCTTTTCACATTTTTATTCCAATAAACTCATATACATAAATCCAATATTTGCAAAATATTTTACTTAGTACTGCAGTACAAAAAAACAAAAAAAATAAATAAATCCCTTGGGTCGTAACGAGTTAATCATTTTTAAACAATTTTAGTATTTTCTGAATGATCCTCTTAAAAGCTCTTAAATAATACCCATACCCTGTGTCTTCGAAAATGTAGTATATAATGGCACTCTTCTATGAAAAGTTCAGAAGGCCATACCTCGGAAAATATGGGCGAGAGCAAATTTTTTTACTATATATTTTTTTCTCATTTTTAATTCTCTATCACTCCATATATTTGTTTTATAGATTGGAGTTACTTCGCTAAGCTAGATTTGTCCTAATTTCTTTTTTGAGTGGATGTTTTTTGCATTTGGCAAAAATAAATGAAAATAACAAAGATAATAAGGCAAGTGTGTTGTTTAGAAAATAAGACTATTTATTGTTTTGTAAATTTCAAAAATAAGCAAATTGGTCACTAGATTACTACTTCAGAAATGTTTTGCTTTTCAATTAAATTGTGAAACAAAATCAGTCGGCTGTTATTTAAATGTATTAGTTAATTGTAATTTAGTAACAACTTTAACTCGAATTAAGTGATAACTTTTTGTGCTGAAAATAACCAACTGAATAACTTAAATAGGTACTTAAAAAAGTTTACGTGTGGTAATGATTTCTGAATAAGCGCTATTAGGTATAACGCCTAATACTTGACAAATTAGTGAACAGGATAATAAAATTTTTATTTCAGGTATTCCTTAAAGTACTGACATAAACATGCATAAGTAGTTAACAAATATTTTATTTATTTATTAATTTTTTTGGTGAAAGAGTTTTATAAAAAATCCATTGTTAATCAGAAAAGTTTCTGCATGTACATGCAATATTTTTCTTAAAAATTTCCTAACAGGTTTCACCACATTCGTTCAAATTATTTTACCTGTCACAAATGGTCAATTTGCATAGGAAATTAAAGTCATTCCTGGAATTTTCCCAATAATATTTATGGTTTTTTGACAAAGTAGAAAGCAGTTACTTCTTCGAATCGAAAAAAAAACAAAATATGTATTGACAAATATAAGTGTTAATGGATAAAGCAAAAAAGACATGTTGGTTCTAACCAGAGTACCGAAATGCTCTCTCACTTGTCACACATGAGAGAGCAGTGGGTTGTTTTAGTTTTTGTTTCTTCTTTTCATACATGTGTGAGTTGCTAGAAAATATTTTTTTTTTCATTTATGAATGTGATGATTTATTTGTTTTCTTTCTATTCAAAAGTGAATTAGAGAATATTTTTTTCATGCACGAGAATTTGCAATTTTAAAAGTTTTCACAAGTGAAAATATCGAAAAAAATTTTTTTTAAGAGTTCTCGTATGTGTATATACGCATAAATTTTATTGTTCTACTGCCGGCGTATATAGGGGTATGTTACAAACTGTTTTGGTTTTGGATTGTAAGCAGATGTACAATTTTTATTCTTGAGCTATTATGACTTACTATATTCTTCAGTGACCTTAAAAAAATTGCTCTACTAGTTATTACATATTTTGTGTAATTGCTTAAGCTTATTTATTAAGTCAGTATTTCGTATTAGGAATAGCAGCGTAATAAATGTGAATAACTTAGTAATTCCTCATTTAAAATGTTTTTTCAATTGATTTAAAATTTCATATGCTTTAAACAAATTATCCTGAAAAAATATTGTAAAAATGTTTATACATTTAAATATAGTTGCATACATAGTACTGTTTAAACTATATTGTTACAAAGATGCTTTATTTAAATCATAAAAAAATGTTAAAAATAATTGAGGCCAAGAAAGTAAAACAAAATGACCTATTGTGTTTGTTTTCAAAGCTAGAGGTTTCTTTAAAACATCTTTATTGCAAAACAAAAACAACTAACACAACACACAAACATACACACACCTGCATTGTATAACAACTAAATAAAAATACACAACATGTATTTTTAAATAATGATTGAAGGTTCTAGAAGTAAATAATAGTGCTCACTAAAGTGTCTGAGATAAAAGTGGCAACGCAGCATTTTCAACTACGCAATAGATGGCGGTAGAAATTTTCGAACATTCAAGAACGCCTAAAAATAGGGTATATAAAAGCAACGCCAATACGAGCTGATTGATTCGTATTGTGAGCGTCATCTAGTCAAGATCTTGTGGTATAACAATTAAAGTTGCCAGCGTGTGTTTTTAATCGCGAATAGTTAAATCGTCAAATAATTGATTAAATAAAGTGTAATTTAATTAAAACTCTAAAAGTTGTGTGTTTATTTATTTTGCAAATAAAGAACTCATTAATAAAACGTTTATAAATTAAATAAACGTAACAATATTATATATTAATGTACTAATAAAGTTACATTTATATAGCTTTTATTAAATTTTGTTTTCTGAATGCTTTATTGTCAATTTTTTAAAGATTTTACCTATATAATACGCGTTTTCTTTATTTTCACCCTTATACCCTGTTCAGACATACGCTTTAATTGCGCAGTTAAGGAATTTACGCGATTAAAGCTCAATTTACCATATAAGAAGTCAATTACTAAATTGAGCAATTAGTATTTAATTGTGTCACCAGTGAAGCAGCTCCTACTAGTTTAGTGGCCAGGTCGTATGGAGGAACTTCCTGGGCAAAGAAAAAACGGTCAAGTGTATTCCGAGATGTCAGAAGAACTGGCAAAGCTGGGATTTTGCTATAGCCCACGGAATATTCAAGTAAAGTTACAAAACTTTACACAATGGTACATGCATGTAAAAGTAATCAGCCTGTATACAAATGTGTGTAAAATATTAATTTTTTAAATTAAATTATTGCAGAAAAGAAAAGCCGACTATAGGTGTGTCTGGTGGATCGCTTTCCACATGGTTCCAGTATGGAAGGGTTCATTAAATTATTGGTGGCTTTAAAGCAAATTTGTTTACGGAGCTTACGATTGAAAGGTAGGTTGGGAATTTTTTTAATTTATTATAACTTACATAAATAAATGGTGCTTTAAGTGAAAAAACCGTTTTAACATATCTTAATTATAACTTTTTATTGAATTATAAAAATCGGTTTTAAAGTTTTTAAAAATTGTTTTATATTTGTACAGATTCATTCGTTTCATCAGCACCATTGTCTTCGCCACATACTCCGTTGGCTACACTCTCTGCGCCACTTCCTCCTGTCTCACTACTATTTGATACGATAGTTTCGAAAAAATAGCTAAAGATAACGAAGAAATAAAAAATACTTTGATATCATTTTTAAATAAAAACTAAAAATAAATATTTTTATACGTTACAATTAAAAAATTGTTTTTACTTACGAAAATAACAGAACAAGGTTTGTCTTATGTTTTCAGCAGTTGGTTTGTTATTTCCATATACTGTCTAAACCTTTTCCAACTCGACGAAAACGTGCCTTTAAATGGCCGAATGCATTCTCTACTACTCTTGTGCATCGCGACAGTCTGTAATTAAATAACTTCTGTCCGGTGACAAGGCCGTAGAAAAACAAAGGGCTTCATTAAGTCGGGGAAAATTTAAAAGCAGAGTCTCCTAAAATGCAAATTGGTACTTGGATGCCACCTATATTTGTCGTTTTGGCCGCAAAGACTTCATTTTCTACCAATAACTTTCTTAGTAGAGAAGAATTATAAATTTGGGAGTCATTGTAACGCCCAGGAGCACCAATGTTTATGTATAAAAAGTGATATCTGTAAATTATATGTTAATAAAATTTAATATACATGAAAGAATGAATCCACAATGATAATTTGTACCTGTAATCCACGAGAGCCAAAAGGACAAGGGTATGTCATCCTTTAAACTTAATTTTATTTCGATATGACATCCACCTGAAAGTATAAATCGCCTTCGTAAATCGTGGACCGATTTTCAAATATGTCAGCTAAAAATACACTTATTTTTTATTATTTTTGTTTAACTTATTTAGTTGGCCACATAGAACGCCAAAACTGGCACGGGTTATACGAAAATTACTCTTAAAAAACTGATTATCATTGCAGTTACAAGTGACTTCCCAAAATACAGATTGGCGATTCTGTTAATTAAAAACTTTCATTGATGTAAACAAAATTATTTCCACTTGACTTACCAACTTCCACAATATCCTTTGATTTGTATTCTGGTTTAATATTTGAAGAAGCTGAAGCTGTTGTTTTCTTAAATTTTGCAGAATTATTAAATTCTTCTGACATTTTTTTTTGTTTGTTGGTTGATGACCGTTAAAAAGAATTTTTTTTTTCTCATTTATGACAAACTGCATTATTCTCGCCTTTGAATGCTTATAAATAAAAAGTTTTCAACGCTGAAAAATTCTTCGCATTCGTTTATGAAAAGCATCATAAATGAGGATGATGTTATAAATTCCTTATTACATACGCATGTTTAAAAACGAAAGAAGGTACTTGTTCATGTGTGATGGTAGTAAGTAAATTTTTTGATGGTCGTTTATGAACGTGAAAAATAATAAAAATAAAATCGTAGAAATCTCGGTTATGAAAAATATCATAAATGTTTATAATTGAATGCTCATAAATTAAAAATTTTGAACTCTAGTTCTAACCAACTGAATATGGATGATTGTGCTTAATTAAATACAAATTCTTTTATTCACTTATAAACTTCTCCATTGACTATGAATATCTATAAGGAAAAACAATTTAAGGTAATTTCATATCGCACTTAATCAACCAGAGGGTATTAACTCAAAATTTTAAAATTTTCAGTAAAGGAATATAACTGTTTGTGGTTACATTTTAAGAGAATTAAAAAATCCTAATACATCATACTTGGCAAATTCCATTAGAAAATATATTTACATTGCTACGAAAATCATCAACGCGATAATTTATCGAAGCTCATAAGAAGATACGAGCAAATATCCAGGATTTAAAGCGGTGCGTAAAAAGGTGCTCCCACACAAACTAAGATTTCATAAAAATCCGGCATCCAGGAAAGAAAAAAACTCTCATTCCAATTAAAAATTAAAATAAAGTGTAAAAGGGCAGCAATCACAGAGTAAAATGATTAGTCTGTGTTACTAACAAGATGGATAGAAAACGCACTATGCCTCGGAAAGTTTGCTACAAACCTGAAAAATCTCAACCGTTTACACCTCCTCCTGAGGCTCGACCTCGTATCGTGTCGAATATCGAGGTACAACCATCACGAGAGCCGCTCCCACCCCTTGCGTATATAACGCCACCACCACAGCAAGTTATAAGCCAGAGTAGCGCAAAACACCGGGATACACCGACAACATCAAAGGCAGCTCGCCAAAACATTTAAGGAAATAAGAGAGCTATCAAAAGGCCGGCTATGGAACCGAAGCAGCTGGAAGGCAAAACTCGATGATTTAATGAGGAAGAGGTCTTCCGAGACATACAAATTAGCAAACCAAAAAAATATGCGAGACATCAACAATACGTAATTAAGCGACTTTTGCTGCCAGCCATCAAGGTCACAATTTTGAACAAGGAGATCGCTAGGATAAGATGCCAGGGGTATACGAAATTTGGAAGATGAAAAATTGACTTACAGATTAAAAATCTAGTAAAGTAACTTCATTTTCCTTATATAAGCCGTAGGCCAGCATCCTTTTTTTAAATATTAGATCATATTTTTTATGTATTTATATAAGCTGTAAAAAAATTAAAAATAAAAAAAAAACATAAAGCAAAACGAACAAAAAATAATAAAAAAAATCAAAACGAAGAAATTTTGATAATTACATAATATTATAAACTGGGGAAAACCTATATTATTATTACTCGTACTCGTATCAGAGCATCGCTCTCGTAAGTAGGGGGAAAATGTAACGAAGAAATTTTGTGAGCGTCATCTAGTTAAGATCTTGTGGTACAACAATTAAAGTTGCCAGCGTGTGTTTTTAATCGCGAATAGTTAAATCGTCAAATAATTGATTGAATAAAGTGTAATTTAATTAAAACTCTAAAAGTTGTGTGTTTATTTATTTTGCAAATAAAGAACTCATTAATAAAACGTTTATAAATTAAATAAACGTAACAATATTATATATTAATGTACTAATAAAGTTACATTTATATAGCTTTTATTAAATTTTGTTTTCTGAATGCTTTATTGTCAATTTTTTAAAGATTTTACCTATATAATACGCGTTTTCTTTATTTTCACCCTTATACCCTGTTCAGACATACGCTTTAATTGCGCAGTTAAGGAATTTACGCGATTAAAGCTCAATTTACCATATAAGAAGTCAATTACTAAATTGAGCAATTAGTATTTAATTGTGTCATCAGTGAAGCAGCTCCTACTAGTTTAGTGGCCAGGTCGTATGGAGGAACTTCCTGGGCAAAGAAAAAACGGTCAAGTGTATTCCGAGATGTCAGAAGAACTGGCAAAGCTGGGATTTTGCTATAGCCCACGGAATATTCAAGTAAAGTTACAAAACTTTACACAATGGTACATGCATGTAAAAGTAATCAGCCTGTATACAAATGTGTGTAAAATATTAATTTTTTAAATAAAATTATTGCAGAAAAGAAAAGCCGACTATAGGTGTGTCTGGTGGATCGCTTTCCACATGGTTCCAGTATGGAAGGGTTCATTAAATTATTGGTGGCTTTAAAGCAAATTTGTTTACGGAGCTTACGATTGAAAGGTAGGTAGGGAATTTTTTTAATTTATTATAACTTACATAAATAAATGGTGCTTTAAGTGAAAAAACCGTTTTAACATATCTTAATTATAACTTTTTATTGAATTATAAAAATCGGTTTTAAAAAGTTTTTATAAATTGTTTTATATTTGTACAGATTCATTCGTTTCATCAGCACCATTGTCTTCGCCGCATACTCCGTTGGCTACACTCTCTGCGCCACTTCCTCCTGTCTCACTACTATTTGATACGATAGTCTCGAAAAAATAGCTAAAGATAACGAAGAAATAAAAAATACTTTGATATCGTTTTTAAATAAAAACTAAAAATAAATATTTTTATACGTTACAATTAAAAAATTGTTTTTACTTACGAAAATAACAGAACAAGGTTTGTCTTATGTTTTCAGCAGTTGGTTTGTTATTTCCATATACTGTCTAAACCTTTTCCAACTCGACGAAAACGTGCCTTTAAATGGCCGAATGCATTCTCTACTACTCTTGTGCATCGCGACAGTCTGTAATTAAATAACTTCTGTCCCGGTGACAAGGCCGTAGAAAAACAAAGGGCTTCATTAAGTCGGGGAAAATTTAAAAGCAGAGTCTCCTAAAATGCAAATTGGTACTTGGATGCCCCCTATATATGTTAATAAAATTTAATATACATGAAAGAATGAATCCACAATGATAATTTGTACCTGTAATCCACGAGAGCCAAAAGGACAAGGGTATGTCATCCTTTAAACTTAATTTTATTTCGATATGACATCCACCTGAAAGTATAAATCGCCTTAGTAAATCGTGGACCGATTTTCAAATATGTCAGCTAAAAATACACTTATTTTTTATTATTTTTGTTTAACTTATTTAGTTGGCCACATAGAACGCCAAAACTGGCACGGGTTATACGAAAATTACTCTTAAAAAACTGATTATCATTGCAGTTACAAGTGACTTCCCAAAATACAGATTGGCGATTCTGTTAATTAAAAACTTTCATTGATGTAAACAAAATTATTTCCACTTGACTTACCAACTTCCACAATATCCTTTGATTTGTATTCTGGTTTAATATTTGAAGAAGCTGAAGCTGTTGTTTTCTTAAATTTTGCAGAATTATTAAATTCTTCTGACATTTTTTTTTTGTTTGTTGGTTGATGACCGTTAAAAAGAATTTTTTTTTTCTCATTTATGACAAACTGCATTATTCTCGCCTTTGAATGCTTATAAATAAAAAGTTTTCAACGCTGAAAAATTCTTCGCATTCGTTTATGAAAAGCATCATAAATGAGGATGATGTTATAAATTCCTTATTACATACGCATGTTTAAAAACGAAAGAAGGTACTTGTTCATGTGTGATGGTAGTAAGTAAATTTTTTGATGGTCGTTTATGAACGTGAAAAATAATAAAAATAAAATCGTAGAAATCTCGGTTATGAAAAATATCATAAATGTTTATAATTGAATGCTCATAAATTAAAAATTTTGAACTCTGGTTCTAACCAACTGAATATGGATGATTGTGCTTAATTAAATACAAATTCTTTTATTCACTTATAAACTTCTCCATTGACTATGAATATCTATAAGGAAAAACAATTTAAGGTAATTTCATATCGCACTTAATCAACCAGAGGGTATTAACTCAAAATTTTAAAATTTTCAGTAAAGGAATATAACTGTTTTTGGTTACATTTTAAGAGAATTAAAAAATCCTAATACATCATACTTGGCAAATTCCATTAGAAAATATATTTACATTGCTACGAAAATCATCAACGCGATAATTTATCGAAGCTCATAAGAAGATACGAGCAAATATCCAGGATTTAAAGCGGTGCGTAAGAAGGTGCTCCCACACAAACTAAGATTTCATAAAAATCCGGCATCCAGGAAAGAAAAAAACTCTCATTCCAATTAAAATAAAGTGTAAAAGGGCAGCAATCACAGAGTAAAATGATTAGTCTGTGTTACTAACAAGATGGACAGAAAACGCACTATGCCTCGGAAAGTTTGCTACAAACCTGAAAAATCTCAACCGTTTACACCTCCTCCTGAGGCTCGACCTCGTATCGTGTCGAATATCGAGGTACAACCATCACGAGAGCCGCTCCCACCCCTTGCGTATATAACGCCACCACCACAGCAAGTTATAAGCCAGAGTAGCGCAAAACACCGGGATACACCGACAACATCAAAGGCAGCTCGCCAAAACATTTAAGGAAATAAGAGAGCTATCAAAAGGCCGGCTATGGAACCGAAGCAGCTGGAAGGCAAAACTCGATGATTTAATGAGGAAGAGGTCTTCCGAGACATACAAATTAGCAAACCAAAAAAATATGCGAGACATCAACAATACGTAATTAAGCGACTTTTGCTGCCAGCCATCAAGGTCACAATTTTGAACAAGGAGATCGCTAGGATAAGATGCCAGGGGTATACGAAATTTGGAAGATGAAAAATTGACTTACAGATTAAAAATCTAGTAAAGTAACTTCATTTTCCTTATATAAGCCGTAGGCCAGCATCCTTTTTTTAAATATTAGATCATATTTTTTATGTATTTATATAAGCTGTAAAAAAATTAAAAATAAAAAAAAACATAAAGCAAAACGAACAAAAAATAATAAAAAAAATCCAAACGAAGAAATTTTGATAATTACATAATATTATAAACTGGGGAAAACCTATATTATTATTACTCGTACTCGTATCAGAGCATCGCTCTCGTAAGTAGGGGGAAAATGTAACGAAGAAATTTTGTGAGCGTCATCTAGTTAAGATCTTGTGGTACAACAATTAAAGTTGCCAGCGTGTGTTTTTAATCGCGAATAGTTAAATCGTCAAATAATTTATTAAATAAAGTGTAATTTAATTAAAACTCTAAAAGTTGTGTGCTTATTTATTTTGCAAATAAAAAACTCATAAAACGTTTATAAATTAAATAAACGTAACAATATTATATATTAATGTACTAATAAAGTTACATTTATATAGCTTTTATTAAATTTTGTTTTCTGAATGCTTTATTGTCAATTTTTTAAAGATTTTACCTATATAATACGCGTTTTCTTTATTTTCACCCTTATACCCTGTTCAGACATACGCTTTAATTGCGCAGTTAAGGAATTTACGCGATTAAAGCTCAATTTACCATATAAGAAGTCAATTACTAAATTGAGCAATTAGTATTTAATTGTGTCACCAGTGAAGCAGCTCCTACTAGTTTAGTGGCCAGGTCGTATGGAGGAACTTCCTGGGCAAAGAAAAAACGGTTAAGTGTATTCCGAGATGTCAGAAGAACTGGCAAAGCTGGGATTTTGCTATAGCCCACGGAATATTCAAGTAAAGTTACAAAACTTTACACAATGGTACATGCATGTAAAAGTAATCAGCCTGTATACAAATGTGTGTAAAATATTAATTTTTTAAATAAAATTATTGCAGAAAAGAAAAGCCGACTATAGGTGTGTCTGGTGGATCGCTTTCCACATGGTTCCAGTATGGAAGGGTTCATTAAATTATTGGTGGCTTTAAAGCAAATTTGTTTACGGAGCTTACGATTGAAAGGTAGGTAGGGAATTTTTTTAATTTATTATAACTTACATAAATAAATGGTGCTTTAAGTGAAAAACCCGTTTTAACATATCTTAATTATAACTTTTTATTGAATTATAAAAATCGGTTTTAAAAAGTTTTTATAAATTGTTTTATATTTGTACAGATTCATTCGTTTCATCAGCACCATTGTCTTCGCCACATACTCCGTTGGCTACACTCTCTGCGCCACTTCCTCCTGTCTCACTACTATTTGATACGATAGTCTCGAAAAAATAGCTAAAGATAACGAAGAAATAAAAAATACTTTGATATCATTTTTAAATAAAAACTAAAAATAAATATTTTTATACGTTACAATTAAAAAATTGTTTTTACTCACGAAAATAACAGAACAAGGTTTGTCTTATGTTTTCAGCAGTTGGTTTGTTATTTCCATATACTGTCTAAACCTTTTCCAACTCGACGAAAACGTGCCTTTAAATGGCCGAATGCATTCTCTACTACTCTTGTGCATCGCGACAGTCTGTAATTAAATAACTTCTGTCCCGGTGACAAGGCCGTAGAAAAACAAAGGGCTTCATTAAGTCGGGGAAAATTTAAAAGCAGAGTCTCCTAAAATGCAAATTGGTACTTGGATGCCCCCTATATTTGTCATTTTGGCCGCAAAGACTTCATTTTCTACCAATAACTTTCTTAGTAGAGAATAATTATAAATTTGGGAGTCATTGTAACGCCCAGGAGCACCAATGTTTATGTATAAAAAGTGATATCTGTAAATTATATGTTAATAAAATTTAATATACATGAAAGAATGAATCCACAATGATAATTTGTACCTGTAATCCACGAGAGCCAAAAGGACAAGGGTATGTCATCCTTTAAACTTAATTTTATTTCGATATGACATCCACCTGAAAGTATAAATCGCCTTAGTAAATCGTGGACCGATTTTCAAATATGTCAGCTAAAAATACACTTATTTTTTATTATTTTTGTTTAACTTATTTAGTTGGCCACATAGAACGCCAAAACTGGCACGGGTTATACGAAAATTACTCTTAAAAAACTGATTATCATTGCAGTTACAAGTGACTTCCCAAAATACAGATTGGCGATTCTGTTAATTAAAAACTTTCATTGATGTAAACAAAATTATTTCCACTTGACTTACCAACTTCCACAATATCCTTTGATTTGTATTCTGGTTTAATATTTGAAGAAGCTGAAGCTGTTGTTTTCTTAAATTTTGCAGAATTATTAAATTCTTCTGACATTTTTTTTTTGTTTGTTGGTTGATGACCGTTAAAAAGAATTTTTTTTTCTCATTTATGACAAACTGCATTATTCTCGCCTTTGAATGCTTATAAATAAAAAGTTTTCAACGCTGAAAAATTCTTCGCATTCGTTTATGAACAGCATCATAAATGAGGATGATGTTATAAATTCCTTATTACATACGCATGTTTAAAAACGAAAGAAGGTACTTGTTCATGTGTGATGGTAGTAAGTAAATTTTTTGATGGTCGTTTATGAACGTGAAAAATAATAAAAATAAAATCGTAGAAATCTCGGTTATGAAAAATATCATAAATGTTTATAATTGAATGCTCATAAATTAAAAATTTTGAACTCTGGTTCTAACCAACTGAATATGGATGATTGTGCTTAATTAAATACAAATTCTTTTATTCACTTATAAACTTCTCCATTCACTATGAATATCTATAATGAAAAACAATTTAAGGTAATTTCATATCGCACTTAATCAACCAGAGGGTATTAACTCAAAATTTTAAAATTTTCAGTAAAGGAATATAACTGTTTGTGGTTACATTTTAAGAGAATTAAAAAATCCTAATACATCATACTTGGCAAATTCCATTAGAAAATATATTTACATTGCTACGAAAATCATCAACGCGATAATTTACCGAAGCTCATAAGAAGATACGAGCAAATATCCAGGATTTAAAGCGGTGCGTAAGAAGGTGCTCCCACACAAACTAAGATTTCATAAAAATCCGGCATCCAGGAAAGAAAAAAACTCTCATTCCAATTAAAAATTAAAATAAAGTGTAAAAGGGCAGCAATCACAGAGTAAAATGATTAGTCTGTGTTACTAACAAGATGGATAGAAAACGCACTATGCCTCGGAAAGTTTGCTACAAGCCTGAAAAATCTCAACCGTTTACACCTCCTCCTGAGGCTCGACCTCGTATCGTGTCGAATATCGAGGTACAACCATCACGAGAGCCGCTCCCACCCCTTGCGTATATAACGCCACCACCACAGCAAGTTATAAGCCAGAGTAGCGCAAAACACCGGGATACACCGACAACATCAAAGGCAGCTCGCCAAAACATTTAAGGAAATAAGAGAGCTATCAAAAGGCCGGCTATGGAACCGAAGCTGCTGGAAGGCAAAACTCGATGATTTAATGAGGAAGAGGTCTTCCGAGACATACAAATTAGCAAACCAAAAAAATATGCGAGACATCAACAATACGTAATTAAGCGACTTTTGCTGCCAGCCATCAAGGTCACAATTTTGAACAAGGAGATCGCTAGGATAAGATGCCAGGGGTATACGAAATTTGAAAGATGAAAAATTGACTTACAGATTAAAAATCTAGTAAAGTAACTTCATTTTCCTTATATAAGCCGTAGGCCAGCATCCTTTTTTTAAATATTAGATCATATTTTTTATGTATTTATATAAGCTGTAAAAGAATTAAAAATAAAAAAAAACATAAAGCAAAACGAACAAAAAATAATAAAAAAAATCAAAACGAAGAAATTTTGATAATTACATAATATTATAAACTGGGGAAAACCTATATTATTATTACTCGTACTCGTATCAGAGCATCGCTCTCGTAAGTAGGGGGAAAATGTAACGAAGAAATTTTGTGAGCGTCATCTAGTTAAGATCTTGTGGTACAACAATTAAAGTTGCCAGCGTGTGTTTTTAATCGCGAATAGTTAAATCGTCAAATAATTTATTAAATAAAGTGTAATTTAATTAAAACTCTAAAAGTTGTGTGCTTATTTATTTTGCAAATAAAAAACTCATTAATAAAACGTTTATAAATTAAATAAACGTAACAATATTATATATTAATGTACTAATAAAGTTACATTTATATAGCTTTTATTAAATTTTGTTTTCTGAATGCTTTATTGTCAATTTTTTAAAGATTTTACCTATATAATACGCGTTTTCTTTATTTTCACCCTTATACCCTGTTCAGACATACGCTTTAATTGCGCAGTTAAGGAATTTACGCGATTAAAGCTCAATTTACCATATAAGAAGTCAATTACTAAATTGAGCAATTAGTATTTAATTGTGTCACCAGTGAAGCAGCTCCTACTAGTTTAGTGGCCAGGTCGTATGGAGGAACTTCCTGGGCAAAGAAAAAACGGTTAAGTGTATTCCGAGATGTCAGAAGAACTGGCAAAGCTGGGATTTTGCTATAGCCCACGGAATATTCAAGTAAAGTTACAAAACTTTACACAATGGTACATGCATGTAAAAGTAATCAGCCTGTATACAAATGTGTGTAAAATATTAATTTTTTAAATAAAATTATTGCAGAAAAGAAAAGCCGACTATAGGTGTGTCTGGTGGATCGCTTTCCACATGGTTCCAGTATGGAAGGGTTCATTAAATTATTGGTGGCTTTAAAGCAAATTTGTTTACGGAGCTTACGATTGAAAGGTAGGTAGGGAATTTTTTTAATTTATTATAACTTACATAAATAAATGGTGCTTTAAGTGAAAAAACCGTTTTAACATATCTTAATTATAACTTTTTATTGAATTATAAAAATCGGTTTTAAAAAGTTTTTATAAATTGTTTTATATTTGTACAGATTCATTCGTTTCATCAGCACCATTGTCTTCGCCACATACTCCGTTGGCTACACTCTCTGCGCCACTTCCTCCTGTCTCACTACTATTTGATACGATAGTCTCGAAAAAATAGCTAAAGATAACGAAGAAATAAAAAATACTTTGATATCATTTTTAAATAAAAACTAAAAATAAATATTTTTATACGTTACAATTAAAAAATTGTTTTTACTCACGAAAATAACAGAACAAGGTTTGTCTTATGTTTTCAGCAGTTGGTTTGTTATTTCCATATACTGTCTAAACCTTTTCCAACTCGACGAAAACGTGCCTTTAAATGGCCGAATGCATTCTCTACTACTCTTGTGCATCGCGACAGTCTGTAATTAAATAACTTCTGTCCCGGTGACAAGGCCGTAGAAAAACAAAGGGCTTCATTAAGTCGGGGAAAATTTAAAAGCAGAGTCTCCTAAAATGCAAATTGGTACTTGGATGCCCCCTATATTTGTCATTTTGGCCGCAAAGACTTCATTTTCTACCAATAACTTTCTTAGTAGAGAATAATTATAAATTTGGGAGTCATTGTAACGCCCAGGAGCACCAATGTTTATGTATAAAAAGTGATATCTGTAAATTATATGTTAATAAAATTTAATATACATGAAAGAATGAATCCACAATGATAATTTGTACCTGTAATCCACGAGAGCCAAAAGGACAAGGGTATGTCATCCTTTAAACTTAATTTTATTTCGATATGACATCCACCTGAAAGTATAAATCGCCTTAGTAAATCGTGGACCGATTTTCAAATATGTCAGCTAAAAATACACTTATTTTTTATTATTTTTGTTTAACTTATTTAGTTGGCCACATAGAACGCCAAAACTGGCACGGGTTATACGAAAATTACTCTTAAAAAACTGATTATCATTGCAGTTACAAGTGACTTCCCAAAATACAGATTGGCGATTCTGTTAATTAAAAACTTTCATTGATGTAAACAAAATTATTTCCACTTGACTTACCAACTTCCACAATATCCTTTGATTTGTATTCTGGTTTAATATTTGAAGAAGCTGAAGCTGTTGTTTTCTTAAATTTTGCAGAATTATTAAATTCTTCTGACATTTTTTTTTTGTTTGTTGGTTGATGACCGTTAAAAAGAATTTTTTTTTTCTCATTTATGACAAACTGCATTATTCTCGCCTTTGAATGCTTATAAATAAAAAGTTTTCAACGCTGAAAAATTCTTCGCATTCGTTTATGAAAAGCATCATAAATGAGGATGATGTTATAAATTCCTTATTACATACGCATGTTTAAAAACGAAAGAAGGTACTTGTTCATGTGTGATGGTAGTAAGTAAATTTTTTGATGGTCGTTTATGAACGTGAAAAATAATAAAAATAAAATCGTAGAAATCTCGGTTATGAAAAATATCATAAATGTTTATAATTGAATGCTCATAAATTAAAAATTTTGAACTCTGGTTCTAACCAACTGAATATGGATGATTGTGCTTAATTAAATACAAATTCTTTTATTCACTTATAAACTTCTCCATTGACTATGAATATCTATAATGAAAAACAATTTAAGGTAATTTCATATCGCACTTAATCAACCAGAGGGTATTAACTCAAAATTTTAAAATTTTCAGTAAAGGAATATAACTGTTTGTGGTTACATTTTAAGAGAATTAAAAAATCCTAATACATCATACTTGGCAAATTCCATTAGAAAATATATTTACATTGCTACGAAAATCATCAACGCGATAATTTACCGAAGCTCATAAGAAGATACGAGCAAATATCCAGGATTTAAAGCGGTGCGTAAGAAGGTGCTCCCACACAAACTAAGATTTCATAAAAATCCGGCATCCAGGAAAGAAAAAAACTCTCATTCCAATTAAAAATTAAAATAAAGTGTAAAAGGGCAGCAATCACAGAGTAAAATGATTAGTCTGTGTTACTAACAAGATGGATAGAAAACGCACTATGCCTCGGAAAGTTTGCTACAAACCTGAAAAATCTCAACCGTTTACACCTCCTCCTGAGGCTCGACCTCGTATCGTGTCGAATATCGAGGTACAACCATCACGAGAGCCGCTCCCACCCCTTGCGTATATAACGCCACCACCACAGCAAGTTATAAGCCAGAGTAGCGCAAAACACCGGGATACACCGACAACATCAAAGGCAGCTCGCCAAAACATTTAAGGAAATAAGAGAGCTATCAAAAGGCCGGCTATGGAACCGAAGCTGCTGGAAGGCAAAACTCGATGATTTAATGAGGAAGAGGTCTTCCGAGACATACAAATTAGCAAACCAAAAAAATATGCGAGACATCAACAATACGTAATTAAGCGACTTTTGCTGCCAGCCATCAAGGTCACAATTTTGAACAAGGAGATCGCTAGGATAAGATGCCAGGGGTATACGAAATTTGAAAGATGAAAAATTGACTTACAGATTAAAAATCTAGTAAAGTAACTTCATTTTCCTTATATAAGCCGTAGGCCAGCATCCTTTTTTTAAATATTAGATCATATTTTTTATGTATTTATATAAGCTGTAAAAAAATTAAAAATAAACATAAAGCAAAACGAACAAAAACTAATAAAAAAAATCAAAACGAAGAAATTTTGATAATTACATAATATTATAAACTGGGGAAAACCTATATTATTATTACTCGTACTCGTATCAGATCATCGCTCTCGTAAGTAGGGGGAAAATGTAACGAAGAAATTTTGTGAGCGTCATCTAGTTAAGATCTTGTGGTACAACAATTAAAGTTGCCAGCGTGTGTTTTTAATCGCGAATAGTTAAATCGTCAAATAATTTATTAAATAAAGTGTAATTTAATTAAAACTCTAAAAGTTGTGTGCTTATTTATTTTGCAAATAAAAAACTCATTAATAAAACGTTTATAAATTAAATAAACGTAACAATATTATATATTAATGTACTAATAAAGTTACATTTATATAGCTTTTATTAAATTTTGTTTTCTGAATGCTTTATTGTCAATTTTTTAAAGATTTTACCTATATAATACGCGTTTTCTTTATTTTCACCCTTATACCCTGTTCAGACATACGCTTTAATTGCGCAGTTAAGGAATTTACGCGATTAAAGCTCAATTTACCATATAAGAAGTCAATTACTAAATTGAGCAATTAGTATTTAATTGTGTCACCAGTGAAGCAGCTCCTACTAGTTTAGTGGCCAGGTCGTATGGAGGAACTTCCTGGGCAAAGAAAAAACGGTTAAGTGTATTCCGAGATGTCAGAAGAACTGGCAAAGCTGGGATTTTGCTATAGCCCACGGAATATTCAAGTAAAGTTACAAAACTTTACACAATGGTACATGCATGTAAAAGTAATCAGCCTGTATACAAATGTGTGTAAAATATTAATTTTTTAAATAAAATTATTGCAGAAAAGAAAAGCCGACTATAGGTGTGTCTGGTGGATCGCTTTCCACATGGTTCCAGTATGGAAGGGTTCATTAAATTATTGGTGGCTTTAAAGCAAATTTGTTTACGGAGCTTACGATTGAAAGGTAGGTAGGGAATTTTTTTAATTTATTATAACTTACATAAATAAATGGTGCTTTAAGTGAAAAAACCGTTTTAACATATCTTAATTATAACTTTTTATTGAATTATAAAAATCGGTTTTAAAAAGTTTTTATAAATTGTTTTATATTTGTACAGATTCATTCGTTTCATCAGCACCATTGTCTTCGCCACATACTCCGTTGGCTACACTCTCTGCGCCACTTCCTCCTGTCTCACTACTATTTGATACGATAGTCTCGAAAAAATAGCTAAAGATAACGAAGAAATAAAAAATACTTTGATATCATTTTTAAATAAAAACTAAAAATAAATATTTTTATACGTTACAATTAAAAAATTGTTTTTACTTACGAAAATAACAGAACAAGGTTTGTCTTATGTTTTCAGCAGTTGGTTTGTTATTTCTATATACTGTCTAAACCTTTTCCAACTCGACGAAAACGTGCCTTTAAATGGCCGAATGCATTCTCTACTACTCTTGTGCATCGCGACAGTCTGTAATTAAATAACTTCTGTCCCGGTGACAAGGCCGTAGAAAAACAAAGGGCTTCATTAAGTCGGGGAAAATTTAAAAGCAGAGTCTCCTAAAATGCAAATTGGTACTTGGATGCCCCCTATATTTGTCATTTTGGCCGCAAAGACTTCATTTTCTACCAATAACTTTCTTAGTAGAGAATAATTATAAATTTGGGAGTCATTGTAACGCCCAGGAGCACCAATGTTTATGTATAAAAAGTGATATCTGTAAATTATATGTTAATAAAATTTAATATACATGAAAGAATGAATCCACAATGATAATTTGTACCTGTAATCCACGAGAGCCAAAAGGACAAGGGTATGTCATCCTTTAAACTTAATTTTATTTCGATATGACATCCACCTGAAAGTATAAATCGCCTTAGTAAATCGTGGACCGATTTTCAAATATGTCAGCTAAAAATACACTTATTTTTTATTATTTTTGTTTAACTTATTTAGTTGGCCACATAGAACGCCAAAACTGGCACGGGTTATACGAAAATTACTCTTAAAAAACTGATTATCATTGCAGTTACAAGTGACTTCCCAAAATACAGATTGGCGATTCTGTTAATTATAAACTTTCATTGATGTAAACAAAATTATTTCCACTTGACTTACCAACTTCCACAATATCCTTTGATTTGTATTCTGGTTTAATATTTGAAGAAGCTGAAGCTGTTGTTTTCTTAAATTTTGCAGAATTATTAAATTCTTCTGACATTTTTTTTTTGTTTGTTGGTTGATGACCGTTAAAAAGAATTTTTTTTTTCTCATTTATGACAAACTGCATTATTCTCGCCTTTGAATGCTTATAAATAAAAAGTTTTCAACGCTGAAAAATTCTTCGCATTCGTTTATGAAAAGCATCATAAATGAGGATGATGTTATAAATTCCTTATTACATACGCATGTTTAAAAACGAAAGAAGGTACTTGTTCATGTGTGATGGTAGTAAGTAAATTTTTGATGGTCGTTTATGAACGTGAAAAATAATAAAAATAAAATCGTAGAAATCTCGGTTATGAAAAATATCATAAATGTTTATAATTGAATGCTCATAAATTAAAAATTTTGAACTCTGGTTCTAACCAACTGAATATGGATGATTGTGCTTAATTAAATACAAATTCTTTTATTCACTTATAAACTTCTCCATTGACTATGAATATCTATAAGGAAAAACAATTTAAGGTAATTTCATATCGCACTTAATCAACCAGAGGGTATTAACTCAAAATTTTAAAATTTTCAGTAAAGGAATATAACTGTTTGTGGTTACATTTTAAGAGAATTAAAAAATCCTAATACATCATACTTGGCAAATTCCATTAGAAAATATATTTACATTGCTACGAAAATCATCAACGCGATAATTTATCGAAGCTCATAAGAAGATACGAGCAAATATCCAGGATTTAAAGCGGTGCGTAAGAAGGTGCTCCCACACAAACTAAGATTTCATAAAAATCCGGCATCCAGGAAAGAAAAAAACTCTCATTCCAATTAAAATAAAGTGTAAAAGGGCAGCAATCACAGAGTAAAATGATTAGTCTGTGTTACTAACAAGATGGATAGAAAACGCACTATGCCTCGGAAAGTTTGCTACAAACCTGAAAAATCTCAACCGTTTACACCTCCTCCTGAGGCTCGACCTCGTATCGTGTCGAATATCGAGGTATAACCATCACGAGAGCCGCTCCCACCCCTTGCGTATATAACGCCACCACCACAGCAAGTTATAAGCCAGAGTAGCGCAAAACACCGGGATACACCGACAACATCAAAGGCAGCTCGCCAAAACATTTAAGGAAATAAGAGAGCTATCAAAAGGCCGGCTATGGAACCGAAGCTGCTGGAAGGCAAAACTCGATGATTTAATGAGGAAGAGGTCTTCCGAGACATACAAATTAGCAAACCAAAAAAATATGCGAGACATCAACAATACGTAATTAAGCGACTTTTGCTGCCAGCCATCAAGGTCACAATTTTGAACAAGGAGATCGCTAGGATAAGATGCCAGGGGTATACGAAATTTGAAAGATGAAAAATTGACTTACAGATTAAAAATCTAGTAAAGTAACTTCATTTTCCTTATATAAGCCGTAGGCCAGCATCCTTTTTTTAAATATTAGATCATATTTTTTATGTATTTATATAAGCTGTAAAAAAATTAAAAATAAAAAAAAAAACATAAAGCAAAACGAACAAAAAATAATAAAAAAAATCAAAACGAAGAAATTTTGATAATTACATAATATTATAAACTGGGGAAAACCTATATTATTATTACTCGTACTCGTATCAGAGCATCGCTCTCGTAAGTAGGGGGAAAATGTAACGAAGAAATTTTGTGAGCGTCATCTAGTTAAGATCTTGTGGTACAACAATTAAAGTTGCCAGCGTGTGTTTTTAATCGCGAATAGTTAAATCGTCAAATAATTTATTAAATAAAGTGTAATTTAATTAAAACTCTAAAAGTTGTGTGCTTATTTATTTTGCAAATAAAAAACTCATTAATAAAACGTTTATAAATTAAATAAACGTAACAATATTATATATTAATGTACTAATAAAGTTACATTTATATAGCTTTTATTAAATTTTGTTTTCTGAATGCTTTATTGTCAATTTTTTAAAGATTTTTCCTATATAATACGCGTTTTCTTTATTTTCACCCTTATACCCTGTTCAGACATACGCTTTAATTGCGCAGTTAAGGAATTTACGCGATTAAAGCTCAATTTACCATATAAGAAGTCAATTACTAAATTGAGCAATTAGTATTTAATTGTGTCACCAGTGAAGCAGCTCCTACTAGTTTAGTGGCCAGGTCGTATGGAGGAACTTCCTGGGCAAAGAAAAAACGGTTAAGTGTATTCCGAGATGTCAGAAGAACTGGCAAAGCTGGGATTTTGCTATAGCCCACGGAATATTCAAGTAAAGTTACAAAACTTTACACAATGGTACATGCATGTAAAAGTAATCAGCCTGTATACAAATGTGTGTAAAATATTAATTTTTTAAATAAAATTATTGCAGAAAAGAAAAGCCGACTATAGGTGTGTCTGGTGGATCGCTTTCCACATGGTTCCAGTATGGAAGGGTTCATTAAATTATTGGTGGCTTTAAAGCAAATTTGTTTACGGAGCTTACGATTGAAAGGTAGGTAGGGAATTTTTTTAATTTATTATAACTTACATAAATAAATGGTGCTTTAAGTGAAAAAACCGTTTTAACATATCTTAATTATAACTTTTTATTGAATTATAAAAATCGGTTTTAAAAAGTTTTTATAAATTGTTTTATATTTGTACAGATTCATTCGTTTCATCAGCACCATTGTCTTCGCCACATACTCCGTTGGCTACACTCTCTGCGCCACTTCCTCCTGTCTCACTACTATTTGATACGATAGTCTCGAAAAAATAGCTAAAGATAACGAAGAAATAAAAAATACTTTGATATCATTTTTAAATAAAAACTAAAAATAAATATTTTTATACGTTACAATTAAAAAATTGTTTTTACTTACGAAAATAACAGAACAAGGTTTGTCTTATGTTTTCAGCAGTTGGTTTGTTATTTCTATATACTGTCTAAACCTTTTCCAACTCGACGAAAACGTGCCTTTAAATGGCCGAATGCATTCTCTACTACTCTTGTGCATCGCGACAGTCTGTAATTAAATAACTTCTGTCCCGGTGACAAGGCCGTAGAAAAACAAAGGGCTTCATTAAGTCGGGGAAAATTTAAAAGCAGAGTCTCCTAAAATGCAAATTGGTACTTGGATGCCCCCTATATTTGTCATTTTGGCCGCAAAGACTTCATTTTCTACCAATAACTTTCTTAGTAGAGAATAATTATAAATTTGGGAGTCATTGTAACGCCCAGGAGCACCAATGTTTATGTATAAAAAGTGATATCTGTAAATTATATGTTAATAAAATTTAATATACATGAAAGAATGAATCCACAATGATAATTTGTACCTGTAATCCACGAGAGCCAAAAGGACAAGGGTATGTCATCCTTTAAACTTAATTTTATTTCGATATGACATCCACCTGAAAGTATAAATCGCCTTAGTAAATCGTGGACCGATTTTCAAATATGTCAGCTAAAAATACACTTATTTTTTATTATTTTTGTTTAACTTATTTAGTTGGCCACATAGAACGCCAAAACTGGCACGGGTTATACGAAAATTACTCTTAAAAAACTGATTATCATTGCAGTTACAAGTGACTTCCCAAAATACAGATTGGCGATTCTGTTAATTAAAAACTTTCATTGATGTAAACAAAATTATTTCCACTTGACTTACCAACTTCCACAATATCCTTTGATTTGTATTCTGGTTTAATATTTGAAGAAGCTGAAGCTGTTGTTTTCTTAAATTTTGCAGAATTATTAAATTCTTCTGACATTTTTTTTTTGTTTGTTGGTTGATGACCGTTAAAAAGAATTTTTTTTTTCTCATTTATGACAAACTGCATTATTCTCGCCTTTGAATGCTTATAAATAAAAAGTTTTCAACGCTGAAAAATTCTTCGCATTCGTTTATGAAAAGCATCATAAATGAGGATGATGTTATAAATTCCTTATTACATACGCATGTTTAAAAACGAAAGAAGGTACTTGTTCATGTGTGATGGTAGTAAGTAAATTTTTTGATGGTCGTTTATGAACGTGAAAAATAATAAAAATAAAATCGTAGAAATCTCGGTTATGAAAAATATCATAAATGTTTATAATTGAATGCTCATAAATTAAAAATTTTGAACTCTGGTTCTAACCAACTGAATATGGATGATTGTGCTTAATTAAATACAAATTCTTTTATTCACTTATAAACTTCTCCATTGACTATGAATATCTATAAGGAAAAACAATTTAAGGTAATTTCATATCGCACTTAATCAACCAGAGGGTATTAACTCAAAATTTTAAAATTTTCAGTAAAGGAATATAACTGTTTGTGGTTACATTTTAAGAGAATTAAAAAATCCTAATACATCATACTTGGCAAATTCCATTAGAAAATATATTTACATTGCTACGAAAATCATCAACGCGATAATTTACCGAAGCTCATAAGAAGATACGAGCAAATATCCAGGATTTAAAGCGGTGCGTAAGAAGGTGCTCCCACACAAACTAAGATTTCATAAAAATCCGGCATCCAGGAAAGAAAAAAACTCTCATTCCAATTAAAATAAAGTGTAAAAGGGCAGCAATCACAGAGTAAAATGATTAGTCTGTGTTACTAACAAGATGGATAGAAAACGCACTATGCCTCGGAAAGTTTGCTACAAACCTTAAAAATCTCAACCGTTTACACCTCCTCCTGAGGCTCGACCTCGTATCGTGTCGAATATCGAGGTACAACCATCACGAGAGCCGCTCCCACCCCTTGCGTATATAACGCCACCACCACAGCAAGTTATAAGCCAGAGTAGCGCAAAACACCGGGATACACCGACAACATCAAAGGCAGCTCGCCAAAACATTTAAGGAAATAAGAGAGCTATCAAAAGGCCGGCTATGGAACCGAAGCTGCTGGAAGGCAAAACTCGATGATTTAATGAGGAAGAGGTCTTCCGAGACATACAAATTAGCAAACCAAAAAAATATGCGAGACATCAACAATACGTAATTAAGCGACTTTTGCTGCCAGCCATCAAGGTCACAATTTTGAACAAGGAGATCGCTAGGATAAGATGCCAGGGGTATACGAAATTTGGAAGATGAAAAATTGACTTACAGATTAAAAATCTAGTAAAGTAACTTCATTTTCCTTATATAAGCCGTAGGCCAGCATCCTTTTTTTAAATATTAGATCATATTTTTTATGTATTTATATAAGCTGTAAAAAAATTAAAAATAAAAAAAAACATAAAGCAAAACGAACAAAAAATAATAAAAAAAATCAAAACGAAGAAATTTTGATAATTACATAATATTATAAACTGGGGAAAACCTATATTATTATTACTCGTACTCGTATCAGAGCATCGCTCTCGTAAGTAGGGGGAAAATGTAACGAAGAAATTTTGTGAGCGTCATCTAGTTAAGATCTTGTGGTACAACAATTAAAGTTGCCAGCGTGTGTTTTTAATCGCGAATAGTTAAATCGTCAAATAATTTATTAAATAAAGTGTAATTTAATTAAAACTCTAAAAGTTGTGTGCTTATTTATTTTGCAAATAAAAAACTCATTAATAAAACGTTTATAAATTAAATAAACGTAACAATATTATATATTAATGTACTAATAAAGTTACATTTATATAGCTTTTATTAAATTTTGTTTTCTGAATGCTTTATTGTCAATTTTTTAAAGATTTTACCTATATAATACGCGTTTTCTTAATTTTCACCCTTATACCCTGTTCAGACATACGCTTTAATTGCGCAGTTAAGGAATTTACGCGATTAAAGCTCAATTTACCATATAAGAAGTCAATTACTAAATTGAGCAATTAGTATTTAATTGTGTCACCAGTGAAGCAGCTCCTACTAGTTTAGTGGCCAGGTCGTATGGAGGAACTTCCTGGGCAAAGAAAAAACGGTTAAGTGTATTCCGAGATGTCAGAAGAACTGGCAAAGCTGGGATTTTGCTATAGCCCACGGAATATTCAAGTAAAGTTACAAAACTTTACACAATGGTACATGCATGTAAAAGTAATCAGCCTGTATACAAATGTGTGTAAAATATTAATTTTTTAAATAAAATTATTGCAGAAAAGAAAAGCCGACTATAGGTGTGTCTGGTGGATCGCTTTCCACATGGTTCCAGTATGGAAGGGTTCATTAAATTATTGGTGGCTTTAAAGCAAATTTGTTTACGGAGCTTACGATTGAAAGGTAGGTAGGGAATTTTTTTAATTTATTATAATTTACATAAATAAATGGTGCTTTAAGTGAAAAAACCGTTTTAACATATCTTAATTATAACTTTTTATTGAATTATAAAAATCGGTTTTAAAAAGTTTTTATAAATTGTTTTATATTTGTACAGATTCATTCGTTTCATCAGCACCATTGTCTTCGCCACATACTCCGTTGGCTACACTCTCTGCGCCACTTCCTCCTGTCTCACTACTATTTGATACGATAGTCTCGAAAAAATAGCTAAAGATAACGAAGAAATAAAAAATACTTTGATATCATTTTTAAATAAAAACTAAAAATAAATATTTTTATACGTTACAATTAAAAAATTGTTTTTACTTACGAAAATAACAGAACAAGGTTTGTCTTATGTTTTCAGCAGTTGGTTTGTTATTTCCATATACTGTCTAAACCTTTTCCAACTCGACGAAAACGTGCCTTTAAATGGCCGAATGCATTCTCTACTACTCTTGTGCATCGCGACAGTCTGTAATTAAATAACTTCTGTCCCGGTGACAAGGCCGTAGAAAAACAAAGGGCTTCATTAAGTCGGGGAAAATTTAAAAGCAGAGTCTCCTAAAATGCAAATTGGTACTTGGATGCCCCCTATATTTGTCATTTTGGCCGCAAAGACTTCATTTTCTACCAATAACTTTCTTAGTAGAGAATAATTATAAATTTGGGAGTCATTGTAACGCCCAGGAGCACCAATGTTTATGTATAAAAAGTGATATCTGTAAATTATATGTTAATAAAATTTAATATACATGAAAGAATGAATCCACAATGATAATTTGTACCTGTAATCCACGAGAGCCAAAAGGACAAGGGTATGTCATCCTTTAAACTTAATTTTATTTCGATATGACATCCACCTGAAAGTATAAATCGCCTTAGTAAATCGTGGACCGATTTTCAAATATGTCAGCTAAAAATACACTTATTTTTTATTATTTTTGTTTAACTTATTTAGTTGGCCACATAGAACGCCAAAACTGGCACGGGTTATACGAAAATTACTCTTAAAAAACTGATTATCATTACAGTTACAAGTGACTTCCCAAAATACAGATTGGCGATTCTGTTAATTAAAAACTTTCATTGATGTAAACAAAATTATTTCCACTTGACTTACCAACTTCCACAATATCCTTTGATTTGTATTCTGGTTTAATATTTGAAGAAGCTGAAGCTGTTGTTTTCTTAAATTTTGCAGAATTATTAAATTCTTCTGACATTTTTTTTTTGTTTGTTGGTTGATGACCGTTAAAAAGAATTTTTTTTTCTCATTTATGACAAACTGCATTATTCTCGCCTTTGAATGCTTATAAATAAAAAGTTTTCAACGCTGAAAAATTCTTCGCATTCGTTTATGAAAAGCATCATAAATGAGGATGATGTTATAAATTCCTTATTACATACGCATGTTTAAAAACGAAAGAAGGTACTTGTTCATGTGTGATGGTAGTAAGTAAATTTTTTGATGGTCGTTTATGAACGTGAAAAATAATAAAAATAAAATCGTAGAAATCTCGGTTATGAAAAATATCATAAATGTTTATAATTGAATGCTCATAAATTAAAAATTTTGAACTCTGGTTCTAACCAACTGAATATGGATGATTGTGCTTAATTAAATACAAATTCTTTTATTCACTTATAAACTTCTCCATTGACTATGAATATCTATAAGGAAAAACAATTTAAGGTAATTTCATATCGCACTTAATCAACCAGAGGGTATTAACTCAAAATTTTAAAATTTTCAGTAAAGGAATATAACTGTTTGTGGTTACATTTTAAGAGAATTAAAAAATCCTAATACATCATACTTGGCAAATTCCATTAGAAAATATATTTACATTGCTACGAAAATCATCAACGCGATAATTTATCGAAGCTCATAAGAAGATACGAGCAAATATCCAGGATTTAAAGCGGTGCGTAAGAAGGTGCTCCCACACAAACTAAGATTTCATAAAAATCCGGCATCCAGGAAAGAAAAAAACTCTCATTCCAATTAAAAATTAAAATAAAGTGTAAAAGGGCAGCAATCACAGAGTAAAATGATTAGTCTGTGTTACTAACAAGATGGATAGAAAACGCACTATGCCTCGGAAAGTTTGCTACAAACCTGAAAAATCTCAACCGTTTACACCTCCTCCTGAGGCTCGACCTCGTATCGTGTCGAATATCGAGGTACAACCATCACGAGAGCCGCTCCCACCCCTTGCGTATATAACGCCACCACCACAGCAAGTTATAAGCCAGAGTAGCGCAAAACACCGGGATACACCGACAACATCAAAGGCAGCTCGCCAAAACATTTAAGGAAATAAGAGAGCTATCAAAAGGCCGGCTATGGAACCGAAGCAGCTGGAAGGCAAAACTCGATGATTTAATGAGGAAGAGGTCTTCCGAGACATACAAATTAGCAAACCAAAAAAATATGCGAGACATCAACAATACGTAATTAAGCGACTTTTGCTGCCAGCCATCAAGGTCACAATTTTGAACAAGGAGATCGCTAGGATAAGATGCCAGGGGTATACGAAATTTGGAAGATGAAAAATTGACTTACAGATTAAAAATCTAGTAAAGTAACTTCATTTTCCTTATATAAGCCGTAGGCCAGCATCCTTTTTTTAAATATTAGATCATATTTTTTATGTATTTATATAAGCTGTAAAAAAATTAAAAATAAAAAAAAACATAAAGCAAAACGAACAAAAAATAATAAAAAAAATCAAAACGAAGAAATTTTGATAATTACATAATATTATAAACTGGGGAAAACCTATATTATTATTACTCGTACTCGTATCAGAGCATCGCTCTCGTAAGCAGGGGGAAAATGTAACGAAGAAATTTTGTGAGCGTCATCTAGTTAAGATCTTGTGGTACAACAATTAAAGTTGCCAGCGTGTGTTTTTAATCGCGAATAGTTAAATCGTCAAATAAATTATTAAATAAAGTGTAATTTAATTAAAACTCTAAAAGTTGTGTGCTTATTTATTTTGCAAATAAAAAACTCATTAATAAAACGTTTATAAATTAAATAAACGTAACAATATTATATATTAATGTACTAATAAAGTTACATTTATATAGCTTTTATTAAATTTTGTTTTCTGAATGCTTTATTGTCAATTTTTTAAAGATTTTACCTATATAATACGCGTTTTCTTTATTTTCACCCTTATACCCTGTTCAGACATACGCTTTAATTGCGCAGTTAAGGAATTTACGCGATTAAAGCTCAATTTACCATATAAGAAGTCAATTACTAAATTGAGCAATTAGTATTTAATTGTGTCACCAGTGAAGCAGCTCCTACTAGTTTAGTGGCCAGGTCGTATGGAGGAACTTCCTGGGCAAAGAAAAAACGGTTAAGTGTATTCCGAGATGTCAGAAGAACTGGCAAAGCTGGGATTTAGCTATAGCCCACGGAATATTCAAGTAAAGTTACAAAACTTTACACAATGGTACATGCATGTAAAAGTAATCAGCCTGTATACAAATGTGTGTAAAATATTAATTTTTTAAATAAAATTATTGCAGAAAAGAAAAGCCGACTATAGGTGTGTCTGGTGGATCGCTTTCCACATGGTTCCAGTATGGAAGGGTTCATTAAATTATTGGTGGCTTTAAAGCAAATTTGTTTACGGAGCTTACGATTGAAAGGTAGGTAGGGAATTTTTTTAATTTATTATAACTTACATAAATAAATGGTGCTTTAAGTGAAAAAACCGTTTTAACATATCTTAATTATAACTTTTTATTGAATTATAAAAATCGGTTTTAAAAAGTTTTTATAAATTGTTTTATATTTGTACAGATTCATTCGTTTCATCAGCACCATTGTCTTCGCCACATACTCCGTTGGCTACACTCTCTGCGCCACTTCCTCCTGTCTCAATACTATTTGATACGATAGTCTCGAAAAAATAGCTAAAGATAACGAAGAAATAAAAAATACTTTGATATCATTTTTAAATAAAAACTAAAAATAAATATTTTTATACGTTACAATTAAAAAATTGTTTTTACTTACGAAAATAACAGAACAAGGTTTGTCTTATGTTTTCAGCAGTTGGTTTGTTATTTCCATATACTGTCTAAACCTTTTCCAACTCGACGAAAACGTGCCTTTAAATGGCCGAATGCATTCTCTACTACTCTTGTGCATCGCGACAGTCTGTAATTAAATAACTTCTGTCCCGGTGACAAGGCCGTAGAAAAACAAAGGGCTTCATTAAGTCGGGGAAAATTTAAAAGCAGAGTCTCCTAAAATGCAAATTGGTACTTGGATGCCCCCTATATTTGTCATTTTGGCCGCAAAGACTTCATTTTCTACCAATAACTTTCTTAGTAGAGAATAATTATAAATTTGGGAGTCATTGTAACGCCCAGGAGCACCAATGTTTATGTATAAAAAGTGATATCTGTAAATTATATGTTAATAAAATTTAATATACATGAAAGAATGAATCCACAATGATAATTTGTACCTGTAATCCACGAGAGCCAAAAGGACAAGGGTATGTCATCCTTTAAACTTAATTTTATTTCGATATGACATCCACCTGAAAGTATAAATCGCCTTAGTAAATCGTGGACCGATTTTCAAATATGTCAGCTAAAAATACACTTATTTTTTATTATTTTTGTTTAACTTATTTAGTTGGCCACATAGAACGCCAAAACTGGCACGGGTTATACGAAAATTACTCTTAAAAAACTGATTATCATTGCAGTTACAAGTGACTTCCCAAAATACAGATTGGCGATTCTGTTAATTAAAAACTTTCATTGATGTAAACAAAATTATTTCCACTTGACTTACCAACTTCCACAATATCCTTTGATTTGTATTCTGGTTTAATATTTGAAGAAGCTGAAGCTGTTGTTTTCTTAAATTTTGCAGAATTATTAAATTCTTCTGACATTTTTTTTTTGTTTGTTGGTTGATGACCGTTAAAAAGATTTTTTTTTTCTCATTTATGACAAACTGCATTATTCTCGCCTTTGAATGCTTATAAATAAAAAGTTTTCAACGCTGAAAAATTCTTCGCATTCGTTTATGAAAAGCATCATAAATGAGGATGATGTTATAAATTCCTTATTACATACGCATGTTTAAAAACGAAAGAAGGTACTTGTTCATGTGTGATGGTAGTAAGTAAATTTTTTGATGGTCGTTTATGAACGTGAAAAATAATAAAAATAAAATCGTAGAAATCTCGGTTATGAAAAATATCATAAATGTTTATAATTGAATGCTCATAAATTAAAAATTTTGAACTCTGGTTCTAACCAACTGAATATGAATGATTGTGCTTAATTAAATACAAATTCTTTTATTCACTTATAAACTTCTCCATTGACTATGAATATCTATAAGGAAAAACAATTTAAGGTAATTTCATATCGCACTTAATCAACCAGAGGGTATTAACTCAAAATTTTAAAATTTTCAGTAAAGGAATATAACTGTTTGTGGTTACATTTTAAGAGAATTAAAAAATCCTAATACATCATACTTGGCAAATTCCATTAGAAAATATATTTACATTGCTACGAAAATCATCAACGCGATAATTTACCGAAGCTCATAAGAAGATACGAGCAAATATCCAGGATTTAAAGCGGTGCGTAAGAAGGTGCTCCCACACAAACTAAGATTTCATAAAAATCCGGCATCCAGGAAAGAAAAAAACTCTCATTCCAATTAAAATAAAGTGTAAAAGGGCAGCAATCACAGAGTAAAATGATTAGTCTGTGTTACTAACAAGATGGATAGAAAACGCACTATGCCTCGGAAAGTTTGCTACAAACCTGAAAAATCTCAACCGTTTACACCTCCTCCTGAGGCTCGACCTCGTATCGTGTCGAATATCGAGGTACAACCATCACGAGAGCCGCTCCCACCCCTTGCGTATATAACGCCACCACCACAGCAAGTTATAAGCCAGAGTAGCGCAAAACACCGGGATACACCGACAACATCAAAGGCAGCTCGCCAAAACATTTAAGGAAATAAGAGAGCTATCAAAAGGCCGGCTATGGAACCGAAGCAGCTGGAAGGCAAAACTCGATGATTTAATGAGGAAGAGGTCTTCCGAGACATACAAATTAGCAAACCAAAAAAATATGCGAGACATCAACAATACGTAATTAAGCGACTTTTACTGCCAGCCATCAAGGTCACAATTTTGAACAAGGAGATCGCTAGGATAAGATGCCAGGGGTATACGAAATTTGGAAGATGAAAAATTGACTTACAGATTAAAAATCTAGTAAAGTAACTTCATTTTCCTTATATAAGCCGTAGGCCAGCATCCTTTTTTTAAATATTAGATCATATTTTTTATGTATTTATATAAGCTGTAAAAAAATTAAAATAAAAAAAAAACATAAAGCAAAACATACAAAAAATAATAAAAAAAATCAAAATGAAGAAATTTTGATAATTACATAATATTATAAACTGGGGAAAACCTATATTATTATTACTCGTACTCGTATCAGAGCATCGCTCTCGTAAGTAGGGGGAAAATGTAACGAAGAAATCCTTTGTTTTTCTACGTTCATACATAAGTTATTTATTTTACATATTTATTATCTTTTATTTACTTTTAAAGAATATTATAGTTACTTGAATGTGATGCTACTTTATTGCTAGGTTAGTATTATTAATCTATCTAAAGTAACTTTACCATAAATAATAATAAACAACAATATTAATGGTCTGCGTGGTTATTGTAACATGCTGTGTGTATGCATATCAACCATCATGCATTCACCAGCCATCAACAGTAAAATAGTAACACTAAGTATACCTTATAATTCTCATTTGATTTATTATTGATTTAAATAAGTATAAGTAAGCAAGAAAGGCTAACATAAAGGAGAGACATTGCAATCCCTATGGGACTTACACTCGCAGGTTTCCAGTAAGTCTTGGATATTATATTTATTTAATCGGAAAGCCGACTGGGGTTACTCTGATAGTTTTCTGACTATTTGTCAGAAATTACCATAAATTTACACAGCTGTTTCTACTGACTGTTCTCACAGCGACTTCGGTTGACTGTTCTCACAGCGGCTTCGGCTGAATTTTCTCACAGCGGCTTCGGCATGCTGTTCTCACGGCGACTTTGGTTGACTGTTCTCACAGCGGTTTCGGCTTACTGTTCTCATAGCGACTTCGGTTGACTTTTATCACAGCGGCTTCGGCTGACTGTTCTCACAGCGGCTTCGGCCAACTGTTCAAGCAACTATTGTATTATTGTAGAGCAAAGCTTTTAAGTAATGTTGCACGTATTTTATCCCAACCTGCGCATCGCTCCAGTATACCCCAACCTGTTATAATCCGAACCTGCGTATCGGTCCAGTACACCCAAACCTGTTATGATCCGAATTTGTGCATCGATCCAGTACACCCGAACCTGTTATAATCCGAACTTGCGCATCGATCCAGTATACCCGAACCTGTTATGATCCGAACCCACGCATCGAATGAATACACCCGAGCCTGTTATAATCCGAACCTGCGTAACGATCTAGTATACCCGAACTTGTTATGATCCGAGCCTGTGCATCGATCCAGTACACCCGAACCTGTTATAATCCGAACCTGCGTATCGATCTAGTATACCCGAACTTGTTATGATCCGAACCTGTGCATCGATCCAGTATACCCGAACCTGGGTATCGATCCAGTAGACCCGAATCATCATCCGAACCTGTTATGATCCGAACCTGCATATCGATCCAGTACACCCGAATCATTTAGTATAAAGAGCAGTATAGGTAGTAATATTTTTATAAACTACTTAGTTTTCTTATTGGAAGCTTATATATTTATTTTAGTATTATTTGACTCTTTAAAACAGAAGTAATATACTCTTGACAGAATTTTAAAACAGCTTTAAAAACTAATTAAAGTGCATATAAAAAATTTAACATAATGAATTTGAAAATAATACGAAATATTGAGAATTGAGTTTACCATCTAAAAAATAAGAAATATTAGAAGCAAAATTTGGATCGTTTTTTGTCAAATTAAAAAATGGCAGTGTTTTTAATAGAATTTAAATTTGCAAAAAAATGCAATCACATTTTAAAATATAACGGAAAACAGACGTCTTATTTAATCCGTCACAAGTGCTTTTTTGCTGGCATGTTCTCAATGGGTTGTAAGACTTTTATATAGTAGACATAAGAAATAATACAAGGGATCAAATATTGTGAAGGCTCTTAAATACCAAAATAGAATAACATCATAACTAAAAAGCGTAATCGCGTTAGTCCGAAAACTGTAACTAATTTACTTTTTCTAAATTTACAGTCTTATTCACAAAAATTTTAAACTGCTTAATAAGAGGTTAATAAGAAAAATCACTAAAGTAGTACTCACAAATGCTTAATAGCACTATTACGCTGTTATTAATCATTAATAAATTTCAAATATTTAATGTAGCAGTTACCCTTCTCTAAACCTTTAATAAGTTTTGAAAAGCATTTTTCCCGTAAAATTTTTTACTGAAAAAGTGTAAAAAACTATTAATAAAAAAATACAACGAATATAATTAATTTAATTTCTATAATAGGTAAGTTTCTAAAACGTACCTAAATATAAATGCAAATATTTCATAAAATGGAAAATTATTGCAGATACTCTTGCCCAAAATGTCAAAACTTGCTAAAACTTTTAATAGAAGAAGTGACCCGTTTTAACTAACTAATCATCTATTTAATTCCAAAATACAGGTTAAATGTTTGTGAATAAAAATTTTTATTAATGGTTAATAAGACAAAAAGTGTTTAATAACTAAAGCACACATTAAGCTTACAATAAGAAATTTTTGTGATGTACATATGTATATGTACATGAATAATGTGTATAATGTACATAAATAAAAAAACATTATCTTAACATGTTGAATAAATTCATATTTTTTCTCGTATAAAAATAAATCATATTCAAAACAAATGATTCATTGCTTTTGTGAATCATGTGAGTAAACAGAACAAGCAGTAACATGCATCTGTTAACAAAAGTCTCATTAATATGAATCATTCATTAGCAGCATTCGTTTTTTATTGTTAGATGCTAACGCAGTACTCATTTTAGGAAAAAGCAAAATGTTGCTGTTTGTGTCGCTATCATAGAGGTCTCTGATAGGCACATATAAGTAAATTTACATCAATTATTGGGAACACCCTTTAATTTCTAAATTCAAATTATAAACTTGTTGATGTAGCGGGCTTAGCTATGCGGGTCCATTTTTAGTTTCAGCGCTCTGTCTATGACAAAAACTATTGGGACACCCTTTAACTTCCAAATCCAAATTTTATACTTGTTATAGCAAATTTTGCAATACAGGTTCCCGTTTGTCCGCAACGGTTCCAAAGTTTGGCCATATACATGAAATTACATCAATTAATGTAACACCCTTTAATTTATAATTTCAAATATTTAAACTTCTTATTATACAAGAGGAAGCGATGGACTTTTTTTTTCTAATTTTCATGTTAAATTAGGTTAAATTACATCAACTACGGAAACACCCTTTAATTTCTAATTTGAAATTTTCTTATAACGGACTTAGCAAAAGAGGTTCCTTGCAAATTTCAGCTGCCTGTCTGTAAGGTTCAAAAGTTAGTCCACATACATTTAATTACATTAACTATTGTGACACCCTTTAATTTCTAATTCCAAATTTTATACATGCAGTGTTAGCGAACTTAGCAATACAGGTTCTTTGTAAAAATATCCGTCTGTCTATACTAAGCAGCCGTCTAATTTTCAAGTGTTTGTATATAGCGGCTCGAATGATAGGGCTGTATAGGTCAAATTACATCACTTATGGGAATACCCGTTAATTTATAAATTCAAATTGTATACTTGTTGTTATAGCGGACATAGAAATACAGGTTCCCTGTTATTTATTTTGTCTTTAACAGTTCAAAATTTCTGTCGCATACACCAAATTGTATCCAATATTGGCACAACCCTTTACTTTACTTTCAAAATATAAACTTTATACTTGTTGTTATAGCGAACTTAGCAATACAGGTTCTTTGTAAAATTTAACTGTCTGTCTACAAGTGTTCAAAAGTATGGCCATATTCATAAAATTAAATGAACTATTAGGACACCCTTTAATTTATATTTTTAAAATTTTTACTTGTTACTATAACGGTCATAGTAATCGGCATTTTGTCCAATTTTCAAGCGGTCTATAACGGTTCAAAAGATAGGCCCATATAGGTAAATTTACGTCACCTATGGGGACACCCTGTAATTTTTAGATTTACTTTTTTATTTCTTTTTGCTATTGGGAGTCATAGTGATACAGTTTTTTTTTTAATTTTCGAGTGTTGTCCTTCACGGTTCATAATACTCTTAAAACCATGTACGTTGTATGGAGACACCCTTTAATTTTTAAGATTATGAACTGTTTTTAAAACGAGACCAGTCTTTAAGCATAACCTATCAAATTACAAAAAATTTTCAAAATCGGTTCAGAAATGATTGAGTTCTGCACGCACAAACATAAAAAAGCAACATTCCATCGAATTTAAAAATTTTTGCTGTATTCGTTCTCCCCTAAGGTTCCTTTAGACTATACGTTTCTAACATATGACTATTCAGATTTTCAATAACAAAATACATAATGGTGGTCTCATGTAGTGTAATTAGGAACAGAAAAAACAAACATTTGCAAACATTTCGATACAAAATATGCGTATATACACATAGTAGAACTGCTAAGCGGCTATTAGACGATCAAGCTTCGCTTGTGTGCACGGCCTGATGACAAGCCATCAAACCCGTGGAATAGGGTAAAATTCGTGTTTTTTAGCCGTGCTGGATGAAAATCAAAAATTTTTGATAGTTTGTGTTTGCCATCAGGCCATCAGGCCATCATACTCCTTTAATAGCGTGTTAGGCAAACACAGTGTAAATTTCATTTGTGTTTTTGTCGGCGAACAGTAAAGATGGCTTGGCTATAGCGCATGAGTTAAATAAAGATAATATGTATATATTGACAAATTATTAGAAGTAATAGGTAAATTTTATTACACTGAAATTCTTATCAATAAAATAAAATATTAACAATTTAAAACTTGCTTTATTTTAAATAAATGATATTGCACTCATATTTTTATAATGCAATACAATAAGTTAGTGAATTTTTTATAATAATGCAAGTTTGAATATAGGTAAACATAATTTAATTTGTAAATTTAGCTTTAAATTTATCTTCTTCCGTTAATATCATAATAAAATCTTAAATAAAACAAATAAGAAATAACTAAAAAAACATTATTTAATTCGAATTTTTAAAGAATTTATTAAAGTATATAAAAAAAAGTTTACCGGAATTAAGCAAATAAAAAGTGATTTTTATAATAATGGAAATTTAAAACAAAAGTCTTTAAAAAGTTTTTAGAAAAATTGAAAAAAAAGTACAACCAAATGCAACAATTAAAATTATAAAATAAAATAAACATATTGCAACTAACTCATGCGCTATTACAAATACTAACTTCACTGCTCAAAATCTGCTTGCATACTGATGTTTGACAATCTTGGCCTGATCGTGTAATAGCAAAACACTCTCTCTCATCAGGCCGTGCTCACAGGCGAAGTTTGATCGTCTAATAGCCGCTGTAATGAAAAATTTTTTTGCGATTTTCTAGCCTCTCACACATTTATGAAAAGAAGCAAAAACTAAAATGCCTCACTGCTCACAGATGTGTGAGAAGCAGGCCTGCCATATTTGCAGATTTTTCGCCTCGAATTTTTCAAAATGCCGATTTTGGCTCCAAGAATGACGTTTTTTGATAAACACTGTAACAAGGTTATTTTGTTTTAGAATAATTTGTTAATTTTAGGCATCAATAGAATACTTCTAACATTAGAAAGAGGCAACTGCTAATAAGTTAGCACTTCTTTTAAAGAGAAAAAATATAAATATTTCTTCCGATTTATAAAAGTAGATAATGTTATGCCAAAAGTCTAATTTGATAGAATTCGGTGCTACCGTTATGACAGTCAGAAATAATTTAGTTTCAAAAATTAAATAAAGATATTTCAGATTTATTTACTATATATTATATGATTGGCTCTCACTTGCATTATATGCTTGTCTTTAGTTACAGAAAGACTTTACCAATTTTAGAACATTCAAAAATTACCAGTAATAAAAACATAAATTACTGCACCCAAGTCAAACCAGATGCCTGTCGCTTGAATCAGTAGTTGTTTGAATACTAGATTTGTACGAGGCCTTAAGAATTTACTTTTAATTTGCTGCTAATTTTGATTAAATTTATACAGCAAAAACAATTATAAAAAATTAAACGAACCAAATTAAATTTATTTATCCTCTTTAAATGTATATTTTAAAAAAATATAAGTATAAACAGAGTTTTTTAAGGTGTTGACATTTAGGTCAACATATTATTTTAATAAAGTTTTTATTTGAGGTTTTTAATTAATATTAAAATATATAATGTTACAAAGATGCTTTATTAAAATCATAAAAAGATGTAAAAATAATTGAGGCCAAGAAAGTGAAACGAAATGGCCTATTGTGTTTGTTTTCAAAGCTAGAAGTTTCTATAAAACATCTGTATTACAAAACAAAAACAACTAACACAAAGCGATGAGTAAACAAACACAATACACAAACACACACACCTGCATTGTATCACAACTAAATAAAAATACACAACATGCATTTTTAAATAATGATTAAAGGTTCTAGAAGTAAATAACAATGCTCACTAATGTGTCTGAGATAAAAGTGGCAATGCAGCATTTTCAACTACGTAGCAGATGGCGGTAGAAATTCTCGAATATTCAAGAACGCCTAAAAATAGGGTATATAAAAGCAACGCCAACACGTGCTGATTCATTCTGATTGTGAGCGTCATCTAGTTAAGATCTGTGGTACAACAAGTAAAGTTGCCAGCGTGTATTATTAATCCCGAATAGTTAAATCGACAAATAATTGATTTAATTAAAACTCTAAAAGTTGTGTGTTTAATTATTTTGCAAATAAAGAACTCATAAATAAAACGTTTATAAATTTTAATAAACGTAACAATAAGAAATAATATCAAAAATATATATAAGACCTATGGCTTAAACATTAAATGAAATATAATTATTTTAAAAACACAATCATTTGTATCAATTTTGCTCGTCACTGTTGTTCAGTACATAAATCTATACTTTAATTCAATCAAACTGCAAGCTTTGCTATTATTAGTTTTAAACACAATAAATAGGTCATTAATTGCCCCACTTCCGCATAAATAAAAAGAAACAAAAAAAGGGTGACAAACTATAGCAGCGATTAAATTGCAGACAAAATAAAAAATAATAATTTATTTTGGAACAACAGTGGTAGCAAAAATGCTAATTATGCACTTTATCATTTGTTATTCTTGAGTTAATTTAGTATATAAGCAATTAAGAAAATAAAGAAATTATCAATCTTCTTAAGGCATTTAAAGTGTTTGATTGATTGATTCAAGTTCAAGTGCTTGAAGGACAAACCGGCGAAACAAAATAGTATCAATACAAGTTTATGTACTTGGATTGAAAATTACTATTGCCATTCAACCTCAAACATTTGGTGACCCCTAGCCTTCTTAATTCACTAAGTTTCCCCCCACCAGTGGTTTTAGAATTTAGAATTTTGAAGGAGGTAAACAAACACGCAACCACGTGTAGAACGTTAATCCATACAACGTTCCTAACGACAGATTAGCAGCAACGCAAAAAACATAATAAAAATGGCAACCATACAGGACCTAATGAGCAGCAGGTGGCTAACGCAGGTGAGATTGAAAGGGTTATTGCAACCATAAGAAAGGCTCCAATTGAAAGAAGATGGCAAGAGTTTTACCAGACGAAGCAGACTGAATTAATTGCTCTATGGAGACGTTCGAAAAAACGGAAAATAGAATTCAGAATGGTGCCACGCTATCGGAGGAGGATCCTTACATCACAAAGGACCTTTACAAATCCGTTGGCGAAAAATACAGTTCAACTACTGAACAACAGCTAAAAAAGTGGGCGACGCCATACACCAAGCCAGTGCCATCCACAAGATCATCAGAAACCGTTCTAGTCAATCAGCCTGAACCACAAGTGACTTTAGGTCTAGCCAGATGCATAATCGCGCGTATGACGGCTTTAACATGGTTGTTGCGGGGTTTAGAATCAATTGAAAAGTAAAATACAAAGAGGTGGGAACCTAATAAAAAGGAGATTTATTCATTAGGTTCTAGAAAGGGGTTGTCTAACTGGACAATTGGGTTTAGCTTATTGCTCTCCCAAGAGATATTGCACTGGTAAATATCTAATGTGTTAGTTAGGGATGAAGCAACTTACGAGTCTTTTGAGGATGAGAATCCTGTGGCTTAGATATAAATAAAACTAGGTAAATTTAAATGGGAACTTACATTAGTTGTTTTATTTAATATAAAATGATTAGTGTTGTGTGGGGAAATCTTCGGGTTGATAGTTGGTGCTTAATAACTTCTGCTTGCACAAAGAATAAAAATGGATGTTAGGCCGATGACGGTTGAATAACAAAAGGGACGAGATCGATCCTCTAAAAAACGAATACCGCGCATTTAGCATGGCCCTGTCATTCCGAAGACCCGCCAACTAGAGTATGTACTAAATAATTCACAATAATACAATTCACAGAGCTGGAAAAAACAACTTTTAAATTTAAAGAAAAAAAAGGAGTATAAAAAATATGTTTAAAGTAACTTAAACATACTGGCCGCCTTGGCCAATATGGCCAACTGAACTATATAGTTTCGGCGAGGTATTCAAGCGCACGCAAGGCATCCAATAAAATTCGCTTCTGTTGAAGGGTGGCAATAGAAGTTGTTCGTGAGTGGCGAGACGCTGAGCTCTTACGATGGATCGGCTTGTTACGAGAGATTTGAGCAGAGTGGTTTTGGCCACTTGCCCTTAATTGGGTTTGATTTTATGAGCTCGAACGTGATGTTGGCCGCTGATTTCGGGAACTGAGCGTATCACAATTTATGAGCGACGCAGTTGGGATACGAACACGATTAGGGGTATGTAGAAGCGTGTGATGTGCCAATCCTCTTGAGAGAAATTTTTTGCAAAACCTTAACGGATGGTATCTGAAGCAAACACGACACTGTTGTAGGTTACGATTTCTTCTAGCCCTGTTAATTAGAACATTATTAATAAAGAACATGATTAAAAAGAATTTAGAATCATTAATCTTGTGAAATTAGTGTACATGTGTATATAAATAAGTTTGAGTGTGGATCCACAATTAAGAAGCTGAAACAACTATATGCAACATAGGATATCGAATAAATTGTGTATCTATGGAAGTGGTAAGTGGAAGCACACAAAGTTTGCTTATTGCTCTGGTTACTGTTCCCCATTGAGTTTTTACATCTGCTACTCGTACCAAACCATCGGCGCCAAAATACGTATTTCTGATGCGACCTAATCTCCATACACTAGGAGGAAGGATGTCTTCCCGAATTATGACAAGTTGACCAACGTTTACATTTTCCTCCAAATTTTGCCATTTATATCTTTTCTGAACCTCCTTTAAATATTCGTCTTTCCACCGTTGCGCGAATTGGTGGTGGATTAATTTTAGCTTCTCCCAACGGTTTTGCAAGGTAAGGGTATCCAGAGGAGCTTCTGGAAGAGCAACTAGAGGGGCACCACGTAGGAAATGCGCGGGAGAAAGTGCAAGTAACTCGTTAGGATCATCGGATATCGGTGATAGGGGTCGGGAGTTTAAAACAGATTCAATGCGGGACAAAAGAGTCACAAACTCTGCGAACGTATACTTCACATTTTGCGCTACCTTTTTAAAATGTAGCTTGAAAGATTTTACTCCGGCTTCCCATAAGCCGCCTATGTGTGGGGCATTTGGGGGGATGAATTGCCATTGGAATCCATGGGATGAGTACTTGTCTATCATGTCCTTAGACGCTGCACCTATAAACTGGTTGTACTCAAGACGTAGAGTTCGCTCAGCGCCGACAAAGTTTGTACCGTTATCAGACATTACCTTTTTAGGCAAACCTCGGCGACTAATAAAACGAGTGAATGCCGCTCGGAAGGAATCCGTGGTAAGGTCAGAGCAAAGTTCTAAGTGTACTGCTCTCGTGCAGAAGCAGACAAAAATACACACATAACCTTTTTGATAAGGGGCTTTACGTAACATCGAAGTTTTTATTAAAAATGGGCCTGCAAAATCTAGTCCGGTAATAGTAAATGGTAACGAGAAGGAACTTCTTTTTACGGGGAGGGCGCTCATTATTTGGGTTTTGACCTTTTGTTTATAACGAATACAAACAACACAATTCCTAATACATGACCGAATGGCTGATTTCAATCGGGAAACGAAGTATTCCCCCCGGATTGCCCTTAGCATCAAATTAATCTCAGCATGTAAAAGGAGTTGATGTGAGTACTGAATGAAGAGTTTACAGTACGTCGAGGCAGCAGGAAGTATAATCGGATGTCATTCATTATAAGACAGGGCGGAGTTCGAGATCCTGCCGTTTGCTCGTATAATGTTGTTTTCATCTAGATAGGGATTCAAAGTGTACAAAGAACTTTTCCTACTGACGCACTTAGATTTTAATAGCGAATTGAATTCTTCGGAGTAATGGAGCGATTGAGTAGTAGAGATTAGCGTATTCTTCGCTTTCAAAAATTCCTCGTAAGTAATATTGGGCAATTTATCGAGTAAAACTAATATCGCCGTTGCACTGGATACATTTTGCGCTTTTGAGACGAGATTCAGGGGGGAGATTCTCGTGTCCTGTAGTCTCTTCTTCACGGCATTGAAAAACTGAAGAATATATGCTATTACTCTAATAGCTCTATCCCATTTAGAAAATCGGTTCAAGATCTCAACCTCATCAGTAGTTACATAGTGAACTTCTATGTTTCGCCTTTTTTCAAGCGTATTTTCTTCCCGAATTTTTGGCCTTGGCCATTCTTCCGGGGGTTTTTGTAGCCACTTTGGGCCTTTCCACCACAAAGAGTTATTCACCAAGTGATCAGTATTACACCCCCGTGACCCTAGATCAGCGGGATTATCAGCTGAGCAGACATGACGCCACGAGGCATTTCCAACATTACGTATTATGTGCGATGTTCGATTAGCCACATAAGTTTTCCAAGTGTTTGGAGATTTTTTTAACCAACTTAACACAATTGAAGAATCGCACCACAAAATAGCAACATAGTCATGACAAGGGAGAGAAGTAGTAAGTTTTCTAATTAACTTAGATAGTAAAAGAGCTCCACAAAGTTCTAATCGTGGGAGACTTACAGGATTAAGGGGTGCCACCTTCGTTTTTGCAACAAAGAGATGTGATTTTACAGAAGTTTCGTCTTGTATTCTGAAGTAAACTACTGCACAGTAAGCTTTCTCTGAAGCATCACAAAACCCGTGAATTTGAGTGGTAAGAGTTGGAGCAAACTCTATCCACCGTGGAATCTTCAACGTTGAAATCAATGGCAGATTTATCACAAAGTTATTCCAAGTTTCAAGCGTGTTAGGTCCGACGTTCTCATCCCAGTTGGTACCCTCTAACCACAGCTGTTGAAGGATTATTTTTGCCCGAATGAGAATGGGAGAGACCCAACCAGCTGGATCGTAAAGCTTTGCAATATTGGACAGAATTTGTCTTTTTGTGATATAGTTAACTGGAAAAATCGATTTGCACGTGTAGGAAAAACAATCAGATAGACCATCCCATTGCACACCAAGTGTTTTAGTCATGCTTCTTGATTGGAATTTGAGAAATTCTGAATCTAAAATATCATCTTCAGGGACAGAAGATAGAATTTCTGAGCAATTAGCCGTGATCTTTTTTAATGGAAAACCCGCCGATTTTAACACCGAGATTACTTGTGCTAATGAATCAATTGCTGATTGAATATCATGGGCACCTGACAAAATATCATCGACATACGTGTCCCTTGTTAGAATGTATGCGGCTTGCGGGTACCTCTCTTTTGAGTCTTCTGCTAATTGAATTAGTGTTCTCATGGCTAAATAAGGGGCACAATTGACGCCGAAAGTGACAGTCTCTAATGCAAAGTCTTTTACAGGGGATTCTAAATCCTCGCGAAAGAGAATTCGCTGAAATTGAATGTCTTCCTTATTCACTAAAATCTGGCGATACATTTTTTGGATATCACCATTGAAAACATACTTATAGAGTCGCCACTTTAAGATTAGCGCCATCAAGTCGGCCTGTAGTGTGGGTCCTACATGCAGAACGTCATTAAGGGAAATTCCAGAATTAGTTTTTTTTGATGCGTTGAAAACGACTCTTACCTTAGTACTGTGGCTTTCGGGTTTAAGGACGGCGTGGTGAAGTAAATAAAAGGAACTACAACCTGTGTTCTGAAGAAACTGTTGATTCCATATGATGAAGAGCCATATATTCTTTCAATACGTTTCTATAAGTATCTCCTAACTCCTCCTTTTTAATCAAGGACTGCTCTAAACTGAGATATTGAGCCAATGCATGGGAGCGAGATAAACCAAGGCGCTTATCTTGAGGTAAGTCCAATTTGAAAGGAAGTTTAACTATGTAGCGACCCTCGGCATTACGAAAGGTGGTTCTTCCATATAACGATTCACAGTATTCACTTTCGTCCTCCCAGAATGTTCTCAACTGTTTACTTAGGGAGTCCTCAGGAGTTTCACTCACACTGATGGAGAACGATAATATAGCCTCACCTTTTACCGGTCCACTGATAATCCATCCGAAAATTTTATGTTGCGCTACAAGGTATACGCCAACATTCTGTACTCCTTCGAGAAGAACTTGAGGTATAACGTTGCTGCCAATTAGCAAATCTACGCGCCCGGGAAGGTGAAAGCGTGGATCGGCTAGATCAAAATCTTTTAAGGCCTCTACAAGCGGTCAGAGTTTTGTATCGAAAAATTTGGTAACATCCGGGTTATTTTGGGAACGACAATCGCTTGTATAGGTATGTATCGACTATATCTAACTGAATACAAAGTCAATGAACATAGAGAATTCGAATTCGCTACTACTTCACCGCCCATCCCATGAATTTGGAAAAATTTCCTTTCCGTCTTGAGCATAAGTTGTTGCTGCAGTTTCTTGGATATAAATGTTTTTTCCGACCCTTGGTCCAGGAAAGCTCGAGCCCTAAAATTTTCTCCTTGATGATTTACATGAACAATCGCATTGGTAAGGAGGGTATTTTCAGAGGATTCTTCATTTTGGGTGTAGGTGGCATGTGCAGCACTGGACACCAATGCCCTTTGTCGCGCATGGGCTGAGGTTTCAGGCTTTTGCGTGTTAGAAGCCCGTAAATTTAGACTCTTATCTCCGGGTTTTGAAAAGTGCAGTAATGAATGATACTGTTTCTGGCAATGAGTACACGAATAATTGCTTGGACAGTCCCTGCGCAAATGAGTATATGCTAGACAGTTGACACAAATTTTGTTATTAGAAACAAACTGACTTCGAGCGGATCGAATTGTAAAAACTGAGAACAACTTTTGAGGGGATGGTTCATTTTGCAGATTTTACATGGGTATTGGACAGATTCTACTCTTTGCGTTTTCGATTTGCTAAAAACTTCTTTCCTTCGGATATTATCTACTACATTCTTTCGCCGGGACTCTAGACGTTCGACTACTTCGCATCTGTGAGACAGAAACTTATCCATCTGCTCCCATTTGACAAGATTCCTTTGCGACTCTAAGGATTGTCCCCAAAGTGCTAGTGTTTCTGCGGCTAGCTTACTAGAACACAAAATGACAATGAAGGGATCCCATTGTTCTATTGGAAGATCTTGAGCTCTGATCGAAGAGAGGCAATCGTTTATCGTAGTTTGTATATTCTGAAGACATTCACTTTCTTCAGAAGAAAACGATGGCAAATCAAGAAGGCTTTTGATTTGGTTTTCTACCAGTATCCTTTTATTCTCATACCGATCTCGCAATGCTTCCCACGCGAGTGAGAAGTTATTTGCGCACAATTTATATTTTTTAATGATACTGCCTGCCTGACCTTGAACCTTAAGTCTAAGATGATAAAGTTTTTGCACTGCGGGTATTTTGGGATTATCAATGTATACGGCCGTAAACATGTCCCGGAAAAACGGCCATTCTTCATATCCACCATAAAAGATGTCAGTATCACACAGAGGAACATGTACATGCGCATAGTGCCCTTCAGTTATTGGGTTGTCATCATAATTGGCCGGGACATTTTCTACAAAAGCCTTTCTCAGATCTATTATTTTCGCTTTGCACTTATGAAAATCTCGGATGCAAGTGAGGAATTTTCCGCGAGCGGCTTCTATCACTTCGGGCTTACCTAGTGTCGCTTTACCTGTACAGAGGGATCTATAAGATTGTTGCAAATTTGCCCACCGACCGTCAAGGTCCTGAAGATTGGCCTCGAGGAGCGAGTCCGTGAGTTCTTCTATTGGGGTGTCGTCAAATTCAGAGCAGAAAGTGACAAAGTCGTCTGAGTCGAAAATGAATTCCTCAGACATGTTTACAATGGCTTGACTATACCGCGTGTTTTGTATTTTGATGAATAAGCGCGCGAATTTATTCACAAGAGCAAGAGTGGTTAGATTAGGGATTCTATTTAAATTTTGCTTACGTTAGCGCCCGGTTGTGATTCTGAAGAATGCACGCTGAGATTCGCAAACTACTGAGATTAGTGTTAGTATTCAGCTTAGAAAGTATATTTTCACCTTCACCTGGTGAGTTTTATTTAAAAAATAATTATAATAAAACTAGCTTTTATATATTTTTATATATATATATATATATATATATATATATATATATATATATATATTTTATTTTCTTCTTTTATTATTTTTTTTTCGCTGGGGTTAGCAACTTTTGTATAAATAAGACAATTTGTTGGTTGGGAAAGCGACCAATATAAATAAATAAAGCTGGGATTAGCGCGTTTTGTGTAAATAAGTTTTGTGTAAATTGTAAAAATTGTTTGCTGGGAAAGCAACCAATGTAACTATATTTAAACAATTGTTCGTTGGGATTAGCGAGTTCTGTGTAAAAAAGATAATTTTATTTGAATTGAAAAAATTGTTTGCTGGGAAAGCAACCAATATTACTATATTTTAACAATTGTTCGCTGGGACTAGCGAGTTCTGTGCAAAAAAGGATAATTTTTTTTGAATTGAAAAAATTTTTTCCTGGGAAAGCAATTAATATGTATATGTTTAATAATTGTTCGCTGGAATTAGCGAGTTTTGTGTAAAAAAAAGAGTTTTGTGTAAATTGTAATAATTGTTTGCTGGGAAAGCAACCAATATAACTATATTTAAACAATTGTTCACTGGGATTAGCGAGTTCTGTGTAAAAAAGATAATTTTATTTGAATTGAAAAAATTGTTTGCATGGAAAGCAACCAATATGTATATGTATTTTTTAACAATTTTTGTTCAAATAGGTGGGATTATCAAAGTTATTATCTGTTATGGTATTATATTTCACAACTAAATGCTGAGCAAACCATAAGTCGAACAAAAAGTCGACTAACAAAAAATTATCTGGTATCACCAAATCATCAAATAATACCTCACTAAATGTACGGCGAATTCATCAATTAATTTGCATGAGAGTAAGAGAGTATCAGTAATATGTATGTATCTCCTTTGATTGTTTTGAAAGCAAAAGGTGGATGATTATTAACAACTAAAAATTTTTTTCTATTCCCTTGTTTTTAATGCTCAAAAGAATTCAGTGTACGTACATATGTGCATGTAAATATGTACATATGTTTCTAGCTAAATTCCTATGTTAACCTATGATAATGTGTATATTCATGTATATGTATGGCTTAATATTTTTACGTATTTGGTGTTCCAATTTATATGTATATATGAATGTGTGTTAATTACTAACCTTCCAGATCTTTCCGTGTTGACCTTTCTTTATTTGTAGTTTTGTCCCTTAAACGACTGTACCATAGGAACATAAAACTTATATTTTGTTGCAAACTGTAAGCTTCCACGTATCTTATGCCAGATTTTGGGATTTTGTTTTTATTCCGCGGTTCTGCTTAAGCTGTTGTTTTACAGCGACGAGAAGCACCAGAATAATTATTCAAAAGGTGGCTTTACAGTGGATTTTCTTGCCTTTATTGCGGCAGTTACAATGGCGGCTGTTTTGGTGGCTGATTTCCAAGACCATATGTCACACACTTTAACCTTCCACTTCACTTTATTATTGATTTGTTTAATTCAGTTTTAGTTATTACCCCGTATTAAAACAAATACATATAGATGTGGAGTTTTTTTTTTCAATAATTGTATTGCCACCGCAATTTGCTGTAGAACGCGCGGGCTTAAAAAATGCTTATTTTCTTCTATCTTTTTACTTTTTTTTCTACATTCAACAGAAATGCTGCGACTGCTTAAAATGAATCAGCGTTGTGTAGCACGGCGAATTCGACTAATATTAATCAGCATGAAAGAAATTGTTCTTGCGGACTGTATTTAAGAATAAAAGATGCTCCTGGTTATAAATAATGTTTATGTACGTACTTTATGTTTAAAATTCATCTATTTCAAGGATCGAAAGGACCATGTTCAGAATTGTAGTGGCTTATTAAGTTTTAAGTAAAATACAAAGAGGTGGGAACCTAATAAAACGGAGATTTATGTACTAGGTTCTAGAAAGTGGTTGTCTAACTGGACAATTGGGTTTAGCTTATTGCTCTCCCAAGAGATATTGCACTGGTAAATATCTAATGTGTTAGTTAGGGATGAAGCAACTTACGAGTCTTTTGAGGATGAGAATCCTGTGGCTTAGATTTAAATAAAACTAGGTAAATTTAAATGGGAACTTACATTAGTTGTTTTATTTAATATAAAATGATTAGAGTTGTGTGGGGAAATCTTCGGGTTGATAGTTGGTGCTTAATAACTTCTGCTTGCACAAAGAATAAAAATGGATGTTAGGCCGATGACGGTTGAAGAACAAAAGGGACGAGATCGATCCTCTAAAAAACGAATACCGCGCATTAAGCATGGCCCTGTCATTCCGAAGACCCGCCAACTAGAGTATGTACTAAATAATTCACAATAATATAATTCACAGAGCTGGAAAAAACAACTTTTAAATTTAAAGAAAAAAAAGGAGTATAAAAAAATATGTTTAAAGTAACTTAAACAGTGAGACTTCTATGTGCCAAGTCACGCATTGCTAGGGTTGCCAGACGGGCCTGATTTGGCCTGATTGTCAAGTTTTTTAATGCGCGTCAAGTCTCAAGTGAAAAAGTGATTTGTCAATGTTTTTTGTAAGTTAATTTTTTTTCTCAAATTTATTCTAGCTACATATGTAATAATACTTAAAAAGTAAGTTTATATTTCTAAAAAACACATCGAAAGAGCATATTTTTACTATCTATATTTCTTAAGATAGTACCTATATTTTTTTTAAATAACGCCTAAGTTTTCTCTAAAATATATAACGACTGAATTTTTATTCTTACCCTGGAGTTAATGTCGACGTCGTTGACGGCGTCAAATGTCAAAAAAAAAGTTGAATCGTATGAAATTGCATGAGAGCAGTTAATCTCAACGCGTTGAAACGCCGTAAAAGTTTAATCTGTTTCAACTTTTTCGGCGTTAAAACGCCGTCAACGACGTCGACATTAACTCCAGGGTTATATTGTTTTTTGTTTCTTTCACATTGTTTCTGTTATTTTTACTTTTAACGATATTTTTGTTTTTATTCTAATAATTTTTATGAAAAAAATAATAAAAAAATTAAATAAAAACCAATAGTATGAGTGTTTTTATTTGTCAAGTTTTTTTTTCAAAATCAAGTTTTTTTTTGGGCAATGTCAAGCTTTTTGGCAAATTGGATCTGGCAAGCCTACGCATTGCCCCTATAAGAAAATTGACTTTGCCGAGGTTAGAGTTATGTGCGGCCGTCCTTTGAGCTCAACTTACTACAAGAGTGAAGAAGGACCTACGAGCTGAAAACACGCCCACATATCTATGGTCAGATTCTGAGATTGAATTAATTCAACATCATCGTCACTTCGCAGTTTTGCCGCAAATAGAGTTAGTAAGATCCAAGAAGAAACCATTCACATCCAATGGAGACACGTCAGTTCAGCACAAAACCCAGGTGACCTTTTCTCAAGGGGCTTGAATCCAGTACAACTAATACGCAGCAGCATCTGGTTTTGTGAGCCAATATTTTTACACGGCAACGAGAACCAGTGGCCAAAAGAGTTTTCTAAAAATCACAGACCGCCCTCCACCGCGGAATTCAAACCAAATTCAGTTAGTGTGTTATCTACAACTTTAACGCCATTAGAAGACGTCATATACAAAATCAACAATCGCAATTCATTTAAGACACTTCAAAGGGTAGTAGCATATGTACAACGATTCATTAAAAACATCAAATTATCAAGGATAGAACGACCGGCTAGCAATGCGCTAAGTCCTCCAGAACTCACTTCAGCTAAGCATCTCATAGTTAGAGCTATGCAAATTTCAGAATTCAAAAATGAGATTCGTACACTAAATAACGGGAAGCAGCTCGATAAGGCAAGCCCTATTTGTGGATTGTCACACTTTCTGGATGAGAATAATATACTACGAGTCGGCGCAAGATTGAAGGCTTCAAACATTTAATACAATGCTAAGAACCCAATGCTTCACCCCTACAACGATCCCATTACCAAATTAATAAAGAGAATGTTGCACAACGATTATCATCATTGTGGTCCACAATTGCTACTATCAATCTCCAGGCAAGAATTTTGGGTAATAAAAGGCAAAGCAATTGCTAGAAATATCATTCAAACATGTGTCCGATGACCAGATCTAAGCCAAAGTTAACGCGGCAAGTAATGGGAGACTTGCCCGCATGCAGAGTCACTCCAACTCGGCCATTCATAATATCTGGAGTTGACTACTGTGGTCCTCTGTGGGTCCACTACGAATTACGAGGTAAAAGGCCTTATAAGGTGTACATAGCGATGTTCATCTGCTTTTCAACAAGAGCAGTACACTTAGAGATGGTAAGTGATCTCACTACAGAGGCATTCATTGCAGCTTTTAAGAGATTCTTCGCACGTAGAGGACGTTGCCAAACTATATATTCGGACAACGTCACAAACTTCGTTGGGGCACGAAATCAGCTCGATGAACTAAAAAACGCCATGTTTTCCAAACATTCACAAGAAACGATAACCAAAACTTGCAATAAGGATGGAACAGAGTTCAAGTTTATACCTCCCGGAGCACCTCATTTTGGGGGGGTTATGGAAGACAGCTGTCAAGTCAGCCAAACAGTTATTAATCCGCAACGTAGCAACGGCCTCGCTAACTCATGAGGAACTAGAAACAGTTGTTATTGAAATTGAGGCTATTCTGAACTCAAGACCACTTACTCCTTTATCAAAAGACCCAAACGATTTATCGGCATTAACTCCCGGCCATTTTTTAATCGGAGAGCCACTAACCGCACAAGTAGACTCTGAAGCACCTTCCCCAATCAGCTCATTGGCAAAAAGATGGAAATTAATGTCACAACTTAACATGACTTTTGGAAAATATGGTCAGTGGAATACTTGCACCATCTACAAGAAAAACAAAAATGGAAAACGTCATCCGAAGATGCGAAAGAAGGAGAGTTAGTCATAGTAAAGGAGGATAATTTGCCCGTAATGGAATGACCACTGGGTAGAATCCTCAAAACTTATGAGGCAGGGTTAGGGTAGCAGACGTGAAAACAGTCCCCGGAAAAAAGCGAAGACCCGTTCATAGATTAGCGCCCCTACTCAAGTAAGAAGCACTACCAACAAAGCGAGCATCCAAGCCAACATGCTCTAAGCCGGCGGACGAGGCAAACAGTCCACCATCTAAAAAATCTAGCACGATGTCCACTTTAATGATAATTACTGAAATAACAACATTACTTTTACCTCCAGTAGCGATGTGCAGCAATGTCAAAATAAAGAATTTTGATGGTGATCTAGGATTGTACTTTGAGGGAATTGGAAATTTAAAACTGGTTACTGCTGAATGGAGACAAATGATTTACTACAACTTAGCAGCATTCACTTCGGAATTAAAGGCTTTCCTTGCAACAACTATGTTCACACGTTAAACATCAATCAACATGCAACATCTTGAAATTAACTTCAACCAAATGAAAGAAGAATTGGTTCAGGAAAAGGAGCTGTTCTACAACAGCAGAGTAATTGACAGAGCAGGAGAATGCAGTAACTAAGAAATCTGACCAGATAAGCCAAACACAATTAATATTTCTCTTAGCCAACCAATTGACACTAACGGCAATAAACTTGCAAAGAATTGAAAGAGAACTTATTAATGTATTAACCGACACACACCATGGAAAAATTAGGTCATTGTTGTTATCCCCAACTCAACTAAAGGACGAATTAAAGGTAATAAAGGCTCATCTTCCAATCCAACGAACCCTTCCGATCGCAGATGACAGCTTAATACAGCTATATAAGTTGACGAAGGCCAAGGGAGCAGTGACAAGGAACAAAGTCATATTTGAAGTTATGTTGCATTTAGTCGACCACCAGTCTTTAGAACTCTTCAACATAATACCGATTCCAAGTATAAAACACAACACCTTAATATCAATCAGCCCGGAAGAATCATTTCTGGCTGTAAACTCCCACTGAGATGAATACATTCCATTCACAAGCCATTAGATATCGAACAGTATCACGACTAAGGAAGATGCTTTTATATGCAATAACAAACAGTTCAAACTCAGAAAATGAAGCAAGCGATTCCTTTTCAGTCGACATCTTCAACCACCGAAACACGACTAAATGCAAACTCATCCAATTGATAGGCAACTCCACTTGGGCACAACTAAAATATCAAATTAAATGGATCATCGCTACCGCTTCAAAATTAGAAATGTCGGCAGTTTGTGGTCTCGAACATACCCAACTCATAATATAATATAAGATAACATAAGCACACCAAAGGAAATTACTAAAATATTTATCACTACCAATTACCAGCTTGGAACCCATGAGAGCGAACTCAATACCCTGAAAAAACATCTAAACGAAGCAACCGGTGTCCACCTACCAGCACTTATCAAGTCCAACAACCTTTATCATCATGCAGTTAGCTATTCTGTACTTGCAATTGCAGTACTACTATTGTTAGCCATCTCAATCTTCGAACCAAGGCACATTAATTGTACAGGTAATAGCAGTTCTAAAACAACTACAACAGTTAGTAATTTGTTTTTGTAAAATATATTTTCAGATGTCAAATCAACTGAGGCACGGTGGTTTGAAAACGATTTTTTTACAACATTCGGTATATTATGAACCACTCAATATATCTTAACTAATTTTTTTTTTTTAATTTAGGCAGGGTAGAGATGTTTCTCAGTGAATCCACGGACGGTCAGACCCCTAGGGCGAAGAGAGACTTCTAGGTAGGGCACCAAATTTAGGTACCTTGGACTTATAGTTTTTTTTAACTTAAGATTTGGTAATTTATTTATACCTAAAAACATCTATAAAATGTGCTTAAATATGCAGGGAGAAATGGACTTACAATTTTTTTTTTTTTTTTTTTTTGTTTGTTAATTTTGGCCAACCTTAACTTAGTATTTTTGGCGTAGTACGCTTATTAATTATCGGATTATTACTTTAAGCCATTTGGTATATTCCTAATAAAATTTACAAGCGTCTAATTTAAAAAAAATGTAAAAAATACCGTTTTTTAAGAATTTTCCCAAAAAAGGTGGTATTCTTTTTTTGCTTATATAATTTACTATAGCAAATGCGAATGAAAGGAAAATTAGGTCAACAATTATAACGGTTCCCCCTCCAGCCCTTTTCAACATTTACAATTTTGGAACAAAGTTTAAAATTATTGTAAAATCACTCGGAGTGCAAAGCACCGAAAAAAAATGTTAACCGGGAGTCTCCAAATTTTGGCTACGTATCCAAAACGGATTTGACAGCCCCGTGATTAATGAAAATGTAGAAAAAAATTTTTATGACAATTTTCCCCTTTCCGGGAATTTATCAGGCATGTTCTGAATCCTACATGAAATTTTCACTTCAAATTTTTCAAGCCATTGTTTTTGTAAAAAATAATTCTACAGTAACAATGCTTTGAAAAATTTCGTGTGGAATTCAGAACATGCCCGTGTATATTAAAACAAAAAAATTTTAATTTAAAATGATTTTTGGGAATAATTATTTTCTATTAGTTCACTTTTCAGTGTGCTAATATCCCAAATATTTTAAATAAAATCAAATATTGATTATTGGTAAAGCTAGTTCCTATGGCCATTTCGTTGATTGCTCAGCTCAACTCATCAGGGAACCTTCTACCATATTTTAGATAAGCTAAAGCTGCCTATTATATTTAAAAATTTTTTTAACCAACTGAGAAGTGGACAAAAAATTAATAAACACAAGCATCAAAGCTTAAACAAAATACCAATAATCAATAGTGACTTTATTTTTGCTTACATTTCTACATACACGTGGTTGGTTTTTTTCCAACTCTACGAGTAGTTGTAAGAAGTAATCAAAATAAAAAGCACGCGGCAACACCATACATTTGTGTTTATAATAAACTCAAAAATATTTAAAATATAAAATATTTGGGATATTAGCACACTGAAAAGTGAACTAATAGAAAATAATTATTCCCAAAAATCATTTTAAATAAAAATTGCAAGTGCATGTGCAAAAAAGCTCTGGCAACTCACTATATTTTTGAGTTTATTATAAACACAAATGTATGGTGTTGCCGCGTGCTTTTTATTTCATTAATAAAAACGCGGCTTGAAAATGATGTTATCACATCGAAAGCGCTCGCCGAACATCCAAAGTACACAGCCAGTGACGACGGTTATTACCGAAAATTATAACAACAGTATATATACATATTCAGATCTAAAATTAAAAACATGCAGCCTCCTTCGTCGGTACTTCTCTATAGCATATTCGCCGGCGAAGTAAAATAATTAATAAAGTGGCTATATCTATCTCCTTTCACCACCTTTCTTCTCTCTCATCTATCCCTTTCCTAAAGAATGTAGCACGGTTGCGAACTAAGTAGGTATTGATGCCTGAAGTGCTACTTCTCTTTAAAAAAAAAAAAAAATATATATATATATATAGATATATAAGACCTATGGCATGCATTAAATGAAATATAATTATTTTAAAAACACAATCATTTGTATCAATTTTGCTCGTTACTGTTGTTCAGTACATAAATCTATACTTTAATTATTATTATATCAATCAAAAGCTTTGCTATTATTAATTTTAAACACAATTAATAGGTCATTGATTGCCCCACTTCCGCATAAATAAAAAGAAGCAAAAAAAGGGGGACAAACTATAGCAACGATTAAATTGCAGACAAAATAAAAAATAATAATTTATTATGGAACAACAGTGGTAGCAAATATGCTAGTTATGCACTTTCTCATTTATTATTGTTAAGTTAATTTAGTATATAAGCAATTAAGAAAATAAAGAAATTATCAATTAATTATTATTTCTTTTATTATTAATTATTTTATTGACTGCTTCTACCGTTCTTTAAGTTCAAGTGCTTGAAGGACAAACCGGCGAAACAAGATCAATGTGGTTCTTTATTTTTCCTCTGTGTTTACTATGCACTAAATATTTCTTACAGCTACAGTCAATATTCGGTTTTGAAAAAAAGATAATATTTTATACTTTTATATGTCTTACGCTCATTTAGATTGGTTAGTTAAATAGCTGATGTTTACCACAAAAGGTAGATAGATGCGAAGAATGCTAATGATTTTTCTTATTTTCTGTGGAAAACATCCGCATACATTTGTAAATAATTTTTCTTTCTAAAAATGTTTAGAAATTAAATTAAAAATGAACCAAAAGCCGAAAATAAGTAAATTTTCATTCATTTAGAAGATCGACGGTTCAAATCCTGATTGGGAAAATTTTAAAATTAAAAAAAATAAATTTTAAAATTTCAATTTTCGCAGACAAAAAAAGCGTTTTGGTAGATTTTTTTAATAATTTTAGTAGGAATTAATTAAATTATTATTTTCATTAATTACTGAAGAGTTTAGTAAGCGGTAACGAAATGGCCATCGAGACGTGCTTTGACCCCAATAATCCATATCGGTAATTAATTTAATCGGGATATTTAAATAAAAAATAGCACGAAGTTTTTTATGAAAATTAAATATTTAAAAAATATTACCGTGTCAACTTTTATTTAGAACTTACAACTCAAATATTAAAACACTTTGATTTTAAACATAAATCTTTAAAAATGATAAGTTATTTGATACTTTTTGTTAATAAAAGTATGTTTTATTCTATTTAAAATGTGTTTTTTAATTTTTTTGAGCAAAAGTGCCAATTTTTTATCAAAATTTTTTAGCACCCTTGTTAGGAAGTGATAGAGCATTTCCGTACTCTAGTTAGAACTTTCAGCAGAATATAAGGGATTAAATACGCACAAAAAATCATCATTTTGTCCAGTTTTTATATTACTCAGGGCTTATATGTTTATTATAAGAAACTTTTTCACATAACTGGACATCATTCTTTTCCAAATTATTATCGCGCTTTATAACCTTCGAAAATTTATACAATCTTGAGCTTTTCATTCGTCTAGGATAACCTGTGTTTATCTCATTCCTTAGAAACATTGCTGTATCATTTAAATGCTGTAATAAGAGAGATTTGTAGGAATTCATTGTGTATTCCAAAAAAGCTTTTAGTAACCAAAGACAATATTGATCTGTGAACGTAGAATCAATACAGTTTGAATCACCCATGACCACTATACGACCAAGCTTGTTTTGTTCAAAAAATCTGTTTTTCGGATTGTAGAAATTTAAGCTTTTAATACGTTTTCTAACTATAGACTCCAGTTTTGACTGAAGTAGCATTCTTTTGTTTGAAATCGGATTTGTAATATTAATATTGCTTGTATTCCCAAAAACTTTGAACTTATTCATTACCCCAAATGTTTTAGGAATTGATATAATCCTCTTATCAACTTGATGCATTTGAAATAATCCAATTATTGGATGTGTTTTTTTATTTTTATAGATAGTTGCGATAGAAACGTTATTTATTATCTGTAAAAATAGAAAGAAAAAAATTGTTTATTATATATTATTTAAACTTTAGTTTAGCATCTTTTTAAATAATTAATATTTTTCTAGATGTAAAAGTGTATAAATTATTATAATTTGATAAATATTAAAAAATCAAATTTTAAAGAATTTACTATAAATACAGTGCATTTTAGGTTCTTACTGTTTCTAGAATCTATGTTTTATGTTTATACTCGAAGTTATTGTTTTATTTTCGAGGGTAATTAAAGGGCTGTGCCGGTCATGTCCGGTTAAAAATGCAGACATACACGGAGTTAGGGGTTCTGTTTGTGAAGTTGTCCATATCCCTAAATAAAGTTAAATTCACTTTTTTTACATAGAGAATATTCTTACTAAACGGAAAAGCCCCATGCAACTAAAATTTACATTACGACTGCAATATTTCCAATTTAAAAAATTGAAGTATCGATTGGCGCAAAAAGTGCCGATAGTGTGAACGCCCTTACAAATTTTTGGTAAAGATGAATCCTGAAATCATTCCAAACTACTTTTTAACTATGAATTGGTTGTTCAAAGGGCACTGCTAGACAATATTCTTAACCTAAAATATTTCTATTAGTAAAAGACAATCATAATCTCAGGATTGGCGAATCTTTAGAGTTACTTGTTTTTAACTTGATGTAAGCTTACCAGAAACTTACTGGACATATGCTTCGTCCGGAAGTCTTACATAAATTATCGAAAAGTTAAAATCATCGAATATAATAAGCTTTCATAAGCCGCTATCACGAAAACTTTAACCTATTTTCTTATTGCAGAGTAACCTCTCGGCAATTGAAGCAATGGTTCTGTTAATTATTATTGGTAGATAAACGCAAACTCTTTTTCGCTTTTGCCTACTTGCGCTGTACATAAGTTAAAAAATAAACAAATTTATGATTAAAATTAAATCACTGGAATATTAATTTAAGTAATTTAGCTCTAATAAAATCGTGCTTTTATCCCAATTAAAATTATTAAATTCACTGATATTGATTGTTGAGGGTGAAAGCACGTCACATAGTGTTTTGTAAATTTTTATTTCTTGTTTTTATTTTTCGTCATCTTGTATAAACTGTATAAAGAGTAAAAAAAAAAGTCAGCCTATATGGCTGATAAAAAAAAAATAAAACCATTGATTATTGCTGTTTTTGCCTAAAATTTGATTTTTGTCTTACTTTATTGCTTGAACAAAAATCTTTAATTTATTTCAATGTTATGTAAAAAGTTTCTTCAAGAGCTAAAGAGGCCGTCGAAACGCGCTTTCAATCTTAAAACCAATACCGGTAAATTCGATAATTATGATAATTTCACAATTTAATTTAGATTTATTCAAAAAACTTTATAGCGATTCAATAAAAAACCATCAAAATTGTTCTTATTTTTAAATTATGAAATAATAAATTAAAATTTGCTCAACGGTTCGAATTATAAATCAAAAAAAAATATCGGCCTATGTCTGAAAGAGTCCGAAAATGCTGTTGAAATAAACTATATATTATACTGATGATATTTTTGTAATCTTTAGATATAAATAAAAAACAAATAAGTAATCCTATTCATCTGTGTTTAGTATTGCATTCCTGAAATTTTTTTAGCTGTTTCTTATTGTAGAAAATTCTCACTTTTGTGTACTTATTTACTTCCTTACTCTTTGTGAATATAAGGTTGTAGTTGATTCCTGCGAACATATATATTTCATGATATTCTCAGAAAATATTTATTATTTAAAAACTATAAAGTGAAATGTATTACTGTGGGGAAAGCTTATACATATGACCATTTCGCTACTGCTCTGTAGAACACTCAAGAATCTTATACCAAAAAGCTAATAAATAGTGAGAACTACATTGCATCAACAAAGCAAAAAGGCAATAAAAACTCAAAAATCTTTTAAAAATTTTTATTCTATTTATCTCATTAAAACTTCCATTCACTTCTGCCTGTTATATTTACATTTTTTTTAAAAATCGGAGCAGCCGCCTAAAGCCTCCCAATAAAATATTGGAAAAAGACCACTGACGTTCAATAAAAGTAGATTAATAAATCAAGTTTCTGTCAATTTACGATAAAAAAGTAAATATAGATTTGGATTCAATTCAAATAGAGATGTTAAAATTAAGGGGATTTCCCTTAGTCTCAAAATGCAATTGCATAAAATAATGTTAATTTAAATAAAAGTATATTAAGAAATAAGCTATACAGGCAAGTTCTGAATTCCACACGATATACACATACACTATCGTATTTTTGAAGGCTTTGTTTTTGTAAAAAATAAGTTTATAGCATCAATGCTTTGAAAAATTTAAAGGGAAAATTTTGTGTGGAACTCAGAACATGCCTGCCGTATATTTTCCACACCAAATACCGTTTTAATGAACACTGTTCGTAAAAATAGTACATAAAAAGAGAAAATTTCAAATTTAAGTATAAGATAAAAAAGTTTATTTAAAAATCAAATAATACCTTTTATTAAAATTTGGGCTTTAGGAAAATATGTGCAAGGCGATTGAATAGTGTTCTTGCAACTTGATCAAAACAAATTAAACTATTATTTTTAACACATTACCATTACGGTCTAAGGTGCCTGACATAGCTCGGGCAAAGTCCATGCTTTGTGTTTTCTGCTGCATGGTTTTACAAGTTAATTTTGACGAAGGATTTCTGCGAGTAAAAGTGAAACGAGTGGTTTATGTTCAGTTACAACAATAAATTTTCTACCGAACAAATAAGGTCTAAAAAAATCTATTCCCTAGTGTATCGCGAGCACTTCCTTTTCTATTTAAATCATGTTTTCTGTTTAAATCATGTTTACCTAAAGTCTTGCTCGCAAAGGAAATTGGTAAATCTTCACCTATCTCTCCTTGCGATAGTATAGCTCCCAATCATAACTTGATGCATTTGTGGTCAATATGAGCGGTTTTAATATTGGTGCGGAATTCCTTTCCTTTTTTCGTTTGATCATTTAGACATTTTGTGATTTCTGCAAAGTCGTTTATAAAACGTCTGTAGTAATTGCAGAATGCAACGAATCTCTTAACCTAATCTTTGTCCTTTATAATCAGGTATTCTTCAATGGTCTTATGTTTCGAAGGGTACGTTCGTATGCCGTCTTTTTTTATCTGGTGCCCTAAGTAAATTTTCTCCGATTTTAGGAATACCCATTTTGATGCATTTGGTTTCAAATTATATTTTGACAAACGTTCAAATACTCTTATCAGATTCTTATTATGGTGCTTCAAGCTACATCCGACTAACAATAATATCATCTACATACAAGAAAGCCTTAGAGTATAGTCCATTTAGTGCTATTGTCAACATTCTCTGGAAACTATTTTAAGAAATCTTTAAAATAAATGGTAGTCGTCTGAACTGATAATGTCCATTGTGAGTTGAAAATGCAATTAATTGCCTCGAATCTTGGTCCAATTCTATTTAATGAAATAAGCTTGTCATGTATAAAGTTGAAAAATACTTTGCTCTTCCGAGACGGTCTAAAACATCTTCCAGTCGTGTCAATAGAAATTTATCATTCACCATCTTTTTGTTAAGTTGTCGAAACTCTACAACCAATCTCCATTTCTTTTTCCCATTTTCACTTCTCATATTCACTACTAATAATGGTGAGGTGTGTGCACTAGTTGACGGTTCGATAATACCTTTATCTAGTAATTCCTGTACCTGGTTATTGATTTCGTCTTATTGTGTGTGAGGTAACCTATAATTCTTCATGTATACTGCTGCATTGTCTGAAACTCTTAAATTCTGAGTGTAAAACTTATTAGAAGTTAATGTCTCTCCAAGTGAAAAATATGCTGATAGTCCTTGAATATCTGTATCAATTCTGTCTTTGCTTTTTCGTCCTTAACGTGAATATTCAACGTGTCTATCAGTTTGTTGAATCTGTCTTTGCTAAAATTTGTTTCTTTTGGTCTTTATAATACCGTGTAGTTTCGTAAAGGCTCTACTTCACAATCAATTTTTCCCAAAATTACGTCTTTATCTTTCTTATTTAATATTTTAATGTGGTTATTCCCCTTTCCTGGTACTATACCATTGCTAACAAATATGCCGGGTTGAATTTTCTTATTAGGAACAATGCTATCTTCACAAATATCCAGATTTATAGCATGAATAGCCTCTGATGTTATTTCTACCATCATGCAATAGTCTTTCTTTATCTGTGATTTCATAGGTATGATTATATCTTCACCTCTCAAGATAACTGTTAGTGTAAATGTTTCATAATTAATCTTGCATAAAAATTTCAAAAAGTAATCTCGTCCCAAAATTCCGTCTGCTGGTATGGGAAATTCCCTGTTAACAATATGGAATTTATGCTTTTCTTTTATATTATTTATATCGAAACTTAATTCTGATGTTCCCAAAGAGTTAATCTTTCCTGTAGTTATACCTGTAGAACTAAGTGATTCTTCTTGTCAATATGTATAGCATCTTCGTTTAACCTATCGAGCTTGCATAAAGAGATATCAGCTCCTGTGCCTATTAAAAATTTAAGTGTTAAATCCTTCTCCAAAATCAAATCTATGAAATTTGTCTTGTTATTCAAAATCCGAAAAACATTATCTATTCTTATTGTTGTTCCTCCGGGAAGTGTGTTTATACAGTTCATGGACCCACATCGGGATCTTGCCAGTTTTCCTGAACGCAGTGTACATTTCGTCGGTCGCCCTAAAAGTATCTATTTCGATTATTTCCGTTGTGATTGCGGTTGTTATGACTATTACCATTTATATTACTAATCGTATTGTTCCTTCAATTGTTGTTATAATTATTGCCTTGCTACCCAAATGGCTGTTGGTATGACGTGATGGTCTGCTATTATTATTAGTATTGCTATTGTTACCCTTGTTTATATTGTGACCATTACTGCTATTTGACCAATTGTTGGAAGAGGTTTTTGTTATTATTTGGGTTAAAATTATTTCATCTATTATAATTATTGTGAAAGTTTCCTGATTTATTTCTCCTGTTATTATTGTTCGAGAAATATAAAACCCTTTCCGAGTTACTAGAAAATTCTTTCTCTAATTCCAAAGCTAACTGAAGTACTTCATTAAGTTCTTTCCAGCTGGAAGCGAAAACTGTTGGTTTGAGCTCCCCTTTCAAACCATTCTTGAATACGTTTAAAGCTTTCGTTCAGTTGTTTTATGGTGTTGGCTTGTACAGTACTACAATTATGCATTTCCTTAATTTGTAGCTCATTCAATTCTGATATTAGATCCAGAATTTTTTCATGGTAAGTGTTTATATTCATGCCTTTTTGTGATATAGTGCTGAAAGTAGCCTGAATTTGTAAACTGTTTTCGTTGATTTATACCTACTGAGGTCCTTACTAAATTACTTAGTTTTGCGTTGTATACAAAAGATATTAAAATCTTCCTCTGTCCCGTTTCCAAGGTATTGTTGACCAGTTCAACGATAGTAAAAAAAGAATTTAATTCCTTGTAGTTTTCTGTGATTTCAGGTATAACCTTTATGGGCGTTTATAAATTCAAATTCGCCATGTTTGTTAAATTTTGTTTCTGATTAATAGATAATTGCGCATAACTCTTAAAATACTTATTAACCCTATAAATTAAAAATGCTACCAAAATAATGTAGTTTTTTGTCTCCCCTTTTTACTTTCTTCTTTTTATCCTGCTTTGGGGTCTCTTTTTTCTGGTTCCTCTTCTTGTATTCTTCTATCGTAAGAGGTTTGGGTCCACAATGTTTTGGTGTGGGCTTGTATTCGGGATATTCTACCGATGTTTCCTCCGGTTGGTATTCTTCTATCAGATGTTCATAGTTTTTAAAGATGTCCTCGATTTCTTCCTTTGTACGGACCTCGTCGTATGCAGACATTTAATAATCTTCTTATTGGTAACCAAAAATAGAATCTGTGGGTGTCTTATATGCCAGATCAAAAATCTGCAGGACTGGGATCGCAGGGTAGGATCAGAATCTTCAGGTTCATAATACATTTAAAAACATGTATGTTGAATGGGAAACCCCTTTAATTTTTATCATTAGAACTGATTTTAATACAGGACCAATCTTTCAAATAAAGAAAAAACTTCGCATAATCGGTTCAGAAATAACTGAGTTATGCAGGCAAAAAAAGCAACATTAAGTCGAATTGATAACTTCCTGGTTTTTTCGAAGTCGATTAAAAAGAGAGGGGGAGTTATTGCTTTAGTTAACAAAATGTGTATTTCCAGCTTTGCTTTAAGTAAATGTCTTTTTTCATAAATATAAACTTCGCTTAAGCTTTTGATAATGTTGGTCGTGGATCGCATGGTTTTCCATGATGAAAAGTGTTAAGAAGAGAATTCTGAATCAATTTTTTGTATTTGTCGTTTCGGCTTTTGATTTATATCATTTTTTAAGGCAACCTTAGCTTGAAATATCGTAAGCTTTTAAATGCTTGGATTTGTGATATGAATAAAAATAAAAAATTGAAGCAGCTTAGAATTTTATTAGTAAATCGGTTTAAATAATGATTCAAACAAGATTTGCCTTATTTAAAGTTTCAAACTTTTTGTCAAAATTTATCGTTAAGCTTGCACAGGACTCATGGAATAAATAACGATTTTTCCAAGCAAAATTGGTTATCATGCATTCATTTTACGAACAAAGTTTTTTTTGCCGAATTTCAAAAATATGTCGCCGTTCGTTTTCGAGATATTTAGCTTTTTTAACTTTGTTTCATATCGCGGCAACCCTAAGAACCTGCACTACTACAAAAATCAAAACAACCAGCTGTGCGTAGTCATTAAACACTTTTAAGTTCCAAATTTCAGCCATATCGTTCCTAAAATTTGGCTGAAATTATTTTTGGCCAAAAAAGTAGTTCAAATTATACAGTGTGTACCGTATTGACGTAGGCATTGTTAATTTTTCTGTATATTTTGTGCAGTTCCACGTCTGGTGTGTATCTAAGTTTAAGCAGTTTCTTTATCAGTTCCCAGTTGTCTACTTGTTGGACAATTATGATTTTGTTTTTCGCCTCCCCTGAATACTTTGTATACTTATGAGTGTTTTCTGCTTCAGTTGCTTCTTTCCTTATCGTCTTGCTGCGAATAGTGGATAACAGGTATTTTACATTGCTCATGAATGAATTTATGGTTATTTGATCATCTCCTGTAAATGTTGGTAGGGTGACACATTTTTGAAAATCATACAACAGATTTAAAATTGCTTGTGCTTGTGATTGTTGTTGCTGCTGTTGTTGAAATTGTTCCTGCAGCTTCATGAAGGCACCACTAAAACGTTCTAATTGTGTACGGTGGCTGTGAGTTGTTCTTCATTCTTCGTAGTTAGTGAAAGGTTCTTTGTCTTGTGGAGTACATTTTGATATAAGTTTCTTTTCACTGCACTAGGTCTTTTAGCTTTTCTTAATTATGTCCACTATTTCTTAATGTCCGTTGAATTTTTGATGTTCACTAAATTAAGATTTTAGTTTCACTTCCCTTAGGACTTACTGACTTTAAGATCGTACGAAATGCACCATCAAATAACTGTAATCAGTTATGTTAAGAAAATACAATACAATTTATTTTTTTTTAACAAACTAATAATATTTTATTTTCTTAGGTGATTTTATTTTCTATTTAAGATTTTATTTTCGCTTTAAGAAAAAAACTATATAAATAAACCAAGGAGAATTAATTTATATAAATTCGCCTTGGAATAAACTTTTAATTTAATTATACTTATTTATATTGCAATAATTAGTTCGGTATCTTTGTTAAATTTGCATTATTTTATAAAGTTTATTAACTAATTGTATTGGATTTTCGTTATAAGAACGGAAATGTAATTTATAAAGCTATGAAAAATGCAATATCATTTATTTAAAATAAGGCAAGTTTCAAATAGTTAATTTGATTAATGGTAAGCTGTTCCTGGAAATTTTTTACGGCTTTTTTGCTTTTAACATAAATTAGTTGTAATTTTGTCTGTGCAAGTTTTGCACTTATTTTTTATGTCACTCGGGCGCCAGTCACAATTATTACACTGATTAAGCCCTTTTCACATTATAACACAAGTCTTTGCATTAGATTTTCTAAGAAAGAAATCAAAAGATAATTGTTGTGATTGTCAAAATATCTATGTAAATTATTTATATTATGCTAATATTTCATAACTTTTCAAATAAAAATGCAATTTATTGTTTGTCTGGAAAAGCAGGTATCTATACGTATTTCACCAGTTGCTAAAGGCAGCGCATCAGGAAACCTTTATCCAAGTTTTTAGAAAAACCGAAAATATTTCTTTTAAGTATAAAAACTAAAAAAACAGCATGAGAGTTATTTTAGAAGCCGATACAGAAATGTTAAGTCTTTAACAAAAATTACCAACAAATAAACCACGTTTTTATTTTTGCTTACATTCCCTTCTGCGTTGGGTTGGTGACAAGCCGATTCTTTATGCAGACGATAAGCTGCCAACAGTTTGCACAAGCAATTGCATATAATTTTTATTTGAAAAAAATTTAGGTAATTTTCATAATATTATTTATTATATATTCTAATATATTAAGAAAATCTAGTTTAGTAAAATAACTCCAATCCAAAAAGCAAATATTGGGGTGACAGAGAATTAAAAAATAATAAAAAAAATTAAGTGCTACATATACACTTGCCAGAAAAACTATTCGTACACCTTGGGTCTTAAATTTTAATCATAAAAATAATCCTCGTTTTTAATCGATTTGTTCAAAATGTTTTTAAAAGATTTGTTGTTGCATGTATTTGGTTTTTATAAGGCACTAACAATTTTATTTTTTTACTTTTTCTTTTTACCGCTAAAATTACAAAATTATAGAGCTAATTCATCAGAAAAAGTATTCGTACAGATTAAATATTTGTACATAAAATTAAATTGTGATATACATATTTAAAATACTAGTAGGATATCCTTTACGTCGAAGAACTTCTGAAAGACGTTTTGGCATTGATTTTGCTAGTTTGGATGTTTCGTTCTGGCTTATTTTGTTCCATTCCTCCATATAACGCTTTTTAGCATTTCCTTAGAGGTACCGTTATGTTTTTAGATCTTACGCTCCAATAAATCCCACAATTGTTCTATAGGATTTAGATCCGGTAGGGGGTAATGCAATTGATATTTTGTGTTATAGAGTAGCCACAACTTCACATTATGTGCCGAGTGCTTGGGATCATTATCCTGTTGGAACCAAAAGTCTAATCCCAAATTCAGTTTGTTGGCACTTTGCTGTAAATTTTGTTTCAGTATATTTAAATAGCCGTACTGGTCCATTGTAGATTCCATAAAAGTCAAATTTCCGACTCCTTTAGCTGCCATGAACCCCAACACCATAACACCACCTCCTCCATGCTTTACAGTTGGAACAAGTTTTTCTTTATTAAGCGCTGTTCCCTTTTTTTCGCCAAACCATCTTTTTCCCCTTAATGCCAAAAATGCAGAATTTGCTTTCATTAGAAGACAAGACCTTTTCCCAAAACTCTGAAGGCATTTTGATGTATTTGTTGGCAAATTCCATCCTTTTTTTCTATTGATGTTCGATATGTACGGCTTTCTACATGCTACACGGCCTTTTTCAATGTTTTGCGCACGGTGTCTTCGTGGATGTCTTTATAAAAAGATTATTTTATATTCTTGCCGATCTGGGAAGCCGTAACTCTTGGATTTTGTTTTACCAGCTCCAAAACAGTTCGTTTTTCCCTTTCGGTCAATTTTGATGGGCGGCCTGTGCGTTGTTTTGACAAGATAAAGCTGGTAGATTTGAAATTTTTAATGACGTATTGGATAGAAGAATGACTTCCTCCAACAGTCTTAGCAATTTCATGCAAAGATTTTCCTTCATTGCGCAATTTTATAACAATTTCCCGCTCAGCTACACAAATTTCTTTTGTTTTAGAACTCATCTTGATTTATATTTGAATTGGACTTTGAAAATTTTACCATTGAGACAAATTAATTTGAATTAAGTAGAGCTTTTATTATTTTGTTGCTTTTGGCACACTTCAGCTTAGTAAAAAATTCATGAGATTCCCAGAAATAAAAGTGTACGAATATTTTTTCTGGTAGTAAAACGTTGTTACACTGCAGTTTTTTATTGAAAAACTTTGCAGTGAAAGCATAAAGATTTGAAAATATACCAAAATTAAAGAAAACTATATGAAGAACAAATAATGTTAAATTTTGCCACAAATCGTTTCCTATTACTTTTTTATAATTATTTAAAAATTAAATGTTGCAGTGTACGAATAGTTATTCTGGCTAGTGTACATAACTTTTCATAAAGATGTCATCGGCTCTTAATGGGTTAAGCATTTTTAAAGATTATTAGTATTTCCTTAAAGATCTCATCAAAAGCATAAGAACTCAGAATATATATACTTAGCTATTATTAATATGTAATTACCTCAGCTCCTTGATCAATAAGGCTTGCAGATATGATAATATTGCCTGAGTGTTTCGGAAACTTTCCTATAGTTGAACCGCTAGCATAGTATATGTTATTTTTACCAAGATTGATGTTTCCTTCAACAACAGTGTCGGTCAAAGATATTCCAAACCCTTGTAACAAATCATTAAGAGCAGGAATGTTTGATCCCCCGGTATCTGGGTACCACCACTCTCTTGTATTTTCATCAAAAAATTTCATATTGCTCATAACTGATGAATTATACCACTCCGCAAATACAATTATACTGAGCCCGTATTGAAACACATCATTTTGAAGTTTGTAAATTTCTTCATCAAAAAATTCTTCTTCTGAATCAACAATCAATAAAGTTCCATAATTTGACGCATTAAAACACGTATAAGGCATTCCCAGTGTTTCTATATAATAGCCTAGATTTCGAAGATGCTGATAGATATCACGAAAATTTGTGTGAATGTGGTCGCTTCTCCAATCCAATGGATCTGATTGTATATGAAGATTATCTCGAGGTATATAACCGGGGGGATATTGTAAGTTATGAAATTGATCCCATAAAATTCGTTTGTGTTTAGGAGGTTGTGGGACTATTTTTACATTAATCGGAAAGTCAACTGATATGTTATATTGTATACCATTAACTGGAACCATGTGCACTTCGATACTAATGTGACCTTTTGCTTCTCCTTCAAAATAACAGCCTTTGTCGTTAATTACTAAAAAGAAAAAGGATTACGTTAAATATTACTGGAGCTTTTTTAAAGTTTTCGCATTTTATGTTTGGCAAATGGAGGTTACAATATAAATTAAAAAACGTAATTACGATGTAAGGAGTACTAATAGAATTTTTGACCGACTTCAAATAATAAGGAGGTTATCAATTCGACTGAACGTTGCTTTTTAATGAATGTGCCTGCATAACTCAGTCATTTTTGAACCGATTTCGAATTTTTTTCTTTATTTGAAAGGTCTTGTTTGAAAGGAAGTATATTTGAAATTATAGGGTGTCCCAGTACTTGATGTAATTTGATGCATGTTGCCAAACTTTTAAGTCATTATAGATAGGCATCTAAAATCTGTTTTGAAGTCGGTTTTTTGCAAGAATTATATGTTTTTTTTTGGATTTTACTATATTAAGAGTGTATAAAAAGTATAAAAATAGCGTTTTTATACTTTAAATGTTTTGTAGAACAATACTTCTTGTTTTTTTTACAAATCTGTATTTAAAATTTTTCTTATTAAAATCTTAGAACTACTTTAAAAGTAAGATGGTTGTTAAGCGTACCCAACAGCGCATTGTGGGGCCTTTTGACTTTTTTAGTTGCAAAACGTTAATGCAAACGTTAAAGTATAAAAATAGCGTTTTTATACTTTAAATGTTTTGTAGAACAATACTTCTCGTTTTTTTTACAAATCTGTATTTAAAATTTTTCTTATTAAAATCTTAGAACTACTTTAAAAGTAAGATGGTTGTTAAGCGTACCCAACAGCGCATTGTGGGGCCTTTTGACTTTTTTAGTTGCAAAAACCATAAGTTTTAAAGTAATAAAGAAGTTTAAAAATTTTAAAAAGCATTTGAAAGAAGACTCCTGAAGCATCACTATATATAATTTGCACGGATATAGTTAGTCTATAGTGTCCGCTTTTGATTGTTTTCGTTAGAAACATGATAAATTTTAAAATAATAAAGATATATAAAACAAAGGGGTTATCTTCTCTTTTGCATTAAAATAAGTACGTTGCGTCACATTGGATTACAGAGGCACTGTGCACAGTGGTTTTTTCGCTGCAAAAATATTAGTTTTTAAAGTTACGGAGATATTACTAATGGTTAAAAATTACTTGAATTTTAAATGCTTTAGTTTTGAAATAAGCGTTCCCCCATTGTGATAGGCACTGTTCAAAAATCATATCCCTTGATGTAATGATATTTTTCACTGTTGATCAATGATTGAAAGTTTATAGATTTAATTAAAAGCTATTATTATTCGACTTCAAAAAAAGGACAACTAAATGTTGTCTTTTTTAATGTTTGTGCCTGCATTTCAGAACTGATTTTAAAAATTTTTCTTAATTTGAAAGTTTATGCTCACAGATTAGTCCCGTCTTAAAAATTAAAGGGTGTCCCCAACGTACATGTTTTTTAAGTGTATTATGAGCCGAAAGGGTGCCTCACTTAAATTTCAAAGAACTAAGTATAAATTTAGCTCTCAATAGTAAAAAGTAATAGAAAAATAAATCTAAAATTTTGTCCCCATATGTGACGCAAGTTGAGCGATATGGGCCTATCTTTTGAACCGTTAAAATCAAACGATTGAAAATTGGACAAAAAGCCGATTACTATGACCGTTTTAATAACAAATATTATTTTTAAAAATTATAAATTAAAGGGTACCCCAATAGTTTATCTAATTTGATACAAGTGGACAAACTTTTGAACAGTTATAGACAGGCACTTGAAATTTACGAGGAACTTGTGTTGCTAATTCCGGTATAAGAACAAGTATACAATATGAATCAGAGAACTGCAAGAGTGTCTGTTTTTAATACTCTAAGTATACTCATCTTAAATGCGGTTGCGGTGTGATCGCCACCGCATTTCTTAAGTGCGAGTATTTACTATACCCATTCCATTTGAGTATAAGTGTCTACCATACTCAAGTAAAATGTTTGCGATGCTGGCTTTACTTTATTCGTACTCATACTCACAACAAACACCAAGAGAGAGATTTTAACGTGTGTAGTGAGAGGAAAACAGAGTTATCAGATCAGAATTATTAGATCAAACACAATATCAAAAGTCGCCAATGTCTAAATTAGCTAACATACATACTTCTTTGAAATTATGAAAGTTTATTTAATATATAACAGAAACTAAATTAAATAGAAACCGTAAAATTCGCCATATTTTCATTTATTAAAAACACAACAAAAGTTTACAAATAACTCAAGAATAGTTCATTGTTTATTAAATTACGTTTTTGTTAGGGTTTTTTTTTTAAAGTTATACAGAATAGAAATTTAAAAATTCTATTCGTTAAGCAAATAGATTTTTAAAATGAACAAATAGTTATAAGAGCAATAATTATATTTAACAAAATAAAATATGTAAACTAAAAACTTTATTTTATTTATTATTATTTATGAGATCTAATGACATTCAGTCAAAGCAATATTACATCTGCTTATATACAGTTTTGATAAAACTAAAAAAATTAAGTAATTTTCCTTTTATTCACGGATTTATTTTATCATTTTGTTTTCCTAAATACCGTTAGTAGCACGTTTATGACAACAAGGCGCATAAACTGAAAATATTTGTACATAAAAAACAGCAACTAAATGAGTATACCTGCTTTAAATAGTGTACAAAAGCTGTGCCTTTAAGCGGTTTTTATTGCATTTTATTCATTAAATATGTGTTGTATTTCATACCTATGAAAACGGTTGTTGTCTGTTTTTCTGCTTATAATGTTTAAGCAATAGATTTGATCAAATTTTGTTTTTTTTTTATTGTTTATAAATAGATCTGCATACAATGCAGTATTTCATAAAACGGCAGTAAAAAACTTTAATAGGGTAAAAATGTGGCAACGTTGCTTACAAATAAAGAGAATTAAAAAATTCTCGTGTACGAGTATAAAAAATACTTAAAATTCTGATTGCGATATTTTTGATACTCGTTTTTACAAGAATGGGTAAAATAAACACCGCAACTTTTTATTGCGGTGTTTATAATACTCGAGTATGAAAAGTATAGAGTATGTATAGAGTAAGTATGCGGTGTACTCATGAGTTGCGGTGTACTCGTGCAGTTCTCTGATATGAATTTAGAAATTAAAGGGTGTTTTCATAATTGATGTAGTTTTACCTATATGAGCCTACCTTCTAAACCGTTATATGTAATTACTTAAAAAAATAAAAAAAAATTCCAAAATGTGGTTTGGTATAATAAGAAGTATAAATATTTAAAATTATAAATTAAGGGCTTTTACATTAGTTGATCTAATTTGCCAAACTGTTGAACAGTTGTAAACCCTATAGTTTATGTACTTTTATGTACATGACCAAACTGTTGAACACTTTTAGACCGATGGTTTAAATTTACAAAAAGCTGTATTGCTAGGTCCGCAATAATAACAAGTATAAAATTTAGATTTGGAAATTAAAGCGTGTCCCAATAGTTAATGTAATTTGATGCATGTTGCCAAACTTTTAAACCGTTAGTCAGTTTTATGTGCAAGAATTTTTTTTTAGTTTCACTTTTGCCCTATGCTTGTCTATATGTATATTTGTGCGCATCTCTCTGTCACTCGTATAATTTAGTCTCTTTTGGTTTGGTACATCTATATATATATATATATGCATTGATATTAAGTTATCTAGTTTTTTTTTTTAATTAGCATAATTGTTACGGTATAACTTCTACCTAAATATTGATTTTTTCATATTTTTTATTGTTTAAATTCAATATATTTTTTGGTTCATTTGTAGCATATATGTATATATTACATATTTAAATCCACTATAAAGGTAGCATATACATTACATATTCAAATATACTATAAGTTTAAAATGTAGCAAACATCATGCTTTTAAATGTTCTTTTTAATTTAATTTATGCATGCATTGCAATACGCAGGTACGTTCTTTCTTATCGATCATTGCATTCTTTCACAACAAAAGTGTTAAATTACACAGCAGTTGAATGCAATTATTGACCATGAAAAGAAATGCTAAATTGACAATATTTGCTTTTAGTTTTTCATTTTACACTGAAGATTTTTTGTATAAATAAAGAAAGAAGTTTGACAAGAACTTTAGTTTTAGAAAACCTTGCTCGCAATCACTGCGTTTGTTTCTGAAAGCTCAAACACAATTGGCAGACCTTGGCCATATAAACATAAAAGTAAATAAGCGCTAGACGCTGACCAATTGGCGTATCTCCGCCGGATATATATAGGAAATTAGGCGCTCGCCGCCAAACAGATTTGCGTGTCTTAGTCGCTCAGTAATAACAAGACAAAAAAACAAAATATCCTCTTTTCCCAAATATCCTGTGACCACCACATATTACATGGCGTCCTGCCCACCAAACTTGGGATCTACTGATCCTAAATTTTTTATAATTAAATTAAAAAAAAAAAACAATTACAATTTTTTTTATTAAGTAAAAATATCCCAAAAACGCTTATTTTTTTCAGGTTGATCTGTGCCATAGATAAGTACAAATGCGCCTACTGCGAAGACGTCAACAGAGAAGTAAATGAAAAAAAAAAAAACAAAATAATAATAAAACAAGGAAATTTTTTATTATAATGGGAAAAGCCATCTCTGCACACTGTTACCACAGTAATTTGATGCTAATTTTGTTTAACCAAACCACTGTAATAATTTTTGGTTATTAACCGTTTTTTCTCACTTAAATTCTTTAAGAATAATTTGTTTTGTTGTAGTTAAAAACAATGCTTTTACTTTAACTGTAGACTTATATGCATACGAGGGCTGCTATATATATTTCTGGCCTCTCAACACTGGTGCCAAGTGCAATCTGACATTTCCATTGGAAAGTTTGTCATTTTTAAGCATAATCGTACTCAAAACGTTTTGACGTACGACCATTATTTGTGTTGTATACAGTGACTTGAAAAAGTAAATATAGAAAAAAATGGAATTAACTCGTGAACATTTTCGTGCCATCATTTTTCACAACTTTCGACATGCGTGGTCAACGATTTTCGTCGCCAGAAGAAGCTGTTGAAGTGTTCAAAAACCATGTTTTAGAGGTGTCTCAATCGGAGTGCAAAAAGTGCTTCGACAACTGGTTTGAGCGCATGCAAAAGTGTATAAATCATGCTGGAGAATACTTTGAAAAACAATAAAACCATTTTTGATTATAAATATTCGCATTTTCACTATTAGGCCAGAAATATATAAAGCAGCCCTCGTATGTATAGTTACTTGTTTAAAGTTCTATGTATTATTATTCATTCTGGTTATATTACATTATACAAGTTTGCTTTTTTTTGGAAAATTTATTAGTAAAATGATATTGTCTATTGAAGGGATAAGGTGTAAGTAGGATTATATTGCAGTTACAAATTGGGTTAAAATTAGAATCAAAAAATAATTAACAATTTGTTTCTCAATATCTCTGCGATTTAAATTAATTGTTTCAATTAAGTGTTACTTATTAGCGAATTTCGCAGCGAGATCAGCAAAATCATTCCCTTTGATATTGGTATGCCCTGGGACCCAAACTAATTTTATATTTGGTGCTCTTTCAACCATTATTTTCCTAATAGCAGAAGAATAATATTGCTTGTTTAATATGTTACAGATAGATTTTATAGCGGCAAGAGAGTCCGTACAGATTGCGCATTTTCGTGTTGCCTGACTTTTAGTATAGATTACAGCTTCATAAATCGCAATGATTTCTGCTGAAAAAATTGAGCTATGGATCTAAAGATTAGAAATTTTTAAAACCATGTTCTCAGAGGTGACACTGTATGAGGCAGAGGTCTTCCTGTTAGACCCGTCGGTAAACAAAAAAATGTAGTCAGATAACTTCTCCTTCAGATTTGAAAATAATTTTCTGTATTGTGCAGGGTCTGTGTTTTTCTTCGATGCATTGTGTAGTGAGGTATCAATGAGGCCAGTGTCAAATATCCATGGTGGGAAAGATTTAATTTTTTTGAGTTTGGTTTAGTGGGTATTTTAAGTTTTTTTGGTTCTAGTTTTATTTGTATAGTTTTAGACTTTTCTTAAAATTTTTCAGTATTTCTTTAAGTTCAGTTAATTTTTGTTCCATCTAGACCTCTGGCATTTGTGGTACTTTATTTTTGTTAATGTTTCTTGGATTCTAAAAACACTTAAAGATTTTAAATAATGAGAAAAAGATTATTAATAGTATTATGCTTAATTTAATTTACATTATTTATATATACAATTTTATTTAATGATAAATTATTATTATATAATTCCTTTTTGATAGTGTTGATTTTATAATATAGGCAATAGCCATTACAATTAACTTAAAAATTATGACGATTTCGAATGTGTCTATATCATTCTCTTTTTCTAAATACTGTCTGTTTTTATGTATTCTATAATTTTTTGTAGTTGTTTTGTGCTATCTCATGTTTGCCTAAGTATGCTGCAAACAAAGCTGAGATGGTTTTTTAAAATGTTTTTCCCACACGTAATTTTTTTTTATTACCTCTGCGACGGGCATTCATCTTGTCGTGATGCAGAGGCTTAAGTGCAATGATCCGTGTAGGCTGTGCTGGTAGAGACACCTATGCCAGAGGGGCTCATGGTGAGTGCGAAACTAAGAACTGCCGCCCCTCAGTGTCTGATAGCGTCTGTTTCCCAAGTGGAGCGGCTATCAGTTCCCTGTACCCCTTTCAATGAGACTGGGCACTCTGTCAGGGTATGTCCGTTTTCTTGGGTCAGCCTAGATCCACGGTCCACTGTCTGAAACCCACGAGCGTCTGTGCACCACATTGGTGCGGCTCGGTGGTCTGCCTAGCCCACACTAGGCAGCACTCATAACTACATGGTAGTATGTATAAAATGAAAACCCACGCCCACCCATAGTGAAAAAGAAAGTAAAATGCTCCAAGTATCCGGTCGGGGACTTAATAATCACCGGAGACCCTATTCCCGCGGTAGCGATTTCAGGCAGCGGTGAATCGAGTGTTACTGAGATCCGGGCTAGTCAGGTTGGAACGCCAGGACTGACTGGTCTGCAAGTTACTGGTGTCACCAGAAATGCAGGAGGAGGCTCGGGAAAACCAGAGCTATCCAAACGCGAATCAACTGCAAGAAAAAGGCGGCGAAGTGCCTCTGGACTCACTCCAAGCACTTCGAAAGCAGCCAAGGTCCGTGCTGCTAAGGCAAAAATCCCTGTTTTAGGTGCTGTAGGAACGCATCAAGGTTCTACAGCTAAACCAGTGCCGGCTGTGAGCAGCGGAACTGCAAACCAGATTTTGGGTTCCGATGTCTTACCCCCCGCCAGTAAGGTAACAGCAAACAAGACTTCGGGTTCGCAAGCTGTGCTTCCAGCCGTAAAAGGCAAAATAATACCCCCACGACACGCCCCACCTGCCGGAAGGGCCTTTTTGAAACGGCGTGCTGCCGTGAAATGTGTTGACCAGTTGGGCAAAAAGCCAGCTAAGTCCCTCACGAAGGCGGAATATACCTCTTTAAAATGGGCAAGATTTCATCTAGCTGGCCTGCAAAAGCCCCCTTCTATATCTACGGATGTGCCTAAACGGCAAACATCTGAGGAGGGGGCTTAAGCGCAGAGTCAGCAGCCCGCTACAAGGCGTCCAAAGATAAGTCGATAGACAGGAGCTTTAATGAGGTTGCAAAGGACAACCTAGTACGTGCCGTCATTGACAGGAATGATGCGGATAGCTCCATCTTCCATGCTAACTGGGAGGTGGTACGCAAGAAACTGATGGGAGTGTTCTGGAGGGTCATCAAAGACAATTTAGGTCCCTTCCTTCAATGTGACGACGCAGGTTGGTTTCGTAGACGTGTCAAACTCATGGCATGTTCAAACGAGCGTTAGGCTATGCTATTAAGGCAAGCCGTCGCCCTTTTGGTAGGCCTATGGGAAGGAGCTAAGCTTGACGTGGTAACTCGCGAAGAGATACCCCGCAGGCCTAGAGTCACGGCACAAATACCAGACGAACCGGCTGAACCAAAGGAAATAATGGAGCTTATTCAGAAAGAAAATCCTGAACTACCAACCAGTGACTCGAGAGTAGCAAAGGTTTCCGAGCTTGAAGTCGCATCAAGACAGATCATTGTCCTGCCGAGTCAGGAATAACTAGCGCCGCCGAGAGAGACGAGGAACGATCTACTACGGTTTCGAAACGATCCTTCTTCGTGTCTATCGAGGCAAAGACAAGGGTAATCTGACTCCGGAAGGTGATGAACCTATTACGGAAGATATGGTAAATGAAGAGACTGCTAGTCTGATCTCTGCGAAAGGCACCCTATCAAACTCTGAGTTTGTGGGTGAATTCTTCGAGAGAATTGAGGAGGCAGTTGACGAGGAAGCCCTCTTGGATTCGGACCAAGATAACGCCAGCGTCACAACCGTATTCGCATACAGGGATGGTGAAGGTAACTAGCCCAAGAACCATGGCTTCATCAAGGTAGGGTTTGCGGGCTCGGTGTTAGAGGCTTCAAGCTGCTATATATGAATGGTCCACGTAAAATCAGATCAAGCATAGTGGCTAAAAGCAATTTGAGTATCTTCAATCTCTCTGATTACAGTGATGAAGATACGGTAGCAGATGCCTGGGAGACAAACAAGGGCACGGTTATAATTGCCTCCTGCTACATAGAACATGAGTGCGAATCAATACCATCAATGCCAATGCACACCATGTCGTGTGGGGTAGCTCGGATTCCAATGCAAGGGGTGAGTCTCTTTTTGATTTCATTCTTTGTAATAATTTAGACGTTGTGAACGTTGGGTCAGAACCCACTTTTATTGTAGTGAATAGAAGGGAGGTTCTTGACGTGACGCTAGTTAGCACTAAGCATTCAGATTTGTTTAGAGCATGGAAAGTCTCTGGTGACTGCTCGTTCTCTGATCATAGGTAGGTATATTGAATTCGATGTGGTAGTTTGGGTACTTGGTGTCATGCCCCGACAAACAGAAGAAAAACGGACTGCGAGCGACAACGGTCCCTCCTCTCAGGTTTTTTTCGAGTCCACCGAGAATAGAAAATCGGCGGGACAGTGAAATTGCGGTGAACGCATTGACCAATGCGTTTGAACGTGCGACTTTGGAATCTTGCAGAATTAATATCTGCCGAGGTAAGAGCAAACCACCCTGGTGGTGCTCTGATATTGCGGAGGCACGTAAAGCTTCCTGTAGGCTTTTCAATGAGGCTAAGAGATCGGAAAATTGGTCAGCTAACAAGTCCTCAGCGAATAGATTTAAAAACATGGTAAAAAAATGCGAAGCAAAGGTTTTTTAGATCCTACTGCAGTGGAGTGGAGGGTTCTTCCGAGACGAGCAAATTTCGTAAAATTCTATCGGCAATGCCTATTGCCATAGTTTCATTAAGAAACCATGTGGCAATTGAACACTGAGTTCATAGGAGACCCTAGAGGTTCTTACGGAAACTTATTTTCCGGGCTGTGCTCCTTTTAGGGAAGAAGATTCAGCCTTCCTTGACTGCCGCGCATCAGTTTCGTTCTTTATAAATAGGGAAGGACTTATGTGAGCTCTGGGTAGTTTTGACCTATTTAAATCAGCGGGCATTATCCCGGCTGATTTACAGCAAAATTCGGATATTGTTATACCATGGTTTATTCGGATATACACAGCATGAATTGCATGGTAGTATATCCCGGAACCGTGGACTTTACGCTTCGTGGTTTTCATTCTCAAGGAAGCGAAGACTACGCACTCTGAACCGAAAACTTTAGAATGGATAATTGACCTCCATTTGAGGAGGACGATTAACCCGGACCGACCCTCCGCCTCTCAACATGCGTATGTCAAGGGCACATCTGTTGATACGGCACTACACACGCTTGTGGGGTTTATAGAAAAATCCCTAGAGCATAAGAAATATACATTGGTTGCCTTTCTAGCATAGAAGGGACCTTCAGCAATGTGAAACCGGAGGCCATTACGATGGCCCTGGAGGGACTGAACGTAAGTCGGTCGATAACAAGCTTTGTATGGAATCTATTGACGAATAGGGTCATTACTTTCAGTATGCTGCAAGCTACCAAATACAGGGTAGCTTAGCGGCATACATCACAAAGGGGGGTATTTTCTCCCCTTCTTTGGAACCTTGCCATGAACGCATTGCTGACAGAAATGGACTGCAAGGGGTTCAGGACTGTGGCATATGCGGATGACGTTGCGGTTGCAGTGTCAGGAAAGTATCCTGACACGTTATCACAATGTCTGCAATCGGCGCTGGGTTGCATCAGTATGTGGTGTACCAAGAGCGGGATTAGCGCGAACGCTCGGAAAACAGAACTTGTGCCCTTCACGAGAAGAAACAAGATTCCAGCTTTTCTGCCACCACTCCTCAATGTAGGCTACAGGATCAATGTAGCGTGATTCAGGCTGACATCTCAGCCATAAGAAGGGCGGCTTGCCGGATGAGATACCACTGAATATACGGAAAGGAAATCCTAATCGGGTGTCTATACGATATCCAGAGTGGTTTGTGAATACCGGACATCTCTGAACGAGATGGAGAGACATTCCGTCCTGGAACTATTTTGGGTGCCGGCACACTCGGGCATACCCGGAAATATAGACTCAAACGAACTCGCTAGATCTGGAACTCGGCTGAGAGACAGGGAGATAGATCCACTGGTGGGAGTAGCTTTAAGCTGCCGTAGAGCTTTATTTCATCAGGAACTCTTTAGGGCCGCGTAGACTATATGGTATGAAGGGATCACCTAAACAGTCTCGAGCCATTGTGGCCTCAGTATGATAGTGGGAGATCCGCAAATCAACTGAGCTATCCTCGAGGGCAGCTGGGTACACTGGTGGCTGTGCTGACAGGGCACTGTGTCATTGGTAATGATGCTAGGAGACTAAATCTTTCACATCATGACTACTGTAGAAGTTGTGAGGATGAGCAGGCAGAGGAAACGGTGGAGCATCTGCTCTGCCATTGTCCAGCTCTTTCTGGGAATAGAGCGGTCATTTTCGGCAGTCTGAGACAGCATGGTCTTGCAGACTTATCGGTCGATGCGATGTTACTAGAATAAACTCGTTTATCCGGTCCTCAGCATGGTTTGGATATGGATCTTTGATGGTACCGTAGGGACCTGAATCTGATCCTTGTAAATTCTATTCCAGGTGACAAAACGGAACCATTAGGACCCAAGTGAGTCGGTCTCATTACGCCGACAGCCTTTGCAATTTAACCTAACAGTTTTTTTAAAAAGACTATTGTTTTTAAATTAAGTTAATAAATTCAAGTTTTCTTTATTTTTCTTTTTAGGTTTATTTTTTTCAGTGGTATGTGCTATGGTTAACTCATGGTATAGTATTGCTAGTTTCTTTTTCTTCTGGAACTTTTTTCCAGCGCGTTTCTACTTTTTTATGCCAATTTGTTGGTCCTGGTCCTTTTTTCTACAAACGATGTGTTAAATACTTGTGTCATTGCTTGTGTTATTTCTACAATATCCATTTCCGACTCCATAAAGTATATATATTCTGACTTCTTATGCATAGCGAAGTCGATTATGCGATGTCCGTCTGTTCGTGCTAGTGTTAAAATCAAATTTACCTAGGCGAACTTGATTTCACAAAAAAAAATAAAATTGTGAATCAATAAGATATAGTTTCGAAAGAGGTGTTATTGGAAATCAGCATGAGCTGTTCATGTCCTTCGTGGCAGCAGGCAAAATACAACGCCTAGCTCTATTGTTTTGTCATTTGGAAAAATAAGGTAACTCAAAACAAAAAAATATATAAATGGGTCGATAGAGAATTAAAAAATAAGAAAAAAATATGAAGTTAAAAAATTGACGATCGCCCATATTTTCCAAGTGACGGGGCTCTGAAATTTTGAAACTTTTTGTTTAATATCAATATAGGTATCACTTTAAAGCTTTTGAAGAGATCTTTAAGAAAATACTAAAATTTTTTCAAAATGATTAACCCATTAAGAGCCGATGTCATTTTTATGTAAAATTTTATATATGTATGCAGTACCAAATTTTTTTATTTTTTATTCTCTGCCACCACGATATTTGCTTTTTTGATTGGAGTCAATTCACTTAATTAGATTTACATAGATGCCGAAGGGTATATAAGATTCGGCATAGCCGATATAGCACTCTTTCGTGTTTAATTTCAAAAACCAATACACCTCTAAATTTTTCTTTATAACCCATTTTTTTAAAGATATCACAAGTCCTAGCATCGGTCATTGTCGCACGTCACACATAACAAACTAGATTCTGCAGCAAACAAACCAATTAACTAAAGCAGGTTTTTGTATGGAAACGGCTGATACAGAAGCCCTTAATATACTACTAAAGTGTGCGTACCAAAAACATAAATTACATGAATCGTCCGATTCAAAGTAAAGTTTTTGACAAAAGACCACAGCATCAGAAAAATTCGCGTCCAGTCAAATACCAAAGAAACTTCAACATTGAGGAATTAAGTCGCAATAGTTACAACTTGACTCTGTGCGAAGATGATTTCCAAGACGAATATCCAATTGAAGACTATGAAGATCAACAGCTACAGGTAGATTATGATCGTGTCGAGCATACCGATGTCCATTTTTTAAATTTGAACCACTCTTTGTTACCATATATCGAATGTAAAACGAGGATTGGAAATCTTTTAAAATTTTTAATTTTACCGGAATCAGTAAAAAACTATATACCAAGTCTATACCGATGTAAACAATTTTTAGCAGAATTAGTAGGTGGAGATATCCACATAACAAAACGTACCTTTATCAATCTGTTTAATATACCCATCCCAATATTATTACCCGCGTTAAAAAATAGGCACATGAGCTAAACCCAAGCATATGGAAAAAAGTACTTGATAAAAATTTTCAAAGTTATTTACATACCTGTATGAAGAATTTACATGCACCATTATAGTGGTTGGTGAAATAAGACCATATAATAAAAACCCAATTTATTTAAAGTTTTATCTATACCCTTTATTATTAAAAGACGAAGTGGAGCCACAGGTAAAAAAATTTAGATGCTTTCATTGTACGACCTTCTAGATCACCATGCAATTCTCCGGTATGGATTGTCTTAAAAAACCTGACTCGCTGGGAAATAAGCAATATAGACTTGTAATATATTATCGCACATCGAATTCAGTTAAAATATTCGAAACTTACCCAACTCCAGATATAAATAAATCATTATTATGTTTTGTCTACATCGATGACGGAATGCGATCATGACAAGCATTTGGAACAAGTTTTTAAGACTTTAGAACCGGAAAAAATTGAAACAATTTGTAAATTTCCAATCCCCGAAACCTTTAAAGAGTTAAGCTCATTTTTGGGACCTTCAGGTTACTATAGGCGATTTGCAAGAGATTATGCCAAAGTATCAAAACCTCTAACGTCTCTCTTAAGAGGGGAAGGAGGTCGCATTTCAAAAAGACAGTCAGCAAAACAATATATTACTCTTAAGAATGCTGATTTAGAATCATTTAAAAAATTTAAAAAGGTCATTAGTATCGCAGGATATTATTCTTGCATACCCAGGTTTTTAAAAGCCTTCTGAATTGAAAACCGATGTATCAAATTATTCCTTGGCTGCAATGTTGTCTTAATCTGATCGGCCTATTCCATTAATCTCGCGAACGTTGAGTAAGACAGAAGAAGAACATTATGAGACCAACAAAAATGAGATGCTAGCCATAATTTGGTTTTTGAATTCTTTTAGCAATAATTTGTATGGTAAATCAAAAGTAATAATCCGTACTGACCACTTATGCAATAAATTATAAAAACAATAATGGTAAGTAAGGTGAAACGATGGAAGGCGAAACGATGGAAGAGTAGAGGTGAAACGATGGAAGAGTATAACTATATAATGGAGTACTTTCTGGAAACTCTTATACGACGGAAGTAAGCTCCGTATCATCGGTAAGCCAGCACAGCTATGAAAGTTCAGGAAAAACCTCATTTCGAGTGTAGAGTACCCTAATAACTTGTTTAAAAACCAAATATTTCTACGTAATAACTCAATTCCGTTTTACAAATTCCAAATAATATTTCCAACATATCTTTATCATGAAATACATAAAACTACAGTGAAGAAATCTTATCTACATTTTAAAGAAATATCTAAATCCATCAATGAGAATTGGTATCAAATGTTCCGAACCAATAATGGGAAAGATACAAAGAATATACCCACTTCATTTTGCTAATTTTAAAATAAGGTTCACACAGAATAAGGTCAAAGACATCATAAATAGAGCAATAAAGAATCACAAGAGCAACAGAGAAGCACATAGAAATTATAAGGAAAACAAGGTCCAAATACTTGCAGAAAATTACTTTCCAAAGTTACTAAAAAAGATAAAAGACCTGATATCCCAATGTGCAGTTTGCAAAAAAAATAAATATGACCGCCATTCTATCAAACTAGAAATTCAGAAAACTACCATCCCGCAACATCTTAAACATATTTTCCGCATTGATATCTACCAATAAAAGATTATAGTCCTGGTGGTATCATATATAGATATATACATATAGGTTAGAATAGAAAAAAGGTTAGGCACTAAGAGAAGGACAAATCAACTACAGTATTGACAGAATCTGGAAGAATCATACATAAAAGCAACATAAAGATATTACGTTAATTGGATTTGTTCCGCCAGTAAATATTTTACTTTCGGTGAAAACCGTCGTCTGTGGCTGTATACTTGGTACGTTTGGCGAGCGCTTTCGATGTGATAACATAATTTTCAAGCCGCGTGTTTGTTCTGAAGAGGTAGTGTTAAGGATAGATAGTGTAAAGAATAAAACATGGTGAGTTTAGGTAATTTTGTCCGTTTAGATGGTATTATGCAGATAGATTGCCTGATATGTGTCATGTTTATTGGGGTAAATAGTTTAATATTTGCGTTTTTTATTATTGGATAGGTAAGTGTGATCATCTGTGGGTGTTTTCGTTTGTAATAGGGTTTTAACAATTTTAGTGGTGTAAAAATCTTGTCAGAGTGTTTACCTGTTCGCTAATAGTATCTCCGCTAAACGTTAGTGTTTTGTAGATTTCCAATTTTTCAGGAATGTCTACTCTTCGTCCTTTTTCACTTGGGTGTAATTATGTAATACATTCATCTATTTCTCTTGGTTCATGTCCATGTGTGTTAAGGTGTATTGCGAAATTGGAGTCTTCCCTGTTCCTTTTGTATGATCGTATGTGTTCTGTAAACCTTGTTTTTAATGTTCGCCCAGAAACAACCGATAAATTTAGCACCAGCGGAGTATACAGACTAACTTGCACCTGCAACCATACATACATCGGACAAACTGGACGAACACACACGATGTGGATCAACTCACACCAACAGAAATCGAACGGCTGCAATTCCTATCACTAGAAAACTTTCATGAACGACATATAAACAACACCAAACCAATTTCTTAATTTAGTAATTCAAAAGAAATAAGAGAATTATACCTGGCATTAATAGTTTTAGCAATAATGATTCCTCTTGCAATACTGGCAATACTGTGGAAAAATAAACAAAAATTTTATTTGTAAACGAAATAACAAAGCCCATTAAGGTCGATTACTCTATTAACATCAAGCCTGTGGAAGTACAAGCAATACTATTCTACAATAACTTTACACTTAATGACATATAATTTTTGCACTCGATTGGTGATAATCGAATTTAAGGAGGGTAGAGTTAAGGAACTAAATATTTAAAAGTTACACACTTATAATTTAGACTCAATTTCAGTTAATATGACATTATGAAGTTGAACTAAATACAGTTCAAATTAAAATTTACTTATTTACAGAAGCGTTTAAATCATTAAAACTGATTTCCGCTCCAAAAGCAGTTTTTGTTAAACCGAAAATAGAGTGCCAAATATTAACTATTGCGAAATATTTAAAGAATATAATAATATAATCAAAAAATTATCTTTCGCTAATATGGCACATTTTATTGACCTAAATAGACACATTACAAAATATTTAACTATAAAATCCTTCCCACCTAATTTCAGCTTTTATTCCCTTGGAGTAACAATTAAAGCAATAGTAAAACTTAATATAATATGTTAATATGCGCCTCCGTTACAGCGCATTACAAAACATTTTCTCGACTTGCTTAGCAGTTGCATCGACTTCAAAACGTTAATTTTAGCTGATTTAAACGCGCATAGTCCTTTTTAGGGTTCACCATGCTCAAATCGTCGGGACAAAATGTTAGAGGAATTCTATTTGCAATATAATTTAACTGTTCTTAACAAGAGATCCCCTACTCACTTCTCAACCCACTCTACACTTACACATGTAGACATCTCACTCGTAACTCCCTGCTTATATCCATAAACTAGCAACACCAACAACTATATTTAAAAAAAAAATCAAGTTTAAAACTTACATAGCAAATTGGCAAATATATCAAAATTTAAATAACCACAAAATTCTTAATTTGCAATTGACGAATAACAGCAATAAGGATGCAGCAAACGAATCTATTCCTAGAGCCTTTTCTTGTATAACACGTAAACCTGTGCATAGGTGGAGCAAAGAACTTGGGCAAATGCAAAAATTCAAACAATCCTGCTGGTACAAATTTAAAAACTGTCCTACACTGAAAAATAAAATTGAGTACAGAAAAGCTAACGCGGTTTTTAAAGATACGCAAAAATTGCAAAGTCAGAATCATTTTTTAAATTTACATCCAAAACCAGTGCTTCATCTTCATCTAGAAATTTATGGTCAAAGCTTAAAATGTTTCAGGGGAATAAAACTAGACAAACGATTGAGTGTATGCTAAGAAACTACCCACTTTGATTCAAAGTAGTTTGCGTTAACACGTTGACTGCCACGCGTGTTTACAACAAAATCCCCGTCAGGCCACCCGTGCCACTGTAAGATGCGTGCTCTGCTACCGCATGTCTGTTTACATTTCTTTCGGTACTCTCACCTCGATATCTATTACGATCCTCATTTATCACGTTATTACTCTGCACGAGCAGTTGTAATCTTTGCCGTGTACTGAGTAGTACAACTAATATCTCTGCCCAACTAATATCTCAACCGCAACTTTGCAGTGAATGCTTCAATATTTTGCACTGTAAATAATTTTGTTAATAAACGATTTTTAAAAAAATTCAACAGTATTATTATCTCCTGTCATATATTTACCTAAATATGTTCGGAAATCCTTTGGAAGGAGTCACCCGACGTGGCCTGATGAGAACTCTTGCTGTCACCCGAATACGGGTGACGTGGCCTGATGAGAACTTTTGCTGTCACCCGAATACGGGTGACACGGCAGTTAACGTGTTAAAGTATTCAATGGTATAATTGATATATACGTGATTACATTGATAATAAACAAAATATCACATTATTATAATCAACTTAATTCTTGTTGTAAAGCACCAACTTATCCAGTAGGAGTTTCTAGGAAATCTTTGCAAAACTACATACGATTGAGGCTCGGCCATAGTATATTAACTCACCAACATTTGATGGATGAAAAGCCAGCACCGAAATACCTTTTCTGTCCTGAACCTAAGATGACGATGCAGCACCTAGTCAACAAATGTCATCATACAACTTCAATATGCAAAGTAAATAATTTTTCATTTTTTAACTTACTTCCAAATATATTTTAAAAGAAATATTTATTACAAGATTTAAAATACGTATCTATCGCCTTAATTCTTTGTATTTTTTCATATTAATTTTGTTGTTGTTGTGCTTAACATAGAGCTGATGGCCCTAGCAGCTAGTGCTCGTAATTCTTCGGTAACTTGTAATAATTTATTGTTTCTAAGTTATTCATACAATAAATAAATTAACTATAAATTGACTTTAAGAAAATAGTTGTAATTAAATTTAAGAAATGATTTTAGTTTTAGTTTATAACAAGAATTCATAAAATAGACACACACTGCCTTATCAATAATTAAATAAAACTAATATATATATATATATATATATATATATATATATATATATATATATATATATATATATATATATATATATATATATATATATATATAAATATATAAATCTATGGGTTACTACCCATAAAGAAAAGTTTTTAAAACTCACATATTTTAATTGCGGTCCATCCGGTCCAAGGCCACAATACGGGCGAATATGTTATGTTAACATCAATGAGGTCTCCATTTTGTTTTTTATAAGGATGCCATATTGGTTCACTTAATATAAGTCCTCTAACAGAAATTCCATTTAATATCGTTACATTTATTATGGATGGCATGCTTCCACAGTACAACGGCTGAGAACTGTATGGCCACATATAGGGATCGTTGTAATCAACATATGGTGGACTCAGAGTAATTTTTGGTTGATAGGAAAGAAGAAGTTCCATACTTTTTAAAATATTTAGCTTTCCATAACCCTGTTCAAACATGTTATTGTGTTGCAGTTTTGTTGCTCCTTCAATAATAATTTGCTTTATAGATGAGGGATTAATAACATCAGCTTTATTTGGAGCTCCACTTAATAAAAGAGCAATTGCGCCAGCAACTACGGGCGAAGCTACTGATGTTCCTGATAGAGAGCGACAACCACCGTCCCAATTACTACCTTTAACTTGATTTCCATAAGTTACAATATCCGGTTTAAGCCTTCCATAACCAGATGGCAACTCCCACGCTGTCATACCTCTTGAGCTAAATTTTGCTACTGTATCATCATCGTTTATTCCACCAACACCTATTACGTCACTTTGGTCGGCAGGATTATTAATAGTTCCATAAAGTGGACCATTATTGCCAATCGCTGACACAAGTATTACTTTATTTGCTGACAATTCTAAAACTTTATCCACAAAAGGCTTATCCATAAAGTCGGGTCCACCAATACTTAAGTTTATAACATTAATTTTTCTGAACAAAGCATAGTTAAAAGCATCAAGGAACCAGGAAGTGTATGAAACCTACAATACAAATGAATTTTTTTTATATTTTTTAAATATCTTAGTCAGGCTTATTATCAATGTTACTTTCTTCAGCAGTCTTTGGTCGAAGTACCTACTATTCACTCGTATGCAATTCATTTTCTGTCACAAAGTTTCGCTGGCTTTTAAAGCTGTGGGGATGGTTAAATCCATCAGAATCACCTACCTGAGAATTTAAATTAAAGGTAGCTACAAATGAAATTGAGATGAGAGAACGGCAGAAGTACAAATAATATGTAGCTCTTTAAAATACCATATTTTGCATGTATACATTAAAGATATGGAGAAAGAGTAAACGGCCTATCGGAAAATATCCGGTGAAACAGGTAAATACCTCTGTATTTACCAAAGGGTGAGTAAAAATATTTATTTATTTATGTAATTTAATTAAGACATTATTAATTAGTTTGTAACAATAACGCTCTACATTTGATGACATTATGTCTAATCTCATACTTCACATAGGGGTCCTGCGCGATCCCAATTTTACCAAAAACGGTTTCCTTACTGTAAGTTTGGGAACGACATTTTTCTTTGGCATACTATTCTTCAATTTTTATTTCACAAGTTGAATAAAATGGGGCCAAAGCGTAAAAAGAGTGAGACCGCGGTCCTAAATAAAAGGCTCCGGATATTCCTTATAAGGCCAACAATTGCAGTGGAGAAAATGGTGAAGAAACGGAGGATGACAGCTCAAAATATAAAAGAATATCCATGGGGGCGAAAAGTATGCCAAACTCGTTGACCGCCTATAACGAAGCAATTAATAAACTTAAAGCATGTGACAAGAAATTTTTCACTCACCCAATAAAAGAGGAAAGAAATTTAATCTTATACTATTTGGATTACCACAACTTGAACAAAAACAATATACGAAGAATTCAAAAACACATTCAACATAGAACCTCTTAAACCATCAGATCTAACCCCGACGATGAGTTCTTTTAAACCACACCAACATTAAAGATTTAATTATTTTAAAGGCATTCTTTTAAATAGCCAAACAAGTGCCATGTGTCACTTAAAAACTCATCAACAAAGGCAGGCAAACACATGTGAATTGTTTTAAAATACTGCCGCCTGTACACCTCTTGAAGTGACAATGATTTTATTGCTATGTGTGTGTGTGGCACACTTAAAGACCAAAATACCAAGTAAAATTATTTACATTAAATTAGACATACATATTACGTTACACCAAAATTCCAGTCGCTGTGGGAAACAATAAATATTTTTAAGAATAATCTAATTACATTTAAATTCCTAAAACATTCCCACAGTGATAATGAAAAACAAGTGAAATTAAAATCTAGGATCTTCTCATAAGTAGTATATAAGCTGAATTAATTTTAAGAACAAATCAATCTAAATTTCAAAGCAAAGCTGAAAGCAACTATTGCTAACTTGCTGTAAAATAAAGATTCACTTAAAACCCAAAAATTATTTAAACGTTTTCATTTTTATGTTTAATGGTTTTATGGCTATCCTGCCAGATTCTTAATAAGGAAAAATAGCAAATATTGCTTATCCTTATTTTGAATAAAAGGATAATAGGATCCAACAGAGAGAGCTTAAGCTTAGTTGGATCCCTATTTTAAAAATTAATCATTCACTAGAAGGAATATTATAAAATAGGCTGTTTTATGGAAGAAAGCCTAGAAGAAATCCTTCAGAACATCCAAGAGGCAGAAGCCAGGTGGAAGGCACTGCTAAAAGAGGGTGAGGACCCAACAAACAAGCCGTCAATACTAGCAGTAGGACCACGGCCAAAAACACTTCAACCGAAAGTTCCAGAAGTAAAATATCCAATTTTTCCGCTACCCAACACTAAAAAATCCAGAGGGGGAAGAAGGAACATCTTAAAAGTGCAACTAAGAGCACTGCGACATCAACAAACCTACGCCACGGGCAGAGAACTAGAAAAAATTTTAATAGAAATAGCAGACACAAGACGCAGAATAAAGGAAATTCAAAAAAAAAACAAAAAAAATTTTGTAAATAACTTAAGTTATTAAGCCACAAAACAAAATAAAAATAAAAATGTCAACAACATATATATAATAAGATTTAAATTTTTTAAAAAAGAAAAGAAAATATATCCATAATATATATGCGATATACATAAATTTATTAAAATTTTTTTTTTAACGGTCCTTGTACAAATTTCTCTTTAATATGAACAGGAGTAGGAACAAAATTAGGGCAAAGAATCCGATTAGGTGGAATAGCATATCACCAGAACCTTCTTTACAAAATCAAATTGAATGGCTAACAAGCTACTGGAAACTAATAGGATTACAAGAAACTCCCACAGAGGAGGATATTACCGATAAAACTCGATTAGAAGAAGAAACAATAGCTGCAATTAGATGGTCAGAAAAATTTGAAGTAGAAAATAAAGAAAATAAAATTAATATTGGTATTCAAAATGGGTAAAACTGAGTCAAAAATAGAAAACCCAAACGCTAACGTAATAAGTAAAGTAGAAATTGTAGACCATAGTAAAGAAATTAATTCATTATGGGTTTTAACATTGATGTTAGTAATTATAGCAGCAATAAACTTAGCTCTTAAACTATATATATTTCACAAAAGATCGCTTAGAAAGAAATATGCTAGTAGAGCAAATGATTTAGATAAAATTTAGTTTGCTTTAATGGACTGGAAAGATATACTACAAAAAGCTAGAAATATTAAAGAAAATTTTGAGCATTCATACAAATGTTTAAATCAAGATAGACCAATAAAAAATGAAACAGTCAAGTACCATCTAAAAAACTTATTACAATATTTAGAAGAAATAAGAATATTATTTAACGTAAATTACAAAAGACTGACAACAGCTCACCAAAGAGCTGCTGATGCGATTTAACCATTCGTGTAACGAAAATAGCAACCAAAAAGGGTATAGATATTGAGTTACCGAATACAATACACGAAAACGTAAACATCGAAATTTGCACGGAAAACAATATGAGTCAAACGGTAGTCGAATTTATGAACACAGCTGATTCCAGAATTTGACGGTAAGTCAGAAAATCTTCCGTCATTTATTGACTCTTTACACCTAGTAAATACAATACAAGGAGCTCATGAGTCAACTGCAGTCTCAATAATTAAAACAAAGTTGAAGGGTACTGCAAGAAACCTAATAAGCGGTGAAAAGACCATAAGCGAAATCATTCAAAAATTAAAAACTTCAGTCAAAGGAGAATCAGTAGAAGTTCTCACTGCAAAAATTATGAATATTAAACAAAATAATAAAACGGCTAACGCATATTGTAGTGAAATTGAAAATTTATCTAAATCCTTGGAAAATGCATACATTTCCGATGGATTAACATGCGAATTAGCCACAAAATATTCTACACAAGTTGCTGTTAAAGCAAAAACTGCACCATCGATAAGGTAAAGCTTATTATGGAAGCAGGACAGTTTAATAGCATGAATGATGCTATAAGCAAATTTGTCAACAGTTGCACAGAAGCAACTGGACAACAAAATGCTATATTATACTACCGGCAAAGACAAAATAATAGGTACAATTCTTTCCGTGGAAATACCTATCGTGGAAGAAATAATTTCCCACGAAATAATAATATAAACAATAGACTATCTTTTAACAGTAATAGGCAGTCACATAATAATAATAATAACAATAATAATACTAATAATAGGTACAGTCAACGACCTAACAATTATCGTAGAAACGGAAACTACGTAAGAGCAGCAGAATCAAACCAAATTGATTCGGAAAACCAACAAAATCCCCTAAGAGAAATTCTATAAATAACAAAATATACAATCTTAATCTCAACTTATGTTACTGCGTAAATTTTTTAATAGACAAAACCAATACACCAATAACCCTACTAACAGATACAGGAGCTGACATTTCACTAATAAAACTAACACACGTCCCTATAAATAAAATAAATACTAACAACATAACAACTCTAAGCGGAATAGGACAAGGTAAAATACGATCACTTGGAAACATATTTTTTGACTTAGTTAGAAGTTATACGCCAGGTTAGAATATTATCTACAGAAACCGAATTATTAATTCCTAACCAAGAAATAGAACCAGGTATTTTTATTGCAAACACAATAGTAACAACAAATAAAGCTTTTATTCGTATATTAAACACTAACAATACTATCAGTAAATTTAACCAAATTAATATAAAAACCGAAAACATCTCAAACTATAACATATTTAACAATAAATCAAGGTCAAATATGGAAAGAAACAATAAAATCTTAAAAATTCTAGAGAAAAACTTTCCTGAACAATTTAAAAATATATTAACAAAACTTTGTAGTTCATATTGTGATATTTTCGGTTTAGAATCAGAAAAATAACAACAAATAATTTCTACGAACAAAAGTTGAGAGTAAAAGATACAACACCTGTATACATTAAAAACTATAGAATCCCACATTCACACAAAGAGGAAATAGATAAACAGGTTAAAAATTTAATAAAAGACAGAATAGTGAAACCTTCATACTCTGAATATAACAGTCCAATTCTGTTAGTACCAAAGAAATCACTACCTAATTCAGAAGGCAAAAGGTGGCGACTCGTGATAGATTATAGGCAAATAAACAAGAAATTAGTAGCAGATAAATTTCCATTACCAAGAATAGATGATATTCTGGATCAGTTAGGAAGAGCTAAATATTTTTCTTGTCTTGACTTAATGTCAGGATTTCATCAAATACCCTTAGATAAAAATTCACGAGACTTAACATCATTTTCAACAACAAATGGTTCTTACAGATTCACAAGGTTACCATACGGCTTAAAAATTGCTCCCAATTCTTTTCAAAGAATGATGACACTTGCATTCAGTGGATTAAAACCAGATCAAGCATTCCTTTACATGGATGACTTGGTCGTACTGGGGTGTTCTGAGAAACACCTGCTTTCAAATCTACAAAACGTCTTCGACTTATGTCGCAAATTCAACCTAAAATTACATCCTGAAAAATGTTCATTCTTCATGAAAGAAGTTACATATCTTGGTCATAAATGTACAGATAGAGGAATATTACCAGATGATAGTAAATATTCAATAATAGAAAATTATCCAACACCAACAGATGCGGATAGTGCAAAAAGATTTATCGCATTTTGTAATTACTATCGAAGATTTATAAAAAATTTTTCTGAATATTCCAGACACCTATCAAGACTAACCAAGAAAAATGTTAAATTCGAATGGACTAAAGATTGTGAGTTTGCGTTTAAGTATTTGAAAAAATTAATGAGCCCCACCTTACTGCAATACCCAGATTTCACAAAAGAATTTTGCATTACTACAAATGCAAGTAAATTCGCTTGTGGAGCAGTACTAACCCAAGAATATGATGGTAAACATTTACCCATTGCATACGCCTCAAAAACGTTCACTAAAGGCGAAAGCAACAAATCAACAATCGAACAAGAATTAACTGCCATACATTGGGCTATAACACACTTCAGACCATACATATATGGAAAACATTTTCTTGTTCGTACTGACCACAGACCGCTATCTTATCTATTTTCAATGAAAAATCCAAGTTCAAAATTAACAAGAATGAGACTTGATCTGGAGGAATACAATTTTACAGTTAAGTACCTTAGGGGAAAAGATAATTATGTTGCCGACGCACTTTCAAGAATAAGCATAAATGACCTAAAAGACATGAGTATTAAAATTTGTTCTATATTAAGAGTCACGACTAGATCGATGACGGATAACAAAGAAAACAAAAATAATAGAAATATTATAAATAATCAGCATAATAATAATAATAAGAAAAATAATGAGCCCAGTATATATGTACCATTAAACAACACTGACGTCAGAAAATATTATAAACTTAAGATGTTCCCCGGAAGATGTTACATCAAACGAGGAAAATCTATAGTGACATATATACAAATTAATGATTTGTTTACTAAAGGGAACTTTGACTTAGGACAATTTCTCCCTAGGCTCGAATATGTGGCCGGTAAACTTAATATAAATAAATTACAAGTGGCACCTAGTGAGAAAATTTTTGAATTTATCTCAATTAATGAATTTAAAATAATGGGCAATAAAATATTAAAGAATATTAAAGTAGCGCTACTAAATGAGGTGACCCAAATTGATAGTAAGAATGCCAAGGCAATTCTCGAAATAATGCTGAAATATCACGATGATCCCATTGAAGAAGGACATTGTGGAATTTATAGAACAATAGAAAAAATAAAACGATACTTTTATTGGAAAAATATGTCTAAGGATATATCAAATTATGTAAAATCATGTCATAAATGTCAAACATCAAAAACAACAAAACATTTAAAGAGTCCAATGACTATTACAGAAACACCAGATAAACCATTTAACACGGTGTATGTAGATACAATAGGTCCATTTCCAAAATCAATTTACGGAAATGAATATGCTGTCACACTAATATGTGACTTAACTAAATACTTAGTTACTATACCAATACGGGACAAAAGCGCAAAAACAGTCGCTAAAGCAATTTTTGAAAATTTCATACTCACCTACGGTCCAATGAAGACATTCATCTCGGACATGGGCACTGAGTATACAAATGAAACATTACAGGAAATTTGTAAATTTTTAAAGATAGAAAAACTAACTTCCACAGCTTATCACCACCAAACGTTAGGAACAATAGAAAGAAGCCACAGAACTTTTAATGAGTATGTGCGCTCCTACATTCAAGTTGACAAGACAGATTGGGACGAATGGTTAAAATATTTTACGTATTGTTTTAATACAACACCATCAACAGTCCACAACTACTGTCCACATGAGCTAGTTTTTTCAAAACTTCCTAACAAGTTTGAACAATTCAATAAAGTTGACAAAATAAATCCGTTGTATAATATAGACAATTACGCCAAAGAGGCAAAATATAGATTAGAAGTAGCATATAAGAGGGCCCAACAATTATTAGATAGGAATAAAATTAAGCAAAAACAAAACTACGATAAAAATAGCTTAGAATACAATTTAAAAATAGGAGATTTAGTTTTACTTAGAAACGAAGCAGGTCACAAAGTAGAACCAAACTACAAGGGACCATTTGAAATTAAGAACATAGACGTAAGAAATAATGTTACTATAGTTGATAAGAAAAACAATAAAAAACAAATAGTACATAAGAATAGACTTAAGCTATATTATAACAAATAATACATAGCAAAAACCTTTAGTTAAGCAATCATGATTGTTAATAAGCAAATACAAAATAAAAATAAATAGTTAAGAACCTTATTTTTTAATTTTTCTTATAAAATAGAGACATTTTGTAAAAGAATGTCCATAAAACTATCGTTATATGAACATTCTTGCAAAAAATGGAGGTGTAGCATAATATGATTTAATTCTTTTAAACCACACCAACATTAAAGATTTAATTATTTTAAAGACATTCTTTTAAATAGCCAAACAAGTGTCATGTGTCACTTAAAAACTCATCAACAAAGGCAGGCAAACACATATGAATTGTTTTAAAATACTGCCGCCTGTACACCTCTTGAAGTGACAATGATTTTATTGCTATGTGTGTGTGTGGCACACTTAAAGACCAAAATACCAAGTAAAATTATTTACATTAAATTAGACATACATATTACGTTACACCAAAATTCCAGTCGCTGTGGGAAACAATAAATATTTTTAAGAATAATCTAATTACATTTAAATTCCTAAAACATTCCCACAGTGATAATGAAAAACAAGTGAAATTAAAATCTAGGATCTTCTCATAAGTAGTATATAAGCTGAATTAATTTTAAGAACAAATCAATCTAAATTATAAAGCAAAACTGAAAGCAACTATTGCTAACTTGCTGTAAAATAAAGATTCACTTAAAACCCAAAAATTATTTAAACGTTTTCATTTTTATGTTTAATGGTTTTACTTTGATAAAAACCAAATATCTAAGAAAGAGGTCATAAAAATTCAATATTTTTATGGTAGTGTAGTTCATTCAAGAAACGCCAAGCGAAGTGTTAAGAGCCCTACACAGTGCTCCAAATGTACCATGTTTGGTCACACGTCATCAAATTGTTTTAGAAGACAAGCTTGCCTAGACTGTGGTGGCCCCCATGACTATTCAATCAAGCAAAACATCAAATGATGGCCCGGTAATATACAAATACTTAAATTGCATTAAAAAACATCAACCACGGCGCTGATTATGTAAGCTGCCCGTCTCTCCGTGAGCATATAGATATCCGGGAGCGTGTCGCTAGAAATCGGCGCCCTATAGAAATTCGTAAAAGAACATTTAAACCAGAGCCTTTTATGTGGGATGACGATTTCAACCCAAACAATCGTGTCAAAAACAACTTTAACGAACAGCCGTCTCACACTAAAACGCCAAAAAGTTTTTACAAACCTCTATATTCAGCAGCAGCAAACTCTAGCAAAAATAAAGATTGTCACGAGTTGTCAAAATAGAAACTTCTTAAAAATGCAGCAAATGCAAAAACAAGTTGAGCGAAATGAGGGTTCGAGCGATGATGCTCAAACATGTCATATAAACAAAAAATGATTTCATAACCTATTTCCGATCTATTTCCGACCCCATAAAGCATATATATTCTAACTTCTTATGCATAGCGATTAAGCGATGTCCGTTTGTCCGTCCGTGTTAGTATTAAAATCAAGTTCGCCGAGGCAAACCTAAATCATATTTCATGTACGTGCCAGAGAACTGCAAGAGTGTCTATTTTTGATACTCTAAGGATACTCATCTTAAATGTGGTTGCGGTATGATCGCCACCCATTTCTTTTGTGCGAGTATTTACTATGCCCATTCCATTTAAGTATTGATGAGTTTTAGTCTCTAGCATACTCAAGCAAAATGTTTGCGATGCTGGCTTAACTTTACTTCGTAAAAAAGTTTTCTCACTTTCAGCATTCGTACTCATACTAACCAAGAGAGACATTTTAACGTGTGTAGTGTGATGAAAACAGAGTTACCAGATCAGAATTATTAAATCAAACACAATATCAAAAGTCGCCAATGTCTAAATTAGCTAACATATGTACATACTTCTTTGAAATCATGAAAGTTTATTTAATATATAACAGAAAATAAATTGAATAGAACGCGTAAAATTCGCCATTTTTTTATTTATTAAAAACACAACAACAGTTTACTAATAACTCAAAACTAGTTCATTGTTTCTTATATTAGGGTTTTTTAGGCTTTTTTTAATTCACACAGGATAAAAATTTATATATTAATTTTTTAAGCAAATAGATTTTTAAAATTAATAAATATGTATAAAAGCAATAATTATATGTAACAAAATAAAATGTGTCAACTAAAAACTTTATTGCAATTTATTATTTATGAGGTCTGATGAGATTCAGCCAATGCAATGCGTATGCGTATATACAGTTTTGTTTAAAACTAAAACAATTAGGTAATTTTCCTTTTATTCATGGATTCGAAAAATAAATTTATTTTATTTTTTATCATTCTGTTTACCTAAATACCGTTAGTAGCACGTTTATGACAACAAGGCGTATAAACTGAAAATATTTGTACATAAAAAGCAGCAACAAAATAAGTATATCTGCTTTAAAAAGCTGATCAAAATAATGGAATATGAAAATCTACGTTGTTTGCGTATGTGGTGCACGTGGGTTTTTTATAAATTATTATTGCCTTTAAAGTTTTTATTGCAATTTATTCATTAAATGTGTGTTGTATTTCATACCTATGAAAACGGTTGTTGCCTGCTTTTCTGCTTATAATGTTTAATTAATAGATTTGATCAAAATTTGTTTTTTTTTTATAAAAAGGATCTGCATAGAATGCAAAATTTCATAAAACGGAAGTAAACAATTTTAACATGGTAAAAATGTGGCAGGGCTCTTACAAATAAAGAGAAGTAAAAAATTCTCGCGTATGAGTATAGAAAATACATAAAATTCTGATTGTGATATTTCTGAAATTCGTATCTACTCTCTTTGTTTTAAATATAATCACAACAAAAACACTCACAAGGATGGGTAAAATAAACACCGCAACTTTTTATTGCGGTGTTTAAAATACTCGGGTATGAAAAACATAGAGTAAGTATGCGGTACACTCATGGTTGCGGTGTACTCGTGCCGTTCTCTGGTACGTGCCATTAAGGCTGGTTCACCCACAAGTTTCTGAAACATTTTTGGTTCGGAGAAATTTATTGTTTACTGAGAGTTTACTACACCATGGGTCACCCATTTCAGAAACATTTTTTTCTTTGTCTGATTTTTTATACCCACAAAATAATTTGAGAAAAGTTCAGCATTAATTTTTTATAGTTTATTTCACTAACTTTTAATAACCAAAAGCAAAAAATAAAAATTATAATTTTTAACAATATTATTTAACGACAAACAAAAACAGCAGTAAATTCAATTTCAAACTCGTACAGTATTCTTAAAATGCATCCCATTGACAGCAATCGCAGCCAACTTCGCAAATGTTTTGTTTTCTATTTCGGGGAATTACCCTTGCAGTGAAAATAGATAGTTTTTGTATAAAATTTGCAGAAAAAGGAACATGGGAAGGCAAAGAGGTCAAACTAGCACAGATATCAGAGAATTGATTGTGAAGCACAATAAAGATGGGAAATCTTTGAAAAAAATTTCCAAAATAGTAAATAGGAGTCACTCTACTATTCAATATGTGCTAAAACGTTACAAGATCAACAAACATAATTTTAACATCAGCTGATGAGCGCTACCTTGTGCGAAAGACAAAAGCAAACCCCTTTTTAAGTGCTCCGAAATTAGCTGCTATCGCTGAAAGTAAACTGGGGAAAGTAGTTTGCCCTCAAACGATTAAAAACATGCTCCATTGGGCCAATTTGAATGGTAGAAGAGTACGAGTTAAACCCCTAATTAGCAACCGAAATAAAAAGGTACGTCTGGAATTTGCAAAAACCCATCGTTTGAAAGATTTTTCATTCTGGAAACGGGTGATGTTTACCAACGAGAGTAAGTTCAACATATTTGGTCCGATGGCAAACCTTATGTGTGGCGTAAATCGAATAAAGAGCTCATTTCCAGAAATATGAAACATGGCAGTGGTAGCGTCATCGTTTGGGGATCCTTTTCAGCAGCTGGACCTGGCACACTTCACATCATTGATGAGATTATAGATTGGAATGTTTATTTAGATATTTTAAAACGAAATGTATGAAATGGCTGCTGTATAATACCCCACATGTTTTGGACACAAAGGCACAGAGCCCAGATATAAGCCCTAATGAGAACTTGTGGAGTTATCTTGACACAAAAGTTCGCCAGCATAGAATTTCTAACAAGGAAGACTTAAAGTATGCCCAATAGGCTAGGAGATGTAATTAAAAATAAAGGGATGCATACAAAATATTAATTAGTATATAAGCATAAAATATAAAACAATCTTTCAATTGTACGAGTTTGGCATAGAATTTACTGCTGTTTTTGTTTGTCGTTAAATAATATTGTTAAAAATGAAATATATTTTCTTTTTGCTTTTGGTTATTAAAAGTTAGCGAAATAAACTCTAAAAAATAAATGCAAAATTTTTCTCAAAATGTTTTATGGGTATATAAAATCTGACGAAGAACAAAGTTGTTGTGGTGTACGAGTTAGGCTTTTACCCACTGTATGTGCATAAATTTAAGAAAACTAATTATATTTGTGTCAATATAAAGAAATAAAAAAGTTAATATTTATAACAAAAAAAAAAAAACAACATTTGAGGTAAATTATTTGGTAAGAATAAAAGCATCTTTTTCTGCGATGGATGAAATGGATATAAATCATTTGCTACTCTTGTTCGCCATTGAAGTGACCAAAGTAAATTTACTTTTAAGATATATTATTATATTTATGAAAAACTATAATCAAAGATAAACAAGAGGATGGCTGTAAAACCACTTTTGAAACAAAGAGAAGCCAAAGGGTATTTTCACTCACTGATTTCTGAAATGCGTTTAAATGACGTAGATTCATTTATAAATTTTCATCGCATGGACCCCGGGACTTTCGATGAACTTCTGCAAATATTGGGGCCTTACATAAAAGATAAGCCTGTTCGCAAGCAAGAATATATTACTCCGTCAGAGAGGCTTTCCTTAACGTTAAGGTTGGTAATAATCTAAATGATTAAACAATTTTTTTTTAATTTTGTATTTTTAGATATTTAGCTAGCGGCGATTCCATGAAATTTGTTGGATATTATGGCTTTAGAATTGGTAAGTCAACTACCAGTAACATTATAAGGGAAACAACCAATTTAATATGAAAGAAAATGCAATTTGTCTTTCCAAACCCATAAAAAGCAATGTGAAAAGACATTGCCTTAAAATTTGGCAATCGCTGGGGTTTCCCCATCTGCTTGGGAGCCATAGGTGGCAAACATGTTATTATACAGGTACTAAAATTTTCATTATTGTTCTATAATATTTATAATACCAATAAATTTATTTCAATAAAGGCATTTTCAAATCACAATTCTCTTAAATTTAATAACAAGCACTCACATAGCATTGTTTTAATGGCGGTAGCTGATGCGGACTACAAATTTATACTTGTCGACATTGGAGCAGTAGGTCACAACAGCGATGTCGCAGTTTTTAGGAGTTCTAGATTTGGTAAAGCAATTTTAGATAATACAGAAGACTTGCAACTTCCCCCTCCAAAAAATTTACCCGGTACAAATAAAGTGGCGCCGTTTCTATGTGTGAGTGACGAATCTTTTCCACTAAGACCGAATTTGATGCCTTATCCTGGACGCAACATCGGAATCTTACCACCTGAGCAAGACAATTTTAATAGAAGGCTATCTACAGCCAGGCGAGTGGTGGAAAATTCATTTGGCATATTAGCAAATCGTTTCCATGTATACAGAAAGCCTATAATGGCCAGTAAAGAGACTTCAATTAATTTTGTTAAAGCTACGGTTTGCATAATTTTTTGCGTGATAGGTCATCTTCAAAATACATACAAACCGAACTTCTCGACAGAGAAACCAGTTCGTAATTTTAGTACAATGGCGAGAGGAAGATAATCAGGGTTGCCATCAATTCTTCGAACAGGATCAAACCGTGCAACCAACGGAGCCATTAGCGTTAGAAATATTTACACAGACTTCTTTACCCAAATGCATTAGACTTGTGCACGATATATATATATATATATATATATATATATTTTATACAAATTATTCTTTGATTTTAATTAAGTAATATTATAAATGCAATAAACATAAATATTTTACACACACATACATATATAAAAAATTTTATGGGAATTGCTCTTGGTTTTCAATGGCCAAAGGCATTAATTTTAAAGTACTTTTGCGATTCTCAGGAACTTTTGAAAATTCATCTTCCAGTGCTGAAAAAAATGTGTCTCGCTTACAGCTGCTGTAAGGCTATTTAAAGATTTTATGGAATCTTTATACTCTTCTTCAGCCTCATCTAACTTCATCCTTTTTCTTTTGCTAAAACATTTTTTGGGCAAGGGAGTCGAACTTTTACTAGCTGTTGGCTCACAAAATTCAGACGAAGATTGAGTTACATCTGGATCACAGGCCATTTCATCGAGTAAACTATGGAAACTTTCAGTATTTGGACTACAGTAGTTTGCCACAGGTTTGTTAAATGGTCCTTTATTTCGTCCAGCATATCGAAAATAGCTAATAAATCTATGAAAAATCACTTGTTATTAAAATATCTATTAATTATTTTGAAGATTTCTTAATTCGCACTGGGTAGTTCAAGAGGATTGGGATCATCACGAATTTTTTTACGTATTCGTAGAATATTTATTTTGGCGTCATGATTTTTATCTTCGTAAAATAAATCCACTCCTAACTCGTATATAAGTAACTTTACAGGAGAAGGTAAAAACATAATAGAAACTGTTTTTATCACAATGTAATATTAAAAATGCAAATGCTTAGAAAACCGTTATTTTTGATTGCATTCAAATTTTGTGACAAGGTGTATCTGTGCGAAATGTATGGGAATCACGAAAAATTTCAATTTCGTAAAAAATCGAGTTAGGGCCTTTCTACATGAGACCAGCGATATGTAGGTTATGTTACAAACGTTATATTTAGAGCCTATAAAAAAACATAAACGGACAATATTAACCTAAAAAACATAATAAACAAAAGTACCATTAACCGGCATACAATCGAAGCGAAACATCGACAAACTACAACAAAATAATGTAGTATCTGAAATCCCATGCAAAGGTAATAATAATAACAGCTGTAAAATTGTTTGCATTGGTACAACAAAAAGAAGTTTGGAAATGAGAATGTATGAACACAAAGCAGATATAAATAAAGGGCCTGTTCGTAAATGCATCAGTGCTCTGCATAATATGATTATTCTGCACTGCCACTGCTAATCAGCTGTTGCGTATGCTTTGTTTTGCTCATTTTAGTGTTTGCATTAACGAACGAAGAAATACTGTTAAAATAGAAAAATTGATAATAAACTCGATTTGTCAACTAGATGATATAAAAATGATAAAAATTTGTGTAACATACTAAAAAAAGAAGATTAAAGAATAAAAAACTAAATTTAATTCTATAAAAATTATTAAACAGAAAAAGATGTTCAATGCATCAGCCATTTTTATGATTAGTTTTTTGCTTTTATTTGCGCATAATATACTTCAGTGATGCATTTACGAACAGACGACATTTGCAGTGCTGCCACTTTTTGCATTTACGAACGTACTGCGCATCATATGCAGTGCAGTGATGCATTTACGAACAGGCCCAAAAACACAGAAATCACTGCATTATCAAAGCACATAACACAAACAAAACATGTACCAGATTTTGACAACAAAAAAAATATTAAACAAGGAAAGCAACGAAAGAAAACGATGTCCTTCGTAATGATATTGTACATCATTTCGACACATCCGCATATCCGAATGAAAGCCCTTATGATTTCAAACTTGTGAATAAAAAAGTTTTGGTAATGATGAAAGATGAGTTAAATAGTCAAATTATGAAAGAATTCATTGGCTTACGAGCTAAAATGTATACTGTACAAAGTATATAAGGAAATAAAGAAAATAAAACGAGTAAAACAAAATGTAACCACCAAACTAACAATAAATGGTTTTAGGTCGATCCAGCTAATTTCAAAATTACAAATGTTGAAAATAGAAAAAAATGAACATTAATTATACAAAGTGAAAACATTGAGGAGCGAGAAAAAATTAAAAGGCCATTTTGAATGAAATAAGTGAAGAATATGAAATAAAATACCGAAGGAATTAGATAAGCATATAATATAACAGAATTTTAAATTAATGGAAAACGAATTAACGGAAAAAAGAAAACAAAATGAATTATTAAAAAATAGCACAATCGAGATATTAAAGGCATTTGAAACAAAGAGATTTAATAAGAAGATGTACAATGCTAAAATAAAGATTGACAGTGAATCAAATGGTAAAGTTATGCTAATTCAAAAATTAAATATGGGATGAGATAGATGTAGGATTTTTGATGGTAAAAGTATGATACAATGCTATAAATGTCAGGCATTTAACCACAAAGCAACAGAGTGTCAAAATATAGAAACATGTTATAAGTGTCATGGAAACCATAATAGTAGAACTTGTAATAAGGATATGGTCATTAAATGTGTAAATTGTATAAAAGAAAATAAAAGACTAAATTTGGGACTTGATAAAAATCATTCTACAACTAGCAAGGAGTTTCCAGTTTATAAAAACAAAATTAACTTAAAGAAAAAAAGAATTGGAAGAATTACAGATATATAACAACCAAAGGAAATACATACATGGAAGGTACACAAACATACAAGGCTTACTAAATAATTTTGCACACACACAAAAAAATAGACGAAATTTTCGTTTAATAAAACCATGTTGTTAAAAAATAAAATTAATGCCAATAACAATTGTAGTTGACCCGATAAAATGTTTATCAATACTGCAAATTTCAAAATATCACTTAATAAAAAGCATTTAATCAACAAATTATTAAATATTCGCACAAATTCAATAATTTGAGCTGCAAAATCAAAGACATCATTGATTTTTTTTTAATATAAGGTTTTTTTTTTCTTTTTTTATTCATTTTTTTTTACTTTGCTGCGTAGTTTGCGTTGACAACAACTGGATTCCTAAGCATACAAATCAAAGGGAATAAAAAACATATAATTTTTTATTTGAAAAAGAAGCAACTATTATATTTTGTTTTTGCTTTTTGCAGAAACCAAAAAAATTGCAACTGTATTTGCTGAAGTCGGAATGTAAAGGCAAAGAAAGTGTGTGTAATGTATGTACAATATATTATACATATTAACTAGCAGGTTAGAATTTGCTTTAAGTTAAAGTTCAAGATCAGTTGATCTTTGAACTGCGTAGTGTACAGTTTATTTGTTTGCGCGTGTTTTGTACATGTAATATTAAAGTGCGTTTTGATTTGTTTAAAAGTAGAAATAATTGAATTTATAAGAAAATAAATAGGTATAATGGTAAGCATCAACTGTTTTATTTGTGAAGATTTGTTTAGTTGTCAGGAGAAGTATTTTGCGCATTTGAAAACTCACTATACTCCTCCTGGAACAGTGCATATCTGCACTTTCAAAAACTGCTCCCAAAGATTTACTATTAAATACAATTTTAAAATGCACCTTTTAAATCATTTTAAGAAGAGTAAGAATGAAAGAGATAATGTGGGTTCTACTTTGTTAAATGCTTTGGAAGAAAACAATGAGTTACCAATTCCAGGGTTTTCAAATTTTAATTACCATTCCTCTTCAAACAAAAGGAAAATTTCAAGAAGAATCTGATCATGAATATGGTAAAAATATTTAATTTAAATGCTCACTAATTTATTTAAATTATATTTTTCTAGTTGCTGAAGCAGAGATTAAGCATGCAGTTGAAAAACTTAGGGCAGGTGGTATATCAGCTGACGAATTTGATATTTACTGGAGAAAGTGTTCACAATACAGATTCAAACAAATACTAGAGTCGAAATCAACCGCTGATATTCTAAATGAATGGCCTGAATATATAAAACCGTCTGGATTTCAACTCGTAAGATTTTCATATAAAAAGAATTTGAGAGTTTCTACTGCTGTAACTAATTTTCAGATTGATATTGATTTTAAGCTTAAATTTAAAGACGCTAAAGACTTTTTATCTAAATGGAATTCTTTTGAAGATAAATTAATGTATTTACTGACAACAAAAATATGTAACGCTTTTGTGTCTCAGCAACTCAAAACTTTGTCATCATGTAATCTAGGTACAAGCTACAACTAAATTTACTTAATTTACATATTTATTGAAACATTTCTTATATTTTGTAGAATCAAAATCATTTGGAATATTATTGAATCTCCATTACTTATCTCCTCCACAACAAAAGGTTGTAATGGACGAAAGTGGATCCAAAATAAAAAAAAAATTTTCGATTTCCGATTCCCAAGACTCCTTTGCGGTGATTGTCAGTACCCAGCAAGAAAAGTTCAGAAACGCAATATACAACCAAGGCTTTTAATTATTGGTACTGTTTTAGATGTTAAAGAAATTTTTGTTTATTTTGATGATATTAAATATCCAATATGTAGAGTCCCTTACAGCTGTAGATATTTTATTTAAAATCTTTTTTGTATTTAATTTACAATTTCCAAAAGAATCAGAAGTATTTTTTAGCTTTTTGCAAACATTTTTCTATGAACTTAAAACAGACAAAAAATTTACAAAAATCTTTACAATAAAAAATGAAATTTTAAATTTAAACCTAACATAATCAATAACTCGTGTATATTGATATTTAAGGTGCAAAATATAAATATTTAATTTGCATTTTTCAAAGAAATATATAATTTTATTTTACTATAACTATTATAATTACTATTATTCTTATTGATGAGTATACAAAACAAAATTCTTATTCGTTGTCTTCATTGTAAAATATATTAATTAGAAATATTTGAACTATATACATACATAAATATGTACATATTTATGTTATAGTTATTTATTAATTGTATAAATAACTATATGTATAATATATGTAAGTAACCAGTTTATTTGTAAATAAATTAAAACAAAAATTTAAATGGGTTTTTCATTTAAGGTTAAACTAAAATTTATTAAGATGATTTAAGTATTCAATAATTTTGGTTATTGGATTTAAATAAAAACACAATAAACTTTTTTAAGAAATATTTTTTTAAAATTCACTGATAATTCAATAAAAGTCTTCATTGCTTCATTATCCAATTCTAATAAAATTTTTGTTGGTCTGAGTAATATGTTTATTGATATTTTTCCAAATTTTTAAGAAAGAGCTTATTGGATTAAACAACTTTTTATTGAAAATTTGATGATATTTAACAACAAAGCGTGTTGTTCGAAAGAAATATTTTATTAAAATTCTTACTATTTTCAATAAGATACATTATCAATTTAGAAGTTGAGTTTATTGAAAGTATGTGGCAAATTAACAACTTTTGTTATTGTTCCAATAACTTTATTTATTGATTGAAAAAATTTGAAATTACTTACGATATGGGTTATCAAATTTGTGAAAAATTTTATCACAGGAAATTTGAAAAAAAATTAATTGGATCCCGGGATTTTTGTAATTGAATACGAAAATCATTTTTTTGTGTGCAATTAGAAATAGTATCTGAAACGGCAAAGACAGATTTCATAATTCTAACGGAAACTCATGTGACAAACCAAATTGATGAAACGAAAGTAGATTTAAAAGAATATAATCATTGTATAACTTTATTAAATTCAACAGAAATAGGTAGAGCTATTATACATCTTAAAAAACAATGGAGGCTTCATAATATAAAAACTATGGCAAAAGAATCAGTGTATTGGATAAAAGCGATCATGGCAAAATATCAGAGGGTATCAGTTATAATTGTAGCAATATATTGATCCCCAATCAGTTCTAAAACAGAATTTTGTGAAGTTTTTCAAAATTTTTTAGAAGAATTATGTGAAAACAACAATGATATTTTAATTGCTGGTGATATAAACATAGACTGCTATAATTATTATTATAGCAATAAAATTGCAAGTATCTTAAATGATAATGGTATGAAACAAATAGTAAACGAATTTACAAAAATAACAATGAGATCAAAAACATTAATAGACTATGTAATAGTAAAAAAGTAACTGCGAAATAACGTAAGAAATAAAAAATCAGACCATGAATTCTTAGACATTCTATATGAAACTGGTAGTACCAAATTAGAAGCGAAAGAAATAATTGAGGTTTTTAGATACAACAATTTAATTTAATTATGAAAACATAAATCATCTCAGTAAATAAGTGGAACAATTTGACAATAAAATTGAAAACACAATAAAAAATATACAATTAAAAGAGTTATAAATGGTAAGGTTAACAATGGTTGGTTTAGTAACGAAATTAGAAGACTACAAGCGGATAAAGTAAAATCTTACCAAAGAGCAATATTTGAAAACACCAATGAAGTATTTATAAATTACAAAAGCATTAGAAAACAGATATAATGAAAAGAATAATTAAGAAAACAGAAAAATAACATTAACAAACAATCAGAAAGAAATGTGGAAAAGAATAAAAGAACTAGTTTTAAGAAAACCAAAAATGTGATATAGCCGATAACTTTAATAAATACTTTGTTGATACCATTAAGGAAAAAGAAATGCTATAGTAAATGTGCAATATGAGAACAGAATACCTGTGATGAATTATAAGTCCAATATATATGTTAGAATTAAGATGTGTGGTAAGAAACAGGAAAATTAAACCAGACTATACCAAAATATCTAAAGAATTAATTATGAAAACTGGGGCAGAATAGGCTAGTTAAAATAATAAAATAGTAAACAAATCTTTTGAAACGAGTATTTTCCCCTAATGTTGGAAGGTTTCAATGGTAAAACCGGTTAAAAAGGTTAAAAATTCAATTAAATTGTGGAGAATACCGGCCAATAATAGTTTGTTCAATAGTTTGAAAACTTGGGAAAAAAATACGTGAAAAAAAAAATAAAAATACAGTTAGAGGAATATCAAGAAAAATATGCATTCCTGTCGAAATATCAATCAGGATTTAGAAAGAAACACTGTTGTGAAACTGCCTTAAATTATGTAATTAATAGATGGAAAAATAACAAAATAGTGGCTATATTTCTCGATTTTAAAAGGGTATTTGAAACAGTAGATAGAAGTATATTAAGTAGAAAATTGAGAAAGTATGGTATACAATAAAAGTCTGCGCAAGAGCACTTGGTTGTTTGTCAGCACTGAAGACTATGCTGCAGTGTATCTGATAATACTGTATAAAATCTGATTATTGCACACTACACCATATACAAAATCTAAGCGAGCGCACACAATAACAATACAACAACAAAATTAAAGTGTGTTTGCTTTGTGTATGGCCGATCAATAGCACGACCTGTCATTTATTCGTGTATTTGTTTATTAGTCAAGCAATGATCTGTTGCAAAAATGTTATGTGTTACAGTAGTTTTTGTTGTTATTTGCAGTTTTAAAAAAGGCAGCAGCGTGATCGCTGTACATAGCAGGCAATGTTGTCATTGTCATTATTGTTTTTTACTATTAGCATTTTTAACCATGTAGATAATTGATACACATAAACAAAGCGGTTGTGTCTTTAATTCATCGCAAAAGTTGAAAGTGAAAGGGTGTGAAAAGTTAATTTTGAAAATACATAATATATTTGAGAGGTAATTTAAAGAATTGTTTGGTTTTGTTTAAAAATATGTAACCAGTTTTTTAAAGTAAAGACTTTTCACTAATCCAAACATAAAATGCATGCAACTCGGAAACAAGACTGAATTATAATTTTCTCTTTAAGGTATTATTTTTTAGTTTTTTTTTTTTTTTAATTTAAGTTATTGAATTTTATCTTAATAAAATTTTTATTTAAAAATTGTAATAAGACTATGCTGGAGTGTATACGATAGTAATGTAAAAATCTCATTATTTCACACTGCACCATATAAAAAATCTAAGCGAGCGCACACAATAACAATACAAAAAAAAAAATAAAGTGTGTTTGGCCGATCAATAGCACGACCTGCCATTTATTCGTGTATTTGTTTACTCGTCAAGCAATGAAGTCTTGCAAAAATGTTATGTGTGATAGTAGTTATTGTTCACTGAAGTTTTAATTTTTTGTATACATGTCATAACTGTGTTCAACTTGTTACTTATCAGCTATGTTCTCTCATTGTTTATTATTATTGTTGCCACACATTGTGTGTGTCATGCAAAACAAGAAGTAAGTGCACTGAAGTATTTGCTAAAAAATAAAATGTCTTAAAAAGCATTCAAGACAACATTTGCAACCCTTTAGTATACAAGAACAAGAAATACAATGGTTTAAATCTTACTTAACCAAATGTGAGCAAACTACGAAGGTCAACAATAAATACATAAATGACATGGAAAAAGTATTAGAAAAACGCGAAATGGTATTATATGCAGATGATACATTAATTTTTACTGAAACACAAACAGAAGAAGAATGCTATCAAAATATAAACACAGATATCAATAACATTAATAAATGGCTAAACATGAACAAATTAAAATTTAATGAAAACAAAACAAAATTAATGGAAATAAATATGAACACAGAATATTTAAGATAAATAATTTAGTAATTGAAAAAGTTAATACGTTAAAATATCTGGGTTTCGTAATAAATAAAGACTTAAAATTTAAAGATCACATAGAATATGCATGCAAAAAAATTTGTTTTTTCAATAGGCTCAGAAATATTATTAAACCTCACTTCTAATATGGATCTACTATTATATGTTGCACAGATCAATAATAGCTAGACCACAGAAGCTTCAGAACAGGTCAATGAGCTTAATTTTAAATGTAATCGTTTTACATCAATAACATTTATATTGAATTCGTTAAAATGGCTTAACATACAACAAAAAATGGAACTTAATACCATTACCAGCATACAAAAAATGAGGTTAAAAGAAGCACCAGAGTATTTAAATGAACAACTTAGATACGTGGGAAATATTCAACCATATAACCTAAGGAATACTGAGGACTTCAGATTGCAAAGGATAGACTTAACGTTTGTGCAAAGATCGCTTTTTGTACAAGGGACTGCAGCTTTACATCAGGACGCCAAATGATATAAAAAATGAAGAAAATATGAAATTATTTAAAAGGAAAGCTGTTTTTTTCATTAAAGATCAGATCTCATATATGTATACGTATGGTTATAAAAATTTTATATCATTTTTTTTTTTAATTTTTCCCTGACCAGGATTCGAACCATCGATTTTATAAATTAATGAAATTTTACTTTATTTTCGGCTTTTTGGTTCTTTTTAATTAATTTTCTAAACATTTTTAGAAAGAAAAATTATTTACAAATGTATGCGGACGTTTTCCAAAGAAAACAAGAAAAATTAGACGCTAGCAGAATGAAATGCAGCATTTTCTTGACCGGCACATCCTTCATCACCATTCCTTGCATCTATCTACCTTATGTTATGTACGTCGTAAACATCATCTATTTAACCAACTAATCTTAATGTAATTTTGGTGAGACGAAGTTCAAATCAACTTAAAGCATTTCTTTGTCGTTCTCTTTGTAACTCGTCTTGTACATTTGTTGTTGCTTTTGTGCTAAGCCATTGGATAGCCACTAAAATGCAACTTTTTATTTTTAATTATTCATACTTGTTGCTCACAACCTTGTAGACGCTGTTTCAGTATCATATTGTTTGTTATGAGATAAGTATGAATGTAAATACGCGGTGCCTAGCGTTCGTTTTAATTTTAAAATTTTTCCCCGATCAGGATTCGAACCATCGATTTTATAAATTAATGAAAATTGTTTTATTTTCGGCTTTTTTGTTCTTTTTAATTTAATTTCTAAACATTTTTAGAAAGAAAAATTATTTACAAATGTATGCGGACGTTTTCCAAAGAAAACAATAAAAATTAGACGCTAACAAAATGAAATGCAGCATTTTCTGGACCGCCACATTCTTCATCAGCATTCTTTGCATCTATCTACCTTATGTAATGTACGTCGTCCCGGCGTCTCATGTGGTTTATCAAAAAGCACAAACTCCTATCGCAAAACCAAACAGGTTTTCAGTCCGGTCTCAGCACTATCGATTCCCTTTTGTATCTTGACCATATTGTATGCAAAAATCGTTCTTCAAGAAAACATACTTCAATACTTTCTTTTGACTTCATTAAAGCTTTTGACAGGATAGGAATTCATGTCATACTGCAGAAACTGTCCAAATGGTCAATTGGACCAAAAATTTTTAACTTCATAAAATCTTTCCTTACAAAAAGAAAATTTCGCGTTTGTATCAATGACACCTTTTCAAATATTTTCCCTCTAGATAATGGCATTCCTCAGGGATCGCCCCTATCCGTAACTCTTTTTATAATTGCTTTCGACGACCTAAGCCGTCTCTTAAAAATCGATAACAGAGTCGATCACTGCATCTATGCTGACGATCTCTACGTAATAGCAAAAGAACAAGAAAATAGAAAAATTTCCCAAGTATTTCAAGAAATTTTAGACAAAATCGACAGATGGTCAAAAAATTCTGGTGCAGGGATCTCCCTGGAAAAAACATGTCATCTGCACATTTGCAAAAAACGTAATTGTGATGAAATAAATATAAATTTTAATAACTTTACTATTCAAAATGTAAACTATTGTAAAATTATAGGTCTTAATTTTGATAGTAAATATAATTTTAAGCACCATTGTAATTATTTAAAAAAAGATTTAACTAGCAGATTGAATATTGTTAAGTATTTATCATCAGCTAAAAGCCAAATGCACACAAATACTCTGCTAAGATTAGTGAAATCTATTATATTGTCGAAAATCGATTATGGACTAGTAATCTACAATAAGACTTCCAAAACAACTTTTAAAACTATTGAAAATATACTAAATGCGGCCATTAGAACAAGTCTGAGAGCTTTCCGCACTACCCCGATCACGATCATGCAGGCAGAAGGAGGGTTTGAACCCCTCCGTGTTCGTGCCAATAGACTATTGCACCGTCTACTGCACATTAGCTGTTGCGCCAGCTCATCCCTGCTTCATAAACATGTAAGCCTGTTAAAAAAGAGGAAAACAAAACTTAAGTATCCTTCAACCCTATGCGATATCCTCAATACTGCAAAAAAACACAATATAAGTCTATATTCTCCAACGTTGGCATCTCGCCCCCCATGGCTGCTTGAACCAAGCAATTTTTTAAAAAGCTTCGAAAATTTTGGCAAAAATAATGCAAACCCTATTGTTTTTAAATCTTTATTTAATGAATTGTACAGCGAATACAAGAAGATTGGTTGGCTATTCGCCTTTACCGACGGCTCAAAGACAACAAAACACGTTGGTTTTGCCATTTCTGATGAAACAGGAAGTACGCTAAAAACAGGGTTACTACCCCAAAATACAACCATTTTTGAAGCTGAAGCTGTAGCAATAATTGAATCTCTACAACTGTGCCAAGTTTCACCCAGCAAATATATAATTTGCACAGACAGTCGTTCCGTACTTGATGCTGCTTTAAATCAAAACAATAAGAATGAATTAATTATTTCTATACAACAACAAATAATAAATATGAAGAAAAAGATTAAACTTTTATGGATCCCAAGCCACATTGGCATCACAGGCAACGAGGCAGCAGACCTAGCTGCAAAAGCAGTTTACCTGAAACCTACATATCTATTTATTCCTAAATCCAAAAAACTGTTAGCCAGATGTGCAACCACAAAACTTAATATGTCCTTAGAAAACAAATGGAACAAATACAATCACCCCTACAAGATCTTCAATCCCATAAAACAGCCCTTAATTCTGTCATCTTCAACCAACTGTTTACAAAATAAATGCATCACAAGGCTACGTCTAACACATACGCGTCTTACTCACCAATATTTGATCAACAAAACTGGACAACCATTTTGCACTTTCTGTGGCTCTTCACCATTAACAGTTCTTCACATCTTGACAGACTGCCCGGCCCTATTAAACTTACGTGTATCGGTTTGCAAATCTTCCAACATCATTGATTTGCTAAAAACACCAACTAATAATAATATTCACAAAATCTTTGAATTCCTTCAAAAAACCTCTTTGCATAACAAAATATAAATTTAAAATCGCCAGTATTAGCTTTCTAAACGCAGTATATATTAACAGATGAATACGTGAATAAGTACATATATTAGCAGATGAATACGTGTGCATATACCTATTCAGGAAATAATAAGCCGATAGCCAGTGTTGCTAGTGCTTTTAGCTTTTGATTTATTGTAATTTTAATTATAATAAATTTGTAAATAAATAAAATAAATAAATAATACATTTGTTGTTGCTTTTGTGCTAAGCCATTGGATTGCCACGAAATATAATTAACATACATTGTATGTATTTAAATTATTATTGTTAAAGAGTGTATGAAGTTTTAAGAAGAACATTTACTATAATATTGTTACAAAAATTCTTAAAATTAACCGATTGAACGAATTGAACGAACGAATCAGTCTTTGATAATTGACCGAAAAAGACCGATCACTGAAACGAACGACCGGGCACATGTCTATTCTACAAGTAAATAACAATGCTCACTAATGTGTCTGAGATAAAAGTGGCAACGCAGCATTTTCAACTACGCAGCAGATGGCAGTTGAAATTCTCGAATATTCAAGAACGCCTAAAAATAGGGTATATAAAAGCAACGCCGATACGTGTTGATTCATTCGTATTGTGAGCGTCATCTAGTTAAGATCTTGTGGTACAACAATTAAAGTTGCCAGCGTGCGTTATTAATCGCGAATAGTTAAATCGTCAAATAATTAATTAAATAAAGTGTAATTTAATTAAAACTCTAAAAGTTGTGTGTAATTATTTGGCAAATAAGGAACTCATACATATAACGTTTATAATTTAAATAAACGTAACAACTGGTGTCAGAAGTGAAATTGCAAAATAATAAATAATTACAATGAAATTCGACAAGCTAAAAGTTGAGCAGCTAAAAATGGAGCTGAGTAAGTTAAATCTGCCGACAGCAGGCAATAAAGCGGAATTGCAAAAGTGGTTAATAGATGAATTTAAGCAGCGTGGTATCGATATTGGGACATACGAATTTGCAGAAAAAGACGAAAAGGAAGAGATTGAAGTATGTACACCAGCAAAAAACAGCGTTATCAGCGTTATAGACTTAAATTCAATGTTTGCCGCTATGATGAAGAAAATGGAAGAAAACAACCAGATGATGAAGATGGAAGAAAACAGCCGGAAGCAACATAACCAGATGAAGATTGAAGAAAATAACCTGAAGCTCCAAGCAGCAATACAAGAAACTGCTAAGGTCAACGGGGAAAGGCTTTTAGCACAAGTAAACGAAAAGTTTCAAGAAATATCGGAAGTCTTCGGCAAACAAGTGAACATCGTAGAACAGAGGGTCGGCGAGTTTGATGAAAAATTGTGCGGCCTAGGGAGAAAAGTAAGCGAAGAGTTACATAAATTAAAAGTGCAAGTGGGAGATCTTCAAATTCGAAAGGGACCGGTGAGAGTTATCTCTGAGCACGCCAGCAAGATTAACACCCCGAGCTTTGACGGCAGCGCAACTTTTAATGTTTTTAAGTAATAGATGGGACAATGAAGAAAAAGCTATAGAGCTAATTCTGGCCTTACAGGGAACAGCAGCACAGATAGTTGAATGGTTGCCAGCTGGTTGCAGAAATAATTATGAGGAGATAATGGCAGCCTAACAACGCAAATGTGGTGACGAGCACAAAAGATAACTAGGCAGGGTGCAGAAGGCAAATGAGACGCTGCAAGACTTCGCCATGGAAATTGAACGTTTGGTGCAGCTGACTTACCCAGGCGAAGATCACCCGTTTCTGGATCAGTTTAAGATTGAAGCATTTGTAAATGGCATACGGGATCCAGGAGACCGCAAAAGCCATCTCGAACTCACATGTGTACAGGGTGCGATGTCCTGATATTTGCACGTATAACCACAAAGACAATAGAAGCGAGATAAAAGAGTTAATCAAACAGATAATGAAGGAGGTAAAATGTAATTCTCGCGCTAAATGCTTTAAATGCGTTAAGGCCGGCCATTTTCAGCGCAACTGTAGATCCACAAGGAGAAGATCAAGATCGGCTTCGCCAGCTAGAGAGAATAAACGGCAGAAAAAGACCAAAAACAATGACGTTGGCATTTTGCATAGAAAAGGCGGAAAACACAATAACGCTGATGACGTTTCAAGACGACCATGCAATGTTGAGAGCAGCACTGCACAAATATCAAGAAAAAAGAAAGCATCATTAATTGGGTTAAGCGAGGACTGGTCGAAGGCCCAGAAAGATGACCCAATTCTGGCAAAAATTATATTAGCTAAGCAGAAAAACAGGAGACCGAATCATAATGAAATATCGGCAGAGAGCCAACTAGCCAAGTCGTACTGGGCTCAGTGGAATAGCCTGAAAGTAGAAGACGGCTGCTTATATCGATCTTGGGAAAGTACAGATGGCAAAACTACAACGGACTTAATTGTCGTGCCAACTTCTAAGAGAAATGAGATACTTAAGCAGTTCCATAACGGTCCCAGCGCAGCCCTATGGATATAACAAAAACTCTGGAAAAGATAAAGCAGAGATTTTACTGGGTAGGCTGCCAACAATACGTAGCCGATTGGATAGCTAATTGCGAACAGTGCATAAAAGCCAAGGGTCCTGTAAGAAAAAGTCGTGGCAAACTTCAACAGTATAACGCAGGTGCACCCTTTGAGCGGATAGCTATGATATCACAGGTCCATTTCCAGTCAGTGATGCTGGAAACCGATATGTACTAGTGGTAATGGATTATTTTAGCTAATGGCCCGAAGTGTGTGCCATTCCAAACCAAGAATCTAAAACAGTGGTAGACGCTCTTGTGAACAATTGGGTGTGTCGATACGGTGTTCCACTAGAACCACATTCAGACCAGGGACGAAATTTTGAATCAGCTATATTCAAAGAGATGTTTTTTTTTTTTTTTTTTTTTTTTTTTTTTGTAAAGAGAAGTAGCACTTCAGGCATTAATGCCTACTTAGTTTTTTAACCGTGCTACATTCTTTAGGAAAGGGATAGATGAGAGAGAAGACAGGTGGTGAAAGGAGATAGATATACCCATTTTATTAATTATTTTACTTCGCCGGCGAATATGCTATGAAGAAGTACCGACGAAGGAGGCTGCATGTTTTTATGTTAATTCTGCTTATGTATTTATACCATTAAACAGAAAAAAACATTTTTTATTTTTCGACTGCCGCAAGGGTTGAACCCAGTTCAGTCAGATTTGTAGTCAACGTGCTTACCACCTAGACTACAGCAGACGTTTACGGTATCAAAAAGACGAGAACGACACCGCTGCATCCACAGTCTGATGGAATGGTGAAAAGATTCAATCGTACCCTGGAAGAATATCTCAGAAAAGTGGTCAGTTCACACCAAAAGGATTGCGATGAGCATATATCCAAATTTTTACTGGCGTATCGGTCAGCTGTACACGATTTAACCTCACGTAGTCCAGCAAAAATCTTGTTTGGGACAGATTTAGAATTTGGTGTTAAACCTGGACAAGTGCACGAAGACAATGAAAACGTTCTCCAGGCACAAGAAGAACTGCATGAGCTTCATGACTTTGTACGTAACCGTATTAAAATGACCAGCGATAAGATGAAAGCCAGATATGATCGAGCAGCAAATACGGAGGGATTTACCGAAGGACAAATGGTTCTACTATTTAACCCGCAACGCAAGAAAGGATTGTCCCCTAAACTGCAAACCCACTGGGAGGGACCATACAAGGTGATCAAGAAATTGAATGACGTGGTTTACCAGATACAGAGATATCATAATTCGAGGTCTAAAATTAAAGTGGTTCACCTGGAGCGGCTGGCCAACTATGGCAGAGGTAATGTTGAGCCTATCCGGGACGAAAAGGCTTAAGTGGGCGACAGTGTTACAAAAATGCTTTATTAAAATCATAAAAAGATGTAAAAATAATTGAGGCCAAGAAAGTGAAACGAAATGGCCTATTGTGTTTGTTTTCAAAGCTAGAAGTTTCTATAAAACATCTTTATTACAAAACAAAAACAACTAACACAAAGCGATGACTAAACAAACACAATACACAAACATACACACACCTGCATTGTATAACAACTAAATAAAAATACACAACATGTATTTTTAAATAATGATTGAAGGTTCTAGAAGTAAATAACAATGCTCACTAATGTGTCTGAGATAAAAGTGGCAACGCAGCATTTTCAACTACGCAGCAGGTGGCAGTAGAAATTCTCGAATATTCAAGAACGCCTAAAAATAGGGTATATAAAAGCAACGCCGATACGTGTTGATTCATTCGTATTGTGAGCGTCATCTAGTTAAGATCTTTTGGTACAACAATTAAAGTTGCCAGCGTGCGTTATTAATCGCGAATAGTTAAATCGTCAAATAATTGATTAACTCTTTCAGGCACGGTTTTTCATTTATAACTTTTTAAACAAAACGAATGCATTTTTAGTTAAAATAACATATTCTATAGAAAAAAACAAATTAGGATCTGCAGCCAAATTAAGAACACAAAACTTCTTTTGATTAAAATCGAAGAAGCAAGTCTTATTTGTTTATATACAGAGGGGGTCTTTGCAGGATTTGCATTGCCATATTGTACGCACTGGATTCTTTTTGGTGCTGCATTTTGTACATCTTCGGGATGTGGATCGCTCTGGCTTCTGTATACTATTTCCAGACGTAATTCTTTTGGCACTGATTTTTTTATGATGACTTTTAAAAAAGTAATTAGTTTACATTTTCTCAATAAATAGCACAAAAACATGTTTTAAACACCCAACAATAGGTGGTTAGTTAACTGACCACCAAACCTGAAAGAGTTAAATAAAGTGTAACTTAATTAAAACTCTAAAAGTTGTGTGTGTAATTATTTTGCAAATAAAGAACTCATAAATATAACGTTTATAATTTAAATAAACGTAACAATATATACAGGGTTTCGTATTTTTAATATCTTGGTTAATTTTTAAATTATAGCAGGAACAGTTTCTTACTGCTAAGAAATCTTTTGCGTACAAGATGCCTTCGAGAGTGCTGTTGTCTAATTTATTTCTATGTTTAGTTTTGTTTAAATTGACCGTTGAGAATATTCGTTCGACATTTGCTTGAGAAATGGGAAGACTTATTAAGTTCTGAAAAAATTTTGACAACACCGGAAAAGCTGGAATCTTGTCAGCAGAGTTATTTTTGATGTTTTTGAGCAAAATTTCTCACAGCTAAGATTATCTAGAGTTGTAAAATGATCACTGAATTTCATAAAACGGAGTTCTTTAAATTCACCATCTATATTTTTAATATCTTTTTTACTAATTAAATTTGGAAAATTGTGTATTAAGCCTGTCCAATTTATGGGTTAATTTATTTTAGTAATAAAACTAACTAACATGCAGGCCATATTGCTAGGTATGAATTATGAACCTGCGGTTAGAGAATATGCTATTTTGGTTTTGTAAGACTCTTGTGTATGAGGTTTTCCCAACTATAAGAAATATTAATGTACTACTATTTGTTATTTCAGGTTTAAAAATGAGCATCATAAAAAAATAATGAATGTTTATTGACTACTATCCCACCAAAAAATTTATTACGCTTTTACATGCATTTGGCAATTTTTAATTTTTCAGAAAATACCATAATAAAATCAAAGCAAAATTATTTGTTTGTAATATTACTAGCCTTATTTTTCTGCAATAATAGGGATATTTATGCCGTTTCTAAGTTTTAAAAGCATATTTCTGAATATGAAATTCAAATGAATGCGGGTTTTCGTTTGTTTTAATCAAATAAAGATTTTCGACTTGCGAGTTGTATGCCAATTGTATACATAGTATGTAGTTCCGCTTACTTGAAGGTATATGTATATTATTTGATATCTTGTTTCGTATTTGGAGTGTTCTTCCATATAACCAACAAATAAACAACGAAATATCTTTTAGAAAATTGCTTGTTATTTTTTTTGATTAACTAATTAACATAAAAACATTTCTGTTAATAATTTTATTTTAAGTTAATTATAATTTAGTAAATTTTATTAAATTTGGATACTATTTGTACATATAAAAAATCCTGTTCTGTAATTATAAGACATAGTCTTGTTCGTCAGGAAATAATAAATAAATAAATAAATAATAAAAATCCAGATTTAATTAAAAATTGTATGTATGTAATTTATATACTTAGATCCTCTTAAATATAAATTTCTACTAGTCATAACCGAAAATAAAAAACAAATATAATCATAATCGGCAGTTGACTAAAATCAGTGAATACTGAATAAAATCAGTTTCAGTACACGCTGATTTTATTCAACGCAAAGTTCAGTTTGCTCAAATGGATTAGTAAAACTTATGCGGTCATACAGCACACAACTGATTTCATTCAATAAAGAATTATGCTAAATGTATAAATTTGAGTAAAAGTTTCATTCTATGGTGAAATAAACAAAACAATCATTCTGACGGTTAAAGATGTGAAAAAAACATGTTTGATCAGTTTACGCACTAGTACATAAACAAAACGTTCAACAGTATGATGCTGATTTTATTCAACCTTGATTTTTTTTAATGACCAAATGTGAGTGAAATTTTTTGTGTATGACTAATGCTGAAAACACGATTGGGACGAACGATGAATTTCATCTAGCACGATGAATTCGTCTGTAAAAGTTCGATGCATAAATTTGCTGTTATGATCAACAAAATTGTTTGCTGCCTATGACAAAAAAAAAAAAGAAACATTTAAAAAAAATGAGGCAAAAAAAAATGAATTTTGTGAAAATTATTAAAATAATAAACATCATGCTCACTTATGTCCATATTTGTTTTGTTTTGCATATGACAGCTGATAGTGTTACCAGAGAATGAAATAAAAAAAAATAAATATTAAGAAAAATCCATTAGAAGGCAATTTTATGGAAAGTAATTGTGGATGTTTAGCCTTGTACGATGAAGAGCTTTTTCTTCACCGCAGCGTTATAAGCCAATTTGATTCTTTAAATTGTTATCTATAGGCTGCTAAATTGTTCTTTGGGCAATTTACCGTCAACTCAAAACAAAACAACGACTGATAAAAAAGCTTTGTTACAGTTCGACTGACTTCTTTATTTAAAATTCATAAGCTTAACCCTAATAGAAAACATTATTTAAGGGCCAACACTGTTATTGTTATTTTGCTCCTCACTTCCAATATATCACTTTAATTTATTTTATTATTTGTATTTAAATTACAAAACCAATATTATTATGTATGCACATAGTATACAATTTAATTAAATGCATTCTTTTTAACAACAACAAAACATACTACTTAAAAGAATTTAAGTAAGAAACAAAGATAAAAACTAACGGCTAATAACCAAAGAATTATTGCAGTGGTTTGTTTATACAAATGTTAGCATCAAATTATTGTGGTTACAATGAGTCAGAAAATATATTGAATTTAATGAATAAAACATTTGCAAAACAAAATGAATATTTATGTAGAACTTATACGGTGACCTAACATACCGGCCCATTGAAAGGACCCTTTCAAGAACAAGTTAGTAAAGCCAGTCTGTGGATAGGGCGACGTATAACTCCTTTTGTTGGTTTGATGTCGAAATCTCTGACGCGATTATCTTTACCATATACTATGTTAGTGATGTGTAGGTGACGAGCAAAGCAGTGTACAAAATAATTTTTACTTGGCAATAGTATTGGATGTTTTTGACCCTCAGAAATTGCTGCAAACTCTAAGCAACCTCCCACCTGGATCCAGTTGAAGCCATTTAATGAATCTAGGAAGGGGTTGAGACACTTACGTGCTATACTTGCGTATCTTTCTCCTTCTTCCTTCATCAACGTTTAAGTTTTTTGCAGTTTTATCATTTTGGAAAACTTTATGATTTGAGTGTCACTTATTAAGTTGAAAACAACCACGATTAAGAACTGCATTTACCTCACATTATATTTCAGCCATAATAATCAACATGAAATGATGACTTTATAGTTTTTGCAACAAGCTCAAGTTGATCCATATAATCAGATGCGAGTTAGTGAAGATTTTTGATTGACAGGTAAGGAGCGGCTGACATGCCGTATGTGACAGTATTCAACTGATATGTACGGAACTCCTGGTCTTCAGAATTTCTCTACAAGATGTATTGATATTTTCTATCGGAATAATCAATAAGAATTTGTCGGTACATTTTAATTATATCCGCTGCAATAGCATAACGATAAAGACGAAAACGAAGTAAAATATCGTAGAGCTCATCTTGAATTGTTCGTCTGACCATAAGAATATCATTAAGATACTTGTGAGACGATGAGGTACAAGAAGCGTCAAAGACTACTCTCAACTTAGTTGAGGTGCTGTTGGGCTTAAAAACGCAGTGGTCAGGGATGAAATAATGAGGCTCATCTAAGTGTGGGCTGCGAACTGGACTCATATCTCCAAAATCTTCATATTTTTACAGATTTCAGATTGCTGCCACGAAGAGATTGTCTTTCCTGGGAGACAAATCTTTTAAGAGCCATGTTGCGTGAAAAACCTGAGGCATCAGCAGACTCTTTAAAGGGCAATTTAAGAACAATCCTACCCGTTGATTCACGATGGACAGTATTTTTAGAAAATGATTCACAATTAGATTGTTGTGTAGTCTCCATTTATATTGGATTTAATACCTTCAATTTCCCAGAACTTCTGTAATTTCAAATCAATTTTCTCTTCTACTTACAGCATGCAAGACGAACCAGAAACTTGTGAATTATTTGAAAAATATCGAACTGCTACAATCCACCCAAAAAGTGTTTTGTGTAACTTCGGCAAATAAGGACCAAGTTTTATCTGACCAACTGACAGTAGCAAATAATAGATTTGTTCGCTTCGATTTGAAGAAATTTTCATCTGCAAGCTGAGAGTTTGGAGGCAATTTCCAGGATGAAACATATAATTCAGAATGTGGTTGATACGATATATGAGGTGTAATAGAAAACGACAGGGCCACTTCAAAATCATTTAATCGAGATTTAACTTTTGTTGATGACCGATATTTACTACAAGTTTTTTCGATATTGGCGACTTCGGTGGTTTGTTTTTTACGAGGCAAGAATAATTTTTTAGAAAAATAATTGCCAGATTGGTGATTCTCCGATTTACTAGGGTTCACGTGACGGCTTTCAAGGACTTTTGAACAATCTTCCTAAGATGGCAATTTGGTAAAATCGAACGAGTCTTTCCGTTTCCTTTTGGTCTCATCATCAACCTTTTGCAAGCATTGATTTAGAAATGTCACTATGTGAGCCAAGAGACAATAGAGAGCTAAAGAAAAAGGATGTATTATCAACAAGACTATGAGATTGACTACTATAATATTTGGACACGGTTAGAAGTTCAAAAAGAGCGGTAATATTTTCCATAAAGATCAGCGAATTATTATCATAATGCGATTTCAGTCTTTACAGAGCTTTCGGATAATTTTCGTTCGTAATATGAAATGCTTTTACCGTTTCCAATGCTTGACCATGAAAGCAGTTCAGCAAGTGGTTGAATTTTTCAATATTTGACTGACCAAATTCACGATCGATAATTTGGTTTAAAGAAGTCATAAAATTTTTGTACTCACTGTACTTACCATTAAATGTGGTAACTTGAGCTGAGGTAACTTATGATTGCTTACAGGAAAACAAATTGTAGATTCAGCTGTCGTTATATTTTGAGCATCCTCACCTAACTGCGATTGTATATTCAGTTTTGCTGTAATGTACAAGTCTTCAATTGCGCGTATACCATTGTCACTTGGATCATATTTATCAATTTCAGTTTGAAACGTTAATATCTGCTTAAAATAAGACTCCAAAATTTCCAAACGGCACTTTAGTTCAGCTGACGATTGTGTCTTACCATCGCCCCTTCCGTTGGCTTCTTAGTATTAGTTTTTTCGTTACTTCTTCAAAAGTAATTTTATTAATTTTTAAAATACAGTGGCCCATATTCATAGTTATAGAATAAAGTCGACTCTTGCTAAAATATACTCTAAAATAAAAACCTTTATTACCTTTTTTGCTTTCATAGTCAAGAATAAAGTATGCTTTAAGTTTAGACGCCATCCACTGGGTGTCAACTGTAATTTGATAAATATTTTCATACAATTTCTAAATAAACATCAGAAAAAAGTAACCTTGTGTTTATTTTCTTCACTTTGGTATAAAAATCAGATAAAGAGTATTGTGTTCTTAAACCAAATAAAATAAATATGGAAAAATGAGTTAAGAACAGCTTTAGGTAGTTTTAAAATTTAGAGTTGACTTTCTCGCAAAAATATATTTTAAATTGTCTATGAATGAGTTAGAGTCGACTCTAAAGTAAAACCGACTTTAGTGCCCTTAAAGTATACTTTATTTTAACTATGAATATGGGCCAGTGTTTTCACTTAAAAGAAGCCAGTAAAAATATTCAAGCACTGCTTTATTAATCCGAGACACTATTTTAAAGTTTTTATGTATTGGCTTTAATATTTGCTTTATATACTGGAACCGCAGGAGAGACAAAAAATTTATATACAGAATGCTTTCCAATGGAACTGAGTAAGATCACGACAACAATTTTATTTTGTAATTATGTATACTTTATTTTTTATCAACTATAATAAAAGAGAGTTATATTTTACGAAAGTTTATTAAGTCTGATAAGCACACAATTTTCGATTATTAATTACCACAACAATGTTAAAAATTGTTTTAAGTATTTAACACGATTTAATTAGTTGTAATGTTTTTTTTCTTTTCTCTTTTTTATAAAGAGCGAAATATTATTCACAAGTAAAAAGTTTTTTGTTTATTACCACAATTAGAAAATTTAATCAACTTCACTTTACCAAACGACCATTCACACAAATGTATGTATGTACTTTTTACTTCGACGAAAATGTTTTTGACATACTCACGGCCACGAAACGATAATTAATCGAGAAACTTTTATATCACATGCCTCCCGTTGGGCGCCAAAATGTATGATGCCCTATAACGGCAGCGTTATGGGGCAATTTGATTCTTAAAATTGTTATCTGTAGGCTGCTGAATTGTTCTTTGGGCAGTGATATTTGATTTAATTGATCGTGAACGACCTATGAAATAAATTTGATTGTTACAATTCGACCGACTTCTTTATTTAAAATTCATAAGCTTAAACCTAATACAAAACGTTATTTAAGGGCCACCACTGTTGTTGTTGTTATTTTATTTCTTACTTCCAATATACCAATCCAACTTATTTTATTATTTGTATTTAAATTACAAAAACAATATTATTATGCATGCATATTAGTATGCAATTTAAGTAAATGCATTCGTTTTAACAACAATAAAACAACTTAAAAGAATTTAAGTAAGAAACAAATATAAAAACTAACGGTTAATAACCAAAGAATTATTACAGTGGTTTGTTTATACAAAAATTAGCATCAAATTTCTGTGGTAACAAGGAGCCAAAAAATATATTGAATTTAATGAATAAAACATATGCAAAACAAAACGAATATTTATGTAGAACTTATACGGTGACCTTACAAACTTAATGATGTATATTAAGAAATAAACAATAATTAAGACAAAAATGACTTTATTTACTAATATATTTAAAAACTAAAAAGAGAAACGACAACCCTGTACTAGTTTGTTCGTCGTTCGTTGGCGTAAGAAATAGAAATAAATCTATCGAAGAGTTCGTCACGCATGACGAATTTCGTCGACTGCGGTGTTGTGTTAATTTTCATATGCACCAATGTGTTTTATTTCTGACGTCGATTATTCGCAACGAAAAATTCGTCGTTCGTCCCAATTGTGTTCCCTGCATAAATCAAGAAAAAAGTGATTTTAACAGTTCTCTGGTCGGTATTCCAAAAATAATAATAATAATAAAATTTAAAATTTAAAGTAGCTGAAATAGAAGCAGCAGGAATCAATAGCTTAGTGTCATTTCCTTGTTCGAACAACACTTTCGAAGCCACTTTTTTTGTCGTTTACTTTCTTTACTATAGTTTACATAATAACGGTCTTTTTTCTTTTCAACATCACTTTTTAATAGTTTCAAGAGATAACTGCATATTCTAATTTTCTAGAAAACACTTCGTGCTTCTCCGGTTTTTGCAGAAAAATTATTAATTTGTTTTTTCACCGTAATCATAGAATTTTCACTAATTGTTCTATTTAATTTTGCAAATTTGGAAATGGATTTTTGATAAAATACGGCGGACTGAAGCAATTCGTTTTTCCAAAAAAATATACTGTACATCATTACGCTTCCCCACACATAAATTTTTTGAAGGATACACTGTAACGGAAACACTATTACTTGGATGTGTATATAGACCGCATAAAACTGTAAAATTCGATCAACTCATAGCTCAATTAGAGCTTTTATCTGCGTCCTATTCAAAAGTTGTTATTGCTGACGATTGAAATTTTAATTTGCTTGCAGATACCAATCTTATAAGTATTATGTCATCATTTAATTTTTACCTTATGATCAACTTTCAGCTCCTGCCTTTTCGAAACATGATATTATTTTTACAATAATTCTGCAACTGAAAATTTAGCTCAACAGTTTACTTATCGGGACTTTAACAATCTTAATAATTTTGCATTAGAATCTGAATGAATGCATTATTACTTACCGTCGGCTAATGAGCAAGTAATATTTCTCAATGGTCTTATTCTTCAGCTCTATAACAAACATGTTCTAATTAGAACTAAATTTATAAAAACCAGATCTCGATCATGGTTTTCTGATGATATTAAGTTATTAATACAAAGAAACGGTACAAGACACCAAAGTATCATGATAAGTATCGTTTTGCTACGAAGGCTGTAGTTTTAAAAATTAAACACGAAAAATGCGTATATTATTTAAATAAACTTAACAATGCAGTTGATACCAATAAGACATGGAAACATATACGAGACATTGGTGTTGGTAAGACAAGCCGTGCTGCTGATGTTGATGTTAATAAGTTAAATGAAACTCTTGTTACAATTGGTACAATGCCGACAGCGAACCCCTATTTTAATGCTCGAATCCCTTCTTACGACTCGTCGTTTGAAAAATTTTGTTTCAAATGCCTTACCTTGGTAGAAGTTGTATGTTCATTTCAACAGACAGCAAATATCGCCAAATTTCAATATTACCATTTTATCCAAAGTTTTTGAACATATTCTGCATTAACAAATATTTGAAACATTTTTTTGGGCATCAGCAAAGGTCCTGCGTCTTAACCCTAAAAATTCTAAATGCTTATTAATTTGTAAAGAGCGGTAAAAATCGTGTATGATATTGAAATAATCCTTGGAGGTACTAAAATTGAATTAGTAAGTTCTGTCAGAAACCTTTGCGTTATGTTAAATAGGACTTTAACTTCGTATGGTCATATTAATCAGGCTAAGAAGCTTATGGGCTACTCAGTATGTTACACCGTTAAAAATACGACTACTACTTGCAAAGACCTATATTCTACCAACATATTGTCACAATAGGAAAAAAACAAACCTGTAATACCCATAGATTTGCTTCAAGCTATTTAAAATTTAAGCACAGCGTGCAATATCAATGTTAAACCAGAGACAATTGCGAACTGTCGTGGATTACCGCAAAGTATATCAGATGACGATGAAGAGGAACTGGGCGGCGAAGTAATGGCAAGTATTGATAAAACGTCATCTACATTCAAATACGTTTCCTCTTTACTTGATGTACAACGAACATTTTGTCTTAATGTAACGAAAAATGGAAATATATAGTTCAAACAAAAATACCTGATTATTTTAAATATATACATGCATAAAAAAACTATTCTGTATAATGAAGTTTCTACATAGTGAAATAATTATCTGTCCCCGTGGAGATTCTCTATAGGGAAGTTCGACTGTTTAATTTTTGCGTTGTTAAATCTGTCGACAAAATAATCACTTAATGGTTATTGCAAACATCAAAAAATTACGACAAATATAAGTATTGTAGTATTGTTTAAAGTTAGTGAATTGCACTACAGGTGGATTACCCAAGGCTTTATCTTACAAAAAATTAAAAAAATTTTTAATTTTACAAAAAAATGTTGAAAATCCACTTAAAAACTGAAAGTCCTTTTTACCAAAATTTCACATTTTTTAATCTTTTTATGAAAAACTTATTACCACTGAAATAATGAAGTCAAAGATATATTTTTGCACAAGTTATTTCTTGTAGTATTAGCTTTCTAAATCTGTTTTTAAAATAGTTCTATCTTGTATATAAAAAAAATACAGGCGAAAAACTAAAAAATGCCAAGGTAAAAATTTTGTATTTAATAATAATTTAAAAGTCGAATTTTTCTAAAACTATTAAAGATACCATCCAAATTCTAAGCACTTTTTTCCTTTATCTATTTATGTAGACTACTAAAAATAAAAATTTTGAAATCAGTTCACTTGTGAGAAACATCAACAAATTCCAAGCACGTTCTTCCTTTATCTATCTATGTAGATCACTAAAAAGAAAATTTTTGAAATAGGTTTTGAAGCATTTTTCATTACTGAAACAGGGTCTATCCAAGTGTTATAGGCGAAAAGCTTATGACATCCTCTATAAATCGCAGTTTGTTTCATGAAAATCGGGTAAATAGTTTAGAAGTTCCAGACTTTTATTCCATTTTTTGTATTTCACTATACTGTCATTTATTGAAAAATGCAGATCGTCTTATTTTGGAAGAAATTTTCTAAGCAATCAATAATATTCATTAAAACTTTTAAATTAAATGCTTTTTAACAGTTTCTAAATTTGTAACTGTTGAAGCACTTTTAAGTAAATTCTTATACTATTATACCTTATATACATTTCATTCTGCGATTCAATAAAAATCAGGAACAATATATATGTACATATATATATATATATATATATATATATATATATATATATATATATATATGTACATTTGTATGAAAAAACCTTATCGTTATTACGTTATTAGATGCTGGGGGCAAAAATATTGTTAAAATGATTTATTGGCTATGTGTACATATGAAAAAACCTCTTTCACCTGTGAAAGTTATGTGCGTATACAAGAAAGAGAAAAGTCATAATAACGATGTTGATTAACCGACTTTCAAGTGTATATATGTTAAAGGCAAATTATTCATTTCTAATATTTATTGAATCACAAATCAACTAATCGTTATAATATAATATTTCGACAATTTCGTTGACTGCGTTGCAGTTGAATGTTTTACTAACCTGTTTATTTGTAAATACTCTAAAAATATGTAGTTCAACATCCGGAGCCATTCCTAAGCACTCCTTTGTTGATGCTATTATACCACAGACAAAAGTTCCATGACTCAAGCCGTCCTTTAAAGTTTTGTCACTCGTCCAATTTGTCCGCTCCTTAATATTTCATTAAAACTTTTAAATTAAATGTCTTTTTAACAGTTTCTAAATTTGTAACTGTTGAAGCACTTTTAAGTAAATTCTTATACTATTATACCTTATATACATTTCATTCTGCGATTCAATAAAAATCAGGAACAATATATATGTACATATATATATATATATATATATATATATATATATATATATATATATATATATATATATATATATGTACATTTGTATGAAAAAACCTTATCGTTATTACGTTATTAGATGCTGGCGGCAAAAATATTGTTAAAATGATTTATTGGCTATGTGTACATATGAAAAAACCTCTTTCACCTGTGAAAGTTATGTGCGTATACAAGAAAGAGAAAAGTCATAATAACGATGTTGATTAACCGACTTTCAAGTGTATATATGTTAAAGGCAAATTATTCATTTCTAATATTTATTGAATCACAAATCAACTAATCGTTATAATATAATATTTCGACAATTTCGTTGACTGCGTTGCAGTTGAATGTTTTACTAACCTGTTTATTTGTAAATACTCTAAAAATATGTAGTTCAACATCCGGAGCCATTCCTAAGCATTCCTTTGTTGATGCTATTATACCACAGACAAAAGTTCCATGACTCAAGCCGTCCTTTAAAGTTTTGTCACTCGTCCAATTTGTCCGCTCCTTAATATTTCGAAAATGTGGATGTCTTCTGGCCAATCCAGTGTCGAAAACTGCCACTTTTACTCCTTTTCCAGTAACCCCACTACTCCATAAATCGTTTGTTTTTAATGCATCAGACAAATCCACAGACAAATTTCGTGACAAATGTTTTTTTAAATAACCTGATTTTTTTTTAGAAAAGCTCGAAGCAGTGGAATGCGAAAGGGTTCTTTTGAAGTATGATTGAAAGGAGACATATTTAATAGCAGGATGTAAGTGGAACTTTGTTATAACACATGTACTAGAAATTATAACGTCAAAGTCACTTGGATATATATACGACATTTTTGGCCGCAACGCGATTTTCCATTCTGTAACCTAAAATTAAGTTTTTTTAATTTAGTTGAAGCTTTTGTATACTTTTTGAATTGGTTTTTATTTTATCATACATATCTAGACACGATCAAAATTCTGTATGTCAAAGTCACGTACGAGTGCCGGACGCTTTGATGTACACATGCTAGATTAATTGACAAGAATTCATTTTTAATTTGATTTTGTGCTGTCAACATCGCGCTTTTAGTATTGCAGAAATGACACTAGCGAAATAACATTATACGTACATACGAACAAATATATCTCTTATGGTAGTTTGTTTACAAAAAAGAGAAAATAAACAAGTAAGGTTGCTATGCCGAATCTTATATACCCTCCATCATCTACGTATTTAGTGAAGTTAAACCAATCAAAAAAGCAAATCGCTGGTCTCATGTAAAAAGGCTCTAACTCGACTTTTTACGAAATTAAAATTTTTCGTGATTCCAATACATTTCACACAGATATATCTTGTCACAAATTTGAATGCAATAGTATCAAAAATAACGGTTTACTAAGCATTTTCATTTTTAATATTGCATTGTGATAAATACAGTTGCTATTATGTGTTTACCTTCTCCTGTAAAGTTACATATATATGAGTTAGGGCCTTTCTACATGAGACCAGCGAAATATTGTTGTGACAGAGAATTCAAAAATAAAAAAAAATTGCATGTATATAAAATTGCATATATATAATTTTACATAATTGACATCGGCTCCTAATAGGTGGTTAAGCATTTTTTAAAAATTTTAGTATTTCCTCCCATAGCTCGGAAAATATGGGCGAGCGGCAATTTGTTCACTTGATGTTTTTTTCTTATTTTCTAATTTGCCTCGGCAAACTTGATTTCAACACTAAAACAGACGGACATCGCTCAATCGAGTTTGCTATGCATAAGAAGTCAGAACATATATGTATATACTTTATGGGGTCAGAAATGGATGTTGTAGAAATTACACACGGAATGACAAACTTATACATACTCTTTTTCCGCTTTTTGTGGTGAAAGGTATAAAAATAGGAAAATTAATATGAGAAAAATGATATGAAGAAATAATATAAAAATTACCAGTGAAAAAGCGAAACGAAGATGTGTCTAGTACAGATCAAGGTAAGGTACTACTACAAGTTTGGGTAAATGAGAGAGCTTTTAAGAGAACAACATTCTTCTTCTTTGTCTTGCACGAAACAACCCAGACTTTTTCTTTGGGTAAATTATGTGAACTGCAAAACAATCAGGTAGTTAAAAATTCAACAACAGCAAATACAAAATATTTATGTTTTCGTGCTTACAAATGTCCAACAAAAGTGTTATTTAAAAGTTAGCACTTTTTCTTGTTTTTCTTTGTTTTTTAATATTGCCAACTTCAAACAATACACAGCCATGTTGTTATGCGATGTTGTGTTTATTGTAGAGACGACACTACCAAAAAATATATGCATGTACCTTGGTACAGATAGTCGTGTACTACACCGTCTACCTCTTTAACCATCAATCAAGCTGCCTTTTAATTTCTACATTCTAAAAGCGAATTTATTGTTTTCCTCTATTAATACTCTCTTAAATTCGGGCACAACACATTACTTCTTCATTTTAATCTAGAAGTTTGTCCCGGTTGTCGCTTTTTGTCTCATTTTAATAAAATTTCATATTGTTCTTTCATATTACGACCGCTATACTGTGCTATTCTTGTCCCAAAATGTAGGCAATGACTGGTAAACTTCGATTTGTATGTGCTTGACAACAAACACGATACACAGTTCTAAGAATGGTATCCAGTATGCCAAAAATCAAAAATTTTGGATTGTTCATCCGGCATCGTCTATGTTATACATTATGCATATACATTAGCACATATTCTACCATAATGCTGGTTGAGTATTTTAATCGTGTCTAGAACGCCAAAGACTTAATCTAGTTCAGTGAAGTTTCAAAAAAAAAAAAAAATACTGAGCAATAGAAAATTGAAAAAGTGTGCTTGACAATACTTTCCGAGTTAGCGGCGTCTTAAGTTTTCGAATAAAAGTGCAATTCTAGTAAATTTTTGAACGCATCTGGTCAGTATTGTTATCATTTAAAGGCTTATAACTTGTAAACCCATTAAAAGTCGACAAGGTTTCTACATTTTGTATATTAATATACTACTAAAGACTTTAGATTTTTTATATCAATTCTAAATAATAAAAAGTTTTCTATGAAAAATAATTTAGTGTAAAATTCTGTGAAACCCTTACTTTCAGAGGTTCGGACCGTCGTATTTTGTAATGGTGTGAGGTAGGTAATAAAGGTATTAGGGATGAGTGATCCCGTGATTTTTGAGAAACATCGTTACCAGTGAACGTGATTTTCAAATAACCGTTCTTTTAAATAGTTACCGTGATCACCGTTTGCAGTTCTTCTTATATTTAAACATACATGTTTATATAGGAAGAATATAATACTAAGTAATTTTTTATACAAACTGTAATTATAATGGAAAATGTATTTTGATCTCTACATTAAAAACAGCTGTAATTAAATTTGCCCAAAATTATAGAATTCGGTAACACTGATTGATTATAGGTTCAAATAAAAGAAGCACACAACATTTTTTGTTTTTTTTTTTTTGCTACATATGTATGTATGTGTGAAGTTTGGAAAAAAAATAGTCTTTGTTAATAAGTAGAAGCTGCATTGATATACATATGAAAGAATGAAACAGTCAAAAGTACTTGTATTTCTCTTTCACAAAGTAAAATTAAATTTAAGTTTGTATATGTATATAAAAGAACGTTCTTACGCAGAATTGTTATTTGATCAACTCAGTCACTGTAGTGACCAGTGATTTTTTAATCACAGTGATTTTATCACAGGTACTAAAATATCGCTCATCTCTAATAGGTATCATTGAACAGGCTATTAAAATTCCTGTTAGATGCAATGGATTTATCGGCTTAAGTCTAGTTTTGTGAAGCTCTAATCAAAAGGAAAGTATACATGGTGATATAGAATTAAAAAATAAATAGCAAGTAAGAGTGCGATATCCGGCTATGCCGAATCTTACAAACCCTTTATCATACATGTATGTATAATAACATATAAATATAAATCGACATAAGATATTCTTTCCTACCATTAAGTTTTTCTGTTCAAAAAAAGCGTCGAAACTTGATAAGTTTTGCTTAGGGTTGTTGCCATCTAGTATAATTGTGGTGAATAATAGGTTGTCTTTACCACAGATTACTTACGTCTTTACTACTTACTAAATACTGTTATATGAGCTGGCAACACCCTAAGCAAAACTTAAAATTTTAAAGACAATCACCTACAGGTATACAAACAAAAGAGCGATCGAGCGAGAACGATCTTCGTGATTTTCATAACAAACTTCTCAAAACTAAGTCTGATCGATTGCCATATTTAAATTTTCTCTAGCTGATCTAGTGTCTTGGCAAAGTTGATTTCAACGCGAACACGGACAATGTTGGTCTGTCTGTCCGTGTTCGCTCAATCGAAAATGTATATTTTAGACATTACAAACTTGATTATCAGGCATGTTCTGAAAATCACTTTTTGTGAAAGTGATTTAAAATCACAAGAAAGCTGTTCTGCATACAAAACTTTTAAAATTTTTGTGATTTTAAACCAGTCAGCTAAATGCCTGCCGATTTAGTATCACTTGGTTATTTTTTCAACCACTTTATTTTGAACTTCGCAGTAAATTAATAATATGAATACCTTAAAATGTTTTTTATTGATTTTTATAGCAAAATTAGCATTTGGCACCAAAGAATTTATAAAATTATGAAAAAATTAAAGACACTTTCTATTGCAAGAAATATTGTTATTTGCTTTGTGATTTTGCATTTACCTTTTTGCTATCAGTTTTTTTAGTTTTTCATAAAAACAATACTTTTAATTTATTTTCACTTTATATTTTAAGAAAAACACTAATAATTTTCAATACATAAAAAATTTCGTCAAACTAAAACAAAATACCAGCTGTTTTCTTGTGTTTTCGAAGAGGTGAAATCACAACGAAAAGTTAAAACATTTGTGGTTTTCAGAACACCATCAAACCACAATTGTGATTTTAAAATCACAAGTGATTTGAAATGTTGTGATTTTCAGAACATGCCTGTATACCCTTTTTTACCTTTGGTGAATAGTATACAAATGTAAAATAAAAAAATTGGTGGCCGCATTTTCCGAGTAAGGGCCTCTAAACTTTTCATATAATCACAGTGCTCAACATTTTTTAACATATTAAGCTCGGTACAGACGGTTGCCAGGTCTTATAATATTGTCAGACCTAACAATGTACTGACAATGACAAGGCAAATAAAAATTGTGAACACAATTTAATTGTCAGTTCACACGATTGCAAGGCCTTTGTCAGGAAACTGACAATTCCATTGTAAGAAAATTACCTGACAATAAATTTTTCTGACAACATTGTCAGGCAACACATTGGTAGTTCACACGGTAGTAAGAATTGTCAGTGTCAGAATTAAGAAATTCAAAAGAAAAGTTTTTTAAATTTATTTTAATGTAAATTATTTTAAAAGGTACAAATTAATATTATAAATTTTTATCAAAACAATTAGATATTAATCAAAACGAAGAAACTGCAACGATTATAACATTTTACGTTTTTATCGAAGATCAAAAGGAATAATTCTTGCAAAAAAAAACCGACCTCAAAACAGATTTTAGCCATTTGTCTAAAAAGGTTCAAAAGTTTGGCCACATTCATCAACTATTAGGACACCCCTTATTTTAAGTTTTAACTATTTTTATTTCTTAATATTTCATACAAATTAGTGGACACTTTGTCTAATTTTCAAGTCTTTGTATAAACCGGTTCAAAATATAGGGCTATATACATGTAAAATTACATTAGGTATGAGCGCATCCTTTAATTTATAAATTAAAATTGTATACTTGCTCTTTTAGCGGAATTTTGCAATACAAGTTCCCTGTAAATTTCAGTTGTCTGTCTATAACCGCTCAAAGGTTTGGTCACATACACCAAATTACATCAATTATTGGAATACCCTTAAATTTCTAAATCCAAATTTTGTTATTGCTATTATAGAGGACTTAGCAATACAGGTTCTTTTTAAAAATCTTTTTACAACCATCATATATACATTAAATTAAATGATCTTTATATTGAATCGTATACTTGATATTACAACGGTCATAGTTATCTACATTCTGTCCAATTTTCAAGCGTTTGTTTATGAAAGTTCAATAGATAGGACCATGTAAGTCAATTTACATGAAAAATGTCGGTCACTACTTTGTTCCTGAAGAATTATGTATATGCCATTTTCAAAGTGCTTGAAAACAGGCAAGTTTTTTCCGACCATCAAAGTCATCCCGCGAAATACCGTCGCTGTCCATTTTTTTTAACTTTCTTTTTTCTGTTTTAATTTTAAGTTTATTTTTTATTTTAAGTTTTTTTAAAGCACTTTTTCACTTTTTTCATTTAATTTTATCTTGTCAGATGTTTAAAATTTCCAACATATTACAATTTATTTTATACTGACAATGCCTGACAATGCAAATAAATGCGTTCACACAATTGTAAGATATCTAACAATTTATTGTCAGGTAGAAGTCTGACAATTTTCTGACAATGGTTTTTCTGACAATATTGTCAGACAACAATTATAAGTTCACACGATTGTTAGACGTTTTCTGTATATTTTTCTGACAATATTGTAAGATCTGACAACCGTCTGTACATAGCTTTAGATCAATATGGGTATTATTTTTAAACTTTTGGAATTATCTATCACGCTGTGCTCAATTTAAAATAAATTCCACTATTAGGAACCAATGACTTTTTGATCAAAAATGTATATAGTACATAGGAAATCTTTTGTAAGAGCGGTGTTTGCCATAGAGCTGCAAAACAATCGATAGTACTATCGATAGTTTTATTTTTGACTGACTATCGATAGTTTATTTTCGATAGCGCGAACCCAATTATATGTAGCTAGTATATCATTTCTATCAACTTATTCTACGCAGTTTCTTAGCCGCCTTTAAATTTTATACTTCTACATAGCTGCGGCTATGTGTCGACTTCGTTCCCTTTATATGAAGGTGACGCTGCAATTTAAGGTAAAGTTTTTAGCAAAACATAAACACAAAAACATATTTGTATGATGTTGGCGATTCTATGAAAAATGGAGAAGTATTTGCAAACTGGATTCATAATTTCAAATCGTAGAAGTTGCTTAAAACCAAAATCTGTTGATAACCTTTTATTCATTAACATAAGTTATTGGGTAAGTTAATATTTGAAACCAAATTTTTTGAATATCATTTTAATGATGTTTTCTGTGATTTCTTTAAAATTTTATGATTTGCAATTAAATTAAATTTGTAATTTTATGTTTTATATTTTATGCTTGAATTTTTCAATTTTTGTGATTATTATTCATATGCATTTACATACGTACAGAATCTTAGTGATCTCAAATTTGCTTTATTTATATCTTATTACTTTGTGTTTTTAAGTTTAATTTTTACATTGCTATTTGATTTTAATTATTAAAACCAGAAATGTGTTGAACTAAATATGCTTGCTTTTTATGTTTATACATATGTATGTATATGTAAAAAATATATGGATTAATCCATAATCGAGCAATAAAGGAGTAATGACTTGTTCATCCGTTTGGAGTAATAAGCGAGATATCGAAACTATTTTTTATTTTTATTTTTTTTTTTTGTTTATGCCTTACTTATTACTGCAAATGTATCAATGGGGGATGTATCAGTTCGTTTTTGTTTGTGACATAACTTTTAATTGTTGATGTTTTCGTTTTGTTTTTATATTTAGCCAGTTTAGTTTTAAAAAGTGAAAGACGGGTTTTTAATAAAAGCGAAAAGGTACGTGTATAGTAACAAATTTGTTAAAAATGTGTGAAGATTTAGTTTCTAATCGTCATATAAGACGACTAGTTAAAATAGAAATTGAAAAATTCTCAAATTGTAATTGGGAGACTTAAAGTGAACAAGAGGCATCAGTACCTCACAAAATCAATGAACTAACAAATGAAGATAAAAACTTTGTTGTTCCTTATGATATCAGTTAAAATTTTAAAAGAAGCTCGCTTCTTCGTTCGTGTTTCGAACGAATGCTGTAGTTCACTACTCTACATTTTAAAAAGTGAAGGTATGGACGTTCTACTATGTAGAACACATTGTTAACACATTGTTAAAAGCAGTGCATGCAGAAAACCCACGCTGCTTCACAGGGAGCCCAGAAATAATAGATATGGCACCAGGTGAATACTTTCATTGTGGTTTAGAAAAAGCACTGATGATGCACGGCCAATACATATCACCTGATGCAAATGCCGAACTATTGATTGATATAATTGTGGATGGAATGCCGCTTTATAAAAGCTCAGCAAAGTCATTACGGTTTGTGGAAGAACACATCAAATTAAGGAATAAAAATTTTCCCAAATGATTCTTTGAAGGAATTAAATTAGGCAGAACAGCTGATTAAAACAGAGCCTGATTCAGAAATGGTAAGACTGAGTTTGTTTTTAATGCAATCAGTTAAACAAGTATTCAAAATTCTTTGTTTTTTATTTTAATTTATTTCAGATTTCGTACATTAAACTGCGGTTTAACAAAATCGAAATTGAAAAAGCAATACGCAAAATGATCGGCGAAATATGCTGGTCAAATTAAATTGGGATGGATCAAAACAAAGAAATACAAATTGTTTAACTTTTTTTATTTCGGTAATGGCTGAATTTTTGATATCGTGTCTTAAATAATATATTCAAGGTGGCATTTCTTAAATGTAAAGCAAGTGTTTACCAACAGACCTACTTGACAAAAACTACGACCTCGTCGAACGCAAAAAAAAAAGCAACATTAGAAAAAATTTTTTAAATAAATGAATATTTTCTTGTTTTTGTAAAAATAAAAAAATTTGTATTTTATATAGATGTTTACTCCCTTTATGCTCTTTTAGGAGACAAAAGACGATTACTCCCTCTGTCGTCATTTTCAAGATCAAAGAGAGTACTCCATAAGGAGCTTAAAAGGAGTACTCGTGTCTGCGGACATGCTATGTTAAAAATCCAATGTGTTTCGGAGTTTTATGGAGTAATCCATTACTCGCAAAGGAGCGCTCCAAGATTAGTCTTTGTATGATCCTTTTTTTTACTGGGTATGTATGTTTAGTTTTTAATTGTTTTTATTATTCATGGACATAATAAAATGTATGTTTTAACAATCAGTAACTTTCATTTATTTAAATAAAAAATGTTTTCAATCAATAAATATTGCGAAAATAAGTGACAAAGATGAAAAACTTTATCTAACACCTATATAAATATTTACGTATGTTTGCTAAAGTATTCCCTTTCACTTGAATTGTTGTATTAATGCCAGAAGTAGCAAAACATGGAAATTTTGCTATTAAATTTCGGTATCCTTTGGAAATATCGATTAGCGGCAATTTTTTTCCTGGATCTTTGTTTTTATTTTTATTTCTCTATTGCCCCATATATTTATTTATTATAATTTTTTTTTTTTTTTTTTTATTGGAGTTACTTTATTGTTCCAAATGACATGAAAAAATTAGAGGTAGGCGTGGTGTTTTGCCTGCTGCCTTGAAGGACATAGACCGATTATGCCGATTTCCATAAGCACCTCTCTCAACACTATATGTAATCGATTGACACATTTATTTTCTCTGTAAAATCAAGTTTGCCGCGGACGGTTCGCTCAATCGACTTCGCTATGCATAAGTCAGAATATATATACTTTATGGGGCCAGAAATGGATATTGTAGAAATTACACACGGAAAGACATACGTATATATACCCTTTTTAAACTTTTTGTAAAGGGTATAAAAAACGCTAACGCTTATGTAACAGATGAAGATAGTGGGGATGAAGACAATGTATGCCTCAGCAATTTGTCTGAAGGCCAACTACGTGCAAAGGCATAAGTAAGATATAGCGATGACGATAGCCACGACAATATTGTCTCGGCAGAGCTAGTCAAGGGTAAAGGAGTTGCAGATCCAACGCCCGTAAAAACAAATATTTTTAAGAAGTGGCAGAACACAGATATGGTCCCTAGCCTACCATCATGGCAGGTGTTTTCAGAATGCTATGAAAATCGATAACTAATGCAAATTTTTATGAAACTCTTTGGCGATACTATATTTGACTTGCTTGTTGAATACACCAAGATTTATGCAGTAAGCCATAATCTTTCTGGTGATGTGACTAAAGATGAAATGTGTAGCACAAAAAAAGATTTTTTAAAAATTAATTAATATAAATAAAAAAAAATCCCGTTGTTTATATAATGTGTTGTTTTGTAGGAGTTTTGCTGATCTTTCATCTCTACTGGCATCTCGTTACTCACAAAAATCTAAGAAAAACATTACCACACATCAACCAAAGCAAGTCAAAAATATAATGAAAACACGCACGGTGTTGACAGAGCTTATCAAAACATGAAAAATTATACGCTAGCAGAATGAAATGCTGCACTTTCTGGCCCGCTACGACCTTCATCAGTATTCTTCGCATCTATCTACCTTAGTTGTGTATTTTATAAACATCATCTATTTAACCAACTAACTTTGTAAATAATAATACGAGAATATTCATATCAACATTAATTTGGTTAGACGAAATTTACACACAAACCAACGTATTTCTTTACTGTTCTCTCTGTATTACGTCTTGTACATTTGTTTTTGCTTTTTTTGTTTCAATCACCGATTGAACACGAATGCAAATTTTGTTTTAAGTCATTCTGAGGCTGCTGTAGTCTAGGTGGTAAGCACGTTGACTACAAATCTGGCTGACCTGGGTTCAACCCTTGCAGCAGTCAAAAAATAAAAAATGTTTTTTTCTGTTTAATGGCATAAATACATAAGCAGAATTAACATAAAAACATGCAGCCTCCTTCGTCGGTACTTCTTCATAGCATATTCGCCGGCGAAGTAAAATAATTAATAAAATGGCTATATCTATCTCCTTTCACCACCTATCTTCTCTCTCATCTATCCCTTTTCTAAAGAATGTAGCACGGTTAATAAACTAAGTAGGCATTAATGCCTGAAGTGCTACTTCTCTTTAAAAAAAAAAAATTCTTACTGTTTACTCACAACATTATAGATCATTTTGATTGTTATGAGGTAAGTACATGAATCAAGAAAACAAGATTGCGCATTGCGCAGGTCCGTTAGTTTGTTGTATAGCTTTCTCTCTTTTATGTGTGACGTAGGCATAGAATAGTTTTTGTAAAAAAACTTCATTTGTGTATGGAAAGTACAACAGAATTAAAGTAAAAACGGTGAAAATTATTAAAAGTAAAAAAAAAGACTTCACCGAATTAGAGTATGATGGTCTCGAAAACCTCGCAGGCTATATTTGCACAAACTTAAAAATTATATCCCAGATATAGCAGTGTAACAAAGCGTGGAAGGTCAAACGTATTCGTGGGTTGATCATGTATCTAAGGGTGGACTAATAAAGCCGACACCTGAAACTATGAAACACATTAAAGAACTGAACCAAATATTTCAAATAAATAATAAAGACGGTCTTCTTAATAAAAAAGAATTTGTAAAAGATTTAACTAAACAGGCTCATCATAATTAATGTGAAAAGGTAAAAAAGCTATTTTTAAGATCAAAAATGTATATTAAGGTACGAAAACTTAATGCTGAACTTAAAGACTACATCATGACCAAAAAAAAGAAAATCAAACAAGCTAAAAAATTACTAAACATTTTGGTTTTAATTTTATTTTAAAAACAAATTTATATTACTTTCAGTTATTTGGCATTAAGGTCATTATTAATTATTATATACATCTGCATTTCCTTTATAAAAAGATTAATTTAGAATAACTAATGAAATAACTTCTGAAATTAATAATTTTTTATAAGAATTTTCATATAGGCCATAATTTGAAAACTTTGGTAGCCCGAAATAGCTCTGATTTTTCTCGGGCTTCAAGCCCACCCACAAAATTTTTACTGGACTATATCTTTTTTTCCATTTAAAATTTTGTTCAAATCGGTGCACCCGTTTAGAAGTTATGTAATTATTTCCAGTTTTGCTCCGAAAATCTCCTACACTTTTTACAACAAACACCCATTTTCATTCTATTGTGACGTAGATGCACAGTAGAAAAATTATTTGAACGGCTGAATGCGCAATCTTGTTTTCTTGATTCATGAGGTAAGTATGAAGGCGCGCTGTGCCGAGCGCGCTTATAATTTAATTTTTATTTGAACTGTGAATATTATAAATGAATTGAAATTATTTTGGCTTAAGTTCATTTATTTTTTAATTTCAAAAAATCTTTTTCTAGAAATAAAATTTATTTAACAAATGTATGCGGACGTTTTCCAAAGAAAACAAGAAAAATTAGACGCTAGCAGAATGGAATGCAGCACTTTCTGGACCGCTACGACCTTCATCAGCATTCTTCGCATCTATCTACCTTAGTTGTGTATTTTATAAACATCATCTATTTAACCAACTAACTTTGTAAATAAGAATACGAGAATATTCATATCAACATTAATTTTGTCTAATTTTTCTTGTTTCATTTATAATATTCACAGTTGAAATAATAATTTAATAAAAATTAAATCATTATAATTTATTTTATAGATAATATCACAAAGAAAGAAAAAAAAATCGCACACAGTTCACTTGGTCATAACAAATGCAACTCTTTAATACAACTGCTTAAAATTATTTTTAAACTAATCTATAGCACATCCATTAATTTTTAGACCCATACCATGACTGAGCCTCCTCCGTGCTTTACAGTACCCTTGCAGTACTCAGGTTTAAGACGAGTGTTTTTGGGACTTCTTACCGTAAAGTTCTTTATATCTGATCCTTTGATAATAAATTTGGACTCATCAGAAAACAGAATATTTCTCCATTGCGACGCAGTCTAACCGATATGGGCTTTTGCAAAGACGATTCTTTCGACATATGAATGGCTTCTTTAATGGCTTTCTTGTATCGGTCAAAAATACTCGTTGTATTTGACTTAAAGTTTATGTTGAACGTGACGCCATTACAATCTTGTGAAAAAAATAGTTGTCTATGGTAGTGAAGTTAAAAAATAAAAGTTTATTTTTGGTGAAAATTTTTAGAGCAAATCTTTTTATAATTATATAAAAATGCGACCTCCTAAATCAAGTGTTTGGATTTATTTTACAAAAAAGGACGAAAAGAATGGTATTTGCAAAAAATGTTTTAAATACGTGCGGCATTGTGGCAATACCTCAAACTTACATAAGCATTTGAAAAGCCATCCAAATTACGGTAAACCAGACGATGAAAAGACCTTGGAGGCCCGTAACTCGGAAACTAAGGGTCAGCCCCAAATTTTTTATTCAAAATTTTTTGCTTAAGATTCCATTTTACACCCTGTAGATAAATTTTTGTTCATTTTTAAGCTGCGTCCGTAAACTAGATTTAAGCCCCCATTTTATTAAAAAATTATTCTAGGAACAAATCTAGTTTACGGACGCACCTTAAAAATTAACAAAATTTTGTCTACAGGGTGTAAAATGGAATCTTAAGCAAAAAATGTAGAATAAAAAATTTTGGGGCTGACGCTTAGTTTCGGAGTTACGGACCTCGAAAGTTTGTATGTATATGGCACATATCGAATATTTTTGGCAGAATGAGATAACATGGGTATAATTGGATTTTTACTTGACATTTTTTGCTTAAAATTACATTTTACACCCCATGGACCTTTTTTTGTTTTTGAACTGCGTCCGTAAACTAGATTCAAGCATTATTCTTTATTATTAACACAAACAAAACAAGTCAAGTTAGGTTTTTTAGAAAAAAATTTTTTTAGTCACAATTAAATTAATTTTGTCCTGACAAAAATTAAAATTAAACCAAATCAAGCTGAGAGTTATCTGAACAAAATCACTTCTATCACTCTCTGAGAAAAATGTTAAGCTACATATAAAACATGTTGTTCAAACAAAAAATTTGTCCGGACAAAATGGGTAAATCCACCTTTACACGTGCATGTGTACGTATCATGAATCAATACTAGATTAATGTATACCAGAGGCAGGGGTGCTAGATGTAACAATCTTATGTCATTTTGACGATTTGTTTTCCATAAATATCAGGTATTGAAAATTGACGATTTTTGTTTTAAAACTTGTTATATTTTGACGATTATCTGTGTCACACATATTATTCTGTACATATTAATATTTATACAGTGGAAAACTGTGATAATACTAAAATAACAGATAACAGAAAATAACAGAACAGATAAAAAAATTAAATATAAATATAAAACTTATTTAAGTAAAGGTTTTCGTTAAAATTCATTATTTACATTATAATATGGCACTACTTTATACAACTTTCTAAGCGAATTTTTAAAAAGCAATTGTATAGAAAATAACCCAAAGGATATGACATCAATGTTTAACAAGTATATGAATAATAAAATTAATAATAAACATCTAATTTAATTCAAATACTCAGTACACACAGATTTTTTAATTAAACGACCATTATTTTATTTCAACAAATGAAACAAATAAAAAGCCTGATCATAATTTTAATATTTTAATATGTGAGAATTTTTTGACGATAGTTTCTAATTCTTATGACGTTTTTGACGATTTATTTTCGAATTTCTGACGATTTTTCTAGAAAAAAGTTTAATACCCCTGACCAAGAACGGTACATGAAATTTTAGAAATTATACTTAACGTTTTTTAAAATATAGCGCTTAATTTAAAAATTTATTAACAAAATTTTAAGGAGAAGCCAAAGGGAAAATTATAGTGGTATCGACAATGCATCGTTATCCCAGGAGCCAAAAAAGGCTGAAAATTATGAGACAGCCCTCGTCCCACCGACATCAACGAAGTCTGCACAAAACACTTTGGATTTAAATAATGCAATAAAGTTAGCATTCAAAAAAATAGCTTCAACAAAAGGTAGGAAATTTGTTACAATCTTAAGAGAACTATTACTTTAAAACTATATTTCATTGTTTTAAAAGCTGGGAAAAAATACAACAATATAAATTTATGTATTTTATATTTTATCTGTAAAGATATGAGGCCCTTTAATGTAGTCGAAGGAGAAGGTTTTTTAAAATTAATGAAAGAATTGGCACCTTGTTACAAAGTTCCTTCTTAAACGCATTTTAAAAATATGCTTTGCGAGAAATATGACAGCGTGAAAATAGAGTTTGCTAGAAGAATTTGTACGGCAATTTCGTTTTGTGCCATCCTTGACATTTGGACAGAGACAATGAATGAAAAAAGTTTTTTGGGGGTAACCATACATTTTCTAGAAAAAACAACGATTACAAGCGTTAATATTGCCACGAAGGAATTAAAGTCAAACCATACATCAGACTATATTTCTTTTGTTTTTGATGATATTTTAAAAAATTGGGGAATTCCACTACAGAAGGTTACTTGCGGTATAACAGACAATGGTGCTAACATGGTTTCAGCAGTAAAAAAGACTCTTGGCGATTCTAAACATTTGCCATGTTTTGCCCATACTATTAATTTAATAGTTAATTCATCAATTAATAGTTGCACGTCCCCAGTTGCCGACATTATTAAAAAAGTCAGAGAAATAGTAAAGTGGGTCAAAAATAGTGTAGTTCAATCAGATAAAGTTAGAAAAATACAAACTGATGTGGGAGTTCCAGAAGGACGAACAAAGAAATTTATTTTGGATGTTAAGACACGCTGGTTTTCACTTTACTACATGCCAAAAAGATACATAGGCATGTACAAGATAGCTTCCGAACTTCTGCTTGAAACTTCTACAGGTAGTCCTGAAATGGTGAGCGGACACGAACTCGAAATCTTAAAACAAACTGTTCAGCTGTTAAAACCATTCGAGTTTGTTACCAAGGAATCTTCAGGACAAAATTACGTAACAGTGTCAAAAATTATACCAATGATAAATTGTCTCACATCAAAAGTTCAAAACTTTTCATCAACGCTTGAATGCATCACACAATTACAAACAAAACTATTGGGTGAATGTAGTAAACGATTTGGAATGGTAGAATTTAACACATACGCAGCATTAGGAACGATTTTGGACCCTCGATTTAAAAATCTCCACTTCCGAGATCCTAATGCATGCGGAAGAGCTTTACAAAAATTAAGAAATTTTATTAAGGAAGACACCACATTGTCAACGAGGGGATCCGAAGAAGTCGCTAACGAAGATTTTGATTTTTGGCTACACCAAAAACATTTAGCAATCGGTCAGAAGCGACGTTCTAATCCAAAACCGATGAATTATCATTGTATTTGTCTAATCCTGTTTGCGCTTTAAAGGCAAATCCACTAGAAGAATGGGAAGATTTAAAGCATTTGTATTCAATGTTATACAAACAAGCAAGAATGTATTAACATATTGTTGGCACCTCCGTTCCATGTGAAAGATTATTCTCGAAAGCTGGAGCAACAGTAACTGCCTCAAGAAACCGATTATCAGGTAAACACCTCGAAAAATTATTGCTTTTAGGAAGCACATCGAAAACTGACTTTTTTTCTTGAATCTTCCATACACACAAGTTACGTATTATGTATTAGTATATATTTATGAAAATAACACGATCTCATTTTACAAATTTTTTTATATTACATACTAAAGAGCTGCACAAAATGTTTTGAAAGTTCTATGTTCTAGTGTACACTACTTCCAAACACAGAATTTCAGTGTAAATATAAATATCAAATCGCATCCTCTGCGATGGGCAGTCATCTTGACGTGATGCAGAGGCTTAAGTGCAGTGATCCGTACAGGCCGTGCTGGTAGGGATACCCATGCCAGAGGGGCTCATGGTGAGTACGAAAATAAGAACTGCCCCCCCCCCTCCAGTGCCTGATAGCGTCTGTTTCCCTAATGGGGCGGCTATCAGCTACCCTGTACCGAATGTTTCCCCTTTCAATGAGACTGGGCATTCTGTCAGGGTACCTCCGTTTCTCTGGGTCAGCTAGATCCACGGTCCACTGTCCGAAATCCACGAGCGTCTGTTCACCATATTGGTGCGGCTTAGTGGTCTGCCTAGTCCATACTAGGCAGCGTCTAAAATACATGGCAGTATGTATAAAATGCAACAACACTCCACCCCATGAAAATGAAAAGTAAATGCCCCAAGTATCCGGTCGGGGGCTTAATAATCTCCGGAGACCCTATTCCCGCGGTGGCGATTTCAGGCCGCGGTGAATCGCATGCTACCTAGATCCGGGCTAGTCAGGTTGGAACGCCAGGCCTGACTGGTCTGCAAACTACTGGTGTCACTGGAAATGCAGGAGGAGACTCTGGGAAACCAGGGTCATCCAAATCCGTACAGACTGCAAAAAATGGTGCACAAAAAGGCAGCGAAGTGCCTCTGGATTTCACTCCAAGCAAGGTCCGTGCCGCTAAGGCTAAAATCCCTGCTTCGGGCGCTGTAGGAACACAGCAAGGTTCCACAGCTAACCCAGTGCCGGTTGTGAGCAGTGGAACTGCGAACCAGATTTCGGGTTCCAATGTCTCACCTCCCCCCGCCAGTAAGGTAACTGCGAACAAGATTTCGGGTTCCCAAGCTGTGCCTCCAGCCGCAAAAGGCAAAACAACTCCCCCACGGCACGCCCCACCTGCCAGAAGGGCCTTTTTAAAACGGCGTGCTGCCGAGAAATGTGTGGATCAGTTGGGCAAAAAGCCATCTGAGTCCCTCACAAAGGAGGAATCCACCTCGCTGAAATGGGCGAGATTTTATCTGGCTGGCCTGCAAAAGCCCCCTTCTACATCTAAGGATGTGCCTAAACGGCAAAGATCTGAGGAGGAGACTCAAGCGCAGAGTCAGCAGCCAGTTACAAAGCGTCCAAAGCATAAGTCAATGGACAGGAGCTTTAGCGAGGTTGCAAAGGCAACCTGGTACGCGCCGTCATTGACAGAAATGACGCAGATAGTTCCATCTCCCACGCTAACTGGGAGGTGGTCCGCAAGAAGTTGATGGGAGTGTTCTGGAGGGTCATCAAAGACAACCCAGGACCCTTTCCTCAATGTGACGATGCAGGTTGGTTTCGTGGACGTGTCCAACTCATGGCATGTTCAAACGAGCGTTCGGCTATGCTGTTAAAGCAGGCCGTCGCTCTTTTGGAAGGCCTATGGGAAGAAGCGAAGCTTGACATGGTACCTCTTGAAGAGATACCCCGCAGGCCTAGAGCCACGGCACGTATACCGGACGAACCTGCTGAACCCAAGGATATAATGGAGCTCATTCGGGGAGGAAATCCTGAACTACCAACCAGTGACTGGAAGGTAGCGAAAGTTTCTGAACCTGAAGGTGCATCCAGACGGATTGTTGTCCTGCTGAGTCAGGAATCGTTGGCGCCGCTTCGGGAGAGACGAGGAAGGATCTATTACGGTTTCGAAACGATCCTTCTTCGTGTCTATCGAGGCGACGACAAGGGTAACCTGACCCCGGAGGGTGATGAACCTACACCGGAAAATGTGGCAAATGAGGAGACTGCCAGTCTGATCTCCGAGGAAGGCACCCTATCAAACTCTGAGTTTGTGGGTGAATTCTTCGAGGGAATGGACGAGGCAGTTGACGAGGACGCCCTCTCGGACCAAGACGACGCCAACGTCACAATCGTATCCGCAAACAGGGATGGTGAAGGTGACTCAAGTAAACCTTCACCACTCTAAAACAGCTTCCGCTGCACTACTTCTCCGCATCTCAGAGAGAGGGGAGGAGGTCGTATTAGCCCAAGAACCATGGCTCCATCGGGGCAAGGTTTGCGGGCTTGGTGTTAGAGGCTTCAAGCTGCTATATATGAATGGTCCAGGTAAGATCAGATCATGCATAGTGGCTGAGGGCAATTTGAATATCTTCATTCTCTCTGATTACAGTGATGAAGATACGGTAGCAGCTGCCTGGGAGACAAAAGCGGAACTTTTATAGTAGTCTCCAGCTATATGGCGCACGAATGCGAAGCACCACCGCCAATGCTTCGCAAAGTGGTCAAGATGGCAGCCACACGGAACCTGCCGGTTATTGTCGGGGCAGATGCCAATGCACACCATGTCGTGTGGGGCAGCTCGGATTCCAATGCAAGGGGTGAGTGTCTTTTTGATTTCATTCTTTGCAATAATTTAGACGTTGTAAACGTTGGGTCAGAGCCCACTTTTGTTGTAGTGAATAGAAGGGAGGTTCTTGACGTTACGCTAGTTAGTACTAAGCATTCAGATTTGATTAGGGCATGTAGGGTCTCTGGTGACTGCTCGTTCTCTGATCATAGGTATATTGAATTCGATGTGGTAATTCGGGTATATGGGGTTATTCCCCGACGAAACAGAAGGAAAACGGATTGGGAGCGGCAACGGTCTCTCCTTTCCGATTTTCTTTCGAGTCCACCGAGAATAGAAAATCGGCGGGACATTGAAACCGCGGTGAATGCATTAACCAATGCGTTTGAGCGCGCGACTTCGGAATCTTGCAGATTAAATATCTGCCGTGGTAAGAGCAAACCACCCTGGTGGAACTCAGATATTGTGGAGGCACGAAAAGCCTCCCGTAGGCTCTTCAATGAGGCTAAGAGATCAGGAAACTGGTCTGCTTATAAGTCCTCAGTGAATAGGTTCAAGAATATGGTAAGAAATGCGAAGCAAAAGTCTTGGAGATCCTTCTGCAGTGGAGTGGAGGGTTCCTCCGAGACGAGCAGACTTCGTTAGATTCTATCGGCAACGCCGATTGTCCCTAGTTTCATTAAGAAACCATGTGGCAATTGGACTCTGAGTGCACAAGAGACCCTTGAGGTTCTCATGGAGACTCACTTTCCGGGCTGTGCTCCCTTTAGGGGAGAAGACTCAGCCTCTCTTGACTGCCGGGCATCAATTCCCTTCCCTATAAATAGGGAGGGACTTATGTGGGCTTTGGGTAGTTTTGACCCGTTTAAATCAGCGGGCCCTGACGGCATTATACCGGCTGATTTGCAGCATAATGCGGATATTGTTATACCATGGTTAATTCTGATATACACAGCATGTATTACATGGTCGTATATCCCTGAACCGTGGACTTTTTGCTCTGTTGTCTTCATTCCCAAGGGAGGGAAGACTTCGCACACTGAACCGAAGGACTTTAGACCTATAAGTCTATCCTCCTTCCTTTTGAAAACTCTGGAACGGATAATTGACCTTCACTTGAGAAGGACGATTAATACGGACCGACTCTCCGCCTCTCAACACGCGTATATCAAGGGCAGATCTGTTGAGACGGCACTACACACGCTTGTGGGATGCATAGAGAAATCCCTAGAGCATAAGGAATATACATTGGTTGCCTTTCTAGATATAGAAGGGGCATTCAACAATGTGAAACCAGAGGCCATCACGGTGGCCCTGGAGGGACTGAACGTAAGTCGGTCGATTGTAGGCTTTGTATGGAATCTATTGACAAATAGGGTCATTACTTCCAGCATGCGGCTAGCTACCATACACAGGGTAGCTAAGCGAGGTACACCACAAGGGGGGTATTATCTCCCCTTCTCTGGAACCTCGCCATGAACGCATTACTGACAGAAATGGACTGCAAGGGGTTCAGGACTGTGGCGTATGCGGATGACGTTGCGGTTGCTGTATCGGGAAAATATCTCGACACGCTATCGCAACGTCTACAAACGGCGCTAGGCTGCGTCAGTAGGTGGTGTACTGAGAGTGGGCTTAGCGCGAACGCTCGGAAAACGGAGCTTGTGCTCTTCACGAGAAGAAACAAGATTCCGGCCTTTTCACTACCACTCCTTAATGGAGTGGAGCTTGGGTTGTCTGACAGAGCGAAGTATCTACGTATCATCCTGGACTCCAAACTGTCGAGGACCCCAAATGTCCGCTTTAGGGCAGACAGGGCCTCAGTGGCTCTGTATGTGTGTAGGAGGGCCATAGGCAAACACTGGGGTATTAACCCGAGGACGTCGTACTGGCTCTTTGACACGGTGATAAAACCTATACTAATGTATGGGGCGCTTGTATGGTGGCCCGCGTTGGGCAAACTGGCTAACTGCAGTATATTGAACAGGGTACTGCGCACCTCGGCCTTGATGGTCACTGGTGCAATACGCACCACCCCGTCGAGGGCCCTTTTTACAATGCTGCACTCATAAACTCGGCGGTCAGACTGGATGCAGCGGTGGCATGGAGGTCAGGGGACTTTGGACATACGGCCATCTTGGGCCATTCCTCGGTTATTCCTGACAACATCGATTACTGCACTCCCACCCCCATGTCTGACATTGATTTCGTGGCATCAACGTCAGGCACGTCGAGTATGCCTCGTGGAGATGTGCTTGATGTCTATACTGACGGGTAAAAATCGGACACGGGGGTCGGAGTGGCCGTCTTCATCCCTAGATTTAGGATCAGGATGAAATTCAGGCTTAATGATCAATGTAGCGTGGTACAGGCTGAGATCTCAGCCATTAGAAGGGCGGCTTGCTGGATGAGGTACCACAGGATATACGGAGAGGATATCCGGATTTGTACTGACAGGCCGCGATTAACTCCCTATCAGGTGTCTATACGACATCCAGATTGGTTCGTGAATGCCGGACATCTCTCAACGAGATGGCGAGACATTCCAACCTGGAACTGTTTTGGGTGCCAGCTCACTCGAGCGTATCCGGAAATATGGTCGCGGACGAACTCGACAGACTTGGAGCCCGGTTGGAAGACCGAGAAATAGATCCACTGGTGGGGGTCCGTTTAAGCTGCTGTAAAGCTATATTACGGCAGGAACTCTTCAGGGCTGCACAGTCTAGGTGGTCTGAAGAGGTTACCTGCAGGGTCTCGAGGACACTGTGGCCTCAGTACGATAGTGGAAGATCCGCAAATCTACTGAGGTTTCCTCGGGGGCAGCTGGGCACACTGGTAGCCGCGCTAACAGGGCACTGCGTCATTGGTGCTCACGCTAGGAGACTGAATCTTCCTCATCATGACTACTGTAGAAGTTGTCAAGATGAGGAGGAGGAGGAAACGGTGGAGCATCTGCTCTGCCACTGCCCGGCTCTCTCTGGGAATAGTGCGGCTATTTTTGGCAGTCCGAGACTGCATGGTCTTGCAGACTTATCCGTCTGCGATGTTTCTAGGATAAACTTGTTTATCCGGTCTTCGGGGTGGTTTGGATGTGGATCTTTTGATGGTGCCGTAGGGATCTCAATCTGATCTCTGCACATCCTGTTTCCAGGCAACACAATGGGACCTTTGGGACCCAAGTGAGTCGGTCTTTCTTTTTGCGCCGACGGCCTGTACAACCTAACCTAACCAAGCATAACAAAACATAGCTCTCACTAAAACAAAACAAGCACCATTCGAAAAGTTTCTCTTTACAGCTTTGTTAGTGCTTGTGTTTTAAAACAGAGTAGAACATCAAAACAAAAGGCGAAAATTAAGTAAACAAACGGTAAATCATAGTAGAAACATCGAGTGCACTAGAACATATACAAAAATGTTCACAAAAATAAAGCAGTGTTGTTAAAAGTGCTGTTGAAAGAAAAGAAAAGTGCTTTTATATAAAGAAATGATATGCAAACACACAAATATGTTTTTTTGTACAGGCTTTTTTATTGTTATATTTTTAATATGAAAATATGAAACTTCGGATAAAAAATTAATTTTTAAAAAATATTTTTATAAAAGGATAAATACTGAACCACGTGTTATTAATTTCTTACAATCAATTGCTGAACCCTTTTTAAAATTTTTTGTATAGAACTTATAAAAAAATATATTATTTAGTACAATCGAATACAGGCAATTTTTTTATTTTTGTTAAGTTTTATTACTATTCGTTTTTCTGAAAACCCCGAAAAGTAAAAGACAATTTTATTATTATATATTTAATAAAAAAATATTAAATTTTTTTGAAAAAGTAAATCAATTAACATTTTAAATAAAACAGATATAATAATGTTTTTTCTCCATTTTTATGCGTTTTCAAATCTTAAAGTTGACGACACTCATATTGAAAAAACGAAAATGATTGTAGTTTCTCTTTAGCCTAATTCTGCTATCAAAAACTTCAAGCATGTTTGGAATGTTCTACTTCAGTTTTGATATTCTATGTCATTTTTGTTCTAGTTCTGTTATGTTTTACTTCAATGTTGTTCTAAAACACTTTTGTTCTTTAATCTCTATTTTGGTGGCAAAGCAAAACATTTGTGTTTGGAAGTATGTGTTTGAAAATGAGAGTGTTCTATACACACACTACTTGAAATTTACTTGATTGCTTGTAAGACATTTTTCTTATGCTTGTGCAGCCCTTTATTACATACACAAAAAAGTTTGAAAATAAATAAATATTTCAAACTAATATAATAATTTTTGTCAGTACAATATATAATTTATTTCATACAAAGTATGATTTTGTTATTTATATACCTAAATTTAAATTTAAGTGCATATAAATACATAATTAAAAATGCTCTTCACTAAGTATTCTTGAATCTGCAAAGTAAATGTAATTCTGAATCAAGCTTTAACTCACAATTATTCATAATTTTCTATTAAAATAATTTTGAAAAAATTATTAATAGAAACATATTTTTCTAAGCGAATTTTTGATTTATTCAATTCATTCATTTCATATTTGTAAAAAAAATCATTGGACTATACTATTTTTTATTCTGCTTGTAGAGTGCAACAAGACAAACTTTTTTTATATTGTTTTTTATAGTTGTATGTAAATATTTACACGTATTTTTTTAAAGAAATATTGTTGTGTTTTGTTAATTGTTTTTTATAATAATAAATTGAATTAAAATTATATACATATAATTGTCTTTATTTTGCAAAAAGGTCTTCTTAACTGAAAAGGTAAAACAACTATTACACACTAACTATAATAACCTACTTGGAACTGCATATCGCTGGTCCCATATAGAAAGGCCCTAACTCGCATAATCGTGATTTTACAGGAGGAGGTAAAAACATACTAGAAACTGTAATTATCACAATGTAATATTTAAAATGTAAATGCTTGTAAAACCGTTACTCTTGATACTATTGCATTTATATTTTGTGACGAGGGCAGTGTTGCCAGGGAAACACAGAAAAAAGTTATTCACCCTTATTCTGTTTGGCGTTGTCAACATCGTCGTCAATTTTGAGACAACATCAACTTAACACAACATCAATACTAATTTGGTATTCCCTAACAAACTAATGACGACGTTGACGATTTATCGATAATATAAAAAAATAAAACACACATCTAATATTTGAGTCAGTTGATTCAATTTGTTTTCTATTGTGTTAAGGTCTTATCTATAGTGTTAAGTGTTGTGGAAAATTTAAATTTTGTAAAAAAATAAAATACCTATGAACAATAAAAAAAGCAAAACCATTACAAACAATTAAAATAAATAGCTTTAAAATATTAAAACATCCAATTTTTTATTGATATTCTTATTAATAATAATAAATAAAATATTAAAAAAATAATAAGTGACGTTTTTGTAATGCAAATTCACTTGTCTGTCCGATAAAATTCTGCCTTTACTAACTGCCTTTTTTCATTGGGATGGACTCTTTCTAACTCTTCCACTAATTTTAAATTTGCAGAAGTTGGTAATTTTAGTTTTTCCATTTCTTTTTTGTTATGTTTTATATTTCTTACTTTGTTATTTTAACATTGCTGTATACTTTTTCATGTTTTTTTTTAATTTTACTTTGCACACAACACAACTCAACATCAAAAATGGCGACGACAAACTAAACGGCAACATCAACATCAATTGTTCTTAGAAAATACCAAACATATGGCGACAATCATCGATTAATGACAATATTGACAACGGGAATACCGATTTACAACAAACGAAGAAAAACGACGTTGTTTTGTGTTGATGTTGCCAAACAGAATAAGGGTGATTATTTCCTTTAAAAATGTTACTTTTGTTCAATTAAAGTTACTTTTTGAAGTTTCACCTAAATAAATAGTAATTTAATGTAATTTATGTATGGTACATGTCGTTATACATATATGGTGAAGAGTATATAAAATTCGGCGTAGCTGAATATGGCACTCTGACTTGTTTTTTGTTTATTTCCAACTATTTTGTTTTGTTATTAAAATTGAATTGATATGTTAAGAAAAGCGGCTATAAGAGAGATTCTTGCCTCAAATAATGAAAGAAGTATTGTTTCAATATTATTACTTTATTTCGTATCAACCAAAAGTTACGAAAATTAAGTCTAATGTTACGTAGAGATTTTAAAAGTTACATAAATCTCTGTGAAATGTATTGGAATCTTGGAATTCGAGTTAGGGCCTTTCTATGAGACTAGCGATGTGTATGTTTATTTACTTAATTCTATGAAATAGTCGACCGATACGAGTAGGTATCGATACTTTTTGTTCGATATTGAGTACGTATCGATATTTTGATCGATACTCTTTCGAGTAAAAATATCGATACCCTAGTGGTATCGTTCTATCCCTAATTTTCATTTCATTTGGGACAATAAAGCAACTCCAATCAAAAAAATAAATATATTGTGTGATAGGGAATTAAAAAATAAGAAAACAAACATTAAGCGAAAAAATTGAAGCTCGCCCATATTTTCCGAGTTACGGGGATCTAAAATTATCAAATTTTTTTTAAATATCAATATGAGTTTTATTTTAAAGCTTTTGAGGAGATCATTAAGGAAATACTAAAACTTTTTAAAAATGCTTAACCCATTAAGGGCCGCTGTCATTTTTATATAAAACTATATATGCAGTACCCAATTTTTTTTTTTTTTTTTTATTTTTTAATTCTGTCACCCCAATATATGCTTTTTTGATTGGAGTTACTTCACTAAACTAGATTTACATAGATAGTGAAGGGTATACAAGATTCGACATAGCCGAATGTAGCTTAAATCTAGTTTACGGATGCAGCTCAAAAATTAAAAAAAGTTGTCCACGGTGTGTAAAATGCAATTTTAAACAAAATTAAGTGTAAAATTTGGGGCTGACGGTTAGTTTCGGTGTTACGGACCTCCAGTTTGTTTGTATAATATGGCACTTATCTAGTATTTTACGGCGGAATGAGACAATATGGGTATCATTGGAAAGGTAATCTATTTAATTGAAAGGAAAAAAGTAATAAAAATAGAAAATTTTAGGTAAGGACAAACAATTTTTTTATATAAACATAACTACCTATTTGATATAAAGTTTAGCGGCGATATTATACGAAAACTGATTTAGCAGTAAATCTGTAGTAAGCGAAGCCGGTGTTCGTTATACCACAGAGGAGAAAATCCTATCGCCCAGCCTAAGGCCGTCTATGCAGAAAATCTTTAGTAAGTCATACCACAGAGAATATCCTTGCGCCCGGACGAAGGCCGTCTATGCTGGAAATCTTTAGTAATTAAAGCCGGTGTTTGTTATACTACAGAGAAGATTATCTTTGCACTCCGGACAACTTTAATTCAATATTTTTTCTTAAAATTACATTTTACATCCCTGTACAACTTTTTTAGTGGTGTATTGCCGCTTAACTTATTTATTTGATCAAGTTATGTTTATATGAAAAATAGTTTTTTGGTTGTTAACTTATTTTGTTTTTCATTTTTTTTAGTTAAATAGGTATTATCTTTTCCAATGATACCCAAATTGCCTCATTTCGCCATAAAATACTCGAATATAAATTTTTTACTCTACATTTTTTGGGCTTAAATGCAGTTTACGGGCACCGCTCCAAAAGAAGAAAAAAGTTTCCTACGGGGTGTAAAATGCAATTCTAAGCAAAAAATGTTAGGTGAAAAATTTGGCGCCAACCCTTAGTTACGGAGTTACGGGCCTCCGAAGTTTTTATGTTTAATTTGGCATATATCGAGTATTTGATGGCAGAATGGGGCAATATGGATGTCATTGCAAAGGTAATTTAAGCGGCTATGTAATTAAACATAAAGACCAAAATACGATTTTTTTCATTAAAACGTAACTTTAAGTAAAGTATTAATTTTAATAAGAAAATTAACTATTTGGAATCTTTTTTATATTAATTTACTTTAATTGTTCTTGATTCCTTCAAATATAAATATTTCATGATACTCTCATGAAATATTTATTATTTTAAATTAAACTAAAACATGAAATGTATTACTGCGGGGAAAGCATATCCATATGGCCATTTCGCTACTGCTCATATATAGCTCATCAGTGGATTCCACCCAAATTTTGTAAGGAAAACCTCAGTCTTATACAAAATATTTATATTTGAAGGAATCAAACACAATTAAAGTAAATTAATTATTAATTTTAGTTTGAATACTTTACAAAAAAAGTTATACGAAGTGTGTAAAATGTAATTTAAAACAAAAGATATATCGTGAATTTTTTTTAAAGAAAGAAAATAAGAAATGAACACAATTTTCGGGAAACCCTTTGTTTCCGAGTTACGGACTAGACATCTGCAACGAGTAATTTTTTGTGAATATGTGAAACTCGCTCCCAAACATCGTTTACATTTGTTCTCTCAGTGAGAGCACAAGCAGTGAAGAGTAGTGATTGTTTGTTCGGCAAGAACGAATATGCAATAAGCCGAAGTTAAGATGTTCCGAAAAAACTAGCATATAAGAATGCAAGTACCAAAAAATGAAGTACCTAAAAAAATATGTTCACTTCATATGGTACTGCAAGTATTTTTTGCCTTCTTTATAGTAAAGCTTAAAATAATATTTTAATGTTTTTGTCGTTAACATAGAAGAATAAGAAATACAAACCATGAAAATTATATATTTATATATATATATATATATATATATATATATATATATATATATATATATATATATATATATATATATATATACAATATATAGTAACAGAAAACAGTAACACAGCTTAAAATAAATGAATATAAAGCAAATTTATTGCTTTGCTTTTTATTTAATAAAAATAAGTAGTAGTTTTAATAAAGCTATATTTACAAAGCCAACTGAAGATGATTGGACAGAATTAAAACGTGTGATGAAATATCTAAAAGGCAAACTGCCATAAAACTGCTCGTAGGATCAAATACAGAGTTAAGACTCAGAGGTTATGTTGATGCAGATTGGGCAGGGGAATTTAACGGTCGTAAGTCTACAAGTGGATATGTATTCAAATTAGGAGATGCTGTAGTAAGCTATGCTAGCCGAAAACAAACAAACATAACTTTATCATCTACCGAGGCAGAATTCGTGTCTCTTGCAGAGGCATCATAGGAGTTCTTATGTATAGTTCAGCTAATGGAAGAGTTTCAAATTGACGTTATTAATCCGGTAATTTATGAGGACAACCAAAGCTGTTTAAAAATGCTTCAAGACGTGAAAATATCATCAATAACTAAGCATATAGATGTCAAATATTTCATCCGTGATTTATTGAAATCTGGTAAGGTATCGTTTCGTTATTGTCAGACTGACTCTATGTTGGCTGATATTCTAACAAAACCCTTATCAAAAAGAAAAGTATTAAAATTGAGAGAATTGGTTTATATCGACTACGCAGAAAATTTTTAAAAAGCGAAGCTGGTGTTGAAAATATCATAAAAGAAATAATCCCGGCCGAAGGCCGTCTACGCACAAAATCTTTAGAAAACGAAACCTTTGTTGGTCATACCATAGAGGAGAAAATCTTTGCGTCCGGCCGAAGGCTGGTTATGAGGGAAATCTTTAGGAAGCGAAGCCGGTGTTGGTCGTAACATACACGAGAAAATCTTTGCGCCTGGCCGAAGTCCGGCTACGCAGGAAATCTTTAGAAAGCGAAGCCGGTGTTGGTATAACATAGAGGAGAAAATCTTTTCGTTAAAATAAAAAATTCGTTTTTTTGACCTTTTTCCTGTTTAATTAGTTAGCCGCTTAAATTACCTTTCCAATGATAACCATATTGTCCCATTCTGCAACTAAATACTCGATATATGCCATATTAAACATAAAAACTTCGGAGGCCCGTAACTCGGGAACTAAGGTTGGCGCCAAATTTTTCACTCTACATCTTTTGCTTAGAATTGCATTTTACACCCCGTAGGCAACTTTTCTTTTCTTTTGGAGCCGTGCCCGTAAACTGGACTTGGTTCCAATTTTTGCTTAAAATTGCATTGAACTGCGTACGTAAACTAGATTTGTTTTCTTTTTTACAAAATTAGGCTTAAATCTACTTTGAGGGCACCGCTCCAAAAAAAAAAAAACAGTTGTCTACAGGGTACAAAATGCAATTTTAAGTGAAAAAATTGGCGGCAACCCTTGGTTTCGGAGTTACGGACCTCCGAAGCTTTTGTATCTAATAAGGCATATATCGAGTATTCGATGGTATAATGGGACAATATGGGTATCATTGGAAAGGAAATTTAAGGGCCTATTCAATTAAATAGGAAAAAAATAAAATAAAAAAAATCAGGTAAGGCTTCAAAAAACCATTTTTTCCATATAAGCATAACTTTACTCAAAAACGAAGAATTTTCTCCTCTATGAAAATACTAACAGCGGCTTCGCTTTCTAAAGGTTTCCTGCGTAGCCAGCCTTCGGCCGGTCGCAAAGATTTTCTCGCCTGTGGTATAACCAACACCAGCTTCGCTTTCTAAAGGTTTCCTGCGTAGCCGGCCTTCGGATTTTCCCCTCTATGGTATAACCAATAGCGGCTTCGCTTTATAAAGGTTTCCTGCGTAGCCGGCCTTTGGACGGACGAAAGGATTTTCTCCTCTATGGTATAACCATCAGCAGCTTCGCTTTCTAAAGGTTTTCTGCGTAGACGGCCTTCGGCCGGACAAAAGGATTTTCTCCTCTATGGTATAACCGATACCGTCTTCGCTTTCAAAGGTTTCCTGGGTAGCCAGTATATTAAAATCATGGCGAAACACCATCGCAAAATAATTCTAACCACCTCTCCAATGCTACCCATATTGTCTCATTCCACCACAAAATACTTGTATATACCACATACATAAAAACTTTCAATGTTCGTAACTGAAAACAAAGGGTTTTCCCTGTGTACATTTTTTACTTAAAATTACATTCTACACCTTTATAAAACTTTTCTAATGAAGTATTCCGAATAAATTAATTTATTTTGTAAAAAAAAATGTTTTCTTTATCAGATTTTTTTTAATTTTTTCTGCTTCAATAAATAGGCTCTCGAATTCTCTTTTCAATGATACCTATATTGTCCCATTCCTCTATCAACTACACGATATTTGCCATATTATATATAAAACCTTTAGAGGGCCGTTACTTCGAAAGTAGGGGTTGCCGCTAAATTTTTGACTTTACATTTTTTGCTTAAAATTGCATTTTGCACCCTGTAGGCAACTTTTTTTTATTTGGAGCGGTGCCCGTAAACTAGATTTAAGCCAACAATATGAATGAATGAAGTTGTGTTCATATAAAAAATCCTTCTTTGGACCTTACCACGTTTTGATAATTTCTTACTTTTTTCCAGTGACACCCATATTGTCCCTGCCGCCATCGAATACTCGATATGTCTATGCCATATTATATATGTATAAAAACTTCGGAGGCCCGTAACTCTGAAACTAAGGGTTGCCGGCATTAATTTGCTTTAATAGCATTTTGCACCACCTAGGCAACTTTTTTTAGGCTTAAATCTAGTTTACGGACGCAGCTTAAAAATTAAAAAAAAGTTACCTACAGGGTTTAAAATTTAATTTTAAGCAAAAAAAGTTAAGTGACAAATTTGGGGCTGACCCTTAGTTTCCGAGTTACGGGCCTCCAAAGTTTGTATGTACAATATGGAATATATCGAGTATTTTGTGGTGGAATGGGGCAATATGGATATCATTGAAAAGGTAATATAAGTAAAAAAAATACAATAAAAATGGGTAACGACTAAAAAAAGCTTTTTTCATATAAACATAAGTACCTATGTACATATATCAAATAAATTAAGTTTAGTGACAATACTGTACGAAAAATTATAAAAAAAAAACTTTAGCAAGCGAAGCCGGTGTTGTTCATACCATAGAGGAGAAAATCTATGCACCTGGCCGAAGGCCGTCTACGCAGAAAAGGTTTAGTAAGCGAAGCCGGTGTTGGTCATACCATAGAGGAGAAAATCCTTGCGCCCGGCCGAAGGCCGGCTACGCAGAAAATCTTTAGTAAGCGAAGCCGGTGTTGGTTATACTATAGGGGAGAAAACCTTTGCGCCCGGCCGGCTACGCAGAAAATCTTTAGTAAGCAAAGCCGGTGTTGGTCATACCATAGAGGAGAAAATCTATGCGCCCAGGCGAAGGCCAGCTACGCATAAAATCTTTAGTAAGCGAAGCTGGTGTTGGTCATACCATAGAGGGGAAAATCCTTGCGTCCGGTGTTGGTCATACCATAGAGGAAAAAGTCCTTGCGTCCAGCCGAAGGCCAGCTACGCAGAAAATCTTTAGTAAGCGAAGCTTAAACAAAGAGCTCCCCAAAAAACTTTTATGTTTTACTATTTTCCATTTAAGTTGGATATTGAAATTACCTTTCCAATGATACCCATATTGTCTTATTCCACCAAAAAATACTCTATATATTCCATATTGTACATTCAAACTTTGGAGGCCCGTAACTCGGAAACCAACGTTCAGCCCTTAATTTGTCACTTTTCATTTTTTGCGTCCGTAAACTTGATTTGTTCCAGCGTACTCGGTTGAATGATAGAAGCTTCACCGAACCCAAGCTATGTACATATGTATGTACATATTCTAATATGGAATGCACATAGCGACACATACGTTATTTCTGCTGAAAAATGCACGAAGGTACTTCTGTCTCGTCGAACTAAGGTAATAACTTTTAAACACAATTAAATATACATCTTTTGTTTTACGAACTCTAAAGTTGACATGTAATAACGTGGTTCCATCATGCTGTGGAGATGCGGGCCACAATTCTGATTGTGAACAATTTAAAGCAGTTGATATCAAGACACAAAAAAAGGCAGAAAAATGGCTATAGAAATCCATTGTTTTAACCTGTTATATTAATTATGAAGAAACACGCATGAGAAGAAATCAAACTTTGAGAAACGGCAAACTTTTTTCACAGAGTTGCAAAAAACGGAGTATTTTTGTTATTCTTAACAAAAATGTAAACAAAATTTGACAAAAAATAAGCGTAATTAAATGCGGTCACAATTCCTCTAATTTTAATGCATTGTAAAATAAAAAATTGAATTAAGAAGCTTAAAGCTTGTAGAATCTGATTTTCCGGTTGTCACTTTCGCCATTTGAGAAGTAAATGAGCTACGCCTAAGACATTTAGTCATTAAATGGAATGGATTTTTAGTTATAAAATCCAAACTAAGATCAGTACATCGAAACGACTGATGCCAATCGATAAAGCCTAAAAATACGCATCAAACGCCGTCCAAACTTTTTTCTAAAAAACTTTCTGGAAAACGTTATAGGGAAAACAATTTAGAAGAAAAAATTTTTAAAATGTATAAAATTAGTTTTTCATTCATTTCTCGAAAATCATTTCGCGTGCACATATCGCGCTACATGTAGTCGATAGAGGACAAAAATACGAATCAAACGTGGTCTTGGTTGTTTTCTAAAAAACTTTCTGGAAAAAGTTGTAGGGTAGCAAACTTTGGAAAATTATAAAAAACACGTTTATATATATTAAATTTGTATTTTGTTCATTGTTCCAAAACGAATTAGCGCGCACATATCGCGCTACCTGCAATCGATAGAGGACAAAAATAGGAATCAAACGTGGTCCTGGGTGTTTTCTAAAAAACTTTCTGGAAAAAATTGTAGGGTAGCAAACTTTGGAAAATTAAAAAAAAACACGTTTATATATATTAAATTAGTATTTTGTTCATTACTCCAAAACGATTTCGCATGCACATATAACGCTACCTGCAATCGATAGAGAATAAAAATACGAATCAAACGTGGTCCTAGGTGTTTTCTAAAAAACTTTCTGGAAAAAATTGTAGGGTAGCAAACTTTGGAAATTAAAAAAAAAAACACGTTTATATATATTAAATTAGTATTTTGTTCATTACTCCAAAACGAATTCGCATGCACATATAACGCTACCTGCAATCGATAGAGAATAAAAATACGAATCAAACGTGGTCCTAGGTGTTTTCTAAAAAACTTTCTGGAAAAAATTGAAGGGTAGCAAACTTTGGAAATTAAAAAAAAAACACGTTTATATATATTAAATTAGTATTTTGTTCATTACTCCAAAACGAATTCGTGCGCACATATCACCCTACCTGCAATCGATAGGGGACAAAAATTCGAATAAAGGTTGGTACAAGTTATTTTCCGAAAAACTTTCTGAAAAAAAACAGCAAACTTTCGAAAACTACGAAAAAATGTCAGAATATATGAAATTAGTATTATATTCATTATTCACCATTATTCAATATGGGTATCATTTTAAAGCTTTTGAAGAGATCTTTCAGGAAATACTAAAATGTTTTAAAACTTCTTAGCCCATTAAGAGCTGATGTCATTTTTATGTAAAATTATATACATAGGGAGTACCAATTTTTTTATTTTTTAATTCTCTGTCACCCCAATATTTGCTATTTTGATTGAAGTTACTTCACTAAACTAGATTTACATAGATGGTGAAGGGTAAATAAGATTCGGCATAACCGAATATAGGACTCTTGTTTTTAATCAAAGAAATTTTTCAAAAAAGAAAATCACAATTGATCTTAATTTTATGTATGATTTTTATTAAAATTATATTTAGCTTTTAAAAACAATTTTTAATAAGCATTTATAAAATGAAAAATAAATAATGAATGATAAATCTAATTTTTTCTTATTTAATTGTGGGAAACCATACCCAGGTAAAAGGCTAATATTTCAAATTCCAGTCCTAGAAAGCATGTCTTGTTAGTTGAAAGTCTTCCTAAAGTAATTTTGAATCATACTGTACTAAAATGTTATTGCGATTCTATTAGTTCCAGAATGATGGTTATAAACACTGGCACTATTTTTATACATTAAGTATGAAAAAATCTAGAAACTAAAAACTATTAAATATTTGAATATACAAAGGGATATCAACACTTTTGGGATTCCGGGTTTTGATGTTGCAGATCCTTGATCAGTGTATTTGTGCAGGGTATAACAGCATCCTCTGGAGTATTAATTTGAAAAATAATTTTCTGTAGGAATAACCAAATGTGTTCACAAGTTCTTGGATATTTAGTGCGCGAACCCATAAAGCAACGAAAGCAAACTTCCGCAGCTATCAAAGGATTTGCAAATACATGTCTTCGTCTAAAAAAATCCAAATGTGTAAAGCTAATTGTTTTAATGCAGTCGCCATAAAAATAGATTTTTGGCTGATTGTATGATTTTATGTGTTTTACGTTATGGTTGCTGTCATCATCCTCCTCCTTTTTTTACAAAATTATACCAAATTAAATATTAGAATAAAAAAATGTTAAATTCTCTTTTTTTATTAATTACCTTGCAATAGGTTATAAAAGATTTTTGTACTTCAGATTTAGTTGTTTGTCTAGAACTTGGTAAGAGATAAGGCACTAGTAACAATGATAATTCTAATTTAATCTGTAAACAAATTTTTGAACAAGTAACTGAAGAGCAATAGTTTTTGGATCATTTGTAACCCTTCATCCCATGAGTTTTGAATATTTGTTAAAATATCCTTAACAGTATTGTGCCTTAACTTTTCTGCCTTATCAATAATTTTGTGGTAGTATGATTTCCATTCCTTTTTGATGTGGGATAAGAAATGCTGAAATCTATTTCAAACTAAAATTTAATTATTATTACAATACAAAGAAAAAATGCCATCTCAGTTAGTTATTTACCAGTTCATAATTATTTTCATGTTTTATTTTTCCATATAGTCGATTGATACTGCCTTATGAAGGACTTCTGACAGTGAGCACAATACGATTCAGTTGTGTCTGCCACAGCACAAGTATCTTTTTTTTAATCCTGCAACATATTTTCGAAAGTCATCGGACGTAAGCAAGATATGACGAAATTCGGTATCATTCTCTTCATCGACATCATCAAAATTTTCAAATAAAGCATCATCACAATGAAAATAAAAATCCATAACATTTTCTATGGTTTGATCGGTTTCCACAATCTACGTATCCGAAGGCAAGGTATAGGTCGAGTTAGAGGATGATGTCAGTGGAGCTACTAAATTGAGTTTGGTAATATTTGGCGAAGTGATATTAAGGCCAACGTAGGCTAGAGTAAGTTGATGTGTTTGATGTGCCCAATTGAGTTTTTACAATGCTTGTTGTTTTCGATTGTACTTTTTTGTAGCTTTAGTCTTGTTTTGACGATTCGAAGTTGTTTGCCTGTTTTGAATGTTTCAAAATTTGTTATTTTTCTTGTTTGAGAGCAGCTTTTTCAGCATTGTGCATCTTATAATGCTCGTATAGTTTTCTACGCCAATAGAATACTTCATGACGTTTGCGGCAATTCAATCCATTAGGATAATCAGCAGGTGTTGACTTTTCATCAGGTTGATATTTATTGTTTTTTTTTTTTTGTTGCTGTTATTGCTTTATTTAATTTATTTGATGGCATTTTTGGAACACAGTTGAAAAAAAAAAACGTGGGCGTTGCGTCTTTGATTATAAACCCACTTCTTGAAGAAAAATCTGCTCGCCGGCAAGTAAGTATGTGTGGTATAAAACACAGATAATTAATCCCTCTGTAACGAAAGCTGGAATCTGGCCACACTGATTTTTCGTGTCTTATCTGGTTAGTTATCTGTGGTATAAAATGTATGAAAATCTAATGTAATATATTTCTAATTTTTCAGTTTGCAACTTTATTCAGAAAGTTTTTCGGAAAATAACTTGTACCATGTTTTATTCGAATTTTTGTCCCTTATCCATTCTGGGTAGTTGGATAAGTGCGCGAAAAACCGTTTTGGAGTAATGAATATAATACTAATTTCATATATTCTGACATTTTTTCTAATTTTCGAAAGTTTTCTGTTTAATAACTTTTTTCAGAAAGTTTTTTGGAAAATAAGTTATATCACGTTTTGTTCGTACATTTGTCCGCTATTAATTCCGGGTAGTGGGATATGTGCGCGCGAACCCGTTATGGAGTAATGAACAAAATACTAGTTTAATATATTTTAACGATTTTTTCTAATTTTCGAAAGTTTGCTGTTTAATAACTTTTTTCAGAAAGTTTTTTAGAAAATAAGTTGTATCAGGTTTTGTTCGTATTTTTGCCCTCTATCGATTCCGGGTAGTGGGATATGTGCGCGCGAACCCATTTTAGAGTAATGAACAAAATAGTAGTTTAATATATTTTAACGATTTTTTCTAATTTTCGAAAGTTTGCTGTTTAATAACTTTTCTCAGAAAGATTTTTAGAAAATAAGTTATATCACGTTTTATTCGTAGTTCTGTCCTCTATTGATTTCGGGTAGTGGGATATGTGCGTGCGAACCCGTTTTGGAGTAATGAACAAAATACTAGTTTAATATATTTTGACGATTTTTTGTAATTTTTGAAAGTTTGCTGTTTAATAACTTTTTTCAGAGAGTTTTTTAGAAAATAAGTTATATCACGTTTTGTTCGTACACTTGTCCCCTATTGATTCCGGGTAGTGGGATATGTGCGCGCGAACCCGTTATGGAGTAATGAACAAAATACTAGTTTAATATATTTTAACGATTTTTTCTAATTTTCGAAAGTTTGCTGTTTAATAACTTTTTTCAGAAAGTTTTTTAGAAAATAAGTTATATCACGTTTTGTGCGCATTTTTGTCCTCTATCGATTCCGGGTAGTGGTATATGTGCGCGCGAACCCGTTTTGGAGTAATGAACAAAATACTAGTTTAATATATTTTAACGATTTTTTCTAATTTTCGAAAGTTTGCTGTTTAATAACTTTTTTCAGAAAGTTTTTTAGAAAATAAGTTATATCACGTTTTGTTCGTATTTTTACCCTCTATCGATTCCGGGTAGTGGGATATGTGCGCGCGAGCCCGTTTTGGAGTAATGAACAAAATACTAGTTTAATATATTTTGACGATTTTTCGTAATTTTTGAAAGTTTGCTGTTTAATAACTTTTTTCAGAAAGTTTTTCAGAAAATAAGTTATATCACGTTTTATTCGTAGTTTTGTCCTCTATTGATTCCAGGTAGTGGGATATGTGCGCGCGAACCTGTTTTGGAGTAATGAACAAAATAGTAGTTTAATATATTTTAACGATTTTTTCTAATTTTCGAAAGTTTGCTGTTTAATAACTTTTCTCAGAAAGTTTTTTAGAAAATAAGTTATATCACGTTTTATTCGTAGTTCTGTCCTCTATTGATTTCGGGTAGTGGGATATGTGCGCGCGAATTAGTTTTAGAGTTATTAGCAAAAAAGTGTATCAGGAGATTTTAATTAAGTAATAATTTGTCTACCATATAGCTTATATATGATTAAAATCAATTAAGTGACAACCGTTAAATTTGATTTCGCCACTTTAGACGCATCTAATTCAATTTTTTATTTAAAAAAACATTAACAAATTACTGTGAAAATTAATGTTAAATAATGTACATTTTTTTCATAATTTGTTTTTATAGAGCACGTTGTACCCATACACTCTCAAAAAAAGAACACGTGCTCACACGTATACGGAAAAATTACGCTCCATGCAACTCTGAAAAAAGTTTGCCAAAACAAAGAAAAAGTTTGCCAAAAAGTTTGTTTTCTTCTCGCCGATTGAAGAAACCACGCAAGAAATAATATATGAAATGTAAAATTTTTTAACAGAGTTGCAAAAAACGGACTTAAATCTAGTTTAAGGGTACCGCCCCAAAATAAAAAAAAGATGCCTACAGGGAGCAAAATACAATTTTAAGAAAATATGTTAAGTGAACAATTTAGCGGCAACCCTTAGTTTCGGAGTTACGGCCCTCCAAAGTTTTTATTATGCAGGAACCTTTGGTAAGCGAAACCTCTGTTGGTTATACCATAGAGGAAAAAATCCAGAGGAGAAAATTCTTTCGTTTTTGAGTAAAGTTATGTTTATATGGATAAAATCGTTTTTTGGAGAATTACCTCATTTTTTTATTTTGTTTTTACTTTTTTCCTAAAATTTAATTTCCAATGATACCCATATTGTCCCATTCTACCATCGAATAATCGATATATGCCTTATTAGATACAAAAACTTCGGAGGTCCGTAACACCGAAATCAAGAGTTGCCGGCAATTATCTCTTAAAATTCCATTTTCACCACGTAGGCAAGTTTATTATTTTGGAGCGGTGCCCGTAAATTAGATTTGTTCCAAAAGACTTCAGCTAAAGAAAATAAATCTTCAAATTTTAAGTATGTCAGTAGAGCTGAAAAATTGATTGTGATTGCATTTTAAGGGAATTTGCAAATCCGTATATATCATAGTAAGAAAATTCCAATAAAAAATATATTAACATTGTTGTTCCTTTAAATATGTGCAAGTATTGCAAAAAATCTATTTTTTAATAACCGCCTTTTTTTTGAAAACACGTAATTTAGCATAAATTTGCCATTGCCCAAACCAACTTATTTTACTTAATTAAGGCCAAGGCAAATTCGCCTTGATAATGTGCATAAACTAGCCTATGCCAACTTATACAACTGTGCAAATACAACAATTATATGTGGTAAACTATAATGTGAATGAGGCTTTTCACACACGATTAATTTTTAATCCGCACAACTTTTGTTCTTTCGTATTTACCAAGGCGAATCAATTATCAGGTGGCAGCGTTAGAAAATTTATTATTTTTTGCTGGTGAAACGAATGTCAAACTTCATATAAAAAAAATGGTAAACAGATTTTTTATATATGGAGTTTGACAGTAGTGTACACGGCGAAAATTAATGAATTCGCCTACGCTGCCACCTGGTAAATGATTCGCCTTGGTATTTACATTAGACTAATTATGCTGGCATAAAATTGTGCACGTATACACAGCTTTGTGTGTGAGTATTTTCTTTGTTTATTTCACGTTTGCCTTTCGACCGGGCACATGTCTATTCGTCATCCTTTAAAAAATTCTAAACAAAAGTAAACCACAGAGATGCCAGATACTGTTTTTGTTTTTAGTACAAAAAAAGGTAGGCCAGACTGTACGTTTTTCATAAATTCACATTGTATGATACTATTTATGTTAAAAATCATAAATAATTATTTCAAATAAATTATGTGCATATGCCGAAGTTATTTTCAAGTATCGCCAACAAATTTAATTTTGGTACATAGAATATGAAGTTTTTATAGAAACATTTTTATGGAAAAAATATCAATATTTTTACTATATTTGTTTCACATTTCATTGTAAACGCTACTTTTAGGAAAGTACTTTAGTTGATGGGGCATAGGTAAAGACAGGTTTATAAAAATTTTTTACTTCAAGGTATTAGAACTAAATAAATTCAATAAGTTTTTATGGTTTTTTTTTTTATCTTTTTGACAGAAAAGTTGGATAATAGTAACACTGAATGCAATTAGGTAAGATTTTAAACTGGAAAAAATAATAATTATTAAATAATTAATTACAATTTTATTAAAAATTAGTTTAATTCAACTAAAATTGCCTGATTAACATTTCATTAATCTAAGATTTTCAGATTTTATTGAATTATTGATTAAGTATTAAAAAAATATTAAATGCGAGTATAATAGTGCATTTACATTAGAACGAAATCTACTAGATTTGGTTTGAAACCTTTCCCTAAATCTAGTTCATTTAAACTTAGTTTTTTGACAGTAGCAAGATTTCACATGCACAGAAAACAGAAAAATAGTCGGAAATATACTAAAAATCACCTAGATAATGATCGAAATCTTATAAGAATAAGATTTCAGTGTAATGTAGATGCATTATTAACAAAAACCATATTTTAGAAAAAATCGTGAAAATGTATTAAATAAATTTGTTATTAATTTCTCAAAAAATCTTTCGCACACATATACAGAGGACGAAAAACGAATCAAAAATATTAAAAGTTATTTTATGAAACACTTTTTGAAAACAGTTAAGAAGTTAACTTTGCAGGATTAAAAAATCGTCAAAATGCATTAAATAAGTTTGCCTTTAACTTCTTACAAAATATTTCGCACAGAGGACGAAAAACGAATTTAAAGTATTATTAGTTACTTTCTAAAACAATCTCTGAAAAAAAGGTAATTAGCAAATTAAAAAAACGACAAAAGGTATTTAATTAGTTTATCATTAATTTCTGAGAATATATTTCGCAATGCTTGTAAGCGATAGAAAAGAAAAAAGATATTAATCTAACGTGCTACCAGTTATCTTCTTAAAAACTTTCTGAAAAATTATTAAGTAGCAAATATTTGGAAAATTAGAAACACTCGTGTCAAAATACACTAAATAAATTATTTTTAAAATTTGTAAAATATTTCTAAATATGACTAATCTGTAAGCAAGAATAAATAAATAATAAATAAAATAATTTAAAAATTTTCTTTTAGCATCATCTAAAACAAAAGGCAATAGAGAAATAATTTGCGAAATGTTATTTTATTGAATTTAATTTTAAATTAAGTATTTCTTGTTTAGAGTTTATTGTTTAAGTTAAACAGAATTAAATTTTAAGTACAGAACACAAAAATTTAGAGATATACAAGAAAACTAAGACTGGTCATATTCCTCGAAAGTGCCAATATTAAAAGTTTTAAGTCTTCGTCCGAGTGTTTGGTGATTATTTGAGCACTAATATATGAAATTGTATCATACCTTTAATAATTTACCACATTCTTTCTGGTTTTTTTTTCTGCTATGCAGATATTTTATGTTTTTAGTACAAAACGAAACTTGGACTCACTTACAAGAAAGTAAAAAGTAGGCCAGACTAACATTTTTTACGCCATTGATTGAACTTATCAAATTAATTATTTTGTTCTTACATTTTAAAAGTCACTATGTTTTTATAAATATATGTATATAACAAAGCATATAAATAATTTTTTACTCCAAAACCATATTACGTATGTGAGTCACATATGGTATGCTACAATTAGTAAGCATTTAAATAAATCTGTTTCCCAATCTTAGTTTTAGAATCTTATTATTATTTACCGTCCCTTAAATGTTTGTAAAAATAAAACATTTCAATACATAAAACACCAAGAACTTAAATATTTTTAGCTAACAAAAATTTACAGTCCCAGAGATTTGGACACAAAATTAAAAAACTAACATTTAAATTCACTTAAAAATTTTTAGAAATGCTTTTGACAAATTTCAAAGTTAAAACTTCTTAAGGAAGTTAATTAAATTTTTTAAATATCTATTTAATAAAGTTAAAGCAATGAGATGTAAACATTTATTTTATTTTTTTTTTCTTTATTTTCCAATATAAGCCAAAAAAGTAGCTTCCAGGAAGATAAATATTTTTTAACAAAAACTTAACCACAATAATGATTCGTACGGTATGATAATCTTAATTTTCTTAACAAAACTGGGTGTACAATTAAACTTCTTCATAAAACCTAATAAAACATGTAAGATTTTAATTTTGTCATGAAAAGATGAAATTAATGTATATTAAGCTTTCATTAATTTGGTGGCACCTGTACTAAAATATTTATCTGGTCTGGTAGCATATTTTGCAAAGCAGATGAGAAACACTGATTTTTCTGCATAATTGAGAGATTTTTTTTCTCTCTCGCTCTCAGCTAAAAAAAAGTTTGTTGGAAAAAGTTTGTTATTTTCTCGCACGTTTAAAAGTTATAATCTCCTTTGCTTTTGACAGCCGAATCTACTTGTACAAAACCAAAATGTACAAGTTTCTATCGCAGTCCAGGCGAATTGATAACCAGGTGGCAGCGTATTCGAATTCATTATTTTTTGCTGGTAAAAATTACTGTCAAACTTCACATAAAAAATATACAGATTTTTTCCTATATTATTCAAAAATTTTCTCACTTGCTACAAAATAGTCATAATGTAAATGCATGATGATATACGGAGATTCTCCAAAAGAGAAAATAATAAAAGTCAGCTACAATGCCCTTAATGTAAACTGGCTCTTAGACAAAAAGACAGTAACAACTCAAAAATTTTTTATACAAAAACACAGCAAACATTCAGTAACTAAAAAAGTAAAGTAAATTAAAATCGAAAAGGTTCCGAATAATAAATTTTCATATTGATAAATGAATTTAATATTCAGTGTAAATCGATGTTATTTCTTTTATACAACAACAAAACACATATTGTTACCATACAAATACACAATCGGTAACATTGGTTATTTGGTAATGTAAATATATACACACTCGTATGCACGTGAATACAAATGAATTAATGTCAGATGAGAATAACAAGTTTGCTGAAAACAATAATCTCTCTTTGTGATTTTCCTCTTAAATTGGCAGTAGCAGTACGTCCATCGACAAATTATACACTGGATGTAAAATGTACGGCAGTGAAACATCTTAGTATATTTATCACAGATTAATAACCAGATAATACACGAAAAATTCAGTGTGGCCAGATTCCAGCTTTCGTTAGAGAGGGATAGTAACAGTTCTTGCGTTTTTTATATTACTACCTCTTTCTGATTATAGCTGGATTTTGACATTTTATTTGTTTACAAAAATTTGCATTGAAAAAAGAAATTAATAAAATAAAAATTGTTTTTCGCCAAATTATTTACTTAAATATTAATTATTGAATAGAAAATCGAGTGTGTGCATAAACTCGGTGGTGTGCATTTGTGTGTGATAAAATATAAGGGTTGAAAATCAACAACCATAACAAAATAATAAGAAATATAAGAGGAAAGATGTTCACCAAAGTTATTTTTTTTAATTCAAATTAGTTTTTAATAAAATTATTTCGTTTTGAGGAGTCAGCGCTGTATAATGGGTTGTTTCCAAGGGTAGAAACTGCACCAGTTCCAGAAAAACCCGGCAAAGTAAGTTTATATTTGTAAGGAATTTCATTAAGCAGCTAAATGTTTGCCGGCAGATTTTGTACATAGGGGAACTAGGTATGTTCTTTTTCAATGTACAAAATCTTATTTAATTTAATCAATTGGATTTTGTTTTAGCAAACATATAAAATTTCAATTTTTCAAAATGGATATTACAAAAAGCAAGTGAAAAATTACTAAAAACCTTGTATTAAAATAGTGATAGTGGCATCTAGGATAGTTTGAAGAAGTCAAAAAAAAATCCAGGATTAAGTGTAGCGAAGATTTAAAGCTTCCCCTTACTCAAGACCGTCATGCGTGGTGAAGAGCCACACCCTTCACGAGGTGATGCTGTTTTTAACAAAACATGACGGATCTAGACCAGATAAGGTCGAAAAAAATCAACTACTGGAATTCAGTGGTTAAAATGAAATTAGAACGGACTCTTCCAGTTTTAAAGCTGTCTAAAAAAGTATTTGCATTTTTTTAATTACTAGAAACTGGAAGTAGATCGATGAAATTATAATGTTTAAAGATAATTAAAATCTTTTTTATTATAGCACAGATTGTAGCCATACATTGGCTTAAGGTGGAGACTAGCAAATTTGGCCAATGGGATTGCGACATCTTTTTTATTGGAACTAAATAAAATTTTGCATATTTTAAATGAAAATTTTTTCTCTATATTTGTTACATAATATAGGAACAAAAACTGTGAAAGTTTCACAATAATAATCATTAAAGTTAAAAATTTTTATTACACTAAATTGTATGTTTTTTTATTTATATAAGATTACTGAAATTTAAAAGTAAGTATTATTATTAATAAAAATGGTCACGTTTTTTTAAATTCTTTCTCCGCCTTCTTTATTAACGTGATTGTTTGCGCACATCGCTGTTGCCCTAGATGCCATATTTTCATAGTCCTCTCTGAACTGCCTGATACAACCTGATTTTTATCAGGTGATACTACTAAAGTCCGTACATTTTCCGTATGACCTCGAGGTTTCATATTCCGAGTGCAGATACGGGGGTCCCATACTCTTAAACTGTTCTCTGTTGAGCCACTCACAATAACTGTGCCGGCTGGATTCATTGCTGAACTATAAATGGAATCTTTTGAACCATTAAGACTACAGGCTAGTGAAAAAAACGAAATTAGTATACGGGCCTTGTAAATTTTTTACAAAAAATTCTTACTTTGGAATCTGTTGATTTAGCGGCTAAGGCATAAATCTCTGTCATCATTTTTGGTCTCTGCGAATAGTCTTCATAACGTTTTAAGAGCATCTTACCGGCTTCTTCGTTTAGAGCCGATTCAGCATTGGGTACAATGAGTAAACATTTAATGGTAAGCAGTATTCGTTTTATACTCAAATCAGGTTTCCAATCTTTTTTTAAATTGTTTACACAAATTTCATTTGCGGCTACATTTGGATGAAACATTTTCGTTATGGAAAAAGCTTTTGGTGATGATTGGGGAAAATCTTTGCCTAAGGTTAGTTTTACACGAAACATTTCTCCTGCGTAGGGTGTACCAGCTGGTCCTTCTATAAGGGCCTATATATCGGTGACATCGGCATCGTTGATTTGTATTTTAATACCATCCAGGGGATTTTCAACCATGTTTTGCATTTCTTTCATCACTTATCTATTGGTTGGGGGGGATAAATGCTACATTGGATATCTAAAAAGAAAAAATTTTTTGTTTTCATTAAATAAGAATAACAAGTTATTTGATTACAACAAAGAACTATTGGGAAACTGTTCTTAAAACGTATGCGATTAGTGAGTGCCACATGGCACTGTTTTTTGACTTCGTGACATGATAAATAATAAAAGATTTTTTTTGATTAATAAAACAGTGAAGCTTACCGAACTCATTGCTTCCTTCCTTTTGTAGTATTTATGGTTCAACTACTTTTTATTGGATGAAATTTCTTTCCTATTCATCTAATTGCAGTTCTTTGAAGTTTTCCTTTTTTGTCCGCGCAAAAGAAGTGATTGTTTGGGCAGTTGAATATTGTGGTTTACTTGATTGCCCTCTTCCTTTTAGCGCAAAATTTCTTTTAAGTGGAAATTACTTTCGTACATTAAATTTTTATAGTCCCATCTGAACTGCTTTATATTTTCATTTGATTCGGAACATGAGTTCTATACACATATAATAGCATCCCTGCCGGCTGTAATGGCATTTTGTATGATTAAGACGCGATTATAATTTATTGTGTACGTTGTAACGTCTAGTCCAGTTGTATAATGGTATTATCATTATCTTGACCGGGACCTAAAATAAAATAATTTGGCTTAAAAACGTTTAATAGCCAATTTATTTTAACTCACCAATAAAACCACGTAAGTTGTTTTGATTTTTGTTTGCGGAGCCTCCAATGGAATTGTAGTACGATCTGAAATTACAAGGCAAAACAATATTTTTTAGGGAACAAATCTAGTTTACGGACACCGCACCAAATTAAAAAAAAAGTTGCCTACGGGGTGCAAAATGCAATTTTAAGCAAAAAATATAAAGTGAAAAAATTGGCGGCAACCCTTAGTTTCGGAGTTACGGACCTCCGAAGTTTTTGTATCTAATAAGGCATATATCGAGTATTCGATGGTAGAATAGGACAATATGGGTATCATTAGAACAAAACTATTTTTTATAACTTTACTCAAAAAAAAAGAATTTTCTCCTCTATGGTATAACCAACAGCGGCTTTGCTTTCTAAAGGTTTTCTGCATAGCCGGCCTTCGGCCGGACGAAAGAATTTTCTCCTCTATGATATAACCAACATCGGCTTTGCTTTCTAAAGGTGTTCTGCGTAGCCGGCCTTCGGCAGGACGACAGGATTTTCTCCTCTATGGTATAACCAACATCGGCTTCGCTTTCTAAAAATTTCCTGCGTAGCCGGCCTTCGGCCGGACGACAGGATTTTCTCCTCTATGGTATAACCAACAGCGGCTTCGCTTTCTTAAGGTTTCTTGCGTAGCCGGCCTTCGGCCGGACGAAAGGATTTTCTTCTCTATGGTATAACCAACAGCGGCTTCGCTTTCTAAAGGTAATTGCGTAGCAGGCCTTCGGCCGGTCGCAAAGATTTTCTCCTCTGTGGCATAACCAACACCGGCTTCGCTTTCTAAAGGTTTTCTGCGTAGCCGGCCTTCGGCCGGACGAAAGGATTTTCTCCTCTATGGTATAATCAATAGCGGCTTCGCTTTCTAAAGGTTTCCGAATAACTTAATTTATTTTGTAAAAAAATGTTTTTCCTCACAAGATTTTTTTATTTATTTATTTTTTCAATTTTTTCCTGCTTCAATAAATAGCCTCTTATATTCCCTTTCCAATGATACTCATATTGTCCCATTCCGCCATCAACTACTCGATAAATGCCATATTATATATAAAAACTTTGGAGGGCCGTAACTCCGAAACTAAGGGTTGCCGCCAAATTTTTCACTTTACATTTTTTGCTTAAAATTGCATTTTGCACCCTTTTGGAGCGGTGCCCGTAAACTAGATTTAAGCCAAATAAAAACATATGTTTGCAAAAGGTATGTGTAGCGGTTTCTTCCAACTCATTACTCTCAGCGTTTTTGAATATTTTTTTATTCACTTAAACGAAAGCCGGAAGAAAATATGATAACACACTTTTTTAAACGTCACTAGTGAGTTATCTGATTATTAATCTGTGATATTTATAGTCTTTGATCAAAGTCTGTAGTGTCCATCACATTTTCTCCCTCTCTCTTATATAAAATCCAAACTTTGCTAAGTAAAATTTGCGTGTCTGAATGGGGTGATGCTGTATGGCTGTTGTGCCTATATTAAAGCCCATCACTGTAAATCTTAAGCTTGCAGATTTCATTCGTTTTATTTTAACAAGCAAACAAAATATGTACAATAATTAACAAATCTAGTTTACTGGCACAGCTCAAAAGTAAAAAAGATTTCTATGGGGAGCAATAGAAATTTTAAGCAAAAACTGTTGTTTAAAAATTTGTGGCTGGACGATTATTTTTGGAATTACGAACTTCCAAAGTTTTTATTTATATTTACATACATATGTATATATTAAAGACGTGCACAGATATCACTGTTTATATCAGTTTTTGTGTGCCTACTCTGATGAGTGCGTATAGATGAGTTGTGTTTCTGATATAAGTTGATATTGCTACTTTTTCTCATTTAATGGATGCGAATGCGTAAAGAGAGAATGAGAGTAACATATCTGTTCTCCTATGAGGGAGTTTACATTAAGGGCATTGTATCAGCTACAAAAGTCATGAGCAGAAGTTTTTAGGCAAGCGGTGTAGAAAAGCTTACGGGTTTTAGGTTTTTCCCTCATTTTTCTCAAATTCCTGTTCCTCTCTTTCGCTTTTTGCAGTTCTATGCTTAAGCGGTGTTACCAAATGGCTGTTTATTTTCCTATATTGTTCAAAAATTGTTGAAAAATTAATACGTTTAGTTTATGGTAACACTTGAAAAATTGGTTGATAAAACATCATAAAACATCACTTGCTACAAAAGAGTCATAATGTAAACGCTTGATGACTTACGGAGATTCTCCAAAAGAGAAAACAATAAAAAAGTCAGCTACAATAAACTGGCTTTATGTTTCGCACAAATGGATATAAACAGGTATTGATGATTGCACCATAAGTACTCATTGTATGTTGCGAATCAATTTCCATTCATACGTACATATGTATTGGTTTATTAAAATAACAACAATAAAATTATTGTTTCTAATAATAATAATATTTTTAATTGTTTGATTATGTTTTATTGAAGTTTAATATATAAAACTGAATTCTTTAACAAAAATTTATGAATCTTATGCGTATAATTGTGTTAAAAATTCTATTACTAATTACTTTTACCAGCGATTACAACAGCTCTAAGGATACAATAACTAAATAAATATATGTATGCATGTTTCTGTATTTAAAAAGACCAAAATCCTGATAATTTAAAATCAATTAAAATATATTTTTATGCTATGTTTGTTTTAAAATACCTTTTGAATCCAAATTATTTTTAATAAATACGGCCGAAAATAATAAAAATTCAATTTAAAAATGAAGTATGAATATTTAAATATTTTTAGCAAAAATAAAAATATTTTTTCATTACCATTAAAATTTCATTGGTATTAGTTGAAATAATTAAAAAGCGATATCATGCTAATAATTTTATTTAAATTATAATTGTTTAATAATGGTAACTGAATTGAATTACAACTGGAAAAAATTAATGTTTTTGTGAAAAATAAAATTATAATAGCAAAACCTTAAAAAGAACTATGCATAAAAAATAAATCTTAACTCTTTCGTCAATCGATATACTTTGGAAAATTTTAATAATTTATTAAATTAAAATGAGATAGGAATAAACCTTGATGTCTGATATCTAAATTTAGTTCAAACCCCAGCTAGCTCGAAAACAAAAATATATTCTTATAGTGCCTAATGTTAAAACGTACATATTTTAGCAGACTCTTGTGATAAAAATGTCACTTTTCAATTTAACTCTTTGTCTTTGCTTTATTGTTTGGACAAAAATCTTTGGTTTATTTAAAATATTAGTCAGAAGTTTCCTGAAGAGTTAAGTAAGCGATAAAGAAATGGCCATCGAGACGTGCTCTGACCCTCAATAATCAATATAGGTAATTAATTAATCGGAATAAAAATTAAATAAAATTATCATTAATATTATAAATATTGCTAATTCTACATTTAAAATCATATAAACTAATTACTAAAGCTACACAATAATAATTACAATTCGGGTTATTTTAACGAAGTTAAAATACTGCTTATTAATTCTTGCCTCCATCATAAGCAGCAAACAATTATCTAAAATAACTGTTTCATAAACAGATATATCCAAATCAGTGATGCGCAAGCCATACCAAAATAATTTTTACACATTCTTATGCTCTTTTGTTTAGTCGTCAATGAAACAGCGACGAATGCACACGTGCGCAGATGTATGAATGCAAGGCGAATCAATTACCAAGTGGCAGCGTAGGCGTGAACACTACTGTCAAATTCCATGTATAAAAAATCTGTGTACTATTTTTTTATATGAAGTTTGACATTCGTTTCTACCAACAAAAAATAATAAATTTTCTAACGCTGCCACCTGGTAATTGATTCGCCTTGTATGAATGTTTTCTTTTGAGACACTGGAAGAAAAATTTTTTATAGCAAAGAAGCGAAGTATGGCATTTGAAAAATACTTTATGATTGAAAATGCTTTTAGTGATATGCAATGCCTTTTATGTTATAAAACGTTAAAAAAAAAGAGAGAGGATACTTTAAAAAGGCATTTTGAAACTTTTCATAAAACGTTTAATAAATTTAATATTGATGATAAATTTAATTTTAAGGAAAATAAAAAAAATTATTTAAATAAATTAAAAGGATGGTTGCATACAGAAGAACGTATTGAGGATAAATTAAAACTTAAACAAGAGGTATCGACCCTTATTGCCTTAGATATTATTAAGCACGGTAGACTATTTTCTGATGGGATATTTGTTAAAAATATACTTTTTAAGATTATACGAAAGCTTAACCATAATACAAGCTTAATAGAATCCCTTCCCTTGTCTCGAAGATAGTGTTTGCCGTCGTAGTGTTCAACTAGGAGCTTGTGTAGAGTCTGTGATTTATAAAAAACTCAAAAACTGTCAGTTTTTTTCTTTAGATGAAAGCACTGACATTAATGATCTTTGCTATCTGGTATTTGTATTCGATGCGTTGATATTGACTATAATATCTTTGAAACAATGTTTTCACTAGAAACTTTTAATGCAAATGTAACAGGCAATTTTTTGTTTGATGTCGTTAGTGATAAACTATTTTCGATTGTCGACTCAAAAAAACTAGCTGGCGTTTGTACGGATGGTGCAAATGTCATGTGTGGAAGAAATGAAGGTTCTATCGGTCAATTAAAACGCAACGGGTTTGAGTTAAGCAGTTTTCATTGTATTATTCACCAGGTAGCTCTTGCCTCAAAATTTCTAACTGAACATTCTGCAATGAAAACTGCTGAGCAAATAATTAATAAAATTCGTGGGGGCATCACTCACTCACCCACAGACAATTTTTATGTTTTTTAAAGACTAAACGTGCTTCTCAATTTGATTTTAAGATGTTTACAGAAGTTCGGTGGTTAAGCCGGGGTGACAGTCTGAAGAGGCTTTTTAATCTAAGAAAAAAAGTGAGGGAGTTTCTGGAATTAGAAAACATTGAAGAACGTATAATTTTTAAAGATAGAGATTTTATTTTAGATCTTGCATTTTTAGCTGGTGCAGCCGCTATTTTAAATAAATTGAATTTAGAACTTCAAGGTCAGGAAAAAAGTTTAATTGATATGTATACAACTGTTTTCAACTTCAAAACTAAATTATTTTTACTTTTGGATGAAATTGAGTCAGAGGATTTTTCCAATTTTCCGAAAACATTAATTGTTTATGAGAAAGGGTCTTACGCAAAAAACAGGACCATAAGGCAATTATTGAAGATATTTTTTATAATATGCAGGATCGGTTTAAAGATTTTGAAGTAATTCAACCACTGCTAGATATTTTTCAAAACCCCTTTAAGTGCGATATATCAAAATATGAGTTAACAGTCCAATCAGAACTTATAATACTTCGCAGCGAAATGGAAGCTCCGACTGATATTGAAGTTATTAAGTTTTGGAAAAGCGTAAATAGTTCGGATTTTCCGCAAATTAAAAAAAATTTCATACAAATGCCTGTCTTTTCTTGCCTCCACTTATCTGTGTGAACAAATTTTTTCAGATTTAAAATTTCTTTGCTCAAAACAAAGGAACAGAATTAACTCGGTTCACCTAAAACATATCATGCTTATTCGAAATTGCAACAAAAACATTAAAATAGAAAATTTCATTTAAAAGATGCAAATATTTTATAATTTTTTATGAAATCTTTTTACTATTTATTTAATAAGAATTTTCACTTGTATTTAAAATACTTTTATTTTTTACTGTTACCAAGTAACATATTTTTTTCTGTTAAGAAACTTTACTCAAATTTAAGAATTAGAATTTTTTTACTCGAATTTAAATTAAACTTTAATTTAATTGCTTACTTGTTAATATTATAAAATAGTGCACATTTTATAATATTAACAAGTAACAGAATTTTTTTTATTGGTTAATTTTTTTACGTTTAACAGAGAGGAAAATCATTTTATAACATTATTCTGCTTAATTTTGCTTAAACTATAATTTGTTTACTTGAATTTAAAATACTTTACATTTATATAATTTGCTTATGCGAAATATTTTATAATATAACAAACAACTTTTCTCATAGTGTAACTTTACATTTCTCACCAATACAAATACATTTTATATTTTGCGCATCACTCCCAGCTGGCATTTGGAAGATTGTTTTAAAAAAAATCACTTTGCTGAGTCTTTTTAGAGCACTTTTGGTGATCAAAGACTTATAAGTCAGTTACAGGATTATAAATTGACTCAAAAATGATTCGCGCCAATGAGTAAAATGAGTTCGATTTAAAATACAATAAAAAATTGTATAGCAATCGGAAATTAATCATTCAGACATTTAAAATGTGACTATTATTTCCGTTATTTATTATTATATTGTACTTATACTGGAGATTGAAAAATGCTTTATTAAAAATAGATTATGCAGGAGTTTGAAAAGTGATTGTTATTACATATATTATGATCATATTTTGCGCAGTTTGATGATTAAACACTGTTTGTTATGCTTTTTTTCAAGTATAACGGGACATTTTTTAGTAGATGTCAACAAGTTCAGTTTTTGTTAAATTAAAAAGGTGAATTGAAGTGTAAAAATCGTATTGTTGTGAAACAAAGGAAATTAAAGCGTCTAAAAAAATTAAAAACGTAAAAATAAATAAAGTAAGATTTTGTGATTATATTTAAATAAAAAAGACAATGTCAAAGACATGAATGTTATTCTGCAAAAGCATTTTGTGCATGCTAAAGATAGAGTGACTAAAAGAAAACGTAAAGATTAGACTTGAAGCTTTAAATACAAAGCAAATTTTAAAGTGCAAACATTTTCGAAGCAGTTCGTATTAATGAATTTATTTATTTATTTTTTTGTATTAAGATTTAAAAATTATAACTTAATTATTTTATGCATAAAAATAATTATTAATAGTTATTTTTTATTATATGTTAAAATACTCATGTAATTCTCTACAAAACCGTAAAAAACTGGATCTCTTAGTGTGCTAATAATTTATTTCCGTAAACATTTTTTTATATTAAACTTCTACCTTTTAGAACTTTTTTTAACGAAAAAAAAATATTTTTTTAATAAACTTTGATGTCTGATGTACATACAACAAAAATATAAACTTAATATTCTTTCTTTGTTATTTATTGTTCATATGAACGTGATTTTTTAAATCGCTGCAGTGTAAACATAGGACTCAGAAAACCGACTAAAAACAGTTAAGAAGAGAGTAAAATACAAATAGAAATACGACTAATAAATGACTCAAATTATAATCATAAAAAACGTAAAAAGGAGTCTAAATTAATACAAATATGGCTAATAAATGGCAATAAAATGACTCCTAAACATACTAATAAATTGCTCATAAAAGACTCGTATGCTGTTAAACGATGACTTAAAGACGACTCGAAAAACAATCATAAGCGAAGGTAAATAAGACTAATAAATGATCAGAAAGCAATTCAAAAATGATTATAAAACTACTAGAAAAAGGGTCGAAAATGATTCTTAATAAATATAGAAAATGACTCATAAATAACTTTTTAAGAAGAGTCTCGGGTAGTCACACTTTTCTCCCGACAAAAGTATCTTATATGATCAGAAAAGAAGCTCATATTCTAGCTTTTTAATCGCGCAGAAGAATTAAAAAAGATCCGAATTTGATTGAAAATTTCCAAAAATGCTAGCTGGGCTGATCCAAATACTCATGGCACAACAGATATTTGAGAGTAAAAAACTGATAATTTTCTCACTCTATGCAAAACCATAAACAACTGTATGTGTTTATATCCAAAGTGTGAGTACGCACAAGCGAAAGCATACAATATCAGCTACACTCATGCGTTCTTTTGTATCTGTTGTAATTGATATGTATATGATATATCTGTTTTTGCCATACTATTAAATTTACTAGTGCACGTCTTTAGTATGTATATCAAGTATTTTTTTACGGAATGAGACAATACGGCTCTCATCGGAAAGGTAATTACAAAACCTATTTAATTAAAACGGAAATAAAAAAATTAAACAAGCTTTTTTTCATATAAACATAACTTTAGGAAATAAACTTAGTGATTTTCGCTTCTATAGTATAACCAACACCGACTTCGCTTACAACTTACCACAACAATTACTTCGGCTTAAGTCCAAAAAAGAAAAAAAAGTTGCCTACGGGGTGTAAAATTCAATTCTAAGCAAAAAATGTTAAATGAGAAATTTGGCGCCAACCCTTAGTTACGGAGTTACGGGCCTCCGATGTTTTTATGTTTAAGATGGCATATATCGAGTATTTGATGGCAGAATAGGACAATATGGGTATCATTGGAAAGTTAATTTAAGCGGTTGTCTAATTAAACAAGAAAAATAAAAAATCTGCTAGAGATAAAAAAACGAATTTTTTCAATTTAAACGTAACTTTACTTAAAATTATTCAGTTCAGTTTGAATACTTTACAATAAAAGGTATGGCTACGTAGGAAATCTTAAGAAAGCGAAGCCGGTGTTGGACATAACATAGAGGAGAAAATCCTTACGCCCGGCCGAAGGTTAGCTACGCAGGAAATCTTTAGAAAGCGAAGCTGGTGTTGGTCATACCATAAAGAAGAAAATTCATGCGCCCGGCCGAAGGGCGGCTACGTAATCAATCTTTAGAAAGCGAAGCCGGTGTTGGTCATTCCATAGAGGAGAAAATTCATGCTCCCAACCGAAGGCCGGCTACGCAGGAAATTTTAAGAAACCGAAGCCGGTGTTGGACATACCATAGAGGAGAAAATCTTTGCGCCCGGCCGAAGGCCGGCTACGCAGGAAATCTTCGGAAAGCGAAGCCGGTTTTCGTCATACCATAGAAAATAGTGGAGAACATGGAGGCATTTGAAACGCTCGGCGTCTGAATATAATCGCAGGAAAAAATTTTTCAATGGATATGTCCAAAAGTTTATTTTTATGCGATTTTGTAAGGCGAAAAAAAAATAAATTTGTTGAGTTTTTGAAATTTGCGGGGAAGATGTTAGCCCTCTTCATCCAACTGAAAACTTGGATGAAATTAGGCAAATGGCGGAAGATGAAGAAGAAGAAGGAGACTTTGAGCTTAATTAATTATATTTTTTTTTTATTCAATTATCAATATATTCATTAAGTTTTTATATTTTAATAATATAAAATATAATTACTTAAGCTCAAAGTCTTCTTATTCTTCATTTGCCACACTCAGACGTACGATGTGTCAAAAATTTCATGTATGCTCAAAGTATGATTGTGTGGATTAAAATTGTATGTGTGTGACAGAGTTTTTGACAGATCTGTACGATTTTATAATCTTTGGAAATAATTCATAAAATATTTTTCTCTATGCGATCAGGGTTGATTTTTTAAAGATGATGAGAAAAACAACAAAATATTAAAACCATATGTTTTTGCATCTTTTTTGTATAATAGTGTGGCACATACGACGCCATTTTGGAACGATTTTTAAAGCAGGACAGAATTCTGTTAGATTTTTGTGTGATTAAATCGTACAATTGTGTATGATAGTGAATCCTGGCTTTAATGTGAACTGGCTCTATCCGTGCAGTCACACGGTCAAATTTCTGTTCAATTTTCTTTCAAGAAATTTACACATACTGCTTGTCAAAATTCACAAAAATTGAAAGCTGTGACGTAGGCTGCACGCAATTTCAAAGCAAGTTTTTAAGCAAGATGTTATAAAGAAAACAAAAAAAAATTATTTGAAGGAAAAAACTTCAATCAGCTGTTCTCTTGAATGAAATTTGAAAGACTCAATTGAACGAAAATTTGAAAGCAAATTCTCACCAAGTTTTTAAAGTGAAAGTGCATTAGTAAAAAAATGAGAGAAATTTTAAAAATTGAATGAAAACTTGATCGTCTGACACCCTAGTATGTGCTGAAAGTTATACAGTAGATAGTAAAGATGAGCCCGGTCGTTCGTGTCAGTGACTGATATTATATAAAGCAAGGTCCGTTCATTAAATTCGTTCATTTTGAATGAATTTGAACATCATTTCTTATTGTATGTGATGTTTTTGACTTTTTATCAAAACCACAATTATACAGAGGTAAAACCCTTGGCAAAGAGAAAACAATATGTACGAGTTTATTGCAGTGCTTTTTAAATATGAATAATAAACGAAACAATATCTAGATATTTAATAAGAAAAAAGTAATTATTGTTTGTGATTTGAACTGTGAATATTATAAAGGAATTGAAATTATTTTGGCCTTGGTTCATTTATTTTAATTTCTAAAAATCTCCTTTTTTTATAAAGAAAATTTTATTTTACAAATGTATGCGGACGTTTTGTTTTTTAGTCATTCTTACTTGTTTACTCACAAAATTTGTTTCAGTATCATATTGATTGTCATGAGTTAATAAATTTTCATTCTAAAACAAAAAAAAAAAAGATTTTTAGAAATTAATATCAATGAACTAAACATAAAAAAAATTAAGTAGTTTTTTGTAACGGAAGATAAGCCAAGCTTCTAGAGGATTGTATGCTGCTAAAAAGCTATTGATCTGCTGACGCTAAGATTTCCAATAGATCCACCTGCAAGACTTAAGGAATTTTTGCAATAATTACATTTTGCCCGATTTTCGCCATCCTCTCTTAAATGCAACAGAATTTCGCTTCTTTTTCTCTGTGCCATTTCTTTAGTTTATTTAAAATAATTTTTTTTATTAATTTAAATATTACAACTTTTCCATTAAAAGCGAAACACCAAAAAACTAAATTTTTTGAAAACTAAAAATGAAATGTATACTTGTAGGGCGTTTCCATTAACGTGGTTTTGCCTAAATCAAGTGTTTAGCTACGTGATTTTCCCTTCATTTTTAATGCTACCAAAACCAGTTTAATCAATTGATTTGTTTCAAATCATGCCGAAAATGTATATTTTCGAACTAATTTTGCCTTTGCGACACTGTGTTGTGTTTAGAATATTCAAATTCAACTCCGTTCTATCTATTCATATTGGATGTTTTTATCGAAAAATTAACAAATACTTTTAAATTTTTCTAGACAATTATCTTTTTTGTTACAAAAAAAGTGTAAAAAATATAAAAAGAAAAATATGTTAAAACAAACATTAAAATAACAATAAAAACCATTTTTTACAAATAAAATTAAATAGTTTTTTTCTTTTAAACAGAAAATGTCAGAGTTACGTCACAAATTCGAATTTACAAAACACTTCAGCTCAATGGAAACACTTCGAAGTGTTATTCTCAAAACTAGTTGATTTCAAGTCAATGGAAACGCAGTATAACATACGTATATACTCGTATACATATACATACATTGTACATTGAAAGCAACTTGCTTTTAAGTTGCGTGCAGGGTACGTCACAGCTGTAAATTTAACAGCCTGTTTATAGAACACGTCACGAGCGAAACGAAACCGGATGGCATATGGACGAATACGTAATAATTAGCGTCCATGTAACACTTTTCGGTTTTTTTGTTTAACTTATTATGTTATGTTTCGTATAAATAAATGGTGTGTCAAAACGTAGTATTGCCAATGTGTTAATTAATATTTTTTGTTTACTTTTTATCATATAAATTTTTTGTTTTTGCCTTAAATGATGGTAACCTTGCTTCGGCGCCTAAAAAGAAACAGCTGAGTTTAATAAAACAAAATTATCAGTCAATCTATTAAAAAAAGTTTGTGAAAATAAAAAAGTTTACACAATAAATAAGTAAAAAAGTTTAATAATAAATAATAATTTTTAAAGTGAGTGTGCTAATTATATCTATGTATAATACCTTTAACGTGCCTCCAGCTTTTTTTGTGATTGTTTTCCTTATTTTCTTTTAGGTTTAAGTATTTTTCGGCGGTTTGTTCATACAAAAGGATGAAGAAAATTTTAAGAATGGTACTCCTCACATTGTTGTCGGTACACCTGGACGTATATTGGCACTGCTTCGCAATAAGAAGTTAAACTTGAAGCATTTTATTCTTGATGAATACGATAAAATGTTGGAACAACGTATATTGGCCCTGATTCGCAATAAGAAGTTAAACTTAAAGCATTTGAAGCATTTTATTCTTAACGAATGCGATAAAATGTTGGAACAACTAGGTAAATGTGGAAGAAAACTATTTACAGTGCTTTTAATAGCTGAAAAGTAACAGTATTATGTTACTTTTCATGTCTTATGTTTTAACTTCAGTTTGGTGAATGAAGAATAAGTTCAGCTATTAAAATGTTTAATTTTTAGTTGAAGTACATCCAATGAAGAAGTCTCGTGCAATTACAATCTCACACATAAACGCGTAAACATCTTTTTAATTATTATGATTATTTATATTACATAATAATCCATGTATTTTTTAACTTGTAGCCCATGGAAGTGTATGTTGATGATGAAGCAAAGTTGACGTTGCATGGTTTGCAACAGCATTATGTCAAATTGAAGGAAAACGAAAAGAACAAAAATTTTTCTAAAAGCTTTTGTTTTAAATTTTTATTATTAAAAACATCACTTTTTTATATGACCTAATTCCGGCAAACTTTCATATACTTTAATAAATTCTTTTTAAACGCGAATTAAATATCTTTATTCAGTTATTTCAGAAAGAAATATACTATTTTATTGTTTGTATGTTTTATTTTTTTATTTAAGATTTTATTTTTACATTAACAGAAGAAGATAAAACTTAAAGCTAAACTTACAAATTAAATTATGTGTATTTACATTCAAAAAGTTCACTAACTTATTGTATTGAATTTTCCTTATAAAAACGGTAATGAAATTTTAAAAATATAAGTGCAATATCAATTATTTAAAATAAAGCAACTTTTAAATTGTTAATTTTTTATTTTATTTATTTTTTTTTTTAACCTAGCAATTAATAAGAATTTCAATGTAAAATAATTTACCTAGCCGCTTAAATTACCTTTCCAATGATATCCATATTGTCCCATTCTGCCATCAAATACTCGATATATGCCATAATAAACATAAAGACTTTGAAGGCCCGGAACTAGGGGTTGGCTCTAAATTTTTCGCTTAACATTTTTTGCTTAGAATTGCATTTTACACCCCGTAGGAAACTTTTTTTCTTTTGGAGACGTGCCCGTACACTGGATTTAAGCCCTGAATTTTAATAAAGCACTTTAAAAAAATACTTTTTTTCCACTCACTGGCGCTTCTTGCTAGTGGTCCATAGGCATTTATTTTTTTTCACAATCGTCTCCCATGTTTGCTTAATGGCTGCTTCCAAACTGGGGAGTTCCTGTGGCAAGATGAGGATATTCCTCCATACAGTTCACAAATTTCTGGAACTGTAGACCCGTTGTCATCTTGGTGCTGGCAAATGCATACAAATTTTCTTTTAAAAAACACATATTTTATAACACACATATTTACCTTTTTTTCCTGAAAACTTTATTAACAACCTTTAAAGTTTTCTATTCCAAAACTTTTCGTTAGAATAAATTATATTTTCACAAAATGTTTCTTAAAAAAGAGGAGGTAGTGCAAATCGTTAATGAGGCTAATGAAAATACAAGGCAGCAAATATCCGAACAGCTAAATCGCTTGACCTTGGTGATTAATCAGTTGCAACCGCGTGGCGTTGAACAATATTTGCCTGTTTCCATTAACCCATTAATTGGAGAAAACAATTCAGGTTTAGACTTAATAAAGTCCCTTCCTGAATTCAGTGGTGATTCTGTTTCTTATCCAGCATGGCGAAACGCCGCTGAATTCGCCATTAACCCTCAGTGTTCAGAAAAATATTATATTGCAATGGGCATATTTCGAAACAAAATTATAGGTTCTGCAAATGTCACACTTGCTTCTTATAATACAGTGCTTAATTTTAGGGCAGTAATAGCTAGGTTAGATCAAGAATATGCCGATAAAACGCCGTTGTATGTACTTGAAAATGAGCTAAGTATTCTTAGGCAAGATAATCTTTCTATTACCGAATACTACAATAGGGTAGACAAAAAGCTATGCCTTATAATAAATAAACATATTATGACATATAGCGGAAATCGAGATATAACCGACGCTTTAAATGAACGCGCTAGGGAGACTGCTTTACGCGTTTTTATCTCAGGACTTCGTCGCCCCTTGTGCGATATACTTTTTTCTGCCAGACCCAAAGATCTTCCAACTGCTCTCGCAGTTGCGCAAAAGCTTCAAACCAATCATAAACGTTACGATTTTGCAGAAGCCTTTGCGGTAGGAAATACTTTTAAACCCAATAGACCAATAATGTCTCAATACAAACAAATAGAGCGCAATAACCAACCGCATACGAGTACGCGTTTCAATCAAAATGTTTACAATAGGCCAACTGCAATGGAAGTTAATAACAATACAAGTTATTACAGGCAACGTAATAATTTTGTGAATTTACCCACTCCACAGCAACAACATATTAAAAATCCAATTCAGCCTAATATACCTAATTTCACTCCTAAGCCGCAGCATCTAAATTCTAATTTGCCAGTAGCATATAAGCGGAGTCGTGAACAGTTACATTCCGATCGTTCTCCTTTTCAAAAGCTACAAAGGGTAATTATATGCCGGAAGAATTAGAAACTTTCTCCAATGAAGAGCCAAATCTCAATCAGAATATTGTTTTTGAAAATGAATATTATTACGAAAGTCCTCAAAATGATAATCATAACTATAATGATGATGTTGTAGCGGAGTATGGTGACGAAATTAATTTTTTAAACTGAAATCGCTCCTGCCGTTTATTACGAAAAAGTTCAAAAACGGTCAGGAGCTTCGTATTTTAATTGACACTGGGACGTCAAAAAATTATATAAAGCATATTTCATTTCTTCAAGGAATTAAGTCTTTGGAAAAATCTTTCTATTTGAAGTCAATTAATGGTAAAAATCTTATAAACAAAAAATGCCTTATAAATGTATTAGACAATACCTCAACTTTTTTTCTTCTTTCAAGCTTAAAGACGTTTGATGGTATTATAGGTTACGATTTTTTGAGACAAATCGATGCAAAAATTGATACTGATAGAGGGTATTTATTTTACCGTAACGGTAAAAAAAAATTACAACATCTTTCATGTGATCAAGTAAATTTAATAACAATAGAAGAAGATACCGTTCCAACAAATTTTCAAGCTCAGTTTCGACAAATAATAAATAATAATATGAATGCTTTTGCTGATCCAAACAGAGCTTTACTATATAATACGACCGTTAAAGGAAGAATTCGTACAAATGCAGACGAACCGATATACAGCAGAAGTTATCCTTATCCCATTTCCGTAGCTCCATTTATAAATAACGAAATAAAAACTCTTCTTAAGGAAGGAATAATTAGGGAATCGTGTTAGCCTTATAACTCACCTGTTCACGTTGTGTCTAAAAAGGGTTTTGATGAAGAAGGAAAGCCTAAGTTGCGAATGGTGATCGATTATCGCAAAATTAATGAAAGAACAATTCCAGATCGGTATCCTATTCCAGATACATCTGTCATTTTGGCCAACTTAGGGAATTCGAAATATTTTACAACGTTAGACCTTAAATCAGGATTTCATCAAATCGTTATGTGTGAGGAGGATAGGCAAAAAACGGCGTTAAGTATAAACAACGGAAAATATGAATTCTGCAGATTACCTTTTGGGCTAAGAAACGCTCCCAGCATTTTTCAAAGGGCTATTGATGACGTTTTACGTGAAGTCATAGGAAAATATTGTCATGTTTATGTCGACGATATAATTATTTACTCTCCAGATGGGGAGTCACATTTAAAACACATCGATAACGTACTTCAAAGACTTGAAAAAGCAGGAATGAGAGTGTCGCCTGAAAAATCAAAATTTTTTAAAACCCAGGTAGAGTTTCTGGGATTTCTCGTTTCCGAAACAGGGATTAGAACTTGTCCGAATAAGGTTCATGATATTTTTAATTACGAGCCCCCACAAACCCTTCGAGCGTTACGTTCATTTCTTGGCCTATCCGGGTATTACCGACGATTTATAAAAGATTACGCTGCCATCGTTAAGCCTTTGACAGTTTATCTTCGCGGGGAAAACGGACAAGTAGGTATGCGCAATTCAAAAAACGTGAAAATCGATTTTAGTACCGAAGCACGTCAGGCTTTTGAACGAATAAAACAAATACTAGCTTCAGAGGATGTTTTGCTTCAATATCCGGACTATAACCAATCTTTTGAGCTCACAACAGATGCTTCGTCCACCGCGTTAGGCGCGGTTTTGTCACAAAAAGGTCGTCCAATTACAATGATTTCGCGAACGCTTTCGGCCAGTGAACAAAATTACGCTACTAATGAGCGTGAGCTACTTACGATTGTATGGGCACTGAGAAAGCTTCGCCATTAAAATTTTTACCGTCCACCAGCCACTGATTTTTGCAATGTCAGAGAAAAATACAAACGCTAAAATGAAAAGATGGCGAGCATTCATAGAAGAGTTCTCGCCCACTTTTCATTTCAAACCAGGAAAGGAAAATATAGTAGCAGATGCACTTTCTAGGCAGTATGCTCACAATTTAAGCGAAGTTGCATCAGATGAAACTGAGCACAGTGAAAAATCTTTAAGTAAAGTGATTGAAACAGTCAATTGTCCTATTAACCAATTTAGAAACCAGTTAATTATTTCAAAGTCTAACTCTTTTAGCAAAAATACTAAAATTCTTTTTAAAAAACTAATTCGTCACACGATCACTTTTGAAACTCTCGATAATCTTCTCCAGTGTTTAAAAAGTATTATTAATCCTAACGTAACTAACGGAATTTTTTGTGATCTCAGTACGTTAGCAGAAATACAAAATGTATTAATGTCGGTACTTCCTGGTATTATATTTATTCACACTGAACTTTTTTTAATTGATGTAATTAATAGAGATGATCAAATGGAGGTTATCGCAATGGAACACAATCGGGCTCATCGTGGCTTACATGAAAACTTTCGCCAAATTACTCGTGAGTATTACTTCCCAGACATAAAAAAATTATTGAAATCATTAATAACAAACTGCAAGATATGTTTGGAGAATAAGTATCAACGAAAACCCCCCGATCCTGGAATAGGTAGAACCCCAATTCCACACCTTCCAGGGGAAATTCTTCATATGGATATTTTTATAACTGGTAGGCAATTGTTTTTAACATGCAGAGACAAATTTTCTAAGTTTGCTATTGTAAAACCTATTATTTCAAGAGCTACAGTTGATATTAAATACGCTATGTTAGAAGTTATATTAGTATTTAATAACACCAAAGTCATTGTTTCTGACAACGAAAAAGCTTTCCAATCCAATGCAATTAAGGTTTTACTAAGAGATAGTTTTTCAATAGACCAATTTTTCATACCTACTCTTCACAGTGAAAGTAATGGTCAGGTGGAAAGGTTCCATTCCACACTGTTGGAAGTTGCGCGCTGTATAAAAGAGCAGCAAAAGATAGACGATACTATTAGTTTGGTTTTGTTAGCAACCCACAAATATAATTGTAGCTACCATTCCGTCATCAATGCTAGGCCAACCGATATATTTCATAATTGCACAGCGGAAAAGTTAGATATTATTAAAAAAAGGTTATTAGAATCCCAAGAAAAGACTTTACAAAGAAACAATCAAGGGCAAGCAGTTAAAACTTATAGCGCTGGAGAAAAAGTCTTTATAAGACGAAATAAGCGACTTGGAAATAAATTTGATAAGGTGTTTGTTGAGAAGATAATTGAAAAAGATCTTGGCACTACAGTATTGATTGATGGTAGAAAAATACATAAAAGCAATCTTCGTTAAAAATAATAAACTGCTTAAAAGTATATTGTGTTTTGAAAAAATTCAGGCAAAAAAACCGTAAAAGCAAAACAAAATATCACAAACATTTAAATAACAAAAAATTATGTTTACATAAACCACTTGTTAATTTTTTGAATAATCACCATAGTCTTAAGATATTTCACAAATTGAATTATTATTAATTTTTATATAATTGTTTAATTTATTTTGCATAATTTTATATTTACATTTCTTCTGTTCCCAATTGTAGTAGTAGTAACTAAGATAAACTTTTTGTAAAACTTAAGCCAAGCAATTACGCAAATATGTATCCACTGCCAACAATGCTGAGAATTCAAACATAATATGTCATCAAAAGCAAAGAAGGTGTGAAGCAGTGTACTCTCCGAAACGCGGACGTTTCGTGATTTAGCAGGGGGATAGTTAGTATTGGGATGATCTGCTAATAAAATTTGTTACTAAAATTTTGCCCTTGGCTGTTTTTGATTTAATGCTTGCTACATGGCGAATTAATACAGGTGACCGCACGGGCGAAAAAGCCCATCAGCTGTGTACATTACAGTTGTCAAAAAAATTTGTCAAAAATAAATAATTTGTTAAATTTTTTTTAATTTAATTTTTTTTGATTGCTAATAGAAAACAAACAATTAAATTTTTAGAGAAAACTACCACAACATCGAACCGTATTTGCAGTTCCTGATGTGTATAATCCAAATATGCGTAAAAATTATTGTTAACCCATTTATAATTCCTTGCTTTTTTTGTGGAAGATTACGTTAGTCTTCAAATGGTCAACGTGCAAGAATGGAACGATGCATGTGATATGGGCAAACTAGTGGTACAAAAGAATTTTGGTCACTTTTCGTTTATTTTTATTTTTATGTAACTTAATTTTTATAATTTTCTTATTCTGATAATTTTTTCATCAAATATATTTTTTTATTTTGTTTGTTTTTTTACAATATTTTTTTGACAACATACATAATTTTGTAGCAACAAATTGCCTGTTGTTTTTTGTGTTGTTGGATTGTTGTAGCCGTGCGGTCACCTGTATTAATTCGCCTTGGCTTGCTACAAACATACGTACCTATATCTATATACCATCACTCTTATTTTCATAAAAGCACATAGCAACAGCCAGCATTTAACTTTTGTTAGAACTCTCTATAATTTATATAATTGTTGTTACATAGCTACGGACAATTATCAAAGCGAATTAGATGATACAAGCGCAACAACGATACAGCAACAACGCATGGGCATGCAGTTTGCTTTGCGGTTGTGCTTTGGCTTAAGTTAAGAAATTATTACAGCAATTGTAAAGTAGATATGAAGCGAGTAAGATCGTCATAGAAAAGTATATCAAATAAATCAATATTAAATAAAATAAAACAATATTAAATAAAATAAAATAATATTAAATAAAATATTTAACTTGTATTATTTTAAAGTGCTTTATTGAAATTCCAGGCTTAAATCCAGTGTACGGGAACCTTTCCAAAAGAAAAAAAGTTTCCTACGGGGTGTTAAATGCAATTCTAAGCAAAAAATGTAAAGTGAAAAGTTTAGAGCCAACCCCTAGTTCCGGAGTTATGTTAATTATACCATATATCGAGTAATTGATGGCAGAATGGGACAATATGGATATCATTGGAAAGGTAATTTAAGCGGCTATCAAATTACACAGGAACAAAGTACGGTTAAGATGGCATGGCTAGAGCGCACGAGTTAAATATAAAGCGAATAAAGATATGTATTGAGAAATTATTAGGAGTAATAGGTAAATTATTTTACATTGAAATTCTTATTAATTGCTAAGTTAAAAAAAAAATTAACAATTTAAAAAAAAGTTGCTTTATTTTATATAATTGATATTGCACTTATATTTTTATAATTTCAGTACCCTTTTTGTAAGAAAAATGCAATACAATAAGTGAATTTTTTATAATAATGCAAGTTTGAATATAAATAAACATAATTTATTTTGTAAGTTTAGCTTTAAGTTTTATCTTCTGCTGCTAATGTAAAAATAAAATCTTAAATAAAAAAATAAAACATACAAACAAAAAAATAGTATATTTCTTTCTAAAGTAACCAAATAAAGTTATTTAATTCGCATTTTAAAAGAATTTATTAAAGTATATGAAAGTTTGCCGGAATTAGGTGATATAAAAAGTGATGTTTTTAATCATAGAAATTTAAAACAAAATTCTTAACAAAAGCTTTTAGAAAAATTTTTGTTCTGTTCGTTTTCCTTCCATTTGACATAATGCTGTTGCAAACCATGCAACGTCAACTTTGCTTCATCATCAACAAACACTTCCATGGGCTACAAGTCAAAAAATATATGGATTATTGTGATTGCACGAGATTTCTTCAAAGGATGTACTCCAACATAAAAAAATTAAACATTTTAATAGCTTAACTTGCTCTTCATTCACCAAACTAAAGTTAACACAAGAGGTTCGTTCAAAATACGAAATGATACTTATATAAATTTCTTTCCTTCGTTGCGTTCTGTTTATGCAGCTACATATCTTATGTTGAGAATGTTAACGTGTTTTTTGGGTTAATTAGTGATTTTCTATTTGATAATCATGAACATCGCGACGCACATCTAAAAACATAAACGGAGAAATTAGTTTGACATACACACATACATTTCTATTTGATACCTATTTTCTGTAACTTGTAAATATTCCTTACATTCAGTTCCCAATAATATACCATTTAGACTTTTTTTAGTTAAAACTTTATTGAAATGTAACATAATACGGTTATTTCTCAACTCGTAAAACCACTTTATGCTACATAGTTTTTTTCCACATTTACCTAGTTGTTCCAACATTTTATCGCATTCGTCAAGAATAAAATGCTTTAAATGCGTCAAGTTTAACTTCTTATTGCGAAGCAGTGCCAATATACGTCCAGGTGTACCGACAACAATGTGAGGAGTACCATTCTTTAAAGTTTCTTCATCCTTTTGTATGGACACACCGCCGAAAAATACTCAAACCTAAAAGAAAATAAGGAAAACAATCACAAAAAAAGCTGGAGTTACTTTAAAAGTATTATACATACATACATATAATTAGTACACCCACACTTTAAAAATTATTATTTATTATTTAATTTTTTACTTATTTATTGTGTACACTTTTTTATTTTCACAAATTCACAGATTGACTGATAATTTTGTTTTAATAAACTCAGCTGTTTCTTTTTAGGCGCCGAAGCAGGGTTACCATAATTTAAGGCAAAAACAAAAAATTTATATGAAAAAAAGTAAACAAAAAATATTAATTAATACATTGGCAATAATACGATTTGACACAATATTTATTTATACGAAACATAACGTAAGTTAAACGAAAAAACCGAAACGTGTTACATGGACGCTAATTATTACGTATTCGTCCATATGCCATCCGGTTTCGTTTCGCTCGTGACGTGTTCTATAAACAGGCTGTTAATTTTGGAAACAACTAATAATTTACTTATATGTAAAATTTTTAAAACGAATGGTATTTTTCCTTCGCTCAGTTTTGACGTTTTTGACAATACAATTCGCGATACATAAACCAGAAATAATTGTCATTTGTTACGTTTTTTACAAAAAAAAATGACATTCGTCTTTTAAAAACCCAAAGAGGGAAAACGGTAACGTTTTTGTTCGTCTAAACGGCAGATTGTGTTCTGTAAACTGGCTGTAAGTGAATTTTAAGAAGCAGGATGTGTGAAAAACTTGATCGTGTGGTTTCAGGGTAATACACAAGAAATCAACTGAAATAAAATGAAAGAAAGCTGTCAGGAAAAAATGATGCACGACTTAGAAACAGTTAATAAATGGTTAAAAATGAATAACCAAAATTAAATGAAAACAAAACAAAATTATTGGAAATTAATGTACACACAGAGATATTCTAATAAATATTTATAGCAAATAAATAGAAAAGGTAAAAAATATAGAACACGTCAAGAGCGAAAGGAAACCGGATGGCATATGGACGGATACGTAATAATTAGCGTCCGTGTAACACGTTCCGATTTTTTCCTTTAACTTACGTTGTGTTTCGTATAAATAAATTTTGTGTCATATCGTAGTATTGCCAATGTATTAATTTATGTTTTTTATTTACTTTTTTCTTATACATTTTTTGTTTTTGTCTTAAATGCTGGTAACCCTGCCTTGGGGCTTAAAAAGGAACAGCTGAGTTAAATAAACAAAACAAAATTATCATACAAACAATCTGTAAAACAAAAATTTGTGAACATAAAAAGTTTAAGCAATACTTATAAAAATAAACACTAATTTTTAAACTGTGATATTCTGATTATATGTATGTATAATACTAATATATGTGTTTTATTAGTGAAAGTGTTATGACGGGCAGTTGCAGAACAATATTAACTCCTGACGAATGGTTTTTTTTATCGCCCAGTTTTGACGTATCTGACACTAATAATTGCCATTTGTTACGTTTTTTGTTTGCTGGCTTATTGTGGTAATTTTTTTTACTAAGTCCATATTTTAAAAATGATACAATTTAATGGTCATACCGTACAGTTCTAACGTCTTACATATTATTTCCAATGACTAGTTTTTGCTAGTAAAGCGTTCAGTTAATTTTATTATTTTTTTTTGCTTTTGGAAGAATCGTTTGCAAAATTTTTGTTTTACACCCCGTTTACATTTGACAATACTGTCACATACATACTTCTGTAGTGAACGCGTCCTGACAATAGTTATGACAATTAATTATGAGCAAAAAACCCCACATTCTCGGAAAATTTCAAGTAGCTTTAGCATTTCTTCCTGCTATTTTTCCATTTTTATGATTATATGCAAAGAAATTTTAGTATTAAAAATGAAAATTTAATTCAAATTTAATTTAGTTAAAAAAATTATAATAAAATTGTCAGAACACATCAAATAACTGTCTTGAAAATAATCAAGAGAGTAATTCAGACACTTGGAATGTATACATGTGTTAATGAAAAACTGACCATATATTCTTATTGTCATGATAGCATTGTCTAATGTAAACAGGGGGTTACACTTTCGTTCCAGGCAGATTAATATACTAGGTAGTGGCAGTAGATTAGTAAAATTTCTTGTTTACGTTTTCAGATGTCAAATTTTGTTTAAACTTATTATTTTTTTTCTACAATAATTTTTTTTCTTACAGTTTTGTTGTGGAAATATATTTAAAATTTTCATAAAACAAAAAAGTTTCACACACTTTTTGAAACTGGATTTTAAAAAACTTTGAAGTGATAAAGGTAAAAAAAATTAATTCAAATCGTGAAATAAAATTTAAATTTCTTGTTTTAACATATAAATTCCCGGAATGGGGAAAATTTTACCAACAATTTTTTTTTACAAAAGAGGTCTTAATTAATCACAGGGCTGTTAAATCCTTTTTGTATGTATGTATGTAGCAAAAACTTGGGGACTTACCGTTTATCTTTTTTAATTGTTGCCTTGGACTCCGAAAATTTTTGCTCCAAAATTGGCAATGTTGGAAAGGGCTGGAGAGGGAACTAATATAATTATTGACCTAATTTTGCTTTTATCGCATTTGCTATAGTTTGTCTTTAAAATGGTTTAAAAAAAATTTGCCTGTACTGAAGTAAATTTAAATTACATAAGCCAAAAAAATATGGTTATGTACCACATGTTTGGGGAAAATCCTTAAAAAAGATATTTTTACATTTCCATTTAGAGGCTTGTAACGAAACGCGCTATCAGAACAAAATTCAAAACTTTTTTATTTTAGAGTTTATTAAGAATTTAGCAAATGTCTTGAAGTAATAACCAGATAATTATTAAGCGTACTAAGCCAAAAACACTAAGTTAAGGTTGGCCAAACTTAACAAAACAAAAAATTGTAAGCAAATTGTCTCCCAGCACCGTTAAGCATATTGTTATAGACAATAACAAGCTCTGATTAAATTAAAAAATCTTAACATTTGAGTTAAAAATAACCTCTTTATGACTTCTTCAAAATATTATATGTCCGAGGTACCTATATTTGAGGCCCTATCCAGAAGCCCTCCTTCACCCTGGGAGCCTGACAGTCCGTATATTCACTGAGAAAGACCTCTGCCCTGCCTCTGTAGAGATGTATTGAGTGGTTGATATACCGAAATTTGTCCAAGAAAAAAATTGTTTTCAAACCCAGGTGCGTCAGTTGACTTCACATCTGAAAATATATTTTACAAAATACATGTTGTTTACTTATTGTTGTAGTTGTTTTAGAACTGCTATTACAAGGCATATTTATTTTGCTGGTAGTGTCCACAGATTATTCATCTGTGCTAGTGTCGTCCCACCAGATGGTTTGAAATGTCAAAAGTTGCTTATATTTTACTACGTTTATTTACGAATAGCAAAAAACATTAAAAACAAGCTTTTGCAAAACAAAGCATGCATTTGTATTGAGGGCAATTATGTTTTACTTCTCTTTCTGTTTTTGACATTTCCAAGGCACAAAACAACAATAAAAGGCCATTATGTCTTTGCTAATATTGTATTTGTTGTAGAGCCGCTACTACCTAGTAAAATAAATGTGCCTTGTGCTATTACCTGTAAAATTAATGTGCGTAGCTTTCGTTGCAAGTAAAATGAATGATTAGACCAAGGCACATTCATTTTACAGTTAATAGCAGTTCGAAAACAACTACAACAATAAGTAAACAACATGTATTTTGTTTGTGTAAATTATATTTTCAGATGTCAAATTCAAATAACGCACAGTGTTTTGAAAAAGTTTTTTTTAACAAAATTGGGTATCTTATAAACCACTTAATATATCTCAACGAAATTCTAAAGAGGCAGAGCAGAGCTGTTTCGCAGTAAATTTACGGACGGTCAGACCCCTAGGGTGAAGGAGGATTTCTGGCTAGGACACCAAATTTGGGTACGTTGGACATTTTATTTTTAAAATCTCCAACGTACCCAAATGTGATAAGAAGTTTATGTTAAACTCAAATGTTAAGATTTTTTAAATGTCTATAAAAATATGTTTAAATGTAGCTAATCTTAACTTAGTGTTTTTGGCGTAGTACGCTTATTAATTATCGGATTATTAGTTTAGGACATTTGTTATATTATTAATAAAATTTAAAATAAACAAGTGTAAAAAATATCGTAAGGACTTTCCGCAAAAAGGTGGTAATCTTTTTTTTTTTGCTTATGTAATTTAAATTTACTTCAGTAGTAGCAAATTTGTTTAAATAATTTTAAAGACAAACTATAGCAAATGCGAATTAAAGCAAAATTAGGTCAACAATTATAACGGTTCCCCCTACAACCCTTTCCAACATTGCCTATTTTGGAACAAAATTTTAAAATTATTGTAAAATTCCTCGAAGTGCAAAGCACCGATTAAAAAAGGTAAACGGTAAGTCTCCAAATTTTTGCTACATACTCCAAAAAACATTTGACAGCCCCGTGTATAAACACATTTCGTACCAAACATATAAAATGAGCAAACAAAATCATGAAAATCACGAAGCCTACAATTTGTAAATAAAATTCAGTTTCAAAAAGTGTGTAAAACAATTTTGTTTCATGAAAATTTTAGAAATATTTCCACAACACCACTGTAAGAAAAAAATTTTTGTAGGAAAAAAATAATAAGTGTAAACAAAATATGACATCTGAAAACATAAACAAGAAAGTCAACTGATCTACTGCCACTACCTAGTATATTACAGCCTGTTTATGTTAACTTTAAAACGCGCAAAAACATTAACGTTTTTCATTTTTGCGTTTTAAAAAAGCGAATGTCACATTCGAAACGATAAAACGTAACAATTGACGATTTTTATGGATTATGTATCACGTTTATAAGTATATTTGGTGTCCAAATTAGACGATTAAAAAAAGCTTTTCGTGTTTCTTTTATTAATATTCATTTTGAAGCAAAACAACAGAAAGGTAAATATTTTAATATTTTTGTATATTGCATTATAAAAATATTTATTGGATGAATACCCTCATTTGGCTATATGAGGCCTCCAGTTTGGTGCGGTTAATAAATGAAAATGGTTCCTATTGTAGAGATTTATATAGCACACAAGCATGGAGCATTACCACTATAACGGAGGTACAATTTTTATAACATTTGCATTAAATTTTTTTAACTTGGCAATTATTTGTTTAGGTTCCTTATGATCTTTATTCTTTGTTGATGATGTATAAAGCTGCCTTTTGTAACAAGGAATTCCAATGTTAACAACAAAACACTTCGCTTGCAAATTAAATTTTAATGTCTAATTCTTATTAACTTCGAATAAAACGAAAATCTTATATTTTGTTGCACACATTAAGGTCACATGATTATAGGATTTTTAATTAAAATAATAAAATTAAAAAAAAAATAGAGCCAAACAAAATTTTAATCTTAATATTTAGTTGCTTTAGGAAAAATAGCTATCACGAAACATTCGCATATCTGCATTCCTTGCTGGTGTTATGCGTGTACTATCCATTTCATGCTGCTGCCAGTTATTCGTCACATAACTTCTGTTTTGCACTTTGTCCCGCGGATGATCGCCTTGACGACTTTGGTATTCTTCTAAGGACTGGGGATCATAATAAAATTCTGTACGAGTATTAATTAATTGATTTTGTTGGGAAACTGCCCGTTATATTCCTTGCATCAAATATTTTATAATTATTTAAAATTTTTTGTATTGTATTTGTTATATATTTTTGTTTTGTTTTTGAAGCTTCGAAGCAGGGTTATCGTCGTTTATAGCAGAAAAAATAATTTTATATATAAAAAAGTAACGAAAAAATATTAACTAACATGTTGGCAGTATTGTTATTTGACTCGTCGCATATTCATACGACACACAACGTAAGTTAAACGAAAAAACCGGAACGTGTTATACAGGCTCTAAACACTACGTATTCGCCCGTGTGCCATCCGGTTTCGTTAAGCTTTTAACGTGTTCTATAAACAGGCTGTTACAATTTAACGTTAAAACGCACAAAAACGTTAACGTTTTCCGTTTTTGCGTTTTTGAAAAGCGAATGACACATTCGAAACGAAATAAATAACAATTGACGATTTTTTCTGGTTTATGTATCAGATTTATTAATATATTAGGTGTCAAAATTAGACGATTGAAAAAAACATTTCGTGTTTCATTTCTTTTATATATGTACATACATATGTATTTAGAAACAAAATAATTTTAACATATAACATTATCAAAATAAAGCTTCAAATAATGGAATTGTCAATAAAAAAAGGTAAATATTTTAATATTTATGTACATACATAAATATATATGCATTATAAAAATATTTTATTGAAAAAAAAACCATACCTATTTTCCAGCATAAAGTTGACAGCGGATGCGCAATTCAACAAACTAGTGAAGTGCTTGGGTCATCAATTGTGGTACAACTTACGTAGCGGTAACTGGATGATCGGTAAGTCTATTTTCAATGTGGAATTCAAGTACAATATAATTATTCCTTTTAAGATATCATTTCAGATCGTTTATTCCAAATCGAGAGTACCAAACATTTAGCATCGTAGATAAAATCGGCATTTGAATCCATTAAAAAAAATCAACGATACTTGATTCCTTGCTATTTTTTTACACACTATTAATAGTGTGTACACAATTTTGAAGGTCACGATTTCCCCCAAACCTTGACCTTGGCCACTCATTATTGCTGTTTGTAAGTTAGCCAATTTACCACAGTTTAGTCCTGCCTTGGCACCGCCTAAGCCACCAAAACAATGTGTAACGTTATACGTAATACGTAGATGAGGCCTCTTACTGCAAAGATATATTAGAAGACAGAGTTTTACGTATATTTCTCTATGATGACTCCGAACCCAATGCTTCTGATTAACTCGATCAAGGTTTGATTGATGTTATGCAAGAGGCATTACAAGTACATTTCGAAGGGTTACAATATTGTAAAAGAAATGCTGGATATGAAATTGATGCTCATATGACAGACTATGGCTTTAACAATTAAATTGGAATTCGCCCTGAAACAGGTTTCGTGTTTGGTGGCAATCAATGGAATTGTGGAACTTAGATAGATAAAATGGATCTTCAGAGAAGGGTGTCAAAAGGTCCGACGAAGATGGCTCAATAGTTAAATAAGTCGGTTTAGAAATGGCAGTACTCCGCTTACACCGGATTGTGGTGTTATTAGATATACTAGAGTAACAAAAAAGCGACTAAATGGTAATTTGTATTCGAAAATTTATGTCAGGATTTAATTAAATTAATTTCCCAATCTAAAAGGTCAATAAAGTTAGTGGACATACAAGCAGTGGACAAATCGTTACCAATACGAAAAAGGCACCACCTGCAAATTGAAAAATATTTACAGAGATTGTTATGGTCAAAGATGGACGGACAATCAATTGGGATGTAACTTTCCCATTAGCTGGTAGTGGCACCGGAAATGTTCAACCCAAAATATGTTTTGATTGTACTAGAAAAATCTTAAGTACACTTGCTAGGACCATTGGGATGAAGACTTTGGTTACTACCGATTAGAATTATTGCAGTAACTACGACAATTCGAATGATTCCACCGATTGCACTGTGGCTCAAGGTGAAAACTTTCATCAAGGTACAGAAGAGGTGTAGCCCATCGGATACTATTTAAGAACACGTTAAATATTTGCCAAGAAATGTTGATTCTTAAATGAAACAATTTGAAATTTTAATGAAACATTTTAAATTTATTTTTATTAAAAAAATTAATAAATAAACTTTGTTTTAATTGTTGCGTATTTCTTTAGAAAGCCATTCAAAAGAGATACAAACTTCTCAGTACTAACTATTTTATAATTATTTTATCTTATTTATTTATATTATATATTATAAATACTTAAAAATTTTTTTTGTTTTTATATATATTTTTGTTTTTGAAGCTCCGAGCCAGAGTGATCGTCGTTTATAGCAAAAAAAATAATTTTATGTATAAAAAAGTAACGAAGATATATTAATGAACATGTTGGCAGTATTGTGATTTGACTCGACGTAGATTTATACGACACACAACGTAAGTCAAACGAAAAAACTGGAACGTGATACACAGACGCTAAACATTACCAGCGTTATGTATAACTAAAAATTAGCATGAAGTTAGCATAGAGTTTAACTATAACTAGCAAACAATCTGCGAACAACTTACTGCTAAACACTTGTTAGTGAGTTGTCAAACACTTGCCATCTTCTGTGCAACAGCTGTTTAGTGTCAATTTGTGAATAAAGAATATGGTGAATAAAAAATATGGAGGGAAAATAAATGTATGTTCAAACGACAAAATCAGGGGTGATATAAGGAAAAAAAAGTAATTTAGTAGGGACACAATCCATTTTCAGAGTTGATTTTCTTAAAGTTAGCAGTCAGTTAAAAATCGTTTAAGAATAAACATTGTGCCAAGAAGCTGCTAAGGCAAATCGATTTGCTAGTTGGCAGCTATTTGACTACAGTTTATAAACAGTCGCTAACTTTTGGTTATACATAACGCCCATGTGCCATCCGGTTTCGATTCGCTTTTAGCATTCTCTATAAACAGGCTGTTAGTCTGCCTTGGATCAGACCCATGGCGAAATAATACAGGTGAACGCACGGGCGAAAAAGCCCATCAGCTGTATACATTACAGTTGTCAAAAAAATTTGTCAAAAATAAATAATTTGTTAAATTTTTTTTAATTTATTTTTTTTTTGATTGCTGATTGAAAACAAACAATTGTTAACACATTTATAATTCCTTGGTTTTTTTGTGGAAGATTATGTTAGTCTTCAAATGGTCACCGTGCAAGAATGGAACGATGCATGTGATTTGGGCAAACTAGTGGTACAAAAGGATTTTGGTCACTTTTCCTGCATTTTTATTTTTATGTAACTTAATTTTTATAATTTTCTTATTCTGATAAATACAACTACTTTTTTCATCAAATTTATTTTTTTGTTTTTTTACAATATTTTTTTGACAACATACATAATTTTGTAGCAACAAATTGCCTGTTTTTTTTTGTGTTGTTGGATTGTTGTAGCCGTGCGGTCACCTGTATTAATTCGCCTTGTTCAGACCTATAGTTCAATTAAGCCTCTGCAATTGAGCTAGTTCGTTCCTAAAGAATACAACTCTACTATTTGTAAACATTGCTTCTGAAATTTTATAAAATTATTAAATATATAATATACATGGCGCGCAGTAAATTGGATACAATATATCGGCGAATGTTAATAACCCGCTTTTTCGAACGAGGTTGGGGTAAACCTGAAAATTTGCATAGGTATCCATACACTTATTAATATTTAAAGTTAATGTATATACGGATGTATCTACATAATGATTTACATATTAATATGGTCTAGTACAAAAATAAAAACTTTCCATATGGTGTACTATGGAATTTTAAGTTAAAAAATATAAAGTAAAAAATTTAGGGGTAACCCTTAGTTTCGAAGTAACGCACCTTCAATTTTGCGTCTATAATATGTTTTTGTAAAAGTACTTAGAAGTAATGAAACAAGTCCAGTTTACGGGCACCGCTCCAAGGGGTGCAAAACTCAATTCTAAGCAAAAAATGTAAAATGAAAAATTTGGCGACAACCTTTAGTTTCGGAGTTACGGGCCTCCGAAGTTTTTGTGTTTAAGATGGCATATATCGAGTATTTGATGGCAGAATGGGACAATCTGGCTAATTTAAGCGGTTATCTAATTAAAGAAGAAAAAGAGAAAAAAATGTGCTAATAAAAAAAAAACGATTTTTTTTTTTCATTTAAACGTAACATTACTTAAAATTGCAAATACTTTACAAAAATGTTAGGTATATGAAGAGTGTGAAATGTAATTGTAAACAAACAATATTAAGTGGTAATTTTCGGGAAAACCCTTTGTTTCCGAGATAGAACCATTAAATATATTATATTACATAAATAAATACTAAAAAGAATAAATAGAAGAATATACATATATACAGGTATGTTCTACAAATCACTTTTTGTCAAAGTGATTTCAAATCACGCAAAAGGTGTTCTGCGTACAAAATATACTGAAATCACGTGATTTAAAACGTTAAGCAAAATGACTGCCGATTTAAAATCACTTGCTCGTTTTTTCTAATTATTTCGCTTAGAAAAAAATAATAATGGCTATACATATTTAAAACAATATGTGTTCTTCTTATTTTTGCAAAGAAATTAGATTTTATACACATAAAAACGAAATTAATCATAAATTTTTAAAGACACTGCATATTTTATAAAAAATTGTTTTGCTTTATTTAGTAATGCTCGTGATTTTCTCTTTTTCGTTAGCTGGTTTGTGGTTTCAAAGAATATTTTAGTGTTGCAAAATTGTTAGAGTATAAAATGTCATTTAAGATTTATCTTATTTATGCTAATGTTTCCAACATCAAATTTAGAAAATATTAAGTGCAAAATATAAAATAGTAGCAACTTCCTAAACTTTTTGCATTTTTACATCTTCAATTTTAATTTGAACGCCAAATTTTAAGCCCTTCGATTAACACCAATAAGTATATGAAAGCACATGTATTACAAACAAATAAAAATTCACTAATTTATTTTAGTTCCACACATTTTAATTACAAATGTAAAAAAAAAACAACACAAATCTAAAAAAGCCGTTTTCTCCTATTTTCGAAAAATTAAAACCACGCAGAAAATTGAAAATCACGTGATTTGCAGAACAGCACCAAATCGTCTGCGTGATTTTAAAACCGTTCGTGATTTGAATTCACGTGATTTTCAGAACATACCTGAATATTTTAATTATAAATGTGAAAAAAAAACAAACAACACAAATCTAAAAAAATCCGTTTTTTCATATTTTCGAAAAATTAAAACTACGCCGAAAAATTGAAAATCAATTGATTTGCAGAACAGCACCAAATCGTCTGCGTGATTTTAAAACCGTCCGTGATTTGAATTCACGTAATTTTCAGAACAGACCTGATATATATATTTAATTAAAATATAAAAACTTAATGAATATATTGATAATTGAATAAAATAAAAAAAAATATAATTAATTAAGCTCAAAGTCTCCTTCTTCTGCATCATCTTCCGCCATTTGCCTAATTTCATCCAAGTTTTCAGTTGGATGAAGAGGGCTATACATCTTCCCCGCAAATTTCAGAAACTCAACAAATTTATTTTTTTCTCCTTACAAAAACGCAAAAAAAAAAAAATTAACTTTTGGACATATCCATTGAAAAATTTGTTCCTGCGATTATATTCAGGCACCGAGCGTTTCAAATGCCTCCACAAACCTTCAATGGTATTTGTGTGTTCTCCACTATTTTCTATGGTATGACCAACACCGGCTTCGCTTTCCAAAGATTTCCTGCGTAGCCGGCCTTCGGCCGGGCGCAAAGATTTCTCCGTAACTCCGGAACTAAGGGTTGGCGCCAAATTTCTCATTTATATTTTTTGCTTAGAATTGAATTTTGCACCCCGTAAGCAACTTTTTTTCTTTTGGAGCGGTGGCCGTAAACTGGAATTAAGCCGAAGTAATTGTTGTGGTAAGTTGTAAGGGAAGTCGGTTTTGGTTATACTATAGAAGCGAAAATCACTAAATTTATTTGATAAAGTTATATTTATATAAAAAAAAACTTGTTTAATTTTTTTATTTCCATTTTAATTAAATAGGTTTTGTAATTACCTTTCCGATGAGAGTTAAAAAATACTTGATATACATACTAAAGACGTGCACTAGTATATCAATAGTATGGCAATTACATATCAATTACAACAGATACAAAAGAACGCATGATTGTAGTTCATATTGTATGCTTTCGCTTGTGCTTACTCACACCATGGATATAAACACATACAGTTGTTTATGGTTTTGCATAGAGTGAGAAAATTATCAGTTTTTTACTCTCAAATATCTGTTTTACCATGAGTATTTGGATATATCTGTTTATGAAACAGATATTTTAGATAATTGTTTGCTGCTTATGATAGAGGCAGATTCGTCCCTAGATTCTGCATTAAGTATTTTTTATATTAAATTTGCTTAGCCTTGAACTTGAATTTTTGTTAACCTTGAAATTCTTTACATTTCTTTCTTTTTAAAATAGTTAAACTTTAAAACAAAGAAGCATGCGCACATACATAAATATTTGCATTTAAACACACACACTTAGTCTACGCAATTGTTTCTCTTTGCTACAAGTAGTTCTAGCAAAGAGATTTATGACTTAAAATACGAGGGCTGCTATATATATTTCTGGCCTGGCAACACTGAGTGCTGCCAAGTGCAATCTGACATTTCCATTGGAAAGTTTGTCATTTTTAAGCATAATCGTACTCAAAACGTTTTGACGTACGACCATTATTTGTGTTGTTTACAGTGACTTGAAAAAATTAATATAGAAAAAAATGGAATTAACTCGTGAACATTTTCGTGCCTTAATTTTTCACAACTTTCATTGATGAACTTAAATCTTTGTATGGCGATGAAGCACCATCCTATAGCACTGTGAAAAATTGGTATAATGAATTTAATTATGGCCGAAGCTCGCTCAAAGACGAATTCCGTGAAGGTCGTCCAAAAACGGCTGTTGTGCCAGAGAACATTGATGCCGTGCGTGAACTCATAATGCAAGATCGACATGCGACATACTGAGAGACAGAGACATCCTTGGACATTTCTTCCACCAGCATACATTCGATACTGCATGAACACCTGGCCGTAAAAAAGGTTTGTCCTCGTTGGATCCCGCGCAATTTTAAAGTCGCTCAAAAAAAGGCTCGTGTCGATTAGTGCAAAGAAATGTTGCAAAAATACGGTTGCGGTGCTTCAAAAGACGTTTATAATATTGTCACAGGTGACGAATCATGGATCTATGCGTATGATCCCGAAACGAAACAACAATCGACCGTGTGGGTCTTCAAAGACGAGCAAAATCGAACGAAACTTGTTCGTGGAAGAAGCACTTCGAAGCAAATGGTCGCCTGTTTCTTCGGCAAAACTGGTCATGTGGTGACTGTTCCGCTTGAGCAACGTAGGACGGTCACTTCTGAGTGGTACACTACAATTTGTTTGCCTTAAGTCATCGGAGAAATTCGAAAAACCAACAAGACAAGACGAATCATTGTTCACCATGATAATGCGAGCTCTCACACATCGGCTCAAACCAGAGCGTTTTTGACCGGCCAAAACGTCGAATTAATGGGTCATCCGCCGTACAGCCCTGACTTGGTACCTAATGACTTCTTCTTGTTTCCGCACATCAAGAAAAAGATGCGTGGTCAACGATTTTCGTCGCTAGAAGAAGCTGTTGAAGTGTTCAAAAACCATGTTTTAGAGGTGCCTCAATCGGAGTGGAAAAAGTGCTTCGACAACTGGTTTGAGCGCATGCGAAAGTGTATAAATCATGCTGGAGAATACTTTGAAAAACAATAAAACCATTTTTGATTATAAATATTCGCATTTTCACTATAAGGCCAGAAATATATAAAGCAGCCCTCGTATATGTATGCATGTATGTGCTTACATATTGTTTATTTTAACATATCTCTTAAAAAATTTATACTTGTGCGTAGCATTGTATGTGTATTTGCTTGTGTGTAGCAAATTCTTGCTTTTGGTGGTTGTTTAATCTTTTGTAATATTTATTTTTTTCATTCGACTTTAAACCTTCTAATAAAGTGCTTCATATTTGGAAGTAAAATTAGTTTATTGAAGCGTTTTTTATTTGCACTTGCCTGCAAAAAATATTGCAGACACAAACATTTGGTGACCCCGACGTGATCTATTTGGAGATCACTTTTTTGCAAAATATCATTTCGGATATTTGCTATTATAGAAAAATATCAATTCGGATATTTTAAATTAAAAAGATGTCGACCAGTAACCAGAAAAAACCTGTCACCCAAAAGAAGGAAGAATGCACAAAGAATTTTTTGCCCTGTAAGGCTAGAGCTGCTGCATTATTTAAGCAGCTGGAAAACTTAGGCCAATCGTTGGCAACATCTCAGCTAAATGAGCTAGACGAAGCGGATCTATCTGTACGTATGGGCTACATAGAGGAGGTAAGGAAAAATTATGAAGAGGCACAAAGTGTCATTAAAATAAATGATGATTTGTTGCTCTGTACTTTGAGGTAAAGGCTAAGATGGTTCGTCAAGTATCCAAATTATCCTCAATCTTCCACATTAAGGCAATTTTCAATTGATGAGACGCCATCTGCTTAAACTTCGTGTCGCAAAGCAAAGGTACCTGAAATTCAGTTGCCTAAATTTTTTGGTTCTTATTTGGAAGCGAAATTTGGCTTCATTATTTACAACTGTTATATATGATAACGTTGATTTAAGCTGCCTTGAGAAGTTTCACTATTTAAGAGCCAGCTTAGGTGGAACTGCTCTGGATATAATTGCATCGTTGGAGCTTATTGAAACAAATTATGAAGAAGCATTATTGTTGTTAAAGAATCGTTTCGACAGTAAGCTTTTAAATTTCCAAGCGCATATAAAAGAAATATTTCAACTCAACTGTGTTTAAAACGGATCGGCTGCCAGCCTTCGTCATTTAAGCGACAAATTAAATGCCCATTTGAGAGCCATGCAAACAATCGGTGACCAAAAGCAAATTGCTGATGGACTTTTAATTTATTTGGTAACGACTAAATTGGATAAGAAATCGAAAATTAAATGCGAAAAGAATTTACCAATAAATGAGCTACCAAATTGGAGCTCTATGGCTAAATTTCTGGAACGCAGGTGCCTTATGCTTGAAAATATTGAGCACTCTACTGTAAGTAACGTATTAAATCGTAGTGATTCAAAAAAGGTTTCTCAGCACAATAGGCATGTTCATTTATCAGCTTCATCGTCGTCCGTCGTTTGCGTGTTTTGCAATTCTAAAGAACATTTTATTACCAATTGCACAACTTTCAGCAATTTGCCGCCCTATCTACGGCTCAAAGAAGCAAAAAAGATGATGTTGTGCTTGAATTGTTTAAAAAAGGTTGTTGTCGTAAATGCCCCTTGAAGCACCACACAATGCTACATATAGATTACATTCCGCAAGGCCAACCTACAACATCTATGCCAGCCCAGATAGATCAAAACACGTCGCAAGCGGTACTTATTTCAGCCAGTCCTGAGAGTACGATCAAACCTTCAGGTCCAAATATTAGTGCTTTGTTGGCTACAGCAATTATTATGGTAAAAAATCAATTCGGTGTTTTTGTACCATGTCGAGCTATATTACATTCTGCATCTCAGCTCAACTTAATTACAAGTCGCTTTATGGACCATCTTCGCTTAAAATGCAATCGGACATTTGCAAGTATTTCTGGAATTGGTAATGAAAGTATTTCTGTTGATAAATCTGTCGACATTATCATCAAATCGAAGTATGCAGGTTACCCAGCATGACTGACTGCTATGGTTGTTCCTAATATAACGAATTATCAACCCAACATTAATGTAAATAAATCTGAATGGATCGCAGATCCCATGTTTGATCAACGTGGCCGCATTGAGGTCCTAATTGGGGTTGAGTTATTTTTTGACCTTATGTCAGTGGGACAAATCAAATTGGCTGATAATCTACCTGTGTTGCAAAAAACCCTATTAGGGTGGGTAGTTGCTGGTGGTGGTATTGTTCGTCCTCTTCAGTCATGGTCGTTGGCTGTCAGTTCAAAGAAATCACAAGATGATGAATTAAGCTCTATTGTTAAAAGTTTTTGGGAAGTCGAAAACAATTTTGAAACCTACAGTTCGCCCTTAAATGAAGACATTTTTTGTGAAAGGCACTTCTCAGAAAATACTGTTCGCCTTGATTCTGGTGAGTTTAGTGTACGGTTACCTCAAATTGAAGGACGTGACAAAGACTCAATATACAGCATTTATGAGTGAGTATACTTCTTTAAACCACATGTAGTTAATTTCGTCGCAGGTGAAGCAGAAACAATATTTTCTCCCGCATCATTATGTACAAAAACTCAATAGTACATCAACCAAGTTAAGGGTCGTTTTTAATGGTTCTGCAAAAACAACAAGTGGCTTATCACTCAACGATGTATTGTATGCTGGTCCAACTATTCAACCGAAGCTTTTTAACACTGTTTTGCGGTATCTATTTTTTAAAGTAGTAGAGTGGTGACATTTGTAAAATGTACAGATGTGTGCGAGTGTCTCATCCAGATGACTACCTACAATGCATACTATGGAGAGAAAATGAATACCAAGAGGTTAAAACATATAAATTGAACACGGTGACTTATGGTACTAAGCCCGCTGCATTTTTGGCAATTCGCACAATGCACCAGCTTGCAAATGTAGAAGAACCATATTTCCCGTTGGCTGCAAAAATTGTGAAGCGTGACTTTTATGTGGATGACCTGATTTCTGGCGGTGACTCAGTTGAAGAGGTTGTAGTGATTAGGCAGCAAGTAAAGGCTTCTACAAAAAGGCAAATTTTTAATAAGAAAGTGGTGCTCAAACGTTCCTGCAGTATTGGATGGCATACCTGTGGATGAATGCGAACAGTTTTTGAAATTTAGTGACGGAACTGATGTCACTAAAACGCTCGGACTTATTTGGCATCCAAAGAGTGCTAATTTTATATTCTCGTTTACCCCTTTTGAAGACAGAAAAGTAATTAGTAAACGAAAAATACTATCATCAATTGCTCGTCTATATGACCCGTTGGGTTTAATTGGCCCAGTCATCACAAAGGCAAAAATTTTTATGCAACATTTATGGAAGCTTCAGTTACAGTGGGATGAAAGCCTCCCACAGGCATTACATTCTTAATGGCTCGAATATACTTCCCAGTTTGATTCTATTCAGCACTTCAGTTTTCCTCGCTACGTATCGATGACCAATTCTAAAGTGCAAATTCATGCATTTTGTGATGCCAGTTTAGCTGCTTATGGCGCTTGTGTATATATGAAATCAGAATCTGAAAATGACGTGAAAACATTATTGCTTTGCTCTAAGTCGAGAGTTTCTCCACTTAAAAGTTTGACTGTCCCAAAACTTGAACTTGCTGCGGCGTGTCTTTTAGCAGAGCTTGTGGACGTGGTTGTTAAAACGCTGCCGTATAGTTATGATGTGCACTGCTGGTCTGATTCAATGGTCGTACTTTCGTGGCTTCAAGAGCAACCTTCGAATTTTAACGTTTTTGTGTCGAACAGGGTGTCTCGTATACAAACCCTAACAAGTAAAATGACGTGGCATTACGTTCCAACCAACTTAAATCCAGCAGACATACTATCGAGAGGTGTATCGCCCAAAGCGCTGCTTTATTCTACATTATGGAGTAATGGGTCAAGTTTTTTAAATCTAGGGCCTTCAAAGTGGCCTGCAAATACAAGATTTTTAGCCGAATTACCAGAGCGACGTCGAAATGTATTGGTAATGGTTTCGCTATCAGACTTGTCGATGCAATGTAAGTATCACAATTCTTTTACTAAAATGCAACGAATATTTGCGTACGTTTTTAAATTTATCTATTCCACATTGAGAAACAAAAATACAACTTTAACACCAAGTGACGTCAAAAATGGAACATATCTTTTAATAAAAAATATACAGCTAATTCATTTTGCAGCAGAGTACAAGGCGTTAAAGGACAATCAAAAAATTTCGACATCTAGCAAGCTTTTTTTACTGATGCCTATAATAGACTCATTTGGATTAATTCGTGTAGGCGGTCGTCTTCAACATTCAACTCTTAGTTTTGATGCCCAACATCTATTATATTGCCAAAAAATCATCCTTTGACGTCGTCCATATTCATAACGAACTATTACATGCCGGCCCACAGTTTTTGCTGGCTTCAATCCGACAGCAGTATTGGCCTATTGGTGGTCGTAAATTGGTAAGCGCTGTTATCTCCAAATGCGTTCGCTGTTTTAGAATGAAGCCAAAACTATATCAACATGTGATGGGTAACTTACCCGCCGATCGGGTAACGCCAAATAAAGCCTTTCACACAACTGGAGTGGATTTTTGTGGTCCATTTTACTACAAGTCTAAAGTCAGAAATCGTCCTCTCTCTTGGTTGGTGGTCCTTTAATCTCGATAGTTCAACCCAATTACGCTGAAATAGATATTAGCCGCCTCAGCAGATGGCAAAGAGTTTCCCAGCTGCAGCAAATATTTTGGCAAAAAGCAAAGAGCAATTCATATTTATCTCTCCTGCAAGAACGCGTAAAATGGTGCAAAAAAGGTAAAGATATAACTTGTGGTTCAATGGTGCTTTTAAAGGATGAAAATCAACCACCTTTAAAATGGCAAATTGGCCGTATATCTGAAGTTATTCTTGGAGATGATGGCGTGGGTCGTGTTGCACTTATTCGCACAAATAATGGATTAATCAAACGTGCAGTTACTAAACTTGCTGTTCTACCAATTAACATATCTGTTGAAGGCCCTAACCCTACAACGGTGGGAGGATGTTAACCGCAGATTCGTCCCTGGATTCTGCATTAAGTATTTATTATATTAAATTTGCTTAGCCTTGAACTTGAATTTTTGTTAACCTTGAAATTCTTTACATTTCTTTCTTTTTAAAATAGTTAAACAGTAAAACAAACAAGCATGCGCACATACATAAATATTTGCATATAAACATACACACTTAGTCTACGCAATCGTTTCTCTTTGCTACAAGTAGTTCTAGCAAAGAGTTAATGACTTAAAATATATGTATTCATGTATGTGCAGACATATTCACCCCTATTCTGGGTTTCGATTAAGTCTCCGCATATAGTTCCGTTGCGATCGGAAATTGGTATTCTGCAGAAAAACGGAATCGAAAGAAAAAGAAGAAGACAACAATGTTTACAAAATTAATAGCATAACAGTGGAATGTGGAAATGAAATAGCAAAATAAGCTAGTTTGTTATAATTTTCTTAAATAAATATCAAATTTAATACAAAAAGTTGTATGAATACATAATTAAAAATAAATAGTTGATAAAGTTTAATGAAAAAAATTGTTAAATAATATATAAAAACAAAATAAAAATTTCTCCATGCACTGGCATTTTTTGTTGGATGAGCTAGTGCATTGAGGATTCCTGCAACTTCCTTCCAGAACGCTGCTACTTCTTCCTTTGGCCGCTGGTGGTATCTGCCTTAGATTCCATTAAATTTGCCAGTTTTTCATATTGCTCTGGAGTTGTGGTTTTTTTACCTGTTATACATAAAAAACACATTAGATCCGGGTACAAAAATTAACAGTTTAAAACCAAAAAAAAAAATAATTTAATTAAAAATTATTTAATTTTTTTTTTAAATCGTTTCTGGAAATTTTATCTCATTTTCTACTTACATTTTTTAAATTTTTAGCTAAAAATCACAAATAAAGCAAGCTCTCCGTTAACAAAAACACAACTGAGAAAAACGGAGCTCCGATCGTAATGCAGAATACATACAATCGAAAGAAACTGAGCGGAATCGAAACGCAGAATACCAAAGTTGCTTGACGGAGAAATTTTCGATTCGAATCGAAACGCAGAATAGGGGTGATTGTTTAACATCTCTCTTAAAAAATTTATTCTTGTGCGTAGCATTGTATGTGTGTTTGCTTGTGTGTAGCAAATTCTTGCTTTTGGTGGTTGTTTTATATTTTGTAATATGTACTTATTTTTGTCATTCGACTTCTAATAAAGTGCTTCATATTTGGAAGCAAAATTAGTTTATTGAAGTGTTTTTTATTTGCACTTGCCTGCAAAAAATATTGCAGACACAAACACAGTATTTTAACTTCGTAGTAATAACCCGAATTGTAATTATTATTGTGTAGCTTTAGTAATTAGTTTATATGATTTTAAATGTAGAATTAGCAATATTTATAATATTAATGATAATTTTATTTAATTTTTATAAAAACTTCGTGCTATTTTTTGTTTTTATTATTCCGATTAATTAATTACCTATATTGATTATTAAGGGTCAAAGCACGTCTCGATGGCCATTTCGTTATCGCTTACTTAACTCTTCAGGAAACTTCTGACTAATAGTTTAAATAAACTAAAGATTTTTGTCCAAACAATAAAGCAAAGACAAGGAGTTAAATTGAAAGGTGACATTTTTATCACAAGAATCTGCTAAAATATGTACGTTTTAACATTAGGCACTATAAAAATATATGTTTGTTTTTTGTAGCTTGGGTTTGAACTAAATTTAGATATCAGACATCAAGTTTTATTCCTATCTCATTTTAATTTAATAAATTATTAAAATTTTCCAAAGTATATCGATTAACGAAAGAGTTAAGATTTATTTTTTATGCATAGTTCTTTTCAAGGTTTTGCTATTATAATTTTATTTTTCATAAAAACATTAATTTTTTCCAGTTGTAATTCCATTCAGTTACCATTATTAAACAATTATAATTAAAATAAAATTATTAGCATGATATCGCTTTTTAATTATTTCAACTAATGCCAATGAAATTTTAATGGTAATGAAAAAATATTTTTATTTTTGCTAAAAATATTTAAATATTCATACTTCATTTTTAAATTGAATTTTTATTATTTTCGGCCGTATTTATTAAAAATAATTTGGATTCAAAAGGTATTTTAAAACAAACATAACATAAAAATATATTTTAATTGATTTTAAATTATCAGGCTTTTCGTCTTTTTAAATACAGAAACATGCATACATATATTTATTTAGTTATTGTATCCTTAGAGTTGTTGTAATCGCTGGTAAAAGTTATTAATAATAGTATTTTTAATACAATTATACGCATTAGATTCATAAATTTTTGTTAAAGAATTCAGTTTTATATATTAAACTTCAATAAAACATAATCAAACAATTAATATATTGGCCCATATTCATAGTTAAAATAAAGTATACTTTAAGGATACTAAAGTCGATTTTCCTTTAGAGTCGACTCTATTTCATTCATAGACAATTTAAAATATACTTTTGGCGAGAAAGTCAACTCTAAATTTAAAACTACCTAAAGCTGTTTTTAATTCATTTTTCAAAATTATTTTATTTGGTTTAAGAACACAAAATAAAAACAAGGTTACTGTTTTCTAATGTTTGTTTAGAAATTGTATGAAAACATATATCAAATTACAGTCGACACCCAGTGGAAGGTGGCTAAACTTAAAGTATACTTTATTTTTGACTATGAAAGCAAAAAAAGATAATAAGAGCCTTTTATTTTAGAGTATACTGTATCAAGAGTCGACTTTAGTCTATAACTATGAATATGGGCTATTGTTATTATTAGAAACAATCATTTTATTGTTGTAATTTTAATAAACCAATACATATGTACGTATGAATGGAAATTGATTCGCAGCGTACAATAAGTACTTAATGTACAACCATCAATATTTGTTTATATCCATTTGTGCGAAACATAGAGCCAGTTTACATTAAGGGCATTGTAGCTGACTTTTTTATTGTTTTCTCTTTTGGAGAATCTCCGTAAGTCATCAAGCGTTTACATTATGACTTTTGTAGCAAGTGAGAGAATTTTATGATGTTTTATCAACCAATTTTTCAAGTGTTACCATAAACTAAACGTATTAATTTTTCAAAAATGTTTGAACAATATAGGAAAAAAACAGCCATTTGGTAACACCGCTTAAGCATAGAACTGCAAAAAGCGAAAGAGAGGAACAGGAATTTGAGAAAAATGAGAGAAAAAAACTAAAAAGAGTCATGAATATTCATTTCGTGCTTTTTTTGCTACCCCGTAAGCTTTTCTACACCTCTTGCCTAAAAACTTCTGCATCATGAACAGATATGTTACTCTCATTCTCTCTTTACTCATTCGCATCCATTAAATGAGAAAAAGTAGCAATGTCAACTTATATCAGAAACACAAAAGTACTCATCTATACGCACTCATAAGAGAAGACACCCAAAAACTGATATAAACAGATATATCTTTAATACATACATATGTATGTAAATATAAATAAAAACTTTGGAAGTTCGTAATTCCAAAAATAATCGTCCAGCCACAAAATTTCAAACATTTTTTGCTTAAAATTTTATATTGCTCCCCGTAGAAATCTTTTTTACATTTGAGCTGTCCCAGTAAACTAGATTTGTTCATTATTGTACGTATTTTGTTTGCTTGTTAACCGACTTCAAAAAAAGAAGGATGTTATACAATTCGGTTGAATGTTGCTTTTTTCTTATATTTGTGCCTCCAGCACTCAGTCATTTCTGATCCGATTTTGAAAATTTTTGGTAATATGATAGATTAGGCTTACAGATTGGTCCCGTTTTAAAAACACTTCATACTCTTAAAAATTAAAGAGTGACCCCATACAACATACATATTTTTTACGGGTATTATGAACTGTAAAGGGCGATTCTGTAAAATTTAAAATGACTGCGTATTACTATAGCTCCCAAAAACAAAAAATTATACTTAAATACATCTAAAAATTAAAGGGTGCCCCCATATTGATGTAAATTTACTTATATGGGCCTATCTTTTGAACCGTTATAGACAAACGCTTGCAAATTGGACAGAATGTCGATTGCTATGGCCGTTATAGTAACAAGTATTAATATTACAAATATTAAATTAATGGGTGCTCCAATAGTTCATTAAATTTGTGTAATGTATTTGTAAGTCCGCTATAACTAAAAGTATAAAATTTAGATTTGGAAGTTAAAGGGTGTTCCAACAGTTGATGTAATTACAAGTGTGTGGCCGTACTTTTGAACCGTTGTAGACAGAACGTTGAACTTTAAAAGGGACCTGTATTTCTAAGTCCGCTATATTAAAGAGTATATAATTTGAATTTAGAAATTAAAGGGTCTCCCATAATTACTGTAGATTTACTTATATAGGCCTTTTGAATCGTTATAGACAAGCACTTGTAAAATTGACGCAATGTCGATTGCTATGGCCGTTATAGTAACAGGTGATAATATTTAAAATTATAAATTAAAGGGTGCACCAATAGTACATTTAAGTTGGAATACGGCCATACTTTTAAACATTTGTAGACAGACGGTTGAAATTTACTAATTCCTCTATAACAACAAGTAAAAAAATTTGGATTTGGAAATAAACGGGTGTCCGAAAAGTTGATATAGTATGGTGTAAGTGGCCGGACTTTTGATTCATTATAGAGAGACAGAGAGAGATATTTACAAGGGACATCCGCTATAACAAGAAGCTTATAATTTGAATTTAGAAAGTAAAGGGTGTTCCCAAAACTAATGTAATTTGTTCTCTATGGCTGTATTTTTTGAACCGTTGTATACAAATACCTTAGTTTTAGATAGAAAGTCCACTACTTTTTTTGGTATAACAAGAAGTATAAAAATGTTATATTATAAATTAAATAGTTGATATAATCGGATGTATATGGGCAAACTGTTGAACCGTTACAGACAGATGGTTGAAATTTACACAGAACCTGATTTCTAAATTTTCTACAACAGCAAGTATATAATTTGAATTTGGAAATTAAAGACTGAAATTAAGACTGCAATTTAATGTATATTGCCAAACTATTGAACAGTTAAAAAAGTATAAAGTTTGGAGATATAAGTGTGCCCCAATAGTTAATGTAATCTAATTTATGTGGCCATACACTTGAGCTGTTATAGGCAGACAAATGAAACCTGTTTTGAAGTCGGTTTTTTTTCGCAAGAATTATTAAAATAAAACGAATGAAATCTGCAAGCTTAAGATTCACAGTGATGGACTTTAATATAGGCACAACAGCCATACAGCATCACCCCATTCAGACACGCAAATTTTACTTTGCAAAGTTTGGATTTTATGTGAGAGAGAGGGAGAAAATGTGATGGACAGTACAGACTTTGATCAAAGACTATAAATATACTAAGATGTTTCACTGCCGTACATTCTACATCCAGTGCATAATTTGTCGATGGACGTGCTCCTACTGCCACTTTAAGAGTAAAATCACAAAGAGAGATTATTGTTTTCAGCAAACTTGTTATTCTCATCTCACATTAATTCATTTGTATTCACGTGCATACGAGTGTGTATATATTTACATTACCAAATAACCAACGTAAACCAATGTTAGCGATTGTGTATTTGTATGGTAACAATATGTGTTTTGTTGTTGTATAAAAGAATAACATCGATTTACACCGAATATTAAATTCATTTATCAATATAATCATGACTTTTGATGCAATGCCCTTAATGTAAACTCCCTCTTATTGATTCAATTAATTCAATTTGGCTTTTGATATAACACTTTCAAATTTTCTATACAAAATTTAAGTAAAATCCACTAATGAGCTATATGAGCAGTAGTGAAATGGCCACATGAATATGCTTTCCACGCAGTAATACATTTCAATTTTTAGTTTTAAATAAAAAATGTTTCATGAGAATATCATGAAATATTTATATTGGAAGGAATCAAGCACGGTTAAAGTAAATTAAATTTATTTATTATCTAAATTTAATTAATACATACATGTAAATTAAATATCATAATTATGAACATTAACCCTTTGACACGGGAATTAATTTCAGCCGTTTAAAAATTCTATATATGTTTTTTATAGCTTAAATAGGCTTCAAAGAACATGTGTAAAAAATTGTGGAGACAAATTTTTATTCTAAAGTGGGTTTTGAAGATGTACATTTAATTGTAAAATCTGCTTCAATCTAAAAACCATTTCACTTTATTTTATTTTTTTATTGATTTTAAATTTCTGAATACACATATGTACATAAATAAAAGAATCATTTAAAAATTCATCAAAAAAATACGCTAGAAAATTCATTTTTTGTTTTTTTATTTAAGAATAAACTTTCACATAAACGTCGATGATGACTAGACAAAATATATAAAAATGATCTCAAGTTGTATTGAAATCTTACAACCCCTTTAGAAATTAAAAAGTAACAACACAACGAACCTGTAACTGCAAATTAATTGCATCTATGCTTAAATTTCAGCCAGTTACGGGTTGATAAAATCGACGTACGTTATAATGTACGCCACGCATCAAAGGGTTTATTAATTTTTATCACTATTCTAAGAAGAATACTAGTTTAGTGTCTCAGTTGTAGTGAACATAGTGCTTGAATATAATATAAAATAGAAAAAAAAAAATAAATGAATACCTTAATAAATTTATAATAAATGAAATTAGTGAAACGAGAGCCGAAGTTAATATCGGCAACAAAAAGAAATTGTCGTTGTTATCAGGCAGGAAGTTTTGTTTCCAAATTTAAAAATCTTTCGTTTTCTATATTCTCATACCATATTGCATAAATCGTGGTTAAGAAAGTGTAACTTCGACGAATATTTTTTAAAGATCACGCACTTTGTATATATGCGATCTTCGTAACAAAACTTAAGGAGCGGACTACGCGCTACGATTACCTTGCTATTAATGCAGAATAATAGATATAATTAAACTTTCGTTCTAAGAACTATAAAAAACACATAAAAGTCTTATAAATACTATTTTGTAAAAACAGCAGCTAAAAACATAAAAAATATATTACGAAGCAATGTTCATAGTGTAATAAATTATTATGTCTGGTTTGACGAGAATAACGCTTGTCACAAAAAACAGGTTGAAAATTCCGAATTTGCTTATACTTATGCTGCTAAGAAAGCTTGCTCATGGGAGACACATGAGTGCAAAGTAACAAGTACTGGTAAAGTCAGAATTTTTATAAATTTAGCTATCAAATTTATATTGAGGTTTAATACATATTAATCGGTATATGCACATAGGTTAAATAAACTTAACAAAAAATTTAATAATAAATATTCATAAATAAGTGCCTTTTTTTTATTACCATTGTTTGAAATTTCTAAAAAAACATATTCACCCCTATCGTGAATATATTTTCCCTCGAAATTTTTTCCCTTTTCCCCAAATTGCAATCGTGAATAGTTCACGTGAACAATTTTTCACGTAAACAAAAATTCCCCTTATCATGATTGATTTTTTCCCTCGAAATTTTTTCACTTTTCCCTTAGATTTGTTCACTTAAATTTTGCTGGGGAACTGCATACATTATGCAAGTTTTTACATGTTTTAATTAGAAAATTTACATCAATAACACATTTTTTTGATTCGATATCAGTTACTGCAGTGTAGACTGACATTATGCTCATCAAGATGCAAAACAAAGAGATCTATTGGTTATAAATTTATAAAGATTTTTTATTAAAACCATTTTTAAATGAAAAAAATGGAGATAGAAAAACTCAGATATAAAAATTTATTTTATTGAAATGGGTCAGTAGCAAGGTCTAGGGTAGGTTAGGCAGGCAGCCGTATTGACACAGCCCACTTTGGTCCATTGTTTGGTCATTTTGCGTCTAGGGTAACTATAAGGACTTTTACGCGTGTTGCACGTCACGTTCTTGAAATAAAATTGTTCTCTGTTGTAGTATCTTCTCCTCTTGCAACAATACAATAGCACAAATCACTTAACTTTAAAAAATTTGGAATATTTTTTTCCCTATTTATATTTTCTTCTTTCTAATTTGCATTCAGTACGAATTGATAGCGGGAACAAACGTTCGCATGAAATTCACGATAGCAATTTTCCCTTCATGGGGAATGAAAATTTCATGGGAACAAAAATTTCACATTTTGTTCACGATAGGGGTGATTAAGTTTCTAAAAGAATAAATGCTAAAAAAATTACTACGTAATTTAGGGCGTAATAAGTTCGGTGCGATTATGCATATTTTTAAAAATACACAAATAAAAATATATATTTACCCTACAATAACGAGAGTATAGGGCAGTCATACAGTTTCGTTTTCGAGTGAATTCTACAAACACTTTTAAATAAGTAGAAAAAATAGAATTCAGAAATAAAATTTTATCAACGACATTCTTCTTTATATGTAGATATGAAAGTATGTATGTATGTAAGATTCTATATGTTAAATTTGTGTTTTTGTCTCTCAATACTTTCCTTAACCAAAACATTTCTTATGAGCATCCACACTCATTTTTATACGCATGTGTGTATGTATTAAAAGGCTGCACAAGCATAAGAAAAATGTCTTATAAGCAATCACGTAAATTTCAAGTAGTGTGTATATAGAACACTCTCATTTTCAAACACATACTTCCAAACACAAATGTTTTGCTTTGCCACCAAAATAGAGATTAAAGAACAAAAGTGTTTTAGAACAACATTGAAGTAAAACATAACAGAACTAGAACAAAAATGATATAGAATATCAAAACTGAAGTAGAACATTCAAAACATGCTTGAAGTTTTTGATAGCAGAATCAGGCTAAAGAGAAACTACAATCATTTTCGTTTTTCTTAATATGAGGTGTCGTCAACTTTAAGATTTGAAAACGCATAAAAATGGAGAAAAAAACATTATAATATCTGTTTTATTTAAAATGTTGAATTACTTTTTCAAAAAAAAAAAATTAATATTTTTATATTAAAAATATAATAGTAAAATTGTCTTTTACATTTCGGGGTTTTCAGAAAAACGAATAGTAATAAAACTTAAAAATAAAAAAATTGCCTGTATTCGATCGTACTAAATAATATATTTTTTTATAAGTTCTATACAAAAAATTTTAAAAAGGGCTTAGCAATTGATAGTAAGGAATTAAAATTAATAACACGTGGTTTAGTATCTATCCTTTTATAAAAATATTTTTTAAAAATTAATTTTTTATCCGAAGTTTCATATTTTCATATTAAAAATATAACAATAAAACAGCCTGTAATAAAAAAACAAATTTGTATTTGCATATCATTTCTATATTGTATAAACGTATTTTCTTTCAACAGCCTTAAATCGCATTGTTTAACAACACTACTTTATTTTCGTGAGCGTGCTTTGCATATGTTCTAGTGCACTCGATGTTTCTACTATGATTTATAGTTTTTTTACTTCATTGTCGCTTTTTGTTTTGATGTTCTACTCTGTTTTAAAACACAAGCACTAACAAAGCTGTAAAGAGAAACTTTTCGAATGGTGCTTGTTTTGTTTTAGTGAGAGCCATGTGTTGTTATGTTTGTTTTGATATTTATATTAACACTGAAATTTTGTGTTTGGAAGTAGTGTACACTAGAACATAGAACTTTTAAAACATTTTATGCAGCTCTTTAGTATGAATCTGTCATGTTTACAAAACTAATATTGTACTCTATTGAGTTTCGGTTGCGCACACAGACCATCTTAACTCTTGTTTCTTACCCCCGCTACCAAGAAATGTTCAAACTGCAACATCTTTAAAATATATTGTCTTTGGTTTGATGTACTCGCAAATTGCTATGCTTTTCTTTCGTAGCTTATACACAGTTGTATATACACTTAGCAGCATAAATATGCGTAGACTATACATATCGTTATTACTTATAAATTTTTGGTATTTAATAATAAATGTAGGTGAATAAAATAAATTTTTATATATACTTCTATATGCAGAAATTATACTTAACATTTTTTTCTGCATTTGAAAAGCTAGAAGATAATTGGGAATTAAAAAACCATAAAATGGTAACTTTAGCAGTATGCAAAAATATGCGTACACAAAACTCAACTCTACTTTATACCGGTATTTTGTGTACAAATAAATATAAATTTGGTAAATACCCTAATTTAGCTTATAAATAATATCCGCAAAGTATAGACACACTGTTGTAACCATCTGTCCATTTATTTTAATTTTACTAAAGCCACCGATACACGACATATCTTTTACATCTGGATTTTTAACTGTGTGAGTCATATGTAATTCTGTATGTGTGTCAAAATTGGTATTTTACAGGTGACTTTTAATATTTGGTCACAAACGTACATGTACAAAATTGTATATTGTTTACAAAAGCTGATAAAACTCGTTTTTTTCACTGTACAGATATCCAAGCCGTTCGGTTTCAAAATGGCTTGTAGTCGTCAAAAATATTTTTGCGCGCGAATTAAATTCGATGTTTTAAGTTAAATAAAAATATAATTTCTTGGTCGGCTACGCGATTTTTTTTTTATTTATCTTAAAAATGAGTTCTGTTCAGTACTTATGCTAAATCTTAACTAACTTTCCAAATTCCAAAAATATCTTTTTAAATACTAATTTGTTACAAATAATATTTCCTTTGTCTTAATGGATATTTTGGAACAAAGATATAAAGAACATGATTTGTACATATGCTTAAGATATTTTATGATCTTTACAATATTTGTATATTTATGATATTTTATGATCTTTACAACATTTGTATATTTATGATATTTGTTTTTTATCTTATTCCTTTGTTCGGTAGTTTAGATTATTTTACATGTTTAGTTAGGGTTGTTTAAGTGTGTTTACATAAATTGTTGTTTATGATATGTCTTGTTACTAATTACCCTCTTATCATCTGTGGAAATTTACTTGTTATCTTAAAAGAATATTAGAGAAATAACATGTATATGTTTATTAACATGTTTATGCATGAGCGTCGTTAAAACCAGAGCGTCCCGATCTCTAATACTTCTTTCAACTTGCTGATTGTAATTAATTCTAAAGTTTTGTTCTGAATGTTTTCTTTTATATATTAATACATATTTAAATATTTTGAGCCCAATATAGAATATTCCTGAAGTTTTAGCTATGAAAAATAGTGTATAAAAAGTTGAACGTATGGAATGACTAACCTTTTTAATTAGTCGATATTATTAAATGCGTTTTTATGATCTGAGGTGAGAATGTTTATGATTTCAAAATCTTCTTCATTTGTGTCGTGGTTAAAACAGTGTCCTCACGGTCTTCCTTCACAATGTGCTTAATGTATCTGGCGTCTTTTTTCTTCCTCACACCTTTTATTTTCACAAGAATTTGTTCATTTCGATGTTCGATGTTTAGTACCTTGATTTAGTCTTTCAAGTATTTTTTTCTGATGCCTTTTTTAGTTTTTCATATATGGATTTTTTGTCGTTTTTTATTTTGTTAAATAAAATATCAACTGGTTTTTCTCCTGTGACTGTGTGTATGGTGTTATTTATTTCTCTTATTGTTTTATATATGTAGCACTTTTATTTTTTCCTATCTGTCCGTTGTCTCCTCGTAAGTGAACTGTAAGGGGCTTAGCTATGCTGGCGTATCTTTGTATAAATTTTCTATAATAACCTGTCATACCCAAAAATCCTCTTAAGTCTTTGAGTGTTTCTGGTAAAGGATATTTTTCAATTGTTTCTACTTTTTCTGGATTTGTCGAAATTCTGTTATGTTTGATAATGTGACCTAAGTACTCGATCTCTGTTTGAAAAAACTTTGATTTTTCGTTTGATACCCTAAGTGTTGCCTGATTTAAAGCATTGAATATGATATTCATATGTTCTTCTGGTGTTGAAGAATATATTAGTACATCATCAATGTAGACGTATGCAAACTTGCCAATATATTCCCTTAAGATATCATCAACACATCTTTGAAATATTGAAGGAGCATTTTTTCGTCCAAACGGCATACGCACAAATTCGTACTTGCCACCATTTATACAGAATGCATTTTTTTCTCTATCTTCTTCCTTAATTTTAACCTGATGGAATCCTGATTCTAAATCTAAAGTTGTTTACGTCAGGAATAATATACTCGTATCTGTCTGTTATCATATTTGAATTTAATTTTTGAAAATCAACGACCATACGACGTTTTGGTCGACCTGTTTCGTCTACGACTTTTTTTGGAACAGTCCAAATGGGTGAATTATATGGGCTATTACTTCGTTAGATTATATCATCTTGTAATAACTTCCTAATTTCATTGTTTACGAAGTCGTTATCCGCTATGCGGTATGGGTATTGCTTCGTCCAAATGGGTTCGTCTGTTTTTTCCTAATCGTGGCTTCAATCGTTGTAGTGAAGGGTAATGGTCCTATGCCATTGTTATCCTTCATCAACTTATCTATATCTTCTTTATATAATTCATTACCTATGGTATAGTTTATATTAGTAATTTCTTCAATTCTATTTATTGTAAATGTCATGTTTCTCCTATCTACTGTTCCGTTTAGCATATTTACTCCCTTCCATCCTTATATCAAATCGGTTTTTCCCATGTTATCTAACTCGAAGATCTCTATGTTCCTGCCGAGAAATTTTAGTGTTTGTTTGGTATTAACTAGTGATGTTCCATGCATTGAAATGGCTTGCATAGGTTGTATTTTTTGTGGATAATTTAATTGTAATGACTTTTCAATGTAATTATGGGTTGCTCCGGTGTCTATTAATACATCATATGATATTTTGTTTTCATCGATCATGGTTATGTGGGACAACCCGTTTTTTAGTTATAGATCCTTAACAACTAGTTTATTTACAGTACCTGGTTCTACCATGATGCTGCTAGTATCATCTTCAGTGGTTATGTTGTTATGTCTCATTAGTTTGTTCTGTTGGAAATTTCCACTGGAATCACGTTGTCGTTTCCATGGTTGCTTGTTGTATTGATGGTTTGAGTTAAAGTATGTGGGTTGTCGCTGGATTGTGTTGCCGGAACTTACATCCATGCGCTCTGGTTGTTTTGTTGAGAACTGTTGCCGTGGTTGTTGGGAAAATTGTTGCCGTGGTGTATACCTCTGAGTTGACTGGAACTGTTGTCTATGTGCTTCGTGCGTCTTCTGCGGATGTTTAGATTCATATGACAGCTTCAAGTTCTGGTGTCTATTGTCATGCTCAATGGTGCGTGCAATAGTGTATGCATGCTCTAAATTTTTTGGAGCGTTTGCATATAATGTGGATTGTACAAGCGTATTGTTAACTCCCGTTATAAATACTCTGACGGAATCTTGTTTGGCTTGATCTGTCATTGCACTTACGGCTTCTTGTCCATATCCGGACATCGATATTTTTGAAATTATCAGGCTCAAGCTTTTATTTATTTCATCATGGAATTCTTCTAGGGTTTTTCTTCCCTGATAGCACCTTTTCATTTCCTCCTGCAAAACGTACAGGGGACGTGTATCTGCATAAGTGTAGTCGAGTCTATTTTTAATGGCATCAAAATTTAATATAGTGCCATGATTTGCCAGGAGCTGTGCGGCTGCTCCTTGTATTTTTGTCTTGACTATTTGAAATGCTTGTGAATAGATACTTGTGCCCTTGAGAGGCTCTATGCTATCCATCATACGAGATGTATCCTCTCTCCATAATCGGTATTTTGTGATTTCACCATCAAATATAGGGAGTGATTTAAAAACTTCTAACTTGACTTCATTGGGGTTTGTAATTCTTATTTCTATTGCTTCCAGTGGTGCAGGTCGAGGTTGGTTTATAAGAGGGTTTACTCCTACCTGTTGTATATGATGTTTCAGTGCATTAACTTCCGTTGTATGTTGCTGTATCATTGTCTGCATCATGATTTGTAATGACGCCATTTGCTGTGTAAGCAATTCGATTTCTACGTTATTTGACATAGTCGTTTCTTCTATATGCTCTAAGGGGCGTAATTTATTAAATATAGTTCTTTTTTTACATCTATGCACGACCTTATTATTGTTTTTTTTAACTTTAAAAAATTATTCACATATGTAACTTTTTACTGAGTACTTTGTTTAAACTATATCCTCTTCTATGGAGAATTATTTATTTATTCTTCTATGAAGATTTATATGTCCTTGCTGCGACAAGGATTCCGATGGTCCGTCTCGCTGAAACAACAAAGTATATGTTGCTCCTGGCAGGATCGCCAATTAAATTCTATGGTTTTAAGTTAAATACAAATATAATTGCTTGGTCGGCTACCAGATTTTTAATTTTTTATTTATCTTAAAAATGAGGGTACTTATGCTAAATCTTAACTAACTTTCAACATTCCAAAAATATCTTTTTAAATACTAATTTGTTACAAATAATATTTCCTTTGTCTTAATGAATATTTTGGAACAAAGATATAAAGAACATGTTTTGTACATATGCTTAAGATATTTTATGATGTTTACAATATTTGTATATTTATAATATTTTATGATGTTTACAATATTTGTATATTTATGAAATTGTTTGATCTTTACAATATTTGTATATTTATGATATTTTATGATCTTTACAATATTTGTATTTTTATGATATTTTGTGATCTTTACAATATTAGTATATTTATGATATTTTATGATCTTTACAGTATTTGTATATTTATGATATTTTATGATCTTTACAATATTTGTATATTTATGATATTTGTTTGACCCTTTTTATCTTATTCCTTTGTTCAGTAGTTTAGATTATTTTACATGTTTAGTTAGGGTTGTTTAAGTGTGTTTACGTAAATTGTTGTTTATGATATGTCTAGTTACTAATTACCCTCTTATCATCTGTGGAAATTTACTTGTTATCTTAAAAGAATATTAGGGAAATAACATGTATATGTTTATTAACATGTTTATGCATGAGCGTCACTAACTCGCGTTACGAAATTACTGAAGACTTGTCAATTTTAATTATTTTATTTTTACTCTAAATATGAAGAAGATTAGTTTGCATTGAATACTGATACAGAATTTACATAATTTTTATGAAATAGCTAAAGGAAATTTCATTTGTCATTCCGTGTGTTATTTCTACAATATCTATTTCGGACCCCATAAAGTTTATATAATCTGACTTCTTATGCATAGCGAAGTCGATTGAGCGATGTCCGTTAATCCGTCTGTCCGTCCATGTTAGTGTTAATTCCAAGTTTGCTGATTTCACAAAAAAAAAAAAAATATATAAATATGTCAATCGATCAGATAAGTTGTCGAAAGAGGTGCTATTGGAAATCAGCATGATCAATCCATGTTCTCCGAGGCAGCAGGCAAAACACCACACCTACCTCTAATTTTTTTATGTCATTTGAAACACTAAAGTAACTGCAATAAAAAATAAATATATAGGGCAATAGAGAATTAAAAAATAAGAAAAAAAAATTAAGTGAAAAAATTGATGAAGCTCTTTATTTGAATGTTTTAAGTCGAATGAGAAAATATAAATTGAAATATAAATCAACCACCAAAATAATATTTTACGCACAAGCAAACGTACATACAATTCTACACACAAAATTACTTCTCAACGAGAGCATCTATACATATGTTAATAATGTGTATGAACAAATGTGCATACATACATATATTTGTTTTAAATAACAATCTCTTTGTTGAACTAAGTATAAGAGATTGAGAAGCGATTGAGTAGAGACTAAGTGTGTATGTTTATATACAAATATTTAGGTATGTACGCATGCTTGTTTGATTTACAGTATAACTATTTTAAAAGAAAGAAATGTAAAGAATTTCAAGGTTAACAAAAATTCAAGTTCAAGGCTAAGCAAATTTAATACAGTAAATACTTAATGCAGAATCCAGGGACGAATCTGCGGTTAACATCCTCCCCCCGTTGAAGGGTTAGGGCCTTCAACAGGTATGTTAATTGGTAGAACAGCAAGTTTAGTAACTGCACGTTTGATTAATCCATTATTTGTGCGAATAAGTGCAACACGAGCCGCGCCATCATCTCCAAGAATAACTTCAGATATACGGCCAATTTGCCATTTTAAAGGTGGTTGAATTTCATCCTTTAGAAGCACCATTGAACCACAAGTTATATCTTTGCCTTTTTCGCACCATTTTACGCGCTCTTGCAGGAGAGATAAATATGAATTGCTCCATTTTTGCCAAAATATTTGCTGCAGCTGGGAAACTCTTTGCCATCTGCTGAGGCGGCTAATATCTACTTCAGCGTAATTGGGTTCAACTATCGAGATTAAAGGACCACCAACTAGAAAATGCGCAGGCGTCAATATATCGAGGTCATTAGGATTTTCGGAAATCGGAGATAAGGGCCGTGAATTTAAAATTGCAGAAATTTGGCATACTAAGGTGCGTAGCTCATCAAAAGTCAACTTGTTGAGACCGACCGTTCGATAAAAATGATACTTGGCTGACTTTACGGCAGCCTCCCACAAACCGCCAAAATGCGGCGACCTTGGTGGAATAAATTTCCATTCTATTCCATCTTCAAGGCACTGCTGACGTAGTAATTCTTGATGCGACTGGCTGCAAAACATCTGCCTTAAATCCGCTAGTTCATGTTTAGCGCCTACAAAATTTGTTGCGTTGTCTGACCAAATTGTTTTGGGTTTGCCTCTTATGGCGGCAAATCGATGAAGGGCAGACAAAAAGGACGGTGTTGATAAATCTTGAACTACCTCCAAATGTGTAGCTTTTGTTGAAAAACATATGAAAATGCATATGTAGCATTTGATGAGAGGACGATTTCTGACTTCAGACTTGTAGTAAAATGGACCACAAAAATCCACTCCAGTTGTGTGAAAGGCTTTATTTGGCGTTACCCGATCGGCGGGTAAGTTACCCATCACATGTTGATATAATTTTGGCTTCATTCTAAAACAGCGAACACATTTGGAGATAACAGCGCTTACCAATTTACGACCACCAATAGGCCAATACTGCTGTCGGATTGAAGCCAGCAAAAACTGTGGGCCAGCATGTAATAGTTTGTTATGAAAATGTATTATCAAGGACGACGTCAAAGGATGATGTTTTGGCAATATAATAGGATGTTGGGCATCAAAACTAAAAGTTGAATGCTGAAGACGACCGCCTACACGAATTAATCCAAATGAGGCTATTATAGGCATCAGTGAAAAAATCTTGCTAGATGACGAAATTTTTTAATTGTCCTTTAACGCCTTGTACTCTGTTGCAAAATGAAATAGCTGTATATTTTTTATTAAAAAATATGTTCCATTTTTGACGTCACTTGGTGTTAAAGTTGTATTTTTGTTTCTCAATGTGGGATATAAAAATTTAAAAACGTACGCAAATATTCGTTGCATTTTAGTAAAAGAATTGTGATACTTACATTGCATCGACAAGTCTGATAGAGAAACCATTACCAATACATTTCGACGTCGCTCTGGTAATTCGGCTAAAAATGTTGTATTTTCAGGCCACTTTGAAGGCCCTAGATTTAAAAAACTTGGCCCATTACTCCATAATGTAGAATAAAGCAGCTCTTTGGGCGATGCACCTCTCGATAGTATGTCTGCTGGATTTAAGTTGGTTGGAACGTAATGCCACGTCATTTTACTTGTTAGGGTTTGTATACGAGACACTCTGTTTGACACAAAAACGTTAAAAGTTGAAGGTTTCTCTTGAAGCCACGAAAGTACGACCATTGAATCAGACCAGCAGTGCACATCATAATTATACGGCAGCGTTTTAACAACAACGTCCACAAGCTCTGCTAAAAGACACGCCGCAGCAAGTTCAAGTTTTGGGACAGTCAAACTTTTAAGCGGCGAAACTCTCGACTTAGAGCAAAGCAATGATGTTTTCACGTCATTTTCAGATTCTGATTTTATATATACACAAGCGCCATAAGCAGCTAAACTGTCATCACAAAATGAATGAATTTGCACTTTAGAATTGGTCATCGATACATAGCGAGGAAAATTGAAGTGCTGAATGGAGTCAAACTGGGAAGTATATTCGAGCCATGAAGACTGTAATGCCTGTGGGAGGCTTTCATCCCACTGTAACTGAAGCTTCCATAAATGTTGCATAAAAATTTTTGCCTTTGTGATGACTGGGCCAATTAAACCCAACGGGTCATATAGACGAGCAATTGATGACAGTACTTTTCGTTTACTAATTAATTTGCTGTCTTCAAAAGGGGTAAACGAGAATATAAAATTATCACTCTTTGGATGCCAAATAAGTCCGAGCGTTTTAGTGACATCAGTTCCGTCACTAAATTTCAAAAACTGTTCGCATTCATCCACAGGTATGCCATCCAATACAGCAGGAACGTTTGAGCACCACTTTCTTATTAAAAATTTGCCTTTTTGTAGCAGCGCATTAACTTGCTGCCTAATCACTACAACCTCTTCAACTGAGTCACCGCCAGAAATCAGATCATCCACATAAAAGTCACGCTTCACAATTTTTGCCGCCAACGGGAAATATGGTTCTTCTTCATTTGCAAGCTGGTGCATTGTGCGAATTGCCAAGAATGCAGCGGGCTTAGTACCATAAGTCACCGTGTTCAATTTATATGTTTTAATCTCTTGGTATTCATTTTCTCTCCATAGTATGCATTGTAGGTAGTCATCTGGATGAGACACTCGTACACATCTGTACATTTTACAAATGTCATCACTTAGAGCTACTTTAAAAAACCGATACCGCAAAAGAGTGTTAAAAAGCTTCGGTTGAATAGTTGGACCAGCATACAATACTTCGTTGAGTGATAAGCCACTTGTTGTTTTTGCAAAACCATCAAAAACGACCCTTAACTTGGTTGATGTACTATCAAGCTTTTGTACACAATGATGCGGGAGAAAATATTGTTTCTGCTTCACCTGCGACGAAATTAACGACATGTGGTTTAAAGAAATATACTCACTCATAAATGCTGCATATTGAGTCTTTATGTCAGGAAACTTTTTAAATTTTCTTTCCAGATATTTGAAACGATTAAATGCACGGTCATATGAGCTACCCAAGTCACTAGCCCCTCGTCCTTCAATTTGAGGTAACCATACACTAAACTCACCAGAATCAAGGCGAACAGTATTTTCCGAGAAGTGTCTTTCACAAAAGATGTCTTCATTTGAGGGCAAACTGTAGGTTTCAAAATTGTTTTCGACTTCCCAAAAACTTTTAACAATAGAGCTTAATTCATCATCTTGTTGTGATTTCTTTGAACTGACAGCCAACGACCATGACTGAAGAGGACGAACAATACCACCACCAGCAACTACCCACCCTAATAGGGTTTTTTGCAACACAGGTAGATTATCAGCCAATTTGATTTGTCCCACTGACATAAGGTCAAAAAATAACTTAACCCCAATTAGGACGTCAATGCGGCCACGTTGATCAAACATGGGATCTGCGACCTGTATATTTTTGGGGATTTTCCATTCAGATTTATTTACATTAATGTTGGGTTGGTAATTCGTTATGTTAGGAACAACCATAGCAGTCAGTGATGCTGAGTAACCTGCATACTTCGATTTAATGATAATGTCGACAGATTTATCAACAGAAATACTTTCATTACCAATTCCAGAAATACTTGCGAATGTCCGATTGCATTTTAAGCGAAGATGGTCCATAAAACGACTTGTAATTAAGTTGAGCTAAGATGCAGAATCTAATATAGCTCGACATGCTACAAAAACACCGAATTGATTTTTTACCAAAATAATAGCTGTAGCCAACAAAGCACTAATATTTGGACCTGAAGGTCTGATCATACTCTCAGGACGGGCTGAAATAAGTACCGCTTGCGACGTGTTTTGATCTATCTGGGCTTGCATAGATGTTGTAGGTTGGCCTTGCGGAATGTAATCTATATGTAGCATTGTGTGGTGCTTCAAGGGGCATTTACGACAACAACCTGAAGTGCAGGTTTTAAGCATATGTTCCTTTAAACAATTCAAGCACAACTTCATCTTTTTTGCTTCTTTGAGCCGTAGATAGGGCGACAAATTGCTGAAAGTTGTGCAATTGGTAATAAAATGTTCTTTCGAATTGCAAAACACGCAAAGGACGGACGACGATGAAGCTGATATATGAACATGTCTATTGTGCTGAGAAACCTTTTTTGAATCACTACGATTTAATACGTTACTTATAGTAGAGTGCTCAATATTTTCAATCATAAGGCACCTGCGTTCCAGAAATTTAGCCATAGAGCTCCAAGTTGGTAGCTCATTTATTGGTAAATTCTCTTCCCATTTAATTTTCGATTTCGTATCCAATTTAGTCGTTACCAAATAAATTAAAAGTCCATCAGCAATTTGCTTTTGGTCACCGATTGTTTGCATGGCTCTCAAATGGGCATTTAATTTGTCGCTTAAATGACGAAGGCTGGCAGCCGATCCGTTTTGAACACAGTTGAGTTGAAATATTTCTTTTATATGCGCTTGGAAATTTAAAAGCTTATTGTCGAAACGATTCTTTAACAACAATAATGCTTCTTCATAATTTGTTTCAATAAGCCCCAACGATGCAATTACGTCCAGAGCAGTTCCACCTAAGCTGGCTCTTAAATAGTGAAACTTCTCAAGGCAGCTTAAATCAACGTTATCATGTATAACAGTTGTAAATAATGAAGCGAAATTTAGCCAATCCAAATAAAAACCAAAAAATTTAGGCAACTGAATTTCAGGTACCTTTGTTTTGCGACACTGAGTTTGAGCAGATGGCGTCTCATCAATTGAAAATTGCCTTAATGTGGAAGATTGAGGGCCCGAACAGACCTTACGTGCAACACTAATTTGACGAACCATCTTAGCCTTTACCTCAAAGTACAGAGCAACAAAATTCATACGGTCCGTGCAAGTTAACTCATCATCATTTATTTCAATGACACTTTGTGCCTCTTCATAATTTTTCCTTACCTCCTCTATGTAGCCCATACGTACAGATAGATCCGCCTCGTCTAGCTCATTTAGCTGAGATGTTGCCAACGATTGGCCTAAGTTTTCCAGCTGCTTAAATAATGCAGCAGCTCTAGCCTTATAGGGCAACAAATTCTTTGTGCATTCTTCCTTCTCTTCGGTGACAGGTTTTTTCTGGTTACTGGTCGACATCTTTTTAATTTAAAAATATCCGAATTGATATTTTTCTACAATAGCAAATATCCGAAATGATATGCAAAAAAGTGATCTCCAAATAGATCACGTCGGGGTCACCGAATGTTTGTGTCTGCAATATTTTTTGCAGGCAAGTGCAAAATAAAAAACTTCTAATAAAATAATTTTGCTTCCAATGATGAAGCTCTTTATTTGAATGTTTTAAGTCGAACGAGAAAATATAAATTGAAATATAAATCAACCACCAAAATAATATTTTACGCACAAGCAAACGTACATACAATTCTACACACAAAATTACTTCTCAACGAGAGCATCTATATATATGTTAATAATGTGTATGAACAAATGTGCATACATACATATATTTGTTTTAAATAACAATCTCTTTGTTGAACTAAGTATAAGAGATTGAGAAACGATTGAGTAGAGACTAAGTGTGTATGTTTATATACAAATATTTAGGTATGTACGCATGCTTGTTTGATTTACAGTATAACTATTTTAAAAGAAAGAAATGTAAAGAATTTCAAGGTTACCAAAAATTCAAGTTCAAGGCTAAGCAAATTTAATACAGTAAATACTTAATGCAGAATCCAGGGACGAATCTGCGGTTAACAAAGGAAATACTAAAATTTTTAAAAAATGCAATACTAAATATTTTTTGTAATTCTCTGTCACCCCAAAATTTGCTTTTTTGATTGGAGTTACTTCACTAAACTAGATTTACATAGCCGGTGAAAGGTATATAAGATTCGTGATTGTCGCACAAATAAAGAAACAAACTTACATTTAAAATATACATACACTAATAGCGCCGACTACTGCGTGTCATTTATAATTTTCTTAAAATTCTTATTTAGAAAAATGCGGTTTTAACTATTGATTCCATAGTTCTACAGATAGCGTTAAAAAATACTTTTTTTAAAGAAATTAAATGTGCTTTTAAATGTTCTAGTACTACTATACCGTTAAAATTAGGCGCTTTCACATTTGTATATTTAGTTTCTCTAAGAAATTAAATATTTTTAAGATAGAAAACTAAACGCTGAATGCAGAAATAAAAAGAAATAGATGGACAGACAGATGAAAATTCCATATCGATCATTATCTACAACATTTTAATTTTTAAAAATTATTTTATGTATAGAAATAACCCCGTTACATTTTTCTTATATGCAAAGATTACCTTATATTACTAATAAAAGAAGTTTTTTAAACTTCGTATTCATTATTGAAAACAATGAAAACAAATTGTTATTCCAGTTTTGATTACTTTAAAATAAAAAAATTTTTACTGGCAATATTATAAAGGCGAATCAATTATCAGGTGGCAGCGTTAGAGAATTTATTATTTTTTGCTGGTAGAAACGAATGTCAAACTTCATATAAAAAAATGGTACACAGATTTTTTATATATGGAGTTTGACAGTAGTGTACACGGCGAAAATTAATGAATGCGCCTACGCTGCCACCTGGTAATTGATTCGCCTTGTGCTTATCTATACAAAACTGTGACGGCGTCATTTCTGTCCATGAAATATTTTTTGAAAATTTTGTCGTTGGTGTAGAAAGTAATCGATATAGAGTACAAAACACACGCTTTTGGAATTTTTGTCTGCGTGTCTCTGTTCGCATCTCATAAAAACTACTGGATGGATTTGAAAATTTTGTGAGGAGGTCCCTTTGAACCTTGATTTCAATAAAGAATACATTTCGTAGACAAAATAGCAAGATAGTGAAAGCACCCAATTTTACCGGTATAATGGTACTAAAACAGTTGTCAGCACTTATATTTTTGTAGATGAAAAATCCTTAACGCTGTCTACAAAACTCTAAAATAAATAGTTAAATTTTAATTTTTAAAAAAATTAGAAATCACACGCAGACGAAGTCATGAGCACTGATAGTTTTTCTATATTTCTAAGCTCAGCCGTACAAAGTCAAATAAGACGGTAAATACTCGGCGCAAGCGGCTTAGCCGCCGCCGCCGGTTGAAAACACCCTTTCATCCGCCGCCGAAATATTTTATTCGGCTTGGTTCTCTGGCAGCTGATGTCATATGGTTTGTCAAATCAAAATAGAACACAGAAATACGTGCGAGAAAATAACAAACTTTTTCCAACAAACTTTTTTTAGCTGAGAGCGAGAGAGAGAAAAAATCTCTCAATTGTGCAGAAAAATTTGTGTTTCTCATCTTCTTTGCAGAATATGCTACCAGAGCAGATAAATATTTTAGTACAGGTGCTACCAAGGCTTAATATACATTAATTTCATCTTTTCATGACAAAATTAAAATCTTACATGTTTTATTAGGTTTTATGAAGAAGTTTAATTGTACACCCACTTTTGTTAAGAAAATTAAGATTATCATACCGTACGAATCATTATTGTGGTTAAGTTTTTGTTAAAAAATATTTATATTCCTGGCAGCTACTTTTTTGGCTTATATTGGAAAATAAAATAAATGTTTACATCTCATTGCTTTAACTTTATTAAATAGATATTTAAAAAAATTTAATTAACTTCCTTAAGAAGTTTTAACTTTGAAATTTGTCGAAAGCATTTCTAAAAATTTTTAAGTGAATTTAAATGATAGTTTTTTAATTTTGTGTCCAAATCTCTGGGACTGTGAATTTTTGTTAACTAAAAATATTTAAGTTCTTGGTTTTTTATGTATTTTAATGTTTTATTTTTACAAACATTTAAGGGACGGTAAATAATAATAAGATTCTAAAACTAAGATTGGGAAACAGATTTATTTAAATGCTTACTAATTGTAGCATACTATATGTGACTCACATATCGCACTTGATCAACAATAGGGTATTAACTTAAAATTTTTGAAAAATCACTTTTTTCAAGAAATCAGCTAATAACATCAATATCTATCTACTGTAAAATTTTCAACGTATTCCCTTTACTCTTTCATCTCGAAAACCACTTTTAAGACCATATTCATGATAATGTAGTGATTACCTTTATTTCAACAAAAAGGTATTATTTCAAGTTAATACAAAAGTTAACATGGAACTGAATCGTAAATTTTCATAAAAAAGGTATTATTTTGAGTTGAGTCCCTTTTCAATTTGGTTTTATTTTGAGTTGATACTGTCTTGTAGATAAAATTTGTTTCATTTATGATCGAAAAATTTCAGAAAAATGGTATTAACTCAAAAAATTGATTTTTTGTGCAATACTTGCACAGATTTCTAGGAAAAATGATGTAAATATATTTTTAAATGAAATTTGCTTCCTATGGTATATTTGAATTTTTAAATTCTGTTAAAATGTGGCCACAAACAGTTTTTTGACTCTACTGAAAATTTTAAAATTTTGAGTTAATACCCTCTTGTTGATCAAGTGCGATATGTAATATGGTTTTGGAGTAAAATTTATTTATATGCTTTGTTATATACATATATTTATGAAAACATAGTGAAGTTATAAAATGTAAGTCCAAAATAATTAATTTGATAAGTTCAATCAATTGCGTAAAAAATGTTAGTCTGGCCTACTTTTTACTTTCTTGTAAGTGAGTCCAAATTTCGTTTTGTACTAAAAACATAAAATATCTGCATAACAGAGGAAAAAAACGAGAAAGAATGTGGTAATTTATTAAAGGTATGATACAATTTCATATATTAGTGCTCAAATAATCACCAAACACTTGGACGAAGACTTAAAACTTTTAATATTGGCACTTTAGAGGAATATGACCAGTCTTAGTTTTCCTGTATATCTCTAAAATGTGTTCTGTACTTAAAATTTAATTCTGTTTAACTTAAACAAGAAACGCTAAACAAGAAATACTTAATTTAAAATTAAATTCAATAAAATAACATTTCGCAAATTATTTCTTTATAGCCTTTTGTTTTAGTTGATGCTAAAAGAAAATTTTTAAATTATTTTATTTATTCTTGCCTACAGATTAGTCATATTTAGAAAATATTTTACAAATTTAAAAAATAATTTATTTAGTGTATTTTGACTCGAGTGTTTCTAATTTTCCAAATATATGCTACTTAATAATTTTTCAGAAAGTTGTTAAGAAGATAACTGGTAGCACGTTAGATTAATATCTTTTTTCTTTTTTATCGCTTACAAGCATTGCGAAATATATTCTCAGAAATTAGTGATAAACTAATTAAATACATTTTGGCGTTTTTTTTTAATTACCTTTTTTTCAGAGATTGTTTTAGAAAGTAACTAATAAAACTTATTTAAGTCCTATAGGTAAAAAAGTAGGTTGAGTGACTCACGTGAAAAGAGTATACTGCATAGGTCGTATGGGACAAAAACTGGTCTCGAAAAAAGTAATGATGGGAAAATGTAGCCAAGACTATGGGCTATTAAACTGCGTTTTTAGATTTTTGGCGAATTTTTCGGTATGGGTCCTATAGGTCAAAAAGTGGGTTGAGTGACTCACGTGAAAACAGTATTTTGCATATGTCGTATGGGACAAAAACTGGTCTGGAAAAAAGTAATAATTTTTCGGTATGGGTCCTATAGGTCAAAAAGTAGGTTGAGTGACTCACGTGAAAACAGTATTTTGCATAGGTCGTATGGGACAAAAACTGGTCTCGAAAAAAGTAATGATTACAAAATATAGCCAAGAATTTGGGCTATTAAACTGCATTTTCAGATTTTTGGCGAATTTTTCGGTATGGGTCCTATAGGTCAAAAAGTGGGTTGAATGACTCACGTAAAAACAGTATTTTGCATAGGTCGTATGGGACAAAAACTGGCCTGGAAAAAAGTAATGATGGGAAAATGTAGCCAAGACTATGGGCTATTAAACTGCGTTTTTAGATTATTGGCGAATTTTTCGGTATGGGTCCTATAGGTCAAAAAGTAGGTTGAGTGACTCACGTGAAAACAGTATTTTGCATAGATCGTATGGGACAAAAACTGGTCTGGAAAAAAGTAATGATGGGAAAATGTAGCCAAGACTATGTGCTATTAAACTGCGTTTCTAGATTTTTGGCGAATTTTTCGGTATGGGTCCTATAGGTCAAAAAGTGGGTTAAGTGACTCACGTGAAAACAGTATTTTGCATAGGTCGTATGGGACAAAAACTGGTCTCGAAAAAAGTAATGATTACAAAATATAGCCAAGAATTTGGGCTATTAAACTGCATTTTCAGATTTTTGGTGAATTTTTCGGTATGGGTCCTATAGGTCAAAAAGTGGGTTGAATGACTCACGTAAAAACAGTATTTTGCATAGGTCGTATGGGACAAAAACTGGTCTGGAAAAAAGTAATGATGGGAAAATGTAGCCAAGACTATGGGCTATTAAACTGCGTTTTTAGATTTTTGGCGAATTTTTCGGTAAGGGTCCTATAGGTCAAAAAGTAGGTTGAGTGACTCACGTGAAAACAGTATTTTGCATAGGTCGTATGGGACAAAAACTGGTCTGGAAAAAAGTAATGATGGGAAAATGTAGCCAAGACTATGTGCTATTAAACTCCGTTTCTAGATTTTTGGCGAATTTTTCGGTATGGTCCTATAGGTCAAAATGTGGGTTGAGTGACTCACGTGAAAACAGTATTTTGCATAGGTCGTATGGGACAAAAACTGGTCTCGAAAAAAGTAATGATGGCAAAATGTAGCCAAGACTATGGGCTATTAAACTGCATTTTCAGATTTTTGACGAATATTTCGGTATGGGTCCTATAGGTCAAAAAGTGGGTTGAGTGACTCACGTGAAAACAGTATTTTGCATAGGTCGTATGGGACAAAAACTGGTCTCGAAAAAAGTAATGATGGCAAAATGTAGCCAAGACTATGGGCTATTAAACTGCATTTTCAGATTTTTGGCGAATTTTTCGGTATGGGTCCTATAGGTCAAAAAGTGGGTTGAGTGACTCACGTGAAAACAGTATTTTGCATAGGTCGTATGGGACAAAAACTGGTCTCGAAGAAAGTAATGATGGCAAAATGTAGCCAAGACTATAGGCTATTAAACTGCGTTTTTAGATTTTTGGCGAATTTTTCGGTATGGGTACTATAGGTCAAAAAGTGGGTCCTATACGTAAAATTTATCATATACATATTTCATGTAGTAGTTAAAAAAAAAAAATTTTTTTTAATATTTTGTATTATTTGTATTTTTATTTGAAAGGAATTGTTTAAAAAAATTTTATTTTTTTAAATACTTTATGTCATTTTTATATTATTTAAAAATTCGCGCAGGTTTGTTGAAAAAGTCCAAAAAGATTGTTGAAGATCGAAAAAAGATAAAAATTAAGCAGTGTTGCCGTATAATTGTACGTAAATTTGTACTAAAAGTGTGTTTTTAACTAGGCATCACTAAAATTTTAGTCTGCACGTCCGAAAATACTCAATTCTGAATGCACAAGAGAGTATTTCTTCGCTGCCTCTCTCTGCAAACTGACTGCAAAAAAAGTTTGTTGAAAAAGTTTGTTATCTTCACGGAGATCCCAGAAATGTATGTGTTTAACAGTGGGAAATTTGGGATGTCAAATGTAAAAAACATGTCGTGTATGGGCAGCTTAATTTGGCAACAATTTTACATTTGACACATGCTGTTATATTCCGTTATTCATTTTAATTAACTCAAGTAAGTGAAAAGTGCCAAAAGTTTAGAAAATACTTATTTTGCTTGTAATATTTTTAAAATGTGTCGTAAACAACCTGAAACTACTAAATATCAACGCAAATTAATTTTACGTTTTTATTTATAACCAAGGCAAATCGAAGAATTGTAAATCGGTTCAAAAGCGAAATATACTCCAAAAACGCAAGTCGCTGTGGTCCAGTGGTGCCAAAACAATCGAACCAATTCCCGCTAGATATTACTTTAAAAAATGCTAGAAACCGCTAACTAGTCGAAGAAATACGCTAAAATAAACCGCTAAAAATTTTTTTTAATACTAGCTGTCGTATTTGTAAAATAAATTTATTTTTTTTATGAATATGGCAATAATTGTTTATCTCTAGTTAAGATTTTGAAAAACTTAATCTTAATATACATATTAGTTTGTAAATATAATATAAATATTAGAAGCTCCAATTAAGTTTAAAATTTTTTTTCGAATCTCGTAATCGAAGCATCATTTGTTATACCGACAGAGACCAAGTAATTATAAAAAAGGCAAATAAAGAAAATTTTGAGGAATTGACATACTTAACGGTTAAAATTGCCTTGATTATGTATATTAAGTTGACTAAAAACTCGTTTCACTTCTACACTAGACCATGGCATGCACAATACTCGCAAGGCGAGCTCAAGTAGCTCTTTGAAAATTTTATTTCCAGCCGAATCTTGATATTCGAAAACTTTGAACTTGAGCTTGTATTTATTGATGATATAATGGACAAGACAGTTTATCTTAATATTTTAAATGTCAAAAAAACTGCAGAAAAGCTAAACTTGCCCGAGTCGTTTACATTCCAGCAAAACAACGACCCGAAACATACAGATAATGACGTAAAGATGTCACTTGCATATAATACGGCTCATGTTTTGACACACCCCCCGCAGTCACCAAACTTAAACCCCAGTGAGCATTTGTGGGAGGTTTTGGAGAAAAGAATTTGAAAAGGATTTTGATAGAAGGATGGCATAAAATAGGCGAAAATATAACTAAAAAGTTAGTCCACTCCATGCCAATTAGACTTAAGGCCGCTATTAAGCAAAAGGGACTGCCAACTAAATATTAGATAAATGTTCTAAGTATTTCTTAATATAATATAAATAGTTGTACCTATACTTTTGTCCAGCAAATTAATGAATTTTTTAATGTTTTTTACGAAAATAAGATCTGGCAACTTCTGTTTTTGTTATCCGTATGAGCGTGCTGAATAAATTACTTCTACTAATGGCCTGTATAGAATAATACCACAATTAGCTAACAAAAGTTGAGTAACCTAAATGGCTGCGTTGGTAGAGGTGCGTAAAACAAGATTATGAGTTCGAGCCCACCTTCAGACTGAGTACAAATGAAAAATAATAATTGTTTAAGATAAAAATTAAAAAGTAGCAGTACAAACCTCCCGGAAGGGAAAAGACAATTATTGTGTGAAGCCATGGCAGATTATTTAGTGGAGACGTCTAATTTAATATAAGAGTAACAGATAATTGTCCAGAAATCCCTTACAAAAAGTAAGAAATCCCTTACAAAGACCGTAGGATCAAGGAGTAAGTCAGATAAAGCCATAAAGTAAAGAATACAGAATTTATAATGAGCCTTAGTTGGTATTTGCAATCAAAAGAATCCGTACGTTTGTTCTAAAATGGAAAAATGTAACAATATTTTATCAATTTTGCTCGTCACTGTTGTTCAGTACATGAATCTATACTTTAATTATTATTAAATCAATCGAAATGCAAGCTTTGCTATTATTACCCTTAAACATAATGACCCTTATTGTGTTTGGCGTTTTCGTAGCAAAAACTCGGCGTTTTTTTAAATGTTTGTAATAGATTAAAGATAGCTCGTAACAATTGTCATTAATCTATTACAAATTGTCGTAGTCGATACGCCTACGCCAAACACAATAAGGGTGAATAAATAGGTCATTGATTGCCCCACTTCCGCATAGAAAAAACCAAAAAAGGGGGACAAACTATAGTAGAAATCAAATTGCGAACAAAATAAAAATTAATCACCCTTATCGTGGTTGGCGTTTTTGTGGCGAAAGTTAGTCGTTTTTAAGAAATGGTATCATGCCTGGCAAAAACGGCAATAAATACGACACTGTTTCAAAATCTATTACAAAAGTTTGCCTAAAACGTAACAGTATATATAATTTTCATGGTTATTATTTTAATGCAAAAGTTTTATACCTATAAGTAATTCATAAAATAAATATTTCATGTTTCCTTATACGCGTTTATGCGCATTGCGCTTTCTCCTTCTTTTCATGCGCTGCTTTTTGAGCCACGCGCATTCAATTTTATTTTTGGTAACAGTTATTCGTTTTAAAAATTAAAATAACTTCGTGGTTAAAAAAAAAAATTCCATGGAAAAATGAAAATAATTGCGTGTACGGAGCGCAAAATAGTACATGTTACGATAGACCAAATATAATAACATTTTTAACCGACTTCAAAAAAGAAGAAGGTTTATACAATTCGGCTGAATGTTGCTTTTTTATATATTTGTGCCTCCAGAACTCAGTCATTTCATAAAACATACATATTTTTTACGTGTATTATGAATTGTAAAGGGCACTTCTGTAAAATTTAAAATGACTGCGTATTACTATAGCTCCCAAAAACAAAAAATTATACTTAAATAAATCTAAAAGTTAAAGGGTGCCCCCATAATTGATGTAAATTTAGTTATATGGGCCTATCTTTTGAACCGTTATAGACAAACGCTTGCAAATTGGACAGAGTGTCGAATGCTACGGCCGTTATAGTAACAAGTATTAATATAATAAATTATAACTTAAAGGGTGCGCCAATAGTTCATTACATTTGACGTATATGGCCATACCTTTGAACAGTAGTACCTTGATCATAGCCTATGTGCAGAAATATAAGAGTATTTAAATATCTATAATTCCTGCACTAAAAGCTTCTGGCAGAATTACTTGACTTATTCGAAGTAAAGAAAATTTAGCTTAAATCTGTTTTTACAAAGTATTTCAAAATGAAAACAAAAGTTACTTACGAGATCATTGGGTTGAAATTTCTGAAAACGGCTCTTAACTCAGGCGTTAGAGATAGCAGTTATTTTTTCATTTCGTAGTATTAAGTGTATCATTACTACTTAAAAAAATCATTTAAAAATTTTTTTTTGGTTCCGCCAGGGATGTTTGTTAGCTCGTATGAATATTTAAATAGCTTTGGAAGGTCCATTTTAAATGAATGAAATTTTAGCAATTTGATTATTTTAGGTTATTAACTCAACATACAAAAATTTAACGAAATCGGCAAATGATTTGGTTTAGCCCCCACACAAAATTTTCCCGGAAATAGGGCAAAAAATCTTTATTTATTAAAAAAGTTTTTATTAATATAAATTTACATTTTATGTTTAATACTAGTAGTCTTCATATTCGCTGTCATTAAAATGTATATAATCAGAATTATTTTTTCTGTGGTAACACAAGAATTTTCTTTTTGTAATGTTTGCTCATATTACTAATAATGGGATCAGAGCTTATTAAAAATCTATTGAAAATATCTTCATTGGATTTTCACGACTACATTTTCGTCAAAATGTTCTCTGTATGATTTAAAATCTTGCCTGTACTTTCTCCGACTTCTAGCCAATAGGTAACAGCGCATGAGTAGTAATCTGTTGACAATGTATTAAACATTTATGTAAAGTGGGAGACATGTAATACCATGGGTATTTTTCATCAAAGTATTTTGGAGCCGATAAACTAGATTTTCTAAATTTTTCTATATTAATCTGATGACTGCACGATACAACAACTAAAATAGTATGTAACTTTTTGATTAGTTCAAAGTCGATTTTTGTAATTTTCGCAGAAATTTCGGGATTAAAAAAAGAAGCGTCTGGCTGTATTCCCGTAGTTTGAGTTTTCAAATCCTGGTTTTGATTGGTCAACTATAAGTCCGGATTTTGTCTGAACTTGATCTGTATTTTTTATCTGGTTTCATTTACTACTTCACAATAACAAAACTACATGTATATGAACACACTTAAATACATACATATTACTGCAGTGAGTGAAATAGAAAACAAATTTTTTTCCTTCTTATCGCAAAAAAAACCCGCAAAATGTTTTTATATGATTTGTAAGTAGACATATTATAGAAAATTCCAATTTATTTTTTTTTACCCAATCTTTCCCAAACCGGATATGAATTTCTACTTAAAAGTGAAAAATTGTTGTTTTTTACACCCATTTTCAAAAAATATTCAAAATATTTTTATAATAAAAATAATTAACTGAGATATACGTTTGAGCTTCCAAATACCTGAAGTTAAAGATTCTAGTTAATTTTTCGGCTTAAGGTCTCTTGTTTAATAAATTATTTATCTGATATATCGGCCAACTTTGTTGGTCATCTTCAGGGATTGTTCTAAAAAACGAACAAAAATGTTTTACAACAATAAACATATTAACAATAAAAACACAAATTTAATTAATATTTACATTTAAAAAAATATATTTAAAAATATATTTAAAGTTTGTAAGAGGGTGAATTATCGATGAGCATATCGGTCTTAGTGGTATATTATTTTTATGAATTTTTGGTGGTCCATATATTCTTGGTGATACTGCTATTCTTGTTGTCAAATTATTCTTTACGGTCAAATAGCAATATGAACCAATCAAATGTAATTTACGAAATAACATGTAATGGAGACGACACCGATATATGCCAAAAAGTACCGACGAAAACAAAATTAAAGACAATATTGGCATCACATAAGTCCGATTTAAAAATAAATGATAAACCTACAAACCAAAAAACTGCACTTGCGGCCCACTGTGCAGCAACTGGACACCAACTAGAATTAAAACAAGTTAGATTTTTTGAAAGAGAAAATAACGCTGCAAGAAGATACATGCAAGAGATGCTCCACATAATAAATATCCCAATAGAGAAACGAATTAACTATAAGGCAGATACGGACAATTGTGCACATATATATCGACATATAATAAACAAACACAGACCTGAAAAAAAGAAAACAAATTAAATCATAAGGAAACAGTAGTTGAGTGACGTAAATAATCGAAAAGTTTTTTAAATATATATTTTTTTAAATGTAAATATTAATTAAATTTGTGTTTTTATTGTTAATATGTTTATTGTTGTAAAACATTTTTGTTTGTTTTTTAGAACAATCCCTGAAGATGGACAACAAAGTTGGCCGAAATATCGGATAAATAAATTAAAGAAATATATTTAAAAACACTAAAACCAATTTTTTAATTTGTTAAACAACAGACCTCAAGCCGAAAAATTAACTTATAAACAATTAATAATAAAAAGGTCTAAAATTATTTAAAAATATTACAAAATACGGAAGGCACACCGAAGAAGTAAAACACCATGACACTATACAAAAAAAAAATAAACAACAATATAATAAAGGCACAAATAATATTCTAAAGGAATTCTCCAAATTAAATAGACAAATGGCTAATTTAAAATTATCAACCTCATTTTTAATAGGATGCAGACAATCGGGAATAGTACCTAGTTTTATATGTAATACCACTCTGAACATCTTTACCATTTTCATGAGAATGGTAATATAACAACAAATTTGAATAAAACCTTGCGAAGAAATATTTATAATTTCCACAACATTATTTTAAGATTGTTGATACAACATAAACACAAACAGATGTTTAAAAAACAAAACATACTAAATAAGCTTAAAACCAATAATGTTAAGAATTAAGGAGAACATGACTAAAAATTATTTATGTTATGCTATAAACATAATCATGTCCACCGACCATCGACTACAAGATGTCAAAAATAGAATACATGCGTGCTTATGAGAATAAATCTTTTAGCAGCTACACGACTACCGACTACACGGCTACTTTTGTAGCCCGTAGCCAACTTAGGCTAATTTCTGTTTTTCTTGGCTACAAAAAACAGATTAGTGGTGCCAATACAATAAATGCATGAAATGGTGTTTTTAAAAACGCAATACATTAAATATCGCTTTTAAAACGCGAAAAACTTTTATAGTGGCACCATTGTAAAATAATAATCATCTGTTAATTTGTTTACATTTTTCATCAGTTTATTACTTTATCTCGAAGGGGGAACATCTGCGTGCGAGCAGATTTTTAAAAATAAGTGGAGTTATAATTGAAGTCGCAACGCGCACAGTTTTTATTCAACAGGATTTTCCACTTCCTATACGAAGGTATAGGTCGATGTGCAGTTCCTGGAGAGACTAGTTATATCAAAATACTTGTGGGATACCCTGGCGCTGTAGTTATATATCCCTGCCATTATTAAATTAAGATTTAAAAAAAAAAAAAATTCATTTACTATTTATTTGGCGCATTGTTCATTTACTTTTTGTTTGTGAAATTTTCCATTTAGTTCTTTTTTCATAAATTTCTAATTTGTTTCATTTATATTTATTTTTTGGGTTTTTTATTGAAATTGATAAGTATATAATAGTAATTTTTACTGTTTATATACATTTATTATATTGTTTAATGTAATGTTTAGTTCAATTTACATGCAAATATGGACGTGGACACTTCATACACTGAAGTCTTTGTTTCCACTATTTTAGGAATAGTATTGATAAAGTTAATTAAATTTTCTTGACACATTTAAAATTTTTTTTTTACACAAATTCACTTAAAAAAATCAAGTTTGTTTTGTTTTGGTTAACTTAAATACATATGTCAAAACAGATATTTATTTTTTGTAGTTAGTGGTCGATGGTCGTTAAAAGAATTAAGTATCTGGCGACTTGGCTATTTTTGTAGCCAGCTACTTTTGTAGTCGGTAGTCGATGTGTTTATAGCATTAAGTAAGAAAAACTTCTTTGACAATATTAAAAACAACAACAATGCACGACTAAATAAAAAACTTAATAGATTAAAAGAGGACCAAACAGAGAAACTTAAAATGCATTTTAACAGAGATTGGCTTGTCAATATTACTGGAAAAACTATACCTGAAAATATACAATGGATATTATCACTTGGCGCCAAATTTGCATTACCTTATACGGAGAATAATTTTCCACTGTTTAGATGTATCACCGATGGAGAACAATGTATACAAAGGATTGAAGAAAGAGAACAACAGGAAATATCAAGAGCAAAATTTGTAACACTCTTAGATGATCATAAAAGAAAAATTAAAAGAGATTTACGGGACATCCATATATTAGACACAGTGAAACAAACAAAGAAATATTTGGAAGATAATCACGACATCATAATACTTAATTCAGACAAGGGCAATAAAACCGTCGCAATGATCAAAAATGACTATGATATAAAAATGAAAAATATTTTAAAAGATATGTGCACATATAATTATAAATAGAAATCCTACAAGCACACTACAAAGTAAGAACAATATTTAAGTTGAAAAATTATTTAAATTAAATATCATAGATCTGACCGTAAAGAATAATTTGACAACAAGAATAGCAGTGGCACCAAGAATATATGGACTACCAAAAATTCATAAAAATAATATACCACTAAGACCGATATGCTCATCGATAAATTTACCCTCTTACAAACTTTCCAAATATTTTATTAATATTTTAAAGAATTTCACAATAGACTCTATATATAACATTAAAGACGCAAAAGAATTAAAATCCAGAATTGACAACACAGAAATAGAAGATGACGAAGTTATAGTTTCATTTGACGTAATTTCATTATTTCCAAGCATTCCTCTAAATTTGGCCATAAAAACTATAGAAAGCAGATAGGAAAGGCTAGAAAAACATACAAAGATACCAAGGAGGTTATTTATGGAATAATTGACGTTTTGCATTAAAGATTGCCGATATTTTAGGTATAACGACATTTTTCATCAACAAAATAAAGCAATGCCAATGGGATGTAAATTAATTTTACATTTTTATTTATAACCAAGGCAAATCGTTTTCTGAGATCGAAGAGTTGTAAATCGGTTCAAAAGCGAAATATACTTCAAAAATGCAAGTCGCTGTGGTCCAGTGGTGCCAAAACAATCGAACCAATTCCCCCTAGATATTACTTTAAAAAATGCTAGAAACCGCTAACTAGTCGAAGAAATACGCTAAAATAAACCGCTAAAAAATTTTTTTAATACTAGCTGTCGTATTCATAAAATAATTTTTTTTTTATAAATATGGCAATAATTATTTATTTCTAGTTAAGATTTTGAAAAACTTAATCTTAATATAGATACTAGTTTTGTAAATATAATATAAATATTAGAAGCTCCAATTAAGTTTGGAATTTTTTTGGAACCTCGTAATCGAAGCATCATTTGTTATACCGACAGAGACCAAGTAATTATAAAAAAGGCAAATAAAGAAAATTTTGAGGAATTGACATACTTAACGGTTAAAATTGCCTTGAATTAGGTATATTAAGTTGACTAAAAACTCGTTTCACTTCTACACGAGACCATGGCATGCACAATACTCGCAAGGCGAGCTCAAGTAGCTCTTTGAAAATTTTATTTCCAGCCGAATCTTGATATTCAAAAACTTTGAACTTGAGCTTGTATTTATTGAGGATATAATGGGCAAGACAGTTTACCTTAATATTTTAAATGTCAAAAAAACTGCAGAAAAGCTAAACTTGCCCGAGTCGTTTACATTCCAGCAAAACAACGACTCGAAACATACAGATAATGACGTAAAGATGTGGCTTGCATATAATACGGCTCATGTTTTGACACACCCCCCGCAGTCACCAAACTTAAACCCCAGTGAGCATTTGTGGGAGGTTTTGGAGAAAAGAATTTGACAACGCGCACTATAGAATAGAACTGAGATGAAAGCAGTTTTGATAGAAGGATGGCATAAAATAGGGGAAAATATAACTAAAAAGTTAGTCCACTCCATGCCAAATAGACTTAAGGCCGTTATTAAGCAAAAGGGACTGCCAACTAAATATTAGATAAATGTTCTAAGTATTTCTTAATATAATATAAATAGTTGTACCTATACTTTTGTCCAGCAAATTAATGAATTTTTTAATGTTTTTTTGTATAACTTTTCTTTTTTGCAAAGAAAGTATTGTTACGAAAATAAGATCTGGCAACTTCTGTTTTTGTTATCCGTATGAGCGTGCTGAATAACTTATTTCTACTAATGGCCTGTATAGAATAATACCACAATTAGCTAACAAAAGTTGAGTAACCTAAATGGCTGCGTTGGTAGAGGTGCGTAAAACAAGATTATGAGTTCGAGCCCACCTTCAGACTGAGTACAAATGAAAAATAATAATTGTTTAAGACAAAAATTAAAAAGTAGCAGTACAAACCTCCCGGAAGGGAAAAGACAATTATTGTGTGAAGCCATGGCAGATTATTTAGTGGAGACGTCTAAGTTAATACAAGAGTAACAGATAATTGTCTAGAAACCCCTTACAAAAAGTAAGAACGGTAGCGGTTAGCGCAGGGAAGTGTAACAACAGTGTATGGCAGACGTGTGTTGTGGCTATTGGATTAAAGCGGATGACTGGCTTGGATAAAAGGATTAAGTTGTCTGTGAATGGTTAAGGTTACTAAACAAGGAGTAACACTGTAGCATAGCGTGGATAGCTGCGTTTGTAATAATAACGCATGTTTAGTAAATACGAGACCATAGGAGTCACAAGACCATAGGATCAAGGGGTAAGTCAGATAAAGCCATAAAGTAAAGAATACAGAATTTATAATGAGCCATAGTTGGTATTTGCGTTACGTTTGTTCTAAAAGGGAAAAATGTAACAATATTTTGTCAATTTTGCTCGTCACTGTTGTTCAGTACATGAATCTATATTTTAATTATTATTAAATCAATCGAAATGCAAGCTTTGCTATTATTACCCTTAAACATAATAAATAGGTCATTGATTGCCCCACTTCCGTATAGAAAAACCAAAAAAGGGGGACAAACTATAGTAGCGATCAAATTGTGGACAAAATGTAAAATAATCACCCTTATCGTGGTTGGCGTTTTTGTGGCGAAAGTTAGTCGTTTTTAAGAAATGGTATCATGCCTGGCAAAAACGCCAATAAATACGACACTGTTTCAAGATCTATTACAAAAGTTTGCCTAAAACGTAACAGTACGAGGGCTGCTCTATATATTTCTGGCCTAATAGTGAAAATGCGAATATTTATAATCAAAAATGGTTTTATTGTTTTTCAAAATATTCTCCAGCATGATTTATACAATTTTGCATGCGCTCAAACCAGTTGTCGAAGCACTTTTTCCACTCCGATTGAGACACCTCTAAAACATGGTTTTTGAACACTTCAACAGCTTCTTCTGGCGACGAAAATCGTTGACCACGCATTTTTTTCTTGATGTGCGGAAACAAGAAGAAGTCATTAGGTGCCAAATCAGGGCTGTACGACGGATGACCCATTAATTCGACGTTTTGGCCGATCAAAAACGCTCTGGTTTGAGCCGATGTGTGAGAGCTCGCATTGTCATGGTGAACAATGATTTGTCTTCTCTTGTTGGTTTTTCGAATTTCTCCGATGACTTCAGGCAAACAAATTGTAGTGTACCACTCAGAAATAACCGTCCTACGTTGCTCAAGCGGAACAGTCGCCACATGACCAGTTTTGCCGAAGAAACATGCGACCATTTGCTTCGTAGTGCTTCTTCCACGAACAACTTTCGTTGGATTTTGCTCGTCTTTAAAGACCCACACGGTCGATTGTTGTTTCGTTTCAGGCTCATACGCATAGATCCATGATTCGTCACCTGTGACGATCTTACAAACGTCTTTTGAAGCACCGCGATCGTATTTTTGCAACATTTCTTTGCACCAATCGACACGAGCCTTTTTTTGAGCGACTTACAAATTGTGCGGGATCCAACGAGAACAAACCTTTTTTACGGCCAGGTGTTCATGCAGTATCGAATGTATGCTGGTGGAAGAAATGTCCAAGGATGTCTCTATCTCTCGGTATGTCGCATGTCGATCTTGCATTATGAGTTCACGCACGGCATCAATGTTCTCTGGCACAACAGCCGTTTTTGGACGACCTTCACGGAATTCGTCTTTGAGCGAGCTTCGGCCACGATTAAATTCATTATACCAATTTTTCACAGTGCTATAGGATGGTGCTTCATCGCCATACAAAGATTTAAGTTTATCAATGCACTCTTGTCGTGATAATCCACGTCGAAAGTTGTGATAAATGATGGCACGAAAATGTTCACGAGTTAATTCCATTTTTTTCTATATTAATTTTTTCAAGTCACTGTAAACAACACAAATAATGGTTGTACGTCAAAACGTTTTGAGTACGATTATGCTTAAAAATGACAAACTTTCCAATGGAAATGTCAGATTGCACTTGGCAGCACTCAGTGTTGCCAGGCCAGAAATATATATAGCAGCCCTCGTATATATAATTTTCATGGTTATTATTTAAATGCAAAAGTTTTATACCTATAAGTAATTCATAAAATAAATATTTCATGTTTCATGCGTTTATGCGCATTGCGCTTTCTCCTTCTTTTCATGCGCTGCTTTTTGAGCCACGCGCATTCAATTTTATTTTTGGTAACAGGTATTCGTTTTAAAAATTAAAATAACTTCGTGTTTAGAAAAAAAATCCATGGAAAAATGAAAATAATTGCGTGTACGGAGCGCAAAATAGTACATGTTACGATAGACCAAATATATTAACATTTTTAACCGACTTCAAAAAAGAAGAAGGTTATACAATTCGGCTGAATGTTGCTTTTTTATATATTTGTGCCTCCAGAACTCAGTCATTTCTGATCCGATTTTAAAAATTTTTGGTAATATGATAGATTATACTTACAGATTGGTCCCTTTTTAAACACAGTTCATAATCTTAAAAATTAAATGGTGTCCCCATAAAACATACATATTTTTTACGTGTATTATGAATTGTAAAGGGCACTTCTGTAAAATTTAAAATGACTGCGTATTACTATAGCTCCCAAAAACAAAAAATTATACTTAAATACATCTAAAAATTAAAGGGTGCCCCCATATTGATGTAAATTTACTTATATGGGCCTATCTTTTGAACCGTTATAGACAAACGCTTTATAGTAACAAGTATTGATATAACAAATTATAAATTAAAGGGTGCGCCAATAGTTCATTACATTTGACGTATATGGCCATACTTTTGAACAGTAGTACCTTGATCAGAGCCTTATGTGCAGAAATATAAGAGTATATAGTTTACAACTTTAAATATCTATAATTCCTGCACTAAAAGCTTCTGGCAGAATTACTTGACTTATTCGAAGTAAAGAAAATTTTGCTTAAATCTGTTTTTACAAAGTATGTCAAAATGAAAACAAAAGCTCATTGGGTTGAAATTTCTGAAAACGGCTCTTAACTCAGGCGTTAGTATTAAGTGTGTCATTACTCCTTAAAAATATCATTTAAAAATTTTTTTTTTGGTTCCGCCAGGGATGTTTGTCAGCTCGTATGAATATTTAAATAGCTTTGGAAGCTCCATTTTAAATTAATGAAATTTGTGCAATTTGATTATTTTAGGTTATTAACTCAACATACAAAAATTTAACGAAATCGGCAAATGATTTGGTTTAGCCCCCACACAAAATTTTCCCGGAAATAGGCCAAAAAATCTTTATTTATTAAAAAAGTTTTTATTAATATAAATTTACATTTTATGTTTAATACTAGTAGTCTTCATATTCGCTGTCATTAAAATGTATATAATCAGAATTATTTTTTCTGTGGTAACACAAGAATTTTCTTTTTGTAATGTTTGCTTATATTACTAATAATGGGATCAGAGCTTATTAAAAATCTATTGAAAATATCTTCATTGGATTTTCACGACTGCATTTTTGTGAAAATGTTCTCTGTATGATTTAAAATCTTGCCTGTACTTTCTCCGACTTCTAGCCAATAGGTAACAGCGCATGAGTAGTAATCTGCGGACAATGCATTAAAAATTTATGTAAAGTGGGAGACATGTAATACCGTGGGTATTTTTTATCAAAGTATTTTGGAGCCGATAAACTAGATTTTCTTAATTTTTCAACATTAATCTGATGACTGCACGATACAACAACTAAAATAGTATGTAACTTTTTGATTAGTTCAAAGTCGATTTGTGTAATTTTCGCAGAATTTTCGGGATTTAAAAAAAGAAGCGTCTGGCTATATTCACGTAAGTTGAGTTTTCAAATCCTGGCTTTGATTGGTCAACTATAAGTCCGGATTTTGTCTTAACTTGATCTGTATTTTTTATCTGGTTTCATTTACTACTTCACAATAACAAAACTACATGTATATGAACACACTTAAATACATACATATTACTGCAGTGAGTGAAATAGAAAACAAATTTTTTTCCTTCTTATCGCATAAAAACCCGCAAAATGTTTTTATATGATTTGTAAGTAGACATATTATAGAAAATTCCAATTTATTTTTTTTACCCAATCTTTCCCAAACCGGTTATGAATTTCTACTTAAAAGTGAAAAATTGTTGTTTTTTACACCCATTTTCAAAAAATATTCAAAATATTTTTATAACAAAAATAATTAACTGAGATATATGTTTGAGCTTCCAAATACCTGAAGTTAAAGATTCTAGTTAATTTTTCGGCTTAAGGTCTGTTGTTTAATAAATTAAAAAACTGGTTTTAGTGTTTTTAAATATCTTTCTTTAATTTATGTATCTGATATTTCGGCCAACTTTGTGGGTCATCTTCAGGCATTGTTCTAAAAAATAAACAAAATTGTTTTACAACAATAGACATATTAACAATAAAAACACAAATTTAATTAACATTTACATTTAAAAAAATATATTTAAAAATATATTTAAAGTTTGTAAGATGGTGAATTTATCGATGAGCATATCGGTCTTAGTGGTATATTATTTTTATGAAAGCAGCAATAAAATTATACACAACTGAAAATTAGTATGTTCTCTTTTACTTAAAAAAAAAATTTATTTTAATTTTTAGACAATTTAAGTCGCAAACAATTAATTTAAAATATGTTATTTGTTTTATCAATTGTTTGTTTTGATTGTTTTCTTGAGTACTGGCGATTTCATAGAAACAGCTGTTTTAATTTATGTTCGAAAATATACTAGTATTAGTGCGGTTGAACCTATAGTCGGTAGTCAAAAAATATGTGGTTATTTTAATTTTCAATTCTTATAAAATATTCGGTGCTTATTAAATGTATGATTCAAGTGTTAAGGAAACTTAAAAAATTTGTTTAAATTACTTTTTGGGCGATATAAGTTCCGAACGTGCATTTATAATTAACAAAATAAAGAAAAACTACTTTTTTAGTTAAAGACGCTAAATGCAATATCACTAATAGAAAATCCATTTGTCGCCAAAACATTTTTGGCTTGCGTTATATTTTTATATTAATAAATACACATTGGAATGAAGTATCCATTGAATTGTCACAATCTCCAAGCGTCCGTTTTTAATTCGTTCTTTTTTTAATTGCATGTTTTTTTTAAGAAATGAAACTAAGCAAGGCAGCTGCAGCCATATTGTTGTAGTTTTCTTTTGTTTATTTATGTCTGGCACCATAAAATCATATGTTTTTCCTTTCGAACATAAGTTTAAAAAAGAGCAAATCACAAGCAAAACGCGTGAGTTTCAGAACATATAAAACTAAAGTTGGCGTTTTTAAAATCACATGCGATTTCAAAAACATGCGAGTGTTAGAACATGCCTGCATATATTCTTGGTGATACTGCTATTCTTGTCAAATTATTCTTTACGGTCAGATAGCAATATGAAAGCAAAATTAGACAGAATGGACCAATCAAATGTAATTTACGAAATAACATGTAATGGAGACGACACCGATATATGCCAAAAGGTATATATTGGTACCATGAAAACAAAATTAAAGACAATATTGGCATCACATAAGTCCGATTTAAAAATAAATGATAAACCTACAAACCAAAAAACTGCACTTGCGGCCCACTGTGCAGCAACTGGACACCAATCAGAATTAAAACAAGTGAGAGTTTTGGAAAGAGAAAATAACGCTGCAAAAAGATACATGCAAGAGATGCTCGACATAATAAATATCCCAACAGAGAAACGAATTAACTATAAAGCAGATACAGACAATTGTGCACATATATATCGACATATAATAAACAAACACAGACCTAAAAAAAACAAATTACATCATAAGGAAACAGTAGTTGAGTGACGTAAATAATCGAAAAGTTTTTTTTTTTAAATGTAAATTTTAATTAAATTTGTGTTTTTATTGTTAATATGTTTATTGTTGTAAAACATTTTTGTTTGTTTTTTAGAACAATCCCTGAAGATGACCAACAAAGTTGGCCGAAATATCGGATAAATAAATTAAAGAAAGATATTTTAAAACACTAAAACCAGTTTTTTAATTTTTTTAATTTATTAAACAACAGATGTCAAGCCGAAAAATTAACTTATAAACGATTAATAATAAAAAGGTCTAAAATTATTTAAAAATATGTTAAAGATTCTATTGAAAAAATATTACTTATATGCTAGGATAATAGAAAAATTTAACTAAACAAATTTACTTTTTTTTTCAGTTTTTACCATTGCTTTAAAAAATTTAACTTTGACAACGCGCAACTCGAAAAGTAGAAAGCGTAGAAAAATTTAAAAGAAAGTTGCGATGTAGGAAAAAAAGTTGAGCGGCTTCGCATATTATCCGAGCTATATACCCCCAAAATAATAATGAATACTGTGCCAAAAACAATGCATATTTTAAAAAAATTACCTATTGTGGAACAGTAATTATTTAATACAAACTTTTTTGAAAAATGTTTAATTTGATTTACTGGACTGTATTTAAAACCAATACTTAACTACGCACAGATTGGTAAAATATCGTTTAAAATTAACAATATTTAACCACTTATATCATAATTTGTTTTTTTATTATTTATTATCTTGACAAACATATTTACTATATTAAGTAAATAATGATGTTTGTAATTATAATCCCGTCGCAACAACCGTTAAGAAAGTTTGCTTGACCGATTTGTGACTTTACTATATTATTTCCTGTTAATTGGGAAATGCAATAAAATTAATTCAGCATAATGTTGGTAGTTAGAATCAAAATATGGAAAAGGAAAGCTTTTTTTAGATTATAAAGAAGAAAGAAAAAAATAAATAAATATACAAAATAAGAACATAAAATGATGTTTTGAGTTTACAAAAACAAAAAAAAAAAAACAAGTAAGAAATCAAAAAAGCAAATATTAGGGTGACAGAGAATTAAATAATAAAAAAGTTTTGGTACAGCATATATATAATTTAACATAAAAATGTCATCAGCTCTTAATGTGTTAACTATTTTTAGAAAATTATTACATTTCCTTAAAGATCTCTTCAAAAGCTTTAAAAATTTGAAAATTTCAGAGTCGCGTAACTCGGAAATATACGCCAATTTTTTCACCTGATGTTTTATCTTATTTTTTAATTCTCTATCGCCCCATATATTTATTTTTTTTTGATTAGAGTCACTTTATTGTTCCAAATGACATGAAAAAATTAGAGGAAGGCGTGGTGTTTGCCTGCTGCCTCGAAGGTCATGGACGGATCATACTAATTTTCAATAGCACCTCTTTCGACACTATATCTGATCGTTTGATATATTTAGACAGACGGACATGTGGTGAAGGGTATAAAAATAACAGAAACTTTTAAAGTGCCGAATAATTATTCAATTTTATTGAAAGGTGCGTTCAACATAAGAAAAAAAAATTAAAATAATTTTATAGTTCATTTACATTACACAGAAATCTAGTACTATTGAGATTTCCAGCAAAATCTAGTTGATTTTAAATGGATTTTCCATAGAAAACAAAATCAACTTCGCCACTAGATTTTGATAAAACCTACTCAAAACTTAGTAGCACTAATTATTGCTACTATGGTTTTTTCATAATGTACCAAAAAATGCCACGCTGTACAAGGAAAAATAACAGTTTTTTAAACCAATAAAAGGAGATTCAAAAAACATGTCAATGAAATAAAGATATAAAAAAATTACCATTTTGTCGATTTTTTTTATTAATGCGAAATCTAGCTAGTGTCAAAAAATACAGTGTTAAAGAACTAGATTCTGAAATAGATATCAAATCGAGTAGATTTCGGTGTAATGTAAATGCGCTATTAAAAAATTGTATGTAGTTCACATGGCAAAACGTGTTATATTTCTGGATAGAAAGAAAAATGAAATACGTTTGGAAATAGCAAGAAATCAGTAGGATATAAGAAGCAGTAATTATTATTTTCTTATCCGTTGAATTTATTTCTTAATTTGTTGTTGTTTTATCTAATTCACAATAATATATTCTATTGATTGTTCTCTTTCTCTAGTCATTTCTTTTAAATAGTGACGAGTACCATATTCGTTGTCATTTCAACTGAATTTCAAATAATTCTTACAACTGACAAAATTCAATTGCAACAAATTCGGTTGTTATCTCTTTTCTCTGTGTAAAAATTTATAAAAAAAAATTAATGGTCTCGCGAACGAACGGGTTAAATTGACCGAATCAATCAAGTGAACGGAATGATACGGTCATTTAAATCCGATCTTTTCGTTCAATAGTGTACGGGTTACATTGAACGGATGACTTAATTGAATGAAATGAATCGCATATTTAACCGGCTCATTTTGTTCAAATTGACCGATTGAACGAATTGAACGAACGAATCAGTCTTTGATAATTAACCGAAAAAGACCGGTCACTGAAACGAACGACCGGGCACATGTCTAGTCTCCAATGGAACAACTTTTTTACGTAAAATTTTGAAAATTCGGTCCATTCTAACGCGAAAATGTCGAAATATACCAAATTATATATACAAATTTTGATGATTTTGATTTGATTTTCTTATTTTGTTTATATTTTTTTCTAAAAACTTTATTATTTCTACTATCTGTGATTTAAGCAATTTTTTCAGAAACTTTAAAATTTAGTTTAAATACTTAGCAAAATTGATGATACAGATGTTATTTGCCTCTGTTTGTTCTCACAAAAACTTATCCCAAAATCAGCTGTGGTGTTGTCTGCTCCTAATAAATATTTTTTGGTCAGACTATGGCAAACAAATATTTGCCGAATTCAGGCAAGATTGGTAAGGCGTGACCTTAGCTAAGGCTAAAAAATGCAGATAGGGCTAAAGCATGCAGCTAAGGCTGAAAAGTGTTTCACATTTGTTCGAATTATATTTTAAGCAGCAGGAAACTACAACTTTCGTTGCAGTGCAAAATGTAGTTATTTTCTTGTATCTTTGTCTATGGAACAAAGCACTGTGCGTGGTCAAAACTTTGTAACAGGTTAATCGTTATTTTTAATGTTCCTTTTTTTATATGAATATTAAAAACAAAACACTCATTATTTAAATTTATTAGTTTTATTATTTTATTCTAGATGCATATTTTATCTTTTGTGATAATTTTTCTCTCAATTTCTAGGCTTTTTCAATTTCGAAAAATTATTTCACAAAGAAGTACATGCTTTCCTTTAGTTCCAAAAGATTACCCTGTGCAAATTGTCAAAGAACACAAATATCCGGATTGTTTACTATTGGAAGGGAATTTTCTTACTCCTCTAGAACTCCACCTACCGGGAATAGTGCCAAAGGCGGCTCAAAGTGCACATTTTCAGGTTATCTTGCCAAACAAGTGGCCTGATTTACACAAGCCAATGTGTATTCATTTAGCAGGGACTGGAGATCACGTGAGTAAAATATGATGTACTAAAAACGGCATGCAGAAGTTGTAAATATACATCCCTGTAACATTTGCTAAAATGGAATGTCTACCTATATTTAGCTAAAAAGTAAATATTTTCCCAAAAGTACTACACAAAGAGTTAAAAGATCGTTATCCTTTCACTTCATTTAAAAATATTCTTATCGATGTCTATTTTACTTGACATCTTTTGATTTTGTTCGTCTCATCACTAGACAAAAAAAAAAAAATCAGTTAAAAAAATGTGAAAAATGCTATGTAATTTGTCTAAATGAAAACCTAAATATATAAAAATTGATTATTTCATCATTTATCTCAGCGCAATTTTATATGTTAATTTCAATTTTAGATCTGAAAGAGCTTCTTGTTGACAGCGGTTTGTTACCTTCATAGCAAGTAATAGCTTAAGTTATCTTTCTATTTTTACTATATAGTTTGCTTTACAGTTTACTTTCTCGGTGGTGCCACTCTGTTGCATGTAATTATATATGGAATAAAATAAATAAAATATTGTTTCAAAGATGCTTAGTTTAAGTCATAAAAAGAAACTTCTTGACCACATAAAAAAAACTACTAACACAGAAAAAAAAAAACAAGCAACAGATACAGAACCAACAAAACAAACACCTGCATTGACTAACAGCTAAATACTGATGACTACCACAGCATGTATAACAAATGCGATAATGGAAAATTACAAAGATAAATCTGAGAAGATACTTTTAGCATATTGAAGAAACCCCTGAAATTTGATATTTACAAGCTCCGTTATTCTGCTTCATTCATTCTCATTTCAAACTACGTCGATTTAATATTCATCGAATAATCGTCTACATAAATTGTGTAATTTCATTACAGCTCTAAAAGTTGTGTGTAATTATTTTGCAATAAAAGAACTCAATAAATGAAGCGTTTATTAATCGAATAAACGTAACAACATGTGACAGAAGTAGAATTCCAGCGTGTAATAGGGCTAAATTGAAAAGAGGTTAACCCGAATTGTCCCTATGTGTCCATTTGGACACGCAAATATGCTGTTGCTAGATGAGTTAACAAATGGAACAAATTTCTTTAGAATAATGGTATATTTTTTTGTAATCATAAGACATCAGCGTATAATACCACCAAATTTTAGTTCAGTTGATAAATGTTTATGGACAGCAATTTGTCAGTAAATGTGAGTACTTAAAAAAAATATTTTCGTAAAATTTTAAGATGTCAAACAAAGTATTGCTTTGTATCATCACCTATGTTACTGATAATTTATTATGTTACGTTGAATAATAACGCTTATCAATTTTTCACAGAAAAACAGTTATCACTTTCTAAAAAAATTTTATATAGATTGTTTTTTTTTAAATTTTGTATGTGTTTCCATATGACACACGGGTACATAAATATGCATAATTATTCAGTAACATCTTACATTTTTCTGCAAGAAAATTTTTATGTATTTTAAATATTTTTATTGGATTAACAGAAAACTAACCCTAAAAGAAATTTTGGACAACATTGAAGAACTTGATAGTGAGGATGACAACGGCGAAAAAAAAAAACGTGAGGCAGATTTTTATTGAACCTCCAGAAAATAAAAGCTGTTTTAGTGGAGAATGAACTAGAGGGTGTACCAGATGATTTGTGTCCGAACCAAATATTTCTGTCGCGGAACTAAAAACGTTTTTTTTGAATACTGCTGATAAGCAGATATAATTACCAAACAAGTGTTCGAAATATGTGGTCAAATGAGATTTTAAAATACTTACATTTTGCGGATACTGATACTCTTAATTCAGCGCAAAATCCGAATCCGGACAAAATGTGGAAGCTACGACCTCTAACTGATCGATTGAGAAAAAATTTGATAAAAAACTCATCCTGAGCAAAGCTTATCTTATGATGAAAGCATGATTTCTTATTTTGGAAAGCATGGGTGTAAGAAATTTACAAAGGAAAGCCATTACGTTTTGGTCTGCTCATTATGCACCTCCTCAGGGTACCTGATAAATTTTAAAATATATCGGGGAACATTTCCGCACTCGGTCTCTGATTACACTGTACAACACACCAAAAAATTACAAGGTCCGGGCTATAAATTCTGATAGAGTAGGCAAAAAAAAGATATACGTGTATCGGCGTTTTGAAAGTTTACATCTGGATTTCATTTGAGAGGGGGTTAAAGTTTTCCAGCTCTGGCACATTCTTATTGTTAAACGGCATAAGAAACCATGTGACTCTTACATTTTAGGTAAAAAATGTGTTCAGCAAATTTATGTAAAATGTTACGGAGAACATTTTTGTAGAAATGTTAACCCTCTAACTCCTCAAGATATGGGTCTTTTTTGTCCTTCTTTTAAAAAATAGCAAAAAACACCATTAAAACAGGGTTTTAGAGGGTTAAAATGTTCCACAAAAATGTTACCCGTTAAATTTTACTATAAGTCCCTGAATACACCAAAAAGGAAAATTCAACCATAAAGTCAGAAATAAGACGCAACAAAAGAGAGCTTAGGGTTAATTTCGCATTTATTAAGAATTTTGTTTTAAATCAAATTTGGATAGCATTAATTACATTTTTTTTTAGCTCTAGGCAATTCCAGTTCATTATCATACAATGTCCAGCATATTTCAGCGATAAGCGAATGAATGCTTTCAGCTTTATAGCGTTCTTCAATTGGTGCGCATGTCTGATGAAATTTTTCACCATGCTCATCATATTCTGTTGACAACTGGTTCTCAAAGTAATCCATATGGGAATTTAAAAAATGAATTTTTGTTGACATATGAACGCAATAAAAGGTTCTTGTTTCAGCGATGGTTCCATCAACATAATGACTAGTTGTAGCACAGGTACTGGGAGTTCGTCAGAATGCGGAAATCGCAGCATGGCTGATTGCACAGTTTTGAATACAAAACTCTTTCGCCTATATCTATTCAATTTTAATATGGAAATATTTTGGCACACATAGCACGTAGCGTCATAATGTTCACCTGGATCTAACCACCGCAAAGGAATACCAAACTGCATTTTTTAAAAAGAAGAAAAAAAAAACATCAAGTGAAAAAATTGGAGCTCGCCCATATCTTCCGAGGTACGGAGCTTAGATTTTTTCCAATTTTTTGAAATATCAATATGGATATCATTTTAAAGCTTTTGAAAAGATCTTTAAGGAAATAGCATTAAGAGCTGATGAAATTTTTATGTAAAATAATATATATGCAGTACCAATTTTTTTTAAATCTCTGTCACCCCAATTTTTGCTTTTTTATTGGAATTACTTCTCTGAACTAGATTTACATTTACTATATAGTGAAGGGTATATAAGATTCGGCATAGCCGAATATAGCGCTCTTACTTGTTATTTACAATCTTTAAGGGGTGAAATAATTTTGCGAAGTAATTGAAAATGTATTTATGGCCTCAATAAGGTGTTGTTTTATCATTATTCTGGCTGAAAACAATTATTTTACGATTATAAAAAATACAGATTCAAGGGGAATACTCATATAATAAATTCCTAGGACCACTACTTCATAGAATTAAGTATTCTTCACATAATTTATATCCAAAACGGGAACTAAAAACAAATTTTTTTTGTTTTTGTTTTAAATGTAAATTGTATGTAGAAATTATCATTACTAATCTGTTAGTAAAATAAGCCTTTGCATAATATGGTTAACACCATCGTTAATCGTTCTAGTTGCCAATCATGGAAGGAATAGCCCCGTTGATGAAACACTAAAATAATTTATAGAAAATATTTTAAAGCTTTTTCAAGTATTTAAAATATGACTTGTAAATATGGTTTAACAGTTTGTTATTCTAGTACCTGGTTTTGTTTAGGGACATTTCCAAATTTGTGGAATTTTAACAACCACAATTACTAATTACATTATTTTGTACATCCAAATTGACCTGGGATGGAATCGTTACATCCGTGAACGCACAACACGTATCGTAAAAATACGTTTTTCGGATTATGACATACGTTAACGGATGGTAATTAACAATAACGCAGATTATAACATACGTTATCGTATACATGAACGTACATTTTTTACGAACTGTCATACGTTAACAAAACTTAGTTCGAACAAGATGAAAAATGCAACAAATTCGCTAAAAAAAAAGTGCGAATTAAACAAATTTAATTTTAGTTTATGATAAAGTTATTATTACAATAAGTTAAACCTAAGTATTCATGAATGAACACAAAAATTTGGCAAAAAACATGCTTCCTAATTGGGCATATTAAAATCTGATGCTAACAGACTATGGGATGAGCTTTCCAAATGTATGGACGCACTAGTACCACCAGTTAATGATGTTATAATTTTAAAATAAGAAATTCGCAATTTATATTTTTGCAAGAAAATATTTATATTTATAATTTTGGCTGATCAAAAATAGGTATCAAGCAAAGAAAAAAGCTTTTTTTTTAATTGAAAAACCAGAATGAAGGAAGCCTTTATGAAGAAAAGCTGCTGGTGCCAAGTGAAGAAGTGTTAATTGAAGCAGCAGTCCTTGAATCGAGCGCTATAGGCAAAAAATCGGTTTTGACCTTTGGAAACAACAAAATTTGATAAACTGACCAGCCTCAATACTTTTTCTTTAGCTTTAGAATATTTTAATTTCAAAACTATTGTGACTCATTTAAAAAATTACGATCCGTTTACAATCGTATGTCATAATGCCATTTAGTTCATACGATTAACGTATCACGTAATTTTTTTTCGTACGATTGTCGATACGAACACGGATGTAAAGATTCCACCCCTGATTTATCATACAATTTAATTGCTTTTTCAAATTTGTTATTCTAAATGAAACATTTTCCTTTTAATTTTCAATTGAAATTTTTTTATATATTTATTTACCTGTTTTTTTTTTTGGTCTATGGACATTCTCGCATTGGTTTTTTCTAAACCACAATTATTATCCCTTTTCACTCGTAATAAAAGGTATATAAAAGGGCAGTAAGTAATAACAATTTCGTAAGATAAAGGTGAAAGCATTCATTCGCTTATCGCTGAAATATGCTGGACATTGTATGATAATGAACTGGAATTGCCTAGAGCTAAAAAAAAATGTAATTAATGCTATCCAAATTTGATTTAAAACAAAATTCTTAATAAATGCGAAATTAACCCTAAGCTCTCTTTTGTTGCGTCTTATTTCTGACTTTATGGTTGAATTTTCCTTTTTGGTGTATTCAGGGACTTATAGTAAAATTTAACGGGTAACATTTTTGTGGAACATTTTAACCCTCTAAAACCCTGTTTTAATGGTGTTTTTTGCTATTTTTTAAAAGAAGGACAAAAAAGACCCATATCTTGAGGAGTTAGAGGGTTAACATTTCTACAAAAGTGTTCTCCGTAACATTTTACATAAATTTGTTGAACACATTTTTTACCTAAAATGTAAGGGTCACATGGTTTCTTATGTCGTTTAACAATAAGAATGTGCCAGAGCTGGAAAATTTTAACCCCCTCTCAAATGAAATCCAGATGTAAACTTTCAAAACGCTGATACACGTATATCTTTTTTTTGTCTCCTCTATCAGAATTTATAGCCCGGACCTTGTAATTTTTGAAAAAATTCGATTTTGTTGTACAGTGTTATCAGAGTAAATATATAAGGATGATAGATGATTTTCTGAACGAAATTTGCAGTTTCCATTTTCTTTTTTTTTTCAATAATCTTTTTTCGAGTTTCCAACTTCTTTAATATCTTCAATCGCATGGTTATAACGGGACTTGTGCTATAAGAGAAAATTGTATAAAACATAGTTCGCCATTACCAAAAATGATCGAAAAAAAGAAAAGCGTGGATTTTGTGTAGCTGATACTGAAGAATGAAGTGGCATACATGTTATAAAGTGGATGGACAATAGCACAGTTAGCGTTGCCTCCTCTATTTTCGGAAAGTTAATGTCTAAGTCTAATGCTTCCCGGTATTGCCGTGAAAAAAGGACGAAGTAAACGTTCCACGTCCTTCTTCCGTAACTAAGTACAACAAAAACATGTGCGGTGTAGATCGAATGGATGAACGTGTATCCCTTTACAAAAGGATAGAAATGGTGGTAGTCAATTTTCACGTAGTTGATATTCGTGTTCAAAACGCTTGGCAAATGTCACGAAAGGAAAATCCAAATATGTCGCATCTAGAGTTCAGAATACAAATAGCTATTTTTTACTGTAAGTATTATGGTGAAAAGTAAGTATTATGATGAAAAGCGAAAAAGAAAATGCTAACAAAGTTCAAACAATATTACATTTTGATGGATGTTGTACCTTTAGAAAAGAAAAGGCGATATGCCTGGGAATATTGCAAGTCAATAGGTCGAACTTCTTGCATCAAATGTGACGTCGCGACGCGTCGGCCTATATGTAAAATGCTTTATGTCATTCCACTTAAAAACAACTCAAAAGTACCTTGAATTGTACCGAAATGCAATAAAAATAATAATATAAAAAAATTGTCTTTTATTTCCATTCCGCATTGAAAATAATTCAAAAAAGTTAACTTTTCTAATAAATATAATCTAATTTTTCGGTTTATATAAAAAAATCAAAATGTACATAAAAAAAAGTTCTGGGTCAATTCGTGTTAATAGATAAATTAAAGCTGCGTGAAATTGATATTGGGGCATAAGAATTCAGAAAAAAATATATTAAGTATGCACTCCAGCGTTATACGTTAAGAACATTATGGGGAAAATGGAAGAATGCAAGCAGAAGCAGAACAAACAACTAGAAAAACATCAGAAGTCTTTATCAATTGAGTAGATGCCGTAGAACTAAGAATCAGCATGATCTTAAAATTCGAAAGGGCCAACCCGGGCTTTGATGGTAGCGCATATTTTATTGCTATTAATTTCCAGCTCGTAACAGTGGATGGGAAAATAATGGTATAAAGCTTATTCTGGCCCTAAATGAAGCAGCAACAGAGATCCTCGAAAGCTTACCAAATGGCTGCAGTGATAATTATGAGGCCATACTGGTGGCCTTAGAACGTGAGTAAGGTGGCGAGCACAAGAGAGGATGTAGTTACGAGACAGCATGCAGAAAGCGAACGAACCGCTGCAAGACTACACCATGGAAATTAATAGTCTGTTGCAGCTGACTTACCCAGGCTATTAACCCGTTCCTGGATCAGTTTAAAATTAAAGCACTTGTGAACGGCATACGAGACCCATTAACAATTCCGATCGATTTTATTTTACCTTCTTCAGACTCCGATCGATTTTGCTTATTTCTAAAATAATGCTTAATTTCCACCTTTTTATTAAAAAGTGGCAGTATGTGCACGCTAAGTAAACAAAAATTCTAATCTTTATAAGGACACATAATATACAGTGTAAAGCATAAATCAAGGTACCTGTTTTGATATAAAACAATTTATAAAATTTTGTTAAAAACAAGTAAGAAAGTTTGTGTTGTTTATTCCTATTTTAAAAAAATTATTCATATACTACAGTCCAGCAAAATTTTGCACTCTTATTCTAAGAAACAGCCATAAAATATCCTTAAATACTTGCCAACATCATAATTTTACACAGCAAAAATCTTGGTACTCTATAAAGTAATTTATGTTTAAGTATTGGCATCTCTATTATTTTAAATGTTTTTCTTTCTAAATTAATAACGGTACATTTAGAATGTATTCAGAGTTATTTCTTGTTAATATCAGTAGCCATAATTGTTTTTTTTTTTTTTGTTAAAAAAAAAGTGTTAAATAAAATGACTCGCAGGGAGCTATTGTTTGAGGAGTGCAATATTATAATTAATAATCATAGACTGGGAAAATGATATTCTGAAATTGCTCAAATAACTAATAAAAGTAAGTTAACAATACAAAAGTTAATAAATCGCTTAAAAAACGAATTGAGAATAAGACCAGGTCTGGGCGTCCACGCAAGCTTAGTGTCCGAGAAGAAAGAAAAATAGTGTCCTTAATTAGGAATGACCCCTTTACAAGTGCACCAAAGATTGCTGCCGAGTACGCAGATCAATCAAAAGAGCTGCGTAAAACGCTCGTACAGCACGCAAAAAGCCCTATATAAGCGAAGTCAACAGAAAAAAGCGAATTGCTTTTGCAAATGAATACAAAACAAAGCCTACTGAGTTTTGGAATAAGGTTATTTTCTCGGATGAGTCAAAGTACAACATTTTTAGCTCAGACGGACGTGATTTAGTATGGAGGAAACAAAATGAAGAGCTAAACCCGAAGAATATGCGCAAAACGGTTAAACATGGGGGAGGTGGCATCATGGTGTGGGGTTGTATGTCAGCAGCAGGAATGGGTAACTTTGAAATAATAGATGAAATAATGAACAAAACGGTTTACCTTAACGTATTTAAAAAATCTCAATTAAAGTGCTGAAAAATTACAAATCCGCAGTGATTATTACTTTCAACAGGATAACGATCCGAAGCACACCTCTGCTGATGTCAAGTGGATTGCATATAACACATATGAATCCAATTGAGAATTTTTGGGGTCATTTGGAAAAAGGCTTGCATAATCACAAAATTTCTAGCAAATCTGAATTAAAAAACCTGCTAATGACTGAATGGCAACAAATATCACCAGAATTTACGAGAAAGCTGGTATATTCAATGCAATAAATGAAGTTATTCGACTTAAAGGATATCCCACTAAATATTAGGTACAAAAATATAATACATTAGGATATGTATCTTTTATAATACATTTCTCGTTTTTGGGGTACATAGCTTTTGTCGTGCAAAAATATGTGGTTACCTTAAATTACAACCGCGTTTTAGTTTTTTATGCTGTATACATAAATTTTTATTTTTTTATTTGTAAACAATAAGTTTGCAAAACAAATATAAAAAATTACATATTTAACGTTATTTTGTCGCTTTTTTAATGAAATGGTGTATATTAACTACGGTACCTTGAGTTTTGCTTTCACTGTAAGTAAATTTGAAACCCGAAAATAATAAAATTTTAGAGAAACTAAATTCCACTTTGAAATTTAAAACTGGTTTGATTCTGAACAAATTTTTCGTTTTCTGAATAACTAATTTGCGAAATTAAAACCCCTTTCGATCGGAATTGAATTCTGTGAAATTCCTGATAAGTATATAAGGTGCCTTCTCTTGAAGCTTATACGCAAAACAACGTAAACAAAAAGTGCAAGCTAAAAGAAATGATTATTAAATATAGAAAGGAGTAAATCTCTCGCCAAATGTTTTAACTGCAGTAAAGTCAACCACTTCCGTCGCAAATGCAGTTTGATAAAATAATAACAAGTTCTGCTTTTCCACCGAGAAACAACATATTGACGAACAATACCAAATCGCACAAGTTGCCGTTTACCCAATCGAGCCAGCACTGAGGAACAAAGCTTAATCGCACAATCTCCATTTCTATCGTATAACAGTAAAATGGCAACCTTGCTACTTGTAGGCTTAACTACGGAAGGAAGCTGTTAATTACCATAGGCACAGGAGCATACAGGCCATAATAAGCCCCGATTTAGTGAAAAGAGCAGAGGAACCTTTATAGAATTTACGACTGCGCACCGCTATTGGTGATTCAGCTACCGTCTATGAAAGAGCCAGAGTAAGCCTGACTACCGTAAACATCATCGCTCACTATATACATATTTGTTATCGCCAAAGTGGTGGATAAAGTTATTATCGGTGCGGTCTCAAAGATAATTCACAGTATTATTCTGAACATGGAAGTGCAAATATTGATAATATTGCAAAGAAGCAGTTTAACGTTGGACGCCAGAAAATAGCTAACTATTAACTATAGTATAGATATGCGTGGAGACACATTGATGACATCAAAGCTAAGGTCCCCGAAAAGACCATTACCAGAAATTTGAGATCATTGGATTGGAGCCAGCAGGAGCCATATTTAAGTGTGCGGCGAATTGAGTATGCCTCAAAAGCAGCCAAAGACCGAGGTTTATTAGGAGAATAGGTGGAAAATTGGGTCGCAGAGCTGATATCTGCGGACAGAGAAAGATGGAAACAGTTGCTGAGAAAACATGTCTCTATCTTCTCCCTAAATAATAAGAACCAAATAAGAACGGCAGATGTGAAACATTAAAAAAATACTGGCGTTACAAGCACCTAGGAGTGTTTCCCTAGCAAAGCGGGATGAAGTCAGCGAACTTGTCAATGAAATGTAACGGAGTCACTGAGCCATCTTCGAGCGCGTGGAGTTCGCCAATAGTTTTATTAAAGAAAAGGACGGCAGTATTAGGTTTTATGTTGACTACAGGAAATTAAATAACATCACCAAAAAAGATAGGTATCCGCTACCTAGAGTTGAAGATACTTTAAAAACGTTGGCCAGAACGAAATGGTGCTCTACCTTAGACGTGCAGAGTGGCTAATGGCAAGAAAAGATAGTAGACAATGAGAAATTTTGGCAGTTAAAGGTGATGCCGCAACACTCTTGCTACTTTTGAGCTTTAAGTGAAACGCGTGCTAAAGGTCTCAATTGAAAGACGTTTTTGGTGTGTCGTGTTGGGCAAAAATTTTGACGAACATCTCAAAAACCCGGATAAAGTATTTACCTGCGGTACTAAAATAAATGTTAAGAAATGCGGTTTGTTTTAAAAGGAGGTCAAATACTTCGTGTTACAGCAGAGGGCGTATCAACTCGTACTAGTAGTAAAGTCCTGGCCTCGCCCTTTATGATCTGCGCAGTTTCCTGGGGTTTGCACACTCTACAGGAAATTTGTTCTGAACTTTGCTTAAAAGTTCAATTAGACGTGCTATACCATATCTCCATAGCCTATACCATAGTCAAAACCATAATAATGTTATCGAATAATGGTGCTATAGGCATAAACAGCTCTTATATATGTATGTTGTCTTTTTTTAATTTGAAAAGTTTAGAAAGCAATAATAAAAAAAAAAAAAAATAATATGAGCAGTGACGAGGAAATTATATGCTAAAAGAAAGAAAATAAAGTGTAGAAGACGCTGGCGCATCCGACCTGTTAATATGGATTGGTTTCAAAATATACTTGAGTGAATCCATTCAGCAACAGTATAAAGATATCACTATTGACTTCGGACAAATGTGGAACATGCCAAACTGTGTGGGAGCAATCGATGGTAAACACATTCCCATAAAATGTCCCCCAAAATCAGGCTCTTTGTACTTTAACTATAAAAAGTTTTTTAGCATCGTATTGTTAGCTGCACGTGATGCTAAATATACATATACAGCTATAAGCGTAGGAACTTATGAAAGCGACAGTGACGGAGGCATTTTTAATGTAACAAAATTTGGAAAAGATCTGTTGGAAAATCGGTTGCCTCCTCTGCCCTTAACTTTACAGCCCTTTCCACATTATTTCGTTGGCGATTATCCGTTTCCTTTAACAAACAATTTAATGAAGCTATATCTAAGCGTGAACACTACAAAAGCGGAACGGATTTTTAATTAAAAGCTATCACGAAAAGCTATCATAAAAAGAGCTCTCTTTCTCTTTACGTTATAACTCGTATTTCCTTATTAAATTCACGGGTATCGATGGTAACGCAAACAGTTTCGTCCGGTGGTGAGCGGCTCATGGTAGTATCGCGCTCTGTAAACTCAGCAAGACACACGCTCAGCTAATGCTGAGAACTGTTACACACAATAGTTGTCTAAGTCAGCTCTTGACAGAGAGCGCGAGCAACCGGTTGGAGGTATAACCTCGGGTTGAGTGTACTCGCCTAACACGCAGTAGCCTCACATGAAAACTAACTCTTGTCAGAGAAAACGACAAAGGCAGCAGTCTTAGAATAAGAATTTAAATAAACCTAGGTTCTATTCCATCTACACCAGTTGCATTGGATTTTATCGATAACAGGCTGGATAAGACATCACATTGACTTACGTTTGCAAAATGAAAACTATTATTTAGAATGCTATTAGAGAAATCATAGTAACAAGGATTTGGTTGAACACATGGAGTATTTAAAGATTATGCATTTCATGTGTTCGCATCGCCTGTACATTGCTCTTGACTGCCAGGTTTACTAATACCAATTTGTCGTAATGTTCGCCACTTTTCCCCCGAGCCCAAGGCAGTGGAGAACTTTGCCGCATAATAGTCAGATTTAGCTCTCCTTATTAGACTGTTGGTTACCTTACCTGATATTTCGAATTCCTCATGCATTTCTGCGGTTTTAACATCCAAACTGTTTAGAACAGACTCTAGTTTTATATTATCAACTGCGTGCAGGTTAAATGTAGTTGAAACAGATATTAATGTGTTAAAATAATTTATATCGCCATTATAATCAAGTTGAGTACTATTTCTTATATCACGTAGAGAACAGTAGAAAACTGTATTTAAGACGATGGCTTTTTCATTATTAAATATAATAACTTCATTATTAGTATTTACAACATCATTTATTCGTTTGTTTTTTTTTTCTGAGACTTTTTTTAAAAAAATGCAAAGTTTTTCTAGTATCATAATAACACTTTCGTGTCATAATTAGACTTTAACATGTTACTGCAATACTTTATAATTTTGCTCATTCTTGGTTTTAGCAAATTATTGATATAGTTTAGTAACGAATTTAGTTCTTCTGTAATCCAATACAAATTTGATGTTGTAAGTTTACTTCACTTTCAGCCTCAGTAGAAAGAATGTTAAAAAGTTCTTCTCATTACACAGTGGCGTGAAATGCAAAAAAATGGAATAAAAGTCCGGAACTTGTAACTACACGTTCTACGCTGGTTGCTACAATAGCTGTGTCCAGAGTCGTGACTGTTTTGTCTGTCGTCCTAGGACGGAGAGGAAACAAAACAAGTTTTGTTTATACAAAACGTTATAAAACTTAAATCAAAGTTTTTTTTTTTACTCGCTGTAAATGTTACAATGACGATTTAATAATTTAGTCGGAGTTGACGGACTGCGGTGACAACAGTCAACGGCAGTGATGGCAGTCGGTGGTGGTTGTCGCTGAACGCTGTGAAACTTACCGACAAAATCGGTAGGTCAGCCGGGGACCAGGCTACGTTAGCGGTTGTCAGCGGGTGCTGTAGCCGGTTGGTTGACTCTCTACAGCGGTTTCTAGCTGTAGCGGCGTTCAGCTGCAGCGCTTGGGGTTTTAGGCTGGACGTGCTCCTTGTAGCGCTCGGCCGCGCAGCCTTACCTTGGGGAATTTTATAGTTCCTTGCCAAGGCAAGCGACAAGCTCGAACCAACGCCGGTAGAAGTGTAACTTCTGTGGCGTTGTTTAACCAAGAAGTGTAGCAACTATCGCTCAGCCGCGATGTATGGCAACCACTATTGGAGAGCTAGGCAGCGCAAGAATAAAACTGGGGAGTTATATAATCCTTGCCAAGACTATCTTCGCTAGTCGAGTCACCCACAAATGCAGTTTTACTGAAGATAAGAAATAAATTGGGAAATTGTAAATTCCTCACCAAGCAACTTCTTCCCTGCAGGCCAGCTACTTACAAACTGATTATTTTCAAGTAAGTGATGGACATTTTATACTTGTACGTCGGCAAACACATTGATCCACACACATAAATTCATTCAGTTGTGTTTAATCGGTAAACACAGCTGATTGGCAACAATGATGTTGTTGCTTGTTACAACTGGCTGTTTCTTTGGCAGTTTTAATCTGAAAGCATGATGTGCCACCCGACCGTTAATTTAAAATTAATACTAAGGCATATTATAAAGGTGTATTAAAAAAAATATATATTCATGTGTAGAAGAAAAGTAAATACCTAATTTATTCTACAAAGGCTTAATTCTAAGGTTAACAAAATAGGATATTCATGTCACCGGAATATAATAATAAATAAATAACAAAATCTGTGTTGAATTTTTGTGTTGACAAGAACGAGGAGACGACTCTTGGGTTACACTGCCTCCTCTCGGTCTTGGGCTCTGCTTATGGTGCTTGGAAGACACTGATCTTGCCACTTCCTGCGATCATAATTTGGAATCGGTGACCTCAGAGAATCGCAAAAGGCGCAATGTTTTCGGTTTTTCCATCTCCTCATGAGTTCTTCTACTTCGGCTTGTAGAGGACCCGGTGCTTCTGCCAGGGTAATTTCGGTGGTATCTTCCGATAGAGAGGTGCTCAGATGTGCCCCGGAATCGCTTGCCACGGCCGATGGTGAAATTGTTACGGTCTCACTGCGGATGAGGAAGGAGTTACTGGAGAAGGGGTTGAAGCATCTGATGAGGATGGTGTGGCTGAAGTTGAAGTGGATGATGACAAAGAGCTTACTGACAGTGAAGGCGGGGTTAGACATGGCGACGACTGTGGGGTGCGCATATGGTTTAACATACAATCCCATTTAGGTGTCCTTGGAATTTTCTTACCCCATAGCCCTAGGGAAGATTCGTCAAGAATCTCTTCAACTTCCAGCATGTCCAGAGTTGCACTTAGCGCGGTCTGGTCCTGAGCAGAATCAATAGCCGGGTGTAGTTGCTGGGACCCAAACCCGGACTGTCATCGTGCGCTCGTAACACTGATGATCCCTTTCTCTATATTGTCGATTGCGAGTTTTACAGGTGCCAAACCCCTTTGGTTAAAAGTGGTTGAAAGTTTTAATTTTTTTTTTCATATGGTGAAAGAGGGGAAGGAGGCGTTTGAGAGCGGATAGCCACTGTACGGTCTTCCGCTCCGAAAAATGTCCTTCGGGTTTTCAACTGGTCCAAAATTTCCTGATGCGATTAGGGTGTGAGCGTGTGGCCACCTTGTGGCCGCTGGCACGTTATCTTCCTCGGTAATATCCACTACCGGAATTTCGGGACTTACGCGGAAGATCTCTTTCTCATGTACAGGAATTCAGGGTATCGTGTCGGCTTGCCTTACTATCCTGGTATGTCATTCTGTAACAATTGGCAACAATTAGGTGTCCTTGGAATTTTCTTACCCCATAGCCCTAGGGAAGATTCGTCAAGAATCTCTTCAACTTCCAGCATGTCCAGAGTTGCACTTAGCGCGGTCTGGTCCTGAGCAGAATCAACAGCCGGGTTCACTGTTGTTGCTGGGACCCAAACCCGGACTGTCATCGTGCGCTCGTAACACTGATGATCCCTTTCTCTATATTGTCGATTGCGAGTTTTACAGGTGCCAAACCCCTTTGGTTAAAAGTGGTTGAAAGTTTTAATTTTTTTTTCATATGCTGAAAGAGAGGAAGGAGGCGTTTGAGAGCGGATAGCCACTGTACGGTCTTCCGCTCCGAAAAATGTCCTTCGGGTTTTCAACTGGTCCAAAATTTCCTGATGCGATTAGGGTGTGAGCGTGTGGCCACCTTGTGGCCGCTGGCACGTTATCTTCCTCGGTGAAATCCACTACCGGAATTTCGGGACTTACGCGGAAGATCTCTTTCTCATGTACAGGTATTCAGGGTATCGTGTCGGCTTGCCTTACTATCCTGGTATGTCATTCTGTAACAATTGGCGCGTTTTGGCGGACGTTTTGTTTTTTTTTTTGGTGGTGGTGAACATTGTTGTCTGGGCGTGCTTGGTGCTGGCTCGGGGAATATCGTCGTCATCAAGGAATATGGTGGTTCTCACTTTGGCTTTTTCCTGCGCCATACGCTCTCTATTCATTGCTCTTGGCGTTTCCAATTTTTGCTGTTGGGCGTTCATCCCTCTTTCGTGGTTCTTCCGTAAATGAAAGAAAACCTGGAAATAGAGACAGGTAGTGGTCAGATTAGAAATCTAATGGTGGAAGGCCTTAAGTTCGCTAATATATCATCATTTTTCGGGAACCGTATTCTAACGATCACCGGGGATATGAACTCCCTGGCAATATAAGTTCCGCCGTATTTGAGCGCAAGTTTCCCCTAGTGCTCCGGTTCCAACAGTAGCTTTATCATCAGTGCCTTCGGCAGACGTGGTTCGTGCCCCTGGGTGAGATATGCCAGAGAGTAACCTATTGATTCCGCAATACTGATAGGAAATCTGTTGTCTCTAAAATTAAACACGATAAATGTGTCTACTATTCAGAAAAATTCAACAACGCTATTGACATGAAAAAGGCGTGAAAAACAATACGTGATATTGAGATTGGTAAGTAACAGTAGACCCTGGCTTTTATGCTCATACGCCATCATATGGGTGATATTCAATCAATGCTGTCGGTTTAGATGATATTAATCCAAGGATTATAAAACTCATACTTCCATGGATAATACACCCTATTAAGCATTTGTATAACACAATTATAACTACTAGTTTCCTTCCGACGTAATGGAAATGTGCCAAAATCATTCCAGTACCAAAAGCAAGTAATGAATACCGCCCAATATCAATTTTACCGTACCTCTCCAAAGTTTTTGAGAAAAATTGTAAATTCCTCACCAAGAACTTCTTCCCTGCAGGCCAGCTACTTACAAACTGATTATTTTCAAGTAAGTGATGGACTTTTTATACTTGTGCGTCGGCAAACACATTGATCCACACACATAAATTCATTCAGTTGTGTTTAATCGGTAAACACAGCTGATTGGCAACAATGATGTTGTTGCTTGTTACAACTGGCTGTTTATTTGGCAGTTTTAATGTGAAAGCATGATGTGCCACCCGACCGTTAATTTAAAATTAATACTAAGGCATATTATAAAGATGTATTAAAAAAATAAATATATGCATGTGTAGAAGAAAAGAAAATACCTAATTTATTCTACAAAGGCTTAATTCTAAGGTTAACAAAATAGGATATTCATGTCACCGGAATATAATAATAAATGAATAACAAAATCTGTGTATGAATTTATGTGTTGACAAGAACGAGGAGACGACTCTTGGGTTACACTGCCTCCTCTCGGTCTTGGGCTCTGCTTATGGTGCTTGGAAGACACGGATCTTGCCACTTCCTGCGATCACAATTTGGAATCGGTGACCTCACAGACTGGCAACAGGCGCAATGTTGTCGGCTTTTCCATCTCCTTATAAGTTCTTCTACTTCGGCTTGTAGAGGGCCCGGTGCATCTGCCAGGGTAATTTCGGTGGTGTCTTCTGATAGAGAGGTGCTCAGATGTGCCCCGGAATCGCTTGCCACGGCCGATGGTGACATTGTTACGGATTCACTGCGGATGAGGAAGGAGTTTCTGGAGAAGGGGTTGAAGCATCTGATGAGGATGCTGTGGCTGAAGTTGAAGTGGATGATGACAAAGAGCTTACTGACAGTGAAGGCGGGGTTAGACATGGCGACGGCTGTGGGGTGCGCATACGGTTTAACATACAATCCCTTTTTGGTGTCCTTGGAATTTTCTTACCCCGTAGCCCTGGGGAAGATTCGTCAAGAATCTCTTCAACTTCCAGCATGTCCAGAGTTGCACTTAGCGTGGTCTGGTCCTGAGCAGAATCAATAGCCGGTTCACTGTTGTTGCTGGGACCCAAACCCGGACTGTCATCGTACGCTCGTAACACTGAGGATCCCTTTCTCTATATTGTCGATTGCGAATTTAACAGGTGCCAAACCCCTTTGGTTGAAAGTGGTTGAAAGTTTTAATTTTTTTTTTCATATGGTGAAAGAGGGGAAGGAGGCGTTGGAGAGCGGATAGCCACTGTACGGTCTTCCGCACCGAAAAATGTCCTTCGGGTTTTCAACTGGTCCAAAATTTCCTGATGCGATTAGGGTGTGAGCCTGTGGCGTTCATCTCTCTTTTGTGGTTCTTCCGTAAATGAAAGAAAACCTGGAAATAGAGACAGGTAGTGGTCAGATTAGAAATCTAATGGTGGTAGGCCTTTAGTTCGCTAATATGTGTCGTTCTTTTATCACCATTTTTCGGGAACCGTATTCTAACGATCACCGGGGATATGAACTCCCTGGCAATATAAGGTCCGCCGTATTTGAGCGCAAGTTTGCCCTAGTGCCCCGGTTCCAACAGTAGCTTTATCATACAGTGCCTTCGGCAGACGTGGCTCGCGCCCCTGGGTGAGATATGCCAGAGAGTAAGCTATTGATTCCGCAATACTGATAGGAAAGCTGTTGTCTCTAAAAATAAACACGATAAATGTGTCTACTATTCAAAAAATTCAACAACGCTATTGACACGAAAAAGACGTGAAAAACAATACGTGATATTGGGATTGGTAAGGCATCTGACCGCGAATGTGATGCTGATGTCAATTTGCTTAATGAATCTTTCGTTAATATCCCTTTACCAACAGTAGACCCTGGCTTTTATGCTCATACGCCATCATATGATCCATCCATTACAAAATAAAACTAAATTTTGTGCCAATATTTTGGTAATATTCAATCAAATGCTGTCGGTTTGAATGATATTAGTCCAATGATTATAAACTCATACTTCCATGGATAATACACCCTATTAAGCATTTGTATAACACAATTATAACTACTAGTTTCTTTCCGACCTAATGGAAATGTGCCAAAATCATTCCAGTACCAAAAGCAAGTAATAAATACCGCCCAATATCAATTTTACCGTACCTCTCCAAAGTTTTTGAGATACTAATATATAGACAAATAGTTTCGTATATAAACCAGAACAGTTTATTAACTAAACGTCAATCAGGCTTTATATCTCAGCATAGCTGTTTAACTGCCCTTACTGATGTAATCGAAGATATAAGAAGTAGCTTAGAAGATGGGAAAATATCATTTTTAGTTTTGCTCGACAATTCAAAAGCCTTTGATACAGTTCACCACTCAATACTGTGCTTAAAATTATCCAAAATGATTAACTTCTCCAGTACTGCTGTTAGATTAATGTCAACTTTATTTAACAGACAGATGGCAATGGGTCTCCAATAAAGGACTTCTCTCTAATCCTCTTCAGGTAACAATAGATGTTCCTCAGGGCTCCATACTAGGGCCATTACTGTATTCAATTTATGCTAATGACATACCAGAACAGCTAAAATATTCCAGGATTCAGATGTATGCTGATGACATTCAGCTCAAAAGCTTCCATCACTACTAGAGTTGAAGATCTTAACAGTGATCTAAATAAAATTTTTCTGTGGGCGTCTGCAAAAGGTTTACGTGTCAACCCTAGTAAGTCAAAGTGTATTGTAATTTGTAAGAGTTCTGTCAAAACTGAAACTAGAATTGATGTTTTCCTGGGTGGTAGCAAAATTGATATTGTTAATTCAGCCAGAAATCTGGGCATTCTTTTCAACAGTACACTTACTTGGTCAGATCACATCAACCAAGCATGTGGAAGAGTGTATAGTATGATAGGGTGCTTATGGGATACACAGTATTTTACACCACCAAAAATAAGACTACTTTTGGTTTAAACCAATTTACTCCCAATGCTGCTATATTCATCAGAAGTATTCTCTGGCTGCAACGCAAATAAATCTTCGAAATTGAACACAACGTTTAACAACATTGTACGCTTAATATCTCCCTTAGGAGATTTGATCACATTTCACAGTACTCCAGTCGTATCGTAAATGTTACCTTTAATAACTATTTAAAGCTAAAAAAGTTTTTTTGCATAAAATTGAAACATCAGAGCAACCAAAATATCTTTATGACCGCTTAAGATTTATGAGATCTTCAAGAGGAAATGGCATCATGCAAATTGGACATCGGGATACAGCGTCTGAAATACAGTTTTTCATATTAACTATCCGTCTCCAGAACCAGCGTCCACCAAACTTGCAAATTATTAACGCAAATAAATTTAAATATGTACTAAATCAATTTTATCGAACATAAATTGCTGGTTATATACTTTACTTATTTTATATTATTTTATTGTTTTTTTTTCATATAGTTGTGTTATTCTTAAATTGTATATTTTTATATATGTCTAACTTATTAGTTTTATTGATATAACGTTTCTGATTCTGTTACTTTAAATTATAAGATATTATGTCTTGTTGTATCAGAAAATCGCAATTTAATAATAAATACAAATACATAATTTCTGGTAAAAAATCGTCCCACGAATTATGGTTTCTGTCCGATAGTTGTGCAAAAGTCGTTTTAATAGTACGATTAGCTCGCTCTGTTTTCTTAGGGTGTATAGGGTGCAGTCAAGTCCTCCTGTATCCCAACGTGTTCCATCCATTTCTGGAAAACACGAGTTGTAAATTGTGTACCGTTGTCCGTAATTATATTCTTGTGAACTCCGTATCGTGCCGATATTCGCTCTCGGAAAGCCTTTACTACGCCCTCGGCAGTGGCTTTTCGGTGGGGCACTAATTCACACCATTTCGAGAATCTGTCAAACAATACCAGCAGTACGGTGTTGCCCTGCTTGTTCCAAGGCAGGTAACCACAAAATCCGCGCAGACGGTAGCCCACGGTAGCCGATTACGTAAGCGTTCGGAGACGCACAACTTCCAAGTCGTGTAGTCCTCGTCAGTAACACTTATCGTCGTGTGCTTATACCATTTTATGCTATTTTAAGGATAGATGGTCGGTGATGTCTACAAATTGGTACCCTCTAAATACGGTCTCATTTTTCGGATTCCCCAAATGATCGCGTAATTTCTTTCTGCCCACGTTAGACGACCACTGGCATAAGCGATTACTCGCTCTGCCCCGTCGATGCTTTGAGTTAACACTGCTCCCAATACATTCTCGCTGGCATCAGTTGGTAAATCAAACGGGATGGGAAAATTCGGACAGGCAATTACTGGAGCCTGGGTCAGCCTGGTGTTTAAGGCAGTGAAAGCGTACTGTTGCTCCGGACGCCATTTCCAGTGTCTGGCTTTTTAAGTAAATGTGTCAAGGGTTTTGAGATGGTGACAAAATCGGGAACACATCGCCGATACCAAGATGTGACTCGCAGGAAACGTCGAACCTCCTCAACATTACCTGAAGGTGGCATATCGATGATGGCCACAATCTTGTCTGGTTCAGTTTGATTCCCATCTTGGTTGATCACGTGGCCTAGTATTTCGTTTCTCATATAAAGAATTAGCATTTTTCAGCACTATTTTTAGTTTAGCTCCCCTAGCTCTCCTGAATACCTTTCTCAGGTTAGATAGATATTCTTCAAACGAGATCCCTATTACGATGATGTCGTCCAAATACGCGAAGGCGTGTGGCACTTTGTTTATTGCGGCTTAAAAAAATATAAATCATGGTTTTAAATATTTTCACATGTTTTCGTAGCAATGTCTAACACAGCACCCACAGCTGTTTTATTATCATGAACTTTAATACCATTAATTATGCAGTGTTTTTGCACTCTTATATTATTTTGTATATAAACGTATAATTTAAAATTCTTCACTTCTTCTTTTTGTTTATCATTTTTTTTTAAACTTTTATTTGGTTTTCATTTTTCTCTTCGCTCTTCAAAATAACATCAATAGAGATGCATGAAATGCATTGTTTCTCTTATTTCATCCAACTGATTTAATTTTGTGTTAATTAATCATTTAATTAATTCATTTGCACATACATTCTAAATTAGCTCACAGAACACTTACATGCAGTAGTGGGATTTTAGTAAAATTATCATATTGGGTCTCATGATAAAAACGAGTAAAAGCACTGAGTCGAGATAGGTGAGTTCGATCAAACAGCAAACGTTTTTAAACGAGCAAACGTTTTTAAATAAAGTTTACTCCTTCAATTTTTGTTTTACAATTTAAAAGAAAATAAAAAATAAATAAAAAACTATTCAGAGTCGGAGCTTTCCGAATTAAGGCTGTCAGGTAAATCATTTTACTCAAAAGAAGCTGCTTGACCTCATCATCAATTTTAATTCGTTTTTTTTGAGTATTTTGAGGTGCTTTTAGATTTTGAAGTTATTAAGGGATCCGACGAAACCAATATAGCGTGCAGTAAGTCTTCCATTGTGTGCAATCTCGAGTCTTTTCGCGTTTTGTTTAGGTTATAACTGCAAAAAATCTTTATTTCTTGCCTTAAGTGCCTCTTCTGACATCATTCCTACCAGGTCTGCAAGTTTAAAATGTCGTTTATTTCTTAAAATATATACACAGTAATTTAAAAAAAAGTATAATATATTTTATTCAAAGTACTGGCCCTCGCTTTGTACACATTGTCCATCTCTCTGGCAATTTGTGGATACCATTCCAAAAGAATGCTTCATCTTTATTTGAAATCCATTCATCGAGCCATTTTCTTACATTCTCCAAATTGTTCAAGTGTTGCTCAGCCAATGAGTGTCCCATCGATGAGAAGAGGTGATAATCAGAAGGCGCCAGGTCAGGTGAATAAAGCGAAGAAATCGTTTCCTTAGTCAATCTGGCTGAATGTGCAGGAGCGTTATCATGCTGAAGAATGACTTTGGCGTGCCTGTGAGCCCATTCTGGGCGTTTTTCGATCAATGCGTGACTCAAATTGATCATTTGAGAAGCTCGTAGTAGACTACTCCCTTCTGATCCCACCACACACACAGCATTGTCTTCTTCCCAAAACGATCCGGTCTTGCACTCGATGTGAATGGTTGTCCTGGCGTTACCCATGATTTTATTCGTTTGGGATTCTGAAAATAAATCCATTTTTCATCGCCAGTTACAACTCGATGCAAAAAACCCTTTCTTTCGTGGCGTAAAAGCGGCATTTCGCACACAGTTTTTCGTTTTTCCATCTGTCGTTCGTCCAATTCATGTGGAACCCATTTTCCAACCTTTTGAATTTTTGCCATAGCTCTCAGTCGATCGGAAATGGCTTGCCTAGTGACATTCAACTGTTCTGCCATCATTTGTTGGGTTTGGGTATTGTCTTCGTCTAATAAAGATTGCAATTCGACGTCCTCAAACTTTTTTGGTCGATTTTCTCGTTTTTTATCAGTAACATCAAAATCACCACGTTTGAAACTTTGAAACCAACGTTCACATGTCTTGGCCATTTCGCTATCGCTTACTTAGCTCGTCAGGAAACTTCTCACAAATATTTTAAATGAACTAGAGATTTTTGTCCAAACTATAAAGAAAAGACAAAAATCAAAGTTCAAGCAAAAACAACAATAATCAACTTTGATTTTATTTTTCTTTATACACTGCATACGGCAGACTTTTTTTTTGCTCTTTTATACAGTTTAAAGATGTTGAAAAATAAAAACAACAAAACACTACGTTATTTAATTCTTTCTTTTATGCACAGGCACTTGCAATTTTAATATTCAAAAATTAAAAACACGGGAATAATTAATAATATAATTTAACTTTAAATTTATAGTGCTATTTTCCCGGTATTGATTATTGAAGGTGAAAGCACGTCTCGATAGCCATTTCGCTATCGCTTACTTAGCTCGTCAGGAAACTTCTCACAAATATTTTAAATGAACTAGAGATTTTTGTCCAAACTATAAAGAAAAGACAAAAATCAAAGTTCAAGCAAAAACAACAATAATCAACCTTGATTTTATTTTTCTTTATACACTGCATACGGCAGACATTTTTTCTGCTCTTTTATACAGTTTAAAGATGTTGAAAAATAAAAACAACAAAACACTACGTTATTTAATTCTTTCTTTGATGCACAGGCACTTGCAATTTTAATATTCAAAAATTAAAAACACGGGAATAATTAATAATATAATTTAACTTTAAATTTATCGTGCTATTTTCCCGGTATTGATTATTGAAGGTGAAAGCACGTCTCGATGGCCATTTCGCTATCGCTTACTTAGCTCGTCAGGAAACTTCTCACAAATATTTTACATGTCTTGACGGTTGGAGCAAGATCGCCATAAGTCTCAACAAGAATTCGATGACATTCAGATGCCTTTTTCTTTTGATTGAATAAGAAAATCATGACATGCCGCAAATGCTCTTTATTTGGCTTAAAACATTTTCAACACCAAAGAAAGGTATGATACGTCCACGTAAACGACTTAAAAACAACTGACTTTTGTAAACAAATGACTAACAAACAAAATAGCGTTTAGAGATAAGCAAATCCTTCAATAGGCTAAGAGCGCATTCTATTGGAATTAAAACGACATTTTAAACTTGCAGACCTGGTATTAGTAGCGACACTTTTGGAATAATATCTGCTCCATCAATTAATATTTTATGTACAGATGGAGGCATATAAGACCAAGGATATTCGGAAACAAATATTTTTGCTGTTTTCCAGGCATATATGCGAAAACGCCTTTATGTTAACTTCATACCCACATGCCACTGTGCGCAAAATTAAACCAATCCTTTTTATAAGTTATACGTGTACGCCAGTTACTATATAGACCAAGGTTGACTGGTCGAAAAAAACTCTTACGGTGTTCGCAGTGTTTGTATTTCCACAACCTGTCGTTGGAATGTCCACCAAAATACCCATTTTTTCTCTTAGTGCAACAATTTCTTTATTTTCTTCACGAATTTGCTAATTTTTTATCGGTATTCTGTAGGCGATATGAATTATACACTCAAAGCACCGTGATGATGACTCCGCTATGGTGTTAAACACTTTTCCATCGATCATGGTCAAATAAAATTCGTGTGTTACTGAAAAAAAAACTAAATTTTGTCGGCAGAATTTGTGCAATTTCTTTTTTTAACATTTTTTATCTCAGTCCTAACTAAATCTGACTCTTTTTTAAAAATTATTTTAATGGGTCTGCAGAACCGAGTTGAAGAAGGCCGGTTAAATTGCCATAGTATTGCGGACCCCGTTTTAATTTGTAAAGGAACAATACATACAGCAAATTAATGCTTACCAATTGTTTCAGTATCAGAAATACTGAAACGTTCACAGTAAGTAGAGTGCCCACTGCTTCCATCAAAGCCCCATTTAAAAATTGCTTTTATGCAATCGTTATTATGGCCTACAGTCATGAGATCTTCAAAAGCTATTGAAAAGCCTTGTATTATACGTGACACAGTATGGTCTACGAGACTTTGCAAGCAAACTTTAGCTAATCGTTCCGTTACGTGTATGTCATTGGGGTAACACTCCGTTTTAGTTTTAGTCACAATATCATAGCTTGGATAAATATTGCAGTTTCGTTCTTTGGCACCTCATTGCATTAGTCTATATGATCTTTTTGAGTACCCACCATCAATATAAAGAGTTAAAGCTTCCTCAGGTGTAAACGGAATAGAGGTTTTTGATTCAGAGTCTACAGTTTTAAGCATTTGTTTTAGCTAGTGCAGATTCTGAACATAAAATAGCATAACACATCCTGTAAGCACTTTTTTTGCAAGCCTTGTAAAGACTCACACTTGCCGCTACCATTAACTCTTCGTTCGGTATTTCATTGGCAATTGATGCAATTTTTTTCTTTTGATTTTTGCTTGTGCACTCTAAAAATGGTTTTTCTTTATGTTAAGCAACGGCTGGATTAGGAAAAATTATATCTTCATTTAACCACATCTTATTTCGCTCTTCGAACACCGACAAAAGTTTATAACTTTCTTTCCACTTTTGTACAAGTTTGCTAATAAAATTTCTTAATTGTTTTTGAATTTGTTGGTATTGTTCTTCGTTATATTTCGAGCGATCAATGACATTAGAAAATATATGATTTTCAACCATTTTTTTTGTTGGCTTTTGTTCACTATGCCATATTAAAAAAAGGGTACGCTTAGATTCTGCCATTATAACTAAAAATCGAAAAAAATCAAAACTTAGCAAAATCTTGCAGCCCACTGCACTGACACAGATAACAACCCATTTAAACAAACTACGCCAATAGTTAACCGAATCCGGTCGAATCCAACCTACTTTTATTCCGCACAACATACAGTCACAAATCAATTTAGTTTTATTTAATACCTACCTTTTAAGTAAAATAAAATGACAAATGTTATTAAAAAGTTAAATATTTAAATTTTGGCTGTCAACAGAACTGCACTTGAAAAAAGCTCAAAAATAATGCTGAAACATGTGTTAATTTTGAATGATCATAGCTGTGCGAATATTAGGAACAAAACAAAAAAGAAAACAGAAAAAAGTCCGTTGAGGTATATATTTTCAAATAAAAAAAAAATAAAGTATGCCGAAACTTGAATTTTAGAATTTCGCTAAAACGCCGCTATATTGGGCATTTCGGCCACCGTGCAATGGCAATTACTTGAGCGAAGGGAGATCAAACGTCTAATTGTTATTGAAGATGTAATATCAAATAATAATAATAAAATAGAAACAGACGAAATTAAATTTTTAGTAGAAAAAATACAACAAAATAAATATTTGCTGGAAAAGGGAAAATTACTAATCACTAAAAATAAAAACAAACAATAGAAACATGTGTAACAGAAATTAAGCAAAAATTTGTATAATTCATAAATGACATAAAAAATAGACGTGAATAAAACAGGCAATAAAATAATTATTTAAAAAAAAACTGGGCAATTGACTTTGTCGAAACACGAGTTTTGTATTAAGTACCGAAAATCTTTGCTTCAATTGCCCAAAAACCGTTCTATAATGACACGTTTCCTTGTTAACACTTTGTTGAATGTTTTATCTATGTCAGTTGTTGGGTTCTGGAATAGTGTCATTAGCCATGGGCTTATTCCATAGCCCTCATCCCTGAGAAGTAATGCGTTGCATTTTGCATTATTCTACATACCTCGCTGTTTAGTAAGATGCGTGAACTGAACCAGGCCAGGATATGTCAACGCTTGTAAAAAGTTATTTTCCATTTATAGAATTGAATCCTTTTCTACAAATATACTCATCGCTTGGATTTGTGGGTTTTTTATTTTTATATGAGTACAATCAATCACACCAATTGCAAATGGAAAGCAATAATTTGCTTCCTATTTCATTTTCAAACTTATGTATTTATAAAAAAATTAATAATTAAGTTTAAAGTTTTATCCTCACTGGTTAAATTTGTTTTACGCTGTAGATAACAATTTTTATGTCTTTGTGGCACAAAATATTCAGCCATGATTCCTTTTTAGTGTAGTGGAGTCAATTATACGGCAGGCTCAACAAAATTTAAGCAAGAGCTCACAAAAGAAAGCATAAGCTTGTTTTTATTCATATGAAAATGAGCACAATCTTATCTAAGTTATGGCGTGTTTCTATATCACGTGTCACTCAAAAACTTCGTATAAATGAGTGAAGAAATTTGTTTTGGGGTTCTGTATTACAAATATCGTTTTGAATTGAGTGAAATGGTAATAGTTGCCATATTTACTGTCTCTTTTGGTTTCTACATTACGAATTGAAATGTCACAAATGTCAAAAACAAACGACAAGAAAAAAGCATTAGCCGGCGAGCAAATTAATTTTAAATTTCAATAAATTAAGAAAAAAATAAATAAAAAAGACAATTATGAGTTCAGAAAATAAAAGAGGGTATGTTTAAATTTTTGAGATGTTAACTATAATTTTAACAATACAAAACCATGTTAGTGTAAAGAAGAGAACAGCGGTGCAATTCGATAAATTGGCATCTTATATGGAGGGGTTTCCACATCTTGCTACCTGTAGCCTTATAATTGAAAGTAGCAGAGCAGCTATGGAGCACACGTGTGATACAGTGGCCAAAAATTTAAACTCATACGGCCCTCCGGAAAGAAATGGTAGTGAGTGGAATAAGGTATTGTATTCTTTGAAATCTTGTTTATTGACTGATGAAAAAATATTAAATTATCGGTACGAGAAAATTGCAGAAAATAATAAAGTCTACATGGAACTGGTGCTGGCCCATGCATTATTAACAATTTGACTGCGTTGGAAAGGGAATTTGTATAGAATTTGCCACCTTTCTTTAGCAGCTGCATCAAATGAAAAAACTTTTGGTGTCTCTGCATCTATCGAAACAATGCAGTTTCCCAGTAGCAGTAACAAAATTGTTTTTGCTACACCCCCTCGTAGAAACCCAATTACCGCAGTAGTTTCATTAACAACATCCGTAACACTGAAAGTCCAAACGCAGAATGTCCCAGTTAATTTACAACCAAATAAATTATTACAAACAGAATCTCAAATACTACTATTAGAACAACCACAGCCAATTACATCAACACCAAAACAATCCAGAGAAAAAAAATAGTTAAGCAATAAACCAGCCAAATCGGAAAAGAAAAATTGTGCAAAATGAGAAAGTTGAACAAATTAAACTTTTAAAGAAACAATTGGAGGTGCAGGAAAAAATATATAATGTACAAGCAGAGGCCGCCCAAGCTACTGCTATTGCAGTTCAAACCATTGCTCAATCGACTAATATAATAGCGCAGTCCTTAGTCGATATTGTAAGGTACTTAAAAGATGATAATTAATAATTTTATATTTATTAAAGGCTTATTAGACAATTATTCTATAAAAATAACTCAAATAAGCCTTTAAAAACATGCAATAACTTTTAATAAACACACAACTTGTTAGAAATAGATTAAAAGTCAAAAAGTATAAAATACGGCATTAAATTTTAAGTAATTGAATTCAGTTTTTATTTGAAATATTTTTATATAAGTTAATATTTTACTTAGCTAATAAACTAACAAATGAATTTGTATTTTAAGCTTTATTACATTATAAATTAGTTTAATACTTAACAAATGAAATGAAATTAAAATAATTCTAAAATTAAATCTTATGCGTACAAATTATTGTTCTTATTTTTAGGACAAAATTCTTGTAATTTGATTTCTTATATTGCTGGCTGTTACTAATTCTTGACAGCTTGATTCATTGGCATCATAATCATTGTCATAATTACCCGCTTCATCAACATCACTTTCAGAAGAAGGAAGACAATTATTTTTGTAAAATATGCACATATTGTGTAAGGTGCAACAAACGTTTACAATTTTTAATGTCTTTTCCGGACTGTAGTGCAAACCTCTAGATCCGATTATACATCTAAAACGGTTTTTAAAAACACCATTGTATCTTTCTATAATATTCCTTATTTTACAGTGCTTTTCGTTAAATTTTTTCTCATAAGCTTTCGTTAGGGTTCTGTATGAAGTCATTTAATATGGTTTTAATGTATAACCAGAATCTCCTATAAAAATATTTTCGCATAGTTTTTATAAATGTTTGTTGTTTGTTAAATATTTTTAATACATATCAAGAAGCCAGGTGTTCCTCTTTCCTTTAAGGAAATTGGTTTTAAAATAGTGATCCGCTGCACTCTTGTCCCAAATGAAGGCATCATGTTTAGCCCCTGGATGCCTAGCGTCTACATATGTAATTACCGTCTTGTGGTCACAAATATAAAAATTAAAAACAACAAATTTTCATTCCTCGGTGATTCGACATTTCTTTTTTAATAAAATATTAAAAAATTGCTTACCAACAATACGTTTATGCTGTAAAAGCCTTTACGATTATAGTAAAGGTGATTTAAATTGCCTCCTGGTGATTTAATTTTTACGGGTGTCTCATCGACACAACCTACAACACCGGGTATTTCACCACTGCTTTAAAAGCTCTTTTTCACTTAATTTCCTCCTCTTAGGTTTTTTCAAGCTTTATCCATGTTGAGCACAAGTGTTCTTCAAAGATATCTAGCAATTCGCTGATAACTTTTGACACTTGAGACTTGGACATTGAGCTGGTACACTCATTTCCAATGGATACTTGATAGCCTCCTGTTGCCAGAAATGATAAAAATGTTGATAGTTTAATTGGTGCCGGAATGTATGTGTTTCGGTACGCCGGTTTCATTCTTGGGGCTGTTTCATCTTAAATCTTAAAAGTTTCTTTGCTTACGCGTAATGTAGCAATAAAACTTAGAAACAAAAATTCATTACAATCATAACATAAAATTAACTAAAAACTTACCGCTCTTCAGGAAGATCAAGTACATTTGTAGCATCTCGTAAGCTTTTCCGACTTAAACGAGTGTCCTCGTTTTCACTATCACTGGAATCATTGTTGAAGGAAATTGAACCAAACATCTTCTTTTTTATATTTCTTTTTTAAATGAATAAATACACAAAACTAATTTTTAAGACAAATTATTATTTTTTATGTAAACAAAAAACAGCTGTTTATGTCTTTTTCATATTTTATAGGGTTACCAGTTTTAAGAAAAACAAATATGATTTTGTATGAAAAAAAGTAAACAAAAAACTTAAAAAGACTTGTTGGCAATATTGTCATGTTAGACGACTTAACGATTAAGGGCCCAACTATAATGTGCATAACTTAAGCCCCAACTATAATGTGCATAAGCTAGCTTTAGCTTATTTCAAAAATTCAACGAAAAGCCTGTCAAATGCTTAGGTAACTTATCAAAGAAATTTATGTGGCTACAATGTACATATATAAATTTAGTAACTTATTTGCCACAGTTGCACATTTATGTTTTTTCGTACTTTTGCCAAAAATAATTTCTATATAAATCAACAAAATTTTAAAACTAAAAGGCTTTAAAGAAAATATTTTATATATTTAATAATATTCACAAACACATTTACATATTTTGGTTTATGTTCTAAGAAAATGTAAAAAGAAAATATTACAAATTATTTTCTGTTTTGTGTTTGTGGCCAACCGTACTAAAAAATGCAACGATGTTCATCGTTTATATGGTATACATATGTGTGTATAAATACAAATTTAATTTAAATATATTATAATTGTAATAAATTGGCCATAAAGAAAAATGTTGTTTTTTCTACATTTTTTATTGAATTAAATAATAAAAAATGTAACAATTTAGGTCTTAATTAGAAAATTTCTTTATTAATGTATAAACCAAAGCACAATCAGCTGTTTCCGTACGGAAAGTGCGATCAGTTTCGTACCTTGCATAAAGAAATGAAATTTATCGAAACTTGACGAAAAGTTATCTTATTCACATTATAGTTTACCACATATAATTTAATGTATTTGCACAGTTGTATAAGTTGGCATAAGCTAGTTTATGCACATTATAGTTGGGCCTTTAGCTTTAGCTTATGTCAAAAATCCAACGAAAAGCCTGTCAAATGCTTAGGGAACTTATTGAAGAAATTTATGTGGCTACAATGTACTTACATAAATTTAGTAACTTATTTGCCACAGTTGCACATTTATGTTTAACTCGTAGTTTTGCCAAAAATATACCCCTATCACACTGGCAAATTTTACTTTGCAAAGTTTTGATTTTATGTGAGAGAGAGGGAGAAAGCATGAAGAACAGTACAGACTTTGATGTACTCGCAAAGTTGCTTTGGTTTTCTTTCGTTGCTTATACACAGTTGTATATATTTACATATACATATAAGCACCACATACAAAACGTCCAAAAATAAGGAACGATCAAAGAGAAGAAAACAAAAATTTGTAAAAGAAAACTTTCTGTGTCTGAACACGAAACAAAGTTTAAAAGAAAATTAACAAGACTTTGTCAAAGTAAACTTTGCTAGTGTGAATTCAGTCATAATTTCTATATAAATAAACAAAATTTTAAACGAAAAGGCTTTAAAGAAGATATTTTATATATTTAATAGCATTCACATACACATTTACATATTTCGGTTCATGTTCTAAGAAAAAGTAAAAAAAAATTATTACAAGTTATTTTCTGTTTTGTGTTTGTGGCCAAAAGTACTAAAAAATGCAACGATGTTCATCGCTTATATCGTATACATATGCGTGTATAAATACAAATTTAATTTAAATATATTTGTAAAAAATTGGCCATAAAGAAAACTGTTGTTTATTCTACATTTTCTACTGAATTAAAAACTAAAAATTTAACAATTTAGGTCTTGATTAAAATTTTTCTTTATCAATGTGTAACACAAAGTACAATCAGCTGTTTCCGTACGGAAAGTGCAATCAGTTTCGTAGCTTGCATAAAGAAATTAAGCTTAACGAAACTTGACGAAAAGTTATCTTATGTACATTATAGTTTACCACATATAATTTAATGTATTTGCACAGTTGTATAAGCTTGCTTAAGTTGTTTTGTGCACATTATAATTGGGCCTTAACTCAAACTCACAAAAGCTTGACGAATGTGATGCAAAAATACATTTCATTACGTACTCGTTCGTTTGCCACACGTTCGTTTAAACTAAAGGCCCAACTATAATGTGCATAAGCTAGCTTTAGCTTATGTCAAAAATTCAACGAAAAGCCTGTCAAATGCTTAGGTAACTTATCAAAGAAATTTATGTGGCTACAATGTAAATATATAAATTTAGTTACTTATTTGCCACAGTTGCACATTTATGTTTATTTCGTACTTTTGCCAAAAATAATTTCTATATAAATCAACAAAATTTTAAAACTAAAAGGCTTTAAAGAAAATATTTTATATATTTAATAACATTACAAACACATTTACATAGTTTGGTTTATGTTCTAAGAAAATGTAAAAAAAAAATTATTACAAATTATTTTCTGTTTTGTGTTTGTGGCCAACCGTACTAAAAAATGCAACGATGTTAATCGTTTATATGGTATACATATGTGTGTATAAATACAAATTTAATTAAAAATATATTATAATTGTAAAAAATTAGCCATAAAGAAAAATGTTATTTTTTCTAACATTTTTTATTGAATTAAAAACTAAAAAATTTAACAATTTAGATCTTAATCAGAATATTTCTTTATTAATGTATAAACCAAAGCACAATCAGCTGTTTCCGTACGGAAAGTGCGATCAGTTTCGTACCTTGCATAAAGAAATGAAATTTAACGAAACTTGACGAAAAGTTATCTTATTCACATTATAGTTTACCACATATAATTTAATGTATTTGCACAGTTGTATAAGTTGGCATAAGCTAGTTTATGCACATTATAGTTGGGCCTTAACGCACGTCTTCTGGAAACACACCATTAGTTCAAACTGAGCAAGACGAGATCAAACGTGAGCAGTGAGTAAAAGCAAATAAATCTAATTTTATTATGCGTACGACAAGCACCTTTTACTCAAAAAATTGAGTCCGAGCTCAAGCTCACGTTTTATTCATGAGACCCATTGTGTTTAATCTACTTGATTGCAAAGTGCGTGTAGAGTTTTTTTTTTGCAAACATTACATTCCAGAGCTACATTGCTTTCGTACAAGAATTTTATGTTCTTTGAAAATATTTCGGTGTTGTTTTTAATAAAATGTTTATATTAATTTTATGACTACGCACAGACTCAAATTTGACTTGCGAACCTTGAAGGTGTTGCCAGCCTTCTTTCAGCTTAGTTTAGTTCACTTTATAAAATTGTTGTGACACAACTATTTTAGTAGATATTTAAAAGGGTCAATTATAAAAATATGTAAATGAAATTGTGCATATTTTTTAATTTCTATTTTTTATTTTTTAGTTTTTTTGGAGGCGCCGCAATTTAATAGCGAAACCGTTGCTGAAGGAAGCTAACATTGGAGCTCTTATATTGGAGAATCCTTTTTATGGATCTCGCAAACCAGACAATCAAGTGTAAAGTATATTTATTGTCCTTATCTTATAATGTATAGAAATCGTGTACTCTTACTTAAGCTGGATTCACTATTGATTTTCGAACTAAATTTTTGTCAGCACAACATTTTTTTTTATAAAAGTTTGACGGCTCTCTTCAAGAGAGAGAGAGAGAGAGAGAGAGAGAGAAAATATTTTATGCGAACAGCTCTCAGCTCGAATTAGTTTTATTTTATATTTTGCCCAGAAAAACCTGAACTGAGTTGCCATAACGTTAAAATTTGTGATCTCAAAGCTGATTGAGTTGCCCATTTACATAAAATTTGCACCATTTTGATTTGTATTGCAATTAAAAAATGGCCCCTAAGCAATTTGGGAATCGCCAACGTTTGTAAAAATTGGAGGCAACGTTTTCTCACATGTCAGTTTTTGGTTTGGAAAACACAAACTGCAACTTAATCCATATTAAATCTGTTGTTGTTCTTATTATTTTGGATGTAGTGAACGCTTCAATTCGAAATCCGTAATATCCAACTGGTTTCATAGAATCCTCACTTGCCAATATGAAAAAATATGAAAACAAATATTGTTAATATTATTACTTTGTTATACAAAGTTATTTACCTTAATGTTGAAGATAATCTCTTCGCTGGTGTCATATGCTCTTGGTTGCGGATGGGAATAGCTTGCTAACCAGGCCCTAATATTGTAAGTGGATCATCAAATGTTTTAGGATCCATCCGGTGAACATTTATAAAAGATTCTGGATCATTTAACCGTATGAATGGAACCACAGATCTCCTTTGCTTTAGAGTCGTTTCACTGCGACTCCTTTTTTAGTTTTCTTTAAATATTTATAGGTGCTAATACTCGTAGCAACATTTTTTATAAAACAAAATTTAACAATTACAATTTTTGCACATAAATAAGAACATAAAATCAGCTATAACACTGCCACATTACAAAACCATTGTTTACATACGGCTGCATTGATTGTCCAGACAAAATGTTCGAAATGGGTGAATCGTGTTTCAGGAAACTCTGACAAAAATAGCTTTTATCCGCACAACATTTTTGTTCGGACATCATGGGTGATTCCAGCTTTACATTCGACTTAATATAGGTTTTGTTGGTGCGAGCTTCTTTTGGTAGCATCTTATTAAATAAATAAATATTTGCATTATTTGTAATTGTTTTCCTCTTCAGTTCTTTTGTATTATTTTAAAAGAAACAGTTATGCTGGTTTCTTTTGAATAAGAGAGAAAACTAACCATAATCTGCAAAAATTCCTATATTTAGGCAAATGTAGATGAAAGCATCATTGACAGTTAACACATAAAGATTGGCATGTTTTATATGACTGTTTTGTTGATGGTTTTAATAATAACAAAAACTAGAAAACGTATTTAGACTACTGAATACAATATAAAAAAAAAATGTACAAAAATTTTAATAACGTTCAAAGACAATTTATCACAATTTGATGCGACATAATGTCCACCAAGGTAGATTAATGGCGTCCATAGACATTATACGAGGTCTGATCAAAAAATATCGATAATTTTAAATTTCTTGAGTTACGTATGTTCGATTTTCGGATTTTTTTTTTCTGTAATGTTGGTACAAAAATCTGTTATATATGTTGGCAATTTCAGCCATTTTTGATTGTCAGTTTGCTTTTGACAGATGGTGTGCTCTTCGATTTTTTACTATACGAAAAAATAAATCATAGAAACTGTATTAGGTTTTGTGTAAAAAATAAAATTAAATGCGCAAGGACATTTCAAATGATGACTGTGCCGATTGGCGAGTCTACTATGAGTCTAATTGTGGTATAACCAGTTTAAGGAAGGCCGAGATGATGTCAATGACGATGGTCGTCATTGGTCGTCATTGACATCATCGGCTGAGCACTTTAACAACCGATGAAAACATTAAAGCAGTGAAGAAAATTATTCGTGATAATCCTCGAGTCACTATCAGAGATGTTGCTGATAATGTCGACTCATGCCAAGCAAAATTTTTTCGATGTTTTAGGCATGAAACATGCGGCAGCGAACATTGTTCCAGAATTGCTAAATTTTGAGGAAAAACATCGTCGCAACGAATTATGGGTGTATGGCTACGACATTAAAACCAAAGCCCAATTATCCCATTTTTGATGCATTTTTTCGAATAGTAAAAAAATCTAAAAATACACCAAAACACTACTAACCTTTTTATCTGTCAAAAACAAACTGACAATCTAAAATGGATGATATTGCTAACGTATATAACAGACATGTACCAACATAACAGAAAAAAATGCGAAAATCGAACATACGTAACTCACGAAATTTGAAAGTAATGGTTTTTGATCTGACCTCGTACGTATATTTTACAGTAGTTTTTGTAAGAAAGATCTAATAAACTAATTTTTTATCATTGCGCCCAGGTCGGCCTTGCAGACGCTTTGAAATGCCACTATTAAAATTACTATCTAACTAAATTAAAATTAAAGGCAAAATATCAAAAATAAAGGAGAAAATCCTTGCTCCCAAAGGCACGACTAAATTTCATTTTGATACGGCAAACGGTATCACCTGCAGACCGCTTATACGAATAGTGGATTCAGACACTCAAATCCACCCAATTACAGATTCAGGAGACCTCAAAGCGTAAAAATCCATTGACATTCCGAAATCGATTTTTTACGATTACTATACTTTACGTAATTGTATTATGTAATATATGAAAAAGTAAAAAATCGAATGCAGGAATTTAAGTATATGTATAAAGCTAAACTAAAAGTTTTTTAATCTATCAATGCGGTTTGATGCGGTAGGTTGAATAAACTTTGTTTTTGCTGAACTACACTTGCATTTAATTCAAAATAAAAGAAACAACAACCAAGTAAATAAATATAAAACATAAAATGTTATGTACATAAGTTTAAAACAGTGTGTTCTCTCGTTCAAATTAGAGAAAGCAAAATTAAAATGGCTTCCTTACTTACTTACACGCATGCTGTCAACATTTTATTAATTATATGGTCACGTCTACTCTACTACCCATTCAACTATGAATATTGGTTCTTTTTCTTATTTTTACATGGGAGAGGACTTTTAAGTTAACAAACTAACTTAACAAATCGGAAATGAAAAGTTTTATGAAATAAAACATATTTAGTGAATTTTTTAAAAGTTAAAATAATAAATTAAATAAAAATCTATATTTTATGAAAAAAAAAACAATCTTTAGCAAAAAAAGACTAAAAATCTTTACAACTACTACATTTGGGCTTTACCTTATATAATATATGGGCTTATATCTCAAAATCTAAGAGTTCTTACTGGATGGGACCAATTGTTGATGAAAGCCACATATTTTGCCTCTAATTTGGTTGTTTCTTTTAAAATTATAAAAACAAAAAAGAGTGCTATATTCTGTTATGCTGAATCTTATAAACCCTTCGCTGTATGTGTAAATTTAGTTTAGTGAAGTAATTTTAATCAAAAACAAGTGAAAGTCCTGTACTCGGCTATGCCAAACCTTATATACTCTTCACCATCTATGTAAATCTAGTTTAGTGAAGTAACTCCAATCAAAAAGCAAATATTGGGGGGGACCGAGACTTAAATAAACAAATTTGGTACTGCATATATATAATATTACGTACAAATGCCATCTGCTCTTAATGGGTTAAGCACTTTTTAAAAATTTTATTATTCTTACAAAGATCTCTTCAAAACCTTTATCGTTCCATAAAATTGTTTTTTTGATTTACTTTATTGTTCCAAATGACATGAAAAAATTAGAGGTAGGCGTGGTACTTTGTCCGCTGCCTCGAAGGACATGGACCGATCCTGATACTTTCCAATAGCACTTCTTTCGGCACTATGTCTGATCGATTGACATATATTTTTTGTTGTGACAAACTTAGATATACCCTTTTTCCACTTTTATTGGTAAAGGGTATAATAATAAAAATTATTTTCTAATATCTTTGTTATCTTTTTTTTCAAAGAGGAAATACAATTTCCCGAAGAATTTAAACCAAAACTGAAACAGTAATATACTTATGTATTATAAATATGATTTTTATTAACCATAACATATTTTTAACTTTAGCAGGTGTCTCATCTTTTTTGGTCTCTAAAACAAAGGCGTTTTCATTAAGTTTTTACTTAAGGCAAGTTTTCCGTTTGACTTGATTTTGAATGGAATTTTCGGAGCACCTACAAAAATTAAAGAAACTAACGGCTACCTTGAGCAAATTTAAAAGAAAAATTAATAAAACAAAAGCAGCTCTATTTTAAGACATTAAATTAAATCATTAAAAAGATTAAATAAATAATAATAAAATAAAAAGCAGGAAAAAGAAAAAAACATATCTTAAAATAAGATTTTTTATTTGATACTTAACTATACAAAGTTATTGTTTGTTATAAACGCCAGCTAAACTAAACCTTTACTGCCTGTTTTTGTGTTTTAAATAAAAGAATCTTTAGGGTAACTAAAAAACAGAAAGTAAAATTTTAGCTCTTTGTTTTTCGTATAAATTACACAAACGAATTGTTTATTTAAAATACAGAAACCAGCAATTAGGAAGAAATTGTGTGTATTTTAATAAAAATGTTTTACGATGCTCAACAAAATTCCTTTCTAGACTTTACACGACTAAATCCTTCTTGATTTGAAGATGGAGCGGCAGCTAAATTGCTTGCTGATTGTCTTGTAAGTTTTTTATGACTAAGCCACGGTTTCCACCGGATTGTTGATCTGTTAGGGAGGAATCTCTAACAGTTATCGATTTGACACTTGTAAAAACTTGAGTTTCTAGGAAATGTAATGCTTTCATAACAACACCCCTTTTCGGGTTATAATGCGTTTTTTTGTGATGTGATTGTGGTGATTAATCAGGTGTATCCGAATTAAAAGGTTAATTGTTGTTCTCGTATTCGGTCTTTAGTCCATCTGAAAATTTAACGTGATTCTGGAAAAAGTAAATCCATGGATCCACTAGATAACAATAACACAAGTCATTTTATTAATAAAAATTATTCAGGACAAATAGAGAACAAAAGATATTCCTTGTAGGTACCAAATTATTAGGTTTAATTTATCAAAAATTTATATAGGAAGTTTTCATTTTAAAACATCAAATTAGCGCTTTCTTAGTTCCTCTCTATTCTCTCTCAATTGGTCAACTTGACGCTCCAATCTGAAGTTAACTTAGCCTACATTATTAGACGTTTGCCTAAAAGTATAAATTTTAAATGTTTTTAAGAGGACTTAAATTACTGTAACAATAAAATAATAACTTATTAATTCTGCAAAAAACCTACCCTTATTTTTATCCTGTAAAAAAACGTTTAATGTATACTTAAGAGCTCCCAGCTGTTGTTTTTAGTACAAAAAACGGTAGCCCAAACAACATTTTTCAGGCTAATGCTTTAATTTATTGAATTATTTTATTATTAATAAATATACTGTTTTATATAAAGGTTAGAAATTGATTTCAAATAAATTCATTGCGGCTGATAACATATGACGAAGTTATTTTTATGCATTTTATTTTCAAAATTCACTGCCTTTTCGGTCTTTAATTTTTAAATTTATTGTTTAAAATTTATTTTTACAGCGAACATATTTATAATAATATAAATTCTGAAAGTCTGCTAGCTACGGTTGAAAAACTAAAGCTATATAAGTGAAAATCACGTCAATACTTGGACACCCTTTAATTTAAAGTTTTGTTAGTCCTACTTGTTGCCTCAGCGCAAAAGCCATAAATCGGCAAACAGTTTTAGTTACACAAGGTAATGGGTTTTGAAGTTAGGTATAACATGAACTAGTTTTTAGATTGCTAATGTAAATACATTGCTAATTTTAATGAACTATAAATTTATTTCTTATATAAAAGTTTGCTTCAAATTTTTTCTTAACAAAACCCGAAATATATAAAAAAAAAATATCGAAAAAAAACCATTTGCATAGTTTTCCATAGTACCCAGAAGGTACTATGCGATGTGCGTTGCCAATTATTTTTTATGGCTGGCTTCAGGAAAACATGCTAAACGAATAACACATGTATATCCAGTTAGAGGCAATATATATATATATATATATATATATATATATATATATATATATATATATATATATATATATATATATATATATATATATATATATAAAATTAAAGTTGTTTCTGGATGGGACCAATTGTGGATGAAATCCATATATATATATATATATATTGTGGATGAAATCCATATATATATATATATATATATATATATATATGGATTTCATCCACAATTGGTCCCATCCAGAAACAACTTTAATTTTTTGCGACAGAAGCCCATATGTAGTATGAGTGAAAGTTGAATATTTCTTTTTGGTAATACTTTGTTCAAGAAAATATACTCAACGAATAACACATTATATATATATATATATATATATATATATATATATATATATATATATATATATATATATATATATATATATAAATTGTTTTTGTTTTAAATGTAACATAACACGATCCAAAATATAACATATGTATTAATAGCTACTATAATTAAACAATTGTAATTGTAAGGAAATCCATATAAAAATATATTTAAATAAATACTAATTAATTCATTGAAATATAAAATAAAATACAGTATTTAGTGTTTGATGCGAATGGCTTATCATTTAAATTTAACAAAAAAAAAAAAAAATAGGTACGTATTTTGTTTTTGGATTTCACAAAAAAATTATGAGATTCTTTACTTCCACTTTTCCAAGACGATTTGCATTGAACACTGAACTCCACTGATATGTTCATAAGTGCAAAGAAATATTTTTAAACAACACAAATTCTTGTTTTCTAGATTTCTAGTCTGTTTCTAGTTTTATTTTTATTTATTTGCGAACACATTCGTTCTACGTTAGATGTTGCAACAGGTACCGATTACATATACATATTCTAATTTTTTAAAAGAGTAAAAACCAAATTTCCATTACCACGTTTTATTTTAAAAATGATTGTCCAAAAATGTTCAATATACAACATAAGCAGGAAATGCACTTCTAAGAAAGTCATAATCAAAATCAATATTTTTTAAAAGAGATTTGCAAAGTGCAATGTAAAAATTGAAATAGTTGTTTCTATAATCATTTTTTTTACCCTCAAGTAAAATGTGCGATATTTCTTTAATCCTGGTAGTTAAAAATATTAAAATAGATTTTTAAGTAAAATGATTTTAAATTGTAAAAAACTGTTAACAAATTGTGAAAAAACATATTTTTTTAACAAAAAACTGAAAAACTTAATAAGGCGTGGAATAACTGTAAAAACAAGATAAATCTGCACTTTTGGCAAAGCTGCAAGTAATTTACCATTTAAGTTTAAACGTCTCCAATTTTTTGTTCGCCTTGCATTCGCAATGGCGATTAATAAATGACAATCGCTTTACCACGGTCAATTATATGTTGCATTCTCTCTCCCAACAGAAAAACAAAAAAATTTTTTACTATCAAGCTTTAAAATTAATTATATGCTTATCTTTTATGTTTGTTTACTTTTTTTAAAAAAATTTACTTAAGCAATAAATTGAGAAAAATTTGTGTTGTTTATTCTTTGTTCTGAAATTTTTATATTTTAATCTCTAACTCCATATGAAATATTAATAAATTAGCAATTAGCTTCCGAGCGAACCCGGGTACTACAGCTAGTTTAATATAAAATTAAAATTAAATTTAGTGATTTTACTAATTGTTAGATAATTTAAAATAACATTGCTGAAGTTTACTCTTTAATTCATGAGAAATTACAAAATGTTTCTCGCTTCATGCTTAGAAGCAGCAAAATGTTTCTGGCAACAACTGTAAAATAATATGAGCTGTAAAATAATAATAATAATAGGGCGGACAAAATAATCAGGTAATAAGAAAAACATTAAGACAAAATAACAACTTTGAATTTGAAAATTAAAAAACTTTATTTTATTTTCGACAAAGTTCTGTTAAACATTTACAAGAAATTTTAGTATGCGGTTGTGCCTGAATTTTGATTATTTTTTTTTTTTTGTGTATTTATGTCTAGATGGGGAAAAACTTACTGATAAATTTTAAGCTGATGGGAATGTGAGAAAAGATAGATACAATTTAAAATAATGATAACATACCAAATTAAAAAAAAAAAAGTTGGCTGACCTGACTTGCACTTCGTATTTTAGACATACTTTCTATGGCAACCTGAAATTCAGGCTCTTTATTCTTTCGACAATTGTTAGTTGCTTTTTATGCATTAAACATTGTGAACGCCTTTTGAAATGTCCTTTTATTTATAACACAGCACATTTTCAAAAATCGGAAAAGATTATGGTAGTAAGAGAAAAACCCTATTTGGGTCTTAATTATTAGCCTAGGTTTATTTTTCAATTTATATTAAGTTTTCGACTGGGAGGGCGATTTTGGTACATTTTTTAAAGAACTTTTAAATCTTAATTAGATCTAAAAATTTTGCCTCAAGACAAAACATCAACATCTTATCCAAAACAGCAAAACTGTAAAAACGTAAAATTTTGTTATATTATTCTATGGTTTTGCACATTTATTTCAGAAATTGCTATAAACTCGAACAGACAATATATAACAAAAAAAAAAGATAGCTAAAAGCAAAATAAAAAACTCTTCTCAACAAGCAGGTTTCATTTGATGACTCCTTTATATAGTTGTAGCTCTACATAGTCATCAAAAATTCAATGAAGAACCAAAGTAAAGTAATTTCTTTCAATTGTATGTATATAGAAATTAAAATGCTATAATGAATATTTTTGGAGCGCTTTGTGTTTTTTATTGAGACATGTCGCAGCGAACGAAAAATAGGAACAACGTATTTCATTACATTAAGAAAATTTTTTCAAGACTCAGGGATCAAAAAATTAAAGCCGGCAATGTACTTTTTAACTAATCTCTTCAAATTTTTATTTATATTTTGTGAACTTTTTCCTAAAACAGGTGTACTTAATGATCCAAACATTTAAAAGTTTACACGGAAACGACTTGATTGCTGTTAAACATGAAATTAATACTGGCGAAGCGAGGCCTATAAAACAAGCACCCAGAAGTGTTCCCCTAGCAAAACGAAATGAGGTCAAAGAACTTGTCAGCGAAATGGAAAGGAACGGAGTCATTGAGCCATCCTCGAGGAAGGACGGCAGTACCAGGTTATGCGTTGACTACAGGAAGCTCAATGATATCACCAAGAAAGACAGTTATCCGTTGCCTAGAATTGACGATACCTTAGACACTTTGGCTGGAACGGAATGGTTCTCTACCTTGGACTTGCAGAGCGGCTATTGGCAAGTAGAGATAGCTGATAAAGACAAGGAGAAAACTGCCTTTAGCGCAAGTGGTGGTTTATGGCAGTTCAAGGTGATGCCATTCGGGCTCTGCAATGCTCCAGCTACTTTTGAGCGTTTAACGGAGCGTGTACTTAAGGGTCTCAATTGGAAGACGTGCTTAGTGTATCTGGATGACATAATCGTGATTGGGGAGACTTTTGATGAACACCTCAAAAACCTGGATGAAGTTCACAAGTTTAAGAAATGTGCTTTGTTTCAAAAGGATGTCAAATACCTGGGGCATTGTGGCTTCGTGTGGCGGCAGAGGGCGTGTCAACTGATGAAGACAAAGTACTGGCAGTAAGGACCTGGCCTCGCCCACAAAATCTTCATGAGCTGCGTAGTTTCCTGGGGCTTTGCCCATACTACAGGAGGTTTGTGCCAAACTTTGCTCAAGTGGCTTCTAGCTTGCCTGAGTTGACCAGGAAGTCGCAACTATACCACTGGAGTGAAGCAGCGAAAAAACTTTTCCAGGAGGCTAAGAAACTTTTGTGTACAGCACCAGTTATCGCCTATCCAATAGCGGGACAAAAATTCATATTGGACACGGATGCAACTGGCTATGGAATAGGTGGAGTGCTTTTTCAGGAGATTAATGGAACAGAAAAGGTCATTGGCTATTACAGCAGGGTGCTCTCCAAGCCCGAAAGAAATTACTGCGTTACATGACGGGAGCTCTTAGCAGTGCTGGAGTGTATTAAACAATACCAAAAGTACTTATATGGTCAACATTTTATCTTAAGGACGGACCATTCTGCATTACGTTGGTTGATGCAATTTAAGAATCCTGAGGCCAGCTTGCATGCTGGGTTGAACGCCTGCAGATATATGACTTTAGCATTGTGCATAGAAAAGGTGGAAAGCACAATAATGCTGATGCCTTGTCAAGACGACCATGCAATATAGAGTGCAAGCACTGCACAAAAGTAGAGAAAAAGGAGTGCGTTATTGATGTGCGGCTTACCCAAATTGGGTCAAGGGAAGACTGGTCGAAGGCCCAGAATGACGACCCAATTTTGGAAAGAATTATATTGGCTAAGCAAAATAACAGGAGATCGGATCATAATGAAATATCGGTAGAGAGCCAACTAGCTAAGTCGTACTGGGCTCAGTGGAAAAGTCTGAAAGTCGAAAATGGCTGCTTGTATCGATCTTGGGAAAGTACGGATGGCAAAACTACAACGGATTTAATTGCCGTGCCAACTTCTGAGAAAAATGAGATACTTAAGCAGTTTCATAACGGTCCTAGCGGCAGCGATATGGGTAAAACAAAAACTCTGGAAAAGATAAAGCAGAGATTTTACTGGGTGGGCTGCCAACAATACGTAGCCGATTGGATAGCTAATTGTGAACAGTGCATAACGGCCAAGGTTCCTGTAAGAAAAAGTCATGGCAAACTTCAACAGTACAACGCATGTGCTCCCTTTGAGCGGATAGGTATTGATATCAGAGGTCCATTCCCTGTCAGTGATGCTGCAAACCGATATGTATTAGTGATAATGGATTGTTTTAGCAATATGCCAATCCCAACCTAGAATCCATAACAGTGGTAGACGCCCTTATGAACAATTGGGTGTGTCGGTACGGTGTTCCACTAGAACTACATTCAGACCAGGGACGAAATTTTGACTCAGCTATATTCAAAGAGATGTGTGACGTTAACGGTATTAAAAAGGCAAGAACTACACCTCTGCATCCACAGTCTGATGGCATGGTGAAAAGATTCAATCGTACCCTAGAGGAATATCTCAGAAAAGTGGTCAGTACACACCAAAGGGATTGGGATGAGCATATACCCAAATTTCTACTAGCGTACCGGGCAGCTGTACACAATTCAACCTCACGCAGTGCAGCAAAAATCTTGTTCGGGTCAGAACTAAAACTGCCAGCAGATTTAGAATTTGGTGTCAAACCTGGACCAGCGAAGACAATGGAAACATTCTTCAGGCACAGGAAGACCTGCATGAGCTTCATGAGTTTGTCCGTAACCTTATTAAAATGACCAGCGATAAGATGAAGGCCAGATATGATCGAGCAGCAACCACGATGGCGGTAGAAATTCTCGAATATTCAAGAACGCCTAAAAATAGGGTATATAAAAGCAACGCCAATACGTGCTTTTTTGATTGGAGTTACTTCACTAAACTAGTTTTATATATGTAGATGGTGAAGGGTATATAAGATTCAACATAGCCGATTATAGCACTCTTACTTGTTTTATTTTATCTCATGGATAAATTTTTAGAACTGACTAAGAGAAAAAAATTTGCTGAAGAGAAACAAGCAATACAGGGAATAGTTCACGAGATATAGACTCAAAAATTAGTATACGTTTTTTTTTTAATTGTATTAAAATCCACGCCCAGTCGAAATATTAATTAAAAAACCGTACCTAATAACTCAAAACCCAGCTATGGGAAAAGAGGATATTTTTTTTTGTCTTGGTATTACTGAGCGACTAAGACACGCAAATCTGTTTGGCGGCCAATGTTTACACGGCCAAGGTCTGCCAATTGTGTTTGAGCTTTCAGAAAATAAACGCAGTGATTGCGAACAAGCTTTTTCCAAAAACTAAAGTTCTTATTACACTTCTGTCTTTATTTATACAAAAATCTTTAGCTTTCTAATTTAGAATTTATTTTCATGGTCAATAATTGCATTCAACTGCTGTGTAGAATGCAATGATCGATAGGGAAAGAACGTACCTGTGTATTATTGCAGTGCATGCAAAAAAAAAATTAAAAAGAACATTTAAAAGTATGATGTTTGCTACAATCTAATTTTATAGTATATTTATGTATATGCTACACCCTCACTCCTTAGAGAAAAAAAATATATAATTTAATTTAATTTTTTTTTTAGCTTACTACCGGCTTGTAAAATTTCTTATTTTGTTATTATTATGTACATGTTTTCTTCTGATTTTATATTCTATTATTGAATTAACACCTTGGCGTTCTAGTATTTTATAAGGACCTTTGTACGGGCTATTTAGTTTAGTTCCTGTATGGTTTCTTAAATAAACTAAGTCTCCTACGTTAAAATCTGATATCTTAGAAAATTTATCGTAATGTTCTTTATTTCTTTTTTCTGACTCAACTAAAAGTTTATTTGCATTTTCATGCGCTCATTTTTTAAATCATAAAAATTATAAATCAGTTTATTAAAATATATATTATTCGGTAAATTCTCTAGTTTACCAATATTAATTCAAATGGCGTATATTTTGTGCTTATGTGTGGGGTTGTGTTGTATGAGAATGTGTAATATGGTAATCTTTTATGTCATTCCGTGTTTTCAGTGCAGCACAAAAGGTATTCCTTTAATCGTCTGTGATTTCTTTCTATTCCACCTAAAGATTTGTGATGGTACGGAGTTGATGTAATTTGTTCGATATTGAATAGCGTACAGATTTCTGAAATCGTTTGATTAACAAACTCTGCACCCATATCTGTTTTCATTATTTTAAAGTGGCCATATTTTAGAACGAATTTTTCTACTATGGTCCTTGCAACCTCTTATGATTCTTTAGAAGTCATCGGAAAAGCTTCAATATATTTAGTCAAACCACATTGCAGGGTTAAAATATATCTGAAATCATTTGATGGGCGTAATGGGCCTACTATGTCTATTGACACAATTTGAAATGGCCGAGAAGGCATATCAGTGATAACCATTTTTTCTTCATTATGCATAACTGTTTTATTTCTTTGCATATTTCGCATTTTTTTTATAAACTTTTTAACCATTTTGTTCATGCGTTTCCAGACATAAAGTTGTTTTAATTTGACTATAGTTCTATTTACTCCGGTGTGATCTCCGAGTAAAGACAGATGCTTTTCTTTGATAAGACGTAACTGATCAGGTTCGTTGTTATTGATTGTGAGGGATCAAATAATATAATTTGAATAGGAGTACTCATTCCTTTCTTTACTTGGTTTTGCATTATTTTATCATATAACCTTTTTACGTCAAGTAGCTTCATATTTTTAAATAATAAGTCTTTCTTTGAAAGAGATATCTAATTATGCCATTACTTTGTAGTAGTGATATCAGTTTTTCCCAAACTTGGCCTGTACAGTATGGTTTATCGACTGATTCAACTAGAATATTGTTGTTATTTATTGTTTCCCACAGCGGCGAGTATTTTGGAGTAACCTAATATACATGGCTTAATTAATATAAATAAATTTACTTCAAATAGATGTCTTTAAGTGATAAGTTTTTTAGTGGCACATGACACTCGTTTGGCTATTTAAAGAATGCCTTTAAATAATTAAATCTTTCATATTGGTGTGGTTTAAAAGAATTAAATCATATTATGCTACACCTCCACATTTCGCAAAAATGTTCATATAACGATAGTTTTATGGACATTCTTTTACAAAATGTCTTTATTTTATAAGAAAAATTAAAAATAAGGTTTATGATCTTAACTATTAAATTGTTATTTTTACTTTGTATTTGCTTATTAACAATCGCGATTGTTTAACTAAAGGTTTTTTACTATGTATTATTTGTTATAATATAGCTTAAGTCTATTCTTATGTACTATTTGTTTTTTATTGTTTTTCTTTTCAACTATAGTAACATTATTTCTTACGTCTATGTTCTTAATTTCAAATGGTCCCTTGTAGTTTGGTTCTACTTTGTGACCTGCTTCATTTCTAAGTAAAACTAAATCTCTAAAATATTTTAATCGTAATTTTGGTTTTGCTTAATTTTATTCCTATATAATAATTGTTGTGCCCTCTTATATGCCACTTCTAATCTATATTTTGCCTCTTTGGCATAATTGTCTGTATTATATAACGGGCTTATTTTATCAATTTTATTAAATTGTTCGAACTTGTTAGGAAATTTTGAAAAAACTAGCTCATATGGACAGTAATTGTGAACTGTTGATGGTGTTGTATTAAAACAATTCGTAAAATATTTTAACCATTCGTCCCAATCTGTCTTGTCAACCTTAATGTAAGAGCGCACGTACTCATTAAAAGTTCTGTGGCTTCTTTCTATTGTTCCTAACTTTTGGTGATGATATGCAGTGGAAGTTATTTTTTCTATCTTTAAAAATTTACAAATTTCTTGTAATGTTTCATTTGTATACTCAGTGCCCATGTCCGAAATGAACGTCTTCATTGGACCGTAGGTGAGTATGAAATTTTCAAAAATTGCTTTAGCGACTGTTTTAGCGCTTTTGTCTTGTATTGGTATAGTAACTAAGTATTTAGTTAAGTCACATATTAGTGTTACAGCATATTCATTTCCGTAAATTGATTTTGGAAATGGTATCTACATACACCGTGTTAAATGGTTTATCTGGTGTTTCTGTAATAGTCATTGGACTCTAAGTGTTTTGTTGTTTTTGATGTTTGACATTTATGACATGATTTTACATAATTTGATATATCTTTAGACATATTTCTCCAACAATAATATCTTTTTATTTTTTCTATTGTTCCATAAATCCACAATGTCTTCCTTCTATGGGATCATCGTGATATTTCAGCATTATTTTGAGAATTGCCTTGGCATTCTTACTATCAATTTGGGTCACCTCATTTAGTAGCGCTACTTTAATATTCTTTAATATTTTACTGGCTATAATTTTAAATTCATTAATTGCGATAAATTCAAAAATTTTCTCACTAGGTGCCACTTGTAACTTATTTTTATTGTGTTTACCGGCCACATATACGAGCCTAGGGAGAAATTGTCCTAAGTCAAAGTTCCCTTTAGTAAACAAATCATTAATTTGTATATAAGTTACTATAGATTTTCCTCGTTTGATGTAGCATCTTCCGGGGAAAATCTTAAGTTTATAATATATTCTGACGTCAGTGTTAATTAATAGTACATATATACTGGGCTCATTATTATGCTGATTATTAACACTATTTCTATTATTTCTGTTTTCTTTTTCATCGGTCATCGATCTAGTCGTGACTCTTAATATAGAACAAATTTTAATATTCATGTCTTTTAGGTCATTTATGCTTATTCTTGAAAGTGCGTCGGCAACATAATTATCATTTCTTAAGTGCTCATTTTTTAATTAGTTTTCAGATTCCGATTTTTTATTGGGTTGCAGTTGTATTATTTTAAAATAAAAATAAAAGAAAAATACTTTACAAATGAAACCAATAAAATAAAAATAAAATATTTTACATATATAAACCAAAGTAGTACTAGTAGTGTTGAAGAACAATAATAATAATATATAAGAGTGGTTTGTTTGCGTTGGTCGTCATCATTAGTAAAACGTGGGTACATTGCTATGGTCTTGATCATTGGTCATCATCGTTGGAATCGTCATCAGAATTATCGTCGTCTGAGACATCAGAATTATCATCATCTGAGTTATCATCGTCATTAGATGATGATGTGAAATCACTATCAGAATCCGTATAATTATTGTTATTATTTTGTAGTTGTTGGTTGATGTTATTGTTGTTGTTGCTGCTATTGTTTTCGCTTATCAGTATGAGATAAATTTGCAGCAGATATTGGGTGTTGTTCCTGCATGATAGCGATTGTAGGGATCTTGATGATATTGCAACGATCTTCCTTCTTCATCGCCGTCGTCATTATCATCAACCATTTGTGAAGTCGTGTGTTATAATCTTCTTGGTAGAAAAGGCAATTATTAATTTTAAAATAGAGATCCAACTAAGCTTAAGCTCTGTGTGTTGGATCCTATTATCCTTTTATTCAAAATAAGGATAAGCAATATTTGCTATATTTTCCTTATTATGAAATTGGCAGGATCGTCATAAAACCAATAAATAAAAAAAGATTAAATATTTGTTTTGGTTTTTATAATAAATCTTTATTGAAGGCAAGTTAGGAGGAGTTGCTTTCAGTCTTGCTCTAGAATTGAGATTAATTTGTTTTTGAAATTAGTTCAGCTTATATACTACTTATGAGAAGATTCTAGATTTTAATTTCACATGGTTTTTCATTAACAGTGTGGGAATGTTTTTAGGAATTTAAATGTAATTAGATTTTTCTTTAAATTATTTATTGTTTCCCACAAAGAAAGAAAGGGTGTGAAATGTTGTATTGCCCAGTGAATTGCTAAGAGTTCTTTCTCAATTATTGGCTTATTTAATTCATGTCTAGGTAAAGATCTACTTGCGTATGCAATTGGAAGATCGGAACCTATCTTCCCTTGAGAAAGTACTGAGCCAATAGCATGATTTGAAGCGTCTGTTGTTAAAATGAATTCTTTTTACATATTTGGGTATTGCAGTATTGGAGGATTTGCTAACGATTGTTTTAAGTGTTTAAATGAACATTCGCATTCATTGGTCCACTTGAATTCTACATTATTTTTTAAAAGATTATTTAAAGGTTTTGCTATTTAAGTTTTGAATAAACTTCCTATAGTAATTGCAAAATGTAAAGAATCGTCTAACTTCGTCCGTGTTTGGGGCGTTAGAAAATTCTTCACTTCCACTTTTCCAAGACGATTTGCATTGAACACTGAACTCCGCTGATATTTTCATATATCAATAAGTGCAAAGAAATATTTTTAAATAACATAAATTCTTGTTTTCTAGAATTCTTGTTTTTAAGATTTCTAGTCTGTTCCTTGTTTTATTTGTATTTATTTGCAAACACATTCGTTCTACGTTAGCTGTTGCAACAGGTACCGATTACATATACATATACTAACTTTTTTAAAAGAGTGAAAGCCAAATTTCCATTACCACGTTTTGTTTTAAAAATGACTGCCCAAAAATGTTCAATATATAACATAAGCAGGAAATATACTTCTAAGAAAGTCATAATCCAAATCAATATTTTTTAAAAGAGATTTACAAAGTGCAATGGAAAAATTGAAACAGTTGTTTCTAAAATTATTACTTATTTTATTATATATATATATATATATATATATATATATATATGTATACTACCCTGCCAACATGAGTTTCGTACGGATTTAAAATATTCGATATGTTTACGTTACATTTCATGCACTGTAAAAAATTTATTGTTTTTTCTCTGTATTTTGGAAAACAGCAGCAAGGATGGACGCAAAGGCAGTGGAACTCAATTATTTTTATTGACAAGTCCAAGTTTAAACTGTCTGTAGGGGATACCCGAAGTAAGGTTAAATGAACTAAAAGTGAAGCTTACCACAAAGATTGCCTTAAACGCACAGTAAAGTTTCCCGGTAGCGTTATGATATGGGGCTGCATTTCAGCCAAGGGCTTAGGAAACTTATGTTTTATTGAGTCAACTCTAAATGCCACTCGTTACATTGACAAAAGAGTCACAGCAGTAGTTATGGCCAGAGGTGATGTTACTAAATATTAAAGTGAAATATTATACAGTACGAAACTAAAGTGGCCACAATTAGTGCCTTAGTACATTTAGTTGTTTGAAAATTTTTATTTTTTTTAGAAGTAAGCAAATAAAATGAAGATTGTTTTTGTTATTTTATTAAAAAAAATATGTTTTAAAAACTTGCAATTTTTTTTAATTAATTAAGTGCTGATCAAAATAAACAGGTTCATCTTTCATTTACGAACATATTATCAGAGAGTACGAAGTTGGCAGAGTAGTATATACCCAATTAAAGGAAAAACAGGAATAACTCTTACTTTTCGGGATATAAGACCATATACATATGGTGAATTTAAACTTGGCAGCATTCAATTTTATTAAAAGCATGGGAGCATTTTTATATCGACACCTCAGAATGGTTTTGGTCCTATAGCCAGTTAAAAAAATATTTAAGTATGGAATATATACTTGAATATACTAAAATGTATAGGTTTAATTAATATTGTTTTACCCCTAACAGTAATGTTTAGAGTATGAAGCAATATTGTACAAAACATGAAAATAAACAAAATCATTACATATATACTGCCATATTCATAAAAATTAAACCATCTTTGAAATACATATGTTTTATGATAAATTTTCAACACAAATGTGTCCTAAAATACGTTTAAAATCTATTTTAATATTTTATGAATACGGCAGTTAAAATTTAAGTAAGAACCGCAAGAAAAAGAGCAATTCTCTCTTCATAATGAGTCAAAATTTTAGTCTCTTGCATTTAGTTTATCTTCTCGGCCGCATGTTCTCTTTTACGTAAAATTCAATAATTACTCTTAATTTCGTAATGCCGATTAAATTGTTGTTATTTGCAATCATGGCTGCCAATTTAGCCATTTCCGGCTAGATCTAGACTTTTTCTCATCTAGCTACAGAAAGATGGCTAAATGCAATCTAGCCACAAGATTTAGCAATTTTTTTTAGTCTAGATTTCTTGTTACGAAATACACAACTATGTTTTTCATTAATAGCTAAATATACTTAATAATTATTGTAACAGGAAGGAATAAAAGAAAAAACTATTGACCAATAGTAATAACAAAAACTTAATAAAATATGTTCATATTGATAATAGCGGCTGTTTTTTTTAGATTTGTGTTGTGTTTTTTTTTATTTTATTTTTTACATTTGTAATTAAAATATTATTAGCAATTTAAGTAATTTAAAATGTGTGGAGTTAAAATAAGTTAGTGAATTTTTATTTGTTTGTAATACATGTACTTTCATTTAGTAAAACATTTGGCATTCAAATGAAAATTGAAAATGTGAAAATTAATGCAAAAGGTTTAGGAAGTTGATACTATTTATGTATTTTGCACTTAATTTTTTCTAAATTTGATGCTAGAAACAATAAGATAAATCTTAAATAACATTTTAAATTCTGACAAATTGGCAACACTATAATAATCTTTGAAAACAAGTGATTTGAAATCACTTTGACAAAAAGTGATTTGTGGAATATACCTGATAGTTATAGATTAAAAATTAAATTTTCAAGTTCATTTATTAAATCTCATTCAACCATTTAATTATATTTTAAAATATCGTGTAAAAATGTTAACCCTCAGTTTAATAAGATGGAGCCAATGTTGAAATTCATACTTCCTACACTACTTCTAATACATATATATTTAATGTTTAATAAATATAATCAAATAACTCGATATTTAAGGCTTAGTAGTTTAACGATTTGTAGACATTTTTTAATCTCAACCTAGCCATTTCATACCCTTAAACGTTGGCAACCTTGTTTGCAATTAATTCGTTTAGCGGGTTACATATGTCTTAACATAATTCGTTCTGTTAACTTATTAACACATAACAATGAATAATAATTAACCGACTGTAAATCGCCTGCTAGCATTGGTAGTTACAGTTTTTTTAAAGGTTCATTTTCAGAATTATACGTATTGTTTTGAATTTTAAGCGATAATGATGTGAATATATAATTTTTAAAAATTGTTCGTTCAAACAGTGCTTCCTTTCAGAATGATTAATATGATCGTTTAAAATTGCTACCGTAACGTAGAGAAAAAAAAATAGGGAGTCTGTAATAAAACCTTGTAATGGGACTGTGGCTGTTTAGGCCGGGGACGAACCCTGCGTTGTCGCGGCTGCAAGCATAATAAAGGTTCCCATAGTCCTATCTCTATATTATCTATTTTTTCTAAAGGAAATTTACTTTTAGTACGTTCCTGCTTGATTTAAGTGGCCGATAGGACAAAAATCATTCTCGGCTCTACAAACTTTTGCTTTTACATATTGTAGTAGATTACATTACAAACATTTTTGTTACCTTTTTGAGTAATTTAATTTCGAATATGCTGACCGCTTAATACTTAAGAATCGTTTGAAATAAATTCTCGTTCGTTCATAAAAAATATATGTTTATTCAATGTCGAGATTACCAGGAAATTCGTTCAAAGCGAATAACTACCAAGGTGTAGTTTGGATTTCAAGAGATTTTCAGGTGGAGATTATATAGAGGAATTGTAGTTCAGTATAAGAAGCAGAAAGCTCCCTTCCACCGTTCATATGTATTTTAAAGATTTAATGAAAAAATAAAAATTGTAAACAATTTTTGCATATAAGCAATATGCACATGCAAATAAGCAAATGCAACACCAATACGAAAACTTATTATTCGGAATCCTTTTTATAGAAAAATAAAAATAGTTACTGAATGTTTGCTGTGTTTTTGTATAACACATTTTTAGTTTTTATTGTCTTTTTGTTTTATTGATCCAATGGAGTTCGCATTTTATCAATTTGGCTTTGAATATAAGACTCTTAGGTTTTCAATCCAAAATTTGGGTAAACTCCACTGATGAGCTATATGAACAGCAGCGAAATGGCCATGTGGATATGCTTTCCCCGTAATACATTTCATTTTGTAGTTAAAAAATTTTTTTTTTATGAAAATATTGTTACGTTTTCCCTTTTAAAGCAAACGTAAGATTCTTCTGATTGCAAATACTGATTGTGGCTCACTGTAAATTTCGTATTCTTACTTTATGGCTTTCTCTGGCTATACTTCTTGATCCTACCGGTCTTGTGAACCCTTGGTCTCGTATTTACTAAACATGCGTTATTATTATAAACGCAGCCATCCACACTACACTATACTGTGTTACTCCGGCGTGACATGAACTACTCGATGGCTGGTTTAGTAACCTTAACCATCCCCGCGCTAACCGCTATTGCTCTTACTTTTTATTATTAAGGGCTTCTTGACAATTATCTGTTGCTCTCATATTAAATTTGACGTCTCCCTTAAATATCTGCCATGGCTTTACACAATAATCGTTGCTTTTATATACCCTATTTTAGACGTTCTTGAATATTCGAGAATTTCTACCGCCATCTGCGGTGCCATTTTTATCTAAGACACATTATGTGAGCATTGTTATTTACTTCTAGAACCTTCAACTATTATTTGAAAATACATGTTGTGTATTTTTATTTAGTTATACAATGCAGGTGTGTGTATGGTTGTGTATTGTGTTTGTTCATTTATCGCTTTGTGTTAGTTGTTTTTGTTTTGTAATAAAGATGTTTTGTAGAAACTTCTAGCTTTGAAAACAAACACAATAGGCCATTTCGTTTCACTTCCTTGGTCTCAATTATTTTTACATCTTTTTATGATTTTAATAAAGCATCTTTGTAACAATATCATGAAATATTCATATTTGAAGGAATCAAGCACGATTATAGTAAATTAACATAAAAAAGATTCCAAACAATAAATTTTCTTATTAATTTAAATTACTTTCAAAATTTCTTATATATGTATTGGCTATTTATAAATTTTGTTTATTGAGTTCAAATAAAGCTCTGGCCATTTATGTTAAGCTATTCATAAATTAAGCAATATCTATCTATAATTACAACGAAAAAACAAAAACACAAAAACAAGGATTCTTTCTTAATTAAATTTAATATTAATGCTACTATTCTCATTGAATAACTTTTTCTAAAATTCGCTATCAATTCGATGGTACAATTTAAATTTTTGGATGTGTGCAAAACTTTAAGGCAGTGATTCTCAACCACTATACCGCGGCACTTTTGTGTGCCACGAAATTTTAAAAATGTGCCGCTAAATTTTGGATATATATAAAAATTTTTACATTATTAAATAATATGAATTACAAAAACTGGGTTGTCAATAATACTGTGGTGTCAGCAAATATAATTAATGCGACATAAAGCTTTTTGCGACCGAATGACTTAGATGTTTGTAATGTAAAATCGGCGAAAGAAAATATCAACTAATGTATTCAAACAGGAGCTATGTCAGGTGTTATTTTTAATGTAAGTTTGTGACAATACGAGTACTAGCTTTTGTACGTTACATAGTATCACTTTGCTTTCTAAAAATCAAGATTTTTTTAAATCATTTAGAAAAATAAATTAATTAATTTTTGATTAACATTAGGTGCGATAAACCACTAATAGCCAAAAAAGCTTTAAACATATTATAACAATTTTCTACATAGTATGTTTGTGAATTTGGATTTTTAGTATTACCAAAATTAAAACTAAATAAAAATGGAAAAAGATTATTAAATATAGAAGACGATATAAATAAACGTGACATTAGTATCGTGCTAATATAAATGAAATTATCAAAAAACATCAAGCTCAAATTTCGCAGCAAATGAATTTTTATTATTAACTTGTAGTTAATCCTTTAAAAATGTACGTTCTTTTTTCACATTATTATCATAAACAATTTTACGCAGTGTGTTATAGGAGGTAAGTAAATAATTATAAGACTTATCTTTTTCTTTCTGTGCCGCCCAACTTTGAAATCGTTAAAAGTGTGCCGTAGCCAAAAAAATGGTTGAGAATCACTGCTTTAATCTGTATTTTTATTTCCATAGTAATTTTGTAGTAGAAGCTCTCTTTTAATTCAATAACCAAAGAGTAAGTCGGTTTTTACAACTTTTCAGAAAGTGATGCTAAGTTAAAATACAAACCGATTGTAATTTTGGTATCGTTATGCCCGTAATTTCAACTGATAGATAACTGTGAGTGTTTATCCCTATTAGTTATTTTTACCTTGCCGATAAAATGAATTTGGTAATTTTATCGTTTTTTAACCTACGTGTATCTACCGACTGCATTTGATAAAAAAAAGTGGTAACACTGGTATTTGACATTTATTTTACAACAAACAATTGGCACATTTTTTATGCTTTCAAAGTTTTACTTTTGTCAGTAATTGGAGTTTTCATTAGAAATGTCTGGAAAAGATAATAAAAGAAGAGCTAATTTCTCGGAGGGAGAAAAAACAACACTGATACAATTAGTGTATCAGTACAAAAGTGTTTTGGAAACCAGCTACTAACCAGAAAAAAATGAGGTGTGGTCCAAATTAGCTAAAAAGTTTAATGCTGCAAGTGGAAGATCTCCGAGGGATGCTTCGAATTTGAGATCGAAGTATGACGACTTGAAGAAAAATCTTCGAAAAAAAATGGCAAACAACCAAAGGAAAATGTATAAAACAGGCGGAGGACCAGCACCAACATTACATTTGTCATCTGATGAAGAGTTGCTTTTATCATCAATAGGACCATCTACATTTGGTTTAAAAGATCGTGGCGGAGGCGATAAAGAATTTGCTTCAAGTGTAAGATCACATTTATGAAAAATTTAAGTTGTACTAAATTTTAAATTATTACTATTTGAATACATTTAGAGTGAAAACTCAGCAGAAACATTGTGTAAATACTGGAAAGAAGAAATGGATGAATCTGTAGAGTTTTTGGAGTCTGAAATAGAAGTTTTATTTAAGGAAAATCAAAATGATGAGCAAAAATTCCGTCCAAGCGATGCTGTAAATATTTTGAAGCGTCCTATACAAAAAGTTCTAGCTTCGGATAAAGCCCAGAGTGGTGAAGAAAATATGAACACTAAAAAATTCTTTCCTACCCTTGAGAGTTATGAAAAGCCAAAAACCAGAAAACGCAATGAGGAAAAACTCGATGATTTGATAGAGCAATATGAAGATATTAAAAATGAGCGAAAACTTTTACTGGCAGAACAAACAAAGTATTACATTGACAAAAATTTGAGAGAACAACTTCTTTTTGAAATGGAAATTGAAATAAGAAAAATGCAAAAAGAGGAAATTGAACTTAAATTGAAAACATTAAAAAACTAAACATCTCAATTATAGACTGAAAGAAGACATACATACATATATATTTTAATACCAATAATTATTCATATAAATTAGCTATGTGTATATTTTTTAAATAATACTTATGATCTCTTTATTTAAAAAAAAAAAAATGTTTTTAGTTTTGGCCTTGTGCATGGAATAAATATTTATTCCATGGCCTTGTGGATTTGCGGCCACGTTATTTTTAAATAAACAAAAATAATTTACAATAAACTAAAATAGTTTATAAATGAATTTCTGGTTGTGTTTATGTGGTTCTGGTTAAAAAAGTATTCCCGTGTCATTCTAGTCATACTTATTTCGTAAGAATTTTGTTATTCAATGCTTTCAAATGGAGGAAACTCATCAGAGTTATTACGACATATGTTAGGCAAGATCGCAGTTAAAGTAACAATATCTTGCGCCGTTGATAAATTAACTCTTAAACCCATTGAAAGAATTGGAAACCGACGCTTCCAAGTCCCAAAACACCTATCAATCGTATTCCGTGTACGAATCTGAGATTCGTTATATAATTTTTCTGCATTTGTTTTAGGGTTGTCCAATAGTATCATTAGATACTTTGATGAACTGCATCCAGCATACCCGCCGTCTCCAAGCATTAGTTGGTCATCTCTTGATCCGGATTCGAAGATGTACTTTAGTCTGCTATTGTTAAATATTGTACTGTCGTGAGTTTACCCAGGCCATCGAGTTACAACATCTATAAAGAGCAAATCTGTATCACACACGGCTAGAACGTTCAAAGAAAAATATCCTTTTCTATTGCGAAAAAGTTCTGCATATTCGCTGTAATAATAAAAAGGCTTTATGTGTGGATTACTGAAATATAAAAATAAAATTACCTGGTGACATAATTCTAACATGGGTGCAGTCGAAAGCACCAACGCATCTTGGAAATTTTGCAATTTTACAGAATTGTGATTGTGTATTCAAAATTTCTTCCTCTGTTGATGGATGTTTTATGTATAAATCATACAACGAATTTGTTGCTGCAGAAACTTTCCGAATAATTTTACTTGCGGTAGTTTGGTGAATGCCTCCGAAATCAGCTACAATTATTTGGAAGCTTCCAGACGCGTAAAACCTGAGGGCAATTAAAATTGAAGACTTGGTGAAATATTAGTTTTCCTAAGGAAGAAGTAAATTGTAATCATTATTTAAAATTAAGGTTATGGCTCCAAAAACTTGCTTTTCTATTCGATGTGATAGCTTTGATTCAATTTTTTTAAATATCATTGTTGCACTTTTCTTGGAAAGGCAAAATCTTCCTATAAATTCCAAATCATTCCAAATTTTAAAGTGCTCGATTCTTTCTCTGAATTTGTGTCTTGCTCTTTGGGTATTTCTTCTAATCATGTTCCTCAAGGTTCTTAGCGCTTGAAGGTCCGAATTCATATTTTGTTATTTTAATTTTATATTTTATCTTATTGTTTAATTTTCTTTTTTCTAAGAAAATAGAATATTTTGACACAAAAAAGTTTACCTAACGATTAACCAGCTGAAATGCTCGGTGTAAAATACACCACCGTTTATCTGATCGGTAAGGCTACCGACGAGTTAAAATTACCAAATTTTAAATACACGGTTGATATCTATGCACTGATAGATATCCAGTCGTTTAAATTACGGGCATTAGAAGGGTACTATCTGTCAGTATGTGGACTTAAATAAAATAGGTATTATAATATTTGTATGTATAAGACTGGGTACTAAAATCAGCTTGAAAAAACCCTGTCAGGATGCAGACTAAAGCTATGTACAGACGGTTGTCAGGTCTTACAATATTGTCAGACCTAACAATGTACTGACAATGATAAGACAAATAAAAATTGTAACTACAATTTAGATTGTCAGTTCACACGATCGCAAGGCATTTGTCAGAAAACTGACAATTCCACTGACAATTCCATTATCTGACAATATTGTCAGACAACAAATTGTTAGTTCACACGGTATTAAGAATTGCCAACTGTCAGAATTAAAAAAATCAGAAGACAGTTTTTTTTTAATTTATTTTAATGTAAATTATTATAAAAGGTAAAAATTGATATTATACGAGTAAGTCTTTATTAAAACAATTGGATATTAATCTAAACGAAGAAACTGCAACGATTCTAACATCTTACAGTTTTAGCGAGGAGTAAAGGAATAATTCTTGCAAAAAAACCGACTTCAAAACAGATTTTAGCTATTTGTCTAAAAAGGTTCAAAAGTTTCGCCACATACATCAACTATTGGGGCGCCCCTTAATTTTTAGTTTTAACTATTTATATTTCATAATATACCATACAAATTATTGGACATTTTGTCTGATTGTCAAGTATTTGTATAAACCGTTTCAAAAGATAGGGCTACATAAATGTACATCAGGTTATATATATAAAGGCACACCCTTTAATTTATAAATTTAAGTTGTATACTTGCTCTTTTAGTGGACTTAGCAATACAAGTTCCCTGTAAACTTCAGTTATCTGTCTATAACCGTCAAAGGTTTGGTCACATACACCAAATTACATCCATAGTTGAAATACCCTTAAATATCCAAATCAAAATTTTATTCTTGCTATTATAGAGGACTTAGCAACACAGGTTCTTTGTAAATATCAATCGTCTATTTACAACCATGATATATGTACATAAAATTAAATGATCTCAATATTGAATATTTATACTTGTTACTACAACGGTCATAGCTATCTACATTCTGTCCAATTTTCAAGCGTTTGTGTATGACGGTTCAAAAAGTAGGACCATGTAAGTCAATTTACATGAAAAATTTCGGTCACTACAATACTTTTTCTGTATTCCAGTTTCAACTATTCGAGCTTTGTTCCTGAAGAACTATATGCCATTTTCAAAGTGCTTAGAAACAGGCAAGTTTTTTCCTACCATCAAAATCATGCCGTGAAATAATGTCGATTTTTTAACTTTCTTTTTTCTGCTTTAATTTTAATTTAAGTTTTTTAAAGCACTTTTCACTTTTTTCATTTAATTTTATCTGGCAATGATATCGTTGTCAGGTATTTAAAATTTCCAACATATTACAAATTATAAATGTAAAGAAAATGTAGGTATACAGTAAATGAAGTTCTGCTTATAGAATGTGTTAAAACGTGTCATGTGTTTTTGACATAAGCAGAAAATAAAATAAAACTGTGTTGTGTTTTGTCTTATTTTTTATTTTGTGTGTGCTTTTAAATTAGAATGGATACCGAAGATTTGTTTATTAGTTTAAACTTCTTGGGTTTATGTAAACTTTCGTCTTTTTTTCTGGATTCTTATATCCTGGGGAATGTTTATTGTAAAGGCATTCATTCGCTTTTCGTCGTCCATTATTTATTTATTTTTTCTATATTTCAGTTTATAAATAAATAAAAACACACAGCTGTTCAAACCAATGATGGCCACTTTGAAATTTTGTGTAAAAAGTACATAAATATCTCAATCATACTAAAAATGATGCCGTATTGTAACAATGAAAAATATAACATTTGCATAAATTATACTCAGCCTAACAATTTTACAAAACATTACATGTATATAGGGTTGCCAGACGGGCCTGATTTGGCCTGATTGTCAAGTTTTTTAATGCGCGTCAAGTGTCAAGTGAAAAAGTGTTTTGTCAATGTTTTTTGTAAGTTAACTTTCTTTCTCAAATTTATTCTAGCTACATATGTAATAATACTTAAAAAAGTAAGTTTATATTTCTAAAAAACACATCGAAGGAGCATATTTTTACTATCAATACAACTAAGGACTAATATGATACATATTTTTTATATACCAAAGATAGGAATAGAATGTCCTTCGATCTAATAAAAGCCGAAGAATAAATTTTAATGAGGATTGCAAAAACTTTCAAAATTTTTTAACAACACCCGATGGTAGAGAATTAACTAATTCTGTATCTAAGAATACGAAATATATGTGGCAAAATAAATAGCACCTATATTTTTTTTCTTAATATAGTACCTATATTTTTTTTAAATAACGCCTAAGTTTTCTCTAAAATATATAACGACTGAATTTTTATTCTTATATTGTTTTTTGTTTCTTTTACATTGTTTCTGTTATTTTTACTTTTTATGATATTTTTGTTTTTATTCTAATACTCGTAATTTTTATGAAAACAAAAAAAAAAAATAAAAAAATTAAATAAAAACCAATAGTATGAGTGTTTTTATTTGTCAAGTTTTTTTTTCAAAATCAAGTTTTTTTTTTGGGCAATGTCAAGCTTTTTGGCAAATTGGCTCTGGCAAGCCTACATGTATAACATATTTAATTTAGAAAAGAAAACTACATAATTTATTTAGAATTATATTGTGTGTCATAAAATTTAACAACTCAAAAGTTTAAGTAAAAATGAACAAATAAGTACTTAAAAAGGGGTATTGTACTTTACTTCAATTTGTGATAGTATTTACCATCACTGGCTACATCTGTCAAGTAACCTTGTATTGAAATTCTATTTTTAGCAGGTTGAAACGCTACGACTAAAGGTGCGGTCACATTAGTCAAACATTTGACTGAAATCGGCAAATATTTGTTTGCCCTAGTGTGACCACAAAATATTTATTAGAAGCAAATAACACCACAGCTGATTTTGGGCAAATAAAATTATTTGCCAGTAAACAAAAATGCTTCTAATATGAATAGTGTGACCACTCGACGGCAAATATTTGACTCATTTTTAGGCAAATAAATATTTGTTCTTACAAAGTTTTTGTAAGAACAAACAGAGACAAATAACAGCTGTATCAACAATGTTGCCCAGTATTCAAACTAAATTATTTACTTTCGGAAAAACTCGCTGATAATTTTAAATTTATATGTGCATTAAAAAAAAAATACAGCAACCAATTAAAAATAAAATTATAGATAAAAAGTAATTAAGTAAGTGCAATTTTTGGAAGAAATAGTAAATTAAAAAATTGTTGGGCACATATTTTTCGAGTTATATATCATCAAAGTATTTTATGTATGTAATTTGGTATATTGGTATATTTCGAAATTTTTGCTTCAGAATGGTGCAAAGTTTCAAAATTGTTTGTAAAAAAGGTGTTGCATTGGGGATTATTAAATGTTCTTTGATAAATGTTTAGTTAAGTTTAAGTAAAGTCGCAAGAAATTATATAACTTGAAAAATATGTGTTGCCGCTAAATTATTTACTCAACATTTTGTTCTTGAAATAGTCATTCGTATAACGTAAGTAACTTTTGTTTTCATTTTGGAATTCTATATAAAACTAGACTGAAGCAAAACTATATTTACTTCTACAGATGGCAAGTAATCCTGCCGGATGCTATAATTCGAGAATTATAGAGGTTTAAAGTTGTAAATTATATACATTTATATATCTGCACATAAACCTATGATAAGGTTGATATGCATTTTGTTTTAAAATGCTTATAGATAACTTTTAAATGAAGTTATATATGACAACAAGCAACATGCTTTTACTTAAAGAATCAATATCAATTAACTTATATTTAACAAGAATTAAGAACGCTTAAATTTAACCAACATAAATTAAACTTTAATTAAGATTTGCAGAGTGCCCACGCATTTTAACTGCTTAAAGAGACGGAAAAAGTCGGCTATGTGCAGAACAAAACCAAAATAATTCCTCCGCCCCACTCGAAGCGTGGGAATAGACCTAAGAGTCATTAGTGAACATCCATTTTAAGCACCTAAATTGTTCTATAAGTCCTAAGCTGAAAGCTTATTTTTGCAATTAATGTAAACTGACTTTTTTATTTTTATTTTTCATTAACATATATTTGTTTGACGGTATATATGTACAAGAGTTTTTTCTCTATTTTCCGAAATCTGAAACATTTTACTTTCTTAAATTAAAATTTTGCTTATTTGTAATTTGATTCTTTGTGAAATTGGCTTTTTGATTTAAGCGACTTTTTTTCAAAATATTATTGGTCGACACTTATTACAAGTAAACAAAAAACAGCTGTAGTTTGAAAAATATATTAAATAAATAAAAATTTTTTAGAAATTTTTAAACCAAAAAGTGTAATGAATGAATATTAAAATTTTTTGTTAAGAAGTGGAATCTAATTCCTATTTAGCTTCATCCTCATATTGTGCTCCTTCTTTAGAACACCTTTTGTAGCTTCTTTATAGAATAGAATATGAAAAATGTTATATTATTGCTTGGCTTTGTTTATTTGGAACTTTCATACATGGGAGTTATTCATTATAAACTTTTTTCTCACATTGCCATTATGTGTAATAGTTATTTTAATGGAATCTGTATACATAATACATGCGGGTACATAAATATAATATTAGCCACCATTACTTGACCAACTTTTATAGTTTATGGCTATCAGCGGTGGATATTTTATTTTTATATTAAAAACTGGGATTTAATTTCTCGTACAACGTATAGGAAAAGTATAGTATAGGAAGAGAAAAAAACTTCATTTGGGACTTTTAAAATGATGCGCCCAGAGTCTGCCTAGATGGAAAAATTTTTTCTACAGTTGTATATTTTTGTTGCGACTGCAATTAAATATTTAAAAGTAGTAACTATTTTTATATCATTTGTGATGGAATGGAAGCAATATGTCCAACTGTGCTGACAATATTACTTCTATAATACAGAACTGGAGCCTAAAATTTTACCGTTTATCTAAAGGATTACATGCAAAAGAGTTTTTAATTTTAACCTCCGATAACCAGCAATTTTTTCAACGGTCAATAACCAACAAGGTCCCTGTGGACCTCACATATTATTTTAGCCAATTTGAAATTTGTTTTCTTATTTCTACGTTTATTTAGATGAATTCAGAATGCGTGGAAATATTTTATCTAATACGAGTACGTAGTAAAACACAAACAATACTGCAACGTTGAAGTCTTCATTGCAGATAATATGCTGCATGATGCCATTCAATTACCGCGTGGTACTATTGTTAGTTGTCACAACTCAGAATGTCTCCATAGCCATACGTATCTTTGGATGACTAGTAATACGGGTTTTAATGGCCCGTTGCTGTATATTAGAACTAGCTGTTTTCATTTTTTTTTAATGAACGTCGTTTATCTGATACAGGTTAGGATGCGGTCAATCGTAAATCGCAGCGATATCAGCGAGCAATGCCAAAGGCCATTGTTTTTTTACACGTTTGCAGGTGTAAATTCCCAACATTTGGTCAATAGTATTAACACTTAGTTTATTTGAATTATAATCAAGAATAGCTAAAGGTTTATTTGTGGTATTGCTTACATCTATTCCGTTTGTGTAATGCATAGCTGATAGCACTAAAATAGCTTTGTTATTTCTCATGGATAAAATCTAAATAAAGTTGTAAAAACTTCACGTGACTCGTGTTTGAAAAGTTCGATAGGAACAAATTCTTTATTACTACGAGCAGTCCAAACATAAGCTAAGCCCTTGGCTATAAAAATTAAGGCTAATTCCATAGTTGTAAAAAGGTCCCTTTGGATTTTTTGGTTATCCGCGTTGTAACCGTCTTTAATCCTCCATTAATATTTTGATATATAAATTTATAATCTAGAACCTATTTAAAACATTACAAATATAGATGCCATGGGATCTTATAGAATAATACTGAGCCATATGGAACCTGTCAATCAGCAGAGGGTTATTAATGATTTTAGTGTACCTTGCAAAAACTTGCATATTCTCCTTGCCGATAAAGCGCGTGACAGCTACTGGCGCTACCTTAAGCAAGTTTGTTATACAGTGGGATGAATTCTGTAATGCCGCCAGGTGCCAATACAAGTAGTAGAAATGTTTCTTCTACATTAGAGAAGAAGTACGCAGCTAAAAAAGTTAGGTGAAACATTTAATTTATTTTTTTATCTCTAGTACCAATTGTAGATCATCTGCCTACTCCAATATTAGATATGGAGTTGATTGCTCGATTTTACTTTAGTTTCCGGACGGATACTTTTTCGATAGAAACAGTATCAACCATCAAACACTCATTTACGTTTGGCATTAACCAAACTAGAAAGTGTGTGTAGTGTCATAACCATTAATAGTAAATAACTTCATTTTATCAGTTTTACTTTTTTATACCCTTCATCACCAAAAGTGGAAAAGGGTATAACTAAGTTTGTCATTTCGTTTGTAATTTCTACAATATCCCTTTCTGACCCCATAAAGTATATATATTCTGAGTTCTTATGCCTAGCGAAGTCGATTGAGCGATGTCCGTCTATCCGTACGTCGATCAGTGCAATCGATCAGACATAGTGTCGAACGAGCTGCTATTAGAAATCAGCAAGATCGGTGCATCTTTTTTGACGCAGCGGGCAAAACACCACGCGTACCTCTAATTTTTCCATCCCAGTAAAAAATAAAGTATGCCATTCTTAGCGAGCGGCATCTTATTTACATCCAAAAAAGCTAATACACCTTTTCTAGATTTTGTAAGTTTTTTTTTTAATATTTTTTCAAATAACATGTTGACCTACTTCTTAGATTTACATTTTTCCTAGCATGACTACAAGAATTTTAAACAAAACTTAAAAATAAATTCTCTTCAGAGAAACTTTTTAGCATTTAGAAACCTATTTAAAAGTATTACAATTTTGTTAAAAACGAACAACATGCCCTCAATGACATACCAATGTAAAATTCATAGGTTTTTCACCCGAATTTGCACCACTTCATTCGTATAGATGTGGTGTTTTAATAACATCTTTTTCCTCACTTTTTTACTGGGATATTATTTGGAACAATGAAGTAACTCCGATCAAAAAAACAAATATATGGGGCGATAGAGAATTAAAAATTAGAAAAAAAAACATCTAGTGAAAAAATTGGAGCTCGTCTATATTTGCCGAGTTACGGGCCTCTGAATTTTTAAATTTTTTTAAATGTCAACATGGGTATCATTTAAAACCTTTTGAAGAGATATTTTAGGAAAAACTAGAATTTAAAAAAAAGCTTAACCTATTAAGGGCCGGTGACATTTTGATGTAAAATTATATATACGCATAACTTATTTTTTGTTCTTATTTTTTAATTCCTTGTCACCCCAACATTTAACTTTGTGATTGGAGTTACTTCACTAAACTAGATTTAGATTAATGGTGAAGGCAATTTTACTAACTACTAATTTTAATGATTTTTATTTAAATTTATTCTGTTAAAGTTTGTAAAAATAGAAAGTTTTTTCAATCAAACACCTATAAAATTTTTAAAAGTTATTGTTCTAATAATTACTATAGATGTTTATAAAAAATTTTTAAATATGAAAAAGTGAAAAAAATATCTTATCAATTTTTCCTAAATATTTGTTTAAATTAGTTACTACCTTGTTGATAGATAACAAAAATACGTGGGCGGGATTAAGAGGTAAAGAAAATGAATTATATTCTCCTAGTTTCTGACATTTACTGTTTAGAAATAAAGTCTAAAGGTTCAGTCAGATTAGTCAAATATTTGACCTAAAAGACGTAACCACTTAATTATGGAAACAAATGTTTGTCCTTTTATAATATTTACAAAAGTATATAAAACCCTACTCAATTTAAAAAATGTAAGATATCATATTTATTATATTATAATTCGCAATTCGTAATGATACGTGTTACGGTTTTTTGGTCAAATATTTGAATAATATGACCGCACATAAACAACAAGTTCTCTTCATAAATATTTTACCAATATCTTATGTAAAAAAATAATGAAATATTATTACTAACTACTATTTGAATAGATAATAAAAACATTTAATCATGTTAGACGTATGTTCTATACTTATTTAATCCAGATAAATGCTATAAATATTTAATAAAACTAAATTTCTAATTGCAGACGTTCAAATCTTCATAATGTTTCGGATATATTTGTAATGGGTGGTTGCCTCATTCTAGAATGCCTTGTCTTATTACATTGGTGTGAGCGTAATGGTTTCGGCCCCTTAGGAATAACTGGTTTATCAATGGGAGGCCACGTAAGTAATTGCAGCCTTTGACATTTGATATTGTGCCTTTTTAATAAAACAAGAAAGTAAAAAATAAAATTTGTTTAAAATTGTTCGGATGCAGGTAAGAGAAAAGCCAAACGGTAAGCTAAGTTAACCTGCGGAAGTTGTCGTTTAACGTAACTCTCAAAGTTGTCTTGCGACTTCAAAACTTATGCCTCTGCTTTTATGAGCAATACACAGGAGAGAAAATTTGTAATATCTCCAATCATTATGTAATTTGAAGGTACCGACAAAAGCAGTCGTCGCAAAAATTGACCTACTGCGTCCAAAACTGTTGAAGCCGACATCGCCAGCTGGTTTAAGATGTGTCACCTTGTTCACGAAGCTTACAAAAACAAATACATAAGTTATCTTACAATCCTTTCTAACGTAAAATTTGAATTAAAATTGGCAATCGATATCTTATATTATATTATTGTTTCCTAGGTAACGAAACCTTTATTTGGTGGCACGCAAAGTTTTCTCCAATTAAAGATCGAAGATATGGTTCATAGTAAACAGCGATCTTATACGGCAGTTTGGCACAGCCAGGACATAAAAATGACGTTTTTTTAGTATAACAAATCCGCCCTGGTCGACAAAAGAAAACGAAAGAATTTTGCATGAATTTCAATTCAAATTGAGATATTTCTAAACTCAGATATAAACCGTTGCGTAAACGGCGAAGACGAAGTAACCAAGTCTTTGGGGCAAGTCCGAAAACTTGTTCATTATATTAATGGACTTATACAGCCCAAGAGACTCAATCCACCATCTACAAACCATAGTGCGTCATTCTTTTGCAACTAACACATTGTTTTGTTGTTTTCATTTATAACATTTAAATTTAAAGGTGTTGGCTTTATATTTAATACGCCTTACGTGCAGAATGGAATGTAAGAAAAAAAACTAAATATGAAATAATTATTCAAAAAACATTTTTAAATATAAATTGCAACTGTCATTGCAGAAAGCTCTGGCAAACCACTATATTAGTGAGTTTATTGTAAACACAGATCTATAGTTGCTAACTGTTTTTAATTTTGTTTAATTATCACAACTATTTAGAAATGGTAAAAAACACACCGTGTGTATGAAGAAATAAAAGCGAAAGTAAAGTCATTATTGTGATAAGCATAGTATTATTCAATAATATAATTAAATTTCCAATTTATTTTGTTAATGAAACTCTTTACTTTCAGAATATTTTAACTGAATTTTAAGGAATCCGTTATATTTTTCATTAACAATGCTTCGCAGAGTTTAACTAGCACTAAATTCTCGAAATTTGTGGAGCCTGCTTTCGTTTTATACTACAGTAAATGCGTTTTATTCTAAAAGGAGGGGTAAAGGGCATATATGTTACAGCATATGATTTACGTATCGTTTACACTTATGTACGATCCTGCTTGTTTTTCGTATCGTAATCTCAGTATGTTTGTTTCTAGTATGTACCTTATCTAGAGTAACGCCTACATAATTCACCTTTATTGACACACCGATCTACGACTTGAAAGGCGTTAAGGATTCCACTTTTTCAGATTTCTTTCTTCGAGTCAAGAGTGTAGCGTCGGATTTGCTAGCAATTATGGGTAGCTTATATTCACTGCACCCCTCATCGGTCGCTATAAGATCCTCATACATTCCTGAACGATCTCGATGAACATTCTACCAACCATAATTGTTGGATTGCCAGCATACGCAACTGTGTGATATTCCACAAAAGAGTTGACAATACCCCTCCCTGCAGGCAAGCCCTGACTGCCGTACCCAGGATTTTGAATCGCCCATTTCTGAGATTTTAACTCTAGACCTAAGCATAGCGATGAAGTAGCCTCAGTAAGATTAATATCCATAAAGAGGGGCAATGCATCGCTAAAATTAAGAATATCTCTTTCCTTCGCTCTGATAAGTTTTCGCAGAGCGGTGGCCAAAGATCTGCCCGTGTGGTTCTCCAGGAAATTAATCAACACCCTATTCATTGTCTTTAATAGAAAATATGTAAGTCTTACTAGCCTGTATAATATCCTTAACAGGCTTGGGAAGAATAACAACAATTTTTTTCCTCCAAGCTATGAATATTTCGCTAATGCTACCAAGCAAGGTGTTCATACCCCGGTTTAAAGTGCTGCAAAATATAGAATCGCACTTCTGACACCATTTGGATATATTATCTTTTCAGGCTCAGCTGGCCCTACTGATAGGAGTCCATCATTATCCAAAATAAAGCTTACAGGAAAATTCCTCCACGTAATTCCCTTGCGAAACTTGTAGTCCTTTTCTTCCTTGCTTTTTCGTTTTATATAATCTTTCTATGATTTTAAATCTGTCTCCCTCATTTAAATATGTTAATAAGGCCCTCTTTAATTCCGTTTTCTTGGATTAAAGTTCTCTATTCTACCAGGGTGCCGGAGCTCACTCATCTACTAATGTCAAGGCACAGGCATGTTCAAAAACTAGATTAACCCTGGAGTTTAATTGTTCCACGGTAAGCTAGATTTCGCCCTTGTTACGAAGTGCCCGTCGTGGAGGACAATCCATGTGTTACGAAAGACACTGATCATAAATGCCGTGATCAATATTCGTTGGTATTTTTATTCGCCTGCGATCCTTTCTCCATCTTCTGCCATACAGAATCTTGAACTAGATAGCTTGGTATGAGCCCTTATAACCCATGTGCAAAGGAGGTCGTGGTGCTTAATGCCCATTTCTATTAATTTTTATGAGGGCCTAATGAAGTTCGCAGTTGAGTTTCCCCCTTGCTTTTCTAATGGACTCCGCGACCTCCTTCAGTAAAATAATTCAATAATTTTTTTTAAATATTCAAATATATTGAACTTTATTTATTTAATTATAATGTATAACATAAAATATCAGGTCTGTTTTGCAAATTACTTTTTGTCAAAGTGATTTCAAATCACGCAAAAGGTGTTCTGCGTACTGAAACTACGAGATTTAAAACGGTTAACTAAATGAATGCCGATTTAAAATCACTTGCTCGTTTTTTCTAATTGTTTCATTTAGAATATAATAATAATGATTTTATGTATTTAAAAGTATTCTATTTACTTTTGCAAACAAATTAGGCTTTATTCATAAGTTTTTGAAGACACTACTTATTTTATAAAAAATTGTCTTGCTTTATTTAGTAATTCTGGTTTGTGTTTTCGATTATTATTCTAGTGTTACCAAATTGTCCATTAAGATTTAACTCATTTATGGTAATGTTTCCAGCATCAAATTTAGAAAAAATTAAGTAAAAATACACAATTCTTGCAAATAAAACACCGACTTCAAAACAGACTTCATCTGTCTGCCTATAACGGTTCCAGAGTACATTAACTGTTGGGACACCCTCATATTCCATCTTCAAGCTTTATACTTAATACAAATTACAGCAAGTAAAGGCTTACCCTTTAATTTCCATATTATATACTTGCTGTTGTAGTAGATATAGCAATCAGGTTCTGTGTAAGCTTCAACCGTCTGTCTATAACGGTTCAACTATTGTAAAACCTTTTAATTTATAATTTAAAATTTTTATACTTCTTATTATACAAAACAAAATTACATTAATTTTGGGAACATCCTTTAACTTCTAAATTCAAATTATAAACTAGTTGATATAGCGGAATTAAAAATACAGTTCCGTTTTAAGTCTTAGCATTCTATATATAACGGTTCAAAAGATAGGCCCATAATTTCTAAATTCAAATTATAAACTCTTTGTTATAGCGGGCTTAGAAATGCAGCTCCTTTTAAGTTTCAGCTTTCTGTTTATAACGCTTCAAAAGTTCGGCAACATACTCCAAATTACATCAACTATTGGGGTACCCGTTTATTTACAAATCCAAATTTTATACTTGTTGTTATTGCGGAGTTAGTAATACAGGTTCCTTGTAAATTTCAATTATCTGTTTACAACTGTTAAAAAGTATGGTCATATACATCAAATTAAATGAACTATTGGGGCACCCTTTTATTTATAATTTTAAATATTATACTTGTTACTATAACCACCATAGCAATCGACAATATGTCCAATTTGCAAGCGTTTGTCTATATTGGTTAAAAAGATAGGCCCATATAAGTAAATCTACATCAATTATGGGACGCCGTTTAATTTCTAAATTAAAATCATAAACTCACATAGCGTGCTTAGAAATACAGTCCCCTTCTATATTTCACCCTTTTGTCTATAACGGTTTAAAAGTTCAGCCACATACATGAAATTACATCAAGTGTTGGGATGCCCTTTAACTTCCAAATCCAATTTTTATACGTGTTGTTATAGCGGACTCAGCAATTCAGGTTCCTTGTAAATTTTAAGCGTCTATCTACAACTGTTTAAAAGTATGGCCATAAACATAAATTGAATATTGGGACACCCTTTAATTTATAATTTTTAATATTAAAACTTGTTACTATACTTGTTGCTATAATTAAGTTAATTTAATAATTAATTAAATAATTGTTACTATAACGGCCATAGCAATCGACATGTTGTACAATTTGCAAGCGTTTGTCTGTAACGGGTTAAAAGATAGGCCCATATAAGTAAATCTTAATCAATTATGGGACACCCTTTAATTTTTAGATTTATTTTTGTATAGCTTTTTGTTATTGGGAGCTATAGTCATACGCAAACATTTAAAATTTTTCAGAAGTGCCCTTTACAGTTCATAATACACCTAAAAAATATGTATGTTGTATGGAGACCCTTTAATTTTTAAGATTATGAACTGTTTTTAAAACGGAACCTATCTGTAAGCATAATCTATCATGTTACAAAAAATGTTCAAAATCGGATCAGAAATGTCTAAGTTCTGCAGGCACAAACATAAAAAAGCAATATTCAGCCGAGGTGTATAACCAACCACCTTCTTTTTTTTAAGTAGGTTAAAAATAGTAGCAAGTTTCTAAACTTTTTGAATTAATTTTCACATTTTCAATTTTAAGTTGATGCCAAATTTTACGCTCTTTGATCAGCTCCAATAACTACATGAAAGTACATATATTGCAAACAAATAAAAATTCAATAATTTATTTTAGTTCAACGCATTTTAACTTACTTAAATTGCTAATAATTGTATTTTAATTACAAATGTAAAGAAAATAAAATAATAAACACAACACTGTAATATACATAATGAATAGTTGGTAACCCTTATTTATAATCTGACATTTCTCAATTCTTTATATACTTATCATTCTTAATTTTATGTATCAGCTAATCAATCATTAACTAGCGTGCATTCAATCATTTACTTTTTTTATATGCCACATTAATTAATAAATCTTTTATAATTAGTTGTATTTTAAATAGTAACTAAAGAGCGTTTTATTTCAATAATACACAACAGAATTGGCGACGAAGGTGAAAAATAAAGAGCAAATTCATCAAACGGAAAAAAATAAAAGTTCAGCAACTAAAAAGAAAAATACATTAGTAGTGAACGGTCTTAACCTCAAACAAAATGGAGGCCCAGGTGGAGCAATTGTTACGAGCAATAACAGCCATGACTACGACGATGCAACAGCAACAGCAGCAAATACAAGCAATTCAACAGCCAACTAGCACAAGTGTCAATATCATTTCTAATTTTGATGCATTCGTTCCAAAAACAGAATCGTTTCGGATGTACAAAGAGCGTTTGGAAATTCATTTTCAAATTAAGAAAATTTTTGATGATAAGGACATGTGTGCCAAACTTTTGTTGCAGTACATAGGGTCAGAGACATATTCATTGCTGACGACATTGGCTGCCCCTAAAAACATAAACCAGCTCAAATATAACGAAATAGTAAAGCTACTGGAAACACACTTCTGCCCCAAAAAGAACGTGTTAGTAGAACAACACAAATTTCTTTCTGAAATTCAGAATAGTGAGCAATCTCTTGCAGACTTTGTAGCTGTGTTACAACGAAGGGCAACGGAGTGTGATTTTGTTTGTGAATGTGGGAAGTCTGTTTCCGAAATTTTTCTTAGATCGCAGTTAATTAGAGGATTGCGTGATGGTTACATCAGAGAACAGCTACTACAAGATACAAAGTCAACTTTTACACAAATTGTCGAAAAGGCAAAAACACTGGAAGCCGCTAAAATAAACAACAAAGTAATTGCAAACAATGCAACTGGTTCTACAGGTGATATTCATCAAGTCCGTCATCAACATGGCGATAATCATCGTGGCGGTAGAAATCGTAACCGGAGTATTTCAAGAAATCGAACATCAAAGTCATCAACAAGGGTAAACTACAGCGAATTGGGCATAGAAGGTTTGTGTTTAAGATGTGGCCGCAGTAATCACTTATCGAAAGAGTGCAAAACAAATAAAAACAAATTAAAATGCAACTCATGTGGTAAAACTGGGCATGTACAAAAGGTTTGTATTCAGGATAGAATGAAACAAAAGAAATCGAAAAATACCAACAACGGCAACAACGCATCAAATTCTATCGAATCATTTACAACAACAACAGATGATTTTTTTGGCGTTAATAAAGTAATCGACATATACAGCAAAACAGCTGTGTCACATACAGATGCACAAAAATTTTTTATAAAAGTGTTTATTGAAGGCAAAGAGCAGCAATTTGAAGTAGATTCTGGTGCAGGGTATACTTTAATTCCCGAAAATGATTTTAACAAATTAAACATAAACACGAAAATAGCAAAAACTAATATTGCTTTTCGATCCTACACGGGGGATATTTTCATACCGGTGGGTGTCGTGAACGTAAATGTGAACTACAACAGCAAGTCATCAAAAGAACAAATGTATGTGGTGTCAAAAGAGCAGTCAGCTTTGTTGGGTCGTGTGTGGATTCGCCATTTAAAAATTAATTTAGCGGAAATTGATTAACAAAGTGGCAATAAAAATCGCACTAGTGAAAATATGAAAATAAATTCGATTTCTCAAGTACAAAAAAAATTTCCACAAATTTTTCAGGAAAAAGTAGGATGCATCCCAGACTTGGTGTGTAGTTTAAAGCTGCAAGAAGGAGCGAAACCCGTGTTCATAAAGGAAAGGCAAGTACCCTTTGCTCTTCGTGAGAAAGTGGAACGGGAACTTGATAGTCTGGAAAGAGATGGTATAATTTCTAAAGTGAATACAAGCAATTGGGGGTCACCGTTGGTGGTGATTCCGAAGCCAGATGGGAATGTGCGGTTGTGCGTAGATTATAAGGTCGCTGTAAACCCTCAACTAGAATCAGCCCATTACCCAATTAAGAGAATCGACGAAATATTTAACAGCTTAAAAAACTCAAAATTCTTTTGTAAATTAGATTTATACAAAGCGTATCTTCACGTGATGGTTGACGAAGAAAGTAAACAGGTACAAACAATTTCGACACACCGAGGTACGTACCAAATGAATCGCTTATCTTTTGGAATCAAAACTGCTCCTAGCGAATTTAACCGCATTTTAGATCAAATTTTACAAGGGCTACATGGTACTATCTCATATTTCGATGACATCATTATTCATGGTGCAACGTTAGAAGAGTGTGAAGAGCGTCTAATCAATTGTTTTGAAAGATTGAGCAAATATCAACTACATGTAAATAAAAACAAATGTGAGTATTTTAAAGAGCAAATTAGATATCTCGGGTATGTTATTAGCTACAACAAAATATCGAAATGTCCAACCAAAGTACAAGCGATCGTAAACCTCCCAAGGCCTGAAAGCGCGGATGATACTAGGAGATTCCTCGGAATGATAACATATTACTCCAAATTCATTCCAGATGTTTCTACACTCACATTTCCATTACGTCAACTTTTAGAAAAAAATCGAAAATTTACTTGGTCCACAGAATGTGAAGAAGCATTCAAAAAACTAAAACGTGAAATATTGCAAGATAGAGTTTTGGTGCCTTATAATCAAGAATTGCCAGTAACGCTAGCTTGTGATGCAAGTCCAACGGGGATAGCAGCTGTCTTATCTCATATAATGGATGGGGAAGAACGCCCTGTAGCGTTTATATCGAGAGCATTAACAAGAGCAGAACAAAACTACAGCCAGTTAGACAGAGAAGCATTAGCGATTATTTTTGCCGTCGATAAATTCTTCATGTATTTACATGGTAGGGAATTCACCTTGCTAACGGATAACCGACCACTTTCTAGAATTTTCCATCAAAATGCAAAAACACCAGCGATGACATCAGCCAGACTGCTTCGGTATGCGTCATTCCTTCAAGGATTCAACTACAAAATCGAACACCGAAAAGCCGAAGACAACGTAAATGCAGATTGTTTATCTAGAGCACCTATAAATGAAGCATCAAATTTCAAACATTTTTTAGATGAAGAGGTACGTGTTATTCAAGATCAAACTATTAACGAAATTTCTACTTTTTCAATTACTGCCACTACAATAGCTAATAAAACAGAAACCGATCCTGAACTTTGTAAATTAAAGAAAGATTTAATAGAAGGAAACAACTTTGATACCGAATATTCAATGCAAGATGGCGTGATATTCAAAGGTGATCGTGTGGTTGTTCCTACAGGGTTGCGGGAAGAAATTTTAAAAGAATTGCATCATACACATGTTGGCATCGTTAAAATGAAGCAACTAGCAAGAAAATATTGTTTCTGGAAAGGCATAGATTCCGACATTGAACGTTTGGTAAGAGCATGTGCCAGTTGTGCAAAAGTAAAAAAAAGTCCACCCAAAGTGGTAACTCATCATTGGGAAGACCCAAATGAAAATTTTCAGCGGGTCCACATTGATTATGCCGGTCCATTCCAGAATCATCATTTTTTCGTACTGGTTGACGCTAAGTCAAAATGGCCGGAAATTCGAATAATTAAAGATGCTCCTACGTCCGAAAAATCTATAACGTTATTACAGGACATTTTTGCTACACGATTTTTCAAAGTTCAATTTTTAGAAAGTATTGTACCGATAACGGTATGATTCAAAAGTTTATAGCCCCAGGGCATCCAGCTACGAACGGGTTAGCAGAGCGTTACGTGCAGATTTTAAAGTCGAAGTTGAAGGCTATGGAAGACGATAAATTGGCGTTAAACATCAGAGTGCAGGAGATCCTTTTTCGTTATAGGGCAACCCCGTTAGCCAATGGTCAAAGTCCCGCACAAAGATATCTTGGTCGTGAAATTAGAACAAAACTAGATGCAATGCGTCCAGTAAAACAAACCACATCAGCAATAATCGCACCAGGAGTCCGCCAAATTAGCGTGGGAGATAGGGTGCAGGTACGGTGGTACGAAAAAAATAAATCAACTTGGAAATTTGGAACCGTTAAAATGAAGTTTGGTCGTCTTCATTATCAGATAAAGCTCGACAATGGGTACGAGTTAAAACGCCACATAAACCAATTATATCAGTCAGGAGTAGAAAAGCCGAAAAAATCGGTAACGTTTGCTGATCCAGCAGTACAAGAAAAACCGAGAATTGAAGAAGTTCAAATAGAACGCAGGGTTGCCACCCCATCTATTGGGCAAGCTCATGAAACAACTTTGCAATCGCCGTTTTCAAGAATACAAGAGGATGCTGTGAGAAGATCCGGTCGTATTAGAAGACAACCAGCTTACCTCAATGACCACGTCCAGTATTAGCGTGAGAGATTGTAATATACATAATGAATAGTTGGTAACCCTTATTTATAATCTGACATTTCTCAATTCTTTATATACTTATCATTCTTAATTTTATGTATCAGCTAATCAATCATTAACTAGCGTGCATTCAATCATTTACTTTTTTTATATGCCACATTAATTAATAAATCTTTTATAATTAGTTGTATTTTAAATAGTAACTAAAGAGCGTTTTATTTCAATAATACACAACACAACACAAATCTAAAAAATCAGCCGCTTTCTTTTGTTTTTGAAAAATTAAAACCACGCCAAAAAAAAAGAAAATCACGTGATTTGAAGAACAGCACCAAATTGCCTGCGTGATTTTAAAACCGTTCGTGTTTTGAATTCACGTGATTTTCGGAACAGACCTGTATATAAAAATAATTTGTCCTATGTTCGTGATTTTATAACTCTAGAACCCCTTAACCGATTTTCAAACGAGTACATGCGTTGGAAAGGTAAATTTTCTCTGAAAGCTCATAAAATAAACATCGAAAAATTTCTACAAATATTTGTTATACGCGCACGTATAAAATGTATTTTTTTTTCTTATGAGAATTACATTTTTTCGGTTTAAGGCTCTGTTTCTTCCATATTAATCAAATAAAAAAATACTTGCTTGGAAGAGTGAGTGTGATAAGATGTGATACATAAATCCCATTCCACGGGAACAACTAGTGATAACTATAATATTGTGTAACATGTAACTCCCCCATGCTACATTATGTATATATTTATTTAAAAAAACTTAATATATATTACATGCATATTTCCATAAAAATATTTAAACATGCATATATGATTATAAATGATTTTTAATATATTCGGTTTTTTTTAATTATAGTTTTTTACTTTTGTTTCGTCTTTCTTACTCTCCATCGCACGCATACAGAGACAAATCGAAAATTTAGTGCGATAGAATTATTTACTTTATATGAATGCTGTAAATTTTAATAAAACAACGTGCTATAAGGTATTTATGGTCGCTGACTGCGAATCTGATATCAGTTTTAAAAAATTTAAAATGGCGCATCCAATACGGCGGACAATTTCTGATAAAATTAGTCGAATTTGTTTAAACTTATAACACGGGGTTCCCAAAAGTCGCCGATTGCGAATCCGATATCAGTGTACAAAAATTTAATTTTACTTTGTGAAAGAGATATATAAGTACTATTGACTCTTTCATTTTTACATATAAAATAGCTTCTTTTCTGTGTATCTTTTTTTTTTTTGCTCTTACCTATCAACAACAACTATTCTTTTTTCCAAAATTCACACAATATATGAAGCAAAAATGTTGTGTGCCGTTTTTATTTGAACCAATAATGAAAGCCCGATTCTGCGAATTCTTGATAAATTTTTTATCAAGATATTTTTTTCAAGATTTTTATCAACCAAAAATTCTGTTGGTATTCTGTGGCAACATTGATAAATAAAAAGCTTTTGAAATTTACCAGTGTGGTGAATGATTTTGATTATTATTATCAAATTATTGGCAAAACCAAAAACATGGATACACCAGCTAAGTAAGTATTTTTATAAATTAATTGGCTGTAAAGTATATTAATAAACATATAAATGTGTGCAATTCATTAACTAGTAAAGGAAACCAAAATGTGATCGCCTGCAAATCTGCAATTAATTGCCGAGCAAGAACACGACTCAGGCGAAAATTTTGTAAATTCTGCCTCTAACAACTGAAAAGGGTCGCTTGAATTACGTTATCTTTGTAAGTCGCACCTACCCCTTCCTTTTTTCCGTATTTTTTTCGTCTTCACAAATCAACATTAACACAATTATTTCTTCTTCCATTTTTCTAAAAGGATACGTAAATTTATACATATATTTTAAAAAAGAATCCATTAAATAGAGTTATCAATCTTAAATGAGAATTTGACAAATTATCAACTAAAAAGCCTTATTTTTTGTAGTAGAATACCAAATCTTGATAAATATTCAAAAGTTGACAAATACTCAATGTCTTGAACTTATCAAGTGTACAGAATCGGGCTGTTAATCAGTGTTTCCGAATTCTATATTTCTGGGCAAATTTAATTACAGCTGCTTTTAATGTTAAGATCAAGATACCTTTTTCATTATGAATACTTTTTGCATAAAATATTAATATTATTGAATACTTCCTATATAAACATGTATGTCTATGTAAATAAAAAAAAAGCTAAAAACGGTAATCACGGTAACTATTTAAAAGAACGGTGATTTGAAAATCACGTTCACTGGTAACGACGTTTCTCAAAAATCACGGGATCGCTCATCCCTACATGAAAGCCAGAGAATTTGAGTGTACTTAATTTTCAGTACGTGTACGGAAAAAATTGTTTGAAAAATTGAAAATAACTTCGTGTTATAGCTGAACATAGCTTGAGTATACTTGGTTTTATAAATTGTTATTTCTATAACCATTTTTTAATTTAATTTAAATACCAAAGTCTAAAGTTTCATATCTCTAAAATTTTTGAATAAAACTTCAGCTTAACCCTTTCGGGACGGAGTTTTATTTTGCAAACCAAATTATGTATGGTAAAATTTTTTTCATATTCTAAAAAGTATGTTAAAAGTATTATGTTCTCCATACTTAAAAATTTTAAATTCGTCCTTTTATCCTGGGACATATAATCCCAACAAGTGTTTTCATGGGGCATAAAATCACAATCAATGTTCTCGAAGAGCGATTGAAAATTAAAAAGATAACTAAAATATAAATATTATTAGATTTAGATAAAAGTTTACATTTATTTTTAACATTTTAGGAATGTAGTTAGGTATTTATTTGTGGAATGGCCCAAAACACTTGTAACATAAGGCGTTGTTACAACCTGAGCATATCATCTTTGTTCGCTTTTCTATGCCAAGTGAAAAACAGCGGACACAGCGACAACGCTTCTCTTGCTCTACTGGCAAGTGGTCTCCAATATTGATGCTATCCGTTTTTGGACGTTTGTCAGTTCTACCACCCTGACGATTGCGTTGAAAATAAAGAAAAAAGACAGTTTGAAAATTGCTGGGACGTATTATCCCAGTAGTCCCGAAAGGGTTAAACACATTAAAAAAAATTGAGTTTATATTTCATAATAAAGAGTGTTTTTCTTCTCCTGTAAAATTTTTTCAGTGTAACTTATTGTTTTTTGTATTCAGTTGACGATATGTATAGGCAGTTCTGACCGCCAATGTTTCGGGCTATTAATATTTAAACTAATAGTTATCTATTGAGCTTTTTTTTAATCAACGGTAAGAGGATCAGGTACAACATAGAACAAAAGAATAACCTAAGGCTTTAACGTATTATTATAATTAACAATAATTTATGTTAACACCAAGCTTTTTCTTTGAAAAAGAATAAAAATTAAGTAGTACAAATAAATAAGGCGAAAAGCATTTCGTCTTTGCTCCCGAGTCTTACATAGCTAATCCCTTTAAATAAACTTAATTGTTTCGGACCATTAAAGTTTTCTAACAAACAAAATCTTTATTTTTAGATGGCATCTTTAGCTGCTACTAATTGGCCCAAACCTTTGGTACTGGTACCTTGCCTTTCATGGTCTACAGCTGCAACCGTGTTCACAACAGTAAGTTAAAAATAATTTTGACAAGTTCAAAAATTATGTTGTTTTTTGACAGTACGGTTTACTGTTTTTTTGTTTTCATTGATTTAATCCTTGTTTATAAGGAAAAAAACAACCTATGACTAGTTTTGCCTTTAGGGTTTGAATCTCTAATAAAAACTATATATATGTAATAATTTTTTCGTTCCACATTCTCCGATTGCATGAATGACATTCCAGTGAATGCTTTTTAAATTTTTGTTTTGCACTTAACAATAAATAGAAAACGCAAGCGAAACAAGCTTGTACATGACAACAACATAACAAATGTATGTAAATTATGCTAATGAGCTAATTTATGTTTTAAGCGTTGAGTCAGCAATTGTACTGTCTATTGCAAGAGTATTACGAATTTCAAGAAATCTAAAGGTGGCTTTGATGTATGTTTTTTTTTAATTATTGCTTTAAAATTCCTTATTTGTAAAACTATTTAATTTTTATTATTGTGAGTTTATTTATTTTTTTAATTATCTAATAATTAATAAAACCACTAAATTTGATTTTATTTTTATATTAAACTAGCAGTACGGGCCGTACAGCTTCTCTCGGAAGCTAATTGCTAATGAATAATATTTCATATGGAATTAGAAATTAAAATAGAAAAATATCAGTTAAAAAAAGACACAAAGCACAAATTTTTATCAATTTATTGCTTAAATAGTTCTTAAGGTAATTTATTAGAAAAGTAAACAAACAAAAGCTTGATAGTAAACAATATTTTTCGTTTTTCTGTTGGGAGAGAAAATAAACAGTGCTGACGCTCTACCAACTCTGGAAAATGAAACATACAATTGACCGCGGGAAAATCATTGGGATTTTAGGTTTAACTCACACACTTTAAACGATTGTCATTGGAATTAATTAATCGTCATTGCTAATGCACGGCGAACAGAAAATTGGAGACGTTTAAACTTAAATGGTAAATCACTTGGTATGATAGGTATCCTTGGAATAAGCAGCTCTTTACCTACAAACTTTACTGGGTGTCCTTTTTGTATTTAGACTTTAATAGAAATGCAGAATTTTAACATTGTCTGCTGCTAAAGCCTTTGTGTTTTGAAAACGTTTAAATAGATTAGGCATATTTAAGATTTTATGACTGTCTACACGCCTGTCTGTTTTGAAGTCGGTTTTTTGGAAAAATTATTTACGGTTAATATTTAAATTAAAAAAAGGTAAACATAACATTCAAACATAAAATTAAATTGTTGCACATTTAAGTAAAAAAGAACAAACAAATTTACCATGTTTCTCTTATTTCCGAAGTTTATCTAAATCCTTTTTAGTAGGACGTGTTTCATTTCACTATACGCCAACTAAAATCAATTTTATATTAAAATAAAACGTGAAAAGGAGGCAGTGTGTCCTCCAAACTTAAAATTGATGATGCTGAATGTTTTTATTTGTTAATTTCTTTTGATTTGATCTACGTGAGCTAAGAATGTATAAGCATTAAACTTAAATTTGAATACATATGTATTTTAGTCAAGCCAAGAAGAACATGTCGACTACTTTTTTTTGTGTGGGTAGGTTAAAGTAAAAGCAATCAAACATTTTTAAATACCAAAAAAAAAAAAAAAATTAAAAAATACAAACAAAAAATTTAACTTTCTTAGTTTTTCGAAAAAGTTGTTTTTTCACATAAACAAACAAAATCAGCCAAATCGCGCCAGCCATTCTCATGTCATTACATGCGTAGACCATTTCATATTTAAATATATACTGTGGCACAGAAAACTCTACATACCCCCCAAAAACTTCATTTATGGTAGATTTAAAGGTTTTTATCAGCAATATTTATACCCAATCATTCGTTATAAAAAGTAAACCTTTTTTAAACTAAATTATTTTTGAAAATTAGAAATATTTATTAAAAAATTTAAAAGTCAGTTTTTAATACACAGAAATGTGTACATAGTCCGTAGTTTACTGTTTGAGTTCATAAAAAATATTGGTATTTTAATATTTTGTTGCACCTCCTTTACTTTCTGACACGGCATATAAGCGATTATTCATATAATATACCAGTTTACCGGTAGTTCTCGAAGAAATCTTGTACCATTCTTTGATAAGAGCATTTTCCAGGTGCTGTTTGTTCCTTATCGCAGGTTTTCTTATCCTACGATATAATTCATCCCATACATTTTCAGTGGAGTTATGGCCAGGCAACTGGGGAGAAGAATGCAGTTGTTTACGCACATTGTACAATAGCCATTCCTTCTAACGGCCCAGTGCGCTTTGGGTCGTTATATTGTTGAAAGTACCAACTTACAGACAGACCCATTTTGGATGCTGACTCCTTTAAATTATCTTTTAATACATTCAAATACATAAATCGATCCATTGCTATCTTAATAAAAACTAAATTTTAAACCCCAGCCGCCGACATACATCTTAAATCATAATGGAACCGCGTCCGTGTTTTACTGTGGGCATCAAGTTTTTATGTTCCAGCTCTTCATTTTTTTGCGGCAAACTATTTGTTTTCCATCAAATCCCAATATGTTTAATTTACTATCCTCACTAAAGACGTTTTTCCAAAAGTTTTCATCGTCATTCTTATTCTTATTTTTTAGCAAACTTTATTCGCTTTGAGTTATTAATATCAATTATGATTGAGGTTTTCCCAGGCACTCGGCTATGTAAACCTCCACTTCTTTATACACGGCGTACTGTTTCTAGATGAAAGTGGCAATCAACATTGTTTCCATGCTTTTTGCTATATCAACAGCCGTTGTCCTCGACTTTTTGTCAATTTCTTTATACGTTTAGTAATTTTTGGCGGACGGCCACTTCTTGGTCAATAATTAATACTACTGTTCTTTTTACAATTCATTAAAAATGTTTGTACACTAGACTTTTGGTGCCGAACAATTTTAGAAATTTCGTCCAACGATTTTACATCTCTTGATGCTGAACAATGAGATTTCTAATATCTAAGCTTATTTCTTTAACTTTTGGACACATGGCTCCCAATACTAAAAATGACTGGTTAAAAAGCTTTGCGATTATTAACTGAGAGACATGAACCATTACAACGTAATGGCAAAACATGTGTAAATTTTTTAATTGGAAAATACGATTGACCAACAGTGGGAGTATGTACTAAAAACTGAATTTTTTAATAAATATTTCCATTTTTAAGAAATCATTTAGTTAAAAAAGTTTTTTTTTATAACGAATAAAAGGGTATAAATATTATTCATAAAAAAATTTCAATGAATAATATTTATATTTTATATTATGTAGAGTTTTCTGTGCCACTGTATAAAAATATACCTAGATGATAATCATTTTTTAATTTTAAGAAATGTTGTTGACTGCTAATAAAATCGTTCGAAATCGAGCTTTTATTTTATACTTTAGCAATAAAATTTCGGAACAAAAGAATTTGATATTGCATTTTCAGCGTATAAGCGATATAGATATGTGTGTATCATTTCAAAGTGAAGTATAATTGTCGGTGACTTAATATTTTTAAGCTCTCACTATCACTACTGTGAATCAAATCACACGAAAAATTTTAAAGCACGGATAATGTGCTGTATGTACATATAATTTATATTCAAATTTTCACTTTTTATATTAACCAACACGTCTAAATTAAAGCACTGAGCATTATTTAGGAACTTTATAAAGTTTAAACGTAGGATAAGCAAAAAAATTAAGAAGTAAAAACGATTTATTTATGATTTTTTATATCTAATATTATTTAATACATACATATTAACTATGCAATTGTTTGAGGCTTATTTTTCTCAATTTTCTATTTAAGTTACAGCGTTATGCGTTATCTTAAAGTAAACATTAGCAACAGTAACATTCCCCCAAAACTCAAGCAATATAATTTTGCTCAATACTCCTGCTTTACAAACAAGCAAAAATTGCATGCTAGTATCATGAAAAATTGCATAGTGCATTAGTCGATTTGTTATATAATTACATATATTTTTATGGTATAATTTATAAAAAAGTTTGAAAAATTAAACAAAAAAGCATACATGTTTTACTAAATTGAAAACAAACTAACCAAAGGATTAGAACTTTTTATTTTTTCCATACAATATATTTCAAAGTTTAAAAAAACATGCAATCTATTTACATAAATATGTTTGTAGATGTGATTTTATTGCCAATTCTAATTGAAGTAATGCTTCGCGCTTTTTTATGTGTACATATTGAATGACCAGCCAAAAATACATTTTTACTTTGATTTTGTGCCGTCAACATCGCGCTTGGACTATTACGAAATGGCACTAGCAATAGAACATTTAATAGCTTCAAAAAGAATAATACAAAATTAATTTTTATATATTTATTATTATTTATTTTTCACGAATACTTACTTTAAATGTTGTTATGGACGCACTTGGAGTCTCAACGTCTCTTAAAAAACTAATGACATCAAAATAGTAGAGGGTTATCTCATAGGAATAAGCATCAGCTCCACTTTTTTCCAAATTGTTTTTTCTTTTTAATTCCCGCTTAAAATTCGTGCACAGCTCATTTATTATTTTTTTCACATCTTTAATGTTTCCCACCGGATGATGTTTTTTGTAGCATTCCAACAAAATGGTATATTTTTCTTCTTTTATATTGCGATCACTGTACTCTGCACTTCTTATTTCCCAAAGTGAAGGCAATGGGTGGTTAATTTCGATAAATTCCAAATTTTTTTTTCTTCCGACATTTTTGACAACCGCTCAACTTGCAGTCTCATTTAAAATGAAAAATTTGTACGACCTTAAAGGACTAGCAGAATACACGCAACAAAAGGTGACATCTAGCATGATAAAAATATAAATTTTTTTGATTTTTCATCAATCATCGTCTGTGTAACACGTACTAATACATTTTCACAAATACTACCATAATGATGGTCGAATATTTTGACCGTGGCACAGTTGCGCCCGTAGAGCAAATGAGGTTGCAAAAACCAAAATTTTTATGAGCGGCCACGAAGTTTTGAATAAACCCATGTTATAGGAAACTTTTCAACGATTTCAAATATGCCACTCTTAATAATATCACATTTTTAGTTTAAAAGATATAACCGTTCAAAGGTGACCGACTTTCGTTTTTCAAAAAAACACACAATTTTTAGTCAATTTGTTGCGATTTCAGGTATAATATCACGAAAAATAGGTAACGAATCGCCATATTTTTTGTTTGTATTGATTGATGTATTTATTAAATGTATAATAATAAGAAAAATTAACTATTTGCTTTGTGTTTCTCCTGGTAAATCACTATTTAAAAACTATCCGTTTTTTCACTATTTTTCAACTTTGACGGAAAATAAAAAAAATCTATATTTTTCTATATTTGCCATATTTGCAAAACCTGTTCTTTGATTATTTCTTTACATAATTCAAAAGGTTTTATCTGCCCGTACGTGCCCGTTTGGCTTCTAGAGGTAAAAAAGGTTAAAAAGACATGGTTGCAGAAATTGTATGCCGTCCATCCCTTATATGTTTTGACTGACAGTATTTTTTAGTAAATAGGTAACGAATCGCCATATTTTTTGTTTGTATTGATTGATGTATTTATTAAATGTATAATAATAAAAAAAAATTAACTATTTGCTTTGTGTTTCTCCTGGTAAGTCTTTTAGATATACCTTCTCTTACGACTTGTGATGAATATTTTACAGAAAATTGAAAAAATTAATTTTAAAAAAATTATTTTTTTTTTAATTTGTTGGGTAATAATTTAAAACATAAAACCCTAAAGAAAAAAATAAAAACTTTTTAAAAATGTAAAAATAATTTTTTAGTTACCATAAAATTGATTTTTCTACTACTTTTAAATTTGATAACCCATAAGTAGGCCCCTACAAGGCGTAGCCCCTTTCCAAACGCTCATTTCATAGGCTGAACAGTTATCTATCATATGCTGTCTAAACTGTTTAATTATCTTATTCGGTTCAAAAGATATGATTTTTGCAACGAAAAAACTCAAACGGCGCCACTGTGCGTGGATAGACCACTTAAGGCTTTTTCCACAAAATTGTGACGGTATTATCTCTTAAAAATCTTGCAGCTATGTATAGTAATGAATTAAAAAAACATCTTCAAACAAAAAAAATACATGCATTTCTGTTGACATGTTAGAACAATTTTTGGTTTGGCAGATGTTGAATATGTTGCCTCTCTTTATTTCGTCTTTTATTGTCTTTCCTTTTTGTTTGTTTGATTTGATCTACGCGTTTTTAGCATGCGCTAAGAATGTATAACAGTGTTGCTGTTTGGTTACGTTTTTTACATTTTATGTAACTTTTGAAGGCTTCACGTGCAACATGTATAATTTTGTTATATTAAGCCAAATTTTCGTAACTTTTGGTACAGACACAAAATAAAGTAATTTTACTGAAAGGCTAGTTGTTTCGTATTTTAAGGTAAGAATCTCTCTCAACATTTCAACCTTTCTTAACATATCAATTCGTTTTAAACAACAGAGGTTACCTGGAAATTCAATCAAAATCCCATGTAAAAAATAAGTTTGAAAAAAAAAAAACAAAAAATACCATTGCTGAAGTTTACTCTCTTCAATTCATGAAAAATCAAAAAATGTTTCTTGCTTTATGCCTAAAAACAGCAAAATATTTTTGGCAACAACTTTTTACAAGTGTAAAATAATATGAGCTGCATTTCCTGCGGAAAAACTAAGCATTCTGTTTAAACTTGCGAAAATTGTTAACAACTTCAGTTATTCCTCTTGAAAAATTTGACAACCGTTCCAATACGTCGATTTAGAAAAAAGATGTCTTTTAATTTCTTTTAGGAAGTAGCGGATTTATTACAGAAAAAATATCAGTAATATTATGTTGAAGTTTAAGGAAAATAAGACTCAAATTTGTCTTTAATAACGGTACTCTATATTTCCCTTCCAGTAACCTAATTTCCAAGTTCTGACACAATGCGTTGCATAAGTAGGGGCCATCTCCTGAGTGCTTGTCCGAATAAAAAAACAAAATTCTTAACATAATCAAAGTCGTAATTCTATCGAAGCTCAATCTTTCAAAAAAAGGTAGAACGGATTTATAAAAAAATCCTACTTTAATTTTATTAAATGGCGAGAGAATGCACTTTTCCATACCGCAATGTTATTATTGAGTCCTAATTTAAATCCGCATGACTATCATCGGTATGAAGTTGTTTTCATATTTTTTTTATTTATTTCGTTTTGTTGTTGTTTAGTAAATGAAATTGTGGGTTGTTATTTTCCCCGAAATATGGTATTAGACTTTTTACTATATTTTTTATTAATTACATTAAATTTCTATTTATTTAAGAAAAATTTCAAATGTAACTTTTAATGAAAAAAATTAACTTTTTGAAGGAAAAACATACAATTTCCTTCCCTTCCCTGGCAACACTAATGAATAAGTGTGTTTGCACCAAGGTTCAGATTGGCTCCCTCTTTTGTTCTTCTGCTATTTGCGCACTCTTTTCTAAGCTATGCGAAAAAGAGCGGAGAAGAGCAGCTCGTTTGCTCGCGCTCCTTTTGATAGAAACAGTGGGTTGTTTAGCTTTATTCAGTTTTACAACAAAAATTTCGTAACAGTATGTTGTTTAATATTAATATTACTGTGTATATTTATATAAGGAAGGATTTATTTATTTGAATTTGTTTTATTTATTATTTTTATTTTTATATGTTCATATACATATGTATGCAATACAAGAAAATGCGGTACGTTTGCTGAAATGTAGAGAATTTTTTGTTTCAATAAATAGTATGGATTTGATTCAAAAGCAAAAAATAACATTAAGAATATTGTTCTTGTTTTGAATATAAATATGGGAAAGAACGATCGAACGAGCTTATATCTGTATACACACAAACATAAACTTATACGTGTACATATGTATGTTAGAGCTAAAACAAATAAATACTTGCTTAATTCATATTGAAGTACTTTTCAATTAATTTCATAAAGAATATGATGTCAGATCTGTACACCTGGAATGTATAAAATGGAAAAGTTAAACTGAAAAGTTTGTCATTATTTTTTTAAATATTTGGTAGTGTACAGAATTGAAAAATAATAGAAATAAAAAGTTTCTATCATCAGAAGTGGGATAAATTTAGCCTACACCGCACTCTATTGGGAAGGTGGCTGAAGATGACTTCAATCTAAAAGGTCAGATTTCGGAAAATTTGAACCTGCAGGAGGAAAGTCCAGAGTCGAGATCTAGCAATATTGTAATTACGATGGATCGCTCCCGCGTTGATATTCAGAAGAGGTGCGCGGATATTGATACAAGGGTAAAACGGGACGGTTTGCAGAATTTTGACATTTTGCCTAGAATAAAAGTTTCTCTGCATGGGAGAGCAAAATTATGGTTCAATAAGTACGGATATCAACTTTACAGCTGGCCGGACTTACGTGCTTCTTTGATACACGCTTTTTCTAATAGTGCAGACATTATTACACAACTCAGGAAGGTTGCCAACTCAGAAAGCAATGAATATGCTTCTATACGGAGTTCGTAATTGAAAAGGTTTGTCAAATTAATCAATTACCTTTTGAAATTCCAGAAGACAAAGTGGTCAAAATTGTCATCGGATGCATTAGTGAGGTTAGTTTGAGAAATTCTCTTACATTTGTTCTGCCATCAACTGTGTAAAGTTTGATCAATCATTTGTCTTCGATACGTGAAAAACCTTTGAGAGAAGTAGAAAATATGCCGTTTGCAAGAGGATAAACCAGTATCCAATATTGAGAAAAAGGACAAGTTACCTAATCCATTGAAACGTAGGCGCATAGAGGATGAGAAACGTTGCTATGGATGTGGCGAAAACAAATAAACGAATTGGTTGTACAGAAAATACCAAGCAAACCCATGGAAACCAAATTTAAGTGTTCTTTTTGCGGAAAATCTGGACATGAAGAACAAACCTGCTGCTAAAAAACGAGCTGACCGAAAACAAATAAATCTATGCAAGATTTCGTTAGTATCAGATAATTACACTCCAGTGGTTATTAAGGGAAAATTATATCGTTGTCTTCTTGACACTGTATCTGATTGTTCGTTGATAAGATCTGTCATTGCTGAAAAAATATCTGCGAAAAGAACTACAAATTTACTGTCTGTGCAAGGTATTGGGAGAGAACCTATTTTACTATATGAGAGGCTTGAAACATTTGTAGAATTTGAATACCTTACTCTTGAGGTTAGCCTTTATTTGATTGATAAAAAACATTTACAAAATGAAATTATTATTGGTAAAGACATTTTGAAAGATCCTACCCTTACAATTACGGTTACTGCCAAGGGATCGTACCTACATCGCAGTAAGTCAGTTTTTTGTTTCAAAACTAAAAACAAAGGAGTTGAGTGTTGTTTTAAATAAGTACGAAAGATGCCAATATTTTCTTTAGGCCATATAGGATGGCACACAGTGAGCAGCATATAACAAAACAAATTGTTGCAGATTTGATAAATAATACGGGACAGAATAGCCTTTGTGTAGATTTTAGAGCACTTAACAAAATAACTGCAAAGGACCGCCATCCTTTGCCGAGGATAGAAGATCAACTAGATGAATTGTCTGGAAATAAATATTTTACATCATTCTACATGGCATCTGGTTTTCACTAAATTCCAATTGCTGAGGATTCCATAGAAAAAACTGCTTTTGCCCCACCCGATGTACATTACGAATATTTGTGTATGCCATTTGGTCTCGCTAATGCACCTGCTGTTTTCGAGAGGGCCATAAACGTGGCTTTGGGTGAGTTACGCGGGAAATTGGCTTTGATATACATGGATGATGTGTTAATAGCATCCAAAACCATTGATGAAGGTTTTGAAAAGCTTGATATTGTACTCAAAGCATTAGTTAAAAGTGGGTTTTGTTTAATCTTGGATAAATGTAAATTTCTTCAAACTACTATTGAATACTTAGGACGAGAAGTGTCTGGAGATGGTATACGACCAAGCAAAACCAAAATTGATGCGTTAGTGAGTTCACCGACACCAAGTAATGTTAAGCAAATACGTCAATTTATGGGGCTAGTGAATTATTTTCGGAAATATCGTACCAGAATTTGCTGCAAAAACTGCTTGTATCACGGCATTGACTAAAATTAATACGGAAATTGTATGGAGTATGAATGTCAAGCAGCAAAAGATTAAATAGTAGAACAACTCACAACTCGACCAATATTAGTATCGTTTAATCCTGATCTTCCAACAGAGTTGCATACGGATGCAAGTGCAAGTGGATATAGAGCTATCTTATTTCAGCCGGTAGTTGCTTATTATTGTTAGGCAACTAAGTCGTATGAAGCAAAATATCATAGTTATGAGTGGGAGACACTTGCCGTGGTAAATGCGATGAAACATTTTAGGCATTACCTAATCGGTGTTAAGTTCATGTTAGTTACTGACTGTAACGCCTTAAAGGCAACAAAATAAAAAAAGAATTTACTTCCTCGCGTTGCTCGTTGGTGGATTTTTCTTCAAGATTTTGAGTTTGAGATTGTTTATCGAAAAGGGAAGGCTTTATCACATGCAGATTACTTTAGCCAAATTGTGCCAATAAAATCTTGTTATCAAATTGAGAGTTTGTCCGAAACATGGTTACATATTGAGCAGCAAAATGATCCAGGCACCTTAGAAATCATAGAGAAAACTAAAAGTGGCAATATCAACACATCAACACAGTTCAAACTCAAAAACGAATTTTTATACAAGAAACTGAAAAATACTGACTAAAAATGTCAGGAGGTTCGTGAATTCTTGTTTTATTTGCCTGGTGGCTCAAAGGCCGTCTGGAAAGAAACAGTGTGAACTTCAGCCAATAGAAAAGAAGCCAATTCCATTCGATGTGGTTCATGCTGATTTTATGAGACCATTTGACGGAAAAGACCATCGTTATATTTTCATTTTGATTGATGCTTTTACAAAATTTGCAGTTTTATTGCCTTGTAAAACCCTTGTAATGCTATTTGGAGCTCCAGCCAAACTTGTAAGTGACAGAGGCACTAATTTTACTAGTGCTGAGTTTAAAAACTTCTGCATGTCTATGGGGATAACACATCATTTAATTGCTCCTGGTGCTAGTAGAGCTAATGGACAAGTGGAACGTTATGTGGATACGGTTGCTAACTTATTAAGATCTAATTTAGATAAATGTGGTGAATGGACTGGTTATATCAGTCGTGTACAACTAGCTCTTAATACAACGGTTAATAAAACAATTGGATTTTCTCCATTAAAGGTATTAACAGGTATATCGGGATAGACTCCAGATATTAGTGCATTATTAGCAGAGTTCGAAATTTTAGCCACAATTTGACGACGAAGAAGAAATACGAAAGCTTGCCAGTGAACGAGCAGAGTTAAATGCAACTAGAATGAAAAGTAGATTTGTTCAAAATAAATGCAAACCAACTCAATTAGAACACTGCAAAACTTTTATTGTTGCAGCAAGGGAGGTCATTCGTCCTTTAAAGGATATTAGTAACTAATATAAGGTAAAATTTTCTAAAAAAAAAGATCTTCATCCAATAAGAATCGAATTCATGAACAAGCTTAAGATTGCCTCTGAGTCATAACTTTCAGTTTAGGTCTTGAAGTTTTTAACAAGCTTAAGATTGCCTCTGAGTTGCGATTTAAAAAGTAACATCTGAAATAATGATTCTGTTTACAGCTCTGGATATCTGGTGGTTAATTATACATGGGGACAGATAACTGCTGTGGAATTTGAAATAATGAATTCGTGGTTTCTGTAAACTGTTTGTTTTTTTTTGTGATTTTATATTGATCTTTCTGTAATAAACAAATGATTGTTTTGAAAACAAGAAGTTCGAATTCATCGAGAGCGATGATTTTACAGGATGGTCGTGTTAGGCAAAAACAAATAAATACTTGTATTACAACTTCAAAGATATAATTGATTCGGCATCCCCTTTTTTCTCCTAATCCTTTGTATTAGTTTTTTGCTTCTAGTTCTTAAGATGATTTTGTAATAAATGGATTACTAAAAAGAATCAACACATTCTTCAATTTATTTCTGCAAATTAAATATAAAATACACAATAGATTGGCGACGAGTAGTAAAACAAAGGCAGTAATTTTAAAATAAATAAGGAGCTGATCAAATAATATCATTTATGTATTTGATTGCAAATTTCGTATAATTACATCATAATAAATTTCAAGGCAAAATTTCGTCAGCATATCAAAATTCAAAATGAACGCCGCGCAATTTTCGCAATTCATGGAGATGCAGAAGAAAATTCTGGAAAAAGTGAGCAATAACACATCAATTACGGGATGTTCACAGGGCCAATAGAACGTAGGCTCAAACGTAGCATTGGTACCAAACTTCGAAGCGCTGGATACATCAAAGGAATCATTTGACATGTACAAACAAAGATTCGAGAATTACACTAGTATGAAAAATGTGATTGCCGATAAGGAATATCGTTTAAAATTACTGTTGAATTTACTTGGAGCCAAAATGTTTAACATCGTAACAGCTCTAGCAGCGCCTAAGAACCTTAATGATATAAAGTACGATGAATTGATAGAAATTCTTAAAACTCATTTAGCACCAAAATGGAACGGTTTGGTATCACAACAAAAATTGCTATCTAGTTATCAAATGGACAACCAATCGATTGCAGATTACGTAGCTAATCTAAAGTTCAATATAAACGACTGTGGCTTCTACTGCCAGTGCAAAAAGTCGGTTGCAAATGTTTTTCACGTGCTCAATTTATACGTAGGCTAAACGACAACAATATTCGAGAGCAGTTATTACAATCAAAAGTCGCAGATTTTGCAGACATCGTATCCAAGGCTATTGCCATCGAAGCTGCCAAAATGGACTCCAAAGAGCTTGCCGACAATTCGAATCCTTCAGTGTCGCTTGAGACAAATAAAATTTCTATTAAAAAAGGTAAACACAGTAAGTTTAATTTTCAGAAATCAAATCAATGTAAGCCAAAAAACAAAATCGACATCGACTACAAACTTTTGGGGTTGGAAGGCGTACGCCTAAGGTGTGGTCGAAACAATCACTACGCAAAGGACTGTCGTACCAACAAAGACAAACTCAAATGTTCTGAATGTAAGAAAACTGGTCACGTGGCTAAGGTATGTATAAAAGTTCGAATGAAAAATGTCAACTCAATTCAGGAACTTCGAGTCTGCCCGAAAAGAGTCACCATTACGGAGTTGTTAACGTTGTAGACATCTACCAAAATAGTTCAACCGATCAAGAAAAATGTTGTATCAACATCAAAATTCAAGGTAAACCAGTCAATTTCGAAATCGATACTGGATCAGGTTATACCTTTTTGCCAAGAAATGCATTTGCAAACCTTCAACTCAATGTCCCAATATTACCAACAAATTTATCATTTCGGTCGTATACAAAAGACGTTTTTCAACCTGATGGCAAAGTTCTAGTCAAGAGAGAATATGGCGATAAGATAATTCAAGATGAAATCTATATTGTGCCTGAAAATGACACCGCAATTCTAGGTAGGAACTGGATCCGAAAACTTAAAATCGATCTCAACGAAATCGACACCGTATATTAACTAAAAGGCGTGAGTGCGATTGATGTCATTAAAGAGTTCGAAGATATTTTTCAGCCAAAAATAGCTGCGTAAAGCAGTACACTGTTTCCTTAAAATTAAAAGATAACGTTTCACCTATATTTATAAAAGAGCGCGAACTACCTTATGCCCTTGTCGAAAAGGTTAACAGTGAATTAGATCAATTAGAAGCTGCTGGTATTATATCCAAAACTGAAACAAGCGATTGGGGTTCACCTCTGGTCGTGGTACCCAAGTCTGACGGTAGCTTACGTTTATGCGTTGACTACAAAGTTGGAGTTAACGAACGTCTCGTGGAAGCACATAATCCTATAAGGAAAATCGAAGATATTTTTAATTCATTACGAAACTCGAAGTACTTTAGTAGGTTGGATCTATATAAAGCGTACTTACATATACCAGCAGATGAAACCTCAAGCTGCATTCAAACAATGGATACATTCCAGGGTACATATAGGATAAATAGATTATCATTTGGTATTAAAACAGCGCCATCTGAGTTTAACCGCATCATTAATCAAATTTTACAGGGTGTGCCTAAAACCGAAGCTTACACATGGTTCAACAATTTTAGAATGTAAACAAAATCTGTTCAAATGTTTACAAAAATTTAAGGAACACAATCTTCATTTAAACAAGAACAAATGTCGTTTTTTCGAAGAAGAAATAGAATTTTTTAACCATTCTGTTAAACACAATCAAATTTTAAAGTCAAAAAGCAAAATGTCAGCTATAACTGAGCTTCCAGCACTACAATCAGTCGACGACGTAAAAAGGGTTTTGGGAATGGTTACGTATTATTCACGGTTTGTTCCCAATTGTTTATCACTAACATCACCTCTACGAAACCTGCTTAAGAACTCGAAATTTAAGTAGACAGCACAATGCGAAGAAGCTTTCAAACAAATCAAAGCAGAATAGCTAGTGAACGTGTTCTTATTCCATATAATCCAAAATACCTATTAGTATTAGCATGTGACGCCAGTCCAACGGGTGTCGCAGGAGTACTTTCTCATATCATAGATGGGAAAGAACGCCCTATATCTTTTGCGCCAAGGTCTCTTACAGACTCTGAAAGAAAATACTCTCAAATCGATCGTAAAGCTTTGGCTATCGTGTTTGCAGTGGATCACTTCTATCAGTATTTATTTTGTAGGCCGTTTACACTTGTAACAGATAATCAGCCATTGGTGCGCATATTCACCAAAATGCTAATTTACCTCAAATGGCACAAGCACGTCTACAGCGATACGCCGCTTTTCTCTCAGGTTTTAATTATAAAATCGTTTATAAAAAAAGGTAGCGAAAATGTCAATGCCGACTGTTTGTCCCGAGCCTCAGTCAAATCACCTTACACAACAGACAAGTCTATCAATGAAGAGGTAAGTCAACTCTGTGAAGCCTCTATTCAACAAATTTCAACATTCAATTTAAACTTCAACACGCTACAAACTGAGTTAATAAAGGACAAAGAACTCTTAGCGCTTTTACGAGATCTTGAAAACAATCGTGTGGAAGATACAATGTTTACCATAAACAATGACATTATTTTCCGAGGTCATCGTGTAGTAATACCGTCAAGTCTACAAAATTCAGTTTCAAATGAACTTCATCAGACACACCTAGGGATCACAAAAATGAAGCAGCTAGCCCACAGGTACGTGTATTGGCAAAGTATCGATAACGATATCGAGCGGTTGGTTCGCAATTGTTTGCTTTGTGGCCAAATAAAATCAAGTCCCCCTAAAGCCAAGTTACACAGCTGGGAGGAACCAGACAGTAATTGGCAACGAATTCATATTGTTAACGCTGGTGTATTTCAAAATCATTATTACCTCATCGTCATGGATGCAAAATCAAAATGGGTCGAAATCGGTATAACGCAGTCTGCTCCAACATCGAACTCCACCATAGAATTGCTCCTTGATAATGCCAAAATATTCACAAGCGATAAATTCAGGTCGTTTTGTACAAATGCTGGTATATTTCAAAAGTTTATAGCTCCGGGTCATCCCGCTACCAATGGCCTAGCAGAGCGTAACGTCCAGACTATCAAGCAACGTTTAAAGGCTATGACAGACGATCCTCGTAGTATTCGTAAAAAGGTAAGAGAAATATTATTCCGGTACAGAGCTACACCACTTAAAAATGGGAAGACTCCCTCGGAACAATACCTTAATAGGCAAATACGTATACAATTGGACGCCTTAAAGCCCTCCAGAATCTCTACTCGCGATCCTAAATATCAACAACAAGCTCGTCAATTATGTGAGGGTGATAGAGTGTATGCCCGTTATTATTCAAACAACAAAAATTGGTGGAGGCTGGGAACAATAATCGAAAAATATGGTCATCTTCACTACCTCGTTGAGCTAGATGATGGGTTCAAGTTTAAGCGTCACATTAACCAACTCAGATCTACAAGTGTTCAAAAAGAAGATGCTTCTTCTCTTGATGAGCGAGTACAGGAAGATAATAGTAAGCAAAATGTTGTGCCTAGATTTGACTTACAAGATTTAATCGAAATTGCGAATAATGAAGAAAACTGTACGGGTCTCACTGAAGGAAGTCAAATTCCAACAACTACTCACCCACCTTAACAAACGCCTTTACGTAGAACCACTCGAAGACGTCGTGAGCCGACTTATCTAGGAGATTATGTAGTAGATCCTGCTATTTAAGCGTGGGAGAATTATTACAACTTCAAAAATATAATTGATCTGGCATCCCCTTTTTTCTCCAAATCCTTTGTATTAATTTTTCTACTTTTAGTTCTTAAGATGATTCTGTAATAAATGGATTACTAAAAAGGATCAACACATTCTTCAATTTATTTCTGCAAATTAAATACAAAATACACAATAACTTGCTTATTTCATATTGAAGTACTTTTCAATTAATGTCATAAAGAATATGACGTCAGATCTGTACACCTGGAATGTATAAAAGGGAAAAGTTAAACTGAAAAGTTTGTATTTTTTTTATAAAAATATTTGGTAGTGTACAGAATTGAAAAATAATAGAAGTAAAAAGTTTCTTTCATGTACAGTGGCTCACATCGAACGTCGGGCAAGGAATTTGTTAATTTTTTTTAACGATTTTTTATATCAGGAATAATTATTTTCCCAAATATTTTGAATGGATTTGATTAAGTTTTTAATACACAATAAAATTTGTGATGATGACATTAACAAAATTTTACATAACGGTATTTTTAGAGTTAAAGTTGCAAAAAGTATAAAAAACGTACTCACAATGAAAGTCGGGCAAAGCAAATAGTAATAAAAATGTCATTCAATTTACCGTTATATTTAAGCGTCGCTTTTAATTTTTGTATTAACATTAGTCAGTTGATATTTTGCTTTCATCAGACGACAATATTTTTAATTTTTTGGTATAATGCCGCGTACAATTAAGCAGTCAGCTTTAGAAGAACGAAAAATCGTTATTAACAACTATTTAAAAGGAAAAACCCAACGTGAGATCGCAAATATCGTTAACAAAAGTAAGTGGACAGTCCATGACATAATTAGGCGATATAACAAGGATAAGAGGATATCAAATAAACAACGTGCGCCAGTGAGAAAGAAGCTCAGCTCGAGAGACGAGAAGTTAATAGTTCGTAAGGTGCTAAACGATCCTTTTATCTCTGCTTCAGAACTCGCCACAATTGTTAAAAATAATTTTGGAAAGGAAGTTCATGCGGAAACGGTAAACAATTTTAATGGCAGAGTAGCTCGAAAAAAGCCATGTGTTAGTGAAAAGAATAGAAAAGAACGTTTAAAATTCGCACGAGAGCATATTTCGAAGGATTTTGCGTTTTGGAGCACGGTAAAAATTATATGCCAAGTTATGTTGGTTATTTATATCAGTATATTAACATTTTACAGGTACTTTTTACGGACGAAAGCAAATTTAATTTGTTTGGATCCGATGGTCGACAGTGAAGCACGGAGGCGTATCAGTGATGGTGTGGGGTTGCATGGCTGCTTCAGGTGTTGGAAACCTTCACTTTATAAAAGGAACCATGGACAAAAATATGTATCTTGACATTCTGAAAACACATGTTAAGGAAAGTGCACGCAAGTTGGGTATTGCCAATAATTTTAAATTTTATCAAGACAATGACCCCAAGCACACATCACTGATAGCAAGAAGCTGGCTACTTTATAACTGTCCTAAGGTCATAAAAACACCTCCACAAAAATCGAGCATTTATGGGACGAACTCGGACGTCGAATGCAAAATAGGTTGTGCACAAATAAAGGCCAACTTAAAGCTGCATTACAGGAAGAATGGAGCCAAATAAGTCCCGAAGTATATAAAAAATTAGTTGAGTCCATTCCAAAAAGACTACAAGCTGTCGAAAAGGATATGCAACAAAATACTAAATTTTAATAAAAAATATAGTCTTGCCGACTTTCAGTGTGATCATAGTTTTAAGTTTTTTGTATATTTTTTCTGTTATTTCTTTTGTTTTAAAGCTGGAGTAATTTCTTTTTGTTTCATTATGTTTTCTAATACGTGAAAAAAATGTTCTTAAGAAACTTTTTGGAAAGTCTGAAGTCTTATTTATTTTTGAAGGTGTTAAATATTTCCTAATAGCTTGCCCGACTTTTGATGTGAGCCACTGTATGTATGTACATAAAATAACAACATACATACATATTTATTCACTTCCCAACAACTAAACTAGAAACACACAGCTTAGGACTGAATAATAAATTATGTATTAAAAAAAATTATCCATTTAAATTTTGTTTTCATTTTAAAATATTATTAGTGGTAATTCGTACGAACGCACCACAAAAATACATAACACTATTCTTTCGTACGTATACATACCAGAGAGCGGCACGAGTACACCGCAACCATGAGTATACCGCATACTTTCTCTATATTTTTTATACTCGAGTATTTTAATCACCGCAATAAAAAGTTGCGGTGTTTATTCTACCCATCCTTCATTTTTTAAAAGCATATTGCGATCATATCGTTGTAAGTGTTTTTTGCCGTAATATATTTAAAACAAAGAGCGTAAAAACGAATCTCAGTAATATCGCAATCAGAATTTTAAGTGGTTTCCATACTCGTACGCGAAAAATTTTTTCCTCTTTTTATTTATAAGCAGCCTTGCCACATTCTGAGTAATAACAAAATAAATATAAAGTTTTTACCAACAAATTTTTGACCCGTTTTTAGAAATTCTGCACTGCATGCGGATTTATTTATAAACAGAAAAAAACAAAATTTGATTAAATCTATTGCTTAAACATTATAAGAAAAAAACAGGCAACAACCTTTTTCATAGGTTTGAAATACAACACATATTAAATGAATATATTGAAAAAAATAATAATAAATCCTTTATCTCGAACCTCTGTGTGCGAGCGGATTTTCCTTTTTCAAAAAAGTGAGGTTATAATTAAAGACGCAATGCGTACGTTTTTTTCAACTCGCTTTTACAAAAATGCCATCCTGTTTTCAAATAAAATAATAAATAACAAAAAAAAAGTAAATTATTTATACTTGAATATCCCGTGCAGAATTTATCACTTTCTATACGAAGGTATAGGTCGATGTGCAGATCCTGGAGAGACTTTACATATATCAATAAAAATATTTTTAGATTCAAATTAAAAAAAAAACAATAACATTCATAAAAAACCCACATGCATCACATACGCAAAGAACGTAGATTCTCATCTTCAATTGTTTTTTAAAGCAGGTATACTTATTTTATTGTTTCTTTTGTACAAATATTTTTAGTTTATGTGCCTTGTTGTCAAAAACGGTCCACTAATGGCATTAAGGAAAACAAAATGGTAAATAAAATCAATTTCATTTGCAATTTTTTCAGCAACTAACTTATTGTTTGAGGCTATGATAATTTTTTCCATCTACTTCCAATAAACAATTAACTAGTAATAAGTTCATTGCAACGATTGCTGTTTATTATCAATAAGAAGCAGAGTGAAGAGCATACTGCTGCAATGAGGCAGCAATGATAATGGCAACCTGGATATTCATCATTATTTGTATTCAGAGTAGGTAGCTTAAATTTTTCATCAATCATACAACTTGTAATGCCTGAGTTGAACTTATCTGTTAAAAATAATTTTATACGGGATCCCAAATTAGCTTTTCAAGAGTAATTTTAGTTTTTAAACTAAGTATTAAAAAAGGACGGTAACGAATAGAATAATTTACAAATGTGTATCCTGTGTGACATAACAAAAACGCTTTAAAAAACCATAATATAATAAACAATGAATTTTTTTGAGCTATTGGTAAATTGGTGAATTTTACGGGTTCTATTTTGTTTTCTGTGATATATTAAATAAACTTCTATAATATTAAAAAAGTATGTATGTTAGCTAATTTAGACATTGGCGACTTTTGAAATTGTGTTTGATTTAATAATTCTGATCTGATAACTCTGATCGCAAACATTTTGCTTGAGTATGCTAGAGACTCAAACTCATCAATACTCAAATGGAATGCGTATAGTAGCTCGCATACTCGCACAAAAGAAATGCGGTGGCGATCACACCGCAACCGCATTTAAGATGAGTATACTTAGAGTATTAAAAATAGACACTTGCAGTTCTCTGATACATACACACATACTTATGTGCATACATACATACATTTATGTACGCGTACAAACAATAGACAATAATATAAATAAAATAAACATACATATGTACATACATATTCCTCCAATCTTCATTTAAATATTAGCTACATTTAAAAAACGATAAACAATCTTCTAAACTGTCCCAAACACTTTCCAAAACACATAAATCAAATAATCTATTTATTAAATTGATTTTCACATTATAATCTTCGCGTTAAAAAAAATATGTTTTGTACAGTAAAAGAGCTATGCGCATTTTTGGCTCTTTTGCGCATTGAGCACAAAAAAGGAGCTGCGCAAGAAAAGAGTCAAGGGCATTGCTCTTTTTAATGCACTGCTCTTTCATGACGCAGCAATGCGCAATAACAAGTTGCCTCTGCTCTTTGCGCAAAAGAGCGGAATAGAGCTGCTTTGCGCTTAGCATTTACTTACTCTTGTTTGAACGTATACGAGATACAAAAAGCAAGCAGAAAATATAAATGTGAATTTTCTGAGTTTCAATTAATTTTTCTTGCTTACCACTTCTTATTTGTCACAAATACATACACACATATTGCCAAAAATTTTTGACAACTCAACAAGATTTTTACAAAAACAAAATACACGTAAAACCTTATGCAGTCACCTGTTGTAAATTCGCTTCGATGTTACGTTAGATTTCTTGACAATCACAACAATTTCCATTTAATGTCCTTCTTACTAAATCCAATAAAAATCTTAATACTCAGAATTATACTGTGAAAGCGACTTTAGTAGTTTTTATTCCATGTAAGAATTAGTAGTGGCTATAAAATATGTATTGGTCGTTACTAGATTATCACTAACAGGCTATTGGATAGTTCAAGGCAGATTTATTTTCCTAGGTAGTGTCGTCCGCCCAGCTGGTTTGTAGTTGGAACTGTCAAAAGTTGTTTGTATTTTTCTTTGTTTGTTTATGAATTTAAAAAAACACTAACAACAAGCATTTGCAAAACAAAGCTAGCACTAGTATTAAGAGCAAGCAAGCATTTATATTTAGAGCAATTATCTTCTATTTTTCTTTATGCTTTTGACATTTGCAACGCACAAATCAACAATAAAAAGCCATGTTGTTTTTCCAATGTTGTATTTGTTGTAGAGCCGCTACTACCTAGTAAAATCAATGTGCCTTGTGATAGTTAGAACAATCCTGTGGTTTGTTAGAAACAAGAACTATATGAATTTTCTACGGTACACTTTTCGCAATCTTCTGTATCGTTTTTATGTTTTGGAATCCACTATGTGCGCTAAGAAATCAATATGTTATTTTCACAGCATGGATTGAATGAAAAGGGAATCACTAGATGACATTTACTACATTGCTGACCATGACTAGAGAATCACTAAACATTATCTACTGTGACGCTGCCATAACTAGTAAACCACAAGGAGATTCGAAAACTAGTACACTAGTTATATTGTATCCAGGGGTGCCAGAAAATTTTTATAAGAAATCGGCACTTTCGCGAAAAAAAATCGGCTTTAAGGCTACTCAGTCGTACGATCTGTCGAAAATTGCGTGTGTGCTCAAAAAGTATGATAGTGTAAATTTAAAGTACGATTGTGTATGGTAGTGAATACTGGCCTATATCGGCACTTGAACTTTAAAAAATCGGCAAGTTAAAAAACACATTTTGAATACAATAAAACATATTTGTATTAACAAAAAGTATCAAATAATTTATTATTTTATAAATTTTATAAGATTTATGTTTGAAATCAAAATATTTTCATATTTGAATTGTAAGTTCTAAATAAAATTATTTACAATTTAGTTTGTTTCGTTTTTGTTATTTTCTAATTCTTATATTCGGCCTTAATACGGTTGTCGAAAACGACATTCGAGAGTTATCGTAGTCACTGTCGATAGTTAGTGTTTTTGGTATTATGTAAAATTTTCGACAATAAAATATTTTGTAATAGATCAAAACATAAAATTTTAATAAAAAATTTTTGCAGTAGCATTTAAGGCGATAAATTAACACTTAAAAATAACAATGAAAACAAAATGAATAGCTCTTAATTCAATTCGAAAACTTTTGTATTTCATTTGCAATTCTCTTAAAATTCAAATTTAGAAAGATGTGTTTTTAAATAAAAAATTATCCATTTACAAAAATAAAATGTGCAGGCAACAGTTTTAGTACGATTATACCGGTAATATTGGGTGCTCTTACACTTGTATCGCTTTTTTCTATACAAAATATCTTATTTTTATGAAAAAAAAGTATTCTATATTGGAATCAAGGTTCTAAGAGACCTCCTTACAAAATTTTGTGCAAATCCATACAGCAGTTTTTACATGATGTGAACACAGACACAAAAAATTCCAAAAATAAGTGTTTTGTATTTGATATAGTGATTACTATCTACACCAATATCAAAATGTTTTAAAAAATATTTCATGTACAGAAATGACTCCGGTACAGTTTTATTAAATGTATAGGTTAAGAAGAAACTTGATAGTTTTTTTTTGTTTTTTTTTTTTAAAGAGAAGTAGCACTTCAGGCATCAATACCTACTTAGTTTGCAACCGTGCTACATTCTTTAGGAAAGGAATAGATGAGAGAGAAGAAAGGTGGTGAAAGGAGATAGATATAGCCATTTTATTAATTATATTACTTCGCCGTCGATTATGCTATAGGAAAGTACCGACGAAGGAGGCTGCATGTTTTAATTTTAAATCTGAATATGTATATATCCATTTAACAGAAAAAAAACATTTTTTATTTTTTGACTACCGCAAGGATTGAACCCAGGGCAGCTGGTTTGTAGTCAACGTGTTTACCACTTAGACACTTAGACTTAAGAAAAAATTGAAGTTAGTGTAGAATAAAACGTTCTCTGCCTTTTAGTTCTTTTAATTAAATTTTACGTTTTTTAATTCGATTTCATCGGACGTAAGTTTTAGATGATGTTTTCAGTGCTCTTCTTTTTTTAAGTTTCTTCCTTTGATATGTATCTTTTTCTATTAAATCTTTCAATTTCTTTTAACGTCTTCATAACTTTCGTATACAGTTCTGTTTGAATGCTTAATTTTGTTGCTAATTTTTTCACTCTTCTTTAGCTTCAATTTTATTGACATTGGAACTTAGGCCTCTAGCTAAGTCTGATGTTCCTCCATAAGCTCGACCAGCAGATTGAATTGCTTACGATTGTTATTTTTATATATAAAATGAACAAGAAAGAGTTCGGCTATGCCAAATCTTATATACCCTTCACCATCTATGTAAATCTAGTTTAGTGAAGTTACTCCAATCAAAAAAGCATTTATTGGGGTGACAATAAATTCACTATTAGGCCAGAAATATATAGAGCAGTCCTCGTATATCTGATCGATTGACATTTATTATTATTTTTTTTTTTTGTTGCAAAGGCAAACTTGATTTCAACACCAACGCGGACGGACACACGGACATCGTTCAATTGACTTCGCTATGCATAAGAAGTCAGAAATGAATATTGTAGAAATTACAACCAGAATGGCAAACTTAAATATACCCTTTTTCCACTTTTTGTGGTGGTATAAAAACAGCATGCAAAAAATTAATTAAAATAAGCATAATGTAAAAATCAAAAGTAAACTTATCTTTTGTTAGCGTTCGTTTTAAAAATTTACGAAAAAAAATTGTTTGTCGTATACAAAAATTTCAACGACAATATTTGAACAAATTATCATTCGAATGCGACAAATGTAGTACCGACTTTTGTAATAGATTTGTTTTTCGAGTAACATTTTTAACAATAACGACGTGCGTAGTACCATTTAAAAAAAACGTAGGATTTTCGACACGAGAACGACAACCGTAATAAGGCTGATTAACTCTTTAGCCAATGATCCCAAATACATCAAACTCCGCAGATGCCAGATTAAAAGTTTTGGGTAAATATGTATGTAGTCAATTCCGAATTACCCTTAAGTATCTTCAATACGATTACTCTGCTTGTATTACTATGAACATTTTAAAAAATATATATTTAAAGAGGATAAATATATTTAATTTGGTTCGTTTAAATTTTTTTATTTTTGTTTTCGCTGTATCGATTGGATTAATATTAGCAGCAAATCAAAAGTAAAGTTTTAAGAAATCATAAAAATGTACCCAGTAAAAAATAATGTATGTCATTGTTTGCGAACGGTATCTTATTTATATCCAAAAATGCTAATAGAGCTTTTCTAAATTCTGTAAGTTAGTTTTAAAATAGTTTTTTAGATAACATGTTGAACTACTTCTTAGATGTACATTTTTCTTTGCATGAATACAAGAATTTTAAATAAAACTAAAGTTCAGATCTTTCATAGCAAAACAAAATAAACAAAATTTCAACATGAAGTTGGCTAAATTCATTTATTTCTTAAATATTTTTTAGAAAGAAAAATTATTTTACAAATGCGGATGTTTTCCAAAAAAAAAAAAAAAATAAAACAGGAAAAATTAGACGCCAGCAGAATGTAATGCTTCTTTTTCTGGATCGCTACATCCTTCATCAGCATTCTTCGCATATATATAGTATAGGTTGTGTACAGTGTAAACATCATCTGTTTAAGCAACTAACTTTGTAAATAAGAATACGAGTAGTATTCTTATCAATATTAATTTGGTTACACGAAGTTTACACACAATCAAAGTACTTCTTTACTGTCTCTCTGTATTTCGTCTTGTACATTTAATTTTGTTCCAACCATCGATATTTAAGAAATCAAGAGTCAAAATTCTTTGGTGCTAAACTTTCCTAGTGAAAATAAGTAACAACCAAAAATTTTTTTGAAAGGCAAAAATCCGAAACATATAAAAACGTTTCCTATTAAATCTATAACGAATTAGAGGACGAATTTTAGGATTTGTTTTGTTTTACTATTTTATTTTAGTGTTCTTCTATAAAAACTATTGTAGGAAGTCGCGGATTAAAATAAGGCCTTTGTGACAGTTTGTTCAAAGGGTTTAGTAGACCATAATACTATTTTAATGGTAGTCATAACAAACAGCTTGTCTTAAACTACCACAATTTTAAGAATATATTATTTCGTGTGTATTACAAAAAGTTCCAATTTATTTAAAAAATAATTTAATTTCGTAACGTGCTTTAAAAAAATGCAAATTTTTAATATGAATGCTCATTTTCTAAAGAATTTTTTTTTTTGTTCTTAATGGTACAATTTTAATTTATTTGTTAGATAGAACGTATGATAAGAAGTCGAATTATATATCGTTTAAATCTAATTTAAGAGATGCTCTAAAGTTAGCAATAAATAAATATGCTAAAAACTACATGTAATATAACGTAATTTAATTACTTAAAAATAAATTCTCATCACAGAAACTTTTTATCATTTAGAAACCGATTTAAAAATAGTTCAATTTTGCTAAAAACGAGCAAAATGCCTTCAATGACAGGCCAATGTAAAATTCATATAGTTTTTACCCGAATTTGCACCACTTCGTTAGTACAGATGTGGTGTTTTAATTACATCTTTTTCCTCACTTTTTCACTGGGTAGTATTCAAACAACTACTGCTTCAAGCGACAGCTATCTGGTTTGACTTGTACGCAGTAATTTTTTGTTTATTTCTAGTAATTTTTAAATGTTTTAAAATTGATGTAGTCTTTTTGTATTAAAGACAAGCATATAATGCATGTGCCAAACACATTTCATAATAAATAAATCGGAAATATCTTTTTTTTAATTTTTGCAACTTAATTATTTGATACTATCATGACGGCGCCATCGAATCCTATCAAATTGGACTTGAAGTTTTTGTGATTTTGTGTAAAGCTTGTGTAAACCTTTGGCATAGCATTATTATCAAGAAATACTCCTGTATTTTTTATTTTACACATTTACGTACAACCAAACACAATGACTTGGTGTTGCATAGATTGGATGATTCATTCACGCCAGCGAGAACTTTTTATTTTCTTATAGCTTACATACAATAATAACAACATTTTTTTTATTACAATTTTAAATATATATATATATATATATATATATATATATATATATATATAAATATATAGAAATTTGGCGCCAACCCTTAGTTCCGAAGTTACGGGCCTTCTAAAGGTACGGTCACATATAACAATTATTGGCCTAAAATTTGTTTGCTCTTGTTTGGATTAAATTTTTTGAAAACAATACAAAATTTATTTTGTGGTCACACTACGCACATTTATTTGCCTATTTTTATTTGTTCAAACAGCTATGAAATAATGTGAAATAAAATACTGACAAACATGTTTTATGTACGGTCACATTTAAAATAATATTTTCCTTAAAAATATATTTGATCAAACTGTAAAAAAACGTAAATTTATTTGCTCACAAACTGCTGCGCATGGGATGTCTTTATTGCCATTCAATTTCTTCGGCATTATTTCGAAGTAATTGCAAAGAAAATGTTTAAAATATTATTAAATGCTAATTATAAATGATGAAAAATAGTTGCTACTCTTAAATATTTAATTGCAGTATAATATACATACATAAGTTCAAAGCAAACAAATAATAACCATTTGTAGATGGAACAAAAATATACAACTGTAGAACAATTTTTTTCATCTAGGCAGACTCTAGGCGCATCTTTTTAAAAGTCTGAAATTAAGTTTTTATTCTCTTCCTATAATATACTTTTCTTATACCTTGTACGAGAATTTAAATCCCAGGTTTTAATATAAAAATAAAATATCCACCGCTGATAGCCATAGACTATAAAAGTTGGTCAAATAATGATGGCTAATATTGTATCTATGTACCCGCATGTATTATGAGTATAGATTCCATTAAAATAACTACTACACATAATGGCAATGTGAGATGAAAGTTTATAATGAATAACTCCCATGCATGAAAGTTACAAATGAACAAACCCAAGCAACAATATAAAATTTTTCATATTCTATTCTATAAAGAAGCTACAAAAGGTGTTCTAAAGAAGGAGCACAATAAGAGGATGAAGCTAAATAGGAATTAGATCCCACTTCTTAACAATAAATTTTAATAATCATTCATTACACTTGTTTGGTTAAAATTTCTAAAAACTTTTAATTTATTTAATATATTTTTCAAACTACAGCTGTTTATTTGTTTACTTGATATAAGGGTAGACAAATTATATGTTGAAGTAAAAAGTCGCTTAAATTAAAAAGCAAATTTCGCAAAAAATAAAACTGCAAATATGCAAGATTTTAATTGGGATACAAAGTTCTTCAATTTTAAAGAAATTTTAATGTTTCAGATTTCTGAAAATAGAGGAAAAACTCTTGTACATATATAGTTTTTAAAAATTGTTACATTATAACATACCGTCAAACGAATATATTTATAATGAAAAAAAAAAAACAGTTTACATTAACTGCAAAAATAATCTTTCAGCTTAGTACTTACAGAACATATCTCTTTTGATTGCAAATCAAAAGTTATGAAAGAACACTTTAGGTGCTTAAAATGGATATTCACTAATGACTCTTAGCTCTATTCAGACGCTTCGAGTGGGGCTGAAGAATTATTTTGGTTTTGTTCTGCACATAGCCGACTTTTTTCGTCTCTTTAAGCCGTTAAAATGCGTGGGCACTATGCAAATCTTAATTAAAGTTTAATTTATGTTGGTTAAATTTAAGCGTGCTTAAGTCTTGTTTAATATAAATTAATTGATATTGATTCTTGAAGTGAAAGCATGTTGCTTATATAACTTCATTTAAAAGTTATCTATAAGCATTTTAAAACAAAATGCATCTCAACCTTATCATGGGCTTATGTTCAGATACATAATAGTATATAATTTATAACTTTAAAATTCTATAATTCCCGAATTATAGCTTCCGGCAATATTACTTGCCCTCAGCATAAGTAAAGATATATTTGCTCCAGTCTAGTTTAATATAAAATTCCAAAATGAAAACAAAAGTTACTTACGTTGTAGGAATGACTATTTCAAGAACAAAATGTTGAGTAAATAATTTAGCGCCAACGCATATTTTTCAAGTTATATAATTTCTTCCGACTTTACTTTAAATCAATACTTAACTAAAAATTTATAAAAGAACATTTAATAATCTCCAATAATATCTTTTTTATATACAATTTTGAAACTTTGCACCATCCTGAAGCGAAAATGTCGAAATATACCAAATTAGATATAAAATACTTCAATGATATATAACTCGAAAAATATGTGGCCCGACAACTTTTTTAATTTACTATTTCTTCCAAAAATTGCACTTTATTATTTTTTATCTATAATTTTATTATTAATTGCTTACAGTATTTTGCTTTTATTTAATACACATATAAGTTTAAAATTATCAGCGAGTTTTTCCGAAACTTAATAATTTAGTTTAAATACTGGGCAACATTGTTGATACAGCTGTTATTTGTCTCTGTTTGTTCTTACAAAAACTTTGATGCACTTATTAAAACTCACTTTTTTTTATTTTTTTTCTTTAAAGACTTGTACTTTTGTAGGTAAAATTACTTTAACCTCAATAAAATTACTAAGTATCTATCTTTATTTTCACAAGTAAAAAAAAGAACTTTTCACGGTTTAAGTCCAGTTTACGGGCATCGGGCACCACTCCAAAGAAAAAAAAATTGCCTACGGGGTGTAAAATTTAATTCTAATCAAAAAATGTTAAACGAAAAATTTGGTGCCAACCATTAGTTCCGGAGTTACGGGCCTCCGAAGTTTTTATGTTTAATATGGCATATATCAAGTTTTTGATGGCAGAATGGGACAATATGAATATCATTGGAAAGCTAATTTAAGCGGCTATCTAATTAAACAGGAAAAAAATTAAAAAATCTAAAAAAGACCAAAAATTAATTTTTTTCCATTTAAATGTAACTTTACTTATATAAAATTATATAATATAATTTTAAACAAAAAATATTAAATAGTTATTTTCGGGACAACTCTTTGTTTCCGTAATAGGGACCTCCAAAGTTTTTACGTATAATGTGACATATATCGACTACGCAGGAAATTTTTAAAAAGCGAAGCCGGTGTTGGACATACCACACAGCAGAAAATCTTTGCGCCACGCCGAGGGCCGGCTACGCAGGAAATCTTAAGAAAGCGAAGCCGATGTTGGAAATACCATAGAGGAGAAAATCTTTGCACCCGGCCGAAAGCCGAACTCGCAGGAAATCATTAGAAAGCGAAGCCGGTGTTGGTCATATCATAGAGTAGAAAATCTTTGCGCCCGGCCGAAGATCGGCTACGCGGGAAATCTTAAGAAAGCAAGCCGGTGTTGGTCATACTATAGTATATTTTTTTAATCATAATTTAAAAGGTCCAGTATCATAACAAGCGCTACTCCTTCTGGTAAATTGGGGAGTAATTGCCGGAGAAGGGGAATATCTTTGCCCCAATGGCCAATGGCCAATTAGTGCCTTACAACACAATCGATGGATGGATATGGCGGTAAGTAAAGTATATGTATTTTTAAAATAGTGAGACATTTTTGAATTTTGATTTTTTAGTTGCTGGAGTAAAGCAAATATTGCCAGGAAGTGCAACGCAAAAGTTTCATTTAGAAAAGCAACATTTTTTGACAAGTCCCATCTAAGCGTTTGCCAAATTTTATTAGTTTCGTATTTATGGCTTAAAAATTTAAATTTAGTTGTTATAATGAAAGAAACTGAAATAGGACATCAGGCGGCTGTAGATTGAAACAGCTTTTGTAGGGAGGTAGTTATTTATGGCAGTTTCCGGACTAATTTGGACATCCGGTTAAAGGACAGTGGGTCTTTGGTGACGTTGAAAGGGTAAGCGAAAAATATTTTATGGTTCCTGTAGATACCAGAGACAACCAAACGCTAGTCGCACTAATTAAAAAAATATATTTTACCCCGTTCAATTATTGTTTCCGATTTTTAGAAAGTAAGGAAGTTTTAAGTTTTTTTCTTTAGTAATACATGTTTTTGTATTTTTTAGGCCTACGACGATAAAGCAAATGAAGGCTATATACACCGGAAAGTCAACCATTCAGTGGCTCTTACCGTTGAAAATAGTGGAGAGCACACAAACACCATTGAAGGTTTGTGGAGGCATTTGAAACGCTTGGTGCCTGAGTATAATCGCAGGAAAAAACTTTTCAATAGATATATGCAAAATTTATTTTTTTGTGATTTTGTAAGGCGGAAAAAAATAAATTTGTTGAGTTTTTGAAATTTGCAGGGAAGATGTATAATAAAAACTTGGATGAAATTAGGCAAATGGCGGAAGATGAAAAAGAAGACTTTGAGTTTTAATTAATAACATTTTATTTATTACAATTTAAAAAAAAATATATATATATATTATATATATATATATATATATATATATATATATATATACGTTTAAAAGGAAAAAATTTGTTTTTTGGTCTTCAGCAGATTTTATTATTTTTTTACCTTTTTCCTGTTTAGCTAGATAGCCCCTTAAATTACCTTTCCAATGATATCCATATTGTCCCATTCTGCCATCAAATACTGGATATACAAACATAAAAACTTAAGGTACGGTCACATTAGTCAAACATTTCCCTGAAATCGGCAAATATTTATTTGCCGTAGTCTGACCACAAAATATTTATTAGAAGCAAATACCATCACAGCTGATTTTGGGCAAATAAAATTATTTGCCAGTAAACAAAAATGCTTCTAATGTGAACGTAGTGTGACCACTCGACGTCAAATATTTGACTCATTTTAATAAGTGCATCTGAAGTTAGTTTTAATGTCAAATTTTCTCATATAAAACAATAATTTTGTTTATATGAAACCTTTCTTTGACAGGCATAATTGTCTTCTCACTGATTGGAGGTTTAAAGGTCTTTTTCTGTATTCAGTTTCTAAAGAAAAAAGAAAATTTAAAAGGTGCCAATCATATATGGTAATTATTAAAAAAAAAAAGCAAGAAATCTCTTAAAACCTAACAAAATAAGAAGAAAAAACTCATGTTTTTTTATATTTATTTAGATTTGGAACCTAATCATACATGCATAAGAAATATAAAATTGATGCGTGTTTGAGAAAGAAATCTGGGATCAGCAAGTTAGTTTGGTTCGTGGTTCGTGGTTCGTACAATAAAGTGGTTGTGAGAAGTGTCAATAATGTGTGATGAGTTTAAAGTCTGGTGGTAAAAATTATTTCTTAAAAGTAACTTAAAAATAACCTGCAAAATCCAGTATTGAAAAATTAGACATTAAACAACTAAACATGAAAATTTTCAATTTAATTTGTCTATAAACAAGCATGGAAAAAATAATAAACCTCTTAAACTTTTGTAATTCGGAGGAAATCTCATGTGAAAAGAGTGTAAAAAAACATTTTTTTCTGCCTGTTTAATTACCCCTTGCTACAACAAAATTATTTCAAACAGTACAACTAAGTTTACTTCAATTGAATTGAATTGTTGCTGAGAGTGGACGAAAAAGCTAAAAAAAAACAGTATTTTAATTTTGCTAAAGTAAAAAAATATAAACGGATAAAAAAAAATATAATTTTAAGAACAGAAAAAACTAGTCAGTGCTTAAATTTTACTAAAATTGTTTTAAGTTTCAATTAATTAAAATATTGATTTACTAGCAACAGTGTAGTTTAAGAATATAAGTGATCTCATTTATTTTGTAAGTGTGTATAGGCATGTAAATACAATTGCATTAAAATACAGAATAATGTAAATATGAATAATTTACAAATTCTTAATGTTAACAACTAATTTGTGCTTGGCAATGCCCTAATAAATTTCTTTTTTGTTTTTTTATTAAATTAATATATATGCATATAAATGATATTTTAATGCAATTGTTATATACTTATAATAATTTGAATTCTGTAAAACAAAGATTATATAATTTTAACATCACTTAAACTCAATTTAATTATTTTTACGAGTACTTTGTTTCTTAAAATTTGTGTAGAGTTACTCTCTTTAAAGAAACTGTGATTACAACAAAACTCTCTGTGAGCTGTACTCAACGAAAGATCTTTCGTCGTGGGAGCATCTGTATTTCAATGTAAGTCTCTTTATTATATTTTTTCTTGTTGATGTTTTACTCTTATTATTTACATATGTTGATTTATTTATATTTTTAATTGCAAGTATATTTGGTGTTTAACCGTATTACCCAACTGTTCATTTTGGTTATAATTAATCGTTTTTTTATTTTAATATAATCCCTGAAACCGTTTTGGTTTGGAAATATTTAATGTTAATTGTGAAATTTATTTCTAGGCACAAACATTAAAATTTTGTAATCAAATCTTGTGTTTTCGGTAACTGTTCTATTTATTATATTGAAATCGATATTGTTTTATTAAATTAATTTATTTAAAAATGAAATTAATTTTAGATTGATTTTTTTTCCGTAAATAGATCATCATGATTTTTGTTTAATTTTTTTTAATTAATTGTTTGATTTAAAACTTTTGGTTTAGTGTTGCTGTGAATAGTTTTTGGGATTACTAGATAATTTTAATACCTTTATCGAGTTATGGACTTAGTTTTTAGTAATCATGGTAGGGTGGGCAAAAGATTGTGTCAACAACATCTTAGACGCAATCGAAATTCCTTCGAAACTATTTAATAATTTTCTTTTTGCTATTTCTTTTGATTTGATTGCATGCAATTAGTAAAATTTTATTGTCGCCCTATAGCTAGAAGCAACAAGCAACGAACCTCCTCCCCCCGACGAGCAATAAGGCCGGTGAAAACGCATGCAACCGCTTGATACAGCTTCGCAATTTATGAATAAAAAAAAAACACAATTACAGAAACAAAATCAGTTCGTTATATGCTACAATATAAAATTTTTGGCGCCCAACGTGGGGCCCGAATAGTAACGTCACAAAATTAATTCCACCTATTTGATCTTACCTTGTTTTGGTTAAATTTTCATTATTCGGCTCCTCCTTTATACATGCTTATTCCATTTCTACTTTTCTTATTTTTTCTTTAAATATCTCTACCTTTCAAGTTTCTTTTATTTCTAATGGCTTGAAATTTATTGGATTTTATTTTCTGAAATAGTTTGTAGACTTTCGACTATAACCATTTATTTCAAGTTATTAGTCATCTTCCATAGTATTTTCATTTTTTACTTTTATATCTAGTTGGAAATTAGTTCCTGGACGGTAGAGCCGAGTCTAACCACAGGTGTATTTGTATAAATGAAGGTACCCTTAGCAGCTTTTAATGGAAATACTCTTATTTAAATAGGATTATCCTTAACAGCAACTTCTGTATTTAGTCTGCTTTTATAAATACATTTTGACTTTTACTATTATTTAGTTTCATGAAGCGAATTATTTTCACAGCAATTGTGTACCATTAGTTAGACAAATCAAACAATTAGAAAAAAGAAAACAACTTTATATCTATATTTAAAATTTCGAAATATCGACAAACATATCGGGTTTGTTCAAGTTAATCAAACATTTACCAATTATTTATTTCTTTTTTTTTATTATTATTATTTTTTTTTACAATTTACATACCATATTTGTGGTACACTAAATCTGTTAGTTTTGCATGATATTATTTTATATAATTCTATTTTTTTATTTTTTTCCCATAAATATTTTTTTTAGATTTTTATAAATTTTTAATAGATTTTCTTTAAACATTCATACACAACTTTTAAGTTCTTTGGATTAGTTTTTCATATACCCCACAATAATTTATATGTGGTAGTAGTTTAGCATTTCTTGAGTATTGTTATGTTAACAGCGGTATTTCTAATCAATGCTTAACACTGTTAACGCAGCATACATATATGTACCTAGTTAATTCTGTATTAGTGCCGGTTGAGTTTTAATTTCCGATTTAAAGACCATTTTGTTTTTTTTGTTTTTAGTTAGCGTACAAGGCCATAAATATAAATCGTTTTTTTATTTTCTATAAAAAGGTAGTGTTTCCGGAATAAACTGAATACACTATTTCCGTAATTGCTTATTCGAGAAAAATTTTAGTTTTTTTGACAAAACGGTTTCCGTTTCGGTTTAATATTTTCTTTTTTTTTTATCACATATTTTAATTCTATTTTGGTTTTTTTGTAATACCTGTTTACTTTCGAAATGGATGAAGACACTATTGTCCCTGCTGAGAAAAGCACTAATTGCAAATTATGTCATAATAATATTTCGTCCAAAAGCATACAGATTCAGACATGTTGCGGTCATATTTTTCATAAGACTTGCTTAAGCAAGAATCTTAAAATTAGACCATATTGTCCCATTTGTAATACCCGAATAGTAAGCGAACAGTCGTCCGGAAATACTTTATCCGTTACTACTCGCTCGAAAAGTTCTGAATCTAACACAACACAAACAAATAATTCCTCAGTTTTACTCGGAGAGACATGCGCTATAATTCAACCTGCAATTGTTCCTCTTACTTCAGATACGTCTTGTTGTAGTAGTATAGCATCTGGCCCTAACGCAGTTAGTATCCAGCCTGATGCTTTGAAAGATATGATAGCTTGCATGTTTTCTGCGCAACAAGCTCAACTATTTTCGGCAATAAATAATCAGATATCATCAATAATTGAAACTAATTTGCAGGCTAGTTTAGCTAGAATAAGTCCAAATATTTTCAGTGCATCTGAGCCTTCTCAGTAGACGTCTGCTTGTCAGACTTCTCCTCGGATACAGACACTACCTGATGTTGAACATCAGACGCTAAGAGAAATTTTGGGAATTCGACCATCTTCCGGTCATGCTTCTAACTCTCGTCCTGATAACGCTAAGGATATTAGACAATGATTCTGGAACATTTGAACCTTACAATTCTCAGTTTTAATGCAAGCGGTGTCAGCCTTGGTCTTTGTTTCTTTTCAAACCCCAAAGTCTGATTCTGGTGGGGGGGTGTTGTAATGTAATGGCGCTTGCTAAAAATTTTTTTTTTCACGTATTTCTAAATTTAAATTTTTCTAACGCCATCTGTTGCAAAACACTGGCTCGACAACTTTACTCCTATCACTTGTTTGACGTTTACATTATTATTTGGTTATACGCGGATTTAATAATTTTTGGAATAAAACCGTAATATCATACGAGCCAGGTTATATTTACTGTGAGCGTCAAAATAAAGTGTACACAAACATTTTCTTTAGATTAGTTTTTATTTCTGTCTTAAAAAATACTATTTTATTTAACATTTTATGTTTTTTTTAATTGTTACTTAGTTCCCTACTTAAACTTAAAAAAACAACAAAAAAAATTTACAACAACAAAAGTTATAAAACAAAAACAAAATCTATTCCATATTTTACGCGTCAAAATAAAGTGTACACATATAATTTATTATAAAAATTAGTATGATTTAGTATTTGTTTGCTTTTCCTTTAGCTTTAATAAAGGCACTTAGTCTTCGGGGCATCGATTCAACTAGTTTTTTGGTTATGTCAGATGAAATTTTCTGCCACTTCTCCATTATAATGTTTAAGTAGCCCGTTTTATTCATGGTATCTTAAATAAAAACCAAGCTTTTCACTACACTTTCCGCAATGCATCCCCACACCATCACCGAACCCTTCCATGCTTAACCGTAGATATTAGATTTTGTTCAGCATACTCTGTATTTTTTGTATGCCATACTTTTACAGGTTTTTTCTGGCCAAATATCTCAAATTTACTCTCATCGCTAAATAAAATGTTATTCCAGAAAGAACCATCTTTAGTTTCGTACTTTTTTGCATACTCAATACGTTTTTTCTGATCTACTAACGATATAAGTGGCTTTTTTGGCGGCAACCGACCATGTAGACCATTTGCGTGTAGAGCTCTTCGTGTTGTGTTGGCGATGACGTTGGTATTTTTTGTTGCTGAAACTTCCTCCGATATTTTAACAGCACTTTTAAATGGATTTTTCTTCACATCACTCAAAATAGACCTTATTTCAGACTCACTTCAAGCTCTTGGTCGGCCTGCACCTGGACGATTTTCTACTTTGCCGAATTTTTCGTGCTTATCAACTATTCTCTTTGCTGTTATGGCTTCTGTTTATAAAAGACCCGATTTCACGAAAAGTTTAACCGTCTTTTCGAAGTTTTATCACAAGTTCTATGACTTCTGTTGATGTTTGTCTACCCATTTTTAATAAAATAATAAATTTCTTTCTGCAAAGAAGTTATAGTCCGAAAATTGCGTCTGTCTATTATAAAACAGTAGTAGTGATTTTAAAGAATGCAAGAAAGTAAATAAACAACAAAACGTAACGGTATTTTTTGCGATTCTACTTCGCTAAAATGCTACAAAATAAGATGTACACTTTATTTTGACGCGTAAAATATGGAATAGATTTTGTTTTTGTTTTATAACTTTTGTTGTTGTAAATTTTTTTTGTTGTTTTTTTAAGTTCAAGTAGAGAACTGAATAACAATTAAAAAAACATAAAATGTTAAATAAAATAGTATTTTTAAAGACTGAAATAAAAACTAATTTAAAAAAAATGTTTGTGTACACTTTATTTTGACGCTCACAGTATAGCTGCAGAAAGATTATTTTCGCCATTTTTCAGTCGAGAAGTTGACCATCAAGTTCAAAAGTTTTATTTCTTAATTTTCATTTTTTTTTACTTGTGAAAATAAAGATAGATACTTAGCAATTTTATTGAGGTTAAAGTAATTTTACCTACAAAAGTACAAGTCTTTAAAGAAAAAAAATAAAAAAAGTGAGTTTTAATAAGTGCATCTGAAGTTAGTTTTATTGTCAAATTTTCTCATATAAAACAATAATTTTGTTTATATGAAACTTTTTTTTGACAGGCATAATTGTCTTCTCACTGATTGGAGGTTTAAAGGTCTTTTTCTGTATTCAGTTTCTAAAGAAAAAAGAAAATTTAAAAGGTGCCAATCATATATGGTAATTATTAAAAAAAAAAAAGCAAGAAATCTCTTAAAACCTAAAAAAATAAGAAGAAAAAACTCATGTTTTTTTATATTTATTTAGATTTGGCACCTAATCATACATGCATAAGAAATATGAAATTGATGCGTGTTTGAGAAAGAAATCTGGGATCAGCAAGTTAGTTTGGTTCGTGGTTCGTGGTTCGTACAATAAAGTGGTTGTGAGAAGTGTCAATAATGTGTGATGAGTTTAAAGTCTGGTGGTAAAAATTATTTCTTGAAAGTAACTTAAAAATAACCTGCAAAATCCAGTATTGAAAAATTAGACATTAAACAACTAAACATGAAAATTTTCAATTTAATTTGTCTATAAACAAGCATGGAAAAAATAATAAACCTCTTAAACTTTTGTAATTAGGAGGAAATCTCATGTGAAAAGAGTGTAAAAAAACATTTTTTTCTGCCTGTTTAATTACCCCCTGCTACAACAAAATTATTTCAAACAGTACAACTAAGTTTACTTCAATTGAATTGAATTGTTGCTGAGAGTGGACGAAAAAGCTAAAAAAACAGTATTTTAATTTTGCTAAAGTAAAAAAATATAAACGGATAAAAAAAATATAATTTTAAGAACAGAAAAAACTAGTCAGTGCTTAAATTTTACTAAAATTGTTTTAAGTTTCAATTAATTAAAATATTGATTTACTAGCAACAGTGTAGTTTAAGAATATAAGTGATCTCATTTATTTTGTAAGTGTGTAGGCATGTAAATACAATTGCATTAAAATACAGAATAATGTAAATATGAATAATTTACAAATTCTTAATGTTAACAACTAATTTGTGCTTGGCAATGCCCTAATAAATTTCTTTTTTGTTTTTTTATTAAATTAATATAAATCATTAATTGTGACGACAGCCTTAAATCGCTGCTCATGCATTTTTATTTTAACTTATATTTTAATGTGAACTTTATAAAACAACAAAAAAAAAAAACTATTTGTCATTAAATTACAATTTTGTTTTCTTCAAAATTTAATTTTAATAACAACCTTGAACTACCGCTTAATGTTACATGCCGTTCATTGAATTTTATTTTGTATCACATTTTGCTTATATTTTTTACATTGCCTGGGTATCTCATGTTTCTGCTGAAGTTATGGCACACGCGCCGAAAACTTAATCGGCGGTGCATTGAACTGACGCAGAACAAAAGGTTCAGGTAACAACTCACACCAAATGTAATTGCTTACCAAGAAATTCTTTGATATTTGTATTATTACTATTAATATTTAGTATTAATTAGTATTTAGTATTAATCAGCAAAAAAAAATAGTATTTAAGACTTTAATGTGATACCAATAAAGGTAGAAATAATAATTCAATCAAAAGAAACGGTTGTTATTTTTTCTCTTCTCCGCTATAACCAAGTTCCAAGTGCTTGCGTTATACCAACTGCTGTCTTGGTGTTACTGCCTTGACACAACCCAATATATCCTGACTAAGTTCAAGTGCTTGAGTCAGATAAATTATTCATTTAAGTGAACTGACCAAGTTGAAGTGCTTGCGGTAGAACACAACGATCAGCAGACGAGCTGAATCAAAACAGTATCAAATATATCTCAAATAAGACATTATTTAGCAACAGGTTAGTCAGTAATTATACGAAAATTATAAAACAAGAATATTTGGATATAATTTCACGGGAAAAAAATTATCAAATAAAACCTTAAAAATTAGCAAAAATTGAGTGAACGTCGTAAGTTAAGAAAAAAAAAATATAGAAACAATTCTAAAAACGAAGAAACTAGCTGATGATCCGAGTATTTTTATTAACGTTGGAATATGTGGGGTAAAAATTAAGGGTTTATTGGATTCAGGAGCATCGGTCAGTTTTTTGGGGAAGAATAATAGGGAACTAGCAACGAAAATAGGGCTCGAAGTATATCCTATGGGGACTAGTGTGAAAACTGTCAGTGGTCGACATCACCGATTAACATATCATGTTATTATATCTTTTTCCTGACTTGGAACAGGAATTGTATTTACGTATAGATTTTTGGGAATCATTTGGTATAATGCCCGATATAGTTAGGATAGATGAGATAAACATTGATAAGGTTCTAAAGGATTTCGTAGATAAAGGGTCAGAGCACACAATGAAACCTCACCTACTAACAGCTGACCAGCAAGAGGAGCTATATAAAGTGATTAAGCTATTTAAGACATTTGAAGAGAATGGTTTAGGTGTGACTTATGTAGAAAAGCACTCAATTAAATTAGTCGAGGGAGCAGAACCAATTAAAGAGTGTAATTACCCGATGTCACCTGCGGTGCAAGAAATAACGTTTATAGAAATTTATAACATGCTTAAACTCAACGTAATAGAAGAAAGCGAAAGCCCGTGGAGCAATCGAACAATATTAGTACGAAAACCTGGAAAAAATCGGGTTTGTCTCGACGCGATAAAATTGAACAGTCTGGCCATAAAGATGCATACCCATTGCAAAATATTGAAGGAATCTTAAGCCGTATAGATGAAACCTATTATATAAGCGGCATAGACCTAAAATATGCATTCTGGCAGATTGAACTGGACGAAGAAAGTAAACCGTTTACCACTTTTACAGTGCTAGGAAGGCCTCTGTACCAATTTAAGGTTATGCCTTTTTGAACAATGCAACGCAGCTTAGCGCCTTTGCAGGTTAATGGATAAACTGGTTCCACAGCGTATAAAGCAGAACGTATTTATATATCTCGACGATCTCCTGGTCATTTCTAGTTCTTTTGAGGAACATTTGCGGTTGCTAGAAGAGGTAGCTAAACGTTTCAAGGCAGCAAATCTTACTATCGGGCTTAATAAATACAAATTTTGTTTTCAAAAAATTTAATATTTAGGCTTTGTTATTGGAGGCGGAATGCTTAGAACATACCCAGAAAAATTCGAGGCAATACAAAATATAAGAGTCCATAGGACGACAAGAGAATTAAGGAATATTCTCGGCACAGCTGGCTGGTACAGGCCTTTTATAAAAAATTTTGCTAATATCGCTGCGCCGCTTACAGATACGTTGAAAAAATAAAAAATTTGTTATGACACCAGAGACCCTTGAATCATTTGCAAAACTTAAAAAGGCCTTGACAACAGCACTAGTGCTAAGACATCCGGACTTCACGAAACGTTTTTACATTCAGTGTGACACTTCAGATTATGGTATTGGAGCAGTTTTATACCAGCTTAATGCGAACGAAGATGAACATCCCATTTCGTTTTATTCATACTAGTTAAATTCTTGTCAGCGAAAATATAGCGTAACAGAAAAGGAGTGCTTAGCAGCTGTTATGGTCATAAAGAAATTTAGGCCTTACGTGGAAATGAGGCCGTTCACCGTGCTCAAGCGAGTCTAAAATGGCTTATGACGCTAAAAGATTAAAGTGGAAGATTAGCGCGTTGGTCACTGCTTTTACAAGCGTAAGATTTTGATATCCAACATCGTAAGGCACGGATAATATAGTTGCAGATATGCTATCGAGAGCTCCCCAGGATCGTAAAATGGTTGTTGAGGAAATAGACAATGAAGATATTTTAGATTTCGAAACTACAGAATTTGGCGCCGAGGAGTACGTTGAATTAGTTAAAAATATTTTGGAAAATGCAGATCAACTTCCAGACCTAAAAGTGGTTGATGGAAAAATTTATAAAAAAAAAAACCTGAAAAATTCAACTTTTGAACAGTATACATAGAAGCTGTGGATTCCAGGTAATCTCACCTCAACATTCATTGAAGAGGCTCACAACGAAAACATAGCAGCTAATGGTGGCATAGTTAAAACCTTAGAAAGACTGAGGTATTTCTTTTATTGGCCACGAATGGCAATTCAAGTGAGAGAATATGTCAACTCATGTCAGGTTTGCGAAGAGATCAAGGCGGCCAATTAGAATCTTATGCCTGAAATAGGTCAGGAAGTTGTAACTGATCGGCCATTTCAGAAATTGTATCTGGATTTTTTATGGAAGTATCCTAGATCAAAGAATAACAATTCATATATTTCTATATTTGACCAAAATATATATTTCTTAAGGCAATGAGGGAAGCTACAGCTGGAAATGTCGTTAAATTTTTAGATAATGAAATATTTCATAAGGTCGGGGTACCTGAAATAATACTCACTGATAATGGTGTGCAATTCGTGTCAAAGACCTTTCAGGAAATGACTCAGATTTATTTAGCATTATTTAGAATTCACCACTTGAAGACAGCCTTCTACAGTCCTCAGTCAAATGTAGCGGAAAGGGTTAACCAATCCTTGCTAAATGCAATTCGAGCTTATCTTGACGAAGATCATCTCGACTGGGACATGTATTTGTCTGAAATAGAGTGCGCCCTGAGAAATTCGGTTCATTCCGCAGGTGTAACTCCGTTCTTTGTCTTATTCGGATATCATATGTTTCTGAGTGGATCTGATTATAGGTTAGCTAGGAAACTTAAGTCCTTATCAAAGCATGAAATAGAAAATAGAAACACAAATGGAAGACTCGAAATTATTAGGGAAAAGATAAAGCTAAATATGCATAAAGCATATGAGAAAACTGCTGAAAGGTACAATAAACGGGCAGGACATACTTGATTTATACGTGGACAGAAAGTATTCAGAAGAAACAACGTTTTAAGTAGCTTTGAGAAAAATAGAAATGCGAAGTTTTGTAAAAAGTTTTTAAAGTGCAGGATAAGGAAACCGGTTGTCAACAACATATACGAACTTGAAAATATCTTTCATGCGAAAGATATAAAAATGTAGTGAAAGGAAACAAATCTATTATAAAATGTAATTAGTGCAATATTAGGCTAAGAAAATACAATTCATGTGAAAATTATAAGAAAATAGAATAATCTGAGTTGTTTGGGTCGTGTGATATGTAGTTTGTGTTTTCAATAGTCTGTAGTATAAGCACCTAGTACCTGTTTCTGAAATATCTACGACTGTGCACGTCCAATCGTATTTTTTACCGTAGTTTTTGAACTACTGTGTTAAAGATGACCTGGTCCGGGAGGTTAAGAATTCGTGTTTCTCTGAAACGGAAAATAAAATAACCACAATGTAAAAAAGTATTTGATGGTAAATCTGCATAAACTTATCTCAAACATTCCTAGTTGAAAATCGTTTATTTTGTGGGTACGTTCACGTGACAATGAATGGGTGGTATTAGGTCACCGTATAAGTCCTACATAAATATTGATTTTGTTTTGCATATGTTTAATTCATTAAATTCAATATATTTTTTTGACTCATTGTTACGACACTAATTTGATGCTAATTTTTATATAAACAAACCACTGTAATAATTTTTTGGTCATTAACCGTTAGTTTTTATATTTGTTTGTTACTTAAATTCTTTTAAGTAGTATGAGTTGTTGTTGTTAAAAAGAATGCATTAACTTAAATTGTACACTAATATGCAAATAATAAAATAAGTTGAATAAGCACATTGGAAGTGAAAAACAAAATAACAACAACAACAGTGGTGGCCCTTAAATAATGTTTTGTATTCGGTTTAAGCTTATGAATTTTAAATAAAGAAGTCAGTCGAATTGTAACAATCAAAGTGTTTTAATCGGTCGTTGTTTTGTTTCGAGTTCACGGTCAATTGCTAAATATCACTGCCCAGAGAACAATTAAGCAACCTAAAGATAACAATTTTAAGAATAAAATTGCCCTATAACGCTGCCGGTGGAGAAAATGCTCTTCATCGTACATTTTGGCGCCCAACGTGGGCCATGTGATATAAAAGTATCTCGATTTATTCTCGTTTCGTGACTGTGAATATATTAAAAACATTTTCGTTGAAGTTCATACATACATTTGTGTGAACGATCGTGTAGTGAAGTGGAGTTAATAAAAAAGGCAAAATAAAAACATTGCAAATGTTTAAATCGTGCTAAATATTCAAAACATTTTTCAACATTGTGTTATGTTTTTATTTTATTGTTGTCTTTATTTATATTATAACCGTCCAGGGACCCGCTTGTAGGCTAGTGTATGTCAGGCTTGATTATTTTGTTTATGAATAAAGAACACTCGCGTTGGTTTTATTACTTTATTGACAGACTTCCTTTATTTTTTATAAACCGTGAATTCAATGTTGAGGTGTATTGTTTTACAAGACTCAATTACGATACAATCTTAACAAAAACTTATCAACTATTTATACTTAATTATTAATAAATAAAATGCTGACTTAATGCAGACGGCATTAATCAGTTCAATAAACTTATGACCTATTTAGTTTGACCAAAGACAATTATGCTGACTCAAATGTGACAATTTCTTCACTCGTCAGCATAATTGCTTTTAGTAAATTACAATTTGTGAATAACTTATTTTAATATAAATATAAACCACAAGGGTTGGTCACAACATCCCTTCCCCCCTTGATGGAAAAGATCCCGTCTTGCTGGTTTGGTGATTTGTCGGGTAAAGGTTGTGGCAACTGTTATTGGTTGTTAAGAAGGTACTTCGTACTTCTAATAGCACACAGCTTGATGCGAATGGAAAATTATCGTCGGATTTTCAAGGACTTTTAAATGGCAGGAAGCTGGTTTCTCTGGACTTGAAGCGGTTCTCTAAGGTACTGGGAGCGTTGACATCGAGTTAAAGTACCAGTAATCAAGTGAGGGTACAGAACTCCTGATTATATGAGTAACTTTAGTTAGGAAATTTTTTACAATGGCGTGGCTTTGGTTTTAAAATCCTTCTAAAAATCACTTCACCGAAAATATATTAGTTGCGATTCTTATCTAGGTTTAGATATCTAAACGTACCAGAATGCTGGACGTGCTTACGAGGGCTGCTACATATATTTCTGGCCTGGCAACACTGAGTGCTGCCAAGTGCAATCTGACATTTCCATTGGAAAGTTTGTCATTTTTAAGCATAATCGTACTCAAAACGTTTTGACGTACGACCATTATTTGTGTTGTTTACAGTGACTTGAAAAAATTATTATAGAAAAAAATGGAATTAACTCGTGAACATTTTCGTGCCTTAATTTTTCACAACTTTCGACGTGGATTATCACGACAAGAGTTCATTGATGAACTTAAATCTTTGTATGGCGATGAAGCACCATCCTATAGCACTGTGAAAAATTGGTATAATGAATTTAATTATGGCCGAAGCTCGCTCAAAGACGAATTCCGTGAAGGTCGTCCAAAAACGGCTGTTGTGCCAGAGAACATTGATGCCGTGCTTGAACTCATAATGCAAGATCGACATGCGACATACCGAGAGATGGAGACATCCTTGGACATTTTTTCCACCAGCATACATTCGATACTGCATGAACACCTGGCCGTAAAAAAGGTTTGTTCTCGTTGGATCCCGCACAATTTGAAAGTCGCTCAAAAAAAAGGCTCGTGTCGATTGGTGCAAAGAAATGTTGCAAAAATACGATTGCGGTGCTTCAAAAGACGTTTATAAGATCGTCACAGGTGACGAATCATGGATCTATACGTATGAGCCCGAAACGAATCAACAATCGACCGTGTGGGTCTTCAAAGACGTGCAAAATCCAACGAAAGTTGTTCGTGGAAGAAGTACTTCGAAGCAAATGGTCGCCTGTTTTTTCGGCAAAACTGGTCATGCGGCGACTGTTCCGCTTGAGCAACGTAGGACGGTCACTTCTGAGTGGTAAACTTCAATTTGTTTGCCTGAAGTCATTGGAGAAATTCGAAAAACCAACAAGAAAAGACGAATCATTGTTCACCATGACAATGCGAGCTCTCATACATCGGCTCAAACCAGAGCATTTTTGACCGGCCAAAACGTCGAATTAATGGGTCATCCGCCGTACAGCCCTGACTTGGCACCTAATGACTTCTTCTTGTTTCCGCACATCAAGAAAAAAATGCGTGGTCAACGATTTTCGTCGCCAGAAGAAGCTGTTGAAGTGTTCAAAAACCATATTTTAGAGGTGTCTCAATCAGAGTGGAAAAAGTGCTTCGGCAACTGGTTTGAGTGCATGCAAAAGTGTATAAATCATGCTGGAGAATACTTTTAAAAACAATAAAACCATTTTTGATTATAAATATTCGCATTTTCACTATTAGGCCAGAAATATAAAGAGCAGCCCTCGTAATCGTGAAGGATTGATTTTTTTTCCTATTAATGTTTTGCTAAAACAAAACGGTAAGAAAGCCAATCGTACTCAGAATACAAAAACAGCATTAACAGTTCAACTGGATCTTGCCGGCAAAGTGTTGTTTTTGATGTGATGATTGATAACTTGTAAGAACTAACAGAATCTTCTGGAAAATGTTGAGAACTTTGTGGATAGAAATTGATACAGACAACATGATAAATTGCTATTGTTTCATAAGCAAGTGTTATGGGTAGCATCACATCGTTACGGAGAAGAATCAGCTGAGACTATTTCAGTTGTTTGGGTTAAATTTTAGGGGTGTATCTCACTTTAAAAGCTAATGTGACGTGATTATCCCGTTACCAGCGAAAATAGCAACATGAAAAACAACAAAAGAAAGAAAGCTATTTTGATAGGTTCTGTCCTGGCTTTTCTTTTTCAATCTTCCTTGCTGTTTGAGTTGTTACTTCAGTGTTGATAATTTCATCCTTTCGTAGTTGGCCCTTTGAGGGTAAGCAACCGACATATCGACATATGTAGATGATGCTGGCCCTTTTCTTTCCAACTATACGATCATGTCGGCGGTCTTAGGCAGCTTAAGCTGGCGGTAGTCATAGAAACTACTACTGACACCGAAAACATCACACTAAACTTCTTTATGCTTGGAAGTTGCATAGAGCAAATACGACGATACTGCACTCTTGCTGTTCCAATTTATTTTTGGTGCCCAATTAAGAATAAATTTGTGAATATAATTAAGAACAATATTTTTCTTATGTAATATATGTAAGCAGAAATTATTATCAATGTTTTCAATTTGTCAATTTAACAATCATTAAGTATTAAATATTTGTTTTGTTTAAAAAATTTTACCAATTTTACATTTTTAATAATTTTTTTTCTATTCTCATTAAAATTATTTTTTTCTCGTATTATAAATTATTATATATGCATGTAAAACACAGTTGGTAGTTAATTTTGTATTTTGCTTTATATTTTAGTCTTAAGTTTTAAGCATGTTTTCTTTTACATGGTCTATATTATTTTTTTTTTTTATATTATTATCAAACACTTTTCGTTTTATCAAAAATTAATTGTTTGTAATACTGTTTTTTATATGCAACTGACCTATACTAATACTAAGGCCTTAAAAAGTAAAAATGAAATTTTGCTTGAAATGCAAGAAACAAAAATTTTTTTGTAGCTGCGCTAAATTACGCTTCAGAAGTAATTTAATATTAAATTTAAAATAAATTTTTTAAACATGAAAATAAAACAACCAAAATTGTTTGTGCAAACTAAGCTCAAATGATTTTCCCTTTATTTTTTTTAACGCATGGCGCTAACGCGACGTGGTTACATATGTTTTTATGTTTGTGCAAAATTAAAACGTAAGCGATTTAGAAATTGTCGTATGCTAGTGACACAAATATGAATAAACTGCCACTTAATACAATAAGTTTGTTTTAAGTTTTAAATATGCACAAATTTTTGTTATTGTTTTCGCAAATATGGAAATTTCATGAGTGTAGTTAACAAATTGAATATTGCAAATGTAAAAGACTGGTGTGTGTTTTTTGAATTTTCATAACAAAGATGTTGTTTTTTTTTACTATATGACCCCTTTTCTCTTTTATCTCATCAACCTTTATTCAATTTTTCCTATTTGCTACTACCATTTAATATTTTACCTCGATATGTTTCTTCGCATACCCCATGGCACTTGCCGTCAGTTGAAATCGTATTGAATTTTCGCACTAAGTTCAATGTTTCAGGCAAATTACCGATGGCGGTGTAGTAAAGTAACTAAATCAGTGTTTTATGAGTAACTTACTTTTACTTCCGCTAAAGTTCTATGTAGCTTTAGATTCGAGCCAAAATAACTAGAAAAAAACGGATAACTGATACTTTTTAAACTAAACAGAAATCTCAAAAAAAAAAGAAAATTACCCTTTTTAATTTCTGCAATCTAATCCCTTGCACCCTGCCACCTTTTATAAATTCTTTATTTAACTGGTTTTATCAAATTATTGTGATAAACCTTGTCGGAGTTCCTTTGTCGCATTCTTACATTGACAGGTGTGGGTACTCCCGTGGCTTTATAGGGACCCAACAATATAGGTGAAAATTTATTTTTTCGCGCCTCGAAAAGTTTTTGTGGCCCATACAATGGCCAGCAACTCCCTCTCTATTGTGGAGTATCGTTTTTCTGTATCGCTTAATACTCTGCTAGCGAAATAAATTGGTAGGTTACTTCCTGGTTCTCCTTAAGAGATAATTGCTCCTAGAGTTACATTACTGGCGTCTGTTGTCAAGATGAAAGGCTTGCTAAAACCAGGTAATTAAATTCGTACCAAGTTTGGAATGAACTTTCTGTAGTGTTTTTAAAGGGTGATATATCTTTCACTGCCCTAGTCTTATTTGGGTCTGGCAGAATCCCTTTTTCTGAGCACTGGTGGTCAAGATAGATAATTTCTGTCTGCAGAAAATGAAATTTTTTGGGGTGTAATTTTAGGTTGTATTTTCTTAAGACCTCCAAAACTTTCATTAAACGTGAATTATGGTCCGCTAAGTTTCTGCCATATATAACAATATAGTCCAAATAAACGAAACAGTTAATTCCTTGTAGCCCGGTTAGTATTAAATTCATTATTCTTTGAAAAGTAGCTGGTGCACCCGTCAATCCGAAAGGCATACGGTAAAATTCATAGTGCCCTAAATTGGTTCTGAAGACGGTTTTTTGTTTGTCATTTAGGTCCATTAATACTTGATGGTATCCACTTGCTAAATCGAGAGTAGAGAAATACCTGCTGCACCCTAATTGGTCTAAAATCTCATCGATTCTTGGTATCGGGAAAACCAGTTTTACTGTCGCTTCGTTCAGTTTTCTAAAATCTACAACCAATCGTCACTTTTTTTTGTCGTATTGACCTGTTTTTTTAGGTACCAAAAGAACCAGGGAGTTCCACGGAGAATTGCTGGGTGTTGTTACATTATCCTTGAGCATTTGGTCTACCTGTCTGTTAATTTCAATTCTGTGGACATCTGGTAGTCTTTATTGTTTAATGTTTATTGGGGGTTGCCTTGCTTCAGTGGGTATTTCATGTTTCAATACAGTATTGTAGGTAAGACTGTCACCAGGCAATTGGAAAATATGTTGTATATTTCAAAATATTCTTGATGGAAAACCTTTCTTCTGGGTTAAGACTTTGGCTTAGCTTCGCCATTTTCAAAGGTAGTTTTTCTCTTTTCAACCTTTCGCTATAATCTATTATATTTATTGTTGCTAATGGCTTAATATTATAGTCCCTGTAGGTTTCGTCGCTGAGGCTTATTTGTTCACTTATATTAATGGCCGTGTTATTCGTGTTCAGCATAGGTACAAAAGCTGCTCCGGCTTTCACTGTTATTAGAGTTGCACCCACGAAAACACCTGGCAAATATTCTGACTTATTTATCACAATGTCACCATTAACGGAGTATACTACAACTGATGCAGTTGTTTGTGAACGCTCTTTGATAGCAAATTGTTTACCTAAGTATATTTGTGATGATTTCCTGTCTGGGACAAGTGGTAGTGAAATCGCTTCTTGTCCGTTTTTAAAAAATCTTAAATTTTTATTAATTGTGTCTGTCACTGATCTGCCCCACATCATATCTCTTCGTAGCAAACCATCTGCTGGAAGTTTGGTTCCTTCGGGCACGACGAGCATTTGTAGTGAAAAATTTCCCAGGCCTTCGAGCTGGGAAATTATAGTTCCTTTGACATGGGGTGCCAAAGCCTCACTAATGTAGTGTTTGCTCCTGTATCTAGCAGCAAAGACAGACTTTTAGTTACTGCTTCCCTGCAAGGAAAATTTATGAATGCATCGTTCTTTTGTTCTGTACGGTTTTTGGTCCTTTTGTGACTCTGATTTGAAAGTGAAATAGTTTGTGCAGGTCTTTGGAATGTACGTGTGTATATTCTCACTCCAGTGTACTTTTTTGTTATTTTTGATTGTGGGGCTCCGTCTACATTTCTCCCCACCTGGCATGACCTTTGATACAGACCTCAAAAGCAATTTGTTTTCTTGGGCGCTCCTTTCTGTGTCTTCTAATGCTAATGTATTCGAAAGTAAGCAAGAATTTCCGGCATCCCAGCCTCTTAGTTTTGGCTGGGCCGCCTGGAGTTTCCCGAATTATTTCGGCTGTTGGCCACTTCTCGTACGTTGTTATTTCTATTGCCCCTATTGCTGATGTTTCTGCTTCCTCCACTTCTGTTAAACATATTATCATGATAGTAATTTTCCGTGCACCTTGACGCAAAATGTCCAAGTCCATCACAATTGTAGCACCGTTGCTGTCTTCTATTCATGTCACCAAAACGATTATTGCCCTGGTTTTGATTTGATGATTGCAATGAGTTTTGCGCTCTACCCCTATGGTCAGGGAACAGTTTTTGTGCATCCTTTGTGATTTTCAACAATTTGGATAGTTTGTCATTTTCATGCCCAATGAACCTGGATACCAATTTCGGGTCATGTAAACCCCTGATATAACTTCTTACCGCTGACTGCTCTGGGCCTTCTGCACCGTAGAAAATTTGCACCATGTGTGATATATTTTTCAGAAGTTCAGTAAAAGACGTCATATTTTTGGTTGAAATTTCTTCACTTATTCTGTCTTCAATTTGTATTTCTCTCGGCGATGGTGACCGCCTCTTCAAAATTTCCTGTGCCGATGCTACCAATGTATCAAATTCGTCGAAACTTTCTGTGTATTGCGCTAGTTCGCTTAAATTTTTAGATGTCGTCTATGTTGTATAGCCTCTGCTCCCTGCCTTTTTGCGTTTATTATGATGCTCCGAGTTTTGGATATCAGGCCACGAGCCGTTGCTTTCTCCTCTATACGAATACCCTTATTATAAATCTCCTCTGCCTGCTCATCAATAACCGTAGAACTGCCGTCCAATGCAGTCTGCAGTCTTTGTATGGTATCATCTTTTGTGTTTATCAGTTGCTTTTGTTCTAACCGTTTCCCAATTTCTTTTTCGCTTAATTCTTTATGACTTAAAGTGTCCACTAGTTCCGCGTTTTCCGCTACAACTTGTTCTAATAAATCGTCTGTATAATTTATCTGCTGTCTCAGTTTCCCACTCTGATCTTCACACAACCTCTTTGTCTCCTCTAATTCACTTATTTAATTTTTTAAGTCTGTCGATTGGGCCTCATTTAGTTCTCCTATCAATTGTATCAATTATCCTACTTCATCCATTTTGTTAGTTTATTCTGTCTTATTACGTCCCTATGTCTGTTCATGAAACCATTGTCTGAATTTATGCGTCTTAGTTCTTCACACGTTAATTTCTGTAGGCTGTACACAGAATAATTATATTTAAATAATATATAAGTTCGTCGGCGTTAGTTTGGGGATTGTCCATGAAAGAAAAGAAAAAAAATGTTAAAATTTACTTACCATAGATCTAAAGGCTGTCATTATTTTTCTTCGTGTTACTATAGTTATTAAAGAGAACAATTAGTTTTGAAAGTTTATTATAAAAAATTAAATTATGAAATGTTTTTTTTTTCTTTTGTTAAATATTAGACATGGAAGTTATTTAGCAAATATGTTACCGGAGTTTCCAATAGTTGCACAAGCTTAAGGCAAGCCGAAAGTCTCGTGGCTTAAACCAGTCTGCCTGACCCCAGCACTAGATAATTTAAAGGTAGGTGTGGTGTACGCAACTCACAAACTGAAGAAATATCAGTTGGCTAATCTTGCACAATCCCTATTTGGGCCATATGTTTCCTTCAATGCAGGACAAAATGATCCAAAGGCAGTTAGTATTTTATTGGAACGCTATTATCATGCACCTTAGGACTACAAAACCCAGTTAGTTCTTAACCCGCGCAAAATTTCGTAATTAAAATTATAAATACAATTTAATAATTTATACGAAAAAATTTTTCCGCGGTTACCGGCTGCGCCAAATGTTATGTTTTTATTTTTTTGTTCTCTTTATTTATATTATAACCGTCTAGGGACCCGCTTGTAGGCCAGTGTATGTCAGGCTTGATTATTTTGTTTATTAATAAAGAACACTCGGGTTGGTTTTATTATTTTATTGACAGACTTCCTTTATTTTTTATAAACCGTGAATTAAATGTTGAGGTGTGTTGTTTTACAAGACTCAATTACGATACAATCTTAACAAAAACTTATCAACTATTTATACTAAATTATTAATAAATAAAATGCTGACTTAATGCAGACGGCATTAATCAGTTCAATAAACTTATGACCTATTTAGTTTGACCAAAGACAATTATGCTGACTCAAATGTGACAATATCTTCACTCTTCAGCATAATTGCTTTTAGTATTGCTTTTACAATTTGTGAATAACCTATTTTAATATAAATATAAACCACGAGTGTTGGTCACAACATCCCTAGAATTAATATTATATTTTTATCACAACAATTGTTGTGGTAAACTACAATTCAGAATTCTATGTGCTTATAAGACTTGATAAACTTTCATAAAATATAAAAAGTGAATTTTTTATTATCATTCATAAAAAAAATATACATAATTACAAAATAAAAATTTCATAGTGCTCGGACTTGGTTCCATTGCCTAATATTTTGTATATAAATTTTTGTCTCTCGCGCAGTTCTAGAATATAAAGCAAATATATAAAGACAATACATAAAAACTTTTGGCGGGCATAATTTTGGCGTCAGATTAATAAAGCAGTGGTTGAATATTTTTGCTGCGTTCTTTTGAGTGAAAAAACTGCATTTTAAAAATTTATAAAATGACTTGTGAAGAAGTAAAGCAACAACGCGCTAATACTAAGAAAAGTATTACCCGCTTAAAAAATCAAATCGAAGCCAACGGAAGGGGCGATGGTAAGACACTGCCGTCAGCTGAACTAAAGTGCGCTTGGGAATTTTGGAGTCTTATTTTAAGCACATATTAAAGTTTCAAACTGAGATTGAGAAATATGATCCAAGTGACAATGGTATGTCCGAAATTGGAGACTTGCACATTTCAGTAAAAATGAATATACAATCGCAGTTAGATGAGGATGCTCATAATACAACGACAGCTGAATCTACAATTTGTTTTAATGTAAGCAATCATAAGTTACCTCAACACAAGTTACCCACATTTAGTGGTAAGTACAGTGAGTACAAAATTTTTATCATTTCTTTCAACGAAATTATCGATCGTGAATTTGGTTTGTCAAATATTGAAAAATTCAACCATTTGCTGCACTGCCCTCATGGTCAAGCATTGGAAACGGTAAAAGCATTTCAGATTACGAACGAAAATTATCAGAAAGCTCTGGAAAGACTGAAATCGCATTATGATAATAATTCGCAGATCTTTATGGAAAATATAAACGCTCTTTTTGAACTTCCAACCGTGTCCAAATATAATAGTAGTCAATTACGTCTTGTTGATAATACATCCTCTCTCTTTAGCTCTCTTTGCCTCTTGGCTCACATAGTGACATTGCTAATTCAATGCTTATTTACATAATCATGCAAAGGGTTGATGATGAGACCAAACGGAAATGGAAAGACTCGTTAGATTTTACCAAATTGCCATCTTGGGAAGATTGTTCAAAAGTCCTTGAAAGACGTTGCCAGTTTCTGGAAACAATGGACACCAGCCGTACTCACGTGAACTCTAGTAAATCGGAGAATCACCAATCTGGCAAGCCTAGATTTAAAACTTCAAAACCTGGCTATAGTTTTTGGTTACAAAACGTGTTTTTGCACTTTGCTCTATACCATTCGTCGTTGTCCTCAATTTATAGACATGAACGTCTCGCAACGTTTTGAAAACACAAAGCGACTAAGGCTTTGTGTAAATTGTTTGTCGAAAGGGCATCAAGTAAACAACTGTTCATCTACATTCTAGTGCAAATTTTGTTCTCGCCTGCATCATAGTTTTCTCCATCGTCCTCAGCCAACTCAGAGGCCCTCGTCCCTTGTTGCTGAACCTTCTACTTCTCGTGCTGCCTTGAATGATTCTCCTGCTTCTGTCCACACCCATATGGAAAAGTCGTCGTCGGAACAGGTGCTGCTTGCTACCGCTATGGTTCTCGTAGCGACGCTACTGGTTGCTATCAGTTTGGACGCGCTTTGCTAGATTATTTTTCTCAATTAAATTTCGTTACTGATTCTTTTTCTAAAAAACTATTCTAGCCTCGTAAAAAACAAACCACCGAAGTCGCCAACATCGGAAATACTTGTGGTAAATATCGGTCATCAACAAAAGTTAAATCTCGATTAAATGATTTTGAAGTGACCCTATCATATCAACCACATTCTGAATTAGATGTTTCATCTTGGAAATTGCCTCCAGTCTCTTAGCTTGCAGATGAAAATTTCTTCACATCAAAGCGAACAGATCTATTATTTGGCACTGTCAGTTGGTCAGATAAAACTTGGTCCTTATTTGCCGGAGTTACACAAAACACTTTTCGGGTGGATTGTACCAGGTCGATAATTTTCAAATAACTCACAAGTTTCTGGTTCGTCTTGCATGCTGCCAGTAGAAGAGAAAATTGATTTGAAATTACAGAAGTTCTGGAAAATTGATGGAATTAAATCCAATTCAAATAGGTCGATTCCAGAATAATCTAATTGTGATTCATTTTTCAAAAATACTGTCCATCGTGAATCAACAGGTAGGATTGTTTTTAAATTGCCTTTTAAAGAGTCTGCTGATGTCTCAGTTTTTTCACGCAACATGACTCTTAAAAGATTTATCTCCCAGGAAAGACAATCTATTCGTGTCAGCAATCTGAATTCTGAAAAATATGAAGATTTTGGAGATATGAGTCTAGTTCGCAGCCCACGCTTAGATGAGCCTCATTATTTCATCCCTGACCACTGCGTTTTTAAGCCCAACATCACCTCAACTAAGTTGAGAGTAGTCTTTGACGCTTCTTGTACCTCATCGTCTCATAAGTATCTTAATGATGTTCTTATGGTCGGACCAACAATTCAAGATGAGCTCTACGATATTTTACTTCGTTTTCATCTTTATCGCTATGCTATTGTTGCGGATATAATAAAAATGTACCGACAAATTCTTATTGATTATTCCGATAGAAAATATCAATACATCTTGTGGAGAAATTCTGAAGACGAGGAGCTACGTACATATCAGTTGAATACTGTCACATACGGAATGTCAGCCGCTCCTTACCTGTCAATCAAAAGTCTTCACTATCTCGCATCTGAACATATGGATCAACTTGAGCTTGTTGCAAAAACTATAAAGTCAGCGTTTCATGTGGATGATTACTTTCGAGCAAATGGCTGAAATATGATGTGAAGTAAATGCAGTTCTTAATCGTGGTTGTTTTCAACTAAATAAGTGGCACTCAAATCATAAAGTTTTCCAAAATGATAAAACTACAAAAAACTTGAACATTGATGAATCTGCTATTACGTGCAACCAACAAAGAGACTTATTTCTATTTTCATATTTACCCAAAATTTCAATAGATGCAAAAATCACCAAACGAGCAATTTTGTCGCTCATCATTTTTTGTTCCCCTTGGATTCCTGGCGCCGCTAATTATTAAGGCAAATAAAAAAAATCATTGTCAAAACTCGAACTTTGTAGCGCGCATCTTTTGTCAAAATTATACGCAAAGATTAAAAATGTTTTTAAAAATTCATCATTGGAAACAATTTTATAGACTGATTCTCAACTTGTTCTGTACTGGCTTAAGCAGCATTCCGCATTTTTATCAGTTTTTGTGGGCTACAGTTTATTTAAATGATATACGCATTTTTCGTATTTAATTTTTGAAACTGCGGCCTTCCTAGCAAAACAATACTTGTCATGATACTCAGGTGTCTTGTATCGTTTCCATAAATGGTATTTACTATCACGACTCTGTATTGATAACCTTATATCAGCAGAAAACCCTGGTCGAGATCTGTTTTTATAAATTTAGTTCTAATTGGAACATGTTTGTTATAGAGCTGAAGAATAAGACTATTAAGGAATGTTACTTGCTCATTAGCCGACGATAAGTAATAATACATTCATTCAGATTCTAATGCAAAATTATTAAGATTGTTAAAGTCCCGATAAGTAAACTGTTGAGGTAAGTTTTTAGTTGCAGAATCGTATATTGTAAAAATAATATCATGTTTCGAAAAGGCAGGAGCTGAAAGTTTATCATAAGGTAAAACTTCTCTACAATTACTGACAAAGAATATATCAAGTAAAGAACAATTCATGTTGGTAAAGTGTGTTAGACTGGAGTTATTTATAGGATATAATTTAAATGATGACATAATAGTTATAAGATTGGTATCTGCAAGCAAACTAAAATTCAAATGGCCAGCAATAACAACTTTTGAATAGCACGCAGATAAAAGCTCTAATTGAGCTATGAGTTGATCAAATTTTACAGTTTTATGCGGTCTATATACATATCCAAGTAATATTGTATTTCCGTTACAGTGTATCCTTAAAAAATTTATGTGTGGGGAAACGTAATGATGTACAGTATATTTTTTTGGAAAAAGGAATTGTTTCAGTCCGCCGTATTTTATCAAAAATCCATTTCCACATTTGCGAAATTTAATAAAACAATTAGTGAAAATTCTATGATTACGATGAAAAAACAAATTAATTACTTTTCTGCAAAAGTCGGAAAAGCACGAAGCGTTTTCTAGAAAATTAGAATATGCAGTTATCTCGTGAAACTATTAAAAAGTGATGTTAAAAAGAAAAAAGGCCGTCCTTATGTAAACTATAGTAAAGAAAGTAAACGACAAAAAAAAGTAGCTTCGAAAGTGTTGTTCGAACAAGGAAATGACAATAAGCTATTAATTCATACTGCTTCTATTTTAGCTACTTTATCAAAAGAAAATGATTTAAATTTTATTTATTTATTTTTTTTTTTTTTTGGAATACCGACCAGAGAACTGCAAAAATCACTTTTTTCTTGATTTATGCAGGGTCATGCGTGACGAACTCTTCGATAGATTTATTTCTATTTCTTACGCCAACGAACGGCAAACAAACTAGTACAGGGTTGTCGTTTCTCATTTTAGTTCTAATCAAAAATGGTTTTATTGTTTTTCAAAGTATTCTCCAGCATGATTTATACACTTTTGCATGCGCTCAAACCAGTTGTCGAAGCACTTTTTCCACTCCGATTGAGACACCTCTAAAACATGGTTTTTGAACACTTCAACAGCTTCTTCTGCCGACGAAAATCGTTGACCACGCATTTTTTTCTTGATGTGCGGAAACAAGAAGAAGTCATTAGGTGCCAAGTCAGGGCTGTACGGCGGATGACCCATTAATTCAACGTTTTGGCCGGTCAAAAACGCCCTGGTTTGAGCCGATGTGTGAGAACTCGCATTGTCATGGTGAACAATGATTCGTCTTCTCTTGTTGGTTTTTCGAATTTCTCCAATGACTTCAGGCAAACAAATTGTAGTGTACCACTCAGAAGTGACCGTCCTACGTTGCTCAAGCAGAACAGTCGCCACATGACCAGTTTCGCCGAAGAAACAGGCGACCATTTGCTTCGAAGTGCTTCTTCCACGAACAACTTTCGTTGGATTTTGCTCGTCTTTTAAGACCCACACGGTCGATTGTTGTTTCGTTTCGGGCTCATACGCATAGATCCATGATTCGTCACCTGTGACGATCTTATAAACGTCTTTTGAAGCACCGCAAACGTATTTTTGCAACATTTCTTTGCACCAATCGACACGAGCCTTTTTTTGAGCGACTTTCAAATTGTGCGGGATCCAACGAGAACAAACCTTTTTTACGGCCAGGTGTTCATGCAGTATCGAATGTATGCTGGTGGAAGAAATGTCCAAGGATGTCTCTATCTCTCGGTATGTCGCATGTCGATCTTGCATTATGAGTTCACGCACGGCATCAATGTTCTCTGTCACAACAGCCGTTTTTGGACGACCTTCACGGAATTTGTCTTTGAGCGGGCTTCGGCCACGGTTAAATTCATTATAACAATTTTTCACAGTGCTTTAGGATGGTGCTTCATCGCCATACAAAGATTTAAGTTCATCTATGCACTCTTGTGATAATCCACGTCGAAAGTTGTGAAAAATGATGGCACGAAAATGTTCACGAGTTAATCTAATATTTTTTATATTAATTTTTTCAAGTCACTGTAAACAACACAAATAATGGTCGTAAGTCAAAACGTTTTGAGTACGATTATGCTTAAAAATGACAAACTTTCCAATGGAAATTTTAGATTGCACTTGGCAGCACTCAATGTTGCCAGGCCAGAAATATATATAGCAGCCCTCGTATGCATACATAATAATATTGTTTTTGTAATTTAAATACAGATAATAAAATAAGTTGAATTGTCAATCAAAGCTATTTCATCGGTCGTTGTTTTGTTTTGAGCTCACGGTCAATTAAATCAAATATGGGCAGTGAACAATTCAGCAGCCTATTGATAACAATTTTAAGAATCAAATTTCCCTATAACGCTGCTGATATAGGGCATCATACATTTTGGCGCCCAACGTGAGGCACGTGATATAAAAGTTTCTCGATTAATTCTCGTTTCGTGGCCGTGAGTATGTCAAAAACATTTTCGTAGAAGTACAAAGTACATACATACATTTGTGTACACGGTCGTTTGGTAAAGTGAAGTTGACTAAATTTTCAAAAGCAAAAAATTTTTAATTGTGAATAAAAGTCGCTCTTTATAAAAAAGAGAAAAGAAAAAAAATAAAAAATAATTAAGTCGTGTTAAATACTTAAAACAATTTTTAGCATTGTTGTGGTAATTAATAATCGAAAATTCTGTGCTTATCAGACTTCATAAACTTTCGTAAAATATAAAAAGTGACTCTTTTTTATTATAGTTGATAAAAAATAAATTATACATAATTAGAAAATAAAATTGTTGTCGTGTTCTCACTCAGTTCCATAGGGAAGCATTCTGTATATAAATTTTTTGGCTCTCCCGCGGTTCCAGTATATAAAGCAAATATTAAAGCCAATACATAAAAACTTTTGGCGGGAATAATTTTGGCGACAGCTACAGTGGTTTAAAATAGTGCCTCGGATTAATAAAGCAGTGCTTGAATATTTTTATTGACTTCTTTTAAGTGAAAACACTGTATTTTAAAAATTAATAAAATTACTTTGGAAGAAGAAAAGTAACAACGCGCTAATACTAAGAAAAGTATTACTCGCGGTCGATGGCAAGACACTAAAGTGCCGTTTGGAAATTTTGGAGTCTAATTTTAAGCAGATATTAACGTTTCAAACTGAAATTGAGAAATATGATCCAAGGGACAATGGTAGGCCCGAAATTGAAGACTTGTACATTGCAGCAAAACTGAATATACAATCGCAGTTAGGTGAGGATGCTCATAATACAACGACAGCTGAATCTACAATTTGTTTTCTTGTAATTAATCATAAGTTACTTCAGCTCAAGTTACGCACATTTAGTGGTAAGTACCTACTGTACAAAAAAATTTTATAACTTCTTTCAACCAAATTATCGATCGTGAAGTTGGTCTATCAAATATTGAACTGCTTTCACGGTCAAGCATTGGAAACGGTAAAAGCATTTCAGATTACGAACGAAAATTACCCGAAAGCTTTGGAAAGACTGAAATCGTATTATGATAATAATTCGCTCATCTTTATGGAAAATATTACCGCTATTTTTGAACTACTAACCGTGTCCAAATATAATAGTAGTCAATCACGTAGTCTTGTTGATAATACATCAGCTCTCTTTAGCTCTCTATTGTCTCTTGGCTTGCAAAAGGTTTATGATGATACCAAAAGGAAATGGAAAGACTTGTTCGATTTTACCAAATTGCCATCTTAGGAAGGTTGTTCAAAAGGCCTTGAAAGCCATAAGCACGTAAACCATAGTAAATCGGAGAATCACCAATCTGGTAAGCCTAATTTTAAAACTTCGAAACCTGGTTATAGTTTTTCGGTTACAAAACGTGTTTGTGCACTTTGTTCTATAAGCGATCATACCATTCATTGTTGTCCTCAGTTTATAGACATAAACGTTTCTCAACGTTTTAAAAATACAAAGCGACTAGGGCTTTGTGTAAATTGTCTGTCAAAAGGGCATCAAGTAAACAACGGTTCATCTTCATTCAAGTGCAACTTTTGTTCTCGCCTGCATCATAGTTTTCTTCATCGTCCTCAGCCAGCTCAGTGACCCTCGTCCCCCGCTGCTGAACCTTCTACTTCTCGTGCTGCCTTGAAGGATTCTCCTGCTTCTGTCCACACCCATATGGAAAAATCATCGTCGGAACAGGTGCTGCTTGCTTCTGCTATGGTTCTCGTACGCGACGCTTCTGGTTGCTATCAGTTAGGACACGCTTTGGTAGATTCTTACTCCCAATTAAATTTCATTACTGATGATTTTTCGTAAAAAAACAAACCACCGAAATTGCCAGCATCGGAAATACTTGAAGTAAAAGTAAATATCGGTCATCAACAAAAGGTAAATCTCGATTAAATGATTTTGAAGTGACCCTGTCATTTTGTATTACACCTTATATATCGTATCAACCACATTCTGAGTTAGATGTTTCATCCTGGAAATTGCCTCCAAACACTTAGCTTGCAGATGAAAATTTTTTCAAATCAAAGGGAATAGATATATTAATTGGCACTGAAATATTTTTCAATATTCTGTCAGTTGGTCAGATAAAACTTGGTCCTAATTTGCCGAAGTTACACAAAACACTTTTTCAAATAATTCAAAAGTTTCTAATGCGTCTTGCATGCTGTCAGTAGGAGAGGAAATTGATTTGAAATTACAGCAGTTCTGGGAAACTAAATCTAACTCAAATGGCTCGACTCCAGAACAATCTAATTGTGAATCAAATTTCAAAAATACTGTCCATCGTGAATCAACAGGTAGGATTGTTTTTAAATTGTCCTTTAAAGAGTCTGCTGATGTCTCAGTTTTTTCACGCAACATGGCTCTCAAAAGATTTGTCTCCCAAGAAAGACAATCTCTTCGTGTCAGTAATCTGAAATCTGAAAAAATATGAAGATTTGAAGATTGAGTCTAGTTCGCAGGCCACGCTTAGATGAGCCTTATTATTTCATCCCTGACCACTGCGTTTTTAAGCCCAACAGCACCTCAACTAGGTTGAGAGTAGTATTTGACGCTTCTTGTACCTCATCGTCTCACAAGTATCTTAAGGATGTTATTATGGTCGGACCAACAATTCAAGATGAGCTCTACAATATTTTACTTCGTTTTCGTCTTTATCGCTATGCTATTGTTGCGGATATAATAAAAATGTACCGACAAATTCTTATTGATTATTCCAATAGAAAATATCAATACATCTTGTGGAGAAATTCTGAAGACGAGGAGCTACGTAAATATCAGTTGACTACTGTCACATACGGAATGTCAGCCGCTTCTTACCTGTCAAACAAAAGTCTTCACTATGTCGCATCTGAACATATGGATTAACTTGAGCTTGTTGCAAAAACTATAAAGTCATCATTTCATGTTAATGATTTTTTAGGTAGTGCAGATACTTTTGAGCAAATGGCTGCAATAAAAAGTGAAGTAAACGCAGTTCTTAATCGTGGTTGTTTTCAACAAAATAAGTGGCATAAATATTTCCGAAATGATAAAACTACAAAAAACTTGAACGTTGATGAATCTGCTATAAACAGCACCCTGGGTATTGCGTGTAACCAACAAGGAGACTTATTTCTATTTTCATTTTTTCGCAAAATTCTTATAAATGCAAGAATCACCAAATGAACCACTTTGTCGCTCTCGTTATCACGTTTTGATCCCCTTGGATTTCTGGCGCCGCTTATTATTAAGGCTAAAATCATTATGCAAGAGCTGTGGATTTTGAAAATTGGTTGGGATGAATCTATACCTCAATAACTTTACTCAGCCTGAGAATTTTTTATCTCAGATTTAAAAATGGTGAATACCTCGTTTTTGCCTCGCTGCTGGATCTCAATTAACGCAACTTCATGGCGCATACGGAAGTTGCTTTTATTTTCGAGTTAAAACTTCTTCAGGAAATGTCTCAGTTCAGCTCTTTACAGCCAAATCTCGAGTTGCTCCTACACAAAGAAAATCATTGCCAAAACTCGAACTTCGTGGCGCGCATCTTTTGTCAAAATTATACGCAAAAATTAAAAATGTTTTTAAAAATTCATCGTTGGAAACAATTTTATGGACGAATTCTAAACTTGTTCTGCACTGTGGGCAACAGGGTGTCGCAAATACAAGATTTAACGAATTATTGTATTTGGCGGCAAGTTCCAACGCAGTATAATCTTGCTGACATCGTTTCTCGAGACTCAACTGTAGTGGAACTCACTACATCTATATGGTTTCAAGGACCAAACTTTCCCGCGCATGATCCTGAACAATGGCCTCCTGATAAATTGGATAAACTTTCCGATGAGAATCTAAAAGAAGTCGACACAGAAAAGCATAAAACTGTAATTTGCCTTTAAGAGCATCCTAATAACATCTTAGATTCGATACAAAGATATGGGTCATATTTGAAAATTATTCGTATTATCGCATGGAATCTTCGTTCTGCTAAAAAATCAAAAACTAATATTTTAAATTCTGACTCAGCCCCATGAATTAGAAAATGCCTTATATTACAAAGTTTATAACATCCAGAAGCAACATTTCCAAGATGATATAATTCGAGTGCCTCAACTCCTTCCTAGATTCAACAAATGGCTTTAACTTGATCAAGGTGGGAGGTTGCTTACAGTTTGCAGAAATTTCTGAAGGTCAAAAACAATCAATACTATTGCCAAGTAAAAATTATTTTGTACACTGCTATGTTCGTCACCTACACATCTCTAACATAGTACATGGTAAAATAAGTTGAATAAGTACATTGGAAGTGAGAAACAAAATAACAACAACAGTGATGGCTCTTAAATAATGTTTTTTATATTAGCTGTAAGCCTATAAATTTTAAATAAAGAAGTCAGTCGAATTGTAACAATCAAAGTGTTTTAATCGGTCGTTGGTTTATTTTGAGTTCACTGCCCAAAGACCAAGGTCAAAAACAATCAATACTATTGCCAAGTAAAAATTATTTTGTACACTGCTATGTTCGTCACCTACACATCTCTAACATAGTACATGGTAAAATAAGTTGAATAAGTACATTGGAAGTGAGAAACAAAATAACAACAACAGTGATGGCTCTTAAATAATGTTTTTTATATTAGGTGTAAGCCTATAAATTTTAAATAAAGAAGTCAGTCGAATTGTAACAATCAAAGTGTTTTAATCGGTCGTTGGTTTATTTTGAGTTCACTGCCCAAAGACCAATTCAGCAGCCTATAGATACCAATTTTAAGAATCAAATTGCCCTATAACGCTGCCAGTGGAGAAAACTCTATTCATCGTACAGGTGCAATATATCCATCCACGGATTAAACTGGAAGGAGTTGGGGCAGCATAGTGCTCATATGTCCTAGTGGAGAACCAAATCCGTATCACATCCTGCAATTGAAATAAATTTCCCGGATAAACAAAATATAACAATAGGTGGCTCGAGCGTGGCTTATTATCTTGATGACCGGATAAATATTCGGGAGGAACCTATTATACAGCAACGGGAATACTATACTCCTGATGCATGTGTGCAAGAAAATGTTCCAGATATGTTGCCCGGCTATGAGACGTCAAGGTGTCGGAATTCCCCACGTCGGCATCAGAAAAACGGCAGCCACGCACACCGTTCTTGCATACTCGTTGTAACAAGCCGGGTGTTATGTTGCGGTGGCTGTAGTAAGGCAATAATATGGCCAAGCTATTTATGCGTCGACTACATGCTTTAATTATGTTGCTAGGATGTTAGTCTAGTGGTGTCAATCTTGCAAGAGTTAGGATTGAGTTTTGGAAAATAGTATGGGTATAGTTAAGAGTCGTAATGGTCTACTTTGTGTTTGGCGAGGATGGCCAGTCCGCAATAGACCAATGGCTGTAAGGGAAACCTTGCTTTTGCGATCGTCCAAACTCACGAAGCGCAGTTAAGCCCTACAATATATATCTGGAAATAAGAAAAGCAAAATACAGTGGAGAAATCCACGTTAAAACATGACCGTGCGATAATATATACAAAATTTGCTTTCATCTGAGAAGATAACTTTTTCTCAGAAATTTATTCCCTTGCGAGGGAGAGACGCTTCGTTAACTGTGAAACACGGTGGTGCTGGAGTCATGGTATGTGGATGTTTGTCGGCGGTTGGTGTTGGAGAGCTCGTCTTCATAGATGAAATAACGGACAAAAGCCTTTATCTGAATATCCTTAAAGAAAATCTGCAGAAAAGTGCTCAAAAGCTTGGCATTGAATCAGACTATTACTTTCAACATGACAATGACCCCAAGCACACCGCAGAAGTAGTTCGCTTGTGGGTCTTGTACAACACTCCCCATACCCTGAAAACTCCGTCACAGTCACCTGATCTGAATCTAATCGAGCATTTATGGGACAGTTTAGATCGGCGGGTTCGGGAGCATTATATTACATCCAAAAATATTCTTAAGCAAGCACTGAAAGAGGAATGGCAGAAAATAAGCCCAGATCTTACAAAAAAAATTGACTCGTTCGATGCAGAAATGTTTGCAAGCTGTCATTGAAAACAATAGTAAACACACTTTAAACTAAAATAATCTTTAGTATAAAGGTAATAATTTTTAATATAAAGTGATGGTGACTTTTGTCCAACAAAAATCCACACTGTAACTATTATGTCATTTTTTTTAATAAATAAAGATAGAAATTGTCTTATATTTTAACTAAAATAGAATTTATATAAATAATACTTTTTGTTAAATAAACTACTTTTTATGCTTCCATTATCTTCTGGGAATGGGAGCAGTTATAATCTTGTAGTTACCAAATGAAAAACAATTTCCAAAATTATTTGTAAAACTATTTTTTTGTTGTAATAATTGAAGTTTTATTTCTTTAATTTCTAATCTTCGGTTTTTCTCAATTTTTTCAACAACATCTTTCAACCGAAGTTTCTCGAACACCGCTTGATATCGCTTGAAAATTTTCAGCTTTTTAGCCACATATTCATTACTTTTTTTCCAACAAGCGATATACTCTTCTCATTATCACTTACGATTCTTTATTATGGGTGATTATTGAATCAGTTACCCCCACAATTTTGCAATACAGATTGAAGAAATTTGGGCTTTTAGGGTTGAGTGGACTGTAAATTAGAGAATACCAAATTTTCTTTAAAATATATATCCCTCGAGACCTCGAGAAATATATGTAAGTTGATTATGTGTTGAGTTGGGAAAAATAAAAGGGTTATATTAGCGGAATGTCCGACTTAAGTAAGGGTGTGTGTGTTTGTATGTGAGCTCACCTTATGTTGTGTGTATGCGCCAATAATACGTGTAAGTGATTTCAATAATAAATAGTTAGAACAATTTATTTTAATTATTTATAATTCAAGAAAAATATGTTGTATTGTTTTTAGTTAGCCAATATTGTAACTTAAGATATAGAATTTAAACAGCCAAGAATTTACTTTATTTTAATTAGGTCCGGAACTGACTGCTTGGATGAAGTTTCGTTGTTAGATTTTGGTGTCCGTTGGCGTTTGCTTTAGAGTGAAATTGTTGAAATGTGACGACTGTTTTTTGTTGAGTGTACAAAGCTGCTGCGCTAAGGTCGATTGTTGTTAAGTCGGCTTCGAATTCCTGGATGTAACAGAGTATGATGATAGCTACCGCATCTCTTGCAAGTATCCATCGATGGGCATGCTCGAAGATCATGGCTTTTTGCCAAACAATTGACGCAATAATTATGCTAACTGACAACGTGATTTCTTGCTTTTACATTCATATTTAAGAATCGTCTGCAAAACCGTATTGAGTGGATGTGTTTGCACAACATACACTGATACAGATCAGGATCGCGTTTGGTCGGATGATGTTTGCGTTGAGAGTGTTTGGAACTGTAAGCAAATACAATAAGTAGAAAAAAGAAGAAAGGAATAAATTTAGATTAGTGAATAAATAAGCTTAGTTGATACGGGCAAAAATTTTTCTTAAACAATATATAATAACTGAGAAATCATGAGCCTAAGGCACATTTTCATAAATTAGTGGTAAGTAACAGAGTTTCACGATTGGCCTTTTAATACGTCCGGTGGATGTTTTAACGCTCGCAATGCGCACATGGTCGTCTGTGCCAATGAAAGTGGTCTCAATTCTTCCCAAGCGCCATTCGGATGGGGGAAGTAATTTATCCATGACGACTACCAAATCGCCTGCTCTCAAGTCTCTTGATGTAGTTTTCCACTTGTAGCGTTTGTGGAGGGATTTTAAATAGTCTTCCTTCCATCGTGTTACTAACTGCTGGTGTATTGCTCTTAGCCTCTCCCACCGGTTTATGAGTCCTATGTGTTGAATTTTCTGCTCGGGAAAACTCGTAATTGGGGCGCCTCTTAAAAAGTGTCCCGGCGTAAGAGCTGATAAGTCGGCGGGATCCTCTGATATTGCCGAAATTGGCCGTGAATTAAGAACTCCCTCAATTTGAGTTTAAATTGTTGAAAACTCTTCAAAATTAAATTTATATGATCCTGTAACCCGTTTCAAGTGAAATTTCAAACTTTTAACTGCTGCCTCCCACAAACCTCCCATGTGTGGGGCATGAGGTGGGATAAATACCCATTCAAACCCGTGAGTAATATAGTTTGTCTGCTGAAGCAGATTTAATGAACGAGTCAAATTCTCTTTTCAATTGTCGACTGGCTCCGATGAAGTTTCTATCATTATCAGAGTATATCCTGTAAGGGAGTCTCCGCCTCCCTATGAAACGAGAGAATGCTGCTCGAAATGCTTTTGTGGACAGAACATGCTTCTAGGTGTGTGGCCTTTGTGCTGAAGCATACGAAAACACTAACGTAACCTTTAATTGAAGCTACATTTTTTAGAGAAGAGCTTTTAAGATCGAATGGGCCAGCAAAGTCAATACCAGTTGCTTGAAACGGAGTAGATAGAGTACATCTATCTGGTGAACACGACTTTTGTTTATATATTATGCAAGTTTTGCAATGTCTTATTATTTTTTTTACACGAGATTTTAATCGGGATATGTAGAACTCTGTTTGTACCATAAGCATCATTTGATTACATTCACCATGAGCAAGAATTACGTGCAAATGTTCTAAATAGAGTTGACATAATCTTGAATTTCCTAGCAATATTATGGGGTAGCGTTCATTATATGTGAGTGGTGCATTTGAGAGGCGACCATTGGCTTTTAGGAGAATATTTTTGTCTAATATTGGGTTTAGAGTTTTAAGGGAGCTCTTAGAAGATATTTGAAGAGAATTTGAGATTTGTTTAATTTCGTCCTCATAGTGAGATTTTTGGGCTAGCATTATTAATCGATTTTTTACATAATTTACTTCTTTCTGAGTAAGGTCTATTTGGCGTTGAGACTTTTCTGAGCTAAGTTTAGCAAGACTATGATTATAAAAGCGAAATATATAAGATATAACTGTTAGAGCTTTATTATAGGAGGAGAATCTGTCTAATATATCCCTTGATTGAATAGAGTTTTTGAGACATTGAATATTTTTATTGGTATCAGGAGCATTACAAGGAGTAATTTTTGGCCATTCAGACTGTGGCTTAATTATACATGATAGGCCTTGCCACCATAAAGAATTAATTGCGAGTTCCTGCGGTTTGCATCCACGAGTTCCTAGATCTGCCGGATTATCGTTTGTTCGAACATGACGCCAAATTGCACCGGACAAAGAATTATGAATTTGGCCCGTTCGATTAGCTACGTAAGTTTCCCAAGTACATGGTGGTTTGGATAGCCATCCGATAACAATTGATGAGTCTGTCCACAAAAAAAATTTCACACTGAGACAAGTTAAGGGATTCTACAATGTATTTAACTAATTTGGTTAAAAGTACAGCGCAGCAAAACTCAAGTCGGGGCAGGCATATGGATTGTAAGGGGGCCACTTTGCTTTTGGCTACTATTAAGTTCGAATATATGACTTGAGATGAAGTTTGACACCGTTGGTATACTGTGGCGCAATATGCCGATTTAGATGCATCTGAGAAGCCATGAACCTGAATAACATCTGTGGGTATGTACTGTAACCATCTTGGAATTTTTATTGCATCTATGTGGGAAAGGTCTGTTAGTAATTTGTTCCATTTGTGTAGTATATTGGAGCTAACGTTGTCATCCAACTGGTGCCCTTCAAACCACAACTGCTGCATTAGAAGTTTGGCTCGGATTACTATGGGAGTTGTCCAGCCCGCTGGATCGAAAATAGATGCAATTCCAGATAATATTTTCCTTTTTGTTATAGGAATTGCGGAAAAGGAGTAACTGAAGGTATCAGTTAGAGCATTCCATTTGATCCCTAACGTTTTTGTTGCGCTAGTTTCTGGGAAACGAAGGAGATCTGAATCGTATAGATCTTCGGTTGGGATACGAGAGAGTAATCGACTATCATTGGACGTAATCTTTTTTAAGTGAAATCCTGCAGATTTAAGAGATTCTATGATTTGAGACAGGGATTCTTCTGCTTCTTCTATCGTATGTCCGCCTGATAATATATCATCTACATACGTTTCGTGGAGTAAGATTTTTTTTTGCCCTGGGATATTTTTCCTGACAATCCTTGGCGAGTTGATAAAGTGTACGAATTGCCAAGAAGGGCGCACAGTTTACTATAAATGTGACAGTCTTAAGTTGGTAGTCTTTAAATGGGCCAGCGTTATTCCTTTGATATAGGATGCGTTGAAATTTTCTATCTTCGGGGTGAACTAGAATTTGGCGATACATCTTCTGAATATCGCCGCTGAAGACGTATTAGTAGATTCGCCAGTTAATAATGATGGTGATCAAATCGGCTTGTAGAGTTGGACCCGCATGTAAAATGTCGTTAAGAGAATAGCCCGATTTAGTCATACGAGATGCGTTAAATACTATCCTCACTTTTGTAGTTTTGTATTCTGGGCGAACTACTGCGTGGTGAGGTAAATAAAATGAGAAATATATACCATCAGAAACCATTTCACGAGATGTTGTTGGTTCCATTTGGCTAAGGGTTAAATACTCTTGAAGAACGTTGTTATATTCCTTTTGGAGTTCAACAGTTTTTGAAAGGGACTGGGCTAATCGAGTATATTGCGCAAGAGCTAAAAAACGAGATGAACCGAGAAACACTGAAACAGGAAACTCTTTTTTACTGGAAGTCTTACTACGTATCTTTCGTTTGGTTGTCTTGTCGTAGTCTCCTTGTAGAAGTTTTCACAGTACTGGGGTTCTGCCGAAAGAATGCGGTTTAATGGAAGCTCGTCTTGTTCCCAAAGTTTGCGTAATGTATTGTTTAGAGAAGCGGTTTCAGAGAATGTTGCTGTAATATTGAACGCGTGCACGACATTTGTTTGTGTTGGACCGCTTAATATCCATCCAAACATGGTGTTATAAGCCGATGCTTGGCCACATACATTTTTCTTAATGCCTTCAATATTTATATAGTGTTCCGAGTCATTACCGAGAATGAGATCAATTTGAGACGATTGATGGAAATGAGGATCTGCCAGATCAGATATAGATAGTTGAGTGAAATCAGGAGGTTAAAACGAGATTGAAGGAATTTGTTTTGTGAGTTTGGGAAGTATAATAGTGCCAATGGTGAACTTTAAATTGAAATGCTTGGCAAATAGAGTGATATTACATTCTTTATTTGCGGATCGCGTTTGTCCACCTATTCCTACAATTTCAACGTTAGCTTTACGGTAAGGTATTCCCAACAGAGATCTTACTCTCTCTGATAAAAAGAGAACCCGGGTCAATTAAGGCTCTTACTGTATACAGTTCATCCTTGTGCTCAATTTGCACTAAGGCCGTTCGGAGTAGAATAAAATGTCATTCATAGAAAAGTTTGCCTGAATTTGAGAATATTAGGAAGTTAACGGTTTGTCTTGCCCGCTTTCATTTCTAGGACTTTTAGGAGGTTCTTTAAAAGTTTTTGTATGATCATTATTGGAGAATTGTTTAGACTTGGGCAAATGCAATAGGGAATGATGATCAGATTTGCAAATAAAACAAGTTTTACTGCTGGAACAATTTGCTTTTAGGTGGCCTGAAGAGAGACAATTATTGCATATTTTTTTTTGGAAAACATAGTCTATTCGTTGCTGTACTGTGTATCTTCTTTACAAAGTCTGCAGGTATATGGGAGTTTTTCTTGGGAGGAATACGACTGAATTTTAGACTGAGATTTTGGAGGTAGATTATGTTGATTTTTTGAGGTCTTTATGGATGATATTCTTTCGAGCACTTTGTAACGATTTATAAGAAATTTGTCCATTTGTGCCCATGTTGGCACTTCACGTTGAGTTTTGAAAGATTGTTCCCACAGAGATAGAGTATCATCTGGTAATTTGGTTGAAACTAAATGTATAACGATGGGGTCCCATCCCTCAGCGCTTACGTTGAGAGCCTTGAGAGCAGTTAAACACTTGGTTACTGTCGAATGAATTTTTTTAATGCATTCACTATTTTCCGAGAAGGTAGCAGGATTGTTAAAAAGAGTTTTTAACCTGTTATCTATTAAAACTCGCTTGTTATCGAATTGAGACTTTAGGGCGTTCCATGCGTTGTCGAAATTTTCATCACAGAGTGTTTATCTTTTAACAATGGAACCAGCGCTACCACTTGTTTTTATTCTCAAGTAGAATAGCTTCTGGGCCTTCGAGATTTCAATGTTTTCAATACATGCGGTAGTAAAAAGGTCACGAAATGTTGGCCATTTTTCGTAACTACCTGAAAAGGTCTCAATATCACAAGGCGGAAGTTTAATGAAAGACGTTCTGTTTTGTAGCGGAAGTATTTGTGGGAGAAAACCTGCTTGAGGTGTGACACTTTGAGGTTCGGTAGTTCTAGAGAGTTTAAGAAGGTCTAGAATCTGTGATTTGCATGTATAATATTGTTCAGAGCATGCATTAAAAGTCACTTTAGCCTTTTATTTATATTCTTTGCAATTTTCAGAACTTGAGGAGACCATAAGAGCTTCGAATGATGTTTGCAATTTATGCCATCTATTTCCTATTTCTTCTAACTTTGTTTCTAACATGGAATCATTTTGATCTTCGGTATCAGATGCGGTAAAGTTTGAACAAAATGAAATAAGGTAATCGCAATTAAAAACGAACATGTCGTGCTTAATGGATTTTTCGTTTTCTGATGTATTTTTTGAAGATGATTGCATTTTGCCTTTATACTATCAATTGCTACGAGTTGTGTTGGAATAAGGAGTTGTAGAGTTTGAGGTTCTTTTTAGAAAACGGTCTGATTATGTAAGGAAGTAATAAGTATTTAAAGGAAGTAAACGTAATTCACTGTTGCAAGAAATAATACTTATTACTAAAATTTTCTATACAAAGAAAAGAATATTCCACTAGTAATGGGCTGAGTTGGCAATCGATAGTACTAAAGTTAAGTTTTTTCAAAACAGGTTCTAATGCAATGGCAGGGTAATATGCGATTAAAAAATTGATGAAAAACGAACAAAGCACGATTGTTTTTAAGATACCTTTTAAATTAGAATACGTTAAACACGCGGGAAATCTTATGCAAATATGGTCAGCATTTATCCTTTTTTACATATTTTAGTGCAATAATTTTGACATAATTGTAAATGTTTGAGAAATCCCGTTTTCTGTTTATACTATTGTAACGAATTTTCGATTTTTTTTATTTTATAGAGAATTTTAATGTCCTATTAATTTAGACTTTTTTAACATTTATTTTAAACACTTCTATTTTGTATTCCACTTGTTTTTTTTACACTTATAAATTTGCTTATTTATTGAGTTTACTTTTGATTTCACTTGGTTTTATATATGTTGTTGTTGAACGATATTCTGGTTCTTTGTGTTATTTTCTTATACTTATGTATTCATGCACCGTTTTCATATGCATTTGAACAAATAGGACTGTACCTATATAAGAAAGAGGGTAATTTTTTTTAAGAGGTATATTTTTAATGCATTACGTATAGCAGTTACCAGTAAAAGTTTACTGGTCACTAAAAAAATTTCATTCTTTTTGTAAATGAAAATGTTATTTGATTTCTGAAAAAAATAATTTTAGATACGTAACGAATATCAAAAAAATTAATATATTAATTTTATTTTCGAAAAACGGATGTAAACACATACGAAATTCGTAAAGGCTATTAGACGATCAAACTTCGCCTGTGAGCACGGCTTGATGACAAGCCATCAAACCCATGTAATAGGGTAAATTTCGTGTTCGTCAGAAACTTTTGATATTTTGTGTTTGCCAAAATAATCATAATAAAATTTTAAACAAAACAAATAATCAATAAAATAGTATATTTCTTTCCGAAATAACTAAAAAAACAATATTTAATTCGAATTTTTAAAGAATTTATTAAAGTATATAAAAGTTTACCGGAATTATGCAAATAAAAAGTGATTTTTATAATAATAGAAATTTAAAACAAAAGTCTTGAGAAAGCTTTTAGAAAAATTTAAAAAAAAGTACAACCAAATGCAACAATTAAAGTTATAAAATAAGCATATTGCAACTGATTCATGCGCTATCACAAATACGAACTTCACTGCTCAAAATCTGCTTGCATACTGATGTTTGACAAACTTGGCCTGATCATGTAATAGCAAAACACTCTCTTTCATCAGGCCGTGCTCACAGGCGAAGTTTGATCGTCTAATAGCCGCTTAACATCACTAATCAGTATTCAGCGAATTGTAAAGCGGCTATTAGACGATCAAACTTCGCCTGTGAGCACGGCCTGATGACATGCCATCAAACCCGTGTAATAGGGTAAATATCGTGTTTTTCAGCGGCGCTGGATGAAAATCAAAAATATTTGATATTTTGTGTTTGCCATCAGGCCATCCAACTCGTTTAATAGCATGTTTGACAAACACGGTGTAAATTTCATTTGTGTTTTTGCACGCGAACGGTGAAGATGGTATGGCTAGAGCGCACAAGTTAAATATAAAGCGAATACTAGGTTAATTGAGGCTGTAAGTAAAATAAAAAAATTAACAATTTTAAACTTGCTTTATTTTAAATAAATGATATTGCACTCATATTTTTATAATTTCATTACCGTTCTTATAACGAAAATGCAGTAGAATAATTAATTAATTTTTTATAATAATGCAAGTTTGAATATAAATAAACATAATTTAACCCTTATCGGTCGTAAGTCACCTCTGACGTGACAACAGTACTATTCTGCAACGGTCGTATGGCACGTGTGAAGTGACAAGGCGAATTATGTCGAAACATACTGTCTATTGATGAGATTTGTTTTTAAAATGCATTCATTTCTTCAATTTACCGTTACCATTTGAAAATACGTATTTACCGTTAATAAATAATAATTTAATAAATAAATAATTTGTAACAAAACTGAAAAGAAATGAATATAAATGTATAATAACATACTATTGTTTTTTTTTCATATTTGTTAAAAATAACTACAACCTGGTGAGAATCAAACGTGTGAAAAGTCGCGTCCGATAAGGGTTAATTTATAGAATAGCTTTAAGTTTTATCTTCTGTTAAAATCAATATAAAGTCTTTAATAAACTTACTGTCTACTGTAATTTGTTCAATATCCAGTAAATTTTTACTGATTACTGCAACTTTTTGCAGTAACCAGTAAAAGTAAAATCCAAAATCTTACTGCATTATTTAAATAATGCCATATGCCCATGGTATGATCATTGCTGTAGCTTACGTATGTATAAAAGCAATAATTACGTATCTACATAAAAATTTAAATAAAAAACCAAATGTTTAAAATTCTGAAATTAAGGAATGAAAATATAAATTTTTATTACATTCAGAGAATACTTTGATAAATGGAATGGCAAGACATAGCCAATAAAGTTAGATTGAAAAAAGAAAATTTTGATAGGTCATACAGATGCTTAAATACGGACAGACCAACGAAAGATCACACGGTTGAAAAGCACATACAGAATTTATTCAGTTGTTTAGAATCGTCTTACTGCAGCTCAAAAAGTAGCAGCTGAAGCGTTCTTTTTAGATGCTAATGATAAACTCTATAAAATTATTACAAGAAAAAAGCTTTGTAAACGTGCCAAGTTATCTACAACAAAAAAGTTTTTGCCACTGAAGGCAACAAAACGGCAGCTCTCAGCCTAAAAACAACATCAAAAGCACGTCCACTATTTAATGGTAATTACGTAGAATTAAAAATTTTCTTAATAACAGCAGAATTAATAAACAAGACTGTCGTACGCAAACAAATTTCGAAAATGAACCTTTAAACCCTGAAGGAAAATGCAAACTAATGGGTTTTAAATCATCACAATAAAAATTTAATAATCAATCCAAAAAATTTGAATTTTTAAAAGCACAAGTAATTTATCTAGGCCAATAACAAAGGACAATGTTAAAACAGATCCATCTAAACACGATATAATAAAAAAAAAATACACAACCGCAAGAAACATAGACGAAGTTGGACGATTCGTTGTATTTTGCAACTATTATAGAAGATTCATACCCAATTTTGCACACATTGCTACAGACCTAAATGCACTAAAGAAATCAACAGAATTTGTGTAGACAGACAAATGCCAACAAGCTTTTGAGGAGCTAAAAGAAAAACTTATTAACCCACCAATACTACAATACCCTAATTTTGACTACACACTAAATGCAATACTACCCTAAGGCGAAATAGGACAAGATTTACGTATCTCATACTCAAGCAAAACTCTGCAAAAACATAACATTAACAAACCGGTAATCTTTTTCGATTACTGCTAGCAATTCATTAGAGCATCAATCTTTTTAGAACGTATTTATATGCCAGCAAGTTTATAGTTGTAACGGACCATAGGATTTGAATTTCAATATTTTTACAGAAAAACCTTTGTTCGAAAATGACAAGAATTAGACTAGACTTAAGTGACTATGATTTTACAATTGTGTATAAAAAAGGAAAAATAAATACAAACCCGAAAGCACTCTCTAGAACAAAAATTGATTCAGATATACTTAAGGAAATGATACCGCGCGAGTTAAGGTTTTTATCAAACCGTAAAGGAAAAAAAAACAACCGTTCTCTTTTGATAGCAGAATAAAATTGATTTTATTTAAGTTTTCTTTTAAACATTAAACTTATTGCTTAAATACAAAAGTGCTTACTATTAATTTATAAAATAATTTTCACAATAAAATAGTTCATTAAACTGATAGAAAAAGTGCTTACTATTTATTTCGTTTCTTTTTAATAATTTTGCAATCAAACAGTTCGTTAAACCAATATAAAAATGCTTACTACTTATTTTATTTCTTTTAAATAATTTCACAATTAAATAGTTTATTAAACTGTTCAATAAATGCTTATGCAGCTTTTGGTTTGTTTAGTGGGTTTGTTGTTGTTGTAGTTGCAATTGTTGGGATTGTATTATAGGGTTTTCCGTAACTCCTCCCTCCCTGAAATGAAGTGACGGCCATAGGGGTTTTGTATGTCCTATTGTCGGAACTTCATTGGTTTCTTGTTTAATCGAGTATGTTACTGTTGTTTTTCTTTTATTTGTTATAATTATGAGGACCACAACAAGAACTGTAACTGACACAAAGGCCGAATATGTGACTTTTTCATGTGTTTCGGCATTTGTCTTTATGTTCTGAACTATTTTCTTACCCTGAAACCTATATTCATTCAATTTGGGGAGTGTTAACTCGTCTGTGTTGGAAAGCATTGTAATATTGTTATTAAATTTGGGCGGCATCTCGATAAAGCTTCCGTTATCCCAATATAAGTTATATTCATTATTGTACCATATATTGTTTATTGCAACTTTACAATTGGTGAATTGAACTAGTGTTGTACCGTTAATTGTGTGCCGTTGGGTTGAATTATTGCATGAAGAGGTAATCTGTTGCATTGGAGGATTAATGATAATGATGTAGTTGGGTTCTGGGCGAATAATATCAGTTCTCTGGCCAATGTTTCGTAGGTGGCAGGAAACTTTCTTATTCCTGTTTATTATATCCTTAATACAATTTTTATTCCTATCATATTCTGTTCTTTCTTACAGTAAAATACATTTTCCGTGTGCTTACATTTCTTTTTATAAAATATTAAATTATTATTAACTAATGTGTATTCTTCGCTTATGATTTCTAAGGTTTTATTAAATGGTATTTGAATAATATGATATAGTATCAAGTTATTATCGGATATATTTGGAATCTTGATATTAAATATAATGTTTGTGTTATTGTAATACGCATTTAGTTCAAGTAATTCAAATATGTGTTCAGAGGAGATTATATTTATCGTGTTATTTAGTGTATTTTGAATTTGAGATAATTCTAAAGGATCTAATATTAGTTTAGGAATAATATTCAATTTGGATAATACTATTGCTTCTGCGATATTGTTAAGGTGTTGTGTGAGTATATCAATGTTATAATTTATCTGGTTAAGTTGTTGAATTTGTGTTATTGTATTAATTGCAGGGTTAAGTGAATTACGGGTTTGATCTTGTATATTTTTTATGGATTCTGTAATAAGGTACTGTTCTCTATTTATATGATTAGTTATATTTTCAAACCTTTTTATCATATTCGTATTACGGATTAATTGTTGGTTTAGTGTTGTATTTATTCGTCCATTTTCCGTTAGTAGATGTTCTATGTCCTTATTTAACTTCTCTGCGTCTTCGTGATCCATATTTCCGGTTATAAATTTTATTGTTGAGCCTAATGCATTTACCAGTCCCCTTTTCTGTCTATCTCTGAGTGTAAGTAAGTTCAGTTTCGTGGTGAGCGTTTTCAGTTTCAGTTTTCTTGTTTCTAAAGCTATTTTGGCAAACTTTGTAGATTCAAAGTGGTTTATGGTTTTCCCTATTTCTTGTATATTGTCAGCGTAAGAGTCGAGATTTATTATATGTATAAGGTGTTTGTAGTCGGTTATTGTTCTTGCAACTCCTAGTTTCAATGGTAAAATTCCCTGTGTTGGTGGGATATTTACAATTTTGACATCGGCTTGTGCCAGTATAAATCTAAAAGAAAGGTGGGTTTTAAGTTTTAAGTTTTATGTTTCTTTTTTATTTTTGATTTATGAAGTTTTTGGTTATCTAATGTTAAAAGGGTGACTCTATTATTTTGTTTTACAATTTTCTTTGAAAACCTAGGGGTCATCTTATTTCTTCTGCATTCTTTTCTATAGATGCTATCGTTTTCCAAGAGAATTTCGGGATGCTCTCTATTTTGGTTCAATCTTTCAATGCGTTTTTTTCTGTCATGAAATAATTTTTTTAATTCGTGTAATTTGTTTTGAAATTCTTTTAGTCGTTGTAAGTACTCGTGTTGTGTATTATAATTCAAATCTTTTTCAAATGTGGGTGTTCTCCCATAGAACAATTCAAATGGTGTCAGCCCTGTCGCGGTATGTATGGAATTATTATATGTTGTGATTACTTCAAAAAGTATTTCATCATGATCTAATGGTAGTTCTGATTCTTTGTATTTTTGCATAACAATTCTATAAATTTCTGTCATTGTCGAATGTTGTCTCTCAACTGGGGAGTTACCTGTACTTTGTTGGAATGATATGTAATGTATATTAATTTTGTTAATTTTACAAAAATGTTTAAATATAGATGCACTGAGCTCTGCGCCCTGAGCGCAAACAATTTTTTGGGGGGTCCGTGAAGGCTAATATAATGTTTAATACTTTTTAGGATTGATATACTATTTCTGGATTCTAAAAGATATGCTGAACCAAACTTTGAAAATTTGTCAATAAGAGTGAGAATATTACGTTTGTTTATACAGTAAATATCAATGTGGACAATGTCTAATGGTTTTTTCGGTGTTTCAGGAATTTCGAATATTGGTTTACGAGGTCTTCTATCATACTTAAGGGTTTGGCACACGTTGCAATGATTAATACATTTAGTTATTTTTTCTTTCATATAGGGGAAAAAATATGCCCGTTTCAAATGTTCGAATGTTTGTTGTATACCTCTATGATTATTGTTAATGTGGTAATCGTTTACAAGTTTATCCTGGTCATCGGTGTTCCTAATGTCTTCTAATAAGATTTTACAGCGAACAAGTTTAAAGAGTTATTATTTGCAAAGTATTTAGAATATGTGTCCTGAACAATTTTAAATGCTTCGTCGTCTGTCATTATCGCAGAAAGTTTATTAGGGGCAAGGTGTCTCTTGAATATGTCAGTCATTAGGGTCTCGTTGTATTCTGGACTACGTATTGTCTTTCTCAGTTTGTTTTTAAACACAGTCTCAAGTGTAAGAGGCGAACCTTCTCTTTTTACTTGTAAAATAATTTGTAGATTGAATGTGTTTATTGGTTTTTCCGAAATTGGAATACCGTCGTCGTTATTTTCGTCGGTAGAGTGGATAGCTGTTCCAGCTGTTCCTTGAATTGATGTATTGTCAGTTGTATTAATATTAATTTCCTCGTTATTTAAAATACTATGATAGTGAATTCTGATACGGCTTAGGGCGTCTGCGTTGGTATTGAGTTTACCTTTTTTTGTAAATGATTTCATAATCAAATTCTTCGAGTTTAAGCCTCCATCTCACCAATTTGAAATTTGGCTCTTTGAGGCTCATGATCCACGTTAGCGGTCTATGGTCAGTTACGATTTTGAATTTATGTCCGAAAAGATAGGGTCTAAAGTATTTGGTAGCCCAAACAATAGCTAAAAGTTCTTTCTCTATTGTCGAGTAGTTTATCTCGCTGTCCGTTAATGTCCTACTTGCGTAACATATTGGCTTATCGCTTCCAATTGGTCCTTGGGAAAGGATTGCTCCGAGAGCAAAGTCACTCGCGTCAGTTGTTAATATGAATGGTTTCGAAAAGTCTGGATATTGAAGTAAAGGGTCGTTGATTAATAGATTTTTGCATATTTCAAATGTTTTTAAGTATTGGTCGTTTAAAATTATTTTCCTTCCTTTTTTTAAACATTCAGTCATGGGTTTTGTTAATTTGGAAAAGTCTTGTATAAATTTACGGTAGTAGCCCAACAACCCCAGAAATGATTTTATCTCTTTCTTAGTCCTTGGGGTAGGAAAATTTTTTATCGCCTGAATCTTTTCAGGGTTGGTTTTATGCCTTCGGTGGAAATAATATGTCCCAAAAACACACACTCTTTGTGCAAAAATTCGGATTTGTCCAACTGAATCTTTAAGTTTGACTCTCTCAGCCTTTCAAAAACTTTCCTCAAATTCAACATATGTTCTTGTAGTGACGTGGAGTAGACGATTACATCATCCAAGTATACAAGACAAACCGTACCTATCGGGTCCTTCAATACATTGTCCATTATTCTTTGAAATGTAGTCGGCGGATTTTTTAGGCCAAAGGGCATTCTAGCAAACTCAAAATGACCTACATCCACTGAAAATGCAGTTTTTGCTACGTATTCTGGATGCATTTCTATCTGGTGGAATCCGCTGGCCAAATCCAGGGTGGTGAAATACATGCTTCTACCCAATTTGTCCAATATGTCTGTAATATTGGGTATAGGGTACTTATCACAAATTGTCTTTTCGTTTAATTTTCTGTAGTCGATGACGAGCCTCCACTTTTGTACTCCACTAGCGTCTTTTTTCTTCGGTACTATCCACACGGGAGCACTCCAAGGTGAAAAACTTGGTCTTATAATGCCCTGTTGTAACATTTTGTTTATTTGTGTCCTTACCTCCTCTTTATGAACGTAGGGGTATCTATAGGACTTTGTGAAAATTGGGATATTGTCCGTGGTGTTGATTTTATGTTTAATTTGGTTAGAAAAACTAAGAGGGCTTCCTTCTCTAAAAAATATATCGTCAAAGGTTTTACAAATCTTCATCAGTTCTCTTTTTTCCTCTTCATTCAATTGGTTAGTTCTCATTAATTTAGTTATGTCGTCTTCCTGGTGGGGTATGTCAGAATCTATTGTAAAATTGTTTATTTCGATAAAATTTTGATATGGGGTAGTCTTTATAGGTTGTTCAATATAAACAACTTTTTCTTGGTTGGATGTGTTTACAATCTCAACGATACTATACAATTCTTTAGAGGAATAAATTCCTTCTGAAATAAATAAGCCAGGTTCTAAGAATGTTTTTTGTATGAAGAAATCACCGTTTCGATAAGCAACCGGTATTTTAATAATAAATTTTGAACAAGGTTGAATTATAAATTTTCCTGAAGTTCAATTGGGTTTAAATTGTAGTGGTATTATAGAATTATTCGTGATAAGAGTTTTATTGCCCAGGTCTACTTTGGCTTTCAATTTATTCAAAATATCAAGTCCTATTAACCCGTCGAAAAAATTATGAAATTTGAAGACAAATAGTTCCATTTGACCTTCTTCTTCAAATTCCGCAAAATATGGCAAACTGATTTTCTTGTCTAAGGAGTGTTTGTTTAAGATTGTTGTGATTGTGATTGGTTTACAATTCTGACATTTGGTTTGGTCAAAAAATTTTGGATTAATAAAAGATGAAGAGGCTCCAGTGTCAATCAGAAATTTTAGTGGCCTACCAAAGGGGGAAGATATATTTATGTATGGTAATGTGTGTCCATGTTTATTAAGGTCTAAGTAGCCTGTTGGTCCGGGGAGGCATTTACTAGAAAATTGTCACTGTCATCAATTGTGTTATAACAGTTTTGGTCGAGTTGGTTGCTATGTTCAAAAATGTAGTCTTAGTTGAAATCATGAGAATACATATTATCTTGTTGAGTGTAGTCGTTGTGGTGATAATAGTAATATTCTTCTAAGTCTGTGCAAGGAGATCCTTTTGCATCAATATTGTACAATTCTTGAGGTTTAAAATTACCTATTGTTCTCTTTGTCTGCATGCTTGATGGTTTCCTCAAATTAGTAAATCCTGAACTTTTATCCATTGGTTCTGGTGGTGGTAGATTTTGTGGACGATACTGTTGTTGTCCAAAGCTAGGATTAGGTGAATTATTGTTATAAAATGTCTTGTTTTGTTCGAATCCGTTATTTTGTGTGTTCTTTTGAAATGTATTAAAATTTCTGTTCTGTCCGAATGTATTAGTGGGTACGCTAATTTGGCGTTTTTGAACATTATTAATTGGATTCTGATATTTAGTTCTCGGAAACTGTTGTGGAAATCTGTTTGGGTTGTTTGATTGATAAAGCTGATAAGGTAAAGGATTCTGATAGTTTGGTGGGAAATGTCTTATATTTGTTGGGGAACAGGATATGTGCCTGTAAATGGTTTCTTTGTATAATATATATTTTGTTCTTGAATACAAAAGGAAAAGGCTTCGGCCAATGTTTTAGGTCTCATTGATCTAATATTTGAGCCTAAGTCCTGACAAGAATGTGTTTAGGCACATTTCAGGAAAAGGTTTTTGCTTTGCCTCTATTACGCTGGAATTAGTTTCATGGAATAAAATATAATTATTAATAGAGGATTGTATCTCGATGATTGCACTGTAAAACTATTGGACCGACTGATTAGTTTGTTTTAAGTTGTGTAAGTCTCTGATTAGGAATGATTCGTTTCTTTTATCAGAATAATGTAGAATTAGATTATTTTTTATAGATTCCCAAACCAAGGGGGTACCATAGACATTGAGCACTTCGTAAGCTTGCCCTACTATCTTGTTCCTAATTGCCCTTAATATAATTTTTGCGTAGTTTGTTCCGTCTACGTTAACTAGATATCCTAAGATTTCTTCGACATTAGTCAAAAATTCATACAGTAGTCTTGGATTTCCGTCAAACTTGGGGAGATCCTTAACTGCATCTGGAATTCTCAGTGAGTCAAATACATGGTTCGGATTTAGGAATGAATTTGGGATTAGTTGAGGAGTGAAACCTGAGGGGTTATTGTTATGGAGTGACATTTCTGTGTTTTCTGGTATGGGTATTAAGTGCCTAAAAATTGTTGTGTATGGTTTGTTTCGATATATTTTTCGCATGAAGCAACCTTTTATTTAGTTTTATATTTATTTATATTTTCTCACACTTATTAATTAAAATATATCTTATTTATATTCCATTCACACTTATACTATAATAATAAAAATATGCCTTATTTACCCTATTGTTATTATTACTCGTAGAAGTTTCATAATCAAGCGTTGACTGATGTGATTTCTTTTGATGATGGGTTTTTTCCCTCTTCTGGTGACTGTTGTTGAAGATTGGTGATATTTTGTTGTACTTCCAAGTCGACTTAATGATGATGTATTTATTTTTTCTTTTCTAATTTATTAAGCACTAGGTCAGTTTTATAAATAATAAAAATTTTTATTTATATTTTCAATATTTCGCCACACCTTTGGGTGGCATCATCAGGAAACAGGAAACAAAAAATTAGATTTTCTTTTTTTTTTAAAAAATAACAAAATTAAAATCAAATTATTTTTTCAAACAAAAACTGAAAAATCAAAAACCAAACGACAAAAAACTCAAATATTTAAAATTTACATTCTTATAAATTTAAAACTCAAAAAACATTCAAGTAAAATAAAAAATTTAAAAAACAGAAAACATTTAAATTATTTAAAAATTTTAAAAAACTTAATTCAAATACATTAACATAAACTTTCACGATAGAAATGTTACAAGCAATCATATACTCTCAAACGTTAATTATTTTTTATGGACTAAATGTCTATAACATTGCGCAACATTATCAGTATCAGCCTTAAAGTTTATTCTTTTTGTTGCTGGTATTTTAATTATTTGTAACATCTCTAACATATACCGACGCTTATAATTATTTTCTATATTTAAAACAGATGCATCTTCAAAGTTAGGATTATGATTAAATCTGGCACAATGGGAAGATAATGCAGTTTTTTGTGAATTATTAACGTCCCTGTATCTTTGATCAGACTTATGTCCAGCTATTCTAGTTTTTAGTTTATTTTTTGTCGTACCTACATATTCCTTATTACAATTCTCACTATCATTACCATTACAAGGTATTTTGTAAACTACATTTGACATGTCCCATTTTTTAATCTTATCTTTTGTTTTACTAAATAATCTATTTAAAGTGTTATAAGTTTTGTATGCCATATTATATTTATCCCCATCAAAAATTTTTGATTTTTCAATCCTTTCTGCTATTTCTGGTACATAAATTAAAGACTTATAAACTTTAGTTTCTGTAACATCTCTTGTATTATTTGCTCTCCTAAACCTTAACTGTTTAAACAAACTATTTATCACTCTCATTGGAAAATTATTATCAATTAATATCTTTTTAACTTTATCTTTATTGCTTTTGTGAAATTCCTTATCACTTAGCTTAAGTACTTTTTCTATCAAATTTTTTCCCGTATTAATAATTATTCTTTTGTTATGCTTTGAATAATAATTAATAATTCTCCCGGAAGCTGTTGGCTTTTGGTACCAATCCATTTTTAGTTTATTCCCTCTCCTTATTACTAACGTATCTAAATAGGGTAATTTAAAATCATTTTCTATTTCTATTGTAAATTTTATACAACTATTGAAACTATTAAATGTTTCCAACATATTTTCAATACCAGATGCAGAAATAATACAAAACAAATCATCCACATATTTTGTCATTATTCTTGGTTTTATACTAATTTCATTAATGCACGTGTCTAATAATTTCTCCATAATAATATCTGCCACAACTGGGGAAGCTGGAGATCCCATTGGAAGTCCTTTTTGTTGCAAATATATGTTATCATTATATTGAAAGTATCTGTTATCTTCAATACAAAATTTTAAAATTCGTAAAATAAACCTTTTTCCATTCTAGTATATTCCTGTATTACGTTCCATTTTTCTTCAATAATATTCACTGCCAAATCAACAGGTATACTTGGAAATAATGAGACTACATCAAAAGATACTAATTTTTCATCATTTAGAACATTTATGTTCCTTATCCTTTCTTTAAATTCAAACGAATTTTTAACATTATATTTTGAATTTTCTGTAATCTTTTTTAAAATCATTGTAATATATTTACATAACTCATAAGATGGAGAATTTATAAAAGAACAAATCGGTCTTAAAGGAAAATCCTCCTTGTGAATTTTAGGTAACCCATACAATCTTGGAGCTGTAGAAACATTGGTTTTAAGCTTGTTTTTCTCTAAAATTGTAATAACTTTTTGTTTAAAAAGTTCTTTAACCAACACATTATAAACCTTCTGCAATTTGGTTGTTGGATCTTTGTTTGCTAACTTATAATTAGCAACATCCCCTACAATATTTTTAATTCTTAAAACATAATCACTCTTGTTTAAAGCTACTGTGGTGTTACCTTTATCAGCTTTTAAGATAAGTATATCCCTATTTCTTCTCAAAAAACTATCCGCCTTTTTTACGTTTTCTAACATAAATCTATCCCTGTTATTTAATTTTATCTTATTTAAAGGATTATCTATTATTGAAGTTAATTTAGTCCTAGCTATTTCCTGTTCTTCTTTTGATTTTAAAGTTTGCACTAAATCCTCTCCATCCGTTATCATTTTTAGAACTGGATAATCTTCTCGTTTAATGGGTAATGCATGTTTATGTCCTAATGAAAGAACCCACTGAACCTCATCTGGAATATCTAAATTAGTCTTATTTACAAACCACTTTTTATTTAATTTAATACCGCACGCGTAAACAATATAACGATGAGTTATAATTTATTTAAAAGAAACCGGTTGATGAGAGGACTTATTAATCGTTTTAAAACGTTGAGGGATAAGGTTGTAAAAACTCAATCTGCAATAACCTTTTTAATTAGATGCCGTAATTCAGGAATTGTACCAAAATTTATTGTGAATGCAACAAATGTTCTAAATGATGAAAAATTAGTATCTTTTGATGTAGTCTCATTATTTCCAAGTATACCTGTTGATTTGGCAGTGAATATTATTGAAGAAAAATGGAACGTAATACAGGAATATACTAGAATGGAAAAAGGTTTATTTTTACGAATTTTAAAATTTTGTATTGAAGATAACAGATACTTTCAATATAATGATAACATATATTTGCAACAAAAAGGACTTCCAATGGGATCTCCAGCTTCCCCAGTTGTGGCAGATATTATTATGGAGAAATTATTAGACACGTGCATTAATGAAATTAGTATAAAACCAAGAATAATGACAAAATATGTGGATGATTTGTTTTGTATTATTTCTGCATCTGGTATTGAAAATATGTTGGAAACATTTAATAGTTTCAATAGTTGTAGAAAATTTACAATAGAAATAGAAAATGATTTTAAATTACCCTATTTAGATACGTTAGTAATAAGGAGAGGGAATAAACTAAAAATGGATTGGTACCAAAAGCCAACAGCTTCCGGGAGAATTATTAATTATTATTCAAAGCATAACAAAAGAATAATTATTAATACGGGAAAAAATTTGATAGAAAAAGTACTTAAGCTAAGTGATAAGGAATTTCACAAAAGCAATAAAGATAAAGTTAAAAAGATATTAATTGATAATAATTTTCCAATGAGAGTGATAAATAGTTTGTTTAAACAGTTAAGGTTTAGGAGAGCAAATAATACAAGAGATGTTACAGAAACTAAAGTTTATAAGTCTTTAATTTATGTACCAGAAATAGCAGAAAGCATTGAAAAATCAAAAATTTTTGATGGGGATAAATATAATATGGCATACAAAACTTATAACACTTTAAATAGATTATTTAGTAAACCAAAAGATAAGATTAAAAAATGGAACATGGCAAATGTAGTTTACAAAATACCTTGTAATGGTAATGATAGTGAGAATTGTAATAAGGAATATGTAGGTACGACAAAAAATAAACTAAAAACTAGAATAGCTGGACATAAGTCTGATCAAAGATACAGGGACGTTAATAATTCACAAAAAACTGCATTATCTTCCCATTGTGCCAGATTTAATCATAATCCTAACTTTGAAGATGCATCTGTTTTAAATATAGAAAATAATTACACTGTACAACACACCAAAAAATTACAAGGTCCGGGCTATAAATTCTGATATAGGAGACAAAAAAAAGATATACGTGTATCGGCGTTTTGAAAGTTTACATCTGGATTTCATTTGACAGGGGGTTAAAATTTCCCAGCTCTGGCACATTCTTATTGTTAAACGGCATAAGAAACCATGTGACCCTTACATTTTAGGTAAAAAATGTGTTCAGCACATTTATGTAAAATGTTACGGAGAACATTTTTGTAGAAATGTTAACCCTCTAACTCCTCAAGATATGGGTCTTTTTTGTCCTTCTTTTAAAAAATAGCAAAAAACACCATTAAAACAGGGTTTTAGAGGGTTAAAATGTTCCACAAAAATGTTACCCGTTAAATTTTACTATAAGTCCCTGAATACACCAAAAAGGAAAATTCAACCATAAAGTCAGAAATAAGACGCAACAAAAGAGAGCTTAGGGTTAATTTCGCATTTATTAAGAATTTTGTTTTAAATCAAATTTGGATAGCATTAATTACATTTTTTTTAGCTCTAGGCAATTCCACTTCATTATCATACAATGTCCAGCATATTTCAGCGATAAGCGAATGAATGCTTTTACCTTTATCTTACGAAAATTGTTATTACTTACTGCCCTTTTATAAACCACATTTTATTACGCGTGAAAAGGGATAATAATTGTGGTTTTAAAAAATCTGTTTTAGAAAAAACCAATTCAAGAATGTCCATAGACGAAAAAAACAAGCAGTTAAATATTAAAAAAAAAATCCAATTGAACATTAAAAGGAAAATGTTTCATTTAGAATAACAAATTTGAAAAAGCAATTAAATTTTAGGATAAATCAGGTCAATTTGGATATACAAAATAATGTAATTAGTAATTGTGGTTGTTAAAATTCCACAAATTGGGGAATGTCCCTAAATAAAACCAGGTATTAGAATAACAAACTGTTAAACCATTTTTACAAGTCATATTTTAAATACTTGAAAAAGCTTTAAAATATTTTCTATAAATTATTTTAGTGTTCCGTCAACGGGGCCATTCCTTCCATGATTGGCAACTATAAGATTAACGATGGTGTTAACCATATTCAGCAAAGGCTTATTTTACTAACAGATAAGCAACGATAATTTCTACATACAATTTACATTTAAAACAAAAACCAAAAAAATTTGTTTTCAGTTCCCGTTTTGGATATAAATTATGTAAAGAATACTTAATTCTATGAAGTAGTGGTCGTAGGCACTTATTATATGAGTATTCCCCTTGAATCTGTATTTTTTATAATCGTAAAATAATTGTTTTCAGAATAATGATAAAACAACACCTTATTGAGGCCACAAATACATTTTCAATTACTTCGCAAAATTATTTCTCCTCTTAAAGATTGTAAATAACAAGTAAGATCGCTATATTCGGCTATGCCGAATCTTATATACCCTTCACCATATAGTATATGTAAATCTAGTTCAGTGAAATAATTCCAGTAAAAAAGCAAATATTGGGGTGACAGAGAATTAAAAAAAAATTGGTACTTCATATATATTATTTTACATAAAAATTTCATTAACTCTTAATGATATTTCCTTAAAGATCTTTTCAAAAGCTTTAATATGATATCCATATTGATATTTAAAAAAATTGGAAAATTTCTAAGCTCCGTACCTCGGAAGATATGGGCGAGCTCCAATTTTTCACTTGATGTTTTTTTTCTTATTTTTTATTTGTTATAATGGCTTAATTTTGTGGTCCAAAGGTAATAATTTTTTTTTGTTCTAAAACTATAGTTTTATTTTTGAACTCTCGCTGAAGGTCAACGAAATTCAATGCAGTTTGGTATTCCTATGCGGGGGTTAGATCCAGGTGAACATAATGACGCTACGTGCTACGTGTGCCATATTAAAATTGAATAGATATAGGCGAAAGAGTTTTGTGCCATCAGCCATGCTGCTATTTCCGCATTCTGACGAACTCCCAGTACCTGTGCTACAACTTCGAAGTCCTAGTCATTATGTTGATGGAACAATCGCTGAAACAGGAACCTTTTATTACGTTCGTATGTCAACCAAAATTCATTTTTTAAATTTCCATATGTATTACTTTGAGAACCAGTTGTCAACAGAATCTGATGAGCGTGGTGAAAAATTTCATCAGACATGCGCACTCATTGAAGAACGCTATAAAGATAAAAGCATTCATTCGCTTATCGCTGGAATATGCTGGACATTGTATGATAATGAAGTGGAATTGCCTAGAGCTAAAAAAATGTAATTAATGCTATCCAAATTTGATTTAAAACAAAATTCTTAATAAATGCGAAATTAACCCTAAGCTCTCTTTTGTTGCGTCTTATTTCTGACTTTATGGTTGAATTTTCCTTTTTGGTGTATTCAGGGACTTATAGTAGAATTTAACGGGTAACATTTTTGTGGAACATTTTAACCCTCTAAAACCCTGTTTTAATGGTGTTTTTTGCTATTTTTTAAAAGAAGGACAAAAAAGACCCATATCTTGAGGAGTTAGAGGGTTAACATTTCTACAAAAATGTTCTCCGTAACATTTTACATAAATGTGCTGAACACATTTTTTACCTAAAATGTAAGGGTCACATGGTTTCTTATGCCGTTTAACAATAAGAATGTGCCAGAGCTGGGAAATTTTAACCCCCTGTCAAATGAAATCCAGATGTAAACTTTCAAAACGCCGATACACGTATATCTTTTTTTTGTCTCCTATATCAGAATTTATAGCCCGGACCTTGTAATTTTTTGGTGTGTTGTACAGTGTAATTATTTTCTATATTTAAAACAGATGCATCTTCAAAGTTAGGATTATGATTAAATCTGGCACAATGGGAAGATAATGCAGTTTTTTGTGAATTATTAACGTCCCTGTATCTTTGATCAGACTTATGTCCAGCTATTCTAGTTTTTAGTTTATTTTTTGTCGTACCTACATATTCCTTATTACAATTCTCACTATCATTACCATTACAAGGTATTTTGTAAACTACATTTGCCATGTTCCATTTTTTAATCTTATCTTTTGGTTTACTAAATAATCTATTTAAAGTGTTATAAGTTTTGTATGCCATATTATATTTATCCCCATCAAAAATTTTTGATTTTTCAATGCTTTCTGCTATTTCTGGTACATAAATTAAAGACTTATAAACTTTAGTTTCTGTAACATCTCTTGTATTATTTGCTCTCCTAAACCTTAACTGTTTAAACAAACTATTTATCACTCTCATTGGAAAATTATTATCAATTAATATCTTTTTAACTTTATCTTTATTGCTTTTGTGAAATTCCTTATCACTTAGCTTAAGTACTTTTTCTATCAAATTTTTTCCCGTATTAATAATTATTCTTTTGTTATGCTTTGAATAATAATTAATAATTCTCCCGGAAGCTGTTGGCTTTTGGTACCAATCCATTTTTAGTTTATTCCCTCTCCTTATTACTAACGTATCTAAATAGGGTAATTTAAAATCATTTTCTATTTCTATTGTAAATTTTCTACAACTATTGAAACTATTAAATGTTTCCAACATATTTTCAATACCAGATGCAGAAATAATACAAAACAAATCATCCACATATTTTGTCATTATTCTTGGTTTTATACTAATTTCATTAATGCACGTGTCTAATAATTTCTCCATAATAATATCTGCCACAACTGGGGAAGCTGGAGATCCCATTGGAAGTCCTTTTTGTTGCAAATATATGTTATCATTATATTGAAAGTATCTGTTATCTTCAATACAAAATTTTAAAATTCGTAAAAATAAACCTTTTTCCATTCTAGTATATTCCTGTATTACGTTCCATTTTTCTTCAATAATATTCACTGCCAAATCAACAGGTATACTTGGAAATAATGAGACTACATCAAAAGATACTAATTTTTCATCATTTAGAACATTTGTTGCATTCACAATAAATTTTGGTACAATTCCTGAATTACGGCATCTAATTAAAAAGGTTATTGCAGATTGAGTTTTTACAACCTTATCCCTCAACGTTTTAAAACGATTAATAAGTCCTCTCATCAACCGGTTTCTTTTAAATAAATTATAACTCATCGTTATATTGTTTACGCGTGCGGTATTAAATTAAATAAAAAGTGGTTTGTAAATAAGACTAATTTAGATATTCCAGATGAGGTTCAGTGGGTTCTTTCATTAGGACATAAACATGCATTACCCATTAAACGAGAAGATTATCCAGTTCTAAAAATGATAACGGATGGAGAGGATTTAGTGCAAACTTTAAAATCAAAAGAAGAACAGGAAATAGCTAGGACTAAATTAACTTCAATAATAGATAATCCTTTAAATAAGATAAAATTAAATAACAGGGATAGATTTATGTTAGAAAACGTAAAAAAGGCGGATAGTTTTTTGAGAAGAAATAGGGATATACTTATCTTAAAAGCTGATAAAGGTAACACCACAGTAGCTTTAAACAAGAGTGATTATGTTTTAAGAATTAAAAATATTGTAGGGGATGTTGCTAATTATAAGTTAGCAAACAAAGATCCAACAACCAAATTGCAGAAGGTTTATAATGTGTTGGTTAAAGAACTTTTTAAACAAAAAGTTATTACAATTTTAGAGAAAAACAAGCTTAAAACCAATGTTTCTACAGCTCCAAGATTGTATGGGTTACCTAAAATTCACAAGGAGGATTTTCCTTTAAGACCGATTTGTTCTTTTATAAATTCTCCATCTTATGAGTTATGTAAATATATTACAATGATTTTAAAAAAGATTACAGAAAATTCAAAATATAATGTTAAAAATTCGTTTGAATTTAAAGAAAGGATAAGGAACATAAATGTTCTAAATGATGAAAAATTAGTATCTTTTGATGTAGTCTCATTATTTCCAAGTATACCTGTTGATTTGGCAGTGAATATTATTGAAGAAAAATGGAACGTAATACAGGAATATACTAGAATGGAAAAAGGTTTATTTTACGAATTTTAAAATTTTGTATTGAAGATAACAGATACTTTCAATATAATGATAACATATATTTGCAACAAAAAGGACTTCCAATGGGATCTCCAGCTTCCCCAGTTGTGGCAGATATTATTATGGAGAAATTATTAGACACGTGCATTAATGAAATTAGTATAAAACCAAGAATAATGACAAAATATGTGGATGATTTGTTTTGTATTATTTCTGCATCTGGTATTGAAAATATGTTGGAAACATTTAATAGTTTCAATAGTTGTAGAAAATTTACAATAGAAATAGAAAATGATTTTAAATTACCCTATTTAGATACGTTAGTAATAAGGAGAGGGAATAAACTAAAAATGGATTGGTACCAAAAGCCAACAGCTTCCGGGAGAATTATTAATTATTATTCAAAGCATAACAAAAGAATAATTATTAATACGGGAAAAAATTTGATAGAAAAAGTACTTAAGCTAAGTGATAAGGAATTTCACAAAAGCAATAAAGATAAAGTTAAAAAGATATTAATTGATAATAATTTTCCAATGAGAGTGATAAATAGTTTGTTTAAACAGTTAAGGTTTAGGAGAGCAAATAATACAAGAGATGTTACAGAAACTAAAGTTTATAAGTCTTTAATTTATGTACCAGAAATAGCAGAAAGCATTGAAAAATCAAAAATTTTTGATGGGGATAAATATAATATGGCATACAAAACTTATAACACTTTAAATAGATTATTTAGTAAACCAAAAGATAAGATTAAAAAATGGAACATGGCAAATGTAGTTTACAAAATACCTTGTAATGGTAATGATAGTGAGAATTGTAATAAGGAATATGTAGGTACGACAAAAAATAAACTAAAAACTAGAATAGCTGGACATAAGTCTGATCAAAGATACAGGGACGTTAATAATTCACAAAAAACTGCATTATCTTCCCATTGTGCCAGATTTAATCATAATCCTAACTTTGAAGATGCATCTGTTTTAAATATAGAAAATAATTACACTGTACAACACACCAAAAAATTACAAGGTCCGGGCTATAAATTCTGATATAGGAGACAAAAAAAAGATATACGTGTATCGGCGTTTTGAAAGTTTACATCTGGATTTCATTTGACAGGGGGTTAAAATTTCCCAGCTCTGGCACATTCTTATTGTTAAACGGCATAAGAAACCATGTGACCCTTACATTTTAGGTAAAAAATGTGTTCAGCACATTTATGTAAAATGTTACGGAGAACATTTTTGTAGAAATGTTAACCCTCTAACTCCTCAAGATATGGGTCTTTTTTGTCCTTCTTTTAAAAAATAGCAAAAAACACCATTAAAACAGGGTTTTAGAGGGTTAAAATGTTCCACAAAAATGTTACCCGTTAAATTCTACTATAAGTCCCTGAATACACCAAAAAGGAAAATTCAACCATAAAGTCAGAAATAAGACGCAACAAAAGAGAGCTTAGGGTTAATTTCGCATTTATTAAGAATTTTGTTTTAAATCAAATTTGGATAGCATTAATTACATTTTTTTAGCTCTAGGCAATTCCACTTCATTATCATACAATGTCCAGCATATTCCAGCGATAAGCGAATGAATGCTTTTATCTTTATAGCGTTCTTCAATGAGTGCGCATGTCTGATGAAATTTTTCACCACGCTCATCAGATTCTGTTGACAACTGGTTCTCAAAGTAATACATATGGAAATTTAAAAAATGAATTTTGGTTGACATACGAACGTAATAAAAGGTTCCTGTTTCAGCGATTGTTCCATCAACATAATGACTAGGACTTCGAAGTTGTAGCACAGGTACTGGGAGTTCGTCAGAATGCGGAAATAGCAGCATGGCTGATGGCACAAAACTCTTTCGCCTATATCTATTCAATTTTAATATGGCACACGTAGCACGTAGCGTCATTATGTTCACCTGGATCTAACCCCCGCATAGGAATACCAAACTGCATTGAATTTCGTTGACCTTCAGCGAGAGTTCAAAAATAAAACTATAGTTTTAGAACAAAAAAAAATTATTACCTTTGGACCACAAAATTAAGCCATTATAACAAATAAAAAATAAGAAAAAAAACATCAAGTGAAAAATTGGAGCTCGCCCATATCTTCCGAGGTACGGAGCTTAGAAATTTTCCAATTTTTTTAAATATCAATATGGATATCATATTAAAGCTTTTGAAAAGATCTTTAAGGAAATATCATTAAGAGTTAATGAAATTTTTATGTAAAATAATATATATGAAGTACCAATTTTTTTTTAATTCTCTGTCACCCCAATATTTGCTTTTTTACTGGAATTATTTCACTGAACTAGATTTACATATACTATATGGTGAAGGGTATATAAGATTCGGCATAGCCGAATATAGCGATCTTACTTGTTATTTACAATCTTTAAGAGGAGAAATAATTTTGCGAAGTAATTGAAAATGTATTTGTGGCCTCAATAAGGTGTTGTTTTATCATTATTCTGAAAACAATTATTTTACGATTATAAAAAATACAGATTCAAGGGGAATACTCATATAATAAGTGCCTACGACCACTACTTCATAGAATTAAGTATTCTTTACATAATTTATATCCAAAACGGGAACTGAAAACAAATTTTTTTGGTTTTTGTTTTAAATGTAAATTGTATGTAGAAATTATCGTTGCTTATCTGTTAGTAAAATAAGCCTTTGCTGAATATGGTTAACACCATCGTTAATCTTATAGTTGCCAATCATGGAAGGAATGGCCCCGTTGACGGAACACTAAAATAATTTATAGAAAATATTTTAAAGCTTTTTCAAGTATTTAAAATATGACTTGTAAAAATGGTTTAACAGTTTGTTATTCTAATACCTGGTTTTATTTAGGGACATTCCCCAATTTGTGGAATTTTAACAACCACAATTACTAATTACATTATTTTGTATATCCAAATTGACCTGATTTATCCTAAAATTTAATTGCTTTTTCAAATTTGTTATTCTAAATGAAACATTTTCCTTTTAATGTTCAATTGGATTTTTTTTTTAATATTTAACTGCTTGTTTTTTTCGTCTATGGACATTCTTGAATTGGTTTTTTCTAAAACAGATTTTTTAAAACCACAATTATTATCCCTTTTCACGCGTAATAAAATGTGGTTTATAAAAGGGCAGTAAGTAATAACAATTTTCGTAAGATAAAGGTAAAAGCATTCATTCGCTTATCGCTGAAATATGCTGGACATTGTATGATAATGAAGTGGAATTGCCTAGAGCTAAAAAAAATGTAATTAATGCTATCCAAATTTGATTTAAAACAAAATTCTTAATAAATGCGAAATTAACCCTAAGCTCTCTTTTGTTGCGTCTTATTTCTGACTTTATGGTTGAATTTTCCTTTTTGGTGTATTCAGGGACTTATAGTAAAATTTAACGGGTAACATTTTTGTGGAACATTTTAACCCTCTAAAACCCTGTTTTAATGGTGTTTTTTGCTATTTTTTAAAAGAAGGACAAAAAAGACCCATATCTTGAGGAGTTAGAGGGTTAACATTTCTACAAAAATGTTCTCCGTAACATTTTACATAAATGTGCTGAACACATTTTTTACCTAAAATGTAAGGGTCACATGGTTTCTTATGCCGTTTAACAATAAGAATGTGCCAGAGCTGGGAAATTTTAACCCCTTCTCAAATGAAATCCAGATGTAAACTTTCAAAACGCCGATACACGTATATCTTTTTTTTGTCTCCTCCATCAGAATTTATAGCCCGGACCTTGTAATTTTTGAAAAAAATTGATTTTGTTGTACAGTGTTATAAGCGTCGGTATATGTTAGAGATGTTACAAATAATTAAAATACCAGCAACAAAAAGAATAAACTTTAAGGCTGATACTGATAATGTTGCGCAATGTTATAGACATTTAGTCCATAAAAAATAATGCGGACGAGAAGATAACAAACTAAATGTAACATACTAAAATTTTGACTCAATATGAAGAGAGAATTGCTCTCTTTCTCTCTCTTTATATTGAGAAGCAAAATGAGTGATAACTCTTTTTCTCAATGTAGGCTGCCAGACACTAACTTTTTTATTCGCATAACTATAGTTGCCAGAAAAAAATTACAAACCAAAGGTGTGGCCATTATATTAATAATATCGTCACTTCAGGAATGTTTAAAAAGCCAGAAACGAGAACAATACTAACATTAGAATTTCTCAAAATATAACCGATCAATATTTTTTATAAAAAATAAATTTCTAGACACATTTTTTACGAATAAGAACATTTTTATACGTTTGGATATGATAAAAATTCTTGTTTTGTGCTTCTTATCAATTTTTTTTTAATTTAGCTCTGTTCACATCCATATAAAGTTTAAATTTTTTTCCTTTCTAAAATTATGACTTAAATGAAATGTTAATGTTATTTGGAGGAGAAAGTGCAGTGTCTGTAGCAACTTCCATTTATTTTTATTTATTACTTTATTAAAAAATGCATAAAGTCAAGAGACTTACTATTATATTTTATTGCTTAATACATTTTATAATTGTACATACATATGAACTAGTACATACTTAAAGAAACATAAAAATACATAATACTAAAACATAAAAATAGTAAACACCTAAAAACGTTTTTAACTTACATTTTTTTAAATCACAAAAATTTGCAGTCCTTCTCTTATATTTTCTTTTTTGCACTTATTGTCAAAACATATACATAAATCAAACTTTTTCTTAAAGAAACGATGTTCCACATAAAATAAATATTCCAAATAAAATAAGGGTATTTGCAGTTCTAACTTATATTTTATGTATGTAATAAGGCAAAATAATAATTTTGTTTATTATCATGTTTTCTTGTACGATATTGCCTTATACTCTAATCATTGCTTTTAGGGGCAAAACAATATTAAACTAACTTAAGTCAGAAATAGTATATTCAAGTATATATTCCATACCTTACTAATTTTTTAAGTGGCTATTGGACCAAAACAATTCTGAGGTGTCGATATAAAAAATGGGAGCTTTGATATAATTAAGTGCTGCCAGCAGGGGTGCCAGGGAATTTTGATAAGAAATCGGCACTTTTGCACACAAAAATCGGCTTTAGCGGCACTTTAATTTTAAAAAATCGGCAAATAATTAAAAAGTTAAAAAAAAAAACATTTTGGATACAATAAAACATAATTTTATTTAAAATAAACATAATTTATATTAAGATTTATGTTCAAAATCAAAATCTTTTTAATATTTGAATTGTAAGTTCTAAATAAAAATTAATACACTTTTTTATTTATTTTGCTTATTTCGTTTTTGTTATGTTTTGATTCTTATATTAACTCTTTATCCAATGAGACCAAATACGCCTCATCAAATTTCCAAAATTCCACTAAATAAATTTCATCGTTTTTAAATTACTAAGTACAGTTCTTAGAAGCCTTTCCATTTGGCTGCTTAAGTTTTGTAAATCATTTGACTCACTCAAGAATATATTTTAAGAGGATATATATATTTTATTTGGTTGGTTTAAATTTTTTATCATTGTTTTCGCTGTATCGATTTGACCAACATAACCAGCAAATGAAAAGTAAATGTTCAACGCCTCATACAAATCTAGTATTCAAACAACTACTGCTTCACGCGCCAGCCATCTGGTTTGACTTTGGTGCAGTAGTTGTTTGGTTTTATTTTTAGGTGTTTTTGAATATTATTAAAATTAATAAAGTCTTTCTGGACTATTTGATACGTAATTGTAAATATCTCTAAGTAGAGTTTTAAATTCGGAATTTAATTAAAGACAAGTATTTAATGCACGTAATGAAAGTGAGTGCCAAACACATTTTCTAACAGATAAATTTGGAATATCATTATTAGAGCCCGTCATAACGGCAGCGCCTAATCCTATCAAATTGGACTTGTAGTTCTTGTGATTTTGTATACAATTTGTAGAAACCATAGCATAGCATTAATCTTTTTCAACTTTTCTACTTTCAACAATCGGATGAAATAGTCTTATATTTTAAATTTACGTACAACCAAACACAATGACTTGGTGTTGCATAGATCTGTTGATCATTCACAAGAGCGAGGCCTTTTTAATTTTTAATAGCTTACATACAGTTAAGAACTGTTTTTTCCAACGACTTTTTTATAACAGCAAATAGAAATGCTGACTTATTGTTGTCTCTTTCTAATGTTACAAGTATTCTAGTGTTGCCCAAATAATAAATAAAGTTATAAATTATTGTAAAACAATAAAGTTACCTTGTTCCAGTGTTTATCAAAAAATCGGCATTTTTAGAGCCAAAATCGGCGAATCGGCACTTTGATAAATTTAAGGCGAAAAATCGGCAAAATACCGCTAAATCGTCAGATATGGCAGGCCTGGCTGCCAGGTTTTAATTCACCAAAAGGTAGCTAATTTTATAAATTATATGGCAACTTCTATTACGAAATAAATAATGAATATCAGCTCTTCTTCTTTTTTTATTTTGAGAGAGGATTTTCAAGTTAATAAACTAACTTAACAAACCGGAAATAAAAAGTTTTATAATATTTAACAATGTTAATAAATTATTCAAAAGTTAAAGCAATAAATTAAATAAAAATCTATATTTTAGAAAAAAAAAGGTTTTATAAAAAAGACTAAAATACTTTACAACTACTATATATGGGCTTTCCCGCGTACTACATATGGGCTTATATCCCGAAAATTAAGAGTTGTTCCTAGATGGGACCAATTGTGGATGAAAGCCACATATATTGCCTATAATTTGGCATATATGTGTTATTCGTTGAGCATATTTTCTTGAACCAAGTATTAAAAAAAAAGAAATTTTCAACTTTCACTCATACTACATATGGGCTTATATCCCGAAAACTAAGAGTTGTTCCTGGATGGGACTAATTGTGGATGAAAGCCACACATATTGCCTATAATTTGGTATATATGTGTTATTCGTTGAGCATATTTTCTTGAACCAAGTTTTAAAAAAAAAGAAATTTTGAACTTTCACTCATACTACATATGGCCTTATATCCCGAAAACTAAGAGTTGTTCCTGGATGGGACCAATTGTGGATGAAAGCCACATATATTGCCTATAATTTGGCATATATGTGTTATTCGTTGAGCATATTTTCTTGAACCAAGTATTAAAAAAAGGAAATTTTCAACTTTGACTCATACTACATATGGGCTTATATCTCGAAAACTAAGAGTTGTTCCTGGATGGGACCAATTGTGGATGAAAGCCACACATATTGCCTATAATTTGGTATATATGTGTTATTCGTTGAGCATATTTTCTTGAACCAAGTATTAAAAAAAAAGAAATTTTCAACTTTCACTCATACTACATATGGGCTTATATCCCGAAAACTAAGAGTTGTTCCTGGATGGGACCAATTGTGGATGAAAGCCACACATATTGCCTATAATTTGGTATATATGTGTTATTCGTTGAGCATATTTTCTTGAACCAAGTATTAAAAAAAAAGAAATTTTCAACTTTCACTCATACTACATATGGGCTTATATCCCGAAAACTAAGAGTTGTTCCTGGATGGGACTAATTGTGGATGAAAGCCACACATATTGCCTATAATTTGGTATATATGTGTTATTCGTTGAGCATATTTTCTTGAACCAAGTTTTAAAAAAAAAGAAATTTTGAACTTTCACTCATACTACATATGGCCTTATATCCCGAAAACTAAGAGTTGTTCCTGGATGGGACCAATTGTGGATGAAAGCCACATATATTGCCTATAATTTGGCATATATGTGTTATTCGTTGAGCATATTTTCTTGAACCAAGTATTAAAAAAAGGAAATTTTCAACTTTGACTCATACTACATATGGGCTTATATCTCGAAAACTAAGAGTTGTTCCTGGATGGGACCAATTGTGGATGAAAGCCACACATATTGCCTATAATTTGGTATATATGTGTTATTCGTTGAGCATATTTTCTTGAACCAAGTATTAAAAAAAAAGAAATTTTCAACTTTCACTCATACTACATATGGGCTTATATCCCGAAAACTAAGAGTTGTTCCTGGATGGGACCAATTGTGGATGAAAGCCACACATATTGCCTATAATTTGGTATATATGTGTTATTCGTTGAGCATATTTTCTTGAACCAAGTATTAAAAAAAAGAAATTTTCAACTTTCACTCATACTACATATGGGCTTATATCCCGAAAACTAAGAGTTGTTCCTGGATGGGACCAATTGTGGATGAAAGCCACACATATTGCCTATAATTTGGTATATATGTGTTATTCGTTGAGCATATTTTCTTGAACCAAGTATTAAAAAAAAAGAAATTTTCAACTTTCACTCATACTACATATGGGCTTATATCTCGAAAACTAAGAGTTGTTCCTGAATGGGACCAATTGTGGATGAAAGCCACATATATTGCCTATAATTTGGTATATATGTGTTATTCGTTGAGCATATTTTCTTGAACCAAGTTTAAAAAAAAAGAAATTTTGAACTTTCACTCATACTACATATGGCCTTATATCTCGAAAACTAAGAGTTGTTCCTGGATGGGACCAATTGTGAATGAAAGCCACATATATTGCCTATAATTTGGCATATATGTGTTATTCGTTGAGCATATTTTCTTGAACCAAGTATTAAAAAAAAAGAAATTTTCAACTTTCACTCATACTACATATGGGCTTATATCTCGAAAACTAAGAGTTGTTCCTGAATGGGACCAATTGTGGATGAAAGCCACATATATTGCCTATAATTTGGTATATATGTGTTATTCGTTGAGCATATTTTCTTGAACCAAGTTTTAAAAAAAAAGAAATTTTGAACTTTCACTCATACTACATATGGCCTTATATCCCGAAAACTAAGAGTTGTTCCTGGATGGGACCAATTGTGGATGAAAGCCACATACATTGCCTATAATTTGGTATATATGTGTTATTCATTGAGCATATTTTCTTTAACCAAGTTTAAAAAAAAAGAAATTAATGAAATTTTACTTTATTTTCGGTTGTTTGGTTCTTTTTAATTAATTTCTAAACATTTTTAAAAAGAAAAATTATTTACAAATAAATGCGGACGTTTTCCAAAGAAAACAAGAAAAATTAGATGCTAGCAGAATGAAATGCATCTATCTACCTTATGTTATGTACGTCGAAAACATCATCTATTTAACCAAGTATTCTTAATGTTAATTTGGTGAGACGAAGTTCACACACAACTTTAAGCTTTTTTCTTTGTCGTTCTCTTTGTAACTCGTCTTGTACTTTTGTTGTTGCTTTTTTGTGCTAGCTATTTGATAGCCACGAAGTGCAACTTTTTATTTTTTAATTATTCATACTTGTTTTGCTCACAACATTATAGACACTGTTTCAGTATGTAGATACGCGGTGCCTAGCGTTTGTGTTAATTTTTAATTTTTCCCTGACCAGGACTCGAACCATCGATTTTATAAATTAATGAAATTTTACTTTATTTTCGGCTTTTTGGTTCTTTTTTATTAATTTCTAAACATTTTTAGAAAAAAAAAATGTTTGAACTTTCACTCAAAGGCAGACATTAATGTGCTGTTTCTGTATTACAAACGTTCAACTCGTCTGGAAAATTTGTATGAAAATAACTCAAAAAACTGAGTGCTTTTCATACAAATTTTTCAGACGAGTTGAGCGCCTGTAATACAGAAACAGCACATAAATTTTATAATTATTGGCACATTTTTACTTTTGTAAGGAGAAAAAACAGCAAGTTGAGTAAGAATATTTTACTATTTTTTAAGATGATATTGAGTATGATGAAAGAAGCAATTAAAAAAAATATCTGTTAAAAAGAAGAAGCATAAACTTTTTGTAAAAAGTTACTTTTCGAAAAGAAGCAGTACCAGCAGTACCATTAAAAAAGTAATATTTCTAAAAATACTTTTTTAAATAGCAACCTTTATATAAAGCATCTTTCAATAAAATGATTATTATTGAAAATAATTGTTAAAAATAGTACCCACTAGGAAAAACAACCTACTGAAAAAGTACTTACAAAAAAATTTATATTTTAAAAATTTTGTTCATTTCAACATCATTATTTCCATATGAATTTTTCAGACGAGTTGATCGCCCGTAATACAGAAACAGCACATAAATGTTTTAATACTTGGTTCAAGAAAATATGCTCAAAGAATAACACATATGTACCAAATTATAGGCAATATATGTGGCTTTCATCCACAATTGGTCCCATCCAGGAACAACTCTTAGTTTTCGGGGTATAAGCCCATATGTAGTATGAGTGAAAGTTCAACATTTCTTTTTTTTTAAACTTGGTTCAAGAAAATATGCTCAACGAATAACGCATATATACCAAATTATAGGCAATATATGTGGCTTTCATCCACAATTGGTCCCATTCAGGAACAATTCTTAGTTTTCGAGATACAAGCCCATATGTAGTATGAGTGAAAGTTGAAAATTTCTTTTTTTTTTAATACTTGGTTCAAGAAAATATGCTCAACGAATAACACATATATACCAAATTATAGGCAATATGTGTGGCTTTCATCCACAATTGGTCCCATCCAGGAACAACTCTTAGTTTTCGGGATATAAGCCCATATGTAGTATGAGTGAAAGTTGAAAATTTCTTTTTTTTTAATACTTGGTTCGAGAAAATATGCTCAACGAATAACACATATATAACAAATTATAGGCAATATATGTGGCTTTCATCCACAATTGGTCCCATCCAGGAAAAACTCTTAGTTTTCGGGATATAAGGCCATATGTAGTATGAGTGAAAGTTCAAAATTTCTTTTTTTTAAAACTTGGTTCAAGAAAATATGCTCAACGAATAACACATATATACCAAATTATAGGCAATATATGTGGCTTTCATCCACAATTGGTCCCATCCAGGAACAACTCTTAGTTTTCGAGATATAAGCCCATATGTAGTATGAGAGAAAGTTGAAAATTTCTTTTTTTTTTAAAACTTGGTTCAAGAAAATATGCTCAACGAATAACACATATATGCCAAATTACAGGCAATATATGTGGCTTTCATCCACAATTGGTCCCATCCAGGAACAACTCTTAGTTGTCGGGATATAAGGCCATATGTAGTATGAGTGAAAGTCCAAAATTTCTTTTTTTTTAAAACTTGGTTCAAGAAAATATGCTCAACGAATAACACATATATACCAAATTATAGGCAATATATGTCTCTTTCATCCACAATTGGTCTCATCCAGGAACAACTCTTAGTTGTCGGGATATAAGGCCATATGTAGTATGAGTGAAAGTTCAAAATTTCTTTTTTTTTTAAAACTTGGTTCAAGAAAATATGCTCAACGAATAACACATATATACCAAATTATAGGCAATATATGTGGCTTTCATCCACAATTGGTCCCATTCAGGAACAACTCTTAGTTTTCGAGATATAAGCCCATATGTAGTATGAGTGAAAGTTGAAAATTTCTATTTTTTTAATACTTGGTTCAAGAAAATATGCTCAACGAATAACACATATATGCCAAATTATAGGCAATATATGTGGCTTTCATCCACAATTGGTCCCATCCAGGAACAACTCTTAGTTTTCGGGATATAAGGCCATATGTAGTATGAGTGAAAGTTCAAAATTTCCTTTTTTTTAAACTTGGTTCAAGAAAATATGCTCAACGAATAACACATATATACCAAATTATAGGCATTATATGTGGCTTTCATCCACAATTGGTCCCATTCAGGAACACCTCTTAGTTTTCGAGATATAAGCCCATATGTAGTATGAGTGAAAGTTGAAAATTTCTTTTTTTTTAATACTTGGTTCAAGAAAATATGCTCAACGAATAACACATATATACCAAATTATAGGCAATATGTGTGGCTTTCATTCACAATTGGTCCCATCCAGGAACAACTCTTAGTTTTCGGGATATAAGCCCATATGTAGTATGAGTGAAAGTTGAAAATTTCTTTTTTTTTAATACTTGGTTCGAGAAAATATGCTCAACGAATAACACATATATAACAAATTATAGGCAATATATGTGGCTTTCATCCACAATTGGTCCCATCCAGGAAAAACTCTTAGTTTTCGGGATATAAGGCCATATGTAGTATGAGTGAAAGTTCAAAATTTCTTTTTTTTAAAACTTGGTTCAAGAAAATATGCTCAACGAATAACACATATATACCAAATTATAGGCAATATATGTGGCTTTCATCCACAATTGGTCCCATCCAGGAACAACTCTTAGTTTTCGAGATATAAGCCCATATGTAGTATGAGAGAAAGTTGAAAATTTCTTTTTTTTTAAAACTTGGTTCAAGAAAATATGCTCAACGAATAACACATATATGCCAAATTACAGGCAATATATGTGGCTTTCATCCACAATTGGTCCCATCCAGGAACAACTCTTAGTTGTCGGGATATAAGGCCATATGTAGTATGAGTGAAAGTCCAAAATTTCTTTTTTTTTAAAACTTGGTTCAAGAAAATATGCTCAACGAATAACACATATATACCAAATTATAGGCAATATATGTGGCTTTCATCCACAATTGGTCTCATCCAGGAACAACTCTTAGTTGTCGGGATATAAGGCCATATGTAGTATGAGTGAAAGTTCAAAATTTCTTTTTTTTTTAAAACTTGGTTCAAGAAAATATGCTCAACGAATAACACATATATACCAAATTATAGGCAATATATGTGGCTTTCATCCACAATTGGTCCCATTCAGGAACAACTCTTAGTTTTCGAGATATAAGCCCATATGTAGTATGAGTGAAAGTTGAAAATTTCTATTTTTTTAATACTTGGTTCAAGAAAATATGCTCAACGAATAACACATATATGCCAAATTATAGGCAATATATGTGGCTTTCATCCACAATTGGTCCCATCCAGGAACAACTCTTAGTTTTCGGGATATAAGGCCATATGTAGTATGAGTGAAAGTTCAAAATTTCCTTTTTTTTAAACTTGGTTCAAGAAAATATGCTCAACGAATAACACATATATACCAAATTATAGGCATTATATGTGGCTTTCATCCACAATTGGTCCCATTCAGGAACACCTCTTAGTTTTCGAGATATAAGCCCATATGTAGTATGAGTGAAAGTTGAAAATTTCTTTTTTTTTAATACTTGGTTCAAGAAAATATGCTCAACGAATAACACATATATACCAAATTATAGGCAATATGTGTGGCTTTCATTCACAATTGGTCCCATCCAGGAACAACTCTTAGTTTTCGGGATATAAGCCCATATGTAGTATGAGTGAAAGTTGAAAATTTCTATTTTTTTAATACTTGGTTCAAGAAAATATGCTCAACGAATAACACATATATGCCAAATTATAGGCAATATATGTGGCTTTCATCCACAATTGGTCCCATCCAGGAACAACTCTTAGTTTTCGGGATATAAGGCCATATGTAGTATGAGTGAAAGTTCAAAATTTCTTTTTTTTTTAACTTGGTTCAAGAAAATATGCTCAACGAATAACGCATATATACCAAATTATAGGCAATATATGTGGCTTTCATCCACAATTGGTCCCATTCAGGAACACCTCTTAGTTTTCGAGATATAAGCCCATATGTAGTATGAGTGAAAGGTGAAAATTTCTTTTTTTTTTAATACTTGGTTCAAGAAAATATGCTCAACGAATAACACATATATACCAAATTATAGGCAATATGTGTGGCTTTCATCCACAATTGGTCCCATCCAGGAACAACTCTTAGTTTTCGGGATATAAGCCCATATGTAGTATGAGTGAAAGTTGAAAATTTCTTTTTTTTAATACTTGGTTCAAGAAAATATGCTCAACGAATAACACATATATACCAAATTATAGGCAATATGTGCGGCTTTCATCCACAATTGGTCCCATCCAGGAACACCTCTTAATTTTCGGGATATAAGCCCATATGTAGTATGAGTGAAAGTTGAAAATTTCTTTTTTTTAATACTTGGTTCAAGAAAATATGCTCAACGAATAACACATATATACCAAATTATAGGCAATATGTGTGGCTTTCATCCACAATTGGTCCCATCCAGGAACAACTCTGAGTTTTCGAGATATAAGCCCATATGTAGTATGAGTGAAAGTTGAAAATTTCTTTTTTTTAATACTTGGTTCAAGAAAATATGCTCAACGAATAACACATATATGCCAAATTATAGGCAATATATGTGGCTTTCATCCACAATTGGTCCCATCCAGGAACAACTCTTAGTTTTCGGGATATAAGGCCATATGTAGTATGAGTGAAAGTTCAAAATTTCTTTTTTTTTAAAACTTGGTTCAAGAAAATATGCTCAACGAATAACACATATATACCAAATTATAGGCAATATGTGTGGCTTTCATCCACAATTGGTCCCATCCAGGAACAGCTCTTAGTTTTCGAGATATAAGCCCATATGTATTATGAGATATAGCGCAAGTAGTAGTTGCAGTTCTAACGTATTTTTAGTTTTTTTTACAAAAGGTTTGTTTTTTTTCATAAAATATCGATTTTTCTTTAATTTATTGCTTAAAATTTTGAATAATTTATTAAATCTTTTTATTTGATAAAACTTTTCATTTCCGGTTTGTTAAGTTAGTTTGTTGCGGACGAGAAGATAACAAACTAAATGTAACAAACTAAAATTTTGACTCAATATGAAGAGAGAATTGCTCTCTTTCTCTCTCTTTATATTGAGAAGCAAAATGAGTGATAACTCTTTTTCTCAATGTAGGCTGCCAGACACTAACTTTTTTATTCGCATAACTATAGCTGCCAGAAAAAAATTACAAACCAAAGGTGTGGCCATTATATTAATAATATCGTCACTTCAGGAATGTTTAAAAAGCCAGAAACGAGAACAATACTAACATTAGAATTTCTCAAAATATAACCGATCAATCTTTTTTATACAAAATAAATTTCTAGACATATTTTTTACGAATAAGAACATTTTTATACGTTTGGATATGATAAAAATTCTTGTTTTGTGCTTCTTATCAATTTTTTTTTAATTTAGCTCTGTTCACATCCATATAAAGTTTAAATTTTTTTCCTTTCTAAAATTATGACTTAAATGAAATGTTAATGTTATTTGGAGGAGAAAGTGCAGTGTCTGTAGCAACTTCCATTTATTTTTATTTATTACTTTATTAAAAAATGCATAAAGTCAAGAGACTTACTATTATATTTTATTGCTTAATACATTTTATAATTGTACATACATATGAACTAGTACATACTTAAAGAAACATAAAAATACATAATACTAAAACATAAAAATAGTAAACACCTAAAAACGTTTTTAACTTACATTTTTTTAAATCACAAAAATTTGCAGTCCTTCTCTTATATTTTCTTTTTTGCACTTATTGTCAAAACATATACATAAATCAAACTTTTTCTTAAAGAAACGATGTTCCACATAAAATAAATATTCCAAATAAAATAAGGGTATTTGCAGTTCTAACTTATATTTTATGTATGTAATAAGGCAAAATAATAATTTTGTTTATTATCATGTTTTCTTGTACGATATTGCCTTATACTCTAATCATTGCTTTAGGGGCAAAACAATATTAAACTAACTTAAGTCAGAAATAGTATATTCAAGTATATATTCCATACCTTACTAATTTTTTAAGTGGCTATTGGACCAAAACAATTCTGAGGTGTCGGTATAAAAAATGGGAGCTTTGATATAATTAAGTGCTGCCAGCAGGGGTGCCAGGGAATTTTGATAAGAAATCGGCACTTTTGCACACAAAAATCGGCTTTAGCGGCACTTTAATTTTAAAAAATCGGCAAATAATTAAAAAGTTAAAAAAAAAAACATTTTGGATACAATAAAACATAATTTTATTTAAAATAAACATAATTTATATTAAGATTTATGTTCAAAATCAAAATCTTTTTAATATTTGAATTGTAAGTTCTAAATAAAAATTAATACACTTTTTTATTTATTTTGCTTATTTCGTTTTTGTTATGTTTTGATTCTTATATTAACTCTTTATCCAATGAGACCAAATACGCCTCATCAAATTTCCAAAATTCCACTAAATAAATTTCATCGTTTTTAAATTACTAAGTACAGTTCTTAGAAGCCTTTCCATTTGGCTGCTTAAGTTTTGTAAATCATTTGACTCACTCAAGAATATATTTTAAGAGGATATATATATTTTATTTGGTTGGTTTAAATTTTTTATCATTGTTTTCGCTGTATCGATTTGACCAACATAACCAGCAAATGAAAAGTAAATGTTCAACGCCTCATACAAATCTAGTATTCAAACAACTACTGCTTCACGCGCCAGCCATCTGATTTGACTTTGGTGCAGTAGTTGTTTGGTTTTATTTTTAGGTGTTTTTGAATATTATTAAAATTAATAAAGTCTTTCTGGACTATTTGATACGTAATTGTAAATATCTCTAAGTAGAGTTTAAAATTCGGAATTTAATTAAAGACAAGTATTTAATGCACGTAATGAAAGTGAGTGCCAAACACATTTTCTAACAGATAAATTTGGAATATCATTATTAGAGCCTATCAAATTGGACTTGTAGTTCTTGTGATTTTGTATACAATTTGTAGAAACCATAGCATAGCATTAATCTTTTTCAACTTTTCTACTTTCAACAATCGGATGAAATAGTCTTATATTTTAAATTTACGTACAACCAAACACAATGACTTGGTGTTGCATAGATCTGTTGATCATTCACAAGAGCGAGGCCTTTTTAATTTTTAATAGCTTACATACAGTTAAGAACTGTTTTTTCCAACGACTTTTTTTATAACAGCAAATAGAAATGCTGACTTATTGTTGTCTCTTTCTAATGTTACAAGTATTCTAGTGTTGCCCAAATAATAAATAAAGTTATAAATTATTGTAAAACAATAAAGTTACCTTGTTCCAGTGTTTATCAAAAAATCGGCATTTTTAGAGCCAAAATCGGCGAATCGGCACTTTGATAAATTTAAGGCGAAAAATCGGCAAAATACCGCTAAATCGTCAGATATGGCAGGCCTGGCTGCCAGGTTTTAATTCACCAAAAGGTAGCTAATTTTATAAATTATATGGCAACTTCTATTACGAAATAAATAATGAATATCAGCTCTTCTTCTTTTTTTATTTTGAGAGAGGATTTTCAAGTTAACAAACTAACTTAACAAACCGGAAATAAAAAGTTTTATAATATTAAACAATGTTAATAAATTATTCAAAAGTTAAAGCAATAAATTAAATAAAAATCTATATTTTAGAAAAAAAAAAGGTTTTATAAAAAAGACTAAAATACTTTACAACTACTATATATGGGCTTTCCCGCGTACTACATATGGGCTTATATCCCGAAAACTAAGAGTTGTTCCTATATGGGACCAATTGTGGATGAAAGCCACATATATTGCCTATAATTTGGCATATATGTGTTATTCGTTGAGCATATTTTCTTGAACCAAGTATTAAAAAAAAAGAAATTTTCAACTTTCACTCATACTACATATGGGCTTATATCCCGAAAACTAAGAGTTGTTCCTGGATGGGACCAATTGTGGATGAAAGCCACACATATTGCCTATAATTTGGTATATATGTGTTATTCGTTGAGCATATTTTCTTGAACCAAGTTTTAAAAAAAAAGAAATTAATGAAATTTTTCGGCTTTTGGTTCTTTTTAATTAATTTTCTAAACATTTTTAGAAAGAAAAATTATTTACAAATGTATGCGGACGTTTTCCAAAGAAAACAAGAAAAATTAGACGCTAGCAGAATGAAATGCAGCATTTTCTGGACCGCCACATCCTTCATCAGCATTCTTTGCATCTATCTACCTTATGTTATGTACATCGTAAACATCATCTATTTAACCAACTAATCTTAATGTTAATTTGGTGAGACGAAGTTCACACACAACTTAAAGCTTTTTCTTTGTCATTCTCTTTGTAACTCGTCTTGTACATTTGTTGTTGCTTTTTTTTGTACTAGCAATTTGATAGTCACAAATGCAACTTCTTTATTTTTAATTATTCATACTTGTTTGCTCACAACATTATAGACACTGTTTCAGTATCATATTGACTTTTATGAGTTAAGTATGAATGTAAATACGCGGTGCCTAGCGTTTGTTTTAATTTTTAATTTTCACCCTGACCAGGATTCGAACCATCGATTTTACAAATTAATGAAATTTTTCGGCTTTTGGTTCTTTTTAATTAATTTTCTAAACATTTTTAGAAAGAAAAATTATTTACAAATGTATGCGGACGTTTTCCAAAGAAAACAAGAAAAATTAGACGCTAGCAGAATGAAATGCAGCATTTTCTGGACCGCCACATCCTTCATCAGCATTCTTTGCATCTATCTACCTTATGTTATGTACATCGTAAACATCATCTATTTAACCAACTAATCTTAATGTTAATTTGGTGAGACGAAGTTCACACACAACTTAAAGCTTTTTCTTTGTCATTCTCTTTGTAACTCGTCTTGTACATTTGTTGTTGCTTTTTTTTGTACTAGCAGTTTGATAGTCACAAATGCAACTTCTTTATTTTTAATTATTCATACTTGTTTGCTCACAACATTATAGACACTGTTTCAGTATCATATTGACTTTTATGAGTTAAGTATGAATGTAAATACGCGGTGCCTAGCGTTTGTTTTAATTTTTAATTTTCACCCTGACCAGGATTCGAACCATCGATTTTACAAATTAATGAAATTTTTCGGCTTTTGGTTCTTTTTAATTAATTTTCTAAACATTTTTAGAAAGAAAAATTATTTACAAATGTATGCGGACGTTTTCCAAAGAAAACAAGAAAAATTAGACGCTAGCAGAATGAAATGCAGCATTTTCTGGACCGCCACATCCTTCATCAGCATTCTTTGCATCTATCTACCTTATGTTATGTACATCGTAAACATCATCTATTTAACCAACTAATCTTAATGTTAATTTGGTGAGACGAAGTTCACACACAACTTAAAGCTTTTTCTTTGTCATTCTCTTTGTAACTCGTCTTGTACATTTGTTGTTGCTTTTTTTTGTACTAGCAATTTGATAGTCACAAATGCAACTTCTTTATTTTTAATTATTCATACTTGTTTGCTCACAACATTATAGACACTGTTTCAGTATCATATTGACTTTTATGAGTTAAGTATGAATGTAAATACGCGGTGCCTAGCGTTTGTTTTAATTTTTAATTTTCACCCTGACCAGGATTCGAACCATCGATTTTACAAATTAATGAAATTTTTCGGCTTTTGGTTCTTTTTAATTAATTTTCTAAACATTTTTAGAAAGAAAAATTATTTACAAATGTATGCGGAAGTTTTCCAAAGAAAACAAGAAAAATTAGACGCTAGCAGAATGAAATGCAGCATTTTCTGGACCGCCACATCCTTCATCAGCATTCTTTGCATCTATCTACCTTATGTTATGTACATCGTAAACATCATCTATTTAACCAACTAATCTTAATGTTAATTTGGTGAGACGAAGTTCACACACAACTTAAAGCTTTTTCTTTGTCATTCTCTTTGTAACTCGTCTTGTACATTTGTTGTTGGTTTTTTTTTATACTAGCAATTTGATAGTCACAAATGCAACTTCTTTATTTTTAATTATTCATACTTGTTTGCTCACAACATTATAGACACTGTTTCAGTATCATATTGACTTTTATGAGTTAAGTATGAATGTAAATACGCGGTGCCTAGCGTTTGTTTTAATTTTTAATTTTCACCCTGACCAGGATTCGAACCATCGATTTTACAAATTAATGAAATTTTTCGGCTTTTGGTTCTTTTTAATTAATTTTCTAAACATTTTTAGAAAGAAAAATTATTTACAAATGTATGCGGACGTTTTCCAAAGAAAACAAGAAAAATTAGACGCTAGCAGAATGAAATGCAGCATTTTCTGGACCGCCACATCCTTCATCAGCATTCTTTGCATCTATCTACCTTATGTTATGTACATCGTAAACATCATCTATTTAACCAACTAATCTTAATGTTAATTTGGTGAGACGAAGTTCACACACAACTTAAAGCTTTTTCTTTGTCATTCTCTTTGTAACTCGTCTTGTACATTTGTTGTTGCTTTTTTTTGTACTAGCAGTTTGATAGTCACAAATGCAACTTCTTTATTTTTAATTATTCATACTTGTTTGCTCACAACATTATAGACACTGTTTCAGTATCATATTGACTTTTATGAGTTAAGTATGAATGTAAATACGCGGTGCCTAGCGTTTGTTTTAATTTTTAATTTTCACCCTGACCAGGATTCGAACCATCGATTTTACAAATTAATGAAATTTTTCGGCTTTTGGTTCTTTTTAATTAATTTTCTAAACATTTTTAGAAAGAAAAATTATTTACAAATGTATGCGGACGTTTTCCAAAGAAAACAAGAAAAATTAGACGCTAGCAGAATGAAATGCAGCATTTTCTGGACCGCCACATCCTTCATCAGCATTCTTTGCATCTATCTACCTTATGTTATGTACATCGTAAACATCATCTATTTAACCAACTAATCTTAATGTTAATTTGGTGAGACGAAGTTCACACACAACTTAAAGCTTTTTCTTTGTCATTCTCTTTGTAACTCGTCTTGTACATTTGTTGTTGCTTTTTTTTGTACTAGCAATTTGATAGTCACAAATGCAACTTCTTTATTTTTAATTATTCATACTTGTTTGCTCACAACATTATAGACACTGTTTCAGTATCATATTGACTTTTATGAGTTAAGTATGAATGTAAATACGCGGTGCCTAGCGTTTGTTTTAATTTTTAATTTTCACCCTGACCAGGATTCGAACCATCGATTTTACAAATTAATGAAATTTTTCGGCTTTTGGTTCTTTTTAATTAATTTTCTAAACATTTTTAGAAAGAAAAATTATTTACAAATGTATGCGGACGTTTTCCAAAGAAAACAAGAAAAATTAGACGCTAGCAGAATGAAATGCAGCATTTTCTGGACCGCCACATCCTTCATCAGCATTCTTTGCATCTATCTACCTTATGTTATGTACATCGTAAACATCATCTATTTAACCAACTAATCTTAATGTTAATTTGGTGAGACGAAGTTCACACACAACTTAAAGCTTTTTCTTTGTCATTCTCTTTGTAACTCGTCTTGTACATTTGTTGTTGCTTTTTTTTGTACTAGCAATTTGATAGTCACAAATGCAACTTCTTTATTTTTAATTATTCATACTTGTTTGCTCACAACATTATAGACACTGTTTCAGTATCATATTGACTTTTATGAGTTAAGTATGAATGTAAATACGCGGTGCCTAGCGTTTGTTTTAATTTTTAATTTTCACCCTGACCAGGATTCGAACCATCGATTTTACAAATTAATGAAATTTTTCGGCTTTTGGTTCTTTTTAATTAATTTTCTAAACATTTTTAGAAAGAAAAATTATTTACAAATGTATGCGGACGTTTTCCAAAGAAAACAAGAAAAATTAGACGCTAGCAGAATGAAATGCAGCATTTTCTGGACCGCCACATCCTTCATCAGCATTCTTTGCATCTATCTACCTTATGTTATGTACATCGTAAACATCATCTATTTAACCAACTAATCTTAATGTTAATTTGGTGAGACGAAGTTCACACACAACTTAAAGCTTTTTCTTTGTCATTCTCTTTGTAACTCGTCTTGTACATTTGTTGTTGCTTTTTTTTGTACTAGCAGTTTGATAGTCACAAATGCAACTTCTTTATTTTTAATTATTCATACTTGTTTGCTCACAACATTATAGACACTGTTTCAGTATCATATTGACTTTTATGAGTTAAGTATGAATGTAAATACGCGGTGCCTAGCGTTTGTTTTAATTTTTAATTTTCACCCTGACCAGGATTCGAACCATCGATTTTACAAATTAATGAAATTTTTCGGCTTTTGGTTCTTTTTAATTAATTTTCTAAACATTTTTAGAAAGAAAAATTATTTACAAATGTATGCGGACGTTTTCCAAAGAAAACAAGAAAAATTAGACGCTAGCAGAATGAAATGCAGCATTTTCTGGACCGCCACATCCTTCATCAGCATTCTTTGCATCTATCTACCTTATGTTATGTACATCGTAAACATCATCTATTTAACCAACTAATCTTAATGTTAATTTGGTGAGACGAAGTTCACACACAACTTAAAGCTTTTTCTTTGTCATTCTCTTTGTAACTCGTCTTGTACATTTGTTGTTGCTTTTTTTTGTACTAGCAATTTGATAGTCACAAATGCAACTTCTTTATTTTTAATTATTCATACTTGTTTGCTCACAACATTATAGACACTGTTTCAGTATCATATTGACTTTTATGAGTTAAGTATGAATGTAAATACGCGGTGCCTAGCGTTTGTTTTAATTTTTAATTTTCACCCTGACCAGGATTCGAACCATCGATTTTACAAATTAATGAAATTTTTCGGCTTTTGGTTCTTTTTAATTAATTTTCTAAACATTTTTAGAAAGAAAAATTATTTACAAATGTATGCGGACGTTTTCGAAAGAAAACAAGAAAAATTAGACGCTAGCAGAATGAAATGCAGCATTTTCTGGACCGCCACATCCTTCATCAGCATTCTTTGCATCTATCTACCTTATGTTATGTACATCGTAAACATCATCTATTTAACCAACTAATCTTAATGTTAATTTGGTGAGACGAAGTTCACACACAACTTAAAGCTTTTTCTTTGTCATTCTCTTTGTAACTCGTCTTGTACATTTGTTGTTGCTTTTTTTTGTACTAGCAATTTGATAGTCACAAATGCAACTTCTTTATTTTTAATTATTCATACTTGTTTGCTCACAACATTATAGACACTGTTTCAGTATCATATTGACTTTTATGAGTTAAGTATGAATGTAAATACGCGGTGCCTAGCGTTTGTTTTAATTTTTAATTTTCACCCTGACCAGGATTCGAACCATCGATTTTACAAATTAATGAAATTTTTCGGCTTTTGGTTCTTTTTAATTAATTTTCTAAACATTTTAAGAAAGAAAAATTATTTACAAATGTATGCGGACGTTTTCCAAAGAAAACAAGAAAAATTAGACGCTAGCAGAATGAAATGCAGCATTTTCTGGACCGCCACATCCTTCATCAGCATTCTTTGCATCTATCTACCTTATGTTATGTACATCGTAAACATCATCTATTTAACCAACTAATCTTAATGTTAATTTGGTGAGACGAAGTTCACACACAACTTAAAGCTTTTTCTTTGTCATTCTCTTTGTAACTCGTCTTGTACATTTGTTGTTGCTTTTTTTTGTACTAGCAATTTGATAGTCACAAATGCAACTTCTTTATTTTTAATTATTCATACTTGTTTGCTCACAACATTATAGACACTGTTTCAGTATCATATTGACTTTTATGAGTTAAGTATGAATGTAAATACGCGGTGCCTAGCGTTTGTTTTAATTTTTAATTTTCACCCTGACCAGGATTCGAACCATCGATTTTACAAATTAATGAAATTTTTCGGCTTTTGGTTCTTTTTAATTAATTTTCTAAACATTTTTAGAAAGAAAAATTATTTACAAATGTATGCGGACGTTTTCCAAAGAAAACAAGAAAAATTAGACGCTAGCAGAATGAAATGCAGCATTTTCTGGACCGCCACATCCTTCATCAGCATTCTTTGCATCTATCTACCTTATGTTATGTACATCGTAAACATCATCTATTTAACCAACTAATCTTAATGTTAATTTGGTGAGACGAAGTTCACACACAACTTAAAGCTTTTTCTTTGTCATTCTCTTTGTAACTCGTCTTGTACATTTGTTGTTGCTTTTTTTTGTACTAGCAGTTTGATAGTCACAAATGCAACTTCTTTATTTTTAATTATTCATACTTGTTTGCTCACAACATTATAGACACTGTTTCAGTATCATATTGACTTTTATGAGTTAAGTATGAATGTAAATACGCGGTGCCTAGCGTTTGTTTTAATTTTTAATTTTCACCCTGACCAGGATTCGAACCATCGATTTTACAAATTAATGAAATTTTTTGGCTTTTGGTTCTTTTTAATTAATTTTCTAAACATTTTTAGAAAGAAAAATTATTTACAAATGTATGCGGACGTTTTCCAAAGAAAACAAGAAAAATTAGACGCTAGCAGAATGAAATGCAGCATTTTCTGGACCGCCACATCCTTCATCAGCATTCTTTGCATCTATCTACCTTATGTTATGTACATCGTAAACATCATCTATTTAACCAACTAATCTTAATGTTAATTTGGTGAGACGAAGTTCACACACAACTTAAAGCTTTTTCTTTGTCATTCTCTTTGTAACTCGTCTTGTACATTTGTTGTTGCTTTTTTTTGTACTAGCAATTTGATAGTCACAAATGCAACTTCTTTATTTTTAATTATTCATACTTGTTTGCTCACAACATTATAGACACTGTTTCAGTATCATATTGACTTTTATGAGTTAAGTATGAATGTAAATACGCGGTGCCTAGCGTTTGTTTTAATTTTTAATTTTCACCCTGACCAGGATTCGAACCATCGATTTTACAAATTAATGAAATTTTTCGGCTTTTGGTTCTTTTTAATTAATTTTCTAAACATTTTTAGAAAGAAAAATTATTTACAAATGTATGCGGACGTTTTCCAAAGAAAACAAGAAAAATTAGACGCTAGCAGAATGAAATGCAGCATTTTCTGGACCGCCACATCCTTCACCAGCATTCTTTGCATCTATCTACCTTATGTTATGTACATCGTAAACATCATCTATTTAACCAACTAATCTTAATGTTAATTTGGTGAGACGAAGTTCACACACAACTTAAAGCTTTTTCTTTGTCATTCTCTTTGTAACTCGTCTTGTACATTTGTTGTTGCTTTTTTTTGTACTAGCAATTTGATAGTCACAAATGCAACTTCTTTATTTTTAATTATTCATACTTGTTTGCTCACAACATTATAGACACTGTTTCAGTATCATATTGACTTTTATGAGTTAAGTATGAATGTAAATACGCGGTGCCTAGCGTTTGTTTTAATTTTTAATTTTCACCCTGACCAGGATTCGAACCATCGATTTTACAAATTAATGAAATTTTTCGGCTTTTGGTTCTTTTTAATTAATTTTCTAAACATTTTTAGAAAGAAAAATTATTTACAAATGTATGCGGACGTTTTCCAAAGAAAACAAGAAAAATTAGACGCTAGCAGAATGAAATGCAGCATTTTCTGGACCGCCACATCCTTCATCAGCATTCTTTGCATCTATCTACCTTATGTTATGTACATCGTAAACATCATCTATTTAACCAACTAATCTTAATGTTAATTTGGTGAGACGAAGTTCACACACAACTTAAAGCTTTTTCTTTGTCATTCTCTTTGTAACTCGTCTTGTACATTTGTTGTTGCTTTTTTTTGTACTAGCAATTTGATAGTCACAAATGCAACTTCTTTATTTTTAATTATTCATACTTGTTTGCTCACAACATTATAGACACTGTTTCAGTATCATATTGACTTTTATGAGTTAAGTATGAATGTAAATACGCGGTGCCTAGCGTTTGTTTTAATTTTTAATTTTCACCCTGACCAGGATTCGAACCATCGATTTTACAAATTAATGAAATTTTTCGGCTTTTGGTTCTTTATAATTAATTTTCTAAACATTTTTAGAAAGAAAAATTATTTACAAATGTATGCGGACGTTTTCCAAAGAAAACAAGAAAAATTAGACGCTAGCAGAATGAAATGCAGCATTTTCTGGACCGCCACATCCTTCATCAGCATTCTTTGCATCTATCTACCTTATGTTATGTACATCGTAAACATCATCTATTTAACCAACTAATCTTAATGTTAATTTGGTGAGACGAAGTTCACACACAACTTAAAGCTTTTTCTTTGTCATTCTCTTTGTAACTCGTCTTGTACATTTGTTGTTGCTTTTTTTTGTACTAGCAGTTTGATAGTCACAAATGCAACTTCTTTATTTTTAATTATTCATACTTGTTTGCTCACAACATTATAGACACTGTTTCAGTATCATATTGACTTTTATGAGTTAAGTATGAATGTAAATACGCGGTGCCTAGCGTTTGTTTTAATTTTTAATTTTCACCCTGACCAGGATTCGAACCATCGATTTTACAAATTAATGAAATTTTTTGGCTTTTGGTTCTTTTTAATTAATTTTCTAAACATTTTTAGAAAGAAAAATTATTTACAAATGTATGCGGACGTTTTCCAAAGAAAACAAGAAAAATTAGACGCTAGCAGAATGAAATGCAGCATTTTCTGGACCGCCACATCCTTCATCAGCATTCTTTGCATCTATCTACCTTATGTTATGTACATCGTAAACATCATCTATTTAACCAACTAATCTTAATGTTAATTTGGTGAGACGAAGTTCACACACAACTTAAAGCTTTTTCTTTGTCATTCTCTTTGTAACTCGTCTTGTACATTTGTTGTTGCTTTTTTTTGTACTAGCAATTTGATAGTCACAAATGCAACTTCTTTATTTTTAATTATTCATACTTGTTTGCTCACAACATTATAGACACTGTTTCAGTATCATATTGACTTTTATGAGTTAAGTATGAATGTAAATACGCGGTGCCTAGCGTTTGTTTTAATTTTTAATTTTCACCCTGACCAGGATTCGAACCATCGATTTTACAAATTAATGAAATTTTTCGGCTTTTGGTTCTTTTTAATTAATTTTCTAAACATTTTTAGAAAGAAAAATTATTTACAAATGTATGCGGACGTTTTCCAAAGAAAACAAGAAAAATTAGACGCTAGCAGAATGAAATGCAGCATTTTCTGGACCGCCACATCCTTCACCAGCATTCTTTGCATCTATCTACCTTATGTTATGTACATCGTAAACATCATCTATTTAACCAACTAATCTTAATGTTAATTTGGTGAGACGAAGTTCACACACAACTTAAAGCTTTTTCTTTGTCATTCTCTTTGTAACTCGTCTTGTACATTTGTTGTTGCTTTTTTTTGTACTAGCAATTTGATAGTCACAAATGCAACTTCTTTATTTTTAATTATTCATACTTGTTTGCTCACAACATTATAGACACTGTTTCAGTATCATATTGACTTTTATGAGTTAAGTATGAATGTAAATACGCGGTGCCTAGCGTTTGTTTTAATTTTTAATTTTCACCCTGACCAGGATTCGAACCATCGATTTTACAAATTAATGAAATTTTTCGGCTTTTGGTTCTTTTTAATTAATTTTCTAAACATTTTTAGAAAGAAAAATTATTTACAAATGTATGCGGACGTTTTCCAAAGAAAACAAGAAAAATTAGACGCTAGCAGAATGAAATGCAGCATTTTCTGGACCGCCACATCCTTCATCAGCATTCTTTGCATCTATCTACCTTATGTTATGTACATCGTAAACATCATCTATTTAACCAACTAATCTTAATGTTAATTTGGTGAGACGAAGTTCACACACAACTTAAAGCTTTTTCTTTGTCATTCTCTTTGTAACTCGTCTTGTACATTTGTTGTTGCTTTTTTTTGTACTAGCAATTTGATAGTCACAAATGCAACTTCTTTATTTTTAATTATTCATACTTGTTTGCTCACAACATTATAGACACTGTTTCAGTATCATATTGACTTTTATGAGTTAAGTATGAATGTAAATACGCGGTGCCTAGCGTTTGTTTTAATTTTTAATTTTCACCCTGACCAGGATTCGAACCATCGATTTTACAAATTAATGAAATTTTTCGGCTTTTGGTTCTTTTTAATTAATTTTCTAAACATTTTTAGAAAGAAAAATTATTTACAAATGTATGCGGACGTTTTCCAAAGAAAACAAGAAAAATTAGACGCTAGCAGAATGAAATGCAGCATTTTCTGGACCGCCACATCCTTCATCAGCATTCTTTGCATCTATCTACCTTATGTTATGTACATCGTAAACATCATCTATTTAACCAACTAATCTTAATGTTAATTTGGTGAGACGAAGTTCACACACAACTTAAAGCTTTTTCTTTGTCATTCTCTTTGTAACTCGTCTTGTACATTTGTTGTTGCTTTTTTTTGTACTAGCAGTTTGATAGTCACAAATGCAACTTCTTTATTTTTAATTATTCATACTTGTTTGCTCACAACATTATAGACACTGTTTCAGTATCATATTGACTTTTATGAGTTAAGTATGAATGTAAATACGCGGTGCCTAGCGTTTGTTTTAATTTTTAATTTTCACCCTGACCAGGATTCGAACCATCGATTTTACAAATTAATGAAATTTTTTGGCTTTTGGTTCTTTTTAATTAATTTTCTAAACATTTTTAGAAAGAAAAATTATTTACAAATGTATGCGGACGTTTTCCAAAGAAAACAAGAAAAATTAGACGCTAGCAGAATGAAATGCAGCATTTTCTGGACCGCCACATCCTTCATCAGCATTCTTTGCATCTATCTACCTTATGTTATGTACATCGTAAACATCATCTATTTAACCAACTAATCTTAATGTTAATTTGGTGAGACGAAGTTCACACACAACTTAAAGCTTTTTCTTTGTCATTCTCTTTGTAACTCGTCTTGTACATTTGTTGTTGCTTTTTTTTGTACTAGCAATTTGATAGTCACAAATGCAACTTCTTTATTTTTAATTATTCATACTTGTTTGCTCACAACATTATAGACACTGTTTCAGTATCATATTGACTTTTATGAGTTAAGTATGAATGTAAATACGCGGTGCCTAGCGTTTGTTTTAATTTTTAATTTTCACCCTGACCAGGATTCGAACCATCGATTTTACAAATTAATGAAATTTTTCGGCTTTTGGTTCTTTTTAATTAATTTTCTAAACATTTTTAGAAAGAAAAATTATTTACAAATGTATGCGGACGTTTTCCAAAGAAAACAAGAAAAATTAGACGCTAGCAGAATGAAATGCAGCATTTTCTGGACCGCCACATCCTTCATCAGCATTCTTTGCATCTATCTACCTTATGTTATGTACATCGTAAACATCATCTATTTAACCAACTAATCTTAATGTTAATTTGGTGAGACGAAGTTCACACACAACTTAAAGCTTTTTCTTTGTCATTCTCTTTGTAACTCGTCTTGTACATTTGTTGTTGCTTTTTTTTGTACTAGCAGTTTGATAGTCACAAATGCAACTTCTTTATTTTTAATTATTCATACTTGTTTGCTCACAACATTATAGACACTGTTTCAGTATCATATTGACTTTTATGAGTTAAGTATGAATGTAAATACGCGGTGCCTAGCGTTTGTTTTAATTTTTAATTTTCACCCTGACCAGGATTCGAACCATCGATTTTACAAATTAATGAAATTTTTTGGCTTTTGGTTCTTTTTAATTAATTTTCTAAACATTTTTAGAAAGAAAAATTATTTACAAATGTATGCGGACGTTTTCCAAAGAAAACAAGAAAAATTAGACGCTAGCAGAATGAAATGCAGCATTTTCTGGACCGCCACATCCTTCATCAGCATTCTTTGCATCTATCTACCTTATGTTATGTACATCGTAAACATCATCTATTTAACCAACTAATCTTAATGTTAATTTGGTGAGACGAAGTTCACACACAACTTAAAGCTTTTTCTTTGTCATTCTCTTTGTAACTCGTCTTGTACATTTGTTGTTGCTTTTTTTTGTACTAGCAATTTGATAGTCACAAATGCAACTTCTTTATTTTTAATTATTCATACTTGTTTGCTCACAACATTATAGACACTGTTTCAGTATCATATTGACTTTTATGAGTTAAGTATGAATGTAAATACGCGGTGCCTAGCGTTTGTTTTAATTTTTAATTTTCACCCTGACCAGGATTCGAACCATCGATTTTACAAATTAATGAAATTTTTCGGCTTTTGGTTCTTTTTAATTAATTTTCTAAACATTTTTAGAAAGAAAAATTATTTACAAATGTATGCGGACGTTTTCCAAAGAAAACAAGAAAAATTAGACGCTAGCAGAATGAAATGCAGCATTTTCTGGACCGCCACATCCTTCATCAGCATTCTTTGCATCTATCTACCTTATGTTATGTACATCGTAAACATCATCTATTTAACCAACTAATCTTAATGTTAATTTGGTGAGACGAAGTTCACACACAACTTAAAGCTTTTTCTTTGTCATTCTCTTTGTAACTCGTCTTGTACATTTGTTGTTGCTTTTTTTTGTACTAGCAGTTTGATAGTCACAAATGCAACTTCTTTATTTTTAATTATTCATACTTGTTTGCTCACAACATTATAGACACTGTTTCAGTATCATATTGACTTTTATGAGTTAAGTATGAATGTAAATACGCGGTGCCTAGCGTTTGTTTTAATTTTTAATTTTCACCCTGACCAGGATTCGAACCATCGATTTTACAAATTAATGAAATTTTTTGGCTTTTGGTTCTTTTTAATTAATTTTCTAAACATTTTTAGAAAGAAAAATTATTTACAAATGTATGCGGACGTTTTCCAAAGAAAACAAGAAAAATTAGACGCTAGCAGAATGAAATGCAGCATTTTCTGGACCGCCACATCCTTCATCAGCATTCTTTGCATCTATCTACCTTATGTTATGTACATCGTAAACATCATCTATTTAACCAACTAATCTTAATGTTAATTTGGTGAGACGAAGTTCACACACAACTTAAAGCTTTTTCTTTGTCATTCTCTTTGTAACTCGTCTTGTACATTTGTTGTTGCTTTTTTTTGTACTAGCAATTTGATAGTCACAAATGCAACTTCTTTATTTTTAATTATTCATACTTGTTTGCTCACAACATTATAGACACTGTTTCAGTATCATATTGACTTTTATGAGTTAAGTATGAATGTAAATACGCGGTGCCTAGCGTTTGTTTTAATTTTTAATTTTCACCCTGACCAGGATTCGAACCATCGATTTTACAAATTAATGAAATTTTTCGGCTTTTGGTTCTTTTTAATTAATTTTCTAAACATTTTTAGAAAGAAAAATTATTTACAAATGTATGCGGACGTTTTCCAAAGAAAACAAGAAAAATTAGACGCTAGCAGAATGAAATGCAGCATTTTCTGGACCGCCACATCCTTCACCAGCATTCTTTGCATCTATCTACCTTATGTTATGTACATCGTAAACATCATCTATTTAACCAACTAATCTTAATGTTAATTTGGTGAGACGAAGTTCACACACAACTTAAAGCTTTTTCTTTGTCATTCTCTTTGTAACTCGTCTTGTACATTTGTTGTTGCTTTTTTTTGTACTAGCAGTTTGATAGTCACAAATGCAACTTCTTTATTTTTAATTATTCATACTTGTTTGCTCACAACATTATAGACACTGTTTCAGTATCATATTGACTTTTATGAGTTAAGTATGAATGTAAATACGCGGTGCCTAGCGTTTGTTTTAATTTTTAATTTTCACCCTGACCAGGATTCGAACCATCGATTTTACAAATTAATGAAATTTTTTGGCTTTTGGTTCTTTTTAATTAATTTTCTAAACATTTTTAGAAAGAAAAATTATTTACAAATGTATGCGGACGTTTTCCAAAGAAAACAAGAAAAATTAGACGCTAGCAGAATGAAATGCAGCATTTTCTGGACCGCCACATCCTTCATCAGCATTCTTTGCATCTATCTACCTTATGTTATGTACATCGTAAACATCATCTATTTAACCAACTAATCTTAATGTTAATTTGGTGAGACGAAGTTCACACACAACTTAAAGCTTTTTCTTTGTCATTCTCTTTGTAACTCGTCTTGTACATTTGTTGTTGCTTTTTTTTGTACTAGCAATTTGATAGTCACAAATGCAACTTCTTTATTTTTAATTATTCATACTTGTTTGCTCACAACATTATAGACACTGTTTCAGTATCATATTGACTTTTATGAGTTAAGTATGAATGTAAATACGCGGTGCCTAGCGTTTGTTTTAATTTTTAATTTTCACCCTGACCAGGATTCGAACCATCGATTTTACAAATTAATGAAATTTTTCGGCTTTTGGTTCTTTTTAATTAATTTTCTAAACATTTTTAGAAAGAAAAATTATTTACAAATGTATGCGGACGTTTTCCAAAGAAAACAAGAAAAATTAGACGCTAGCAGAATGAAATGCAGCATTTTCTGGACCGCCACATCCTTCACCAGCATTCTTTGCATCTATCTACCTTATGTTATGTACATCGTAAACATCATCTATTTAACCAACTAATCTTAATGTTAATTTGGTGAGACGAAGTTCACACACAACTTAAAGCTTTTTCTTTGTCATTCTCTTTGTAACTCGTCTTGTACATTTGTTGTTGCTTTTTTTGTACTAGCAATTTGATAGTCACAAATGCAACTTCTTTATTTTTAATTATTCATACTTGTTTGCTCACAACATTATAGACACTGTTTCAGTATCATATTGACTTTTATGAGTTAAGTATGAATGTAAATACGCGGTGCCTAGCGTTTGTTTTAATTTTTAATTTTCACCCTGACCAGGATTCGAACCATCGATTTTACAAATTAATGAAATTTTTCGGCTTTTGGTTCTTTTTAATTAATTTTCTAAACATTTTTAGAAAGAAAAATTATTTACAAATGTATGCGGACGTTTTCCAAAGAAAACAAGAAAAATTAGACGCTAGCAGAATGAAATGCAGCATTTTCTGGACCGCCACATCCTTCATCAGCATTCTTTGCATCTATCTACCTTATGTTATGTACATCGTAAACATCATCTATTTAACCAACTAATCTTAATGTTAATTTGGTGAGACGAAGTTCACACACAACTTAAAGCTTTTTCTTTGTCATTCTCTTTGTAACTCGTCTTGTACATTTGTTGTTGCTTTTTTTTGTACTAGCAATTTGATAGTCACAAATGCAACTTCTTTATTTTTAATTATTCAAAAACAAACGCTAGGCACCGCGTATTTACACCGGACTGAAAACCTGTTTGGTTTTGCGATAGGAGTTTGTGCTTTTTGATAAACCACATGAGACGCCGGGACGACGTACATTACATAAGGTAGATAGATGCAAAGAATGCTGATGAAGAATGTGGCGGTCCAGAAAATGCTGCATTTCATTCTGCTAGCGTCTAATTTTTCTTGTTTTCTTTGGAAAACGTCCGCATACATTTGTAAATAATTTTTCTTTCTAAAAATGTTTAGAAAATTAATTAAAAAGAACCAAAAGCCGAAAAATTTCATTAATTTGTAAAATCGATGGTTCGAATCCTGGTCAGGGTGAAAATTAAAAATTAAAACAAACGCTAGGCACCGCGTATTTACATTCATACTTAACTCATAAAAGTCAATATGATACTGAAACAGTGTCTATAATGTTGTGAGCAAACAAGTATGAATAATTAAAAATAAAGAAGTTGCATTTGTGACTATCAAATTGCTAGTACAAAAAAAAGCAACAACAAATGTACAAGACGAGTTACAAAGAGAATGACAAAGAAAAAGCTTTAAGTTGTGTGTGAACTTCGTCTCACCAAATTAACATTAAGATTAGTTGGTTAAATAGATGATGTTTACGATGTACATAACATAAGGTAGATAGATGCAAAGAATGCTGATGAAGGATGTGGCGGTCCAGAAAATGCTGCATTTCATTCTGCTAGCGTCTAATTTTTCTTGTTTTCTTTGGAAAACGTCCGCATACATTTGTAAATAATTTTTCTTTCTAAAAATGTTTAGAAAATTAATTAAAAAGAACCAAAAGCCGAAAAATTTCATTAATTTGTAAAATCGATGGTTCGAATCCTGGTCAGGGTGAAAATTAAAAATTAAAACAAACGCTAGGCACCGCGTATTTACATTCATACTTTATGCTCTAAACACATTCGAGACAGCAGCTACCGACTGCAAAATGTCAGAATTAGAATGCATGTGTTTATATGAGAATGATTAATTTGTTGACAGCAAGGCAACAAGGCGACAGGTTGTTGTCTGGGCTGAATTCGCCGCTGCAGTCAAATTAAACTAATTTCTATTTTTATTGGCGACAATAAACAGTTTAGTGATGTCATTACTATAAGACATGTAAAATAATAAGTGCTTAAAATCTCTTATTATGAAAAACGAAAAGAACAATAAAAATATAAAATAAAAATTATTTATTTAAAGATTTAAGTGTAAATCTATAATAAAACTGTAACAGGATAATTTCAGTACATGAAATATTTAAGGAAAATAGTGTTGCTGGTAAAGACAATAATTAATTTGGAATACAAAATACCTATTTATTGAATTCTTATCTGTCTCACGTAAGTGCTGCTGGATAGATATGAGAAAAATTTTGTGAGGAGATCCTTTAGAACCTTGGTTCAAACACGGATTTTTTTTTCGTAGAAAAATAGAGAAACCAATGCAAAATCAACTAATTTTACCGGTATAATTGTACTTAAACAGTTGTCAGCACATTTTAGTTTTGTATATAAAAAAAATTTAACACTTTTTACATACTTTTCAATAATTGCTTAAAACATATTTTTTGAATTTTAAATTTAAAAAAAAAACTAGAAATGCCACACCGACGAATTAAAAATACTACAATTGTCATGGCGAAGAATAATTGTAAAAATTTCTGAGGAATGTATTAAGATGTACATAAAACTAAAATTCATTTTTTGTGTGGACAACATTTAGTTAAAAATTTACTTCTGTTCTTAGTACTTGCTGGTTGAAGTACTTATATTAATTTCAATTGTCGTATGGGATATCTGTAAATACGTAACACGATTGGTTTTAATAGATATCAAAAACAGTTGTTTTTAGTATTTTTATTTTTAGTGGACAAGAAACTACGTGACACACACTACTGTAGTTATTATTGCTTCTGAGAAATACCTCTATATATTTTCAATCTTAAAGACAATCCAAACGAATTATTCTACTCTTTAAATAGCCTCTTACAAAATAGTTAAAAAATTCTTTTAATTATAATCGAAGCTGCTTCTTTAAAAATCGCTTAAATAACATCACTGAAATACAGTTAATTCGTATTTTTATTATGTAGCTGCTGCCTTCAAAATAATTATTTAGCTGCGTACAAGGCGACAAATGTTGCTAGCGTCATTTGCTGTCGTGTGTTCGTGTATCTTGCTGTGGCGAATGTGTTTAGAGCATAACTCATAAAAGTCAATATGATACTGAAACAGTGTCTATAATGTTGTGAGCAAACAAGTATGAATAATTAAAAATAAAGAAGTTGCATTTGTGACTATCAAATTGCTAGTACAAAAAAAAGCAACAACAAATGTACAAGACGAGTTACAAAGAGAATGACAAAGAAAAAGCTTTAAGTTGTGTGTGAACTTCGTCTCACCAAATTAACATTAAGATTAGTTGGTTAAATAGATGATGTTTACGATGTACATAACATAAGGTAGATAGATGCAAAGAATGCTGATGAAGGATGTGGCGGTCCAGAAAATGCTGCATTTCATTCTGCTAGCGTCTAATTTTTCTTGTTTTCTTTGGAAAACGTCCGCATACATTTGTAAATAATTTTTCTTTCTAAAAATGTTTAGAAAATTAATTAAAAAGAACCAAAAGCCGAAAAATTTCATTAATTTGTAAAATCGATGGTTCGAATCCTGGTCAGGGTGAAAATTAAAAATTAAAACAAACGCTAGGCACCGCGTATTTACATTCATACTTAACTCATAAAAGTCAATATAAAACTGAAACAGTGTCTATAATGTTGTGAGCAAACAAGTATGAATAATTAAAAATAAAGAAGTTGCATTTGTGACTATCAAATTGCTAGTACAAAAAAAGCAACAACAAATGTACAAGACGAGTTACAAAGAGAATGACAAAGAAAAAGCTTTAAGTTGTGTGTGAACTTCGTCTCACCAAATTAACATTAAGATTAGTTGGTTAAATAGATGATGTTTACGATGTACATAACATAAGGTAGATAGATGCAAAGAATGCTGATGAAGGATGTGGCGGTCCAGAAAATGCTGCATTTCATTCTGCTAGCGTCTAATTTTTCTTGTTTTCTTTGGAAAACGTCCGCATACATTTGTAAATAATTTTTCTTTCTAAAAATGTTTAGAAAATTAATTAAAAAGAACCAAAAGCCGAAAAATTTCATTAATTTGTAAAATCGATGGTTCGAATCCTGGTCAGGGTGAAAATTAAAAATTAAAACAAACGCTAGGCACCGCGTATTTACATTCATACTTAACTCATAAAAGTCAATATGATACTGAAACAGTGTCTATAATGTTGTGAGCAAACAAGTATGAATAATTAAAAATAAAGAAGTTGCATTTGTGACTATCAAACTGCTAGTACAAAAAAAAGCAACAACAAATGTACAAGACGAGTTACAAAGAGAATGACAAAGAAAAAGCTTTAAGTTGTGTGTGAACTTCGTCTCACCAAATTAACATTAAGATTAGTTGGTTAAATAGATGATGTTTACGATGTACATAACATAAGGTAGATAGATGCAAAGAATGCTGATGAAGGATGTGGCGGTCCAGAAAATGCTGCATTTCATTCTGCTAGCGTCTAATTTTTCTTGTTTTCTTTGGAAAACGTCCGCATACATTTGTAAATAATTTTTCTTTCTAAAAATGTTTAGAAAATTAATTAAAAAGAACCAAAAGCCGAAAAATTTCATTAATTTGTAAAATCGATGGTTCGAATCCTGGTCAGGGTGAAAATTAAAAATTAAAACAAACGCTAGGCACCGCGTATTTACATTCATACTTAACTCATAAAAGTCAATATGATACTGAAACAGTGTCTATAATGTTGTGAGCAAACAAGTATGAATAATTAAAAATAAAGAAGTTGCATTTGTGACTATCAAATTGCTAGTACAAAAAAAAGCAACAACAAATGTACAAGACGAGTTACAAAGAGAATGACAAAGAAAAAGCTTTAAGTTGTGTGTGAACTTCGTCTCACCAAATTAACATTAAGATTAGTTGGTTAAATAGATGATGTTTACGATGTACATAACATAAGGTAGATAGATGCAAAGAATGCTGGTGAAGGATGTGGCGGTCCAGAAAATGCTGCATTTCATTCTGCTAGCGTCTAATTTTTCTTGTTTTCTTTGGAAAACGTCCGCATACATTTGTAAATAATTTTTCTTTCTAAAAATGTTTAGAAAATTAATTAAAAAGAACCAAAAGCCGAAAAATTTCATTAATTTGTAAAATCGATGGTTCGAATCCTGGTCAGGGTGAAAATTAAAAATTAAAACAAACGCTAGGCACCGCGTATTTACATTCATACTTAACTCATAAAAGTCAATATGATACTGAAACAGTGTCTATAATGTTGTGAGCAAACAAGTATGAATAATTAAAAATAAAGAAGTTGCATTTGTGACTATCAAATTGCTAGTACAAAAAAAAGCAACAACAAATGTACAAGACGAGTTACAAAGAGAATGACAAAGAAAAAGCTTTAAGTTGTGTGTGAACTTCGTCTCACCAAATTAACATTAAGATTAGTTGGTTAAATAGATGATGTTTACGATGTACATAACATAAGGTAGATAGATGCAAAGAATGCTGATGAAGGATGTGGCGGTCCAGAAAATGCTGCATTTGATTCTGCTAGCGTCTAATTTTTCTTGTTTTCTTTGGAAAACGTCCGCATACATTTGTAAATAATTTTTCTTTCTAAAAAGTTTAGAAAATTAATTAAAAAGAACCAAAAGCCGAAAAATTTCATTAATTTGTAAAATCGATGGTTCGAATCCTGGTCAGGGTGAAAATTAAAAATTAAAACAAACGCTAGGCACCGCGTATTTACATTCATACTTAACTCATAAAAGTCAATATGATACTGAAACAGTGTCTATAATGTTGTGAGCAAACAAGTATGAATAATTAAAAATAAAGAAGTTGCATTTGTGACTATCAAATTGCTAGTACAAAAAAAAGCAACAACAAATGTACAAGACGAGTTACAAAGAGAATGACAAAGAAAAAGCTTTAAGTTGTGTGTGAACTTCGTCTCACCAAATTAACATTAAGATTAGTTGGTTAAATAGATGATGTTTACGATGTACATAACATAAGGTAGATAGATGCAAAGAATGCTGATGAAGGATGTGGCGGTCCAGAAAATGCTGCATTTCATTCTGCTAGCGTCTAATTTTTCTTGTTTTCTTTGGAAAACGTCCGCATACATTTGTAAATAATTTTTCTTTCTAAAAATGTTTAGAAAATTAATTAAAAAGAACCAAAAGCCGAAAAATTTCATTAATTTGTAAAATCGATGGTTCGAATCCTGGTCAGGGTGAAAATTAAAAATTAAAACAAACGCTAGGCACCGCGTATTTACATTCATACTTAACTCATAAAAGTCAATATGATACTGAAACAGTGTCTATAATGTTGTGAGCAAACAAGTATGAATAATTAAAAATAAAGAAGTTGCATTTGTGACTATCAAATTGCTAGTACAAAAAAAAGCAACAACAAATGTACAAGACGAGTTACAAAGAGAATGACAAAGAAAAAGCTTTAAGTTGTGTGTGAACTTCGTCTCACCAAATTAACATTAAGATTAGTTGGTTAAATAGATGATGTTTACGATGTACATAACATAAGGTAGATAGATGCAAAGAATGCTGATGAAGGATGTGGCGGTCCAGAAAATGCTGCATTTCATTCTGCTAGCGTCTAATTTTTCTTGTTTTCTTTGGAAAACGTCCGCATACATTTGTAAATAATTTTTCTTTCTAAAAATGTTTAGAAAATTAATTAAAAAGAACCAAAAGCCGAAAAATTTCATTAATTTGTAAAATCGATGGTTCGAATCCTGGTCAGGGTGAAAATTAAAAATTAAAACAAACGCTAGGCACCGCGTATTTACATTCATACTTAACTCATAAAAGTCAATATGATACTGAAACAGTGTCTATAATGTTGTGAGCAAACAAGTATGAATAATTAAAAATAAAGAAGTTGCATTTGTGACTATCAAATTGCTAGTACAAAAAAAAGCAACAACAAATGTACAAGACGAGTTACAAAGAGAATGACAAAGAAAAAGCTTTAAGTTGTGTGTGAACTTCGTCTCACCAAATTAACATTAAGATTAGTTGGTTAAATAGATGATGTTTACGATGTACATAACATAAGGTAGATAGATGCAAAGAATGCTGGTGAAGGATGTGGCGGTCCAGAAAATGCTGCATTTCATTCTGCTAGCGTCTAATTTTTCTTGTTTTCTTTGGAAAACGTCCGCATACATTTGTAAATAATTTTTCTTTCTAAAAATGTTTAGAAAATTAATTAAAAAGAACCAAAAGCCGAAAAATTTCATTAATTTGTAAAATCGATGGTTCGAATCCTGGTCAGGGTGAAAATTAAAAATTAAAACAAACGCTAGGCACCGCGTATTTACATTCATACTTAACTCATAAAAGTCAATATGATACTGAAACAGTGTCTATAATGTTGTGAGCAAACAAGTATGAATAATTAAAAATAAAGAAGTTGCATTTGTGACTATCAAATTGCTAGTACAAAAAAAAGCAACAACAAATGTACAAGACGAGTTACAAAGAGAATGACAAAGAAAAAGCTTTAAGTTGTGTGTGAACTTCGTCTCACCAAATTAACATTAAGATTAGTTGGTTAAATAGATGATGTTTACGATGTACATAACATAAGGTAGATAGATGCAAAGAATGCTGATGAAGGATGTGGCGGTCCAGAAAATGCTGCATTTCATTCTGCTAGCGTCTAATTTTTCTTGTTTTCTTTGGAAAACGTCCGCATACATTTGTAAATAATTTTTCTTTCTAAAAATGTTTAGAAAATTAATTAAAAAGAACCAAAAGCCGAAAAATTTCATTAATTTGTAAAATCGATGGTTCGAATCCTGGTCAGGGTGAAAATTAAAAATTAAAACAAACGCTAGGCACCGCGTATTTACATTCATACTTAACTCATAAAAGTCAATATGATACTGAAACAGTGTCTATAATGTTGTGAGCAAACAAGTATGAATAATTAAAAATAAAGAAGTTGCATTTGTGACTATCAAATTGCTAGTACAAAAAAAAGCAACAACAAATGTACAAGACGAGTTACAAAGAGAATGACAAAGAAAAAGCTTTAAGTTGTGTGTGAACTTCGTCTCACCAAATTAACATTAAGATTAGTTGGTTAAATAGATGATGTTTACGATGTACATAACATAAGGTAGATAGATGCAAAGAATGCTGATGAAGGATGTGGCGGTCCAGAAAATGCTGCATTTCATTCTGCTAGCGTCTAATTTTTCCTGTTTTCTTTGGAAAACGTCCGCATACATTTGTAAATAATTTTTCTTTCTAAAAATGTTTAGAAAATTAATTAAAAAGAACCAAAAGCCGAAAAATTTCATTAATTTGTAAAATCGATGGTTCGAATCCTGGTCAGGGTGAAAATTAAAAATTAAAACAAACGCTAGGCACCGCGTATTTACATTCATACTTAACTCATAAAAGTCAATATGATACTGAAACAGTGTCTATAATGTTGTGAGCAAACAAGTATGAATAATTAAAAATAAAGAAGTTGCATTTGTGACTATCAAATTGCTAGTACAAAAAAAGCAACAACAAATGTACAAGACGAGTTACAAAGAGAATGACAAAGAAAAAGCTTTAAGTTGTGTGTGAACTTCGTCTCACCAAATTAACATTAAGATTAGTTGGTTAAATAGATGATGTTTACGATGTACATAACATAAGGTAGATAGATGCAAAGAATGCTGATGAAGGATGTGGCGGTCCAGAAAATGCTGCATTTCATTCTGCTAGCGTCTAATTTTTCTTGTTTTCTTTGGAAAACGTCCGCATACATTTGTAAATAATTTTTCTTTCTAAAAATGTTTAGAAAATTAATTAAAAAGAACCAAAAGCCGAAAAATTTCATTAATTTGTAAAATCGATGGTTCGAATCCTGGTCAGGGTGAAAATTAAAAATTAAAACAAACGCTAGGCACCGCGTATTTACATTCATACTTAACTCATAAAAGTCAATATGATACTGAAACAGTGTCTATAATGTTGTGAGCAAACAAGTATGAATAATTAAAAATAAAGAAGTTGCATTTGTGACTATCAAACTGCTAGTACAAAAAAAAGCAACAACAAATGTACAAGACGAGTTACAAAGAGAATGACAAAGAAAAAGCTTTAAGTTGTGTGTGAACTTCGTCTCACCAAATTAACATTAAGATTAGTTGGTTAAATAGATGATGTTTACGATGTACATAACATAAGGTAGATAGATGCAAAGAATGCTGATGAAGGATGTGGCGGTCCAGAAAATGCTGCATTTCATTCTGCTAGCGTCTAATTTTTCTTGTTTTCTTTGGAAAACGTCCGCATACATTTGTAAATAATTTTTCTTTCTAAAAATGTTTAGAAAATTAATTAAAAAGAACCAAAAGCCGAAAAATTTCATTAATTTGTAAAATCGATGGTTCGAATCCTGGTCAGGGTGAAAATTAAAAATTAAAACAAACGCTAGGCACCGCGTATTTACATTCATACTTAACTCATAAAAGTCAATATGATACTGAAACAGTGTCTATAATGTTGTGAGCAAACAAGTATGAATAATTAAAAATAAAGAAGTTGCATTTGTGACTATCAAATTGCTAGTACAAAAAAAAGCAACAACAAATGTACAAGACGAGTTACAAAGAGAATGACAAAGAAAAAGCTTTAAGTTGTGTGTGAACTTCGTCTCACCAAATTAACATTAAGATTAGTTGGTTAAATAGATGATGTTTACGATGTACATAACATAAGGTAGATAGATGCAAAGAATGCTGATGAAGGATGTGGCGGTCCAGAAAATGCTGCATTTCATTCTGCTAGCGTCTAATTTTTCTTGTTTTCTTTGGAAAACGTCCGCATACATTTGTAAATAATTTTTCTTTCTAAAAATGTTTAGAAAATTAATTAAAAAGAACCAAAAGCCGAAAAATTTCATTAATTTGTAAAATCGATGGTTCGAATCCTGGTCAGGGTGAAAATTAAAAATTAAAACAAACGCTAGGCACCGCGTATTTACATTCATACTTAACTCATAAAAGTCAATATGATACTGAAACAGTGTCTATAATGTTGTGAGCAAACAAGTATGAATAATTAAAAATAAAGAAGTTGCATTTGTGACTATCAAATTGCTAGTACAAAAAAAAGCAACAACAAATGTACAAGACGAGTTACAAAGAGAATGACAAAGAAAAAGCTTTAAGTTGTGTGTGAACTTCGTCTCACCAAATTAACATTAAGATTAGTTGGTTAAATAGATGATGTTTACGATGTACATAACATAAGGTAGATAGATGCAAAGAATGCTGATGAAGGATGTGGCGGTCCAGAAAATGCTGCATTTCATTCTGCTAGCGTCTAATTTTTCTTGTTTTCTTTGGAAAACGTCCGCATACATTTGTAAATAATTTTTCTTTCTAAAAATGTTTAGAAAATTAATTAAAAAGAACCAAAAGCCGAAAAATTTCATTAATTTGTAAAATCGATGGTTCGAATCCTGGTCAGGGTGAAAATTAAAAATTAAAACAAACGCTAGGCACCGCGTATTTACATTCATACTTAACTCATAAAAGTCAATATGATACTGAAACAGTGTCTATAATGTTGTGAGCAAACAAGTATGAATAATTAAAAATAAAGAAGTTGCATTTGTGACTATCAAATTGCTAGTACAAAAAAAGCAACAACAAATGTACAAGACGAGTTACAAAGAGAATGACAAAGAAAAAGCTTTAAGTTGTGTGTGAACTTCGTCTCACCAAATTAACATTAAGATTAGTTGGTTAAATAGATGATGTTTACGATGTACATAACATAAGGTAGATAGATGCAAAGAATGCTGATGAAGGATGTGGCGGTCCAGAAAATGCTGCATTTCATTCTGCTAGCGTCTAATTTTTCTTGTTTTCTTTGGAAAACGTCCGCATACATTTGTAAATAATTTTTCTTTCTAAAAATGTTTAGAAAATTAATTAAAAAGAACCAAAAGCCGAAAAATTTCATTAATTTGTAAAATCGATGGTTCGAATCCTGGTCAGGGTGAAAATTAAAAATTAAAACAAACGCTAGGCACCGCGTATTTACATTCATACTTAACTCATAAAAGTCAATATGATACTGAAACAGTGTCTATAATGTTGTGAGCAAACAAGTATGAATAATTAAAAATAAAGAAGTTGCATTTGTGACTATCAAATTGCTAGTACAAAAAAAGCAACAACAAATGTACAAGACGAGTTACAAAGAGAATGACAAAGAAAAAGCTTTAAGTTGTGTGTGAACTTCGTCTCACCAAATTAACATTAAGATTAGTTGGTTAAATAGATGATGTTTACGATGTACATAACATAAGGTAGATAGATGCAAAGAATGCTGATGAAGGATGTGGCGGTCCAGAAAATGCTGCATTTCATTCTGCTAGCGTCTAATTTTTCTTGTTTTCTTTGGAAAACGTCCGCATACATTTGTAAATAATTTTTCTTTCTAAAAATGTTTAGAAAATTAATTAAAAAGAACCAAAAGCCGAAAAATTTCATTAATTTGTAAAATCGATGGTTCGAATCCTGGTCAGGGTGAAAATTAAAAATTAAAACAAACGCTAGGCACCGCGTATTTACATTCATACTTAACTCATAAAAGTCAATATGATACTGAAACAGTGTCTATAATGTTGTGAGCAAACAAGTATGAATAATTAAAAATAAAGAAGTTGCATTTGTGACTATCAAACTGCTAGTACAAAAAAAAGCAACAACAAATGTACAAGACGAGTTACAAAGAGAATGACAAAGAAAAAGCTTTAAGTTGTGTGTGAACTTCGTCTCACCAAATTAACATTAAGATTAGTTGGTTAAATAGATGATGTTTACGATGTACATAACATAAGGTAGATAGATGCAAAGAATGCTGATGAAGGATGTGGCGGTCCAGAAAATGCTGCATTTCATTCTGCTAGCGTCTAATTTTTCTTGTTTTCTTTGGAAAACGTCCGCATACATTTGTAAATAATTTTTCTTTCTAAAAATGTTTAGAAAATTAATTAAAAAGAACCAAAAGCCGAAAAATTTCATTAATTTGTAAAATCGATGGTTCGAATCCTGGTCAGGGTGAAAATTAAAAATTAAAACAAACGCTAGGCACCGCGTATTTACATTCATACTTAACTCATAAAAGTCAATATGATACTGAAACAGTGTCTATAATGTTGTGAGCAAACAAGTATGAATAATTAAAAATAAAGAAGTTGCATTTGTGACTATCAAATTGCTAGTACAAAAAAAAGCAACAACAAATGTACAAGACGAGTTACAAAGAGAATGACAAAGAAAAAGCTTTAAGTTGTGTGTGAACTTCGTCTCACCAAATTAACATTAAGATTAGTTGGTTAAATAGATGATGTTTACGATGTACATAACATAAGGTAGATAGATGCAAAGAATGCTGATGAAGGATGTGGCGGTCCAGAAAATGCTGCATTTCATTCTGCTAGCGTCTAATTTTTCTTGTTTTCTTTGGAAAACGTCCGCATACATTTGTAAATAATTTTTCTTTCTAAAAATGTTTAGAAAATTAATTAAAAAGAACCAAAAGCCGAAAAATTTCATTAATTTGTAAAATCGATGGTTCGAATCCTGGTCAGGGTGAAAATTAAAAATTAAAACAAACGCTAGGCACCGCGTATTTACATTCATACTTAACTCATAAAAGTCAATATGATACTGAAACAGTGTCTATAATGTTGTGAGCAAACAAGTATGAATAATTAAAAATAAAGAAGTTGCATTTGTGACTATCAAATTGCTAGTACAAAAAAAAGCAACAACAAATGTACAAGACGAGTTACAAAGAGAATGACAAAGAAAAAGCTTTAAGTTGTGTGTGAACTTCGTCTCACCAAATTAACATTAAGATTAGTTGGTTAAATAGATGATGTTTACGATGTACATAACATAAGGTAGATAGATGCAAAGAATGCTGGTGAAGGATGTGGCGGTCCAGAAAATGCTGCATTTCATTCTGCTAGCGTCTAATTTTTCTTGTTTTCTTTGGAAAACGTCCGCATACATTTGTAAATAATTTTTCTTTCTAAAAATGTTTAGAAAATTAATTAAAAAGAACCAAAAGCCGAAAAATTTCATTAATTTGTAAAATCGATGGTTCGAATCCTGGTCAGGGTGAAAATTAAAAATTAAAACAAACGCTAGGCACCGCGTATTTACATTCATACTTAACTCATAAAAGTCAATATGATACTGAAACAGTGTCTATAATGTTGTGAGCAAACAAGTATGAATAATTAAAAATAAAGAAGTTGCATTTGTGACTATCAAATTGCTAGTACAAAAAAAAGCAACAACAAATGTACAAGACGAGTTACAAAGAGAATGACAAAGAAAAAGCTTTAAGTTGTGTGTGAACTTCGTCTCACCAAATTAACATTAAGATTAGTTGGTTAAATAGATGATGTTTACGATGTACATAACATAAGGTAGATAGATGCAAAGAATGCTGATGAAGGATGTGGCGGTCCAGAAAATGCTGCATTTCATTCTGCTAGCGTCTAATTTTTCTTGTTTTCTTTGGAAAACGTCCGCATACATTTGTAAATAATTTTTCTTTCTAAAAATGTTTAGAAAATTAATTAAAAAGAACCAAAAGCCGAAAAATTTCATTAATTTGTAAAATCGATGGTTCGAATCCTGGTCAGGGTGAAAATTAAAAATTAAAACAAACGCTAGGCACCGCGTATTTACATTCATACTTAACTCATAAAAGTCAATATGATACTGAAACAGTGTCTATAATGTTGTGAGCAAACAAGTATGAATAATTAAAAATAAAGAAGTTGCATTTGTGACTATCAAATTGCTAGTACAAAAAAAAGCAACAACAAATGTACAAGACGAGTTACAAAGAGAATGACAAAGAAAAAGCTTTAAGTTGTGTGTGAACTTCGTCTCACCAAATTAACATTAAGATTAGTTGGTTAAATAGATGATGTTTACGATGTACATAACATAAGGTAGATAGATGCAAAGAATGCTGATGAAGGATGTGGCGGTCCAGAAAATGCGGCATTTCATTCTGCTAGCGTCTAATTTTTCTTGTTTTCTTTGGAAAACGTCCGCATACATTTGTAAATAATTTTTCTTTCTAAAAATGTTTAGAAAATTAATTAAAAAGAACCAAAAGCCGAAAAATTTCATTAATTTGTAAAATCGATGGTTCGAATCCTGGTCAGGGTGAAAATTAAAAATTAAAACAAACGCTAGGCACCGCGTATTTACATTCATACTTAACTCATAAAAGTCAATATGATACTGAAACAGTGTCTATAATGTTGTGAGCAAACAAGTATGAATAATTAAAAATAAAGAAGTTGCATTTGTGACTATCAAATTGCTAGTACAAAAAAAAAAGCAACAACAAATGTACAAGACGAGTTACAAAGAGAATGACAAAGAAAAAGCTTTAAGTTGTGTGTGAACTTCGTCTCACCAAATTAACATTAAGATTAGTTGGTTAAATAGATGATGTTTACGATGTACATAACATAAGGTAGATAGATGCAAAGAATGCTGATGAAGGATGTGGCGGTCCAGAAAATTCTGCATTTCATTCTGCTAGCGTCTAATTTTTCTTGTTTTCTTTGGAAAACGTCCGCATACATTTGTAAATAATTTTTCTTTCTAAAAATGTTTAGAAAATTAATTAAAAAGAACCAAAAGCCGAAAAATTTCATTAATTTGTAAAATCGATGGTTCGAATCCTGGTCAGGGTGAAAATTAAAAATTAAAACAAACGCTAGGCACCGCGTATTTACATTCATACTTAACTCATAAAAGTCAATATGATACTGAAACAGTGTCTATAATGTTGTGAGCAAACAAGTATGAATAATTAAAAATAAAGAAGTTGCATTTGTGACTATCAAATTGCTAGTACAAAAAAAAGCAACAACAAATGTACAAGACGAGTTACAAAGAGAATGACAAAGAAAAAGCTTTAAGTTGTGTGTGAACTTCGTCTCACCAAATTAACATTAAGATTAGTTGGTTAAATAGATGATGTTTACGATGTACATAACATAAGGTAGATAGATGCAAAGAATGCTGATGAAGGATGTGGCGGTCCAGAAAATGCTGCATTTCATTCTGCTAGCGTCTAATTTTTCTTGTTTTCTTTGGAAAACGTCCGCATACATTTGTAAATAATTTTTCTTTCTAAAAATGTTTAGAAAATTAATTAAAAAGAAGCAAAAGCCGAAAAATTTCATTAATTTGTAAAATCGATGGTTCGAATCCTGGTCAGGGTGAAAATTAAAAATTAAAACAAACGCTAGGCACCGCGTATTTACATTCATACTTAACTCATAAAAGTCAATATGATACTGAAACAGTGTCTATAATGTTGTGAGCAAACAAGTATGAATAATTAAAAATAAAGAAGTTGCATTTGTGACTATCAAATTGGTAGTACAAAAAAAAAGCAACAACAAATGTACAAGACGAGTTACAAAGAGAATGACAAAGAAAAAGCTTTAAGTTGTGTGTGAACTTCGTCTCACCAAATTAACATTAAGATTAGTTGGTTAAATAGATGATGTTTACGATGTACATAACATAAGGTAGATAGATGCAAAGAATGCTGATGAAGGATGTGGCGGTCCAGAAAATGCTGCATTTCATTCTGCTAGCGTCTAATTTTTCTTGTTTTCTTTGGAAAACGTCCGCATACATTTGTAAATAATTTTTCTTTCTAAAAATGTTTAGAAAATTAATTAAAAAGAACCAAAAGCCGAAAAATTTCATTAATTTGTAAAATCGATGGTTCGAATCCTGGTCAGGGTGAAAATTAAACAAAAAAAAAAAAAAAAAAAAAAAAAAAAAAAAAAAATTTTGAACTTTCACTCATACTACATATGGGCTTATATCCCGAAAACTAAGAGTTGTTCCTGGATGGGACCAATTGTGGATGAAAGCCACATATATTGCCTATAATTTGGCATATATGTGTTATTCGTTGAGCATATTTTCTTGAACCAAGTTTAAAAAAAAAAGAAATTTTGAACTTTCACTCATACTACATATGGCCTTATATCCCGAAAACTAAGAGTTGTTCCTGGATGGGACCAATTGTGGATGAAAGCCACATATATTGCCTATAATTTGGCATATATGTGTTATTCGTTGAGCATATTTTCTTGAACCAAGTATTAAAAAAAAAGAAATTTTCAACATTCACTCATACTACATATGGGCTTATATCTCGAAAACTAAGAGTTGTTCCTGAATGGGACCAATTGTGGATGAAAGCCACATATATTGCCTATAATTTGGTATATATGTGTTATTCGTTGAGCATATTTTCTTGAACCAAGTTTTAAAAAAAAAGAAATTTTGAACTTTCACTCATACTACATATGGCCTTATATCCCGAAAACTAAGAGTTGTTCCTGGATGGGACCAATTGTGGATGAAAGCCACATATATTGCCTATAATTTGGCATATATGTGTTATTCGTTGAGCATATTTTCTTGAACCAAGTTTAAAAAAAAAAGAAATTTTGAACTTTCACTCATACTACATATGGCCTTATATCCCGAAAACTAAGAGTTGTTCCTGGATGGGACCAATTGTGGATGAAAGCCACATATATTGCCTATAATTTGGCATATATGTGTTATTCGTTGAGCATATTTTCTTGAACCAAGTATTAAAAAAAAGAAATTTTCAACTTTCACTCATACTACATATGGGCTTATATCTCGAAAACTAAGAGTTGTTCCTGAATGGGACCAATTGTGGATGAAAGCCACATATATTGCCTATAATTTGGTATATATGTGTTATTCGTTGAGCATATTTTCTTGAACCAAGTTTTAAAAAAAAAGAAATTTTGAACTTTCACTCATACTACATATGGCCTTATATCCCGAAAACTAAGAGTTGTTCCTGGATGGGACCAATTGTGGATGAAAGCCACATATATTGCCTATAATTTGGCATATATGTGTTATTCGTTGAGCATATTTTCTTGAACCAAGTTTAAAAAAAAAAGAAATTTTGAACTTTCACTCATACTACATATGGCCTTATATCCCGAAAACTAAGAGTTGTTCCTGGATGGGACCAATTGTGGATGAAAGCCACATATATTGCCTATAATTTGGCATATATGTGTTATTCGTTGAGCATATTTTCTTGAACCAAGTATTAAAAAAAAAGAAATTTTCAACTTTCACTCATACTACATATGGGCTTATATCTCGAAAACTAAGAGTTGTTCCTGAATGGGACCAATTGTGGATGAAAGCCACATATATTGCCTATAATTTGGTATATATGTGTTATTCGTTGAGCATATTTTCTTGAACCAAGTTTTAAAAAAAAAGAAATTTTGAACTTTCACTCATACTACATATGGCCTTATATCCCGAAAACTAAGAGTTGTTCCTGGATGGGACCAATTGTGGATGAAAGCCACATATATTGCCTATAATTTGGCATATATGTGTTATTCGTTGAGCATATTTTCTTGAACCAAGTTTAAAAAAAAAAGAAATTTTGAACTTTCACTCATACTACATATGGCCTTATATCCCGAAAACTAAGAGTTGTTCCTGGATGGGACCAATTGTGGATGAAAGCCACATATATTGCCTATAATTTGGCATATATGTGTTATTCGTTGAGCATATTTTCTTGAACCAAGTATTAAAAAAAAAGAAATTTTCAACTTTCACTCATACTACATATGGGCTTATATCTCGAAAACTAAGAGTTGTTCCTGAATGGGACCAATTGTGGATGAAAGCCACATATATTGCCTATAATTTGGTATATATGTGTTATTCGTTGAGCATATTTTCTTTAACCAAGTTTAAAAAAAAAGAAATTAATGAAATTTTACTTTATTTTCGGTTGTTTGGTTCTTTTTAATTAATTTCTAAACATTTTTAAAAAGAAAAATTATTTACAAATATATGCGGACGTTTTCCAAAGAAAACAAGAAAAATTAGATGCTAGCAGAATGAAATGCATCTATCTACCTTATGTTATGTACGTCGAAAACATCATCTATTTAACCAAGTATTCTTAATGTTAATTTGGTGAGACGAAGTTCACACACAACTTTAAGCTTTTTTCTTTGTCGTCCTCTTTGTAACTCGTCTTGTACATTTGTTGTTGCTTTTTTGTGCTAGCTATTTGATAGCCACGAAGTGCAACTTTTTATTTTTTAATTATTCATACTTGTTTTGCTCACAACATTATAGACACTGTTTCAGTATGTAGATACGCGGTGCCTAGCGTTTGTGTTAATTTTTAATTTTTCCCTGACCAGGATTCGAACCATCGATTTTATAAATTAATGAAATTTTACTTTATTTTCGGCTTTTTGGTTCTTTTTTATTAATTTCTAAACATTTTTAGAAAAAAAATGTTTGAACTTTCACTCAAAGGCAGACATTAATGTGCTGTTTCTGTATTACAAACGTTCAACTCGTCTGGAAAATTTGTATGAAAATAACTCAAAAAACTGAGTGCTTTTCATACAAATTTTTCAGACGAGTTGAGCGCCTGTAATACAGAAACAGCACATAAATTTTATAATTATTGGCACATTTTTACTTTTGTAAGGAGAAAAACAGCAAGTTGAGTAAGAATATTTTACTATTTTTTAAGATGATATTGAGTATGATGAAAAAAGCAATTAAAAAAAATATCTGTTAAAAAGAAGAAGCATAAACTTTTTATAAAAAGTTACTTTTCGAAAAGAAGCTTAAAGCAGTACCATTAAAAAAGTAATATTTCTAAAAATACTTTTTTAAATAGCAACCTTTATATAAAGCATCTTTCAATAAAATGATTATTATTGAAAATAATTGTTAAAAATAGTACCCACTAGGAAAAAAAACCTACTGAAAAAGTACTTACAAAAAAAATTTATATTTTAAAAATTTTGTTCATTTCAACATCATTATTTCCATATGAATTTTTCAGACGAGTTGATCGCCCGTAATACAGAAACAGCACATAAATGTTTTAATACTTGGTTCAAGAAAATATGCTCAAAGAATAACACATATGTACCAAATTATAGGCAATATATGTGGCTTTCATCCACAATTGGTCCCATCCAGGAACAACTCTTAGTTTTCGTGGAATAAGCCCATATGTAGTATGAGTGAAAGTTCAACATTTCTTTTTTTTTAAACTTGGTTCAAGAAAATATGCTCAACGAATAACACATATATGCCAAATTATAGGCAATATATGTGGCTTTCATCCACAATTGGTCCCATCCAGGAACAACTCTTAGTTTTCGGGATATAAGGCCATATGTAGTATGAGTGAAAGTTCAAAATTTCTTTTTTTTTTTAAACTTGGTTCAAGAAAATATGCTCAACGAATAACACATATATACCAAATTATAGGCAATATATGTGGCTTTCATCCACAATTGGTCCCATTCAGGAACACCTCTTAGTTTTCGAGATATAAGCCCATATGTAGTATGAGTGAAAGTTGAAAATTTCTTTTTTTTTAATACTTGGTTCAAGAAAATATGCTCAACGAATAACACATATATACCAAATTATAGGCAATATGTGTGGCTTTCATCCACAATTGGTCCCATCCAGGAACAGCTCTTAGTTTTCGGGATATAAGCCCATATGTAGTATGAGTGAAAGTTGAAAATTTCTTTTTTTTAATACTTGGTTCAAGAAAATATGCTCAACGAATAACACATATATACCAAATTATAGGCAATATGTGCGGCTTTCATCCACAATTGGTCCCATCCAGGAACAACTCTTAGTTTTCGGGATATAAGCCCATATGTAGTATGAGTGAAAGTTGAAAATTTCTATTTTTTTAATACTTGGTTCAAGAAAATATGCTCAACGAATAACACATATATGCCAAATTATAGGCAATATATGTGGCTTTCATCCACAAATGGTCCCATCCAGGAACAACTCTTAGTTTTCGGGATATAAGGCCATATGTAGTATGAGTGAAAGTTCAAAATTTCTTTTTTTTTTAACTTGGTTCAAGAAAATATGCTCAACGAATAACACATATATACCAAATTATAGGCAATATATGTGGCTTTCATTCACAATTGGTCCCATTCAGGAACACCTCTTAGTTTTCGAGATATAAGCCCATATGTAGTATGAGTGAAAGTTGAAAATTTCTTTTTTTTTAATACTTGGTTCAAGAAAATATGCTCAACGAATAACACATATATACCAAATTATACGCAATATGTGTGGCTTTCATCCACAATTGGTCCCATCCAGGAACAACTCTTAGTTTTCGGGATTTAAGCCCATATGTAGTATGAGTGAAAGTTGAAAATTTCTTTTTTTTAATACTTGGTTCAAGAAAATATGCTCAACGAATAACACATATATACCAAATTATAGGCAATATGTGCGGCTTTCATCCACAATTGGTCCCATCCAGGAACAACTCTTAGTTTTCGGGATATAAGCCCATATGTAGTATGAGTGAAAGTTGAAAATTTCTTTTTTTTAATACTTGGTTCAAGAAAATATGCTCAACGAATAACACATATATACCAAATTATAGGCAATATGTGTGGCTTTCATCCACAATTGGTCCCATCCAGGAACAACTCTTAGTTTTCGAGATATAAGCCCATATGTATTATGAGATATAGCGCAAGTAGTAGTTGCAGTTCTAACGTATTTTTAGTTTTTTTTACAAAAGGTTTGTTTTTTTTCATAAAATATCGATTTTTCTTTAATTTATTGCTTAAAATTTTGAATAATTTATTAAATCTTTTTATTTGATAAAACTTTTCATTTCCGGTTTGTTAAGTTAGTTTGTTAACATAAAAATCCTCTCCCATAAAAAATAAAAGAAGAAGAGCTGATATTCATTGTTGAGTGTGTACTTTATGTAGATGTTGCCATATAATTTATAAAATCTAAGTACATTTTGACGGATTCAAACTTGGTAGCACTCAATTTTGTGTAAAGCACTCATTTTTTTATGCATTTGAGGGACTAAGGAAGCCATATTTAATTTTCCTCTCTTTGATTTGAGTGAAACAAGTTTAGTTTGTTATTCTAGTTTGTTATCTTCACGGAGATAAAAATAATTAACGTTTGAGAGTATATGATTGCTTGTAACATTTCTATCGTGAAAGTTTATGTTAATGTATTTGAATTAAGTTTTTTAAAATTTTTAAATAATTTAAATGTTTTCTGTTTTTTAAATTTTTATGTAAATGTTTAAAATTTTTGAGTTATTTTACTTGAATGTTTTTTGAGTTTTAAATTTATAAGAATGTAAATTTTAAATATTTGAGTTTTTTGTCGTTTGGTTTTTGATTTTTCTGTTTTTGTTTGAAAAAATAATTTGATTTTAATTTTGTTATTTAAAAAAAAAAGAAAATCTAATTTTTTGTTTCCTGTTTCCTGATGATGCCACCCAAAGGTGTGGCGAAATATTGAAAATATAAATAAAAATTTTTATTATTTATAAAACTGACCTAGTGCTTAATAAATTAGAAAAGAAAAACTATTTAAAAAGGTCAAAAAAACATTTATAGATGATGTATTTATTGTAATTATTGATTCTATCACTTTTATTATTTCTTAATGAGCAACTTTTAATTCTTTAAGTCTTTAATTTTTTATAATAGTTTAATTAGATCTTTACTTATTGTCAATTATATATATTGTTTCAGTTATATATTTTTTTTAGTATTATTTTTTTTCACAGTTTTCAATTATTTTCCATAATTGTTCTTAAATTTACCTTTATTTATTAACACAGTTTCCAAAATTGTCCTTGAACTTAACACAATTTTCAATTATTTTCCAAAATTGTCCTTGAATCTATTAACACAGTTTTCAATTATTTTCTATAATTGTACCGTTAAAACATTGGTTATTTTCCTAGAAAATGGAAAGAAGCAGTAGTAGTTCCCATTCCAAAGTCCGGCTTGGACCCTAGGGAAGCTAGCAGTTATAGAACTATCTCTCTACTATCCTCTTTTGGGAAACTGATGGAATGGTTTTTGTTATCTAGGATGCGAAATGAAATTACAGATGGTGATGTACTTAATGACTGTCAGTTTGGCTTTAAGGGAGGCCATTCAACATCACACGCCCTAATGGTCTTCACAGACTTCGTGACCAGGGGCTTGAACAAAAGGTACCCAACTCTTGCGGTAAGTCTTGATTTCTCAAAGGCTTTTGACACCGCTTGGCAACAGGGGATTGTTTTCAAAATGATGGGCTTAGGCTTTGAACGCTCTACATGTAGGATGGTAGCTGATTTTCTTAAGGATCGTTCCTTTAAAGTAAAATTAGGAACTGAATTATCAGATATCAGAACAGTGGTGGCAGGTGTTCCTCAAGGCTCCTTATTGGGGCCGGTTTTGTACAATATTTTTGTTTCTGATATTCCGCAGCCACCTGCGGGGGATCTTTTGCTCATGTATGCTGATGATATATTGATTGCTGCTAGTGGTCCTAGGGCGAAAAATTTGAATAACAGGGTCAACAATTACCTAAACATTCTTCATGAATACTTCATAAAATGGGGCCTGAAATTTAATATTCAAAAGACCGATGGGGTAATGATTAAGGGTAGGCGTGGTAATCTCTACCCAAATGCAAGAAGTTTTGTGCCAAGCCTAAGTATTGCTGGCGAACGTATCAGTACCTCTGATAGGATGAAGTATTTAGGGGTAGTATTCCATGAGAACTTTGAATTCTATAGACATCTAGATTTCATAATAGAACGTGCTAAAAAGGTTTATTTCTAATACCATAGGATTTTACGCCGCAGGGGTGGTCTAAGTACCAAAGTAAGGCTTCTTATTTACCGTAAGATTATAAGACCTATTATTTCTTACGCTTTTCCAGTCTGGTTCGGAATATCTTCCCACCAGATGGAAAGGCTTAGGATATGGGAGAGACGTGTTCTCTGCTCCTGCCTACGGCTACACCCCAGGGTAGGCCCTGATGGCATTTTTCGAAAACCGTCCTGTAGAAAAATCTATAGTAGTATAAATTTTGAGAGGATTGATGTTTTTCTCATGAGATCTGCACTCAGGTTTCTTGACAAATCATCCTCATTAAATAATAGTTTAGTAGGGGGTTGCTTTCACCGGGCCCCTGATCTGGAGAATTTGCTTAGAAATAAGTACCATTCCCCAGTTAGCCTTTTGGCTTTGAATACTGGAGGTCTTCTCTTTGGGGATGCAGGCCTCTTATTTTATCACAGAAGGGTGAAAACCCTTGACATAACTGACTTGGTGTACAACACCGCACAGTAGTTTTTAGAAGGACTTTGTGATAGATATTATATATCGCTTATTTTATTTGTTTTAAATATTAAGTGTTATTTAGTTTGTAGGGTAGTTTAAGTTATTAGTTTTAAGTAAAATTTTTTAAAAACAAATTAGTGTTTTCCTTTTTATCCCTTTTTTTTGGAAATGTAAACAAATGTAATAATTAAAAAATGACTGTATACAGCATATCTGTAATGTAATTAATTAAGTGCAAATTAGTCTTAGAAAAGTTGTAATACGTTAAGAAATTTATATAAGAAATGTAGTTTAAGAAACATATGTATAATGAATTTTTGGAATAATAAAGTAACAAAATCACTAGTCGGGAGACAGTTGTCTTGCTGGTTTTGAAGAGGTAAGATCTTACAATTGATGCAGAGGTTTTTACGTCCCCAATTGAAAAATCTTATTTTGTGAACAATTATCAATTGATGAGGTCGTTTTTACATCCCCAAGTGCTAATTGTAAAAATCAATTGCTGTTGCAGTCTCTGTACTGGCTATTGTGGGAGAGACGGGCAATTCCGACCAGAGGTTATACCTTCAACTGGTTTTCCTTACTTTCAGACCTCCAACTGGTTTTTTCCTTGCTCTCTGGCTAAACTGACTACTGTAATCAATCCGATACGAGGTTATACCTCCAACTGGTGCCGTTCTCTCTGACAAGAGTTAGCTTTCGTATGAGACGAGTACACTCAACCCGAGGTTATACCTCCAACCGGTTGCTCGTGCTCTTTGTGAAGAGCTGTTTGTGGAAAGCGGTTGTGAGACGGAAATATGTTAAAGTAAGTTAAAAGGCTAAGATTAATACTCACAAGTAGTATATAAGTTGATACAAATTTAAATAAAAGTAGACTTTTGATTGTAAGCATAAATCGGCAACACCTTTCTAGTTTTCTTTTATTAAGCATTTTAAAAATTTGAGACAACAGCTACCGTGTTCAAACGTAAAAATCGACTGATAGGAACGTAAGTAATGTGGAGTTAAAAATGCATTTTAATTTTTTGTTGAGTTTCCATGTAAAAGTTGAATATTTTGACATTTTAAATAGGTACTTTTTTTATAATTTTTCATTTTCTTCAATCGTATTTTACAACCAATACTTATTTATTATTCCTAAACTTAATTTTGGTCAGAAAATGCGAACATTTGGCCCTTGACATTTATTTTGGTCTCAGTATTCACAGGGGCCAAAGGTTGGTTTTTTTGGAAGAAAGCTATTCTTGTGAGGATTAAACTGAAAAATAACACTGAAATTCCCAACAATATCAATACCATTTGGATATATTATATACAGAACACAACATCGATAAAATTTTAAGTAAACTTTTACTACTGTTTTAAAGTGCACATATATTTTATTTAATTGTATTAATAAAAATTTCTACTAAAATTAGAAACAATTTATAATCTTTAAACTAGTATTAATTACTAAACTAGTATTAATTAAACAATATTAGTAAAAATTTCTTCCAAATAGCTTTGATTTTCATTTTTCAGTAGTTGTTTAGCTTCTTCATATAACTTTAATGAGGTTGATTTCCATTTTTGTCGAATACTGGACATATATGGGTCTGATGTGCACAACAAAATATTAATAAGATCTTTATTAGTTCAATATCTGAAAATTTTTCTTGTATTGTGCTCGCGAAAGAATCTGTAGTCTTTGTTCCTTTTTTCTTGCGCTTCTTCTGAGAGATCTCCAATTGGAAGCATATTGTGCTGAATTATTTGTTCCCCATGGAACAAAATTTTGTGAACTGTGGTTGGCATATGTCTCCAAGAATATTTTTGGTTATAAAGGGTTGCTGTCTCATTAGCATACTGACAAAATTTTTTTGCATCTATCTTTTTGCTACATGCTACAACTTCTAATATGATTTGGAATACTACAGTTATAGAAGCTGCAGTTTCTGGATCGGAAAAAATCTCCTTGCTGTGTTTCCATCATTAGAATTTCCTTCTTCTTGCTTTGGCTGGTCAATTATAAGGCCTATCTCACGGTATTTTTCTTGAATATCTTTTTTTTTTGCTTTCTTTTTTCCAAATTTTCTTTGTTGTTTCTCACTGTTTCGACTAACGGGCCAAATTCCAAATCGTATAACAATTTAAGAATATGCTCCATAAAACGAATTCTAGCATGAAGAGGTGACATTCCAAATTCATAAGCTTCATTAAAACTATCGTCTTGTGTTGGTGGTTGGCTCAATTGACTTGATGTTTTTTGGCTTGTGCAGCTTTTCCATCGATCATTGTAAGTGACATTTTAAAGTTAACTTCGATGCGTTGGTCATTAAATTCAAATATCACTGGTTGAAGTTCTTTAATTTCATCTCTTATGTTGCCAACTTCTTCAGTTATAACATCTTTAGTTTCTTTTTTGTAAGCAAACTTTATTGGTCTACAAAATTTTGTTGACGAGGGAATTTCATTCTTCCATACATCTATCTCTGCAGCTCTACTAGTTGACGGCTCTGAACCAATATAAGTTTTTGTTAAACGTAATGGAACGAAAGAAATCATGAATAAATTGGCATCTATGAATTTTCCGCATTACATTGTTTGTATTGTTTCTGGCCAGAGGACCCATCACATCCCCATTTAGAAATTAAATTCATGCTGCAATTTTTAAACTTCTTTTAATAGTCAGCATCAAATGTCTTTAATAATCGTTTTGCAGTGAGTTCAAGAAGATCCTGCAATTTTATTTCTGCTGAACTTGAAGTTACACTAATAGCAGTTGGTGAAGGTAAGCAATCTTTTTTGACAGAAGCTATATCTCGATATGATGGAAAAATTCCACAATTTTTTTCATTGGTTCACTTCCGCAATTCTGTATATTGGTTTTTAATCATTTTCAAATCCAAAAATAGTGCAAATGCTTCTTCTGGAGTAAATTTATTTTCTTCAGTTGGTGTCGGCATACTTTCTAAAATCCTTTATGTGCGTCTGGGGCTTGCTTCCACTATTTTTTTAATGATAGCAATTTTACTCTTTTTAGTTTTCGATGGTTGAATTTGATGCAGAAGTGAATCCTTTATAATGCTACAAGAAACTTCTTCATTGATATGTTTAAGCTTGCGTCTTCGTGATCTTTCACTACAATTATCAATTGGCTTTGCTGGTCGACCACCTTTTCCAGTTTCCGTGATAGTTACTGATGGCTTTTAAAAATAAGTTTATTTCTTAGCCATTCTTGGTTGCGTGAGTAAAACAATTTCTTATTTCTGGAACATTGATTGTACCATTTTCTTAAAGTATTTAAAAAGTTTTTTTATTTTTAAGTTATGAATTTTAATTTCTTGTTTGTCGCATATTTTGAAGAATGTATTATTCATTTTATGTATTACAATGCCGTTTTCATCTTTCCGTTCAAAATATATATCAGATAGAACACTATAACTGAATTTAGCAATTGTTTAAACAATAATGAAGAAAAAATGAATACATGGATTAACCCTTTCGGGACTACTGGGATAATACGTCCCAGCAATTTTCAAACTGTCTTTTTTTCTTTATTTTCAATGCAATCGCCAGGGAGGTAAAACTCCCAAACGTCCAAAAACGGATAGCCTCAATATTGGAGACCACTTGCTAGTAGAGCAAGAGAAGCGTTGTCGGTCTGTCCGCTGTTCTTCACTTGGCATAGAAAAGCGAACAAAGATGATATGCTCAGGTTGTAACAACGCCTTATGTTACAAGTGTTTTGGGCCATTCCACAAATAAATACCTAATTACATTCCTAAAATGTTAAAAATAAATGTAAACTTTTATCTTAATCTAATAATATTTATATTTTAGTTATTTTTTTAATTTCGAATAGCTCTTCGAGAAAACTGATTGGAATTAAAAATTTTCAAGTATGGAGAACATAATACTTTTATCATACCTTTCAGAATATGAAAAAAATTTCACCATATATAATTTGGTTTTCAAAATAAAACTCCGTCCCGAAAGGGTTAATATACTATTGCTCAAAGTTTCAACATGATCTTTTTTTCCTCTTTGAAACATAATATAACAGGTACTTGGTTTTACCAGTTATTTCCATTGGTTTTACATTTATTTGCAATTTTCAGGTATTTAAGTTATGTAATACTAGATGGCAATAAAATCAGTTTTTACCTTTTCCAAATGAATTGCCAGATACCACATAATTTGAGAGTTCTATTGAATTTTTGTCAAAATTTTGATACACCCTTCTATGTGGACTAGGTCCAAATATGGGCCAACTTCTCCTAATTTCAACAGAATTATTTTTTGGGCCAATAAGAACTCTTGTACAAAATTTCATCAAAATATATGCATAATAGCCACCTTCACATACAAATAACTTCTCAAAATATATGACGTGCATTTGTACCGAATATCTTACCTTGGGTCAGAAAAATTGCTGTAGCTCAAAAAGTGCAGTCCCGATGCATGAACATGTGTATATAGGAATGTAGGGGAGAGTTAGGACTACAAAATAGTAAATTTGTGTTTTGACTCAGCTTGACTCACAGGAGTTGTGCTTTATGAAGTAGGAAATTTCCGAATAATTTGACCTTTTTTTAAAAAAATATTTAAATTGTTCTGAAAACACTACAAAAAAGTTATGATCATTTAAGCTTTAAAAATTAACTAAAAATATCATAAATTTACTAAATTCTGAAAAGCCCATTTTGGACCACCCTGTTCTCAGTGAAATAGTTGAAGTAGAGTTCTAAATTTTTGGCTCCCGAGGTTAACTACTGTCTACTTTCATGTGAGTCTAATAACTTTAAAATCGGAGAACAAAAAGCAAAAGGAGTTTTGGCCGCTATCTCAAAATATTGACCACAGTGCGACGTACATAACTTAAGGTAGATAGATGCAAAGAATGCTGATGAAGGATGTGGCGGTCCAGAAAATGCTGCATTTCATTCTGCTAGCGTCTAATTTTTCTTGTTTTCTTTGGAAAACGTCCGCATACATTTGTAAATAATTTTTCTCTCTAAAAATGTTTAGAAATTAAATTTTAAAAAACCAAACAGCCGAAAATAAAGTCAAATTTCATTCAATAATAAATTTATTGAAAATATAACTTAATTATGATTGTAACGGTAAATTTTATTTAAAATTTTTACAATTAATTTACTTTAAAGAACTTCTGCTTTGCCTAAGATGATAAAGAGTGACAAGGTCCTTTCTCGTCTAATTCTTCGAAGACCTTTTCTGAATCCGAATCCTCTTCGGTGTTAAGTACATGAAAGCATGAAAGAAAGATAATAACTTTTTTTGGAGTGGGTCTTATACTAGTAAAAAACGCGCAACGTTTTCTTCTACAGTAGAAAAGTAGAGATCGTAAATTTTATAGTGATATATAACATTTTAAAGATCGCGATAGAGACCTTTCTCAAAAACCTTTTCACTTTTTTTTTTACAAAACTTGACAAAAAAATCCTTTTTTTAACTTCGAAGATAATCTTTTATCATAATATTTTAAAACAAAATTGTTCTTAAAATTAATATAAGTAGCTGCAAATATAGCCTTTCACTCGAATAATACAAAATCTTGATTCGTTTAGGCACAAGAAAATATATTGCAAACCTCTCAAAATCGTATAAAGTCAATAAAAACGTATCCGATTTATCTAACTTTCCTGACGTTACAGTGTCCTAAAACCGCAAATCCTAAGCAAACGTCTTAAAAATTTACTTTACTGTGCAGAATGTTGTTATCTATCCAGCTGCGTACTTAAATTTTTACGTTTCTAAAAACTAATTTTTGGCCATATGTCCAGCTAGATTAGCAAAATACCCCTCTGTGCGAAGTTTGTATAGAAAAATTCCTAGTTATACCAATGCATGTTCCGTGCAGAATCACAAAGGCAAGTCATGATGATGCAGGACAATTTGGTCTATCAAAAGTTTCAAAGCGATTTTTGGTTTCCGAGAATGGGACGCTACGTAAAGTCATATATTTCCTCATGTCCCGAATAAGGTCAAGGGTGGTAAGCCTAAAGGTGAGTTGCATGCCGGAGAAATTTTACCAATTCGGTTTAGAAACATTCACATCGATTAATTGTGACCATTTGCGAAAAGCATAGTATACTATCATAAAAGCAACTAGAAATACCAAAACAACACCCGTCATGCTCTTCTAAAAGTCCGTCTGTCCGTCCGTGCTATGGTTGAAATCAACTTTACCAAGGCACTAGATGAGCTAGAGAAAATTTAAATATGTCAATCGATCAGACGTCGCTTCGAAAATTTGGCTACTGAAAGTCAGCAAGATCGGTCTATGTCCTTTAAGGCAGCGGGTAAAACACCACGCATTCCTCCAACTTTTCCATATCATTTGGAACAAATCTATTTTAATGAAGTAGATTTTTCGGTCAACCATTAATAATAACGTCAAATGAAGGTACAGCCTTCACCTCTAAAAAAGCATCAACAAGAACTCCAGGAGCCAACGGACAAGTTGAAAGGGTAAATCAAAATTTTCTAAATTCTTTAAGATGTTTAACAGAAAATCCAAAAGAATAAGTCAGAATAATACCAACGATTCGGTGAAGTATTAATTCACAAAGTAATGCCACAACAAAGCCCAACGAGTTAGTATTCAATTTTAACCCCTGAGACATAAAGCAATACAGTCATCCAAGGTTTGAACGATGACGTCGATGAAGTGTATAGTGTTCAAGACAAGTATGAATAAGCTGCAACCAACATCCAGTACCAACAAGACAAATGGAAGAAACGTTACCTGAAACCTTCAATTTACGATGTGGCACAGTGGTGTGAAATACAAAAAAATGGAATAAAAGTCTGGAACTTTTAAACTATTTACCCGATTTTCATGAAGCAAACTGCGATTTATAGAGGAGGTCATATTTTTTTCGCCTATTGCATTTGGATATACCTGTTTCAGTACATGGTAGTACTACAGGGAGTAAAAGTAGGTAATCTTAAATTTGAAAAATGTTTCAGAGCTTATAACTTTATCAAAAGTATACCGATTTAAAAACTTTTTTTATTTTTAGTAATCTACATAGATAGGTAAAGAAAAACGTGCTTGGACTTTACATGGTATCTTTAATATTTCTAGAGAAATTCGACTTTTAAATTTTAAATACAAAATAAATGATATTTTTTAGTTTTTCCACTGTAGTTTTTTAAAATAAAAGACAGAGCTATTTTAAAACAGATTTGGAAAGCTAATACTATATATATATATATACTATATATATATATATATACTAATACTATATACTAATATATAATATACTAATATATATATATATATATAATAATACTATATATATATATATATATATATATATATATATATATATATATATATATATATATAAATAACTTGTAAAAATTTTTTTTCTTTGACTTCATTATGTTAGTGGCAATAATTTTTTTAATTTGAAATTTCATAAAAAGTAAAAAAAAATTTACAATTTTGGTTGAAAAGTACTTTCAGTTTTTTAAGTAGATTTTTAACGTTTTTTAGTCAATATAAATATTTCATGATATTCAAATTAAAAAAAATATATATTAAAGAAAAAATAAAAATATTTACTGAATGTTTGCTGTGTTTTTGTATAAAAAATTATTGAGTTGTTATTGTCTTTTTGTACAATTGGTTCAATGGAGTTCTCATTTAATCAATTTGGCTTTTAATATAAGACTTTCAAGTTTTCTATACAAAATTTCGGTACAATTTACGGATGACATATATGAGCAGTTATACATTTCAATTTGTAGTTTTAAATAAAAAATATTTCATGAGAATATCATGAAATATTTATGTTTGAAGGAATCAAGCACGATTAAAGTAAATTAAAATCAATCTTTTAGACATCCTGCGCATAAATGAGGTCTGGGGAGGCAATTGAGGAAAAAATTACAATTTTTGGGAAGGAACTTTTTTATCTACACAAAAAATATTCATGAGAGATTCGAAAGAATATTAAACAATAATCACAAAACTAATTTAAAAATGTCCAAAAAAATATCTTTCCTGATGACGTCACATGATTTATATAAGGAAAAATAATGTCTTCGGCTTCTGTCTTTCGCTTATGTAGGACTGCAAGTTTGTTGATTTGTTTTATTGATTTTAGTTACTTACATATTGATCTTTTATAGGATGAAACCCTGATTTATTATCTTTTAAATGGTCGGAAATACTCAAGTTAAAATTTTATTCACAAAATTTCACTTTGATCTTTTCTTTGCTTTTAGCGGTATTTTTAAAAGCTTTATTTATTTGAAAAACTACTGCAAGCAATTAAGCACACCTGTATAGAAGAGGTAATTACCTATCTACTAATATACAACTTGTACATATTACACGAAATTTAAAATAGGGAGCCTGTTAATGTTACGATATCTGGTTAGGTGATTAAAATATTATTTCAATCGAATTTAGCAATGGCAGACGGAAAAGCTGCAAATGCAATAAGCGACACAAAATCCAATTGGGATCTTTACATATGTGGTAAAAAAAACGGTATGAACTCAACGATGTTTGTCACAAAACTACCAGTTATAAGGATGCACTTAATCTTGGCGTATCACCTCTTCATGCTCGAATTGGATTCAAGGAATATATGTATTTTGCACCTTTCCTATGAAAATAAATATCGTAGAAAGAGAATATAAGATGATTTTAAAAAGAATGGATTGCACATCGCAATATGGCAATTCTGTGAGACGCTTTTTTGAAGATCCAGAAACTACTTCTGTAATAACTGATATTGACAAGAACTTATTTAGGCTTTTTTAAGTCAAAACAGCGATTATAAACAGAAGAAAATCAAGGAGAAGTTCGTAAAATATGCTAGCGAGACCCTAATGTTAATTAGTAAATTGTATCCCTGGAGACTAATAACACTTACTGTCTCCAAAGTATTGGTGCATACCAAAGAATTTGTTCTTTTCCTCGGAGAATTAACGGAAGCATTATAGAAAGATAGAAAAAGGGATGTCAAGCAATATCGGTTGCTATAGTGGCCACGGATGCATCAAACTATGCAATATGAGCAGGTTATCACAAGGTGAGATAGGAGAAGACTTGCCAATTTCTTATGCAAGCAAGACATTGTAAATACATGATTTAATTAAGCCGGTTATTGAAAAATAATTTATTGTCATATACTAAGAAATAGAATTCTTTAGGCCCTACCTATTTATCATAAGATTTATTGTAGTGACAGACCCGGGTCACACTCGTTTCACTTTTCACTTACAAAAACCTATCATCCAGATTGATAGGCATCCGCACAGATTTGTCGGATTATGATTTTGAAATTATATTTAAGAATGGAAAAACTAATATCTGTGGTTTTCATGAATAACAGCGCATGTCTTTAAATCAAACTTTTCAGTAGAGCGAAAACTAGTTATTTTTGAAGCTGCGGTCTTGGTATCAAAACTTTTCAAATTTTTTTTATACAGTAATGTAAATGTAGGTTTAAGCAATATTCCAACTAATTTTTAGGAATAATTTCCTTATGGATTAGATCCCAGAGCAATTTGAAAATAACAGACCATTTTAAACATCGAAATTGTGTTCTGACAAAACAGAGTATGTCTATGTAAATGATTTTCGCTGAACAAAAAGAATGAGGCCACACAAGTAAGTAACAAACTTAAAGAGTAGGTACTTCATATGATAAAATAACATATATGTAATATTATGTAATATGTATATTAAAAACTTTTAACACAATTAAAAAAAATTAGAATAGAAATGTTATAAAATGCGAAACTTTTACGTTTTTTTCAACAGCACAGCTAAGATTACATGGAAAAAGAAAAAACACCGTAAAAAGCACAGTTAACCATAAAAGACCAAAAACAAACACTCACGTGATTATGATTTGTTTTTTACCAAATAAAATTCAAAACATTATTTTGAAATGTGTTTAGATAAAACAGCGTATCTGGCGCTATGTTTTTTTATAAGAAAGAACTTTAAAAAGAAACTAGTGTTTGTCAACATGCTACGTTATTGTTGATATTAATTTGAAAAAATGTAAAAGTTATGTTGTTGTGTGAAGAAAAAAGGGGGATTATATACCATATTTTTATTTTTGGTATTTGGTATCATTAACTCGAAATGTGAAAATTTGGACATAGGCTGTTATTCATGAAAACCACAGATATAACGCAGATGCTTTGTCTAGATAAAACTAAATTTTGATACATTAAAACACATTGTTCCGTCAGAACACGATATTACTAAAGCGACAAGAATTGTAGTTATAATACGTAAAATGTCAGCAAAAAAGATTTCTGAACATACAGAAGAAACTAATAAATATTGATAAAAATATATACTTCTTGACGTTTTTTTCTCTAGACAACTAAATATTAAAAGGTAATTTGCAAGGAGGTACACAAAAGAATTTTAAATTAAAGAAATACAGAAATTTCAAATTAGGTATGATGTTATATAAGCCGCTAAATTTAGTGAAGTAATTCCACGATTAAATATTATCATGACATTTTAGTATTAGGAGGACGATTTTAAAATTAAAACAAATACACATTATTAGTAGTTAATACTCCATTAACTTATTTAATGCAAATTAGCCGCATTGCCAAGAGATAAAATACAAATCACAGACAAATAGCATAAATATTTAAGAATATGTTAAGGAAATGAAAAGAAAGTTAAGAGAATCTTTTGAACATGCGAAAGAACTAATAAGTATTTCTTAAAAAGATTTCCAATTAACATTTGACAAAAATATAAATTGAGTAACTTTTAAATTGAACTTTTAGTAAATTCGCATAAAAATTCCATAGGAAATCTGCATCAAAATAATGTTCTCCAAAAAGCAAAAGACTGTAAAAATAAACACGAATAAATATTTAAAACATTTATAATTTAGGTTAAATATTTAATATGATCATTTCCAAATATAAATTTCATCTTAGGGGCTATAGCATAATGTACCTATAATAACAACGTACACTATATTTATATATTTAAAGAATTAATTTAAAACCTAAATCAATATTTTTATACCCTTCGCCACAAAAAGTGACAAAACGGTATATACCGTTTTTATTTATTTATCTAAGTTTTTTATTCTGCTTTGAAATTTCTACAATATCCATTTCCGACCCCATAAAGTATATATATTCTGAGTTCTTATGCATGGCGAAGCGGATTGAGCGATGTCCATCTGTCCATCCGTATAAATAAATAAATATAATAGGTGACATAAAATAAAATAAAGGGTGACAATATAGTTGCTGTAATTAAACAGTTGAACAAGTATAAAGTTTGGAGATATAAGGGTTTCCCAATAGTTAATGTAATCGAATCTTGAACCGTTACAGGCAGACAGATGAAATCTGTTTTGAAGTCGGTTTTTTTTGCAAGAATTATTATTTAGTTTCTTCAACAGTTTATAAAACGTTAATTGATATAAACAAAAAACTTCAAAACTATACCTTTCCTTGGAATCCACTATATGCTGGCATCATTCATCTTTGATGGAACACCGAAATTTCCTCCCAAAGCCCTTCAATGCTTGTTGGTTTTATTGTAGATACACCCTTTTTTATGTCCGTCCACAGATTTTCAAAAGGATTTATATCTGGGGACTGTTCAGGTCACTCAATTACATTGATTGAGTTATCGTTGAACCTTTTTTTTTGCTATTTTACTGGTGTTTTCGTGGTAATTGTATTACTGGAAGACCTACACCAGCGGCATTCGTAGGAAGCATACGGCATCACAATTTCAACAACGATTTTTACATAAACCGATAAATCTATATCGGCTTTGATCCAATATATAGGATCCAATATTTATCCATTTAGCAACATGCCTAGAGAAAACGAGCGACACTTTTCGAGGACTACATGCATTTGGGCTGTTGTCTCCAAGTATGCGGCGAATAGTTTTCATGCTTGCCGGCACATCGAATGTTTTTTTGAGCTCCGTTGCTGCCATAAAGGGATTTGCTTTAGTAGTCCGTACCAACCATTTTACTGTTAAGAGTGACAAGACTCGCTTCCTACCACTGGAGTCAACTTTTTGCTCATATGTTGGGACATTTATTATCAGTTGATTGGAACAGCCCAGCAAATCCCTTATTTGGGAATACGATTTACCGTCGGACGCAAATTTTTTTATTACTTTACATTTTTCCGGTGGACACTGCTTTCCTTGGAACATAACTATACAATTTTTTAAAATTATTACACGACTTTATAGAAAGTATATTAAAAAATTTTTTTAACGGAAGTTTTCACTTATTTTACAAAAAAAAAATTAAAAAAGCCTACTGGCGCTATTTAATATTTGCACGAAATGATAAGTGTTGACCAAAGGTATTTTATAACTAATTAACAGTTACGAAATTTGACAACAAATGCGCATAGTCTGAGACAGCATAAAATATTTAATTGTTTTTACACTAAAAAAAAATGGGTGTAATTTTTACATCTTTCGAATCAGGATATTGCAACTGGTGTAATTATGTTGACCGGCACTGTATATAATTATACATAAAAATACCATCGTATTCTTATTTACAAAAGTTAGTTGGTTAAATAGATGATGTTTATAAATTACGCAACTAAGGTAGATAGATGCGAGGAATGCTGATGAAGGTCGTAGCGGTCCAGAAATTGCATCATTTCATTCTGCTAGCGTCTAATTTTTCTTTCTTTCTTTGGAATACGTCCGCATACATTTATAAAATAAATTTTCTTTCTAAAATATATTTTTAGAAATTAAAAGTAAAATGAACTTAAGCAAAAATAATTTCAATTCCTTTAAAATTCTAAAATTTTAGAGGCCCGTAACTTGCAATATATGGGCAAGCTCCAATTTTTTCACTTGATATTTTGATACCCTTCACCATAAAAGGTGTAAAAATGGTATATCTATGTTTTTCATTCCGTGTGTAATTTCTACAATATCCATTTGCCACTCCAGAAAGTATATATATTTTAACTTCTTATGCGTAGCGAAGTCGACTGAGCTATGTCCGTCCGTGTTAGTGTTGAAATCTCGGCATACTTGATTTCACAAAAAATAAAAAAAATATGTCAATCAATCAGTTATAGTGTCGAAAAAAGTGGTATTGGAAATCAGCATGATCGGACCTTCGTGGCAGTGGGCAAAACACCGCGCCTACCTTTAATTTTTTCATAATATTTGGAACAATGAAGTAACTACAGGGAATTAAAAAACACTAACAGGGACGGACATACGAACATCCTTCAATCGACTTCGCTATGCATAAGAAGTCAGAATATATATACATATATATACTTTATGGGGTCGGAAATGGATATTGTAAAATTACACACGAAATTACAAACTTAGTATACCCTTTTTCCACTTTGTTTTTTGGTGAAGGATATAAAAATAGCGATAAAAAAATCATTCTTTCCAAGTTACTGTTGTTTTTATTACGAATTATAAGTGGTAGTTACCAAACAACTACGATTTATGAGAGGTAAAGAAGATTTTATTTGCAAAGAAAAAAAATACGAATTAGCGAGAGGACCAAAATGTATAGAAATTTTACGAATTAACGAGATTTTTTCAAGGGACCGATAATTAATTACGAATTATCGGGAATTACAATCTATCGGGGTACAAATTATAGGGATCTGCCTGTAGTAAGAAGTTAACTGTAAAAAACAATTTCGTACAAATACCACTTAAAATTTAAAGCAAAGACATAACTTATTTTGATTTGTAAAATAATACGCTTCTTCTTTGATCTCAATTGTTCTGACCAGGCACCTTAAACAGTGCACCACTTAATAAAATATATATATATATATTTTTTTTGCCGCACTCAAAACGTGAGTTTCTTTATTGAATATATTTTTAAGCCTTTACTTATGTTCAAGTTTACAATGTAATTATATAAGTCTAAAGGTACGGTCACATTAGTCAAACATTTGACTGAAATCGGCAAATATTTATTTGCTGTAGTCTGACCACAAAATATTTATTAGAAGCAAATAACATCACAGCTGATTTTGGGCAAATAAAATTATTTGCCAGTAAACAAAAATGCTTCTAATGTGAACATAGTGTGACCACTCGACGTCAAATATTTGACTCATTTTTAGGCAAATAAATATTTGTTCTTACAAAGTTTTTGTAAGAACAAACAGAGACAAATAACAGCTGTATCAACAATGTTGCCCAGTATTCAAACTAAATTATTTACTTTCGGAAAAACTCGCTGATAATTTTAAATTTATATGTGCATTAAAAAAAAAAATACAGCAACCAATTAAAAATAAAATTATAGATAAAAAGTAATTAAGTAAGTGCAATTTTTGGAAGAAATAGTAAATTAAAAAATTGTTGGGCACATATTTTTCGAGTTATATATCATCAAAGTATTTTATGTATGTAATTTGGTATATTGGTATATTGGTATTTTATATTTAATTTCCCGAGTTTATTTGCTAAGGGATAGATGTTTTAAAGTTTACATTTTTCTTCACGTTTGCAATTGCTTGGTAAAATTCAAACATGTATATCTGAATATTGAAGTATATTGATTACAGGTATTTTTATTTTTTCATTTTTTAAAATGAATTCGATTTTTTACGTTTAGTATTGTTGAATAAAAATTGTTATTTATTGCAAAATGAATTCCTTATGTATTTTTTGAATGTTGACATTATTCAATATTTTTTCAAATAGTGAGTTAATTATTTTTTTTTTTTTTTTTGATTACTATTTTCTACAAGTTGGTTTAATCTGGTTTTCATATCAATTTCCTCGTCTCGGTCTGGAGTATCAGTGGTGAATTTAAGAGCTGATCCTAAAAAGCTTAGAGATCTCTTATTTATATTATTAGTTGTGTTTTTAAATTTTAATTGTTTTGATTTAAACAAAGTTCTACATTATCTTTTATATTGTATGCATTTTTCATTATATTTTCATAAGGTTTTAATATGTTTGTAATATTTGTAACATAATACAAGTATTCATTGTTCTTATGTAAATATACTTGGTTGTCTTCAATTAAGACATATCTTTTATTTTTAAATATTTATTAGTTTAATAATGATTATTTGACCCTTTTTTTATTAAATTATTTTCTATTTTATTAAGCTTTGGGTCCTTATATTTTTTAATAATATTTTGTTTCAATATTTCGGTACTTTCTGCGTACCTTCTTCTTTGTTTCCTGAAGAAGGTACGCAGAAAGTACCGAAATATTGAAATAAAATATTATTAAAAAATATAAGGACCCAAAGCTTAATAAAATAGAAAATAATTTAAATATTTATATTATATTATTATTTCATCGCGTTCCGAAAAATGTTATATATCATTATTAAATTTGCGTTCCTTACTTTTATACTGTAGAAAAAAACGTTGCGAGTTTTTGTGTCTAACCCACTATTTACTAGCTTTAGATTCTGAAGAGTTTTTTGATGAATCAAGCGAAGAAGGACCATTGCACTCATCATTACGTTAGTACAAATGAGAAGTTGTTTTAACTAAATTAATGGTTATAATTTTAAATTAAATTTACCCTTACAATCATAAATAAGTTATTACTATGAACAAATTAATTATTTTCAGATAAATAAAATACTATAAAGTAACAAATGACAAAAATATCTTTTTAATATTAAGAATATTTATAACGAATATTTTTAGGAAATTGACAAACTTTTTTTTTGCAAAGGCCGTTTTTTGGAGTGGAATTAGAGGGATACCTCTCCCTGCCTATATTAATTAATTTCTATTGTTTTGAAGCAGATATAATCTATTTCATTTAATTATAACATTCTTTTTTTAAATAATATTTTCTTTCAGCGACCATAAAGAGGAGTGTGGCAAAAATGGCATTTTAGAATTTCTTGAGCCCAACTTTTTTTTGAACATTTTTTGGCCTTAAAAGTTAAATTTGCTAAACAAAATGACGAGAAAATTAAAAAAATTGAATTAGTTCTTCTAAGGGGAACTTTATTGTTCTTCTAAGGGGAACTTATTTCCCCTTAGTCCGATTTTTCTTTTCTAGCTTTAACAGCATATGACCATAGCAGATTTTCCTGCCAAGTTCCATTGGGTGCACTCAATAAATTTTTAGAGCCAATACCCAGCAACAAATTTAAGAAAAGGTAATCAAGTGTGGAATTAAGCAATTATGGTGAAAGGACTTTCCAACTGGATTACCAACCTAATGATGTTTAACAAGGCAGGAGAATTTTATAATTAATTGCTGAGAATCGATTTCATTGATTATTGCTGGAAATTATGGTGATCATTAGTACATATTTTGAGGTATTTTCTTTTAACTTAAAGAACTAGTTCAATTACTACTTCTTTTTTTGCGAACTAATGTAATGTGTTTTTTAAGCGAGTAACAAAAACTGGCAATCAAAAAGTAAGTCATTATACGGCAAGCACTTTTTAAGGTAATGTGTAATTTTTTGCTGGGTATAAGCTAAAACAAATGTAATGTCCAGCTAGATTGGAAAAATACCCCAATGTGCATTGTTGAAAAATTGAGGGAGCATTCTTTAAACCGAATGGCATTCGAAGGAATTCATACGTAGCGCCGATGATTGATAAGGCTGTTTTTTCGCAGTTTTTTTTTAAGTTGAATTTCGTGAAAGCCTGACTTTAAATCTTATATTGTAAAAATCTTGGCTTTACCTATGTTTTGAATGGTCATATTTACATCTCGAATAGGATATCTGTCCGTAATTGTTTGCGCATTCAATTTCTGAAAAAACACAAGCATCCGCCGTTTATGTTTACCTTGATCATCGGTACCTTTTTTTGTTACAGTCCTGATGGGACTATTGTAGGGGCTTTTACTAGGTTGGATAATTTCGTTATGTAACAAATCCTGTAATTATTTATTTATAAATTCATTATTAGAATATGGATGTGGATAATGTTTTATCCATATAGGTTCATCTGATTTTGTTCTAATAGTTTCTTCAATCGTAGTTGTGTATGGCAGTTTTTCATTTGTGTACACGGATTTATTCATAATTTCTTCTATTCGTTCCCTATATTCCTCGTTATCTACTGTAAAATGTGTTTTGTGCATTCTTTCATTAATATTACAATTGAGTCTATTATTATACAAATCTATAGTTGCACCTATTTCCTCTAATTCTGCATTCCAAATATCATGTCTGAACTTGTCAGAGAATTTATTTCAAAGAATGTCAACTCTTAATTTAATAGGTTTATCAACTTTTTACTTTTAAAATGAATACTTTATTGTCTTCGACTTCATCATACTTAGCTTCAATTTAATTAGTTTCATCTTCCTCTTGGGTATGGTTAATTCTTTGTTATTTATTAGGGTTAAAATTGTTGTTGGAGAAGTGAAATTCTCTCTTGAAAGGTTGTTGTTGCCTGAAAAGATTATTGTAACTTTGGTTGTTCTTTTGAATTATGTTGGTTGAAGAACATTTCTGTCAGTTATGTTCACTTCCGTTGGTTGCACTTGGAATTGCTTTTGGATGTATGGTGGCTGTTGGTTTAGTTGTATTGTACTTTCGCTGCTCAAATTGTTGATGGCGTGGTTTTTGTTGAAAGCGTTCATTAGTCACTGAATGTGGTCGATGTCTTTGTGTTGGTGTTTCGAATTGCAAGCTTCTATCAAAATGAAAGCATTTTGTATCAAAAAAGTCACTACATCGTTACCTCATGGCGTTTTAATGTATCGCAAATAATATCGAATTCTTATCTATTTAGTATCTCCAGTTGGAAAGGAACAAATTTACCATACAGTAATACAACTTTTAGGAAACTATCAAGCATCGATAAGAAAGATAAAAATGGAATATTGTGGTAGTGTCGAATATGTGTCTGCTAGAAGTATAAATGGGATGCCTTCTTAAAGTTCGAACATATAACTTCTTTAAGTAATGAAATACTGCTTCAGAAAACGGTAAATTTTAACATAATACAAAGGATTAAAGAAAGAAAGATTTAATCCAAATTTTTAAAATTTATCAAACTAGAATGCGAAATATGATATAGGGAGTTAAAAAAAAATATTTTTTGCTCAAATTTATAAATAACTCACATGCATTTAAGACAACTGAACACTGAACATTTCCAACTATCTAAATGACATTTATGTTTTTGTTTATCTGTAACACGAATTAATTTACTAATAGTAGAATCAATGTTGTGTAAGATATTAATATTCGATACCTATGCACTTTGTTTTTGTAAATTAAATAAATCTATAGCCCAATTCACAATCTTATGCAAATGGTCTTGCATCATAGCATTTGCAAAATTATGTAGCATATTTTACTCATCACAACATATTTTGTTGGTGTAGACTAAAAATATGCTACACAATTTTGCAAATGCTATGATGCAAGACCATTTCCACAAGATTGTGAACTAGGCTTATATTATATTGTTACAAAGATGCTTTATTTAAATCATAAAAAGATGTTGAGGCCAAGAAAGTAAAACGAAATGGCCTATTGTGTTTGTTTTCAAAGCTAGAAGTTTCTATAAAACATCTTTATTGCAAAACAAAAACAACTAACACAAAGCGATGACTAAACAAACACAATACACAAACATACACACACCTGCATTGTATAACAACTAAATAAAAATACACAACATGTATTTTTAAATAATGATTGAAGGTTCTAGAAGTAAATAATAATGCTCACTAATGTGTCTGAGATAAAAGTTGCAACGCAGCATTTTCAACTACGCAATAGATGGCGGTAGAAATTCTCGAACATTCAAGAACGCCTAAAAATAGGGTATATACAAGCAACGCCAATACGTGTTGATTCATTCGTATTGTGAGCGTCATCTAGTTAAGATCTTGTGGTACAACAATTAAAGTTGCCAGCGTGTGTTATTAATCGCGAATAGTTAAATCGTCAAATAATTAATTAAATAAAGTGCAAATTAATTAAAACTCTAAAAGTTGTGTGTGTAATTATTTTGCAAATAAAGAACTCATAAATTAAACGTTTATAATTTAAATAAACGTAACAACTGGTGCCAGAAGTGAAATTGAGCAGCTAAAAATGGAGCTGAGCAAGTTAGATCTGCCGACAGCGGGCAATAAAGCGGAATTGCAAAAGCGGTTAATAGATGAATTTAAGCAGCGTGGTATCGATATTGACACATACGAATTTCGAGAAAAAGACGAAAAAGAAGAGATTGAAGTATGTGCCCCAGCAACAAATAGCGTTGTAGACTTAAATTCAATGTTTTCCGCTATAATGAAGAAAATTGAAGAAAACAACCAGAAGCAGGAAAAGCACAACCAGAAGCAGGAAAACCACAACCAGAAGCAGGAATACCAAATGAAGAAAATAGTTGAAAACAACCAGAAGCAGGAAAACCAGATGAAGATATTAGAAGAAAAAAACCAGAAGCTTCAAGAAACATTTCAAGAAAGCTTTAAAGCAATGCAAGAAAGCTCTGACGTCAACGGAAAAAGGCTATTAGCGAAGGTAAATGAGAAATTTGAAGAAATATCAGAAGTCTTCGACAAACGAGTGAACATCGTAGAACAAAAATTGTGCGGCCTAGGCAGAAAAGTAGACGAAGAGTAACATAAATTAAAAGTGCAAATGGGCGAACTTCAAATTCGAGAGGGACCGGTGAAAGTTATCTCTGATCATGGCAGCAAGATTAACACCCCGAGCTTTGACGGCAGCGCACCTTTTAATGTTTTTAAGTTCCAGTTTGAAACAGTGGCCAGCAAAAATAGATGGGACAATGAAGAAAAAGCTATTGAGCTAATTCTGGCCTTAAGAGGAGCAGCAGCACAGATGCTTGAATGGTTGCCAGCCGGTTGCAGAAATAATTATGAGGACATAATGGTAGCCTTACAACGTAAGTACGGTGGCGAGCATAAAAGAGAACTCTACAGAATGGAGTTACGAGGCAGGGTGCAGAAGGCAAATGAGACGCTGCAAGACTTCGCCATGGAAATTGAACGTTTGGTGCAGTTGACTTACCCAGGCGAAGATCACCCGTTTTTGGATCAGTTTAAGATTGAAGCATTTGTAAATGGCATACGGGATCCAGATATTAAATATGCTGTTTGTGCTATGCAAAAATCATCTTTTGCAGAAACCATCTCGTATGCGCTAGCCCAGGAGACCGCAAAAGCCATCTCGAAGTCACATGTGTTTAGGGTGTGATGTCCTGATATTTGCACGTATAACCACAAAGACAATAGAAGCGCGATAAAAGAGTTAATCAAACAGATAACGAAGGAGGTAAAATGTAATTCTCGCGCTAAATGCTTTAAATGCGGTAAGGCCGGCCATTTTCAGCGCAACTGTAGATCCACAAGGAGAAGATCAAGATCGGCTTCGCCAGCTAGAGAGAATAAACGGGCGAAAAAGACCAAAAACAATGACGTTGGCATTTTGCGAAGAAAAATCGGAAAACACTATAACGCTGATGACGTTTCAAGACGACCATGCAATGTTGAGAGCAAGCACTGCACAAATATCAAGAAAAAGGAAAGCATCATTAATGTGCGGCTCACCCAAATTGGGTTAAGCGAGGACTGGTCGAAGGCCCAGAAAAATGACCCGATTCTGGCAAAAATTATATTAGCTAAGCAGAAAAACAGGAAACCGAATTATAATGAAATATCGGCAGAGAGCCAACTAGCCAAGTCGTACTGGGCTCAGTGGAATAGCCTGAAAGTGAAAGATGGCTGCTTATATCTATTAAGGGAAACTACAGATGGAAAAACTACAACGGACTTAATTGTCGTGCCAATGTCTAAGAGAAATGAGATACTAAGGCAGTTCCATAACGGTCCCAGCGGCAGCCATATGGGTATTACAAAAACTCTGGAAAAGATAAAGCAGAGGTTTTACTGGGTTGGTTGCCAACAGTACGTAGCCGATTGGATAGCTAATTGCGAAGAGTGCATAAAGGCCAAGGGTCCTGTAAGAAAAAGTCGTGGCAAACTGCAACAGTACAACGCAGGTGCACCCCTTGAGCGGATAGCTATTGATATCACAGGTCCATTCCCTGTCAGTGATGCTGGAAACCGATATGTACTAGTGGTAATGGATTATTTTAGCAAATGGCCTGAAGTTTATGCCATTCCAAACCAAGAATCTAAAACAGTGGTTGATTGGATAGCTAATTGCGAAGAGTGCATAAAGGCCAAGGGTCCTGTAAGAAAAAGTCGTGGCAAACTGCAACAGTACAACGCAGGTGCACCCCTTGAGCGGATAGCTATTGATATCACAGGTCCACTCCCTGTCAGTGATGCTGGAAACCGATATGTACTAGTGGTAATGGATTATTTTAGCAAATGGCCTGAAGTTTATGCCATTCCAAACCAAGAATCTAAAACAGTGGTTGACTCCCTTGTGAACAATTGGGTGTGCCGATACGGTGTTCCACTAGAACTACATTCAGACCAGGGACGAAATTTTGAATCAGCTATATTTAAAGAGATAAGTGACGTTTATGGTATCAAAAAGACGAGAACGACACCGCTGCATCCACAGTCTGATGGAATGGTGGAAAGATTCAATCGTACCCTAGAAGAATATCTCAGAAAAGTGGTCAGTTCACACCAAAAGGATTGGGATGAGCATATACCCAAATTTTTACTGGCGTATCGGTCTGCTGTACACGATTCAACCTCACGTAGTCCAGCAAAAATCTTGTTTGGGACAGAACTAAAACTGCCAGCAGATTTAGAATTTGGTGTTAAACCTGGACCAGTGCACGAAGACAATGGAAACGTTCTACAGGCACAAGAAGAACTGCATGAGCTTCATGAGTTTGTCCGTAACCGTATTAAAATGACCAGCGATAAGATGACCGAAGGACAAATGGTTCTACTATTTAACCCGCAACGCAAGAAAGGATTATCCCCTAAACTGCAAACCCACTGGGAGGGACCGTACAAGGTGATAAAGAAATTGAATGACGTGGTTTACCGGATACAGAGATATCATAATCCGAGGTCCAAAATGAAGGTGGTTCACCTGGAGCGGTTGGCTAAATATGGCAGAGGTAATGTTGAGCCTATTCGGGACGAAAAGGCTTAAGTGGGCGGCAGTGTTACAAAGATGCTTTATTTAAATCATAAAAAGATGTTAAAAATAGTTGAGGCCAAGAAAGTAAAACGAAATGGCCTATTGTGTTTGTTTTCAAAGCTAGAAGTTTCTATAAAACATCTTTATTGCAAGACAAAAACAACTAACACAAAGCGATGACTAAACAAACACAATACACAAACATACACACACCTGCTTTGTATAACAACTAAATAAAAATACACAACATGTATTTTTAAATAATGATTGAAGGTTCTAGAAGTAAATAATAATGCTCACTAATGTGTCTGAGATAAAAGTTGCAACGCAGCATTTTCAACTACGCAATAGATGGCGGTAGAAATTCTCGAACATTCAAGAACGCCTAAAAATAGTGTATATAAAAGCAACGCCAATACGTGTTGATTCATTCGTATTGTGAGCGTCATCTAGTTAAGATCTTGTGGTACAACAATTAAAGTTGCCAGCGTGTGTTATTAATCGCGAATAGTTAAATCTTGAAATAATTAATTAAATAAAGTGCAAATTAATTAAAACTCTAAAAGTTGTGTGTGTAATTATTTTGCAAATAAAGAACTCATAAATTAAACGTTTATAACTTTAATAAACGTAACAATATATATAAAAATGGTGTAAAAAATGTATAGTAACTTAGAACGGATAGGCCGATTTTTGTAAAATTTTTTGTCAGTTATTCGTATTTTCGAGGAGAAGGTCTTTACGGAAGAAAATTGGAAAAGTCGTCAATCGAGTTTTTGTATGAAATTTAGCGTGAAATTATATGAAAAAATAGAAAGTTCTTGGTGTAAAACGTGGAAAATTGCGGAAAATGCGAAATGCGGAAAATTAGAAAAATTAAAAATTGATTTTTTTATGAATATTTATTTATCGGGCTTCTTTTTTATCGCAATATTTGATGATAATTGATAATTGTGTTTTATTATTTGTTTGTTTGTTTTATTAAAGTTTGTCTGAAGGCTTAAAATTGGGGCGAGGCGAAGTTGGCCAGGTTCGCTAGTTAATAATAAAGTTACTATTAAAATAACAAATTTAAGGGGAAGTGTTTTCTTATAAATATAAAAGATCTTTTTATCCAACTAACTTCTGGTAGACACAAAAAAATGTTTGTTACAAACTCTTAATTAGACAATAATGTATTTTGTTTTTGTGAAATTGGGTTTTTAATCTAAAGAAGTAACGAAGAAGTTATTTCTACATAAAGAGTACCTACTGTCTATTTTGAGTTTAAAAGTAAAAGTTTTGTTGTTTAAAACAATATTTTTTTTATCTAAATAATTTTATTAATTATTTTAAATGTTTTACAATGAAGTCAAAATATTAAGTGAAAACTATTTTACATTTTTTATAAAATATTCAAATTAAAAAGCAAAGGTATATATTCTATATTTTATGTTTTAACAAAGAAAGTTTCTTATCATAAAGTATTATTAATATTGTTCTAAGTTCTTGTGGGAATAAATCTAGTTAAATCTCTAAATAAGATATAGAGATGTATGCCTAAATACACATACATATAACTCCCCCATCATTAAATTGACGCTCCGAGGATTTTTTTTAACATATCTTAAACAGTAATAAACATAAGTTACTGACTTTTAAATTTATTCCGCACAAGAAATATTTTTCTTTTTCCTTTTTATATGGGACTTGTAATATTTGTGCCCTGTTTGACTTATAACATGATCATCATCCAACCGGTCTACACAAATCTTCCTAAATTTTGCATGATTTTTCCCCCTCTATTACATTTTATATAAACTTGCCCTGTTTGGGTTTCACTTTCCTCACGAGAGCGGTTTAATTTTAAAATTGACTTTTCCTTTAACGCCATAATTCTCTGTTTTACTTTCGGGTAGTCTTCCACTTTTATTGAACCGTTTTGAAAATCATTAGGTTTGCAACCTGTGGTTGAATGTATAGTATTATTATAAAAAGTAATTACATTATAAATTTTTTCCTCAACACTATCACTATCCCTGTTAGGGTCATGTCTAAGTAGACGAATATGTTCATTCATAGTATTATGAAGGCGTTCCACATCTGAATTAGATGTGTGATTATTACTTGAAATAAAATGAATTTCAATATTATTCTGCTCTAAAAATTCAGTCAATGGTCACGCTTTGAAACCTAACTCATTGTCAGTTACGATTTTCCTAATAGTACCTACAATACTTAAATACTGAATTAGTGCTCTTTTGAATTCCACCCAAGACCTATTTCGAATCTTTATCGCCTGAGCAAATTTAGAAAATTTATCAATAATTGTTAAAAACAAAGTTCTCTCTAAACAATAAAAAACATCTATGTGTACAACTAGACCAGGCCTGTCAGGTGTTTCAGTAATTTTAAACTTTTGCTTCACTGGATTGCGGTCATATTTTTCCACATTGCAGATATGACAACTGTTTATAAATTGCTGTATTCTCATTTTAAGTTTTGGGTGATATATTCTTCTTTTAAGTTGTTCAAAATTCTCATTTATGCCACGATGATTATTTCTTTGGTGTTCTTGTTTAATAACTTCGTTAAGGACACTTTCATCCGAGATATCATCAAGACAAATACAGCACTTTGCTATTTTTAAGATAGAATTGTGTTTAAAATATTTACAAACAGTGTCTTTGAAAAGTTTATAGATCAAGGCGTCTTCGATAAAAATTGCATTTACTCTTTTAGGATGAAAATGACTTTTAATAATTTTTATTATTACATTCTCATTAAAATCATTTGCACTTATAATTTTCCTAATATTTTTAAAAACTATCTTATTTTCTATCTTTAACGTATTAGCATTTGATTTTTTTAAAATGAACTGGTTTTTGTAAATATTAAGGGGAGATTTGCTTATACATATAACATTTGATTTTTGCAAAATATTAATCTGTGGTTCTATTCTAGATAATGCATCTGCGCTCTTATTTTCCGCACCACGTTTGTACATAATTTCATAATCATATTCCTCCAGTTTTAATCTCCACCTAACTAACTTCGAATTTGGTTCTTTAATAGAAATAAGCCACTGCAATGGCTGGTGATCTGTCTGTATCACAAACTTCCTTCCAAACAAGTATGGACGAAAATACGTTACAGCCCACACTACTGCCAACAATTCTTTCTCAATCGTACTGTAATTAATTTCATGTTGATTCAGCGTTCTACTTGCATAACAAATAGGATGATTGTCCTGCGAAAGCACTGCCCCTAAAGCAAAATTACTTGCATCAGTATTTAAAATGAATTTTTTATTAAAATCGGGATAAGCCAAAACCGGATCGTTAGTTAAAAGCAGTTTCAACGTTCTAAAACTTTCTAAGTATTCAGAGTCACTTGTATCTACTTTAACATTCTTTTTTAAATATTTCGTCATTGGTTTTGCTATTTTTGAGTAATCCTTTATAAATTTCCGATAGTAGCCACTGAGGCCCAGAAATTGCTTTATTTCCTTCTGAGTTTTTGGCAATGGATAATTAATTATACACTCCACTTTTTTTGGATTTGGCTTTATCCCCTTTTGCGTTACAACATGGCCAAGGAATTCTGTCTCTCTTTTCAAAAATTCACACTTATCCACTTGAACCTTCAAATTTGTCGCTCTTAATTTATCAAAAACAAGACGTAGTGAGTTTATGTGCTCCTGAAGAGAAGTTGAATAAACAATTATGTCATCCATATATACTAAACAAATATTATTAATCAACTCCCCAAGGATACCATTCATAAGCCTTTGAAATGTGGCCGGGGCTGTTTTAAGCCCAAAAGGCATTCTAGTAAACTCATAATGGCCTCCTTCGACAGAGAATGCTGTCTTATGAATATCCCTCTCATCAATTTCCACTTGATGGAACCCTTTAGCCAAGTCTAAAATTGTAAAATACATACTTCTTCCAAGTTTATCAAGAATTTCATCAATGTTTGGTATAGGAAAGCGATCATCTATTGTTTTCTCATTAAGTTTTCTATAGTCGACAACAAGCCGCCATTTCTTAATACCACTGGCATCATCTTTCTTCGGGACTATCCATATTGGAGCGGAATACGGAGAATTTAACGGTCTTATTATCTTATTAGTTAACATTTCCTGTATTTGATTTTTAACTTCATCATTATGGACGTAAGGATATCTATAATTCTTCGAAAATACGGGTATTTCATCCCTAGTAATAATCCTATGCCTTAATGCATTTGTAAAACTCAAGTTTGAATTTGTCACTTGAAACAGTTTCTTATAATCATTTAAAATGCTTTTTAAGTTGAGTTTTTCCTCTGCATTTAGGTGATCAATTCTTATTTTTTCCAAAAAAAGCTGTCTTACAATGATTTTCCTTCAATAAATCAGTATCAACTAAATGATAATTATCACGCGTAACTGGCCAGGAATTGTGTTGAGTAAGATAAATAATGTTCGGACACTTAACTGAAGTTTCTACTTCAACTTTAAAATTGCTAACATTGTAAATACCTTCACTAAAAATCGTCTCACCAACATCATTTCGCTGTTCTGCTATATGAATAAGTCCACACTCAACATTAGCGATCAACGTTATTTTCCGAAAACCTGAAAACAGTAATGGCAAAATTTTACCATTTATTCTTAGTTCATTACTTTAATAATCTATAACGGTTTTATATTTTCGCAATATATCATTTCCAATAATTCCATCATAATTGTCATGGAACTTACATTCTATTAAATAAATCTTCTCGTTTTCATCACCCAATTCAGAAAACATTGGCACTTTATAAACAGTATTTGCCAATACCTCATTTTGAAGAGTTTTCAACACTAATTTAGCAGAATTAATCTTCCATTTCGGATTACATAAGCCTGAATTTACTATTGAGTGGGTGGCTCCTGTATCGATTATAAACTTAAGCCTTTTTTTTAATACTATATGAGGTAATTGTCCGGAGAGGCTTGAAAACGAAAATTTTGAAATAAATTATTCCCAGCTGAAACGTTTAAATGGTCCGGATTTTGAATGTCAACATGGTTTGTTTCACATTGACTTCTTTGTACATTACACAAGTTATTTTCGGCCTTTAAATTTATTTTTGGCCGGAAATTTGGTAATTTACGGGAAGGATTTTGATTACAAGAATTAGAAAAATTAGATCTTTCCCTATTTCTTGGAACTGAAGTACTTGGAAAATTATTAGAAGTATTTTTTCGTATCATATTAATATCCATTGGCTCTGGCGTAGGTTGATTAGAAAAAGAATTCTCATTTAAATTTGAAGATGTATATTTATGATTCTGATTGTTGTTATAACCATACTGATGAGTGTTAAAATTACTTTTATATCCGTAAGAATGATCAAATCTATTATTTTTAAAATTTCCATTATTATGATGATTTTCAAATTTATTTAAACTTCTGTCTACTCGAGAACGATAAAAATGTTTATTATAACCATTGATTCTGCTATTGTCTCCATAATTCCCATATCCTGATGTAAAAAGAATATTCATTGCATCTTCTAGGCCCTCTGGATTCCTACACGCTAATACGGTTTTCATAGGTTCAGGAATCTTTGCTTTAAAAATATCCAGAGCAGTTTTCATGTTGTTTTTACCAATTTGCTCACTGTCTACATTTATTCCTAATTCCAAGACTGTTTTATTATTTAAACTACGAAGCTTATCCTTTATTTCATTGTAAAAATCAATGACATTTGTTCTAAAATAAACAGAACGAAGATTATCGAAAAGTTTCTCTACGCTCTGATATTCCCCAAAATAATTGCATAAGATAGTCTTAATATCAAGCCACGTTCGTGCATGAAAATTAATTTCAATAGCCTCCCTTGCTTTACCCTTACATTTATTTTTAATCAAATCTATAAAGAAAAGTTGTGATTGCTCATCATACTGAACGAAAAGTGGGTTTATTCTATCAACTAAAGAAATAAATGTATATAAATCTCTTTTATCGCCAGAGAATTCAGGTAATTTTCCAAGAAGTTCAATCGGACTTACAATGTTCAAGGCAATACCTTCTTGAGCCATTTTACAAAAATAATATTAAAATTAATTCTTTACCGAAGTCAAAAAAGGCACAAATTTTGTATTTATACAAATATTCGATTAAAAAAAATTAAATTTATTCAGTGATACAAATAACAACATTAAAAATAAAAATAATAATAATAATAAATAAATAAAACCTGTTATGAAAAACATTTCACACAAAATTTAAAACATAATTAGCAAATGTTATAAATAATCAATTTAAGAAAGAATCAATTAATTTAATACAAAATAATACTTAAATAAGGTTTGCACTCCTTGTTTTGATCCAATCAATTCTCTAAGCAATTCATTCCAGTTTTTCAAATTTGTCCCTTTGCAGTTTGATTTTTGGTCTCCAATAATGTTGATGATGATATAATAATCATAAATTTTATGGTGCTTGCTAATTCATATACTTTTATTTTTGTTACTAATTTTTTAATCTTCTTTTCATATATTTTAATTATATTTTTATATTTTAGCTACATAATTTGTTGTCACTTCTTATTTCATTCCTTGTTTAAACATCACTTATATTTTGTTCTACCGTTCTCTTCTCTTATTGTTTTTATTATTGTTCTGATTTATATTCTTGAAGTTCTTTAATATTTTTTTTTAAATAAAAAAAAAATTTCATTTCAATAAAAGTTAAAAAAAAAAAATTTCTTTCTTGATCCTTCCATTAACAGGTTTGAACATAATATTCATTATATTTTTCTATGTTTTTTCCTTTTTATTAAAATATTCTTAATGTTCAATGAAAATCACAAAAATACAGCGAAAATGCTCTTCCATATTAATTTTTCGATTAAAAGTTAAAGGATTCACAAAAAGTTGTTCATTTTTCCTTATTAAATCTGATTTTACTTTTTTCCTTTTTAAGCAAACTATCATTATATATGCATATTGTTTATGTCTTTGACAGTTATATCCTGGAGGGTCCCGTAGGAATCACAGGATTATTATAATTATTGTTATTAGGATTACCTTCACTTCTTCCTAAGTCATGTTTTCAGTTAATATTGTAGATTCTTAATTTTTACCACATGCACATTCATTATATTTTTTCCTTTGTAGAATGTCTATATAGCACTTATTTTTATAAATAACATTCAAACATTTTTGAAGTTCAATTTTGTTACTTAGTTTTTTGTTGTAGCTTGCCCTTTTTAAATGTTGAAATCATTTTTCCATTAATGACAATACTTTAAATTAATTTGTCACTCACTGTTATATTTTTCATTCAAAAGTTTTATTTTTCAAAAATTTTTAGAACACTTTTATTTTATTTCCATTTAAAATTTTCCTTATTTACAAAGGAAATATAATGTTTTTTAATATTTTAGTTTCCTTTCCTGCATACACACAAATTTTGTTAGCAGTAGCAATTCTTATTTTTTTCCTTACGTTTTATTTATGTTTGTCACTAACACTGTTTTTGAAAATTTTTATTTTTTCCTTTGCCCGTCAGGACATTAAAATGTCGAATATCCCGTCTTATACTTTTTTTATTAAGGATATCCGGGCTATCCTACCGACTGCGCCAGTAAAAGTTTTGTTGTTTAAAACAATATTTTTTTTTATCTAAATAATTTTATTAATAATTTTAAATGTTTTACAATGAAGTCAAATTATTAACTGAAAACTATTTTACATTTTTTATAAAATATTCAAATTAAAAAGCAAAGGTATATATTCTATATTTTATGTTTTAACAAACAAAGTTTCTTATCATAAAGTATTATTAATATTGTTCTAAGTTCTTGTGGGAATAAATCTAGTTAAATCTCTAAATAAGATATAGAGATGTATGCCTAAATACACATACATATAACTTTTAAACCAGTAATATATGTTCTAATTGCTTCTTGATTAACGAATGTTTTGATAATTTTTCGCCTTTTTCCATTTAAATTTTTAAAGGAATTAAATTCAATACTTCATTGATAAATGAATGATACTCAGACATATCTTTTCTTCCTTGTATTGTCTTCTTCATTTCTTCAAGCAAAATATACATTGGACGTAGGTCGGCATATGTATGGTCAAGTCTATTTATTATTGAATATATATGTAGTGTTGTGGTTGGATCAGTATATCCGAAGCTACACACTGGATTTTTTCTCATACAATAGCGACCGCTTTATAGTATGTCTGGGCAATTTCAAACCTTTAATGTTTTCCATATGTGTCCATGCCGGCGATCTCCCAGCACGGATTTTCTTTTGTCTGCGTCAAATATTAAGAGGATTTTAAATACATCTAAATTTATTTGGCTTTCGGTTGTTATTCCACTCGAACATGTAGTGAATTGTTCAACTGGTTCTACATTGAGTGGCCTCCTATTTCTTAATGCTGCGAGAGTTCATTGTGTGCCACCCTGAGTGGCTAAAAGTGTTGCATGAATATAAAATTTACGTTATTCCAAGGAATATATTTTAATTCCGGTTTTTCAGAATACGTTGTGCTGATCTTGTTCTTTATTGAGCTATTCCTTTTTAATATTGGAAGTACTTTTGTACTCAATGTGTATTATATATATAAAAATTGTGTAAAAAATGTATAGTAAATTAGAACGGATAGGCCGATTTTTGTAAAATTTTTTGTCAGTTATTCGTAATTTCGAGGAGAAGGTCTTTACGGAAGAAAATTGGAAAAGTCGTCAATCGAGTTTTTGTATGAAATTTAGCGTGAAATTATATGAAAACTAAAAATATGCTACACAATTTTGCAAATGCTATGATGCAAGACCATTTCCACAAGATTGTGAACTAGGCTTATATTATATATATAAAAATGGTGTAAAAAATGTATAGTAAATTAGAACGGATAGTCCGATTTTTGTAAAATTTTTTGTCAGTTATTCGTATTTTCGAGGAGAAGGTCTTTACGGAAGAAAATTGAAAAAGTCGTCAATCGAGGGTTTGTATGAAATTTAGCGTGAAATTATATGAAAAAATAGAAAGTTCTTGGTGTAAAACATGGAAAATTGCAGAAAATGCGAAATGCGGAAAATTAGAAAAATTAAAAATTGATTTTTTTATGAATATTTATTTATCTTCTTTCTTTTTTATCGCAATATTTGATGATAATTGATAATTGTGTTTTATTATTTGTTTGTTTTATTAAAGTTTGTCTGAAGATATAAATTGGGGCGAGGCGAAGTTGGCCAGGTTCGCTAGTTAATAATAAAGTCACTATTAACATAACAAATTTAAGGGGAAGTGTTTTCTTATAAATATAAAAGATCTTTTTATCCAACTAACTTCTTGTAGACACAAAAAAATGTTTGTTACAAAATCTTAATTAGACAATAATGTATTTTGTTTTTGTGAAATTGGGTTTTTAATCTAAAGAAGTAACGAAGAAGTTATTTCTACCGAAAAATGCTCTGCAAAATGCTGGCAGGGTCACGATTGCATAAAGGGTACCTACTGTCTATTTTGAGTTTAAACCAGTAATATATGTTCTAATTGCTTCTTGATTAACGAATGTTTTGATAATTTTTCGCCTTTTTCCATTTAAATTTTTGAAGGAGTTCTTTGTGTGCCACCCTGAGTGACTAAAAGTTTTGCATGAATATAAAATTCTACGTTATTCCAAATAATATATTTTAATTCCGGTTTTTCAGAATACGTTGTGCTGATCTTGTTCTTTATTGAGCTATTCCTTTTTAATATTGGAAGTACTTTTGTACTCAATGTGTTTTTGTCCTTCGATTAGTTATTACCTTTTTTCCTCAGGATAATGTTGATTCAAGGATCAAGAGTGCAGTGTTCACTAAGTGGCGCTTGGAACCTTTATTATTTACTTAACTAAGTATGCCGGTTAAGCCCTCAGTTAATTATCTTTCCAAGAATATGAGTTAAAAAATATTTATATAGTCTTAACCTTATCTTTAGGAATAATTTTCGTTGCTGTCTATGGCCTTGTGTTATTTGTCTTGTATGTATGTTTTTAGCTTTCGTCTTAAAACATATTATCATACTTGGTTATTTTCGATTACAACACGTGTTGTCTAATATTTAATATTTATTTAGGTCTGGTTATGATTATTCTTATACTTTATAGTCTGTCGGCATTTGCTAATGCATCAACCCTTGGTATGAAATGCTTGTCTAAGTTTAGTTGTTGTATGATGTGCTAATGAATATCAAGGAAAGGTTCTTTTTCTTTTTGCGTGGTTTGCTCTGTTTCGTATTTAGTGTTTGTTATCAGAGTGATATTAGATAGTGCAGGGTGTATTAAGCGTTAACTCACGCGTGAACTAGATACAGCATTCAAAACTAACTGTGACTAAACAGTATGCACATACTAAATTACGTTTGTACATACGTACATATGAACATAAGTATCATAGGCCGTGCCCTGTATTTGATAGGTTCTTTCCATCAGATATAATTTGATCGACCAAATCGGTTAAAAACTGTCACCCAATAGTTTTTACCGCCTGCCACACATCGCACGATATTATAAAAAACTTTTTGTGCAGAAATAATTCATTAGTTCTTGAACGACTCCAGACATCTTAAATAAATTTTGAAATAATATTTTAACTAGTCTTTTATGTACACCTACATTTAGTATCTACGCAATTTAGTATCTTAAGGGTAACCAAATCTTTTACACAATTTTTGAATTTATGAAAACAAACATGTAAAAACGAAAATAAAATCAAAAAATAAATAGACGATCCCTTGAAAAGGTAGACAAAAGATCTACGAAACGTCGGGAAAAATTGTAAATTAAAGGCATTTTTATTTACAACAAAAAAATTCAGGTCTAAAAAGCAAGAAGTTAAAAAACTAAAAAACCAACAACAAAGTAAGTGGCCAAATGAATACATAAAAGAATCACATAACATTCCTGCAGGTCTGTTCGTATATTATTTGAAATTTTCACAGAAAGTGTATTATATGGTGCTGCAGATGAATGACGAAGATATTGAAATTTTGCAAGGTGTGTCCTGGCTACAACAAATATAGAAAAATAAAATAAATATATCCGTCCAGCATGAGTGTAACTCACTCACGGAGGATCCCGTACCATGTTTTGTTAACCTTTAATTCATAATTTAACCTTTAATTCATAATTTACAGCGGATCCCAAAAAGTTATATACCCGAGGTACATAACTTTGCGGGCTACCCAGAAGCTCCCTTTACCGTTTGCAGTTCTCCTTAGTGGTTCATGGGATACTGACTTATGTCCAAAATAAACCGCTATTAAATCACTGTATAACGGTTTAAAAGATAAGGTAATATTCTTCAAATTTACGGTCCCTTTAATTTCTGAATTAATTGTTCACATTTAATTTTATAGTGGACATAGATGTACATTCTCTGTATGAATTGTAAATGCCTACCAATAGTATTTATAGTTTTCGACACTGTGCAAATTTGGCGTGTTTGCCTATCACAGTTAAAAACAATATTTTTCTGGAAACCACGTCACTATCGGAACACCCTTTTATTTTTTGTATTTATTGTTATAGTGGCTACAGTTATACGTCTGCTATGAAAATTTCGTGTAAAATATTTATTCCCATGAACTTTTCCTTTCCCTCGAAGGGAAAAATGTAATCGTGAATCTCCGATGTAATGTTGTTCCCTTATTTTGTGGTAACAGTTCGCAGTGATTGAAATGACAGAAAAGAAGAATCAAAAGTCTTTAAAAATAAACAAATCGGAGCAGGAAGAACAATCTTAAGAAAACTACGTTTGCCGGATGCATATAATCCATTGGAACTACCCGATGCATTGTAAGTTACTTAATTGTCTTAACAAATTGTCCTTTTCTAATAATTTTTGTAATATATTTATGCAACATTATAGGATAAATAAAGCTGCCTTTACATATGTATATTCTGAAAGTGCGTGACAATAACCTGCCAACTACAAAAACATCATTTGGCACTAGGCCAATAATAAAACTTTGCTCCTGCTTGCGGTTTTTGCAGAAGGCGGATATCAGAAAGGTATAGCCAGGGATTACGAAGACTGGAACAATTAACCTCCTGCGAAGTACTAGATGTTTTAGAGCAAAATCTTTGTGGCAAGTGGATAACTTATTCGACCGATGAAGAAAGTGCACAGACAGGCATCTATCGCAAATTCGGAATACCTGGTGTTGTGGAATGTATTGATGGAACTCACATCAACATTGTAGGTTCAAAAGAAAATAAACACTCGTACTACAATCGGGAAGGAAACTATAGCTTGAATGCAACACTTGTACGTTTTTATTTATGTATGTAAATGCATCTTGTTTTTAGTTACGAATATTAAATTGTTTTGTAGGTATGAGATAGCCGAAAGAAAATAAGATTTGTAGATGCATCCACATCCTTACAAGTGTCATGGAGCAAAATTTTATACAAAAAGGAACCCGAGTATGGCTCTTAGGTAAGTAAACAAACACATATGTATGTTAATATCAGTAAGTATGCACATTTTTAAATGAATTTTGTATAAATATTTTGTAGGTGACAGCCATGGTTGTTAACGCCATACAGAAATCTGACATTGGGATCTGTTGAACAAAAGTTAAACGATTTACGCTCCAAATGTAGGAATATAATAGAGCGAACAAACGGAGGCAGATGAAGGTGTTTACTTGGCGCCAGAAGGCTTTATTATGAGTCAAAGAATGGACTCCAGCAAGTTCTATAAATTCAGCTGAAGCGAAAAGGTGGTTAGCTACTGCGCAAAGAATTCGTGATAGTGTAGCAAACTCACTATGAATATATTTAATTTTAGTTTTCGTATGTATTTAATTAAAAATATAATTTAATAATTCCATTTACATAAGTATATACACATTCTTATGTATAGATTTCTTAAAAATAAATAAAAAACATATTCACAGTTCAACTCATAGGTACCCGTTGAGATCGTAAAATAAAATTCAGTTCATTTTTAAAACTATAACCACAGATCTATGAAGATAAAAATTAAGCTTTAAATTTAAAAACGACCAAGCTGTTTGAAATTACACCTATTGATTTACCTTTTGATTATTCTTCTTTAATATCTGCAGGTTCATTTCTTCAATCTCTATTATGTTTTGTTTTATTTATTTTGCCTTCTATCTCTTTCATGCGGAGCTTTTTTATTACAGCGTTATGCTGCTCGAATATTTTAAATTTTTTGTTTTTAATTCATTGTTCTCCTCCAGCACGTGGTAAACTCTCTTAAATGATTTTTCCATATCTTAATGGTGGTTTTTTATGGAATTACCTATTTCACCAATTTTGGAGCATAAGTTCTCTTGAGCCATCAAATCTTTAGCAATAAGCTCAGCTGTACTTAGCTTTTCTTTCATGCCAACAAACTTATATATGTACTGCTCGCTTGCTGATAGCCACTTTGTCTGGTTTGGCCCTCCTCCCGTCTCCCGGTGGTTTTTCGAATTAGTGTCGTCTTTTGATCTGACATATCTTTTTTGATCTATCCATACCTGTTGTGTGGTAATAAAATAAACCATATATAAACAAAATATCATTACTAGAATGTATGAACACAAAGCAGACATACGTAAAAAAAAGAACATAATACAAACAAAACATGTACCAGATTTTGACAACATAAAAATATTCAACAAGGAAAGCAACGAAGGAAATCGATACACATCAGAAAGTTTACGTATACACTACACTATTACACTATAAGTCAACTGTAAGTTTTTACCGTATGTATAAATAGTATGTGTAACATACTGATGTTTTTTAAAATAAATGTTCAAAAATAGACAAATCTCCTGAAGAAGTGAACAAAAATTCACGAAACGTCGAGAGAAAATATGTAATAAAAAGTGCATTTTTATTGACATGGAGAATGTTAGGCCTAACAAGCTTTCAATAGAAACAGAATACAAAAATATCATTATCCTTTTCCACTCGGAGACATTTTTTATTGGAGGGCCGGTAAGAGAATTCCAAAATTTAGCAAGAACGTCTTTTGAAATCTTTACAAAACCGCAGGCAACAATCTGTTGTTTTGCATTCTATTAAGCATTATGTCATTTTAAATTTATTTACAGATCTAGTCCTAAAATAGATAAATTCATGCTTAAATACTCTAATTTAAAGAAGTTAATACTTACATAATGAACGCAGCCCCAAGAAAAAATTATGAAAAAAAAAATCGAAGGAAAAAGGGAAAATAAAACGAGGGAAAGAGTGTTTACGATAAGGGGAATTTCTCAATTGAATTACATATCAAAATAGAAATACTTTTCATGAGAAAACTAATTCACTATTACAATTTTGGAAAATTGGAGAAAATTTCGTGTGAACTTATGTTTACGATAGGGCAATTACAGTTCCAGAGATAGAGGGCTGCAATGTACGGACGGACAGACATTGGGACAAAAACAATAGGGTTACGCTCTTAACTTTGTGTGCAGAACACTAAAAATTAAAAAGAGGACCGGATTTTTACGTAAATCTAACGCTATAGTTAACGCTTTAAGTTTTAAACAACAAACGTTTTCGGAAAATATCTTCAAAAACTGACTTAATATACTCCCAATTTAAAGGCGTGTAACTGAACTAAAAGCAGATAAAACTTTCTTGTGTTTTATTCAGGAATTAAGCTTATATCTAAAAAGGACCTTCGGATTATATATACTTCTACCATATAAAAGATACCAAGTAAAAGATCGGAAAAAATTTTCAAAAAACTTTTTAAAGCTAAAATAGACAGCTCAGACATTTAAGAGTACTCTTGTTGATGTTTTAGTTTAAGAAATAACTGTAGCGTAATCGTACAATCACTTTAACCAACAGCATGTAGCAAATATTAACAGCCTGCATTGCCAATATGGTATAAATTCTTTAAACACATGCTAAACAAAATAATTGTACAAAAAAATTTGTAACATTAATAAACAATGTTCATTTGATACCACTTAGTAAAGACGGATGGCCGTTGCATAAATCATTTAAAATAGATACGTTGCAATGACATTACACTTGGCAAAGGTTTGTGTTTTGTTTACAATTAAATACTCTAGTATTTATGCATATGGGTATGATCTGACAAACTGTTGGGACGCACGCCTTAGTTTTGCCTAGGGAGAATAACTGTACACAGAGTTAAGAATCAAATAACATTTATTTTCCCATAGTAAATATTCATTAAAGTTATATATTAATATTAAGAAACCACTCAATCATGAGTATTTTAAACCTCCTAAAATTCATGATTGCCTGGTAAAATATAAATTAATTACTTATAAGATAGAGTTACGACTTTGAGTAAGATTTTAGAACTCACTCATTTAAGTCGTCTAAAACTTTTCAAAGTTAGTATATAAGCTGACCAAAATTATGTTAGATTTTATACTGTACTTTGCCTTCAGTCGAGCGCCGCTATTAAGTCGCTCCTAAAAATAAATCAGCTACTAAGGCCATATCAAAACTTTGGTTCCTATATCATTACATGGCGATCCTGCCAGTTTTATTAGAGTGCAAAAAAAATAATGCACCTAATAAAACAAAAATAAGTATAAAACAGACCACTATCATATTAATTTTCAATGAAAAACCCAAGCTCAGAACTAACGATTTAGAAGAATACGACTCGTTATCGCGTTTAACAATAGATGACCTTAAGGACATGAATAAAGAAACATCTAAAATATTAAGATTCACGACCAAATCGATGACCTATAATAAAAATAAGAATGAAAATGATAAAATGTATAAACAGCATAAAACTAATAAAAATAATTTTAAAGAGCCCAGTATATATGTACCAATTAAGAACACTGACGTCAGACTAAACTAACTTAAGATTTCTTTGATTTGCTTACTAACGGGAACCTTGACTTAGGACTTATCTCTAGGCTCGAATATGTGGCCGGTAAATACAAAAATATAAATTGCAAGTGGCACTTAATGAGAAAATTTTCCAATTTATCTCTTTGAACAAATTTATATTTATGGGCAATACAGTATTAAATAAACTAAAAGTAGCGCGGTGAAACTAAATGAGGTGACCCACGTTGATTACAAGAATGCCAAGGCAATTCTTGATAAAAATATACTATTATTGGAAAAACATGGCCAAAGATATAGCAAAATACGTAAAATCATGCCTTAAGTGTCAAGTTGCAAAAATTAACAAACATGTAAAATGTCCAATGACCATCACTACCATCATCTACGTGGACACAATTGGACCATTTCCAAAATCATTATACGGAAATGAATACGCAATTACAATGATATGCGACTTAATTAAGTACTTAGTAACTAAACTAATACAAGACAAAAGCACTAAAACAATCGCTAAAGCGATATTTGAAAATTTAATACTTACCTATGGTCCAATGAAAATATTAACTTCGGACATGGGAACAGAATACAAAAACGCTGTTTTGACAGAACTATGTAATCTATTGAAAATTAAGAAATTAACCTCTACAGCTCATCATTATCAAACATTAGGAACAATAGAAAGGAATCATAGAATCTGTAGATAAATCTGATTGGGACGAATGGTTGAAATATCTCACTTACTTTTTCAACACAACACCATCAACAATACATAATTACTGTCCATATGAACAAATTTCTGCAAAATCGCCAAATAGTTAAAAACAATTTAATGAAGTATATAGAATTACTCCACTACAAAATATAGATAATTACGCAAAAGTAACAATATTTAGGTTAGAGATAGCATAAAATAGATCTAAAATATTATTAGATAGCTTTAAGTTAATGCAAAAATTAAATTATAATAAGGTTACAATATAATATTATATTTAAATAGGAGATTTAGTCTTAATTAAAAATGAAGCGGGACATAAGCTAGAAATACAGTATAAAGGTCCATATAAAGTAAAGAAAATAGATTTAAGAAATAATGTAACCATAGTAGATAAGAAATCAAAAAAAGAACAAATAGTTCATAAAAATAGACTTAAGCTATATAAAAACTAAATGTTACTCGGCGCCGGTAATATTAATAAATATTAATAATATAATAATAATGTAATATTAAAAAATAATATTCAAATATTATCTTTTAAACTTATATAAACATAATAATCTTAAGAATATTTATAAAAGAATGTACATAAAATTAAATTATATAAACATTCTTCTGAAAAGTGGAGGTGTAGCGTAAAACAAAAGCTAAACAAAATAATTGAACAAAAACATTTGTAACATTAATAAACAATGTTCTTTTGACACCACTCAGTAAAGACGGCCGGCCGTTGCATAAATCATTTAAAATAGATACGTGGCAATGACATGCACTTGGCAAAGGTTTGTGTTTTGATTAATATTAAATACTCTTGTGTTTATGCATATGGGTATGATCTGACAAACTGTTGAAATGGACGTTCCGAGATAAAATTTATTTTATTTTCTTGTCTGTTTTCATTATTCTCTCACATTTAGTCTCTCACTCTCTTAAAAATATTGCCACAAATTTCCAGAAATATTTTTATTTTATATGTGCAAAGGCACATTATTTAAATAAAAATAGAAAAAAATTTTAGGAATAAAAAGTCCTATTGAATTACTTGCAAGATTAACCAGTCCAATAGACTCTAATGCCATGTACATGTTAAATGTACTTAATATTCTTTACATTTCATCGATTTTTAATTAGAATTTATTTGATTCATTTAAATGTAATAAAATATTTAAACAAAATATTTTTGAAAACAAACACAAAACTGAAATGAAAATAAATATTATAAATACCGTAAGAGCATCGTCGTTATTTTGTTCACTAACTCTCAGCCATGATAAATCGTTCCGTTACCGTCGCGACGCGTCGTCTGTTGTGTTTCTACACTTACTTTCGCCTAGGGAAAATAACTGTACACAGACTTAAGGACCAAATAACATTTATTTTCCCATGGTAAATATTCATTAGGGTTTAAAATAAATATTAAGAAACCACTCAATCATGAGTTTTGTAAACCTCCTAAAATTTATGATTGCTTGGTGAAATATAAATTTATTACTTATAAGATAGAGTTAAGACTTTGAGTAAGATTTTAGAACCTACTCATTTGAGTCGTCTAGAACTTCTCAAAGTTAGTATATAAGCTGACTAAAATTATGTTAGATTTTATTTTTTTATTAAGTCGCTTCTAAAAATAAATCAGCTATTTAAGCAATATCAAAACTTTGGTTCCTTTTTTATTACACAACTATACATAGATGTAATGTGATCCATGTTATATTTCGAGACCCTAGAAAAGGGTCAGCAAACAATTGTGTCAACATTTAATAAAAGTGATTAACATGTACTGAATAAAGCCTCTCTTAGCTTAAGATTTTTCAACCGAATTTACATCATTTAAAAGCAGGCCAATAATAGCAAATGCCTTAAAAGTGAGATAAAAAACACAAACAAAAGTTACTTACCCTTATTCTAGTTATCGGTGTAGTCGTCGTCGTTTGTTTAGTATTAATATCACTTCGTATCAATGTCGTCGTCAATTCAATTCGACTGTTTATCGATTTTTATAAAATAAAAATGCACATTCCCAAGTTTTTTGGAAATTTTATTTGTGTTTGATACTTTTATGGTAAAATGATTTGTAAAGGTGAAAACAATTTTGATTTAATTAATGATGAAAGCTCGAAAAAACATAAACTTGTGTTGGAAAAAAAACTTCTTAGACATAATTGTAATTATGTACATATGGTTTGCCTGCTCCTGGCTGTACTTCTGCAGTAAATCAGTTTGATTATTGCATGGTCATTTTCTTCAGCTTGCCACAGCTTCTTCCAGCGAACTGAGTGATAATTGTTTAAACATTACGCCTCCAGTGGCTTTACACTCCGCTTTATTAGAAACCATCTTTTTTTTAATTTGAATATTAAATTCTTAGGCCGAATTGCAATATTTTTAATTTGCCGAATCGCAAGTATGTACATATGTTATGCCTGCTTCTGCCTGTGCTTTCAACGACGAATTCGACTTCAGCAAGTTCTATGTCATTAGAATCGTTTTCCATGTCAACCATTCGAACTCCTTGAACTGCTCCTTCATGATTCAAAAGCTTCTGGAAGTTTAGAAGTTTTCCCACAGCTTCTTTTAGCGGACTAAGTGAAAATTGTTTAAACATTTCGTCGCCAGTAGCTTTAAATTCCGCTTTATTAGCAACCATCTTTTTTCACTTTTAATTTCGGCATACCTTGAATGTAATTTTTACAAATTTTTGTTACAAATACCTATTCAATGCTTTATTTTGTTACCTTTTGCCATTGATTTGCTAATCTTCTAGGCGGACCAAGAGAATTTAGAATTTTTCCAATTTCTTCACATTTTTCTTTAAATTGCATGAAGCAGTGCCTCTGCGAAAATTTTTCAACTTGATTTGCATTTGTAACCTTCACTTTTTTAAATTTTCCATGTTATATTTGGTTTAATTACTTCCTTCGACAAAAAACAGTGTCACTTCAATACAATATCGTCGTCACATTTGTTATAGAATACAAAAAATCTTTGAGCAGTAATCGATAAGTGTCAATAACGACAAGTAGAATAACAAATCGAATGCGTCGACACATATCAACATTGATATGTGACGACGTCGATAACTAGAAAAGGGCGATTATAATCTTGGTTGAATTAAAATTCTTGAACAATGAATACTAAATATAGCTTTTTTATTTTTAGGGAGTTATGGGACAATCGATTAATTGGGACATGTTGGAAACACAGTATTACGCTGACGGAAGGTATAGTGAACGATTATCAAAAATGGTTACGGTTATTGATGATGCATTTATGGCAGGACAAACGTTTATTCGCAATTTTAACCAATCACTGATTGAATTAGAAAAAGACATTAAGAATTCAAAATTTAACAAATCACCTGAGCTTTACAAAGGTATAAAAGAAGATGGAAAAGATAGCCGCCCTTTAACCCGATTAATGAATTTTATACTACTAAGTACAAATAGTGATAACAAAATAAATATAACAAAAACAAATTGGTGGGAAAGTGAAGCATTACAATTTATGAGAGGTATGATGGATGAATGCACGCACCTAAAAAATTTTTCTGTTCCAAAAGATACTTCTTTGATAATTGCTGTTTGTGCTAAGGACGACGCTTATGTACCAAGGGAAGGTTGTTCCGGCTTAGAAGAAATATGGCCAGGTGTTGAAGTTCGTTATTTAAATGCGGGTCACATAAGTGCTTATGTGTTACATCAAAAATTATTTAGGTGAGTGGCAGAAAACAAGACATGTTTTTAATTTTATGCAATTTTTGCGCCAATATGTACGAGAGAAACTCAACAAGCCTGTACAAAAATAGAAAATTATTTTAACATTAACATCATTAACATTAACATCCCGGATATTTAATAGACATGAATGTAGCTTTTCAATAATAGAAAAGGAACTTCTTGCCGTAGCATATATATATATATATATATATATATATATATATATATATATATATATATATATATATACTGTAAGCGTCAAAAGAAAGTGTACAGCATGTTTTATTCTATAAAAGTGTTTATTTCGGCATTGAAATATTAACGTTTTTCCAAATTTACTACTATTTACAAAGCACTGTACAATGCTCATACAATATGTAAATAAAAAATTAAAATACTTCAACCACAACAAAAACAATAAAAGCAAAAGTAAAAATACTCCATATTTAATGCGCCAAAAGAAAGTGTACACATACAGTAGAATAATGCTCATTTTAAAATTGCCAAAAAAAATTACCGTTATTATTTGTTTTTGTATAAAAATTCTTAACTTAAGATGTTTTCTGTTGTACTCATGTAATTTCAAATTATTTGCAATTGTTAATTCGTGGCGTATGTAATAATATTATAATGGGCAAGCAAACTGCAATTGAGACGAGAGAATTGGTCATAAAATTTAAGGAAGAAGGCAAATCTTTACGTCAAATTGCCTCAATTATTGGAAGAAGCCATAATGCTGTAAAAAAAATTATAGATAAACAGAAAAAATTTGAAAATTTGGAAGATCAGCCACGTGCCGGAAGTCCGAAACGTCTTAATGACTTAGAAATTAGGTCCATTGTGAGAGCTGTTAAGAAAGATCCAACTGTGAGTGCGGTAAAAATATCAGAGCAAATATCTGAATCATCTGCAATGAAGGTAAGTGCTAGTACCGTCCGCCGAGCGTTACATGCAAATGGTTTATATGGAAGAGTTCCCAGAAAAAAACCACACATCTCCAAACACAATAAGAAGCGACGCTTAGAATTCGCAAAAAGATACATTAACAAAGAAAAATCATTCTGTAACAACATAATTTTTACTGACGAAAGCAAGTTTGAGATCTTTGGACCAAAAAAACGTGGTAAAATTTGGAGAAGCAGAAATGAAGAGTTTAACAAAAACAACGTAATATCTACCGTGAAGCATGGCAGGGGTTCGGTGATGGTGTGGGGCTGTATGGCTGGAAGCGGTGTGGGAAACCTAGTATTTATTGACAGTTTAATGAACAAAACGGATTATTTAAATATTTTAAAAGAGAATTTGGTGCCTAGCGTAGATAAATTAAAATTAAACCGCGCATGGATCTTCCAACAGGATAACGATTCCTAAGCACACTGCCAAAATTGTTAAAGAATGGTTGTTGTATCACACTCCAAAACAGTTGAATCATCCCCCACAGTCACCGGACCTCAACCCAATTGAACATCTGTGGGAGCACTTGGACAGACAAATAAGAAAAAGAACCATAACCTGCAAAGACTCTCTGAAGCAAATTTTGAAGGAGGAGTGGTACAAAATTCCAACGGAAAGTACATCAAAATTGGTCGAGTCTATGCCCAAGAGGCTAGAAGCAGTTTTAAAGGCAAAGGGAAACCAAACGAAGTATTAGGCATTAAATTTTTTTAATAATTTTGAAACTGTACACTTTCTTTTGACGCATTAAATCTGGAGTATTTTTAGTTTTGTTTTTACTGTTTTTGTTGTTATTAAAGTATTTTGATTTTTCATTTACATATTGTAGGAGCATTGTATAATGTTTTGTAAATAACAGTAAATTTAGAAAAACCTTAATTTTTCAATGCCGAAAGAAACACTTTTATAGAATAAAACATGCTGTACACTTTCTTTTGACGCTGACAGTATATATATATATATATATATATATTTTTTTTTTTTTTGGGAAAGAAGTTCCATCTCAAATTTATTATTAGACGCTCCAATTGTCTTATTAATTAGAAATTTATTAAATGTCCAACTTAATTCAACGCAGTAGCACTTAAATCCATCGTCCGAAATTGGGCAAGCACTGCCCAATTGACTTAAATTTTTTACTGAACATTTAGAAACTCATCACTGTATCTACGAAATTTTTAAGGTCTGGCAGTTTTCTGTGATTTATTGCCTCAAAAACTGATCACTGGCCCCACCGTGTATTGTTTTAAGTTAGTGAATCGCACTACCTGTCACTCTCTTCGAAGAGTTTTCTATTTATTTAAGAAGCGTTTAACATCTACAGAACATAAAAAGTTACAAATTTTTACCAAAACCAGCAGTAAAGAGATCTATATCTTCTGGCGTTGTAAGCGGTATGTTTTTTTATAGTTTTAAATTCCGGCGACAACAAACCAGTATATGCCACAAATCCGTGTGGATTCCATTAACTTTCGATAGTGACTTACTGGACTTATTTGCCGCTGTTGGCAAAAAGATTCGATTTTGAAACATAAGCGTAAGAAATATCCATACTTGTTGGCCAGGCCAGTTTGCTACAGTTAGTATTTTGCAGTTCTTGTAACTGCTTGGCAAAAATGTGTGATTTTTGATTTCCTGGCAGCTATGCGAAGGTATAAATGGGGCAACCTTTAAAGTTAGCGGTATGGTTGCACTGAGCTGTATAAAGTACCACACTTGATAAGAACAACATAAACAGAGTTTTATTCCTTTATTAAAATCAAATTTTGTAGCAATTGAAATTAAAGCAATGTTTTGTTCTTCGTCCCCGGTTTAGTACCGTAATTTACATTTCATTGCTTTTTTTTGCCTCACATACTATTGCGTTTTGGGTAAATTATTATTGGTAATTACATTAAAATATATTTTTTTATAAAGATTAGGAGCTTTTATTTTGTATTTAAAAAAATATAGTTTTTAATTTTTATTTACGTATATATATGTACATTCATGCATACATAAAAACATACATTAATACATACGTAAATTCATGCATACATACATTAACTCATACATTAATTAATACATACATACATTAATTCATCATGCATACTGTGATGTTATTTATTATATTTTTTTAAATTTGTAAAATTATTATTTTTTTTTGATGATGGCCGGCTCTTAAAAAAGCCACTGGCCTGAATAAAATATTGCCGGCTTGATTAAAAAAGCCTGGCAAAGAATAAAAAAAACAAAACTTTTCTTTTGGTGTTAAGCCAATTATGTTCGGCTGAATAATGTCTTTTATTTACATTTTTTCGTCCTTTTATATCTTAAAATCTAACGGTACTTATTCTAAATTTGTTTCTGTATAAAATTTCATTTGAATTTGTTTTTGTAAAAGATCTTACATTTGTTACAATTCTGGTGTTGTAAAATGATCTTAAATTTAATACAGGGTCGGTATGAGGGTTACCATGGTGCAACCATTACACCCCCACCGTAAAAGAAAAAATTATTATAGTCATATGTACATTCGTAAAATAAATAATAAAAAATTTTTTTTTTTTTTTTTTTTTTTTTTTTTATTTAGTAAGAAATTAAGTACATATGGTATAATAATTTTTTTTATATATATTTTATACTTATTTATATATTTTATATTAAATATTCCATTTTTTTAACATATTGTGATATTTTTTTATTTAGTAAGAAATTAAGTACATATGGTATAAAAAAATGTTTTTTTTTTATATATTTTATACTTATTTACATATACTTTATATCAAATATTCCATTTTTTTAACATATTATTGTGATATTTTTTTATATTATCATTAACATCAATAATAGTGTTTACACCTTCCTTAGCTATAACTTTGTATGGACCATGGTATGGTTTTTGATATTTTTTTCTATTAATGTTTCTAACTATTACAAAGTCTCCTATTTCTATATTTAATGGGTTGATTTTTACATTATCATTTATTCTTTTTTGTTTCGATTTTTTTAAATATTCTTTTGCTTTGTTTAAAGAGAATTTTAGTCTTTTTTGTATTTCATTTGCGTAGTTATCAATATCATAATTAGTTTCTTCATTCGATAATATATCACTAGGTAGGTATGGTAATTTTCCAAAAACTAACTCATATGGTGTATAACCAGTTTCAACATGTGGGGTTGTATTATAAGCAAAGGTGAAATAAGGGATCCAGGTGTCCCATTGATCATTATTACAAAAATTTAATAGAAATTCATTAAGTACCCTATGATTTCTCTCTATAGACCCAAGGGTTTCATGATGATAAGGGGTACTAAACGTCTGCTGAATTTTTAATAGTTGGCATATTTCCGTCATTAGTTGATTTGTAAATTCCGTTCCTTTATCTGATTTTAAAACTTTAAAATGGCCGTATTTCAATATAAACTGCTCTACTAATGTTTTCGCCACAGTTTTTGCATCTTTCGCTTCCATTGGATATGCTACGACGTATTTAGTAAGTTCACACTGTGCGGTTAAAATGTATCTGTAATAATTTGATACTCGCATTGGTCCAACTGTATCTATTGACAATACTTCAAAACTTGTAGCTGGTGTTTTTGTTAGTGTAAGTTTCTCCATTGTATGTCTCGTTTGCTTGTTTAATTTACATTGTTGACAATTTTGGATATAGTGCTTAATCATTTTACCCATGTTTTTCCAAATATATCTTTGTTTTAACTTTAGGACAGTCTTTCTAACACCTAAGTGTCCTCCATGCATAGAGTTGTGATATTCCTCAATTAGTTGTATTTGTTTTTGTTTACATGTAATGCGTATTGGTTCATCATATAATATAATTTTAAGATTTGAATCTTTCTCTAATTGCAATTTGTTAAATATTCTCTTGAATTCTTTAATGTGTACACTTCTGAATATATCATCTTTCTTGTTAAGTGCTAATTCGTTTATCTTCATTTTCTTCATTTTCGCTGTCAGTTTCTCCAGAATCACCGTGGTGTTAAGTGGATTATCACTGCAGGAAACAATTATTGCATTTTCTTCCATCTGTATCGATACATTAATTTTATTTTCAAATATTCGAATGAATTTCAATTTTTTAATATTTTTTATGTCAGTCAATGATGTGCATTCCCAAATGAAAATTTGCGCAGGATTTTCTGTAGGGATGCATGTAGAATTGTCTTTGCCGTTGTTTTAAAGTTTTCTTTGCATGTTTCTTGTAATAGCCAGTATTTTCTTGTCAGGTTCGTTTCTTGTTGGGATCATAGCCTTTAATACTTCAGAATTTATTGTTATTCTTGACAGTGCATCAGCATTAGTATTCATTTTTCCTTTTTTGTAGACTATAGTGAAATCGTAGTCACATAAATCAAGACGAATGCGTGTCATTTTCGACGATGGGTTCTTGTGTGAAAACAATGACACTAACGGCCTGTGGTCTGTAACAACAATAAATTCTCTGCCGTATAAATATGGTCTGAAGAAATTTATGGCCCAGTGAATGGCTAGTAATTCCTTTTCTATAATAGGTTTATTGATGTCATGTTCTGATAAAGACTTACTCGCGTATGAAATGGGCAGATCTTTTCCAACTGTGCCTTGTGACAAAACTGCTCCAAGTGCGTAATTTGAGGCATCAGTAGTTAGAACGAATTGTTTTTGAAAATCAGGATATTGTAGAATTGGTGGATTGAGTAATTTTTCTTTCATGGCTTCAAATGAATGTTGGCAATCTTGTGTCCAGACGAATTTTACATTCTTTTTTAATAATTGATTTAAATTTTTCGCAAGATCAGCAAAATTCGGTATAAAGCGCCTATAATAATTGCAGAAAGCGACAAATCTTCTTACGTCATCAGTATCTTTTGGTACTGGATAATTTTTAATGGCTTCATATTTTTTAGGATCAGTTCTTATGCCTTTGTCTGTTATTAGATGTCCCAGATATACCACTTCAGATTTTAAGAAATTACATTTTGAAGGATTTAATTTTAAGTTACAGTCACGTAATTGTTGAAACACTTTTCGTAAGTTATTGTTATGGTGTTTTAAACTGCATCCGAATACGATTCCATCGTCAACGTATAAAAATGCTTCAGCTGTAAGTCCGCTTAATGCAATAGTTAGCATCCTTTGGAAGCTATTAGACGATATCTTTAAACCAAATGGTAAACGCTTAAATTGATAATGTCCCGATCCAGTAGAGAATGCTGTTAATGGTCGAGCTTCTTTCTCTAAATCAATTTGATGGAATGAGTTTTTCATGTCTAGGGTAGAAAAATATTTCGCTCTTCCCAATTTATCTAATACATCTTCAAGTCTTGTGAGAGGGAATTTGTCATTAACAATTTTAGTATTTAGTTTACGAAAATCTACTACTAGACGCCATTTTTTTGTATCATCTGTAGATTTTTTTGGTACTATTAGTAGAGGCGAATTGTAGGGACTTATTGAATGTTCAATTATGTCGTTTGATATCAATTCATGGACTTGTTCGTTTATCTCTTTTATTTGTGTGTGTGGTAATCGGTAGTTTTTTATGTACACGGGTGTTTTATCTGAAGTTTGGATGTTTTGAGTGTAGAAGTTATTTGTTGTCAACTTATCTCCTGGTAAGTGAAATATGTCGTTAAATTCGGTAATAATCTCTTTTATTGAAACTTCTGCCTCTGGGTCAGGTATATCTAAATTAATTGTATCCAATAATAAATCATTTCTATGTTCATTTGCTGTGCTTGTTTTTGCGGGGTATATATTATATTCCTTAAGTGGTTGAATTTTGTAATCAAAGTTATTTATTTCAACATCTTCATTGTTTGTATTTAATATTTTTACGTGAACAGTTCCTCTTGCAGGTACAATTGTGTTTGCCAAATAAACTCCATTTTTTATTTCCTTATTTAAGACAATGCTATCTTCTTTTATAGATGCATTAATCGGAATTACACATTCTGATCTTGCTGGTATAATAATTCTTGTTTGATGAATTAACTTAGAATTCATTGGTAGTGTGACATCAGCTCCATTCATGTTTAATGTTATGGTAAAAGTTTCAAAATCAAGTTTAGCCATATATTTTGTGAGTAAATCTCTGCCTATTATGCCATCATATAATAGAGGGAATTCATTTTCAACTATATGAAATAGATGTTCAATTACTTTGTCGTCTACTGCAAAACTTAGTATTTTTGTTCCAAGGCATTCAATAGTACCAGCTGTTATGCCAGACAGTTTTGCAATTTCCTGCGTATTTACATTTACAAAAGTTTTTATTTTACAAATTGATATATCAGCGCCAGTATCTATTAAAAATCTAAAATTTTGTTTGTTATTAATACATTTTAAAATCACATATGAACTTGTGTTGCAAGAAATGTTGTAAACTCGTGATTTTTGGCGCTCTGGGTAATATTTTATATTACCCGGCCTTATCAGTTTCCCCGGTTGTACTTTCCCCTTTGAGTAGTATGTCTGTAGTCATTATTGTTGTTTTGTGGATTGTATGAGTTATTTCTATTAAGATTACTTTGTTTAGTATGATTTCTGTTGAAATTGGCTCTATTGTTGGTTCTGTTATAGCTATTTCCATTATTTCTATACCTCTCATCGTTTCTGTTGTAGCTGTTGTTTCTATTATTTTGATAATTATTGTTGTAATTGTTGCCATTGTTGTTATTACTTCTATAATTATTATCATACTTTTGATTATTTCTGCCGTTGTTATTATTTCTATTGATGTAGTATAAGTTATTTTTATCGGAATGAAAAGTTCGTTCCGCTGTCATACATCTCTCTACAGCTTCATTCAGAGTTTTAGGCACACTACTCAATAAAATTTGTTGATATTCGACGTTTACCCCTTGCAAGAATGTGTTGAGTGCCTTACTGTCGCTTAATTTGTATACTACATCTTTCATTTCCTGGGTTGGATTAGTTAGATTTGCTATTTCAAACATACTTAGCTCATTAGCTAGTGTCGTAATCTTTTCTCTGAATTCAGCAATACTACTTCCTTGTTGTTTCACTGCACCCAATTCAGATAAAACTTGTTGTAGCGTTTTTGGGTTTGGATATGCATCCTCTAAGCTTTTTTTGAGTTCGGCAAATGTTGTTGGTCTATTTGATCTTCCTAATATATTCCTTACTTGGGTTGTAAGTTTAAAATTATAGACGTACTTAATGAATGTTATTGTATCTTCAATATCAGTTAAGTCGTGTAAAATTTCTACTTGAGTTAGAAATTCCTCTAAAAACTTGTATGTACCCTTAAATATTTGTAAATTTTTACCTACTAATGACAAATCGAACGGAGACATTTTTTGTTTTTTATTATCTTCTTTTGTGGTTAATGAATTCAATGTATGTGTTAATGCTACTATTAAAGAACTAATATTCTCTTTTAATTCTGCAAATTCCCTTGCTTCTGTTTCTTCTAATTTTAATTCTAATTCTAATTCACTTTTTATGAAATCTAATCTATCTAAATTATTAATAACGTATTTTTTTTCATATATTCTATTTTTACTTTTTTTTAAATTGATTTTTAATTTATTCAGTTCTTGCAAATATAGATTTAATTTTTCCATTTATATTATATATTTTCTTTTTTATTTTGTTTATTTTAACTATTTTATATATTTTAACTATTTTATATATATATATATATAGGCAAAATAAAGTTTTGGCACAGCCTGTTTTGACCCGCTGTTTATACAATTATATTATAAGCAGAACACCCTGTTTATTTAGTCGTTTCTACACATGTTATTTCATGTCATATATTTTGACATTGTTATTCTTTGTTTTTTTGTTTTCTCGTTTACGTTTTTCTTTTAGTTTATACAAATAAAAAGTTTTTGTGTAAAGAAAAGTGGTGTTGTGTTTTTTTTATATATTTAATTAAAATTCATTTTTAGTATAATTCAATAAGCATATATATATAATTATAAATTGGTGAGTTGTTTTTTATTGTTTTTGCTTTGGTTTTGTTGGTGTCCTGTTTTTGTCTTTTTTTCTTGCAGCCAATGTTTCTTCTATTTTGTCGATGCGCCTCCAATACTCGCTGTTTACTTCCCATGGAAGGACATTTTCTGTATCAAACACCTTACGTTTTAGGTCAGCTAACTCCCTCCTTAGCGCAACTAATTTGCCTGCTCGCCTGTGTTTTGGCTTCTCTGTCTTTGGTATGGCGGTCAACAGCTCTTCTTTTTTTCGTTGTTGCCGGCGACGGTACTCTTCTATTGTTATGGGCTGTGGTTGTGGCAGCGGAGCTTGTGGTAATGTGCAAATTTTGTTCGGCAGGATCGCCATGTGATGTTATTTATTATATTTTTTTAAATTTGTAAAATTATTATTTTTTTTTGATGATGGCCGGCTCTTAAAAAAGCCACTGGCCTGAATAAAATATTGCCGGCTTGATTAAAAAAGCCTGGCAAAGAATAAAAAAAACAAAACTTTTCTTTTGGTGTTAAGCCAATTAAGTTCGGCTGAATAATGTCTTTTATTTACATTTTTTCGTCCTTTTATATCTTAAAATCTAACGGTACTTATTCTAAATTTGTTTCTGTATAAAATTTCATTTGAATTTGTTTTTGTAAAAGATCTTACATTTGTTACAATTCTGGTGTTGTAAAATGATCTTAAATTTAATACAGGGTCGGTATGAGGGTTACCATGGTGCAACCATTACAATACTTACAAAAAATTTATACATTCATATATACATAAATCCATATATATGTACATAAATTCATAAATACATACTATCAAACATACATACATATGTACATACATTCATGTTTATGTAAGTATACGTTTTTAAACTACTTTTTGGAACTTCAGTCGTAAAAAACTTTATTTTTACAATAAAAAAAATAAATAACGTTAATATACAAAAAAGTATTTTAAAAACTTCATTTCATTATTTATATATATATCAAGGTGAATACTGAAAAATCTGCACATGTTGTGCTTACGTTACGAAAAGCATTGAAGCAAAATTAATAATATATAAAACAATACATAAACCGGTGTGGACTTATGGAATTGAGGCTAATTGTTAATGCTCCTAAATTTATTTCAAATAAAATTATTCATAATGATTTAATCATGCCAACAATTAAAGATGAAATAAAGAAATATAGCGAAAACTATCTTAACAGATTAAGCAACCACTGCAACCCACTAGCGATATCTCTTCTTGACTGAAAAAGTGAGAAGACTTAAACGTTATCATATACTTGATTTACCATTTTGATAATTGTTATTGATTTTTTTTATTATTTTTTGTAAATATGTGCATATATACATTAAATTAAATGTAAGATAGCTTTAAAAAAAATAATTATAATTTATTTAATTTACTTTATTCGTGCTTGATTCCTTCAAATATAAATATTTCATGATATTCTCATGAAATATTTATTATTTTAAACTAAACTACAAAATGAAATGTATTACTGCATGGAAAGCATATTTATATGGCCATTATAATATTATAAAAATTTATTGTTAAAATAATGTTGTGATTCGTGTCTTTTTTGTTGAATTAATAACGATGTTGACAATCAACCGTTGTTTGTTTTGATTTGGTTTGAAAAAAACGAATCAAGTTATGTTATGATTCTCTTCAAAACAGGTAATGTTTTAATTTATTTAACATCTTTATATTTATCATTCGATTCTCTTTGCTTCACATTTAATAGAGAGTATTCGGTGTTAGTGTAATGATTTAGTGTGAGTTGAAAAACGAGTGCACTCATGCAGATCTCTAGTATTTACCTAACACACTCTTATGGCGTTTTCTTTTCTGGCAAAAATGTTGCATATGTTCAACATTTTTACACCTTTGTGTTCTTTTCTAAAAAAAAAGTTCGAGAGTGTAAAGTAAAACTATGTTCTTTTGAAAATATGTTGCACGAAAAAGTATAAAATATGTTACATATTTTACCCTGAATTTTTTGTAAGGGTAACTGTACTACACTTTTTTAGTAGTTTTTATTCTGATAAGTGATCTTTACTTTTGTTGCTAAGCCCAGTGTTATATTACTTTATTTTTAAAACGCTAATTAAACATTACTGACATGTAAATGGTAGTTAGAAAATTTCAATAACGGATTTTTTTATTGTGGCTACAAAATGTTTAGCAATTTTTCGGGGTTTAGGCAACATGCAAAACATGTTGTGTGATTGTTGGGTAACACTTATTTTTAGAAAAGCAAACGCCATTAGTCAAGTACAACCAATAGTTACTCAATGAGTTTTATGTTCTCAAAAATATGTTCATCGTTTTTAAAAAGCTCAAGCAACAAGTGTTCATGTTTTGCAAATCATATGTAGCAAATGCATTCGTGCAGAGGTCTAGCACATACATACATATTCTTATAAAAATGCTTTATTAAAATCATAAAAAGATGTAAAACTAATTGAGGCCAAGAAAGTGAAAAAAGCTAACACAAAGCGAGAAATAAACAAACACAATACACAACCATACACACACCTGCATTGTACACAGAGAAAAGAGATTCGTCGTGAGAACCGAATTTGTTGCCAATCGAATTTGGTCGGTTGTGGTTATTATCTGAAATTCGGTTAAGAGGACTGCATAAATACGGTACTTCCAATTATTTTAAAAATTAATTCGATAGTCGATACAAAGTATTATTGTGAATTATTGTCTTTATTTACGATAAAAAAAAGAAAAAAGGAACAAAACATTTCTTTACTGTAACAATAACTTTTACCTAAGCACTCCCACTTCCTCACGTTTTCATGCTTTACACTTTTGACTCCATTGTCTTCTGTCTTACATTCCACTCTGCACGCTTTTCCACTGCAAAGTAAATACAACTTTTGAAAACCTATTTTATTTACACATGTCTTGAACTCACCTCTTAACGTTATTGGAGAAATTTTCGCAACTTTCAATAAATCTTATTGCATATTTTTTTATTAATTTTAATATTTTTCAAATTTTAATATTTTGTATATAAATTTTATTTTTATTATGTCAAAAAACTAAGAAGAAAGAACGCAATCGATATTTGTAATTCTAACTTCCAATATTCGGGTTTTGGTACTAAAGTGCTGAATGAGTTTAGTTGCATCACCCAATAACCAGAATAGGTTTTAGTACAGACACAAATTGGGCAGGTAAACTTCGTTAACTGTTGTTGCGACCAACATTTAAGATCTAATATAGTTTGTCAGTTTATAGTACAAAAAATCTGTCAAGATTATGTTTTATTTATTATACAAATTAAATTATGATGTTAGTAATTGAATTTTGAATATTTTAACTGATTTTTTACCGATCTTTTTTCTGTGTCTTTTCATATGGGACATTAGTTCTTTAGAAATACCATGTAGTATGTCGGTAGGACGTTGTCCAGTAACGGAATGCAGTATGATATTATATTTCGAAACGGCAACAAGAATTAACTCTCTCGAATCATTGTATCTCTCTTCTGCCTTGAGACATCTAGCAATCTCGGCAGGAGTACTGTGGAATCTCTCCACTTGGCCATTACTTGAACTATCCGCAGGTGGAATTGAAAATATTTCTACCTCGAACTGATTAGCAACTAAAGATTTGATTGTTTCTAAAGTAAAAGACTTTTCGTTGCCGCAAATAATTCTTTTTGCTTTTGGAAAAAAATTTAATATATTTAGTAAGGGAATTTTAACATCGATCTTGAATCAATAGGAAATACGAGAGCTAACTTACTGAATTTATCTACGCAGGTGATAAAATGGGTTCCGTCAGTAGAGAAAATATCAGTATGTAACAGTTCCCCAGGATTGCTCGGAATTGGAGATTTACCTATATGTTCCTTTTCCGGATGTCTGACATTTTTTGATTCTTTACAAGTTTTACATTTTGAAATCATTTCGTCTAATTTCCAATGAACTCCTGGAAAATAATAATCGGACAATATCTGATTTAGGTTTTCTCTAATATTTCTGTGGGCTCTATTGTGTAAACTTGTAATATTTTCCTGTTGATCACTTAAACTATGGATATCAATCACTAATTTCTTACTATGCACAAATTTAACAGAAAGAAATATTTTTGCAACCTCGTTTTGAATACGACATGGAATGCGATGGTCAGAGTGAATACAATTTACTACTTGCGGGTTAAAAACCTTTTTTAATGCTTCAATTAAATCTGTTTCTTCCACAAAATGAATCAAATGTCTAGTTTGTCTAGGAAATGTGGTTTTTAAAGTTATTTCAGGCCTAGATGATTTAACCATAAGCATTTGATTTTTAAAACAATTAACAGGGTTTACAACACTTTTTATGACTTCACTTGAGGAAATTTCGCTATGAACTGTTGCAGTAATTGAAGATTCTGTGGCAGTTAATGTATCAGAATCGTTATTACCTTCCGAAGCATCGTCCGTGTCAGAACCGATTGTGCCATTTAAGCTCATTGAATCATTTTCTCTGTGATGAATATACTGCCTAGAAAGAGCGTCAGCAACAATATTTTCTTTTCCAGGCTTATAGAAGAATTTCGGGGTAAATTCCTCTATAAAAGATATCCATCTTCTTATATTTGTAATTGGATTATTTTCTGACAAAGAAAAAGACAAGGGCTGATGGTCCGTAAAAATAATAAGGTTTTTTGCCATAAACTTACTTCCTTAACTTTTGCAACGCCCAAACAATAGCTAATAATTCGCGCTCATTAGTCGCATAATTTTGCTCTGTGGCAGATAAAGTACGCGAAATCATCGTAACTGGCTTGCCATGTTGTGAAAGTGCGGCGCCGATCGCGCTTGATGAGGCGTCGGTAGTTAATTCAAAAGGGTCTTCAAAATAAGGATGAAGCAGCAGAACTTTCTTTGAAGCCTCTTCGTCTAGAACAATTTTTATACTTTTTGACAGCCTTGCTGAAATATGTCCATTCTCGCTAAGCAAGAATTTTGTTAGAGGCTTTGTTATATGCGCGTAATCTTTTACGAAGCGGCGATAATAACCGGCTAGTCCTAAAAAGGATCTCAAACTGCGCAAAGTTGTTGGAATGTTATAGTTAACAATGTCCTTAATCTTTTCCGGACAGGTTTTAATTCCGTTTTCTGAGATCACAAACCCCAAAAACTCCACTGATTTTTTGGAAAACTTCGATTTTTAACTATTAACCCTCATATTCGCCCTATATAATTTTTTTAAAACTCTGTCAATATCAGTAAGATGTTTATCGGCAGATGGTGAAAAAATAATAACATCATCCATATAGACATGGCACGTTTTATTGATTTCCTCTCGCAGTAGATCATCAATGGCACGTTGAAAAGTACTGGGGGCATTTTTATGCCCAAATGGTAATAGCCAGAATTCGAACTCTTCATTATTAACACTAAATGCTGTCTTTTCCCTATCTTTTTCCTCTAAATTAATTTGATGAAAGCCCGATTTTAAGTCTAAGGTAGAAAAAAACCTAGATTTACCTAAATTTGCTAAAATTATCGTTGTGTCCGGTATGGGATAGCGCTCACTTGTAGTTTTCGAGTTCAGCTTTCTAAAGTCGATTACAAGCCGCTTTTTTGGTTTATCAATATCATCGAAACCTTTTTTGTCCACGATCCATATAGGGTTATTATATGACGATCGGGAGGATCTAATTATTTTATTTTTTAGCAACTCCGAAATTTCGTTGTTTACAAATTCATTAAGCGCTAATGGATACGGGTATGCTCTTGAGTAAACTGGACCTTGATCCTGTGTTCTTATTGTTGCAATGATATTAGTTGCAAATGGAAGAGCTGCAACAGGATCAGCGAAAACATGTTTATTAGTTTATAAAATATCAGAAAATCGATTCTTTATATTGGTAGGAAGGCTACAGGTTTCATGTCTTAAAAGTTTATTGATAGCATCGGAATTATTGATAGCATCGGAATTAAAAAAAATGCAAGCTTTTCTTTCCCTTTTTCGTGTTTCAAGACACCTTCTTGGCAATGAATTTGTGCCTTTATTTCATTTAGAAAATCGAAAGGTTTGCAAATCGGGCAATACAAAAAACGGTGCAGTTTTTCCTAATATATTAATTAAACACTTTGAGGTTACTTCCGAAATTCCATGAACAGATTTTACAATGAAAAAATTTTTAAGTGGTTTGACTGACTTTAAAAGGATAAATTGTTAATGTAGTTTTTTGAATTCCCAATATTAATCAGTAATTTTAACGTCCTTCCGGCAAATGATCTTTCTATATACGGGGGAAAGGACTCGTTTCTAACAAATTTATATCATCTTCAACATTGCAGTCATAATTTTCATTTTGTGAAGCATTACCTTGCAGTGTTGCTGTCCGATCCCCGCTGAAGTCACGTTCAAATAAGACTTCACAAACATATTCACAATACGGATAGCATTGGCTCCAGTGGTTCACTTTTTGTGCTTTGGCAGTATTCTGTCTGAAGGAATCAGCGTGCCGTTTTGGATATCTTTGTGCCACACGATTGCTTATATCAACCTCCGTGGGTTCTGGGTGTTGGTAGTAATTATGCCTAAATTGTTGCATCTGCCGCTATTTTTATTTACTGTTTTGATTAAATTCTAACGACAGCTGTGGGAGGTTTGCTTGAAAATAAAATGTTCGATATTGGACGTCTTAAGCCTGAAATAAAAACACGTAAGGCGTCGTCTCGATATTTTAGATTCAAAGCTTCGATTAAGGATGGATTCCCTTCATGCATTATAATAACCTTATTAGTGATAAGTGTTAATTTTTTTCCACTTCGTCGTAAAAGTCAATAAGGTTTTCGGAACCTTGCCTTAATGTTAAAAGTTCGTGTTCTAGAGTATATATTGAGCGCTTATCGCCGTAAAAAAAGTCCAACCGTGATATATTTGCCTTAAAGTTAAGTACCGTATTATAAGAACTAAGCACTATATCAGCCACGCCTACGACTTTATTTCGAATAATGGCCACGGCCTGATAATACTTTGAACTTCCCTAAAAATTTTTAAAAACTTTATGTGCCGTAATCGCAGCTTGTCGCCAAGATACATATTTAACCGCGTCCCCAGTAAATTCTGGGACAGATTTGTCAATGTGTCAAATGGCTTATACTCCTCCACTTGAACTGGAGCTTCGAATGTAGCTATTCTTTGCAACAAATCATAAATTTTCAAAATTTTGTCTCACTTGTCGAGTTGCTTGCTCGATAGCAGTAATTAGCATAGTTTGTACGGCGTCTAGGTCCATTGTCTTTTCTGTAAATTTTCCTTTAGAAATGGTGAAGCTTTATAGTTAAAGTATAAGGTCGTCCACACTCATCAACGCTAACTTAATTTTGTTGTCAATTTAATATTTTGTTTAAAGATTTTTCTATAGTAAGGTTTATTTATATAATTTTTTTTTAAATTTTCTTAATAAATTATCTACTCAATTAATGATTACATAAATAGTAAATGAATAAACTAATTCGTAAGTTGATTGGTTTCAGCAAGTTATTACTGGTTACGAACATCACTGTCAGTTAAGACACTCATAGGACAGGGCACAGATCCACACTCGTTCAAGTTATATTTTTTCAGCAACTCCCACGATATCAACTGATGTTTTTATGATATTAAAAAATACTATGCTTATTGCATTTTAAAGAAAAGTTTTGTGTTTTGTCGTTGCTTTAAATCGTGTTAAAAATTATCGGTGCAAGATTTTAAATAGTGTTCATTATTTCGTACTGTAGTTATTTTAAAAGTTTAATTTATTTTTTTATTTAATATCAACATTGATTTTATAACTTCTAAGATCATTTCACATGTCGTCAGACAATTTTTAATAAAGCACATGCTGTGTTTAATGCAGTTACAATACAGTCCACCTTGATTGACCATTTAATGTGATCTGGTTTTTTATTCATTGATGACACATGCGTCTCTTATTTGGTTGATTTATATTTCTGCAGTCATTTTTTTACTTTCCAAAAATATTTAAGGTAAAATTCATATTTGATTTGTCTCGGCTGTCCCTGCTCGTGCGCCAATTAACTTTTCACTTTTTTATTTTGTTCTTTGTTTAATAAATTTTTATTTCATTTAATTTGTTTTAAATTATCTGTATCTTACAATAACTATTAATTATAATATATTCTACATTTTAAACAACGGGATTTTTTTAGTAATATTAATTACTTCTCAAATTTCAAAAAAATTCTTTTTTCATGCTATTCTCCCGATTTATTATTTAAATCACCGATATTGACTATTGAAGGTCAAAGCACGTCTCGATGGCCATTTCGTTATCGCTTACTTAACTCGTCAGGAGACTTCTGACAAATATTTTAAATAAACTAAAGATTTTTGTCAAAACAATAAAGCAAAGACAAAAATCAAAGTTTAAGCAAAAACAACAATAACCAAATGTAATTCTATTTTTCTTTCTCTGCTGTATAAGGCAGAGTTTTTTTCTGCTCTTTTATACAGTTGAAAGAGGATGAAAAATAAAATATCACAAAACACTACGATAATTTATTTTATGCACAGGCACTTTGCAAATATAAAACATTTTAAACAACGGGATTTTTTTAGTAATATTAATTAATTCTCAAATTTCAAAAAAATTCTTTTTTCATGCTATTCTCCCGATTTATTATTTAAATCACCGATATTGACTATTGAAGGTCAAAGCACGTCTCGATGGCCATTTCGTTATCGCTTACTTAACTCGTCAGGAGACTTCTGACAAATATTTTAAATAAACTAAAGATTTTTGTCAAAACAATAAAGCAAAGACAAAAATCAAAGTTTAAGCAAAAACAACAATAACCAAATGTAATTCTATTTTTCTTTCTCTGCTGTATAAGGCAGAGTTTTTTTCTGCTCTTTTATACAGTTGAAAGAGGATGAAAAATAAAATATCACAAAACACTACGATAATTTATTTTATGCACAGGCACTTTGCAAATATAAAACATTTTAAACAACGGGATTTTTTTAGTAATATTAATTAATTCTCAAATTTCAAAAAAATTCTTTTTTCATGCTATTCTCCCGATTTATTATTTAAATCACCGATATTGACTATTGAAGGTCAAAGCACGTCTCGATGGCCATTTCGTTATCGCTTACTTAACTCGTCAGGAGACTTCTGACAAATATTTTAAATAAACTAAAGATTTTTGTCAAAACAATAAAGCAAAGACAAAAATCAAAGTTTAAGCAAAAACAACAATAACCAAATGTAATTCTATTTTTCTTTCTCTGCTGTATAAGGCAGAGTTTTTTTCTGCTCTTTTATACAGTTGAAAGAGGATGAAAAATAAAATATCACAAAACACTACGATAATTTATTTTATGCACAGGCACTTTGCAAATATAAAACATTTTAAACAACGGGATTTTTTTAGTAATATTAATTAATTCTCAAATTTCAAAAAAATTCTTTTTTCATGCTATTCTCCCGATTTATTATTTAAATCACCGATATTGACTATTGAAGGTCAAAGCACGTCTCGATGGCCATTTCGTTATCGCTTACTTAACTCGTCAGGAGACTTCTGACAAATATTTTAAATAAACTAAAGATTTTTGTCAAAACAATAAAGCAAAGACAAAAATCAAAGTTTAAGCAAAAACAACAATAACCAAATGTAATTCTATTTTTCTTTCTCTGCTGTATAAGGCAGAGTTTTTTTCTGCTCTTTTATACAGTTGAAAGAGGATGAAAAATAAAATATCACAAAACACTACGATAATTTATTTTATGCACAGGCACTTTGCAAATATAAAACATTTTAAACAACGGGATTTTTTTAGTAATATTAATTAATTCTCAAATTTCAAAAAAATTCTTTTTTCATGCTATTCTCCCGATTTATTATTTAAATCACCGATATTGACTATTGAAGGTCAAAGCACGTCTCGATGGCCATTTCGTTATCGCTTACTTAACTCGTCAGGAGACTTCTGACAAATATTTTAAATAAACTAAAGATTTTTGTCAAAACAATAAAGCAAAGACAAAAATCAAAGTTTAAGCAAAAACAACAATAACCAAATGTAATTCTATTTTTCTTTCTCTGCTGTATAAGGCAGAGTTTTTTTCTGCTCTTTTATACAGTTGAAAGAGGATGAAAAATAAAATATCACAAAACACTACGATAATTTATTTTATGCACAGGCACTTTGCAAATATAAAACATTTTAAACAACGGGATTTTTTTAGTAATATTAATTAATTCTCAAATTTCAAAAAAATTCTTTTTTCATGCTATTCTCCCGATTTATTATTTAAATCACCGATATTGACTATTGAAGGTCAAAGCACGTCTCGATGGCCATTTCGTTATCGCTTACTTAACTCGTCAGGAGACTTCTGACAAATATTTTAAATAAACTAAAGATTTTTGTCAAAACAATAAAGCAAAGACAAAAATCAAAGTTTAAGCAAAAACAACAATAACCAAATGTAATTCTATTTTTCTTTCTCTGCTGTATAAGGCAGAGTTTTTTTCTGCTCTTTTATACAGTTGAAAGAGGATGAAAAATAAAATATCACAAAACACTACGATAATTTATTTTATGCACAGGCACTTTGCAAATATAAAACATTTTAAACAACGGGATTTTTTTAGTAATATTAATTAATTCTCAAATTTCAAAAAAATTCTTTTTTCATGCTATTCTCCCGATTTATTATTTAAATCACCGATATTGACTATTGAAGGTCAGAGCACGTCTCGATGGCCATTTCGTTATCGCTTACTTAACTCGTCAGGAGACTTCTGACAAATATTTTAAATAAACTAAAGATTTTTGTCAAAACAATAAAGCAAAGATAAAAATCAAAGTTTAAGCAAAAACAACAATAACCAAATGTAATTCTATTTTTCTTTCTCTGCTGTATAAGGCAGAGTTTTTTTCTGCTCTTTTATACAGTTGAAAGAGGATGAAAAATAAAATATCACAAAACACTACGATAATTTATTTTATGCACAGGCACTTTGCAAATATAAAACATTTTAAACAACGGGATTTTTTTAGTAATATTAATTAATTCTCAAATTTCAAAAAAATTCTTTTTTCATGCTATTCTCCCGATTTATTATTTAAATCACCGATATTGACTATTGAAGGTCAAAGCACGTCTCGATGGCCATTTCGTTATCGCTTACTTAACTCGTCAGGAGACTTCTGACAAATATTTTAAATAAACTAAAGATTTTTGTCAAAACAATAAAGCAAAGACAAAAATCAAAGTTTAAGCAAAAACAACAATAACCAAATGTAATTCTATTTTTCTTTCTCTGCTGTATAAGGCAGAGTTTTTTTCTGCTCTTTTATACAGTTGAAAGAGGATGAAAAATAAAATATCACAAAACACTACGATAATTTATTTTATGCACAGGCACTTTGCAAATATAAAACATTTTAAACAACGGGATTTTTTTAGTAATATTAATTAATTCTCAAATTTCAAAAAAATTCTTTTTTCATGCTATTCTCCCGATTTATTATTTAAATCACCGATATTGACTATTGAAGGTCAAAGCACGTCTCGATGGCCATTTCGTTATCGCTTACTTAACTCGTCAGGAGACTTCTGACAAATATTTTAAATAAACTAAAGATTTTTGTCAAAACAATAAAGCAAAGACAAAAATCAAAGTTTAAGCAAAAACAACAATAACCAAATGTAATTCTATTTTTCTTTCTCTGCTGTATAAGGCAGAGTTTTTTTCTGCTCTTTTATACAGTTGAAAGAGGATGAAAAATAAAATATCACAAAACACTACGATAATTTATTTTATGCACAGGCACTTTGCAAATATAAAACATTTTAAACAACGGGATTTTTTTAGTAATATTAATTAATTCTCAAATTTCAAAAAAATTCTTTTTTCATGCTATTCTCCCGATTTATTATTTAAATCACCGATATTGACTATTGAAGGTCAAAGCACGTCTCGATGGCCATTTCGTTATCGCTTACTTAACTCGTCAGGAGACTTCTGACAAATATTTTAAATAAACTAAAGATTTTTGTCAAAACAATAAAGCAAAGACAAAAATCAAAGTTTAAGCAAAAACAACAATAACCAAATGTAATTCTATTTTTCTTTCTCTGCTGTATAAGGCAGAGTTTTTTTTCTGCTCTTTTATACAGTTGAAAGAGGATGAAAAATAAAATATCACAAAACACTACGATAATTTATTTTATGCACAGGCACTTTGCAAATATAAAACATTTTAAACAACGGGATTTTTTTAGTAATATTAATTAATTCTCAAATTTCAAAAAAATTCTTTTTTCATGCTATTCTCCCGATTTATTATTTAAATCACCGATATTGACTATTGAAGGTCAAAGCACGTCTCGATGGCCATTTCGTTATCGCTTACTTAACTCGTCAGGAGACTTCTGACAAATATTTTAAATAAACTAAAGATTTTTGTCAAAACAATAAAGCAAAGACAAAAATCAAAGTTTAAGCAAAAACAACAATAACCAAATGTAATTCTATTTTTCTTTCTCTGCTGTATAAGGCAGAGTTTTTTTCTGCTCTTTTATACAGTTGAAAGAGGATGAAAAATAAAATATCACAAAACACTACGATAATTTATTTTATGCACAGGCACTTTGCAAATATAAAACATTTTAAACAACGGGATTTTTTTAGTAATATTAATTAATTCTCAAATTTCAAAAAAATTCTTTTTTCATGCTATTCTCCCGATTTATTATTTAAATCACCGATATTGACTATTGAAGGTCAAAGCACGTCTCGATGTCCATTTCGTTATCGCTTACTTAACTCGTCAGGAGACTTCTGACAAATATTTTAAATAAACTAAAGATTTTTGTCAAAACAATAAAGCAAAGACAAAAATCAAAGTTTAAGCAAAAACAACAATAACCAAATGTAATTCTATTTTTCTTTCTCTGCTGTATAAGGCAGAGTTTTTTTCTGCTCTTTTATACAGTTGAAAGAGGATGAAAAATAAAATATCACAAAACACTACGATAATTTATTTTATGCACAGGCACTTTGCAAATATAAAACATTTTAAACAACGGGATTTTTTTAGTAATATTAATTAATTCTCAAATTTCAAAAATTTATAGCATGAAAAAAGAAATTTTTTTGAAATTTGAGAATTAATTAATATTACTAAAAAAATCCCGTTGTTTAAAATGTTTTATATTTGCAAAGTGCCTGTGCATAAAATAAATTATCGTAGTGTTTTGTGATATTTTATTTTTCATCCTCTTTCAACTGTATAAAAGAGCAGAAAAAAACTCTGCCTTATACAGCAGAGAAAGAAAAATAGAATTACATTTGGTTATTGTTGTTTTTGCTTAAACTTTGATTTTTGTCTTTGCTTTATTGTTTTGACAAAAATCTTTAGTTTATTTAAAATATTTGTCAGAAGTCTCCTGACGAGTTAAGTAAGCGATAACGAAATGGCCATCGAGACGTGCTTTGACCTTCAATAGTCAATATCGGTGATTTAAATAATAAATCGGGAGAATAGCATGAAAAAAGAATTTTTTTGAAATTTGAGAATTAATTAATATTACTAAAAAAATCCCGTTGTTTAAAATGTTTTATATTTGCAAAGTGCCTGTGCATAAAATAAATTATCGTAGTGTTTTGTGATATTTTATTTTTCATCCTCTTTCAACTGTATAAAAGAGCAGAAAAAAACTCTGCCTTATACAGCAGAGAAAGAAAAATAGAATTACATTTGGTTATTGTTGTTTTTGCTTAAACTTTGATTTTTGTCTTTGCTTTATTGTTTTGACAAAAATCTTTAGTTTATTTAAAATATTTGTCAGAAGTCTCCTGACGAGTTAAGTAAGCGATAACGAAATGGCCATCGAGACGTGCTTTGACCTTCAATAGTCAATATCGGTGATTTAAATAATAAATCGGGAGAATAGCATGAAAAAAGAATTTTTTTGAAATTTGAGAATTAATTAATATTACTAAAAAAATCCCGTTGTTTAAAATGTTTTATATTTGCAAAGTGCCTGTGCATAAAATAAATTATCGTAGTGTTTTGTGATATTTTATTTTTCATCCTCTTTCAACTGTATAAAAGAGCAGAAAAAAACTCTGCCTTATACAGCAGAGAAAGAAAAATAGAATTACATTTGGTTATTGTTGTTTTTGCTTAAACTTTGATTTTTGTCTTTGCTTTATTGTTTTGACAAAAATCTTTAGTTTATTTAAAATATGTGTCAGAAGTCTCCTGACGAGTTAAGTAAGCGATAACGAAATGGCCATCGAGACGTGCTTTGACCTTCAATAGTCAATATCGGTGATTTAAATAATAAATCGGGAGAATAGCATGAAAAAAGAATTTTTTTGAAATTTGAGAATTAATTAATATTACTAAAAAAATCCCGTTGTTTAAAATGTTTTATATTTGCAAAGTGCCTGTGCATAAAATAAATTATCGTAGTGTTTTGTGATATTTTATTTTTCATCCTCTTTCAACTGTATAAAAGAGCAGAAAAAAACTCTGCCTTATACAGCAGAGAAAGAAAAATAGAATTACATTTGGTTATTGTTGTTTTTGCTTAAACTTTGATTTTTGTCTTTGCTTTATTGTTTTGACAAAAATCTTTAGTTTATTTAAAATATTTGTCAGAAGTCTCCTGACGAGTTAAGTAAGCGATAACGAAATGGCCATCGAGACGTGCTTTGACCTTCAATAGTCAATATCGGTGATTTAAATAATAAATCGGGAGAATAGCATGAAAAAAGAATTTTTTTGAAATTTGAGAATTAATTAATATTACTAAAAAAATCCCGTTGTTTAAAATGTTTTATATTTGCAAAGTGCCTGTGCATAAAATAAATTATCGTAGTGTTTTGTGATATTTTATTTTTCATCCTCTTTCAACTGTATAAAAGAGCAGAAAAAAAAAAAACTCTGCCTTATACAGCAGAGAAAGAAAAATAGAATTACATTTGGTTATTGTTGTTTTTGCTTAAACTTTGATTTTTGTCTTTGCTTTATTGTTTTGACAAAAATCTTTAGTTTATTTAAAATATTTGTCAGAAGTCTCCTGACGAGTTAAGTAAGCGATAACGAAATGGCCATCGAGACGTGCTTTGACCTTCAATAGTCAATATCGGTGATTTAAATAATAAATCGGGAGAATAGCATGAAAAAAGAATTTTTTTGAAATTTGAGAATTAATTAATATTACTAAAAAAATCCCGTTGTTTAAAATGTTTTATATTTGCAAAGTGCCTGTGCATAAAATAAATTATCGTAGTGTTTTGTGATATTTTATTTTTCATCCTCTTTCAACTGTATAAAAGAGCAGAAAAAAACTCTGCCTTATACAGCAGAGAAAGAAAAATAGAATTACATTTGGTTATTGTTGTTTTTGCTTAAACTTTGATTTTTGTCTTTGCTTTATTGTTTTGACAAAAATCTTTAGTTTATTTAAAATATTTGTCAGAAGTCTCCTGACGAGTTAAGTAAGCGATAACGAAATGGCCATCGAGACGTGCTTTGACCTTCAATAGTCAATATCGGTGATTTAAATAATAAATCGGGAGAATAGCATGAAAAAAGAATTTTTTTGAAATTTGGGATATAATATATTCTATTTCACACTCCTTACTATGAGGATAGCTTACATCAAAAACAAACTTACAACTAAGCTTAATTAGGTATGAAATAATTCATTCATATCAAACATGTTGAGAGACTAATATTGCTCTCCTAAGAGACTCATTCATAATTATATTAATCTTTAAAGAATGTTAATAGTAGTAATAACAATAATAATAATTACGATCAACTTGAGAAAAGGTGAGAAAAGAAAATACAAGGAGTAAAAGGTAGAAAGATAATATTCATTACCTTAACTTATAACAACTAAATAAAAATACAAAACATGTATTTTGAAATAATAATTGAAGGTTCTAGAAGTAAATAACAACGCTCGCATAATATGTCTGAGATAAAAATGGCAACGCAGCATTTTCTACTATGCTGCAGATGGAGGTAGAAATTCTCGAATATTCAAGAACGCCTAAAAATAGGGTATATAAAAGCAACGCCAATATATGCTGATTCATTCTGATTGTGAGCGTCATCTAGTTAAGATCTTGTGGTACAACAAGTAAAGTTGGCAGCATGTATTATTAATCGCGAATAGTTAAATCGTCAAAGAATTTATTAAATAAAGTGTAATTTAATTAAAACTCTAAAAGTTGTGTGTGTAATTATTTTGCAAATAAAGAACTCATAAATAAAACGTTTATAATTTAAATAAACGTAACAACTGGTGTCACCAGCACCTTTTAATGTTTTTAAGTTCCGAAACAGTGGCCAGCAAAAATAGATGGGACAATGAAGACAAAGCTATAGAGCTAATTCTGGCCATAAAGGGAACAGCAGCACAGATACTCGAAATCTTACCAGCCGGTTGCGGAAATAATTATGAGGACATAATGGTTTCCTTACAACGTAAGTACGGTGGCGAGCATAAAAGAGAACTCTACAGAATGAAGTTACGAGGCAAGGTGCAGAATGCAAATGAAACGCTGCAACACTTCGCCATGGAAATTGAACGTTTGGTGCAGCTCACTTACCCAGGGGAAGAGCAACCATCTCATACGCGCTAGCCTAGGATGCGATGTCCTGATATTTACACTTATAACCACAAAGATAATAGAAGCGAGATATACGAGGTGATCAAACAGATAATAGAGGAGGAAAAAAGTAATTCTTTAAATGCGGTAAGGCCGGCCATTTTCAGCGCAACTGAAGATCTACAAAGAGAAGATCAAGCTCTACTTCGCCAGCTAGAGACAACAAACGGGCGAAAAAGATCAGAAGCAATGACTTTGGTATTTTGCATAGAAAAGGCGGAAAACCCAATAACGCTGATGAAAATTAAATCGTAAAATTAAAGAAAATACCATTTGTTGCAAAGACTTTTATTGGTCAGATTGTGCCCAAAGACAAAACATCTTTACCGGAAAGGCGCAAAGATCTTTAGATTCCCATAAAATATATACTTAAAATCAAAGACTTAAAATGTTGTGGCAAGGATGTACGTCTTTGGAAACACATCAAAAAATTCCTTAAACTAAAGAAAAAGTATTTTGGCTTAAAGACTTTCATTCGTTAGTCTTAAGACTTTCATTCTTTAGTCTTAAGACTTGAATTTTTGATTTTAAATACAATTTTCATTGTAACAAAGACGTAATTTTAACATTATTAGAAAGAAACACAATTTAATTCAACGAAATATTTCTTTGAAATACTACAGACTGATATGTAGAAACAAAGGCAATTTTCTTTGAAATCTGCTATAGAAATGTTTCGAAAAATTTAAATTTTTCTGCAAAATAAAATATTCAATAAAACCAAACACAGCATTTTTATACAATTTTTTTTATTTCAGTTTAATGTAATAAAAATAAAAAATAGTTCATATACAGCATAACTTAACTTAAATAATTAAAAACTAACAACTTTTTCACACGATGAGTTTAATATTAACTCCTGACGTGGGTATCTGAATAATTCAATATTTTTAATATGAAAAGAGCTATATGCATTTATAATTTTGTGTGCCTGAAATTTTTCCAAAAATACTGTATTCATTTCTTGAACCACCAAAAATAAGTTGTTCTGGGTTTCATAAAATATTAATAAAATTTTCATAATAATATCGTTTTCACACTTTACATAAAAATTTTGCTCAAATAAAGCTCCGTTATATGTTACACTTTTAACTTTGAAGCTTTTAATAAAACAGTCGTTAGATTTTCATAAAAATCGTACTTTGATAAATCAGATTCTGATATTGATTTGAAATTACAAGCATTTTTTTGAAAAAAATTTTGTTCTATTAGGTTACTAGAAAATTGTAGGCTGTGTTTAATGGCTAAGGTGTAAGGCAAATTTACTCTAGAACTTATGACATGGCTTTGTCGCTTTGATATTTGGTGTTTACTCTCGAAACGAAAGGTCCACAAATGCTTTAGTGGTCCCAACTTTTCGATCACTGTTGGATAATGGACCATAAAATGGTGTTAATAATAATTCAACATATAGTTCGTTATGCTTGAAAATTAAATCTTTCAGAATTTTTATAGTACAATCGTCAAAGTCATCTTTTGTAATTAGGTCCCTTATGCGTATAAATAATATTAAAAATTTATAAACAGGATCATTACCATCAATTAAATCGCCAATCAAAAGTAAAATCACATTTAGGAGAGTTTTCATTTCGGAAGCGTTCATTTTAAAATTACAAGTTTGTATTTGGTTTTTTGTTATCGGAAAACTAATACTAACCACAAGAACAGGCCCATAATGAAACATTTGCTTTCTAAAATTAAACGCATCTAAAGTTAGAAATTTTTTTTTTCGAAAATAAAATAATTTAAAACTTTACCGATATTATATCTTGCTACACCAAGATAAATATCATGCATAATGTCGCATGCCTTATTATCTGTAACATGAAAATAACATAAACTATTCCAAACTGAATTTTCTTTAACAGCTGAACTTTTATCTGTAGTTGTGCATTCTTTAGAATAAATGTTTTTGTCGCGAATATAGTCTATTTTTTCAGTATAATCATTTTGGCATTCCATTTTGGTTCTGGTGCAAGTTCTACAATATCTATGACTGTTAAAACTTTTGGTATAACCCAAAACTTCGTTGAGACCAAGGTTATCTCCTAAGATTTGAGCCTAAGACTTAATGGCTTTCGCTTGTACATGGAATTGAAGTACCTGTCAAATATTTTTCCGGATGGTTTTTTTTTATTTTGTCTGGGTGTATAGTAAGTTGATTCAACTTCAGTTGGAAATAATGCCACTATGGACTTGGGAACCATTACCATGAGCCTCGGCTGCATTTTGATATTTTTGAGTATGAAGTAATCGACAATAATTCGCGAAATTGCTGACTGATATTGTTCGTTTAGGTGGATTTTTGATTCATATTTTTGTAGCACATCTTGTCCAGCAACTGATGTTGAAAGCACTTCTTTTAAATCAAATGTTGACTCACAATCATTTTGCAACCAATCAGAAATTGTTGAGCTGCTATTTATCACTGTTTTGTCGCTACCGCAGCAAGATATTGCATTAAACTGAAGAAAAACAGAAAAAGAAAAAATTATTACACGCCACGATAGTTAACAAATAAATAATTAATAAAGTATCACCTTATACTTACATTATTTTGTAAACGCCACTTTTGCAAGTGGTAGCGAAATATAATTTTGCGGTTTATATCACATCGGTTTATGAAAATCATAATTTTTAATACATTGATCGTGGAAATGCCGCTTTCCGAAAAAATTTTGATTCCTTCATCATCGATGCCCCACTCACGGAGTAAACTTTCAAGTTCAGCTTCCATTTCTAAAAAAGAATTAAATATCATGTAAAGGTAAAATAAATCTTAAAATTTGAGGTATGTTTCTTGGCACTTTTCCTTTACCATAGAAATAATTGTATGCCAAAACATAACACATAAATCATAAGTGATCTTTAGAAGCAATAAAAATTTTTAAAAAGTTAAATTACTTGAAAATTTTACCACATAATTTTTCTAGAACTATTTTGATTCAGTTTTTGTGATTAAACTAAACTAGGAGCGCCGGCAGTTGTCGAAATTCAACTAACAAAACACACTCATAATCACGCAGCTAGTAAGCAAAAACGAAAACAATAACAACAATATGATGCTACTGCTTAAAAAAAAAGATCAGAAAAAAAGATCAGAAAGCAAATATAAGAACTCACATGAAATAGAATCAAAAAAACAAATATTGATAAAATGCATGTGACCAAATATTTTCATATAATTATAAAAAACCACAACACTTCACTTAATATGTAACTTTTTTAATTAACTTACCTTTTATTCACCTTTCACCTACTAATAGTTATAAGTACATTGACAAAGGTCAAGCGCTGCCACGACGATTGAGCATTCCTGTCGACTGACTTACAATTAATAACAACCACGAAAACAATTCTTTTTATTTTTTACATATATTGTAGTCAATCGGCCACACTTGTTTCGTTATGCATTCGTAAACAAATTTAACTTTGAAGACTAAATTCTTTAAAGATACAGACTTTATCTTTATTTTTTAACAGCTCTTGTTTACCGTTGCTTATAAGCACTGCACAAATATCAAGAAAAAGGAAAGCATCATTAATGTGCGGCTTACCCAAATTTAGTTAAGCGAGGACTGGTCGAAGGCCCAGAATGATGAGCCAAATCTGCCAAAAATTATATCGGCTGAGCAAAACAACAGAAGACCGAATCATAATGAAATATCGGCAGAGAGCAAACTAGCAAAATCGTACTGGGCTCAGAGGAATAGCCTGAAAGTGAAAGATGGCTACTTATATCTATCACGGGAAAGTACAGATGGCAAAACCACATCGGATTTATTCGTCGTGCCAACTTCTAAAAGAAATGAGATACTAAAGCAGTTCCATAACGGTCCCAGCGGCAGCCATATGGGTATAACAAAAACTCTGGAAAAGATAAAGCAGAGATTTTACTAGGCAGGCTGCCAACAATACGTAGCTGATTGGATGGCTAATTGTGAACAGTGCATTACGGCCAAGGGTCGTAGAAGAAAAAGCCGTGGCAAACGTCAACAATGCAACGCAGGCGCTCCTTTTGAGCGGATAGCTATTGATATCACAGGTCCATTCCCTGTCAGTGATGCTGGAAATCGATATGTACTAGTGGTAATGGATTATTTTAGCAAATGGCCCGAAGTTTATGCTATTCCAAACCAAGAATCCAAAACAGTGGTAGACGCCCTTGTGAACAATTGGGTGTGTCGATAAGGTGTTCCACTAGAACTACATTCAGACCAGGGACAAAATATTTAATCGGCTATATGCAAAAAGATGTGCGACGTTTATTGTATCAAAAAGACGAGAACGACACCGCTACATATACAGCCTGATGGCATGGTGGAAAGATTCAATCGTACCCTGGCGAAATATCTCAGAAAAGTGATCAGTTTACATCAAAAGGATTGGGATGAGCATATTCCCAAATTTCTACTGGCGTACCGGTCAGCTGTACACGATTCAACCTCACGTAGTCTAGCAAAAATCTTGTTTGGGACAGAACTTAAACTGCCAGCAGATTTAGAATTGGGTGTTAAACATGGACCAGTGCACGAAGACAATAAACACATTCTCGAGGCACAAGAAGACCTGCATGAGCTTCATGAGTTTATCCGTAACCGCATTGAAATGACCACCGATAAGATGAAAGCCAGATATGATCGAGCAGCAAACATGGAGGGATTTACTGAAGGACAAATGGTTCTACTCTTTAACCCGCAACGCAAGAAAGGATTATCCCCTAAACTGCAAACCCACTGGGAGGGACCGTACAAGGTAAAAAAAGAAATTGAATGACGTGGTTTACCGGATACAGAGATATCATAATCCGAGGTCTAAAATGAAAGTGGTTTACCTGGAGCGGCTGGCTAAATATGGCAGAGGTAATGTTGAGCCTATTCGAGACGAAAAGGGTCAAGTGGGCGGCAATGTTACAAAGATGCTTTATTAAAATCATAAAAAGATGTAAAAATAATTGAGGCTCAGAAAGTGAAACGAAATAGTCTATTGTGTTTACTTTCAAACGTAAAAGTTTCTACAAAACACCTTTACAAAACAAAAAAACTAACACAAAGCGAGAAATAAACAAACACAGTACACAACCATAAATACACCTGCATTGTATAACAACTAAATAAAAATACACAACATGTATTTTGAAATAATAATTGAAGGTTCTAGAAGTAAATAACAATGCTCACATAATGTGTCTGAAATAAAAATGGCAACGCAGCATTTTCTACTACGCAGCAGATGGAGGTAGAAATTCTCGAATATTCAAGAACGCCTAAAAATAGGGTATATAAAAGCAACGCCAATATATGCTGATTCATTCTGATTGTGAGCGTCATCTAGTTAAGATCTTGTGGTACAACAAGTAAAGTTGGCAGCATGTATTATTAATCGCGAATAGTTAAATCGTCAAAGAATTTATTAAATAAAGGTTAATTTAATTAAAACTCTAAAAGTTGTGTGTGTAATTATTTTGCAAATAAAGAACTCATAAATAAAACGTTTATAATTTAAATAAACGTAACAATATATGTATATAAGTTCCTGTTGACTCAACAATTAGTAAGAGCGAACGCAGTAGAGAAAGGCTACACATATATTTCTCTCTGATTAAATATGTAACGTGAAACAAAACTAACGTAACGCTTGTAGGATGCCGATGTTTTAGGTTCACAATAAAGTAAAGTTGTTAAGGTTGCTGGGTTAAAACAACGTTAGCAAAAATTCCACCATATATCATCCACATTTCCTTAAATCGATTATGAAATCATGTTGAATTCATAATTTTAATATGAATATCAACTTTAAATCCCACAATAAGCAAATCTTCAAATAAGTAAATTCAAATAAATAAATCCTTCTTTATATAAATATACAAAGTAATATTAATATTAAACAACATACTGTTACGAAATTTTTTTGTAAACCACTGTTACTATCAAAAGGAGCATGAGCAGAGGAGCTGCTCTTTTGGCAAAAGAGCAAAAGAGTGAGCCAATCTGAACCCTGCTAAAAAAAAACATTATCATGCCTCAACCACCGTATTCACCGGACATGGCACTGCCTCCTCTTCTCTTAAAACTGAAGACACCAATGAAAGGAAAGCATTTTGCTACGATTGAGGAGATAAAAGAAAAATCGAAACAGGATCTATGGGCAGTACCAAAAAGTGCGTTTCAGAAGTGTTTCGAAGATTAGAACAAAAACGCTGGCATAAGTGTATTATATCTGAGGGGGAGTACTTTGAAGGGGACAAAATAGTGATTGATGAATAAATAAATATTTTTTTTTAAATAGAAAATAATCGCTATTTTTGATCAGACCTCGTATATCACTTAAAAGATTTAAAAAAATATAAAATTTTTATTTGAAATACAATGAGCTAAACAACACGTTTCTTATTTATTTTTTCCTAAGAAAACGTTATGTTTCAAGAAAATAATTTTTTCAAACTTGAGGGATATTTATATAAATATGTTTTTTAATTTAAATTATTTTTTTGTACAATTTAAAATATTTTTTCAACTTGAATGTAAATATTTTTGTTACAAACAAAAAAAAACTTTTTCTGGTCCCTGCTATATAGTGATTTAGCAAATTTTTCTGCCAAGTTTAAAGAATATTCTCGAATGAGTATTCAAACTTGCGACTATATCCTCGAAAAGATTGGTGATAATTAAATAAGAAATTTTATATTTTTTTATTAATTATTTGGATTTTTATGTTAAATTTTTATTTCATTTTTAAATTTTTATTTCTTTTTAATTTGTATTATTTATTTATTTTTGTGATCTCATTTTTGTTTCCAAATTTTTTTTATGTTTTCCAAACAAGTTGAAATTATAACAACGTAACATAACAATGTTTTCGGCACTGAAATACGATTTGGAACTGTTTTATAGCATTCAATCAGCTTTACGCTCTGACCAGCTCGGCGCTCAACTTTCAAACAAGTGAGCTTCTTGCATAAACGCGATAAAAAGCTTGTTTTTTTTGGGTTGGCGTGCAAGAGTTGATCTTTTATTTCTTTTGCATGCGTTTTTATGACTTAAAAAAATATTAAGTCGCATTTTTTTTCTATATACATTCTTATTCTTGCAAAAAGTCAAAGCAGCACTCTTAAAACCAAATGTTAGCAACATTGCTGATAACATGCAACTAAAGACACAAAAACAATGTTCAGTTATTCTTACAGACAAACCTAAATTAGCGCTTAAAAAATCTCATGTACATACAACATGTTTAAGCAAACCGCTATTATGGCGTCAAAGCTTAGCAATTGGAAAATCTGATTTTTACAGTGCGTTAGGAACTGAAGTTGACTGCTTGTTTGTTTGTTTTATTATTGTTGATAATTCTTGCAAAAAAAACCGGCTTGAAAACAGATTCTATCTATCTGCCTAAAACGGTTCAAAAGTATGGCCACACACATTAGATTAACATTAACTATTGGGACACCCTTGTATCTGCAAACTTTATACTTGTTCCACTGTTCAATAGTGTGGCAATATGCATGAAATTACAGCAACTATAGGATCACCCTTTAATTTTCGAATTCAATTTATATGCTTGCTCTTGTAATAGATTAAGCAATCAGATTCTTTAAAAATTCCAACCGTCTGTCTATAACGGTTTTACAGTTTGGCCATGTATATCAGATTATATAAAATATTGTAAAACCCTTTAATTTATAATTTAAAATTTTTATACTTCCAATTATACCAGACAGAGTAGTGGAGATTCTGTCTAAAATTTAGGTGTTTGCATATAACGGTTCAAAAAATACGACAATATAGGTCAGTTACATTAATTTTGGGAACACCATTTTGATATCTAAATTCAAATTATGAGCTTCTTGAGGAGCTAGTAATACAAGTTATTTAGAAATTTCAATCGTCTGTCTGCCAATGTTCAAAAGAATGGCCATATACATCAAATTAAATGAACAATTGGGACACCCTTTAAATTATAATTTTAAACATTTATACTTATTATTATAACGGTCATAATAATCGACATTTTGTCAAATTTCCAACCGTTTGTCTATAACGGTTAAAAAGAAAAGCCCATATAGGTCAATTTGCGTCACCTATGTAGACACCTTTTAATTTTTAGATTTATTTTTCTATTAACTTTTGCTATTGGAAGCTATAGTTATACACAGTTTTTTAATTTTGAGAGCGATGTCCTTTACGATTCCTAGTACATTAAAAAAAATTTTATATTGGGTGGGGACACCCTTTATCTCCCAAATGTAAATTTTATAGTTGTTGTAATAGCGGACTTAGATTTGTTGTAAATTTCAAGCGTTTGACCAAAATTGTTAAACAGTATGGCCCTATACATCAAATTAAATGATTTATTGGCGCACCCTTTAATATATTATTACTAATATTAAGACTTGTTACTATAACGGCCATAGCAATCTATATTCTGCCCAATTTGCAAGCGTTTGTATATAACAATTCAATGGTGAGACACCCTTTAATTTCTTAATTAAATTTTTAAACTCGTTGATATAGCGGGCTTAGCAGTACAAGTCCCTTTTAAGTTTCAGCGTTATGTCTATATCGGTTCAAAAGTTCGGCTATACACTTGAAATTACATCAGCTATTGGGACACCCTTTAACTTCCCAACACGAATTTTTGTACTGATGTTGAAGCGGAATTTACAGTACAGGTTCATTGTAAATTTCAAGCGTCTGTAACCAATCTGTAAGCATATTACCAAAAATTAAAAAATCGGTTTAGAAATGACCGAGTTCTGCTGACACAAACATAAAAAAGCAACATTCAGTCGAATTTATAACCTCCTTCTTTATTTTGTAGTCGGTTAAAAAGTAACGCCAATTTAGTTATTTTCAGTGTAATCTGCCGGTTTCACCTCTTCTTTATTTTTTACAGCGGGTTTTATAAAATAAAGTGAGTTAACATTACTGTTCAAGACACAAAGTTGACGCTCTTATTTAGGTATTTCATTCCAGCGCAAAAAATGTATATCAGATTGCTTTCCGCTTTACGCGCTAATTTAGGTTTGTTAGTGACTTGAGTTTATTTTTAACCGACTTCAAAAAAAGAAGGAGGATATACAATTCGGCCGAATGTTGCTTTTTTATATTTGTGCCTCCAGATCTTAGTCATTTCTGATCCGCTTTTGAAAATTTTTGTAATATGATAGATTATGTTTACAGATTGGTCCCGTTTCTAAAACAGCTCAGATGTAAATTTACTTATATGGGCCTATCTTTTGAACCGTTATAGACAAACGCTTGCAAATTGAACAGAATGTCGATTGCTATGGCCGTTATAGTAACAAGTATTATTATTACAAATTATAAATTAAAGGGTGCGCCAATAGTTCATTAAATTTGATGTATATGTACATACTTTTGAACAGTTGTAGACAGACGCCCTAAATTTGCAACGAACCTGTATTGCTAAGTCCGCTATAACAACAAGTATAAAATTTGGATTTGGAAGTAAAAGGGTGTTCCAATAGTTAATGTAGTTTTATGTATGTGACCAAACTTTAGAACCGTTTTAGAATGAACGCTGAAACTTAAAAGGGACCTGTATTGCTAAACCCGCTATATCAACGAGTTTATAATTTGAATTTAGAAATTAAAGGGTGTCCCATAATTAATGTAAATTTATTTATAAAGGCCTATCTTTTGAACCGTTACAGACAAACGCTTGTAAATTGGACGCAATATCGATTGCTGTGGCCGTTATAGTAACAGCTGATAATATTTAAAATTATAAATCAAGGGGTGCACCAATAGTTCATTTAGTTTGGTATATGGCCATACTTTTGAACAGATGTAGACAGACGATTAAAATTTACAAAGAACTTGTATTACTAACTTCTGTATAACAAGAAGTATAAAATTTGGAAATAAACGGGTGTCCCAATAGTTGATATAATAAGGTGTATGTGTTCCCAAAATCAATGTTGTATGTTCTATATGGCCGTATATTTTTAACCGTTGTATACAAACACCTTAATTTTAGACAAAATGTCCACTACTTAATTGGTATAATAAGAAGTACTCGTATAAAAATGTTATATTATAAATTAAATAGGTGATACGAGTATAATCTGATGTATATGGGCAAACTGTTGAACCGTTACAGACAGACGGTTAAAATTTACACAGAACCTGATTGCTAAATCTACTAAAACAGCAAGTGTATAATATGAATTTGGAAATTAAAGAGTGAACCTATAGTTGCTGCAATTTGATACATATTGCCAAACTATTGAACAGTTGAAAAAGTAGAAAGTTTGGAGATATAAGTGTGTCCCAATAGTTAATGTAACCTTATTTATGTGGCCATACACTTGAGCTGTTATAGGCAGACAGATGGAATCTGTTTTGAAGTCGGTTTTTTTCGCAAGAATTATGTTATTGTTTCTTTGTTTTTTTAAATGGTTATGAACAACGATTTTTGGAATCATGCAAAGAAGATGCGTAGTCTGCGTAGGTTTATTTCTATTTTTTATATATACGAACGACGAATAATATTGTTTAGGCAACCGTTTTTCCGTTTACTTTTTAAAGCGTTTTATTTTTTTTTTTTAATTACAAATTTATTTGCTTTCTATAAATTAATGTATACTTTTTTGACAATATTGTAGTGATAAATATTCGTTTTTACCAGTTATGTTGATTACAACAAGTACATAGATAATTTTTCTTGTAATTCGGAGTTTGTTAAGAAATTTCTTTTCTTTTTCAGAATCATATTTTTTTGTAATTGGTTTGTAGTAGAATAGATTAATTACTTCAGAATTATCAAATTAGTTTTAACACAGTTTACCGATTTTGTATATTTCAGGAAGCATCTTGATGGTTATATTTTCTTTGAGCTACCCTAGTTGTAATGCTCATGGAAAGAATAAATAAGTTGTATGGATCTGTAATACAACTGAAGTTTATAAATATTGTTACAAAAATGCTTTATTCAAATCATAAAAAGCTGTAAAAATAATTGAGGCCAAGCAAGTGAAACGAAATGGCCTATTGTGTTTGTTTTCAAAGCTAGAAAGTTGCCAACGTGTGTTATTAATCGCGAATAGTTAAATCGTCAAATAATTGATTAAATAAAGGTTAATTTAATTAAAACTCTAAAAGTTGTGTGTGTAATTATTTTGCAAATAAAGAACTCATAAATAAAACGTTTATAACTTAAATAAACGTAACAATATATGTATATAAGTTCCTGTTGACTCAACAATTAGTAAGAGCGAACGCAGTAGAGAAAGGCTACACATATATTTCTCTCTGATTAAATATGTAACGTGAAACAAAACTAACGTAACGCTTGTAGGATGCCGATGTTTTAGGTTCACAATAAAGTAAAGTTGTTAAGGTTGCTGGGTTAAAACAACGTTAGCAAAAATTCCACCATATATCATCCACATTTCCTTAAATCGATTATGAAATCATGTTGAATTCATAATTTTAATATGAATATCAACTTTAAATCCCACAATAAGCAAATCTTCAAATAAGTAAATTCAAATAAATAAATCCTTCTTTATACAAATATACAAAGTAATATTAATATTAAACAACATACTGTTACGAAATTTTTTTGTAAACCACTGTTACTATCAAAAGGAGCATGAGCAAAGGAGCTGCTCTTTTGGCAAAAGAGCAAAAGAGTGAGCCAATCTGAACCCTGCTAAAAAAAAAACATTATTATGCCTCAACCACCGTATTCACCGGACATGGCACTGCCTCCTCTTCTCTTAAAACTGAAGACACCAATGAAAGGAAAGCATTTTGCTACGATTGAGGAGATAAAAGAAAAATCGAAACAGGAGCTATGGGCAGTACCAAAAAGTGCGTTTCAGAAGTGTTTCGAAGATTAGAACAAAAACGCTGGCATAAGTGTATTATATCTGAGGGGGAGTACTTTGAAGGGGACAAAATAGTGATTGATGAATAAATAAATATTTTTTTTAAATAGAAAATAATCGCTATTTTTGATCAGACCTCGTGTATCACTTAAAAGATTTAAAAAAATATAAAATTTTTATTTGAAATACAATGAGCTAAACAACACGTTTCTGATTTATTTTTTCCTAAGAAAACGTTATGTTTCAAGAAAATAATTTTTTCAAACTTGAGGGATATTTATATAAATATGTTTTTTTAATTTAAATTATTTTTTTGTACAATTTAAAATATTTTTTCAACTTGAATGTAAATATTTTTGTTACAAAGAAAAAAAAAACTTTTTCTGGTCCCTGCTATATAGTGATTTAGCAAATTTTTCTGCCGAGTTTAAAAAATATTCTCGAATGAGTATTCAAACTTGCGACTATATCCTCGAAAAGATTGGTGATAATTAAATAAGAAATTTTATATTTTTTTATTAATTATTTGCATTTTTATGTTAAATTTTTATTTTATTTTTAAATTTTTATTTCTTTTTAATTTGTATTATTTTTTTATTTTTGTGATCTCATTTTTGTTTCCAAATTTTTTTTATGTTTTCCAAACAAGTTGAAATTATAACAACGTAACATAACAATGTTTTCGGCACTGAAATACGATTTGGAACTGTTTTATAGCATTCAATCAGCTTTACGCTGACCAACTCGGGGCTCAACTTTCAAACAAGTGAGCTTCTTGCATAAACGCGATAAAAAGCTTGTTTTTTTTTTGGGTTCAATGTTCAGTTATTCTTACAGACAAACCTAAATTAGCGCTTAAAAAATCTCATGTACATACAACATGTTTAAGCAAACCGCTATTATGGCGTCAAAGCGTTAGAAACTGAAGTTGACTGCTTGTTGGTTTGTTTTATTATTGTTGATAATTCTTGCAAAAAAAACCGGCTTGAAAACAGATTCTATCTATCTGCCTCAAACGGTTCAAAAGTATGGCCACACACATTAGATTAACATTAACTATTGGGACACCCTTGTATCTGCAAACTTTATACTTGTTCAACTGTTCAATAGTGTGGCAATATGCATGAAATTACAGCAACTATAGGATCACCCTTAAATTTCCGAATTCAATTTATATGCTTGCTCTTGCAATAGATTAAGCAATCAGATTCTTTAAAAATTCAAACCGTCTGTCTATAACGGTTTTACAGTTTGGCCATGTATATCAGATTATATAAAATATTGTAAAACCATTTAATTTAAAATTTTTATACTTCTAATTATACCAGACAAAGTAGTGGAAATTCTGTCTAAAATTTAGGTGTTTGTATATAACGGTTCAAAAAATACGACAATATAGGTCAGTTACATTAATTTTGGGAAGACCCTTTTGATATCTAAATTCAAATTATGAGCTTCTTGAGGAGCTAGTAATACAGGTTATTTATAAATTTCAATCGTCTATCTACCAATGTTCAAAAGAATGGCCATATACATCAAATTAAATGAACAACTGGGACACCCTTTAAATTATAATTTTAAACATTTATACTTATTACTATAACGGTCATAATTATCGACGTTTTGTCAAATTTCCAACCGTTTGTCTATAACGGTTAAAAAGAAAAGCCCATATAGGTCAATTTGCGTCACCTATGTAGACACCTTTTAATTTTTAGATTTATTTTTCTATTAACTTTTGCTATTGGAAGGTATAGTTATACACAGTTTTTTAATTTTGAGAGCGATGTCCTTTACGATTCCTAGTACATTAAAAAAAAATTTATATTGGGTGAGGACACCCTTTATCACCCAAATGTAAATTTTATAGTTGTTGTAATAGCGGACTTAGATTTGTTGTAAATTTCAAGCGTTTGACCACAATTGTTAAACAGTATGGCCCTATACATCAAATTAAATGATTTATTGGCGCACCCTTTAATATATTATTACTAATATTAAGACTTGTTACTATAACGGCCATAGCAATCTATATTCTGCCCAATTTGCAAGCGTTTGTATATAACGATTCAATGGTGAGACACCCTTTAATTTCTTAATTAAATTTTTAAACTCGTTGATATAGCGGGCTTAGCAATACAAGTCCCTTTTATGTTTCAGCGTTATGTCTATATCGGTTCAAAAGTTCGGCTATACACTTGAAATTACATCAGCTATTGGGACACCCTTTAACTTCCCAACACGAATTTTTGTACTGATGTTGAAGCGGAATTTACAGTACAGGTTCATTGTAAATTTCAAGCGTCTGTAACCAATCTGTAAGCATATTACCAAAAATTAAAAAATCGGTTTAGAAATGACCGAGTTCTGCTGACACAAACATAAAAAAGCAACATTCAGTCGAATTTATAACCTCCTTCTTTATTTTGTAGTCGGTTAAAAAGTAACGCCAATTTAGTTATTTTCAGTGTAATCTGCCGGTTTCACCTCTTCTTTATTTTTTACAGCGGGTTTTATAAAATAAAGTGAGTTAACATTACTGTTCAAGACACAAAGTTAACGCTCTTATTTAGGTATTTCATTCCAGCGCAAAAAATGTATATCAGATTGCTTTCCGCTTTACGCGCTAATTTAGGTTTGTTAGTGACTTGAGTTTATTTTTAACCGACTTTGTGCCTCCAGATCTTAGTCATTTCTGATCCGCTTTTGAAAATTTTTGTAATATGATAGATTATGTTTACAGATTGGTCCCGTTTCTAAAACAGCTCAGTAGTGCAATTCACTAACTTTAAACAACACGACAATTGTTATTTATGACAACATTAATTGTTGTTTGCAATAACGATGAAGCGATTCACTATCTTCAGCTAAACTATAATAGACACAAATTGCATTTGAGTGGCATCTCCGTCAACAACTAAACGAAAAACACAAAAGAGAATAATAAAAACTTGTGAATTCAAGCGAGGTACATGCATGTGTTTATTTCTTAGATGTCAATTTATACACATAAATACGTATTTTATTATATGCGTGTATGGAGTTTGAAAATAGGAAAAGCATAATTATAGTTTTGGTTGTAGAGTTGCGGTTACCACTTCTTAAATACGGTCGAAACATATGTTTATGTGCAATCTTTTTTAATAAGAAATTTATTTTTTAAATAAATTTTACATATGCGTAAATGTGCTAAGTTTAAAAAAAAATGTTTAATTTACTTAAACTGAAAACAAATTGAGTTTTTTTTTTTTCGTTCAAATAAATGTATATGTTCTGTGTATACGCTTATATGTATGTATGAATGTTCATAAACACAAGTTTTACGTTGTTTATTTTGTAGACAGATTTAACAACCCAAAAATTATGGTCGCTTTCTTAACAATATACACAATTGTTAAAAGTGTTACTGAATAGCAAAATCGATATTTTGTTGTTAAGTTAATTTAACAAGCCGAAAATCGTTAAAAAAAGAGTAGTGAATCGCACTACAGATGTAAATTTACTTATATGGGCCTATCTTTTGAACCGTTATAGACAAACGCTTGCAAATTGAACAGAATGTCGATTGCTATGGCCGTTATAGTAACAAGTATTATTATTACAAATTATAAATTAAAGGGTGCGCCAATAGTTCATTAAATTTGATGTATATGTACATACTTTTGAACAGTTGTAGACAGACGCTTGAAATTTGCAACGAACCTGTATTGCTAAGTCCGCTATAACAACAAGTATAAAATTTGGATTTGGAAGTAAAAGGGTGTTCCAATAGTTAATGTAGTTTTGTGTATGTGACCAAACTTTAGAACCGTTTTAGAGTGAACGCTGAAACTTAAAAGGGACCTGTATTGCTAAACCCGCTATATCAACGAGTTTATAATTTGAATTTAGAAATTAAAGGGTGTCCCATAATTAATGTAAATTTACTTATAAAGGCCGATCTTTTGAACCGTTACAGACAAACGCTTGTAAATTGGACGCAACATCGATTGCTGTGGCCGTTATAGTAACAGCTGATAATATTTAAAATTATAAATCAAGGGAGGCACCAATAGTTCATTTAGTTTGGTATATGGCCATACTTTTGAACAGATGTAGACAGACGATTGAAATTTACAAAGAACTTGTATTACTAACTTCTGTATAACAAGAAGTATAAAATTTGGATTTGGAAATAAACGGGTGTCCCAATAGTTGATATAATAAGGTGTATGTGTTCCCAAAATCAATGTTGTATGTTCTATATGGCCGTATATTTTTAACCGTTGTATACAAACAGCTTAATTTTAGAGAAAATGTCCACTACTTTATTAGGTATAATAAGAAGTACTCGTATAAAAATGTTATATTATAAATTAAATAGGTGATACGAGTATAATCTGATGTATATGGGCAAACTGTTGAACCGTTACAGACAGACGGTTAAAATTTATACAGAACCTGATTGCTAAATCTACTAAAACAGCAAGTATATAATATGAATTTGGAAATTAAAGAGTGAACCTATAGTTGCTGCAATTTGATACATATTGCCAAACTATTGAACAGTTGAAAAAGTAGAAAGTTTGGAGATATAAGTGTGTCCCAATAGTTAATGTAACCTTATTTATGTGGCCATACACTTGAGCTGTTATAGGCAGACAGATGGAATCTGTTTTGAAGTCGGTTTTTTTCGCAAGAATTATGTTATTGTTTCTTTGTTTTTTTAAATGGTTATGAACAACGATTTTTGGAATCATGCAAAGAAGATGCGTAGTCTGCGTAGGTTTATTTCTATTTTTTATATATACGAACGACGAATAATATTGTTTAGGCAACCGTTTTTCCGTTTACTTTTGAAAGCGTTTTATTTTTTTTTTTAATTACAAATTTATTTGCTTTCTATAAATTAATGTATACTTTTTTGACAATATTGTAGTGATAAATATTCGTTTTTACCAGTTATGTTGATTACAACAAGTACATAGATAATTTTTTTTGTAATTCGGAGTTTGTTAAGAAATTTCTTTTCTTTTTCAGAATCATATTTTTTTGTAATTGGTTTGTAGTAGAATAGATTAATTACTTCAGAATTATCAAATTAGTTTTAACACAGTTTACCGATTTTGTATATTTCAGGAAGCATCTTGATGGTTATATTTTCTTTGAGCTACCCTAGTTGTAATGCTCATGGAAAGAATAAATAAGTTGTATGGATCTGTAATACAACTGAAGTTTATAAATATTGTTACAAAAATGCTTTATTCAAATCATAAAAAGCTGTAAAAATAATTGAGGCCAAGAAAGTGAAACGAAATGGCCTATTGTGTTTGTTTACAAAGCTAGAAAGTTGCCAACGTGTGTTATTAATCGCGAATAGTTAAATCGTCAAATAATTGATTAAATAAAGGTTAATTTAATTAAAACTCTAAAAGTTGTGTGTGTAATTATTTTGCAAATAAAGAACTCATAAATAAAACGTTTATAATTTAAATAAACGTAACAATATATGTATATAAGTTCCTGTTGACTCAACAATTAGTAAGAGCGAACGCAGTAGAGAAAGGCTACACATATATTTCTCTCTGATTAAATATGTAACGTGAAACAAAACTAACGTAACGCTTGTAGGATGCCGATGTTTTAGGTTCACAATAAAGTAAAGTTGTTAAGGTTGCTGGGTTAAAACAACGTTAACAAAAATTCCACCATATATCATTCACATTTCCTTAAATCGATCATGAAATCATGTTGAATTCATAATTTTAATATGAATATCAACTTTAAATCCCACAATAAGCAAATCTTCAAATAAGTAAATTCAAATAAATAAATCCTTCTTTATATAAATATACAAAGTAATATTAATATTAAACAACATACTGTTACGAAATTTTTTTGTAAACCACTGTTACTATCAAAAGGAGCATGAGCAAAGGAGCTGCTCTTTTGGCAAAAGAGCAAAAGAGTGAGCCAATCTGAACCCTGCTAAAAAAAAAAACATTATCATGCCTCAACCACCGTATTCACCGGACATGGCACTGCCTCCTCTTCTCTTAAAACTGAAGACACCAATGAAAGGAAAGCATTTTGCTACGATTGAGGATATAAAAGAAAAATCGAAACAGGAGCTATGGGCAGTACCAAAAAGTGCGTTTCAGAAGTGTTTCGAAGATTAGAACAAAAACGCTGGCATAAGTGTATTATATCTGAGGGGGAGTACTTTGAAGGGGACAAAATAGTGATTGATGAATAAATAAATATTTTTTTTTAAATAGAAAATAATCGCTATTTTTGATCAGACCTCGTATATCACTTAAAAGATTTAAAAAAATATAAAATTTTTATTTGAAATACAATGAGCTAAACAACACGTTTCTTATTTATTTTTTCCTAAGAAAACGTTATGTTTCAAGAAAATAATTTTTTCAAACTTGAGGGATATTTATATAAATATGTTTTTTAATTTAAATTATTTTTTTGTACAATTTAAAATATTTTTTCAACTTGAATGTAAATATTTTTGTTACAAACAAAAAAAAAAACTTTTTCTGGTCCCTGCTATATAGTGATTTAGCAAATTTTTCTGCCGAGTGTAAAGAATATTCTCGAATGAGTATTCAAACTTGCGACTATATCCTCGAAAAGATTGGTGATAATTAAATAGAAATTTTATATTTTTTTATTAATTATTTGCATTTTTATGTTAAATTTTTATTTTATTTTTAAATTTTTATTTCTTTTTAATTTGTATTATTTTTTTATTTTTGTGATCTCATTTTTGTTTCCAAACTTTTTTTATGTTTTCCAAACAAGTTGAAATTATAACAACGTAACATAACAATGTTTTCGGCACTGAAATACGATTTGGAACTGTTTTATAGCATTCAATCAGCTTTACGCTGACCAGCTCGGCGCTCAACTTTCAAACAAGTGAGCTTCTTGCATAAACGCGATAAAAAGCTTGTTTTTTTTGGGTTGGCGTGCAAGAGTTGATCTTTTATTTCTTTTGCATGCGTTTTTATGACTTAAAAAAATATTAAGTCGCATTTTTTTTCTATATACATTCTTATTCTTGCAAAAAGTCAAAGCAGCACTCTTAAAACCAAATGTTAGCAACATTGCTGATAACATGCAACTAAAGACACAAAAACAATGTTCAGTTATTCTTACAGACAAACCTAAATTAGCGCTTAAAAAATCTCATGTACATACAACATGTTTAAGCAAAACGCTATTATGGCGTCAAAGCTTAGCAATTGGAAAATCTGATTTTTACAGTGCGTTAGGAACTGAAGTTGACTGCTTGTTTGTTTGTTTTATTATTGTTGATAATTCTTGCAAAAAAACCGGCTTGAAAACAGATTCTATCTATCTGCCTCAAACGGTTCAAAAGTATGGCCACTCACATTAGATTAACATTAACTATTGGGACACCCTTGTATCTGCAAACTTTATACTTGTTCAACAGTTCAATAGTGTGGCAATATGCATGAAATTACAGCAACTATAGGATCACCCTTAAATTTCCGAATTCGATTTATATGCTTGCAATCAGATTCTTTAAAAATTCAAACCGTCTGTCTATAACGGTTTTACAGTTTGGCCATGTATATCAGATTATATAAAATATTGTAAAACCCTTTAATTTAAAATTTTTATACTTCTAATTATACCAGACAAAGTAGTGGAGATTCTGTCTAAAATTTAGGTGTTTGTATATAACAGTTCAAAAAATACGACAATATAGGTCAGTTACATTAATTTTGGGAACACCCTTTTGATATATAAATTCAAATTATGAGATTCTTGAGGAGCTAGTAATACAGGTTATTTATAAATTTCAATCGTCTATCTACCAATGTTCAAAAGAATGGCCATATACATCAAATTAAATGAACAATTGGGACACCCTTTAAATTATAATTTTAAACATTTATACTTATTATTATAACGGTCATAATAATCGACGTTTTGTCAAATTTCCAACCGTTTGACTATAACGGTTAAAAAGAAAAGCCCATATAGGTCAATTTGCGTCACCTATGTAGACACCTTTTAATTTTTAGATTTATTTTTCTATTAACTTTTGCTATTGGAAGCTATAGTTATACACAGTTTTTTTAATTTTGAGAGCGATGTCCTTTACGATTCCTAGTACATTAAAAAAAATTTTAAATTGGGTGGGGACACCCTTTATCTCCCAAATGTAAATTTTATAGTTGTTGTAATTGCGGACTTAGATTTGTTGTAAATTTCAAGCGTTCGACCACAATTGTTAAACAGTATGGCCCTATACATCAAATTAAATGATTTATTGGCGCACCCTTTAATATATTATTGCTAATATTAAGACTTGTTACTATAACGGCCATAGCAATCTATATTCTGCCCAATTTGCAAGCGTTTGTATATAACGATTCAATGGTGGGACACCCTTTAATTTCTTAATTAAATTTTTAAACTCGTTGATATAGCGGGCTTAGCAATACAAGTCCCTTTTAAGTTTCAGCGTTATGTCTATATCGGTTCAAAAGCTCGGCTATACACTTGAAATTACATCAACTATTGGGACACCCTTTAACTTCCCAACACGAATTTTTGTACTGTTGTTGAAGCGGAATTTGCAGTACAGGTTCATTGTATATTTCAAGCGTCTGTAACCAATCTGTAAGCATATTACCAAAAATTAAAAAATCGGTTTAGAAATGACCGAGTTCTGCTGACACAAACATAAAAAAGCAACATTCAGTCGAATTGATAACCTCCTTCTTTATTTTGTAGTCGGTTAAAAAGTAACGCCAATTTAGTTATTTTCAGTGTAATCTGCCGGTTTTACCTCTTCTTTGTTTTTTACAGCGGGTTTTATAAAATAAAGTGAGTTAACATTACTGTTCAAGACACAAAATTGACGCTCTTATTTAGGTATTTCATTCCAGCGCAAAAAATGTATATAACAGCCAGTTTACAGAACACGTCACGAGCGAAGCGAAACCGAATGGTATATGGACGAATACGTAATAATTAGCGTCCATGTAACACGTTTCGGTTTTTTCGTTTAACTTACGTTGTGTTTCGTGTAAATAAATGTTATGTCAAATCGTAGTATTGCCAATGTATTAATTAATATTTTTTATTTACTTTTTTTCATATACATTTTTTATTTTTGCCTTAAAAGATGGTAACCCTACTTCGGCGCTAAAAAAGGAACAGCTGAGTTTAATAAACAAAACAAAATTATCAAGCAATCAATTAGTTGAAAAAAATTTGTGCAAATAAAAAGTTTAAAGAATAAATAAATAAAAAAGTTTAATAATAAATAATAATTGTTAAAGTGTGAGTGTACGGATTATATGAATATATAATTCTTTTAAAGTAGATGCACACGTAGATGTTTTATTAGTGAAAGTGATGGGCAGTTGCCCAACAATATTGATTCCCTCAAACTCCATTAATATTTTAGAAATCGAAATGTTTGGATCTGTTGAGCTTGCGTTTTATAGCGACTCCAGCGAGAGTGATCAGGAAGACACTCGTTTAACCAGAAGGAACTTGAGAGATGCCTTAAATGTGTTCGAGTTACCAGAAGAAACGTAATTAACCCGTTTATAAAAAAAAAATGATAAACCTTTATTTTTTCCATTATATAGTTTTGTAGCTAACTTCCGCGTTAGCAAAGTAATTTTCAAGGTGCTATTCGATGGCTTGAGCCCTAAATTGAAAGTATCTTACAGGAACACCCACATCTTGCCAACAAATGCACTGGCAACCTTCCTGAGGTTTCTTGGTACCGGTGGGTATCAATCTTCTGTGGGCAACGAATGGTCTTCATCAATGTCCAAGTCACAAGTTTCCAAAATAATCGAGGAATACTTAGATATTTTTGAAGAAAATCTGTGCTCCAAATGGATTTCTTTAGCTAAAAGCATAGATGAAGAAAATGTTGTTAAAGAAAGTTTCTTTAATAAAGGTGGTATACCCGGTGTAGTAGGATGTGTTGACGGCACCCCGGGGAAAAATTTAATGCATTTATACCACAATTACAAGGGATTTTACAGCATTAATGTTATGGCAGTAAGTATACTTTCTGTATTATTTTCTTTTAACTATTTTTAGATATGTGATCATAATATGATCATAAGTTATGTAGACGCCAGATATCCTGGTCGTAATCATCACGCGTTCGTATGGGAGCAAAGTGCGGCACACCAGTATTTCAAGTCTGAGTATTTAAAAGGAAAAAGAAATACTTGGATTCTAGGTATTTTCACACTAATTTTTGTTTTTATGATTATTTAAAAATTATGTATTTTGGCAGGCGATGATGGTTACAAATTGCAACCATACCTGATGAAGCCCTACAGAAATCCAACAGCTGCTCATGAACGAAAGTTTAATGAAAGACATTGTCGGCTTCGAAATGTAATCGAACGTTGTTTTGGAGTTCTGAAAAATCGATTTAGATGTTTAATTGGCTCCAGAGGTCTACATTATGCTCCAGCAAAGGTGACAAAAATGGTAAATGTTTGCTGTGCTTTGCACAATATGTGTATCATTTACAAAAATAACTGGCCACAATATGAGCCTGCACCCACAAACGAGCCGAATGAAGAGGAAGAAACAGAAGAAGATATGAACATATGACATTGGCAATGACAATAAGGGACCAAATTGCAAGAAGTTTATAAAAAGTCAAATTTTTTTTTAAATTAAATAAAAATTTATTAAAACAAAAATAAATAAGTATTAAATTAAATTTTATAAATTCATTGCTCTTAAATCTATGACTATTTTGTAATTAATTTGTATTTCATTTTGTACTATGGTATTTATAGAAAAAGTAAAATTAAAAATATTTAGAATAAAAATATGTAAATTCATTTTTGCAAAAGTACGACTGTTTTGCAAACAGTATGTAAATATAAAAATTAAATATTAAAGAAAGACTAATAAAAAATTAACAAATTTATTTAAAGTTTACATCTTGTTACTTTTTTTCTTCTGTAAAATGCATTACCACATCAAACATCGCTTTGGTCATCAGCTTCATTGACTCGGCCATTATTTTTAGCGACGCGGACTGCGTTTGTAATGCCTCTGAGCACTCCTTTATAGCTGATACACACTCTTTTGTCGCTTTGGCTTGCGACTTAATTGCTTCCAGTCTTTCCGCTTGAATTTCATATTGTTGACGCAGAAGTTTAAGCCGTTCTTGTCCTTCGGCGGCATTATCTTTGTGTTTCCGCTTTCTTTTGTTTGTTGAGCTTTCTGGTTTTGGTGTTGAGGTTACGGGCCTTGTCATGCGATATGACTCTGGTACTAATTTTTTTGATGTTGTTGGTGGGCTCTCGTTGTAGACAGCCCACTCCTGCGGGAAACACTCTTCCGTCTGTGGTACTTTCACAGCACATGATGTTGGAGTAACCACTGCTACATTGTGGCTTCTTCTAGGAGGAATTTCATCTAGGACTATTTCTCTAGTGCTTGTTGGTCCTTTTGTGTTACAAGTTTTAGGGAACCCATAAACTTTGCCACTTGGGGCAGCTGCAGCTGAAATATGACAGATTCTGTCTATATCATTTTCTAGCTCGGTAAGGTTGTTTACCCGACAAGGCCCTCCTCCTGTGTTATGCAGACTTTTATTATTATCTGCAATTTTTTTTTTAAGGCGACACTTAAGGTCTGCCCATACCTAAAATAAAATAAATGAGTGATAAAATTAAAAATAACGTAAATGAATATTTTATTGTACAAATAATGTGAGTGTACTACGGAATTTGGAACAAGTCCAGTGTACGGGCACCGCTTTAAAAGAAAAAAAGTTGCCTACGGGGTGTAAAATGCAACTCTAAGCATAAAATGTAAAGTGAAAAATATGGCGCCAACCGTTTGTTCCGGAGTTACGGGCCTCCGAAGTTTTCGTGTTTAATATGGCATATATCGAGTATTTGATGGCAGAATGGGACAATATGGATATCATTGGAAAGGTAATTTAAGCGGCTATCTGCTAAAAAATTTTTTGATTTAAACGTAAAGATTTTTGCCTCTATGGTATGATCAACATCGGCTTCGCTTTCTAAAGATTTCCTGCGTAGTCGATATACTTCACATTATACGTAAACACTTTGAAGGTCTGTAACTCAAAAACAAAGGGTTTTCCCGAAAATTATCACTTACAATTTTTTTGTTTAAAATTACATTTTACACACTTCATAAAAGTTACGTTTAAATTAAAAAAATCGGACGCAGCTTAAAAATTGAAATGGCAATATTGGTAATTGAAAAGGTAATTTAAATATCTATTCAATTAAAAAGGAAAATATTAAAAAAATACAGTAAAAACAGGTAACGATCAAAAAACAGCTTTTTCCATATAAACATGGAGTACCTACATATATTAAATAAATTAATCTTAGCGACAGTACTACATGAAAAAAAATAAAAAAAAGCTTTAATAAGCGAAGCCGGTGTTGGTCATACCATAGAGGAGGAAATCCTTGCGTCCGGCCGGAGGGCGTCAATGCAAAAATTCTTTAGTAAGCGAAGCCGGTTCCCGGCCGGAGGCCGGCTATGTAAAAAGTCTTTAGTAAGCGAAGAAAATAAATATTTTAATACTATATGTATGATGCGTCCGTAAACTAGATTTGTTCCAAATCGTACTTTAGTCTATAGCCGATCTTTTATATTTTTTTGCATTTTTTGGATTTAAGCCCGGAATTTTAATAAAACACTTTAAAAATACATACTTTTTTCCACTAATTGGCGCTTCTTGCTGGTGGTCCATATGCATTTATCTTTTTCGCAACCGTCTCCCATGTTTGCTCCATGGCTGCTTTGCTGCTTCCAAACTGGGGAGTTCCTGTGGCAAGATGAGGATATTCCTCCATACAGTTTACTAATTTTTGGAACTGTAGACCCGTTGTCATCTTGATGCTGGCAAATGCAACAAATTTTACATTTAAAAAACCCATATTTTATAATGCACAAGTACATATTTACCTTTTTTTTCCTGAAAACTCCATACTTTTTATTTCATTTAATACTTTTTAACTAATTTTGGGAACACAACTAAACATATATATGTAAAACTTTAAAAACGAATGGTATTTTTCTTTCGCTCAGCTTTGACGTTTCTGACACTACAATGCGCGATACATAAACCAAAAACAATTGTCATTTGTTACGTTTTTTACACAAAAAAAAATGACATTCGTGTTATAAAGACCCAAAGATGGAAAACGGTAACGTTTTTGCACGTCTAAACGGCAGATTGTGTTCTGTAAACTGGCTGTAAGATTGCTTTCCGCTTTACGCGCTAATTTAGGTTTGTTAGTAACTTGACTTTATTTTTAACCGACTTCAAAAAAAGAAAGAGGATTTACAATTCGGCCGAATGTTGCTTTTTTATATTTGTGCCTCCAGATCTCAGTCATTTCTGATCCGCTTTTGAAAATTTTTGTAATATGATAGATTATGTTTACAGATTGGTCCCGTTTCTAAAACAGCTCAGATGTAAATTTACTTATATGGGCCTATCTTCTGAACCGTTATAGACAAACGCTTGCAAATTGGACAGAATGTCGATTGCTATGGCCGTAGTATTATTATTACAAATTATAAATTAAAGGGTGCGCCAATAGTTCATTAAATTTGATGTATATGTACATAAATTTTGAACAGTTGTAGACAGACGCTTGAAATTTGTAACGAACCTGTATTGCTAAGTCCGCTATAACAACAAGTATAAAATTTGGATTTGGAAGTAAAAGGGTGTTCCAATAGTTAATGTAGTTTTGTGTATGTGACCAAACTTTAGAACCGTTTTAGAATGAACGCTGAAACTTAAAAGGGACCTGTATTGCTAAATCCGCTATATCAACGAGTTTATAATTTGAATTTAGAAATTAAAGGGTGTCCCATAATTAATGTAAATTTACTTATAAAGGCCTATCTTTTGAACCGTTACAGACAAACGCTTGTAAATTGGACGCAATATCGATTGCTGTGGCCGTTATAGTAACAGCTGATAATATTTAAAATTATAAATCAAGGGGAGCACCAATAGTTCATTTAGTTTGGTATATGGCCATACTTTTGAACAGATGTAGACAGACGATTGAAATTTACAAAGAACTTGTATTACTATCTTCTGTATAACAAGAAGTATAAAATTTGGATTTGGAAATAAACGGGTGTCCCAATAGTTGATATAATAAGGTGTATGTGTTCCCAAAATCAATGTTATATGTTCTATATGGCCGTATATTTTTAACCGTTGTATAAAAAAACACCTTAATTTTAGACAAAATGTCCACTACTTTATTTGGTATAATAAGAAGTACTCGTATAAAAATGTTATATTATAAATTAAATAGGTGATACGAGTATAATCTTATGTATATGGGCAAACTGTTGAACCGTTACAGACAGACGGTTAAAATTTATACAGAACCTGATTGCTAAATCAACTAAAACAGCAAGTATATAATATGAATTTGGAAATTAAAGAGTGAACCTATATGTTCAGAATCTTCGCCTTGGGCTTTCTTCCAAGCACTTGTTGCTCAAAGAAATGGGAAGATTACTTGACTGTTTTTAAACTACTGATTTTCTTACAGGCACATAAACCTGAAGAATTTTATTTTGTGGATGACCTTTCAAGCACTTGAACCTGGAGGTAAATTATTTTTGTTGGCGCAACAACAGCACTTGAACCGTGTTGCTTTCTCTTAATTAAAAAAGACCGTTTCTTTCAGTTTTAAAATAAGAGTTATTTTATTTTGAATTTTCTTAGTCTTATATACTAGTTTTATCAAAGAAATATGATTAAATTGCATATTTCTTGTAGCAACAAAACAAATATCAAACATAAACAAATTTGCATTAATAAAGAATATATTAATATAGGGCAAGTGTGTCATATTAAATTACAATTGTAGGAAATAATACAGTAAAAATAAATTGTAATAACAAATGTGTGAATTTAGGACAAGTATTAAGTAGGAAGTAAAAAGTTAAAATAATTTGCGATTAAAGTGTATTAATTTAGGCCAAGTGTGCTAGTTTATTGAACTTAAATAATTTGATGAATAATGAAAATGATTAATTTAGGCCAATTGTGCTAAAGTTTATTAAACTTAAATAATTTAATAAATAATAAGAAATGTATTTATTTAGGTTGAAGTTTATTAAAATTAATTTAATAATAATTTAATAAATAATAAGAAATGTATTTATTTAGGTTGAAGTTTATTAAACTTAATTTAATAATAATTTAGTAAATAATGCTCGTGCATTAACATCCTCCCCCCGTTGAGTGCAGCTCAAAATATTTCTTGCTGTAGGGCTATTGTTGAGGATTGTGTTGGTTGTTATATGTGAACAGTGAAGTCTGAGTCGAGTTGTTGTTTGCGAGGTGCTGGAGTTGGAGTTGACCGTTGTTTGCACTTTCGTTTTACTAGTAAATATATGACAATGCTAAAGGCAACTATTAAGGAAGTATACCCAACTGTCATGTGATGATAGTTGTGAGCTTCAAGTTTGTTTGGGAGTCTTAATATTTCTTGTGCTGCTAATGATTTTTGTAGAGCTGTTAAATTTTTTACTTGGGAGATATATTGATTCGCGTCTTCTTTTGGTAACAATGGTTTAATGCGTTCTTCGTGTCGTTGTTGGGTGAGTTCCCAGAAGCTGGTATATGATTTTTCGATCTTACTGGATATCAGCTGTTGTCCACGCAACGTCGTGAATTTATATTTAAGAGTGCACTCTGGTTCTAATATAAGCAAGCCAGATCCTTCAAGTGTGAATTGTGTGATTTCGGTTTTACATAGTGCTGTTGCCTGAGACGGTCTTGTAACTGAATATATCGATTTGTTTTGATCATGAAGGGAAATCCAGACTTCTTTATCTTTCATTTGCTGTACTGGGCAGTCTGATTGGGTGTTGTTATGAAATAAATTAAGTTCGCAGGCACATGTTGATGAGCCATCCTGATGCCTTATTTGGCCTTTAGGGCACAGATACATATCTTCTGTTATGAGTGAACATAAGCTGAGGTCAGATTTGCTAATGGTAAAGTATTGCTTGAGAGCAGTGTTGATGATCAAAAGTGGTGCACATGGGCGTATTGCTACTAATGTGTCATTGATCGACGTTGGCACTGGAATAACGTTAAATATTTTATACCGTTCACGTTGAACTAGTGGTAATGTAATACTTAAAACTAATATGTTGTCAGTGAGCCCTCCTTTAACCTTCATAAGCTTGTATAGCTGTAACGTATTTTCCTGGCTTACAGGCAGTTCCAGTGATTCGCTGAGATGCATTTTGATTTTCCTTACTTCTTGCTGTAATTGATGAGGAGTCAAGAGTAGTGGGCTTATTAAACCATGGTGAGTGTTTGTTAAAATATCAAGATAATTGTGTCTGTTGAAGCTTCGCTGCTGTAATTGTTAGTTGTATGCACAACGACAGAAAAATACGGTAAATCTTTTCTTGCTGGCGTTCGTCGTTTATCATATTGCGTACCTGTACAATTTGGAAATCAATTTGATCGAATTTTTTCTTTATTGATTCTTGATCTAATCTCATTATGATTATTGTAGCGTCAATGATTGAGGTTTGATTTTTTAAGAGGGCGAGAAGATGTTCTTCGTTTTCTTTAACTTGAGAAATTGTACCAGCCATATCTTTGGCGTATTCGGAGTCCAATACACCAAAAAGTGAATGGGCGATATTTCCAACTAGATCTATTGCTGCTCTCTTTTTAATCCGCCCAGACAACAGAGTGCTGTCTAATTTTAATTCAGCTTCTGTGTGTTCAAAATGCTTGACCAGGCTTGTGCATGTAGTTTTGTCCTGCATTTGCTTGCATAGGTCGTTTAAGGTTTGTGTTCCTTGCGAAAAGATTGCCTCTTGAGTCCAAAATTCTTTTAAGTCATAGTAAACCAATAATTGCCATTCTGTAGTTGAAATTTTGGCGGATCCAATTCCTTCAAAATGAATGCCCAGACGATTTTCGAACTTTTGATTATGTATTTGTGCCCCTAATACTAGTGGCATTAATATGATCGCCATCATAATAGTTAATATGTTTTGGCTCATCGATATTCTTCTCCGTTTTTTATCACCTTCAGGTTTTTCGTTCTGATGAATGCTTGTGTCAATCAAGTCGTCTTGTTGAGGGATTTCATCATCTTCAGAATTATTAATTGGTAATAGTGCCAGCCTAGAAATTGGTCTTCTGCAAACTCCTTTTAATGTCTTGACATCAACTACTCGAATGAAGCCATCATCGCCCTTATGTGTTTTTAGAATTCTTCCTAGAGGCCACTGTAAATAAATTGTGTTGTCCTCCTTTATCATTACCATTTCTCCCGATTTAATGTTATCCTGTTGTTTGTTCCATTTGTGTCTGTGTTGTTCTGATAGATACTCTTTTGACCAACGCCTCCAAAATTCTGACTTTAAGTGTGTAACTAACTTCCATCTGGTGAGAAGATTCTTTTGGTTTTCGGTGGCTGCTACGTCAATTTGGGAGTTGAGTGGTGCTCCTATGATAAAGTGGCCAGGGGTTAATGCCGCCAAATCGTTCGGATTATCTGACATCGGACTTATGGGTCGGGAATTCAGAATTCCTTCAATTTCTATGACCACTGTGTCAAGCTCCTCATATGTTAGTGATGCTGTTGATACACTTCGTACAAGGAGATGTTTGGCCGATTTTACTGCCGCCTCCCATAAGCCTCCGAAATGAGGTGCTCTTGGTGGTATAAAATGAAACATGATGCCTCGAGCTGTACATTCTTTATCTATTTTTTCGCTAGCTGAATCTCCGTAAACTGCTTCTGACAATTCTGCCAGTTGATTTTTGGCCCCAACAAAGTTGGTAGCATTATCACAGTATAAGTTTTTGCAATGGCCTCTTCGGCTTATAATTCTTTTTAATGCCCCTATGAATGCATCTGTTGTTAAACTGCTAACTACTTCTAGATGCACTGCTTTAGTAGCAAAACAGCAGAATACTGCGATGTAGGCCTTCTGAGGTCTTTTTCCTCTGATCTTATAGTGGACCCAAAACGGCAAAAATCAACTCCAGAGTTAATGAAGGGTCGAGCTGGAACGATTCTTGTAGACGGCAGATTTCCCATAATTTGAGTAAGAACTTTTGGTTTAGCTCTAGCGCATTTTATACAATGCTGGATGATTGATCGGGCCATTGACTTTCCCTTGATTGGCCAGTATTTTTGTCTTGTGTGTGATAAGAGTGCCTGAGGACCACAATGACGGTTTTCCTCATGCACCATCTGCATCAGCAATTTGGATATCGGGTCATTATAAGGTATAAGCATTGGATGTTTAGCGTCATATGGAAGCTCTGATGCTTCTAATCTTCCTCCGACTCTGATGATGACGTTTAAGTCCAAAAATGGGGCAAGGTTATTATATGGGCTATTTTTGCTTACTTGCTTGTACCTTGTCAGGTGTTTAAGTTCTTCGTCAAAATCTGAGTGTTGCATTGCCCTTACAATCAAAGTAAGAGCTTGTTCTAGTTCTGAAACTGAAATGATAGCTTGGATTGTTGATTGCTCCTTCTTGTATTGTTGATGAATCTCACAATGTAGCCAACTATTCGTTGTAGAGTTTTGAATGAGCCATTATGTTTAATGTTGTAGATCACACTATCTGTAGAATCACTCGCTGTTGATGCTGCTGCTACCCTTTTTCGCTCTATATCAACATTCTGATCCATGATATTTGTTTTGGAGACTTCTTTTGGCCATATCTCTTGTTGTCCATGTAGAAATATGGGTCCGTAGAACCACAGAATATCTGCAGGATTGTCTTTTGAGCTGACATGTCGCCACTGTTCTGTTATTGACAATTCTTGTATTGCAGCTATTCTGTTAGCCACAAATGTTTGGTATGATGATGCTTGGGAATTGATCCAGGCCAAAACGATCTTTGAATCTGTCCATAAATAAGTAGGAACATCCTTGTATTTTAAGTCTTTCTTTACTCTTGATGTGAGCTGAGCGCTTAAAAGTGCTGCACAAAGTTCGAGACGAGGTAAAGTTTGACGCTTTAAAGGTGCTACTCGGGACTTCGAGCATAATAGTCTCACGATAATCTGCTTATTCTTTGTCGCTGATATAGACTGCTGCGCCATATGCCTTTTCTGATGCGTCTGCAAAGGCATGAATTTGTATGTTGGATGTCACATGTCCTTCGAAGATATGTCGCGTGATTCTTAGGTATTTTATGTGCTCTAACTCTTGTCTGAATGTAACCCAAGTTGCATGAAGATTTTCTGGCAGTGCCTCATCCCAGTCTAACTTTTTCTGCCAAAGTTCTTGGATGAATATTTTGGCGGCAACTACAATCGGTGACAGTAGTCCCAGAGGATCGAACAAACTGGCTAAATCTGAGCTAACTGTGCGTTTTGTGACTTTTACACATAGTTTGTCATGTTGTGGCATCCATGTTAAGCCCAAAGTTTTCACGATATGGTTGTTCTCACCATCAAAGTCAAAATTAACTTCTTGTTGGTATTCGGCGAGGTTTTGAAGTAGTTTTGGATGATTTACTGCCCATTTTTGTAATTCAAGACCATGCTGATGCAATATGTATTGAAGTTCTGACTGAATTGCTAGAGCAGTGTGCAAGTCATCCCCCCCCGCCAATACCGTCATCTACATAGAAGTTTTCGAGTAAAAATTGAGCTCCATGTGGGTATCGTATCATGTTTGTCTTAGCAATTTGTTCTAAGCATTTTGTAGCTAGATAAGGTGCAGATCTCGTTCCATATGTGACTGTATTTAGTTTATAATACTTTATTGGCTTAGTGGGATTTTCTCTCCAGATAATTATTTGAAAGTTTCTATCATCTGGGTGCATTACTATTTGCCGGTACATTTTTTTTATGTCGGTTGTAAAGGCAAATCGTGGACACCGAAAGCGTAGTAGAATAGAAAACAATTCACTTTGTACTATGGGTCCTGTATACATTATGTCGTTCAACAAAGCTCCGTTAGTCGTTTTAGTTGAGGCATCAAAAACTACTTGTAATTTTGTTGTTAAACTATCAGGTCTAAGTACACAGTGGTGAGGAATGAAGTAATTTGGTGTTTGTATAGAGTTTACGTCTATTTCGGCCATATGCCCCAATGCTTCGTATTCTTTCATGAAATCTATATATTGGGTTTTGATTTCTGGAGCCTTTGATAATCGCCTTTCTAATGATAGCAATTTGGTAAAGGCTACTCCATGGGATTCGCCAAGAGTGTTTGAGCTAGTGCAGAATGGAATTTTGACCACGAATCTTCCATTTTTGTCAATGGTGTGAGTTTGTAAAAAATGGTTTTCACATTGTCTTTCAGCCACCGAAAGGCATCTGTCAGATGTGCTGATAGTTTCCAGTTCCCAGAGCCGAGCAATAGCATTTTCCAAATTAACTTCGTCATCAGTACATATTCCGCATGCTGCACTTGATAATTCATGTCCTCCAATTCTCCCAGAAATTACCCAGCCAAGTAGAGTATTATTAAAAATGGGCAAATCGTAGCCTAGTTGAATCTGCCCACTTGACAGTAGTTGATGATGAAATTCTGCCCCAAGTAGAACATCTATTTTGTCAGGACGATTGAATTGTGGGTCTGCTAGCATAATGTTCTTTGGAATTGGCCAATGATCTATATTGATAACTTGTGATGGTTGAGGTGAAATTATGTGCGGAAGGACCGCTGCTTCAAGCCGTGCGGTATAATTATTGATTCTTGAATGTATTGCTACGTTGACTCGGCGTGTTACCCTAGTGTCACTAGAAGCGATGCCGCTAATGGAGATTGATGTTGGTTTAGTTGAAATATTGAGACGTTTTACTAGACGTTCGCTGACAAAGTTCAGTTGGGATCCTGAATCGAGAAGTGCTCTGCATTGTATCTCCTTGTCATTAGCTCGTATCTTTATCATTGCTGTGCTCAGAAGGACATAGCTGGATCTTTTGGATTGGTTGTACGTTGTAAGTGATATAGCGTTTTGATTTCCAGATGATGAGTGATCGCCTTGCAGATCTTTGTTGTTTGAGATGTTTGTTGCTGCGTTATTGCCTTGAGTTGATCTCTCCAAGTGCAGCAATGTGTTATGCTTTTTGCTGTATTCTTTGCAACCCCTTGACATACAGGCTTTAGAATTGTGACCAGGTTTTAAACAATTCACACAGTATCTGTGCTGTTGAATTACTTGTAGTCTCGCTGATGTCGACAACTGAAGAAATTTCGTACATGCGAATAACGGATGATTTCCATTTTTGCACACAATACATGAATTGTTAAATTGCTTTGTGGTGATGGAAGTACACACCCTTGATTTTGAATGGGGTGATTTTTCAGAAAACGCTTCCATTGATTGGAAATTCCTTTCCAAGAATTCCAGGAACTCTATGATAGTTGGAACCTCACGAGGATTCTTCAGTGTTTGCTCGTACCGGAGACGCGTTGCTTGGTCTAACTTCTTGAGGAGTAGGTAGCATAATATTGGATCCCATGATTTCGTATCCACCTGAAGATTTTGAAGCGCTAAAAGACACTCCTTAGTTCTGTCATGGAGCGACTTGTAGTTGTCAGTACAGCCTTTAATTGGGGTGTCTATTAGCTCTTGCACAAGCTTGTTGACCAATAATCTTTTGTTGTTATATCGGTCCACCACCATGGTCCATGCAGCGTCAAAATTTTCTTCAGTGACAGCGAAGTGCTTTATCAAATTTGCTGCTTCTCCTACTAACTGTGTTTTTAAATACCACATTTTTTGAATTTTAGGCATTGATCGCCTTATCACTAGAGATAAGAATATGTCATAGAATTCTTGCCACTTGAGGTGATTTCCATCGAATTTCGGTAGTGCGACTTTTGGCATAGGCAAGGACTCTGAATCAGTTAAATTATGCTGGGATTGTTCAATTGCGCCTACTGTATTGATTACCTTTCGAAGCTTAGTCTCGAGTTGTATAATAAATCGCACGGAGTCGTACCCTAGTTGCTCTGGATTGTCAAAGAGCTCAAATATTTGGAAATGTATGGCTTCGATGCCTTGCCATTTGTTTAATGCTATGTTTTGGTTCTGATGAGTATACTCGTCATCAAGTAACCGTTCTAAAGAAGACATCATTACCGCTTGTCGACGTTTGAGCTTTATAAACTCATTAGTCTCAGCTGCTAACACATCACAGCCCTCTTTTGGCGGAATTTTGTGTGAAGTTGACTTTACTTTCATTATAGATTTTTCGAAGATGTCCTTATATTGCTCGACAACCTTCTGTATTGCGGAATAATAATCTTCCGTGAAGTAGCGGTGATCTAGAGGTTTGTCGTCACTTAGCCGAATCAGGTTGTCATTTGTCTCGAACGCCATCCATTCTTCGTCTAGTCTACGCAATCTCTCTTGAAAATAGCTCACCGACTCCTTTCTGGCTTGGGAATCTTTCTTGAAGTTTCTAATAATTGCTTCGATGTTCTCCCCAAGCACCTTTTGTCTTTGAGTTAATTCTTCGAATGACACCATTGTGGATGATATTTAGCTGGCGATCACTGCTGCTAGTATTTCCACTCGAATAATGTGTTGCTCAACTGTTGATATGCAGAATACTGCGGGCTCAACGTATTTAGACGACCTGCTCTTGTAACAGGATCACGTCGGGGTCCTTGTTGCTCAAAGAAATGGGAAGATTACTTGACTGTTTTTAAACTACTGATTTTCTTACAGGCACATAAACCTGAAGAATTTTATTTTGTGGATGACCTCTCAAGCACTTGAACCTGGAGGTAAATTATTTTTGTTGGCGCAACAACAGCACTTGAACCGTGTTGCTTTCTCTTAATTAAAAAAGACCGTTTCTTTCAGTTTTAAAATAAGAGTTATTTTATTTTGAATTTTCTTAGTCTTATATACTAGTTTTATCAAAGAAATATGATTAAATTGCATATTTCTTGTAGCAACAAAACAAATATCAATCATAAACAAATTTGCATTAATAAAAAATATATTAATATAGGGCAAGTGTGTCATATTAAATTACAATTGTAGGAAATAATACAGTAAAAATAAATTGTAATAACAAATGTGTGAATTTAGGACAAGTATTAAGTAGGAAGTAAAAAGTTAAAATAATTTGCAATTAAAGTGTATTAATTTAGGCCAAGTGTGCTAGTTTATTGAACTTAAATAATTTGATGAATAATGAAAATGATTAATTTAGGCCAATTGTGCTAAAGTTTATTAAACTTAAATAATTTAATAAATAATAAGAAATGTATTTATTTAGGTTGAAGTTTATTAAACTTAATTTAATAATAATTTTATAAATAATAAGAAATGTATTTATTTAGGTTGAAGTTTATTAAACTTAATTTAATAATAATTTAATAAATAATGCTCGTGCATTAACACTATAGTTGCTGCAATTTGATACATATTGCCAAACTATTGAACAGTTGAAAAAGTAGAAAGTTTGGAGATAAAAGTGTGTCCCAATAGTTAATGTAACCTTATTTATGTGGCCATACACTTGAGCTGTTATAGGCAGACAGATGGAATCTGTTTTGAAGTCGGTTTTTTTCGCAAGAATTATGTTATTGTTTCTTTGTTTTTTTAAATGGTTATGAACAACGATTTTTGGAATCATGCAAAGAAGATGCGTAGTCTGCGTAGGTTTATTTCTATTTTTTATATATACGAACGACGAATAATATTGTTTAGGCAACCGTTTTTCCGTTTACTTTTTAAAGCGTTTTATTTTTTTTTTTTTAATTACAAATTTATTTGCTTTCTATAAATTAATGTATACTTTTTTGACAATATTGTAGTGAAAAATATTCGTTTTTACCAGTTATGTTGATTACAACAAGTACATAGATAATTTTTCTTGTAATTCGGAGTTTGTTAAGAAATTTCTTTTCTTTTTCAGAATCATATTTTTTTGTAATTGGTTTGTAGTAGAATAGATTAATTACTTCACAATTATCAAATTAGTTTTAACACAGTTTACCGATTTTGTATATTTCAGGAAGCATCTTGATGGTTATATTTTCTTTGAGCTACCCTAGTTGTAATGCTCATGGAAAGAATAAATAAGTTGTATGGATCTGTAATACAACTGAAGTTTATAAATATTGTTACAAAAATGCTTTATTCAAATCTTAAAAAGCTGTAAAAATAATTGTGGCCAAGAAAGTGAAACGAAATGGCCTATTGTGTTTGTTTTCAAAGCTAGAAAGTTGCCAACGTGTGTTATTAATCGCGAATAGTTAAATCGTCAAATAATTGATTAAATAAAGTGTAATTTAATTAAAACTGTAAAAGTTGTATGTAGAATTATTTTGCAAATAAAGAACTCATAAATAAAACGTTTTAAATAAACGTAACAACTGGTATCAGAAGTGAAATTGCAAAATAATAAATAAATAGTTAATATGAAATTTGACAGGCTAAAAGTTGAGCAGCTAAAAATCGAGCTGAGTAAGTTAGATCTGCTGGCAGCGGGCAAAAAGCGGAATTACAAAAGCGGTTATTAGATGAATTTAAGCAGTGTAGTATCGATATTGGGACATACGAATTTGGAGAAAAAGAGTAAAAAGAAGAGATTGGAGTATGTTCCCCAGCAACAAACAGCGTAATGGACTTGAATTCAATATTGGCCGCTATAATGAAGGAAATGGAAGAAAACAGCCGCAAGCAAGATAACCAGATAAAGAAGATGGAAGAAACAATACAAGAAACTACGGGAAAAGGCTTCTAGCAGAAGTAAATCAAAAGTTTCATGAAGTATCGGAAGTCTTCGGCAGACGAGTGAACATCGTAGAACAGAGGGTCAGCGAGTTTGATGAAAAATTGTGCGGCCTAGAGAGTAAAGTATACAAAGAGTTACATGAATTAAAAGTGCAAATGGGTCATCTTCAAATTCGAGAGGGATCGGTGAGAGTTATCTCTGAGCACTCCAGCAAGATTAACACTCCGAGCTTTGACGGCAGCGCACCTTTTAATGTTTTTAAGTTCCAGTTCGAAGCAGTGGCCAGCAAAAATAGATGGGACAATGAAGAAAAAGCTATAGAGCTTATTCTGGCCTTAAAGGGAGCAGCAGCACAGATACCCGAAAGCTTACCAGCCGGTTGCAGATATAATTATGAGGACATAATGATAGCCTTACAACGTAGGTACGGTGGCGAGCATAAAAGAGAACTCTATAGAATGGAGTTACGAGGCAGGGTGCAGAAGGCAAATGAGGCGCTGCAAGACTATGCCATGGAAATTGAACGTTTGATGCAGCTGACTTACCCAGGCGAAGATTACCCGTTTCTGGATCAGTTTAAGATTGAAGCATTTGTGAATGGCATACGGGATCCAGATATTAAATATGCTGTTTGCGCTAAGCAAAAATCATCTTTTGCAGAAACCGTATCGTATGCGATAGCCCAGGAGACCACAAAAGTCATCTCAAAGCCACAGGTGTACAAGCTGCGATGTCTTGATACTGAAACTTATAACACAGATAGTAGAAGCGAGATGAAGGAGTTAGTCAAACAGATAATGTCGACTTAGCCACCGTCTATGGAAGAGCCAGGGTAAGACTTACTATTGCAAACATCAGTGCTGAACATGTATTTGTTGTTGCCGATATAGTGGATAAAGTTACCATTGGTGCAGACTTTATGATAGCCCACGGTATTAATCTGCACATGGGCGAACAAATGATGATCTGGCGCAATATGGAGATACCCCTGGATGTTAGATATGACAGCAGGACTACAGTAAGGAAGCTATTTGCCGTTGAACGTCAGAAATTACCACCTCAGGCGGAAACTATAGTATGGGCACGTGTGCAGACAGATTGTGAGGATAACTGGTTGTGGGTGGTGGAACCAAAAGAACTAAAAGACGAAAATCTGCGACGATGGCAGAGTTCCTGTGAGAGTAATTAATCTGTCTAATAGCGAAAAAACTATTAACAGGAATTTTGAAATGGGTCGATGTGAGCAAGCAGAAGCCATAATTATTTGTGCGCCGAATACAGTATGTCCTAAAATAACAGCCACAGAAAGAGATTCATTAGCAGAACAGGTGCAAAAATGGGTGGCGGGACTAAACCCTCTTCATAGAAACAAAGCAAAGCAGTAGCTGAGAAAACATGCCTCCGTCTTTGTCCTAAATAATAAAAGCCAAGGTAGACCGTCAGTTGTTAAACATAAAATTAATACTGGTGAAGCGAGGCCTACAAAACAAGCACCAAGAAGTGTTCCCCTAGCAAAACGAAATGAGGTCAAAGAACTTGTCAGCGAAATGGAACGGAACGGAGTCATTGAGCCATCCTCGAGTCCGTGGAGTTCACCAATAGTTTTAGTAAAGAGGAAGGCCGGCAGTACCAGGTTTTGTGTTGACTACAGGAAGCTCAATGACGTCACTAAGAAAGACAGAAAACTGCCTTTAGCGCAAGTGGTGGTTTATGGCAGTTCAATGTGATGCCATTCGGGCTCTGCAACACTCCAGCTACGTTTGAGCGTTTAATGGAACGTGTGCTTAAGGGTCTCAATTGGAAGACGTGCTTGGTGTATCTGGATGACATAATCGTAATAGGGAAGACTTTTGACGAACACCTCAAAAACCTGGATGAAGTTTTCAAGCGTATAACAGCTGCAGGATTAAAATTAAGTGTTAAGAAATGTGCTTTGTACGTCAAGTACCTGGGGCATCGTGTAACAGCAGAGGGCGTGTCAACTGACAAAGTACTGGCAGTAAGGACCTGGCCTCGCCCACAAAATCTTCATGAGCTGCGTAGTTTCCTGGGGCTTTGCACTTACTACAGCAGGTTTGTGCCAAACTTTGCTCAAGTGGCTGCTAGGTTGCATGAGTTGACCAGGAAGTCGCTACTATACCACTTGAGTGAAGCAGCCGAAAAAGCGTTCCAGGAGGCTAAGAAACTTTTGTGTACGGCACCAGTTCTCGCCTATCCAATAGCGGGACAAAAATTCATTTTGGACACGGATGCAGGTGGCTATGGAATAGGAGGAGTGATTTCTCAGGAGATTAATGGAACAGAAAAGGTCATTGGCTATTACAGCAGGGTGCTCTCCAAGCTCGAAAGAAATTACTGCGTTACACGACGGGAGCTCTTAGCAGTGCTGGAGTGTGTTAAACAATACCACAAGTACTTATATGGTCAACATTTCATCTTAAGGACGGACCATTCTGCATTACGTTGGTTGATGCAATTTAAGAATCCTGAGGGCCAGCTTGCACGTTGGGTTGAACGTCTGCAGAGCTATGACTTTAGTATTGTGCATAGAAAAGGAGGAAAGCACAAAAGTGCTGTTGCCCTGTCAAGACGGCCATGCAATGTAGAATGATGACCCAATTTTTGGAAAAATCATATTGGCTAAGCAAAATAACGGAAGACCGAATCCTAATAAAATATCGGCAGAGAGCCAACAAGAAAAATCGTACTGGGGTCAGTGGAATAGCTTGAAAGTAGAAAATGGCTGCTTATATCGATCTTGGGAAAGTACAGATGGTAAAACTACAACGGACTTAATTGTCGTGCCAACTTCTAAAAGAAATGAGATACTTAAGCAGTTCCATAACGGTCCCAGCGGCAGCCATATGGGTATAACGACAACTCTAGAAAAGATAAAGAAGAGATTTTACTGGGTAGGCTGCCAACAATACGTAGCCGATTGGATAGCTAATTGCGAACAGTCGTGGCAAACTTCAACAATACAACGCAGGTGCTCCCTTTGAGCGGATAGCTATTAATATCACAGGTCCATTCCCTGACAGTGATGCTGGAAACCGATATGTACTAGTGGTAATGGATTAATTTACCAAATGGTCCGAAGTGTATGCCATTCCAAACCAAGAATTCAAAACAGTGGTAGACGCTCTTGTGAACAATTGGGTGTATCGATATGGTGTTCCACTAGTACTACATTCAGACCAGGGACGAAATTTTGAATCGGCTGTATTCAAAGAGATGCGCGACGTTTATGGTATCAAAAAGACGAGAACGAGTCCGCTGCATCCACAGTCTGATGGCATGGTGGAGGAATATCTCAGAAAAGTAGTCAGTACACACCAAAAGGATTGGGATGAGCATATACCTAAATTTCTACTGGCGTACCGGTCAGCTGTACACGATTCAACCATACGTAGTCCAGCAAAAATCTTGTTCGGGACAGAGCTAAAACTGCCAGCAGATTTAGAATTTGGTGTCAAACCTGTACCACCGCGCGAAGACGATGGAAACATTCTTAGGGCACGGAAGACCTGCATTAGCTTCATAAGTTTGTCCGTAACCGCATTAAAATGACCAGCGATACGATGAAGGCCGGATATGATCGAGCAGCAAACACGGAGGGATTTACTGAAGGACAAATGGTTCTACTATTTAACCCGCAACGCAAGAAAGGATTATCCCCTAAACTGCAAACCCACTGGGAGGGACCGTACAAGGTGATAAAAAAATTGAATGACGTGGTTTACCGGATACAGAGATATCATAATCCGAGGTCTAAAATGAAAGTGGTTCTCCTGGAGCGGCTGGCTAAATATGGCAGAGGTAATGTTGAGCCTATTCGGGACGAAAAGGCTTAAGTGGGCGGCAGTGGTACAAAAATGATTTATTAAAATCATAAAAAGCTGTAAAAATAATTGAGGCCAAGAAAGTGAAACGAAGTGGCCTATTATGTTTGTTTTCAAAGCTAGAAGTTTCTACAAAACAGCTTTATTACAAAACAAAAACAACTAACACAAAGCGATAAGTAAAAAAACACAATACACAAACATATAATAAAAATACACAACATGTATTTTTAAATAATAATTGAAGGTTCTAGAAGTAAATAACAATGTTCACTAATGTGTCTGAGCATTTCAACTACGCAGCAGATGGCGGTAGAAATTCTCGAATATTTAAGAACACCTAAAAATAGGATATATAATACGTGCTGATTCATTCTTATTGTGAGCGTCATCTAGTTAAGATCTTGTAGTATAACAAGAAAAGTTGCCAACGTATATTATTAATCGCGAATAGTTACATCGTCAAATAATTGATTAAATAAAGTGTAATTTAATTAAAACTCTGAAAGTTGTGTGTGTAATTCTTTTGCAAATAAAGAACTCATAAATAAAACGCTTATAAAAAATAAATAAACGTAACAATATTAACATTGTTTTTTTCTTACGGAAGTTATAATAATCACTAAATGATTTGATTGCTTGGATTGTTAACAAACCAGCGGACTGGCCTATTATTATTCGAATTTTATTTTTACGCTTTTGTATTTGTTTTAGGTTTAAAATCAATGCAATTTTCCATAACTGAAACTCATATCACCTTTTTCTGGTATAGTTTTTTAAAGAAGTAATTTGCAATCCAAAACAAGCCTGCTCCTGGTTCGCGTTCAGTAACTTCATTGATAGCTCCGGGAACAAAATGACAAATAAAAAAAAAACAATTTGCTTATAAAAATATGTAGGTATATGTGGTTTTTTCCATTGGTCATCTGTGTCCTTTGGAACTCGCATTTCCAAATGAAAACGGAAAGTCGTATAGTCAAACATTGCTGCTTCCAGAATATGCATTGACTAAGAATGGCAAACTTATGTGTATGTCCCATTTCACCTATAATGAAGAGTGTAACCACAGTTTTGACAATATTTCGAATTAAACTATTCAGGCATGTGCTGACACGCCAAATTTTGTTTTACATGTTCTGAAACTCACGCGTTTTGCTTGCGATTTGCTTTTTTTCAAACTTATGTTCGAAAAACAAAAACATATGTTTTTGAGGTATAAAACATAAACAAACAAAATAAAATTCAATACAAAATGCCAGCAGCTTTCTTGCTTAGAATAATTACTTTAAAAAAAATGCAATTAAAAAGAGAACGCATTAAAAAACGGGCACTTAGAGATTATTCTAATCCCATGGATATTCCGGAGCAGGCGTAAGTACATAAATACACATTTAATAATCAAATTTATGTTGCATTTTGTAATTGTTTATATGCTTTTAGTTTTATAGCTCTCTATCGTCTTAATAAGAGTTCATTTATAATTGTTTTAAATAAAATTTCTGCTGATGTGAAAAAATGTTCAATTCCTGAGATAGTTCGACTAGCAAGCACTTTAAGATTCTTAGCAGTTGGTTCTTTTCAAGGTGTGATAGCTAATGACCTGAATATAAGTATGGGTCGAACAACATTTTGTAAAAACTTATGGGACACTTTAAATATCATTGAAGATAAACTTTGCTCAATTTGTATTATATTGGAGATGACCGAAGCAGAATTAAAAGCATCAAAAGTGCATTTCTATGAAAAATTCAAAATTCCTGGTGTTGTTGGAGCTCTCGACGGAACGCATGTAAGACTAGTTAAACGTTCATCTGGTTCTGAAGTATATTATTGCAGAAAAGGATATTACAGTGTTAATGTGTTAATCGTAAGTAATTTGGTTTTCAACATTTATATGTTTTGAAATTTAAATCGTAATAGATTTGTGACTACCAAATGAATATACGTGCTGTCGATGCGTCAAGGCCAGGATCATGCCACGATGCCTTTGTATGGAACTTGAGCGATGCTCACACCCACTTTGCCGAAAAATATGCAAATGGCACCCGTAATTGCTGGCTGTTAGCTGATTCTGCTTATGCTTTACAACCTTACATACTGGTACCGTATAAATCTGCAGTGTTCGGCTCCATGCAACACAAGTTCAACATGGCACATTCGTCGGCCCGAAACATAGTAGAAGGGACGATTGGCAACTTAAAAAGTCGTTTTAGGTGCCTTCAAATGTGCCTGCCCTACACCCCCTTAAAAGTGGTAAAAATTACAAATATTTGTTGCGCTCTGCATAACATTTGTAAGTATTACAATGTTCCAGTAGAAGATGAAGATATTACACCCCCAGAGGATGAAGAAATTCTGGAAGATAATAATGAAATTGAAATAAATAATGAAGGAGCGAAAATAAGAGATAACATCGCAAGGTCGTTTGTTTAGAAAAAAATACTTATTTATTTAAACTTATTTATTTAAAAACAAAAACAAACAATTTTATTAATCACATTGTGTAAAAATTCAGTTTGTGACTTTAAAAACAAAAAAGTAATTTACTAAAAAAAATAAAACTAAAATACTTAATTTATCACAGAGTTAAAAATTCAGTTTGTGACTCTTAAACCACCTGTTTTTTGTAGGGAACTTTTGTTTTCTGCTAGCCTAGTCTTTATACTTCTTCTCCAATCGCACCAAGTCTAAGCAAATGTGTATATAAAGTTGTGATAGGCCTTTTTTTAAAAACAAATTATCAAAATGCATACCTTTTTCCAAGCGGCAACATCACTCCATAATTCGTCTTGTTTTATTTTATCTCCCTTGGAGAACCCTTTGGCCATATCTGGGTGGCTTTCCATAAAATTTAAAAAAAACTGTGCATTGTGAAGCAGACTTCTGTGGCGCCCTGTATAAAGAAGTATGTATTATACTTTCTTAAAAAGGTTCTGCATACTTACATTTAGTTTATTTTTTATTTAAGAAGTGATAAGTTAAGTAAAACAATTTTTTTTATCAATTTAAAGAAAGAATGGAATAATTTTGTTTGGCCAATGAATTTTCTATTAGTGATATTACATTTAGCAACTCTGAAGTAAAAAATTATTTACGTCGTAAGTAATCAGTACCCAAAAAGTATTTTTGTATATTTTGTTATTTATAACATACATGTTAGGAAGTCAGATAGTACTAAAAGTAATTTAAAAACTTTAATCAATCTTTTAATTACCTTAACAACACATAAATCGCACATTAAATTAGCGGCAAATATTTTTATAAGAATTTAAAATTATAATAACCACATGCATTATTTGATTACCGACTACACGTTCAACCGCACTAGTAGTAATATATTTTCGAACATCATTTACAACAGCTGTTTTTATGAAATTGCCAGTACTCAAGAAAACAATCAAAACAAACAATTGACAAAACAAAGAACTTATTTTGAACTAATTATTTAAGACTTTAATTGTGTAAAAATTAAATTAATTTTTGTTAAAAATAAAAGAGAACATGTTAATTTTCATTTGTGTATAATTTTATTGTTGATTTATTGTTTACTTTAAGTAAAATTCATTACTTCACTTCAGTATGTGCTTGCGATTTGAAGTCGCCAAATTTCTTGCGATTGTAAACTACAGAACACCTTTCATGCGATTTCAACTCGCATCGCCAGTTTTAAGCGATTTGCGATTGTCAGAACATGCCTGTTTAATTTATTAAAAAGGTTTTCTTTTTGTTTTTTATTTTAAAATTATTAATATGATACTATTTTATTTCGATTTTTTTTCAGATCGTGCATTATTGAAGCATTTAAAAGAGCTAGAAAACTGGACACTCAACATGAATATACTGAAGCACCCCCTTATAAGTTAACATATCATGAGCTTTTGGAAAATTATGTGAATACTTTGTAAAGAAAAATAATAATGCTGTGAAGATTTGAGTTAGTTAAATGAAAAATTTAATGTCTGATAAAAATTTTACTAAATTTTACCGTTACTTTCATATTTTTGCGAATAAATTTATGATAATAGAGTTAAACTAAACAAATATAAAATAATGGCTCCGAACTGGATTTACAGATTTATTTAGTACCTTCCGTTGAACTTGTACTTGTTTTTTTAGAGTTAAGTTTTTACATTTTGTGTACGTCACAATGTCTGTCCGTATGTCACAGCCGTCTATCTCTGGTACTGTAATAGATACACTTCCACCGAAGATGTACTGCTAAAGCCACTATAACAGCAAAGGGTGTTGCAAAAGTAACGTGATATTCATGAAAATATTGTTATTTTTTGAGCTGTGTGTAATTCGCAGTGTCAGTAAAATAATGTGTTATCCAAATAATAACGTAATTAGCGCTATTAAAGCAAGTATAAAAAGATGTGCTAATAGTAAGGTAATTTTCAGAGGACCTTATTTTAAATTTAGGCAATGTCTGTTTTACTATGTCCGCTTTTTTAAGTTAATAAAAATAAAATTCTTAAAGAGTGACCTATACGTGGAAGGGCCTCTTCGTGTGTAAGTAAAACTGACACCTGCAGGATATATTTACATTGTTGCGACGAGAAAAAAAGATAAGAAATTTATGTCTGCGAACCGTCGGTTGAAAGATTCGATACAGTGTTGTTTTTTATTAGATTCTTAAAGCTTAAAATGGCTGAGGTATGCAATCGAAGAAAGGGTATCCCACAAGTTATCTGACATTAGCTTTTGCCTAACAAACGTCATGTCATGCTGGAGATCCTAACACGTCAGCAATATTCTATCGAAGGAGAGTATTAACTTTAAAGCTGACACAGAGAAATATAAAACACAGTGCAATAATTAGTATAAGTAAATGAAAGAATATTAGCCCTCTCTCAGCGCAATAATAGACAACGGCATATAAACTGTGTTTATTGTTATGTGATTATGAGTTGTTTTTATTATCTTTTATTTTGTAATATGTATTTATATTTTTTTCAAATTTCTATTTTGTATTTTATCCTTATATTAGGATGATTAATATTTGTTTTGTACTCTTGCATTCTTAGCCATAGCCCTGATGATGCTACTCGATATTGTATAGGAAATAAGAAAATAGTTTTCGAAATAAATTTTTCATTACTTCTCCATTGTTGGAGCGTTTGAAATTTAATAACAAATGATAATTTTTTTTTTTAGGCATCAAGTAAGTATCAGCATCAGAAATTTTGCATCGGCAAAGCAAACTAATCACGCAAGCGCAGCAGATACAGCGCATTTCCGAACAAGCCGAACAATAGGATGTAGAAAGTGTCTTTATTCTGTTCGCTGTTTCTTTTTTCTTCTGTTAATTCTCCAAGAGGAAGAATTTTCAATGTAAAATTGTTTGAGACATCACATATTACGTGATTTACTGTGAGCGTCATCTCTGAAGCAAAGCTTTTTTAAAAATTTGGCACATAGTTCCACTTATTCTTATTTCCAACACCAGAGAAATAGCTTCTTGCTCCATGGAATTTTACTTGGATTTCGAAGTTCGCATGCGGTAATAATTCGTTTTATCCGTATTGGAGATCCGCTAGGAAATCAAATAAAATTTTCTGTGCATGTGCAGTGGCTCACTAAAATCGAATCCCCAAAAATACCAAAAATCCCAAAATTAGAATTTTCACTATTTTTCCCATAAAATTCAGCACCAACTCGGAGTACACATAACTCTTTTACAGCAGTCTTCTTTTTCCGATTCCAGTTTTGGAATTTTAGAAAAAGTTGACACTTAGGTCAACATTTTATTTAAAAACACATTTGTAAACTATAATATTGTTACAAAAGTAAGATCTGGCAAGTCCTGTTGTTGTAAACAGTATGAGAGTGGCGAATAAAGTTATTTCCAGTAATGGTGTGTTTAGAATAATACCACAATTAGCTAACAAAAGCTGAGCAACCTCGATGGTTGCGTTGGTAGAGGTGCGTGCTGTAAAACAGAAGATCGAGAGTTCAACCCCGCCTTCAGACATGTGTACAACGGAAAATAATAATTGTTATAATGCAATTAAAAATTATTGTGTGAAGTCATGGATGATAATTTAGTGGAGACGTCCAATTTAATATTAGAGTAACAGATAATTGTCAAGAAGCCCTTTACAATAAAAAGTAAGAATAGTAGCGGTTAGCGCAGGGAAGTGTAACAGCATAACAACAGTGTAGGCAGACGCGTGTTGTGGCTATTAAATTAAAAGGATATGACTGGCTTGGAGAAAAGGAGTAGTGGAGATGTCTGTGGATGGTTAAGGTTACTAAACAAGGCATCGAGTAGTTCATGTCTTGCCGGAGTAACATAGTAGTGCAGCGCGGATGGTTGCGTTTGTAATAATAACGCATGTTTAAGAAATCTGAGACCATGGGATTCACAAGACCGTTAGGATCAAGAAATATAGCCAGAAAAAGCCATAAAATAAGATTTTTAATGAGGCACAGTGGAATTTGCAATCAAATGAATCCGTACGTTTGTTCTAAAAGGAAAAAATGTAACAATATTTTATCAATTTTGCTCGTCACTGTTGTTCGGTACATGAATCTATACTTTAATTATTATTAAATCAATCGAAATGCAAGCTTTGCTATTATTACCCTTAAACATAATAAATAAGTCATTGATTGCTCCACTTCCGCATAGAAAAAACCAAAAAAGGGGGACAAACTATAGTAGCGATCAAATTGCGGACAAAATAAAAAATAATCACCCTTATCGTGGTTGGCGTTTTTGTGGCGAAAGTAGTCATTTTAAAGAAATGGTATCATGGCTGGCAAAAACGCCAATAAATACGACACTGTTTCAGGATCTATTACAAAAAGTTGGAAAAATAGTCGTTAAGTTTTTTGTTCACGAAAGCGTATTTATATTATAAAAATATATTTAAAATGGAGGCAAACAAGCAGTAAGTTTCAAAAATAAATTACCTCTAATATTCATGAATATTTTTTCCCTCAATATATTTCCTTTCTCCCTAAAGTTTCAATCGTGAATTATTTCCACGTGAAAAAACTCGCATGTTCGAAAAGATATGGTATCGCTGATTTTTATTCCCGTGGGTTTTCCCCCAAAAATTATGTAAATTTTTCACAACATTTTGCTTGGGAATAAAAAAGAAACACAATGTAAGCAGTTTTCTTGTAATTTTTTAAAATAGTTGTAATTTGTTTGATTTTATTTTAATGTCTGAAACACGATATTTTTCAAAAAAATCCCTGGCAATAGCTTTTTGTTCTTCTATATTTGGCCAACAAATCTACCTTGGACAAATGTTGTTTTCAAAAATCGCTAAAATATCTGCCAACACCTCACAAAAAGTAGAATGCGCTGTTTGATAGCTTCTTTCTGCAAAAAAGCGTACACATGCTGCAAGCTTCACTACCAGCGGAATCGCTGACGACTTTCTAGCAGGTAAGCAGTTCTGTACCAATATATGTAAAATATATTTGAAAGCTAGTTTTCTTGCTCTATAACGTTGTAGGAACCTGCAAAGCATTTATTTATATACATATGTATGTACATAATGCCAACAATTCCTGTTTTTACTTACATTGCTTCTGATAAATACAGTGGATGTAAGGCATCTCTCAAATTGTTCTCTTTATTTTTTTTTAAAAAATCTTTTTTCTTCTAACAACTTGTATCTCATCGAAATACTATTTATTTTTTCAAGAAAATAACATTTTATTGAAAAAATCACAAAAATACTCGTAAAAATAAAATTACATCAATTCACAATATAATAGTGTTCGAGTTGCGACAGATGTTTATTTTATTCCCTAACAATTGGCGATGCCAGTTTATTGTTCATGGGAATAACAAAATTAATCTCTAGAATTTATTTCCTTGAGATTCGCGATATGGGTGAATAGCTTCTTTAGTTTTTAAATAAATGTTGTTGGCTTTCAATTTTTTAGATTAAAAATTACTACGTCATCACAGTTTGCAAAGTTGGTTGAAATAATGGAAAAACTCATATTTAGCAAAGGATATAATTAGGGTATAAATAAAATTATCATAAAATAAGAGTGGAACGAAATCGCGAATAACCTAAATAGTATTGGTCTCCATCCATTTGTTGAAAGTATGGGCGGACTTCAAATTTAAATTTAAAAAAACTGTTTCACAATAAGGCCGAAAGTTATGCAACAGGTGGACTTACAAATCTAAAATAAATTTAATAAGTTAACTTTTTAAAAAACAAAAGACACAATCATATGTAACCCATATACTTTCCTTTTGTTAGGCAGAGAATATACATTGCATTGCTGCCCTAATATTGTTTTTAACTCTCCGAAATATTATTACCTACCTCTTCCTCTGAAGATGAATAAAAAGCTACACTTAACATACTTTGAAAAACAAAATTAAAAATATTAATTTTTTTAAAGTAAAGTAAAACTAAACAGCTTTGATTTTTGACAGTTTTTTTAACAGGCTGCTTCAAAATCAAATATAATTAGGTATGATTTTTTTACAAAATTGTCGTAGTCGAAAATTTGACATGATATTAATGAATTTAAAATTTGACTACGACTACGACAGTCAACTAAATACGCCTACGCCAACCACGATAAGGGACTCTTCGTGTGTAAGTTAAATTGTCTGCGAACCGTCGCGACGGTTGAAAGATTCGATACAGTGTTGTTTTTTATTAGATTCTTAAAGCTTAAAATGGCTGAGGTATGCAATCAAAGAGAGGGTATCCCACAAGTTATTTGACATTAGCTTTTGCCTAACAAACGTCGTGTCATGCTGGAGATGCTAAACATCAGCAATATTCTATCGAAGGAGAGTATTAACTTTAAAGCTGACACAGAGAAATATAAAACAGTGCAATAATTAGTATAAGTAAATGAAACAATATTAGACCTCTCTCAGCGCAATAATAGCCAACGGCATAGAAACTGTGTTTATTGTTTTGTGATTGTGAGTTTGTTTGTAAACACTGAATGCAAGCTTAATTTTTGTTTTTATTGTCTTTTATTTTGTAATATGTATTTATATTTTTTTCAAATTTATATTTTGTGCTTTATCCTTATATTAGGATGATTAACATTTGTTTTGTGTTCTTGCATTCTTAGCCATAGCCCTGATGATGCTACTCGATATTGTAGTGAAATATAGGCAATAAGGAAAAAGTTTTCGAAATAAATTTTTCATTACTTCTCCATTGTTGGAGCGTTTGAAATTTAATAACAAATAATAATTTTGTTTTTGTTTAGGCATCAAGTAAGTATCAGCATCAGAAATTTTGCATCGGCAAAGCAAACTAATCACGCATGCGCAGCAGATACAGCGCATTTCCGAACAAGCCCAACAATAGGATATAGAAAGTGTCTTCATTCTGTGACTGCCTAGAAAACTTTTAGAACTAAATAATTGCATGAGCTTAAAATCGCTGTTTCTTTTTTCTTCTGTTAATTCTCCAAGAGGAAGAATTATCAATCTAGAATTGTTTGACACATCACATAATACGTGATTTACTGTGAGCGTCATATCTCTCAAGTTAAGCTTTTTTCAAAATTTGGCACATAGTTCCGCTTATTCTTATTTCCAACACCAGAGAAATAGCTTCTTCCTCCATCGAATTTGACTTGGATTTCGAAGTTTGTATGCGGTAATAATTCGTTTTATTCGTATGGAAATACCAAAAATACCAAAAATCCCAAAATTAGAATTTTTACTATTTTTCCCATAAAGTTCAGCACCAACTCGGAGTACACATAACTCTTTTACAGCAGTCTTCTTTTTCCGATCCCAGCTTTGGAATTTTAGAAAAAGTTGACGCTTAGTTCAACATATTATTTAAAAACACAATCATTTGTAAACTATTATATTGTTACGAAAGTAAGATCTGGCAAGTCCTGTTGTTGTTAACAGTATGAGAGTGGTGAATAAAGTTGCTTCCAGTAATGGTGTGTTTAGAATAATACCACAATTAGGTAACAAAAGCTGAGCAACCTCGATGGTTGCGTTGGTAGAGGTGCGTGCTGTAAAACAGAAGATCGAGAGTTCGACCCCGCCTTCAGGGATGTGTACAACGGAAAATAATAATTGTTATAATGCAATTAAAAATAATTGTGTGAAGTCATGAATGATAATTTAGTGGAGACGTTCAATTTAATATTAGAGTAACAGATAATTGTCAAGAAGCCCTTTACAATAAAAAGTAAGAATGGTAGCGGTTAGCGCAGGGAAGTGTAACAGCATAACAACAGTGTATGGCAGACGTGTGTTGTGGTTATTAAATTTAAAGGAGATGACTGGCTTGGAGAAAAGGAGTAGTGGAGATGTCTGTGGATGGTTAAGGTTACTAAACAAGTAGTAGTTCATTTCTTGCCGGAGTAACACAGTAGTGTAGCGTGGATAGCTGCGTTTGTAATAATAACGCATGTTTAGTAAATCTGAGAAAAAGCCAGAAAATAAGAAAACAGATTTTATAATGAGCCACAGTGAAATTTGCAATCAAAAGAATCCGTACGTTTGTTCTAAAAGGGAAAAATGTAACAATATTTTATCAATTTTGCTCGTCACTGCTGTTCAGTACATGAATCTATACTTTAATTATTATTAAATCAATCGAAATGCAAGCTTTGCTATTATTACCCTTAAACATAATAAATAGGTCATTTATTGCCCCACTTCCGCATAGAAAAAACCAAAAAAGGGGGACAAACTATAGTAGCGATCAAATTGCGGACAAAATAAAAAATAATCACTCTTATCGTGGTTGGCGTTTTTGTGGCGAAAGTTAGTCGTTTTTAAGAAATGGTATCATGCCTGTCAAAAACGCCAATAAATACGACACTGTTTCAAGATCTATTACAAAAATAGAAAAATAGTCGTTAAGTTTTTTGTTCACGACAGAGTATTTATATTATAAAAATATATCTAAAATGGATGCAAACAAGCAGTAAGTTTCAAAAATAAATTACCCCCAATATTCACGAATATATTTTCCCTCGATATATTTCCTTTCTCCCTAAAGTTTCAATCGTGAATTATTTCCACGTGAAAAAACTCGCATGTTAGAAAAAATATGGTATCGCTGATTTTTATTCCCGTGGGTTTTTTCCCAAAAAATATGTGAATTTTTCAAGAACATTTTGCTTGGGAATAAAAAAGAAACACAATTAAGCAGTTTTCTTGTTATTTTTTAAAATAGTTGTAATTTGTTTGATTTTATTTTAATGTCTGAGAAACGATATTTTTCAAAAAATTCCCTGGCAATTGTAGTGTGTTGGTCACACTCATCCACAGTTGGTCACGTAACAATTGATTCCTTCAAAATAAAAAGTGCGAACTTAACATATTTTTTTTTTTACAATATTCAAGAACGTAAACAATCAATTGCGATGACATACATACATATTGTATCGTCAAGAATTTGGAAGGAATCAAATTGCACAAAATTAAATTTGCTGATTTAAAGTTTTACACATTTAATAATAACAAATAATAACTGTATTGTAAGAAAAATTATCTATAAAATTTTAGTATAAATAGCGGTAAGAATTATTGAATACAATCAGAATCTTTCTTGTAACCAACAGAAGAGTGTTCTCATTATTCTAACTGAGCACCTAACAGTGCTTAGAAGAATCAAAACGTGCTGTGGCTAAGCACAGCATTATAAAACCCTTAGCAACCTACCTTTACTAAAATTCGTACATTATATGGCGATCCTGCCAACCAATCTGTATACTTTGAAAACTTAAAAAAAAAACGATAGATCCTGCCAACCATTCTGTAAACTTTGAAAACTTTAAAAAAAACCATAGATCCTGACTTTTTCTTAAAAGCATTGATGGAAGAAAGTCCTTCAAAAGAATACATAGACGCAATATTTGCGAAATACTACAGTGAGGAATACATCCCACAAGGACAAGCCGAAGAAGACTATCCTAGATACACTCCTGCACCAGTCAACAGCGGCCCCAAGCCAATCACTATCGAAGAGTACAAAAAGAGGACACAAAAAAGGACAGAGGTACCGAAATCAAAAACAAAGAAAAAATCAAAAAGAGGTGGAAAAAAGAAACAACTAAAAAAGAAAAGTCAGGAAATAATAAGATTAATAGGAATAACAGTAGGTGAACATAAGAGAAAGCTATACCTTGAGCTAAAATCCTTCAATGGGAAACCAAAAATCGAAAACAGAGGAGCTCATCAATATCAACAACAATAGCCCAGAACGAAGTATGGACTTCGGAACAACCATAAACATAGATGCCTTTTGCATATTATGTCTAGGTGTAATAATATTTTTAATTTTTAAATTAAACAAATATTTTAAGAGTTATGTGCAGAAAAAAGCTGTTGTACAGGTATAAATATAAATAACAAACAAAAAAAATTTTGTTTCCTCTTATCAAGTATAAATTAATATTCTATGGAATCAGTAATAAATAAATTAGAAAAAATCCTAATCAATTTTAAGAAATCAGGATCAAGGGGATATCAGGAGGCAACACTGATAAGTAAGTTAGAAGTAATAGATTTGTTAAAAATAGAATTTTATGACTCTGTAAATAAAAGGTTAAAAACAGAAGACACAGAAATAAAAACAGAACAATTTGAGAAATACTACAATAGAGCGAAAACTCTTTTCGAACAAGCCCTGATAACACCCAATAATCAACAACAAAATTTATTAGATATGGCAACTTTTAATTTAGAGACCTCTATAAAAATTATTCCTGAATTTAAAGGAAATTATAAAGATTTACAATCATTCCTAACAATAGTAGAACTAATAGACAAAACTTTAGATAATACAAATAAAGCAATACTTATACCTTTTGTCTATAATGCTAAACTAACAAACCTAGTACGCACTGCAATAGGAGTGTCTGAACCAAAAACGTTCCAAGAACTGAAAGAATCTTTGACCAATAGATATAGGTCGAATAGAACTATTTCTCAGATTCAAACACTGTTAAGCACATTTACCCAGAAGACAATGACTGTGAATACTTATCATGAGAAATTATTAGAACAGGTAACTGAATTGAATGAATTGCAGATTAAAAATATCGAAAATTGCAGTGAAATTCAGGCTGCAATGGTAAAAATAAACAACAGTGATTACTTTCTGAACGTATTTAAGAACGGTTTAAAAGGAGAACTTAAACCTACAGTATTTGCATCAAGACCTAAAAATCTAGATGAGGCATTACAATTGGCCTTAGAGCTGGAAAAAGAATTCGCTACTAACACGGAACAAGTTTTGTATAACCAAAGAATTTTTAACAATAGTAATAACAATTTTTTTTATAATAATAACAATAATAGAAGAAATAATTTTGGTCCTAACAGCAACAGAAATAATTACAGCAATAATAGGACAATTACAACAACAATGGGTCAAATAATAATAACAACAATAACAATGGTGGTAATAATACTAATACTAGAAGTAATAGACAAACAAACTATAGCAACAACAATTCTGGTAATAATAATCGCAATCAAAATAACGGAAATAATCGGAATAGAAATTTTCAGAACAGAAATGTGCACTACGTACAGGAAAACTACGAGGACCCGGACGTTGGTCAAGGAACTGTAATAACCCACTATCAGGAGGACCAATAATACGATTAGATAATGTTTTCCAAATATCGAACAACATTACAAATTTCATTGAATTAAACTTAGGCAAAAATTTAAAACTTACATTTTCTAATAGACATTGGAGCAGACATCTCTTTGTGTAAAATCAATAAATTAAACGAAGATTCCATACATATCGAAAAAGAAAGATCAATTAGCTTTACAGGTATCACTACAGAAAAAAATTAAATCTATAGGAACATCAGAATTAAATTTCACAATAAACGATTTCACCGAACAATATAAAATCACATATGACGAAGAATTTCCTATACCAACGGACGGAATTTAAGAAGGGATTTCTTTTCAAGATTCTTATGCAAGATTGACTATGAAACTTTTACGCTAACACTTACTTTAAGGAATGAAGAGATTACTGTACCTATGAAATCATGGATAAATAATAATTATTGCACAAAGGTAGAAAAACGATCTGAAAGTATTCATCCTATAAATTTGGATATATGTGAGGACAGCATTATTCTTAATAAAGAAATTAAACCAGGTATATTTGTAAGTAATACAATAGTACCAGGAAAAGGAAATCACCATGTCAAAATACTGAATACAACAGATAACGACATAATTTTAGAAAACATTGATTTTGAGATAGAACCTCTACAAAACTACACAATAGTACAAAGTACACATAGACCTAGAAAAAAAATTTCAGAAGACATCATTGAACCATCAACTAGTGCATATAATTCACCATTATTGGTAGTGCCGAAAAAGAGCGAGATTGGAAAAGAAAAATGGAGACTAGTCGTAGATTTTCGACAACTCAACAAAAAGATAGTAAATAAAAAATTTCCATTAACAAGACTAGAGGATGTATTAGACCGTTTAGGAAGAGCAAAATATTTTTCAACTCTAGACATGACCAGCTGATTTCATCAAATAAATTTAGACGAGGATTCGAGACATCTAACGGCATTTTCAACTAGCGATGGTCATTATCAATTTACACGATCACCATTTGGTTTGAAGATTTCTTCCAATAGTTTTCAAAGGATGTTAACAATAGCATTAAGTGGCTTAGACTCCAAAGCATTTTTATACGTTGACGGTATTATTGTATTTGGATGCAGTTTAAAACATCATCATGAAAACTTGGTGAGAGTATTCGAACGTTTGTCAAAATATAACTTAAAATTAAATGCATCAAAATGTGTATTTTTGAAATCAGAAGTAATTTATTTAGGACACCAAATAACGAAAAACGGTATACGAACAGATCCTTCAAAACACAAGGTAATACAACAATATCCAGTTCCAAAAGACAAGGATGAGGTTAAAAGGTTTGTAGCATTTTGTAATTATTATAGACGTTTCATAAAAGATTTTGATGAAATCACAAAGTGTCTTAACGACCAGACTAAAAAAAAAGAGAAGAATTTGAATGGACTGAAGATTGTCAACAAGCTTTTGACCTATTAAAGACAAAATTAATTAGCGCACCAATATGAAGATATCCAGATTTTGAACAACCCTTTATATTGACTACTGTCGCATCGTATTATGCATTAGGAGCTGTTTTATCACAGGGGAAAATAGGAGAAGATTTGCCGATTTCTTATGCAAGCAAAAATTTAGGAAAGCATGATTTAAATAAACCAGTGATTGAGAAAGAACTACTCGCGATCCACTGGGGTATACAATTCTTCAGACCATATTTGTATGGTAGAAAGTTTATTGTGATAACGGATCACAGACCACTTGTTTCACTTTTTTCACATAAAAATCCTTCATCTAAGTTGACTAGGATACGAATAGATCTATCGGACTTTGAAATCGTTTATAAGAAAGGAAAAATAAATATGAACGCAGATCCTCTGTCGAGAATAAAATTAGATTCTGAGATGTTAAAAAATATGATACCTATAGAAGAAGACAAAAGTAAACCATCAAAAATTTTAGTACCAACACGTGGAATGAGAGCAAAGGAAAATACTGAAAATGTGGAAATGAATAATATGATTGACATACGAGGGCTGCTCTATATATTTCTGGCCTAACAGTGAAAATGCGAATATTTATAATCAAAAATGGTTTTATTGTTTTTAAAAATTTGAGCATGCGCTCAAACCAGTTGTCGATGCACTTTTCCACTCCGATTGAGACACCTCTAAAACATGGTTTTTGAACACTTTAACAGCTTCTTCTGGCGACGAAAATCGTTGACCACAAATTTTTTTCTTGATGTGTGGAAACAAGAAGAAGTCACTAGGTGCCAAGTCAGGGCTGTACGGCGGATGACCCATTAATTCGACGTTTTGGCCGGTCAAAAACGCTTTGGTTTGAGCCGATGTGTGAGAGCTCGCATTGTCATGGTGAACAATGATTCGTCTTCTCTTGTTGGTTTTTCGAATTTCTCCGATGACTTCAGGCAAAAAAATTGTAGTGTACCACTCAGAGGTGACCGTCCTCGTTGCTCAAGCGGAACAGTCGCCACGTGACCAGTTTTGCGGAAGAAACAGGCGACCATTTGCTTCGAAGTGCTTCTTCCACGAACAACTTTCGTTGGATTTTGCTCGTCTTTGAACACCCACACGGTCGATTGTTGTTTCGTTTCGGGCTCATACGCATAGTTCCATGATTCGTCACCTGTGACGATCTTATAAACGTCTTTTGAAGCACCGCAATCCTATTTTTGCAACATTTCTTTGCACCAATCGACACGAGCCTTTTTTTGAGCGACTTTCAAATTGTGCGGGATCCAACGAGAACAAACCTTTTTTACGACCAGGTGTTCATGCAGTATCGAATGTATGCTGGTGGAAGAAATCTCCAAGGATGTCTCTATCTCTCGGTATGTCGCATGTCGATCTTGCATTATGAGTTCACGCACGGCATCAATGTTCTCTGGCACAACAGCCGTTTTTGGACGACCTTCACGGAATTCGTCTTTGAGCGAGCTTAGGCCACGATTAAATTCATTATACCAATTTTTCACAGTGCTATAGGATGGTGCTTCATTGCCATACAAAGATTTAAGTTCATCAATGCACTCTTGACGTGATAATTCACGTCGAAAGTTGGGGAAAATGATGGCACGAAAATGTTCACGAGTTAATTCCATTTTGTTCAATATTAATTTTTTCAAGTCACTGTAAACAACACAAATAATGGTCGTACGTCAAAACGTTTTAAGTACGATTATGCTTAAAAATGACAAACTTTCCAATGGAAATGTCAGATTGCACTTGGCAGCACTCAGTGTTGCCAGGCCAGAAATATATATAGCAGCCCTCGTATCCCAAGGCCAACATTAAAATCAAATATGTACATCTCTACAAGATATAAAGAATATACGCGAATTAAAATTTAATATTATAAAAACCGGTATAAGAAATATGAAAAATGGACCCAAGGATGGTACCATAGAAACTAAAAATAATAGCTTTGAAATGAACGTTAAGGAAGATCTAGCAAAATACGTTTTGTCACTAGAGAAGTTAATGATTTATATGCATAAGCAAAATATAAAAAATCTCGCTTTATCATGCGAAGATAATATTTTTGAGCTCATATCATATAGATATTTGACCAAAATTTATAATGAGGTATACCAGAAATTATTGAAATCAAACAAATATAGAAACTTTGAATTGAATATTATATTATATAAACCTTTGCAACACATTACGAATAAAAGAACGCAAATGAAAATTATATAAAAATTCCACAATTTAGCAATATCAGGACATTTTGGTATAAGAAAAACTGTCCTAAAATTAAAACAACGTTACGTATGGAAAAATATGAGAAAGATGGTTAGAGATTATATTAACAAGGGCGATAAATATTTAAAAAATAAACAAACGAAGCACATTAAAGAAGAAATGATCATAACAGAAAGTCCTAACACTAGTTTTGAGACAATAGAAATAGACACCGTGGACCTTTAAGAATATCTAATGGTTACACATACATACTTACAATGCAATGTGAATTAACAAAATATGTAATAGCACATCCAATTGAAACAAAAGACGCTAAAAATATTGCTAAAACATTAGTTGAGCAATTTATTCTAAGGTACGAATGTTTTAAAAATTTTAAATCTGATAGAGGTACTGAGTTTAAAAACGAGTTATTGAAAGAAGTCTGTAATTTGTTAAATATAAACCAAAAATTTTCAGCACGCTATCACCATCAGTCAATAGGTTGTATAGAACGTAACCATCGTGTATTAAATGAATATTTATTAAATTTTGTTGATGATCATGAATGGGACAAAATTGGTAACATACTATACATTTGCATATAACACGACACCACATATTGACACTAACTATTCACCTCACGAGTTAATCTACGGTAAACTAGCAGCATTACCAACAGAGAAAATACAAAACACAAGTAAATGTTATGACATGGAAAATTACGCAAATGAAATAAAAATAAGATTAAAGAGATCATTAGAGAATGCTAAAAAATTAATAGACATAGCTAAACAAAAATCAAAAGAAATTTATGACAAAAATACAAACACTAGTAATTTTAATATAGGAGATTTGGTATTAATAAAATTAGAATCTCGAAAAAAAACCAGAGCCCATACAAGGGACCATATAAAATAATAAAAAGAAAACTTAGAAAAAATTTACCATAATAATATCCTTAAATTGTATAAACCTAAGAATAAATGTAAGCAATTAAAATACAATTTATAATAGTTATTACAGCAATTAAAAATGATTTATACTAACTCTTCAAATTTAAATATACATATTGCTAAATGCAATATTACATACATTATAACGCATTTCTAAAGAATTTAATTATTTATTATATTTTAAACATATTCTTAGATTTAATTCATTTCATTTCAATCATAAATTCAATCTTGAGGACAAAGGTGTAGTGTGTTGGTCACACTCATCCACAGTTGGTCACGTTATTCCAACTATTTAAAACAGCAATTGATTCCTCCAAAATAAAAAGCACAGATTAATAATCAGATAACTCACTAGTGACGTTTAAAAAAATTAGTTATCATATTTTCTTCCAGCTTTCGTTTAAGTGAATAAAAAAATATTCAAAAACGCTGAAAGCAATGAGTTGTAAACATTGCAAACATATGTTTTCATTTAATCAACCAAAAAATGTAGAACAAAATTGGGGTAAAAATTTAGTTTCTTAATAAAATTTAAAAAAAGTATAAATATCAGTAAAAGAAATTAATAAAAAAATTATAAAATGTTTTTATAATATTACAGTGTATAAGAACAAATAAAAAAAATATTGCTTTTGTTTTGAGTTATCATATTTTCTTCCAGCTTTCGTTTAAGTGAATAAAAAAAAAAAACTAAAAAAAATATTGTTTTCCCTTATAATTTCAGATTGTACTACAATTCCATTGAAGGCTCAGCAAACAAAAATCAAAACAGCTTGCGTGGTTTTATTGGTGAGTAAAAAAATTGGCTATTAAACGTGTTTATGCTAATTTTATTGTATTTTAGGATCCGGTCAATATAATTTTAATGCCTTCATACAACTGGACTAGACGTGGCCAGCCATTACAACGTACACAATAAATTATAATCGCGTCTTAATCAAACAAAATGCCATTACAGCCGGCAGGGATGCGATTATATGTATGTATGTGTTTAGAACTAACATTCCGAATCAAATAAAAATATACAGCAGTTCAGATGGGACTATAAAAATTTAATATACAAAAGTAATACAAAAGTAGACAGCAAAAATAGTGAAAGAGAAGAAAAAATTTAGTATTGGCGATTTGGATTTTTGCCAAAGTAAAAGGCTGTCCAGCATGGCCAGCTAAAATTACAAAGTACAACAACGAAAAATATAGTGAGACTACTAATATTAAGGTGGAAGACCTCTTTCCTTATGTTGAAAACAAAGAAAAATTCGCCACAGACAAAAATATAAAACGGAATAATTTTCGAGAGGCCATTGATCAAATAGAGGCTGCGCCTATTGATTTGCCAAATGTAGCCCCTGAAGGTACAGATATTTATCAAGCTGAAGAAGCTTTGGAAAGTACTGTAGTACAATAATACTACGGTTGACGAACCACAGGTAATGGATGTAAAGGAAGAAAGTGTTAAAAAGGTTAACGAAGCTATACGGGATAAAGAGGAAAAGATCGAAACAGATGTCGTCTCATCTGTCCCACTTGGTACAGATCTAACAGAACCTGTTAGTCGAAGTGGACGGAAAATAAAAGTGAAACGTTACATTGATGATGTTGGTGATTCGTCAAACTCGATGAATGCCCCACCAGCAAAGAAAAAAGTTACGCCAGAAGGTAAGTTAGTTATAATATTCTAGGTTACTGCAGCAAAACTCATATTTGTGTTTTTATATTTTTAAAGGTATATCAACTCTAGAACCTAAAGAAAAGCTCGAACAATGCCAATATAAAACCGATGGCAACCGTTACACCCACTATGAAGTCATCTAACAAATCAGTTGTTCAAAACAATCTGCTGTTGGCCTTTATTCCACCGTCGAAATGTATCGGTATTAAATTAGACTATCAAAAGCCAGAGATGTTTGATTCACCTGAAGCCAAGCCGCTTTTAAAGCTAAAGCAGAAATCATACGTTATGAAGCTGTTCTAATATACAACAATTTCAAGAAAATCTTTGGACCCATCTACACACATTTGGGAAGAATTCTGCAACCAAGTTCAAGCCTCTAAGGAGAATACTAAGCATGTGTGTGAAAATGGTTATGAAATTTATATTTGTTTTCTTAAGATCATTGTGAATGTCTGCAATATTTTAATTTCTTTCACACAACCTTTATTCTAAAACAGCGAGGGCGAGAAACAGGTTCTTAATCTAGAGGTATTTGCGTGTTTATAAAAGTCTATCTGAGTTATGCTCTTATTATTTTAAATTGCCTTGCAGAGTGGGGTATCGAAATAACTCTGTAAACGGACAACTTATTCGTACTTTTTTGTCCTACCTTAGTCTAACGTATCCAAATTTTTTAATGACATAATTTTCTAATATTAGACCTAAATAACCGGTTTGAATGAGAGAGGGTATAAACATATACATATGCTTTAGCCACTAAATTAACAGATTCCAAATATGTGAATAAAATTGAAAGTTTTAATCAATAATAATAATACTTACTTTTATATTTCAAAAATCTTATATAAAGAAAAAAACATACAATTTTCTAACTTTAATGATAACTTTTACGGTTTTTATTTAAGTATATAATAAAAAAAAGAAACAATTTATAATAAGCAAAATTTTATGTTTTATTTCACCAGTTTTAAAATAATTCCAGCAATTATTGATTTCCATCGGAGGGCAATTAGCAATGCATTGCTACACTCTGTGTTAAAATATAAAAAGAAAGATTTTAATATACCTTTATTTTAAGAAACATAATTTCATCGATCAGTAATTAAAAACAAAAAATATTTGAAAACTGGAAGAGTTCGTTCTGATTTCATTTTTAACCACTGAATTCCAGTAGTTGATTTTTTTCGACCTTATCTGGTCTAGATCCGTTATGTTTCGTTAAAAACAGCATCACCTCGTGAAGGGTGTGGCTCTTCACCACGCATGACGGTCTTGAGTAAGGGGAAGCTCTAAATGTTCGCTACACTTACTCCTGGATTTTTGTTTGACTTTTTCAAACTATCCTAGATGCCACTATCACTATTTAATACAAAGTTTTTAGTAATTTTTCACTTGATTTTTGTAATATCTGTTTTAAACACTTGATTAATACACACACTTTCTGAAAAATTGAAATTTTATATGTTTGCTAAAACAAAATACAATTGACTAAATTAAATAAGATTTTGTACATTGAAAAAGAACATGCCTAGCTTCCATATCTACAAAACCTGCATTAACCTGTACATTAAGCAGCTTAATGAAATTACTTACAAATATAAACTTACTTGGTCGGGTTTTTCTGGAACTGGTGCAGCTTCTCCCCTTGGGAACAACCTATTATACAGCGCTGACTACTAAAAACGAAATAATTTATTTTTATTAATAAGAAATCTTTCCTCATATTTCTTATTATTTTGTTTTGGTTGTTGATTTTCAACCCTTATATTTTATCACACACAAATGCACACCACCGAGTTTATTCACACACTTGATTTTCTATTTAATAATTTATATTTAAGCAAATAATTTCGCGAAAAACAATTTTTATTTTATTAATTTCTTTTACTGCCTGCACCCAATTTTCTATGCAAAATTTTGTAAATAAATAAAATGTCAAACTCCAGCTATAATCAGAAAGAGGTAGTAATATAAAAAACGCAAGAACTGTTACTATCCCTCTCTAACGAAAGCTGGGATCTGGCCACACTGAATTTTTCGTGACTTATCTGGTTATTTATCTGTGATAAAAAGTGCGAATTTAACATATTTTTTTTACAATATTCAAGAACGTAAACAATCAATTGCGATGACATACATACATATTGTATCGTCAAAAATTTGGAAGGAATCAAATTGCACAAAATTAAATTTGCTGATTTAAAGTTTCACACATTTAATAATAACAAATAATAACTGTATGGTAAGCAAAATTATGTATAAAATTTTAGTATAAATAGCGGTAAGAATTATTGAATAAAATCAGAATCTTTCTTGTAACCAACAAAAGAGTGTTCTCATTATTCTAACTGAGCACCTAACAGTGCTTAGAAGAATCAAAACGTGCTGTGGCTAAGCGCAGCATTATAAAACCCTTAGCAAAATGCCTTTACTAAAATACATACATTATATGGCGATCCTGCCAACCAATCTGTAAACTTTGAAAACTTAAAAAAAAACCATAGATCCTGCCAATTAATCTGTAGACTTTGAAAACTTAAAAAAAAATATAGATCCTGACTTTTTCTTGAAGGCATTGATGGAAGAAAGTCCTTCAAAAGAATATATAGACGCAATACTTGCGAAATACTACACTGAGGAATACATCCCACAAGGACAAGCCGAAGAAGACTATCCTAGATACACTCCTGCACCAGTCAACAGCGGCCCCAAGCCAATCACTATCGAAGAGTACAAAAAGAGGACACAAAAAAGGACAGAGGTACCAAAATCAAAAACAAAGAAAAAATCAAAAAGAGGTGGAAAAAAGAAACAACTAAAAAAGAAAAGTCAGGAAATAATAAGATTAATAGGAATAACAGTAGGTGAACATAAGAGAAAGCTATACCTTGAGCTAAAATCCTTCAATGGGAAACCAAAAATCGAAAACAGAGGAGCTCATCAATATCAACAACAATAGCCCAGAACGAAGTATGGACTTCGGAACAACCATAAAGATAGATGCCTTTTGCATATTATGTCTAGGTGTAATAATATTTTTAAATTAAACAAATATTTTAAGAGTTATGTGCAGAAAAAAGCTGTTGTACAGGTATAAATATAAATAACAAACAAAAAAAATTTTTTTTCTCTTATCAAGTATAAATTAATATTCTATGGAATCAGTAATAAATAAATTAGAAAAAATCCTAATCAATTTTAAGAAATCAGTTAGAAGAAATAGATTTGTTAAAAATAGAATTTTATGACTCTGTAAATAAAACGTTAAAAATAGAAGATACAGAAATAAAAACAGAACAATTTGATAAATACTACAATAGAGCGAAAACTCTTTTCGAACAAGCCCTAATAACACCCAATAATCAACAACAAAATTTGTTAGATATGGCAACTTTTAATTTAGAGACCTCTATAAAAATTATTCCTGAATTCAAAGGAAATTATAAAGATTTACAATCATTCCTAACAATAGTAGAACTAATAGATAATACAAATAAAGCAATACTTATATCTTTTGTCTATAATGCTAAACTAACAAACCTAGTACGCACTGTAATAGGAGTGTCTGAACCAAAAACGTTCCAAGAACTGAAAGAATCTTTGACCAATAGATATAGGTCGAATAGGACTATTTCTCAGATCCAAACAGAAGACAGGTTCAGCAAACTAATAGACACCTTAAAAATTGACGTTAAGGATGAAAAAGCAAGAACAGAATTGATACAGATTTTCAAAGACTATGAAGACATTTTTCATTTGAAAGGAGAGACATTAACTTCTAATAATTTTTATACACAAAATTTAAAAATCTCAGACAATACACCAGTTTATATAAAGAACTACAGATTACCACATACACAACATTATGTAACTAATGACCAAGTAAAACAATTATTGGACGAAGACATCATTGAACCATCAACTAGTGCACATAATTCACCATTATTGGTAGTGCCGAAAAAGAGCGAGACTGGGTAAGAAAAATGGAGACTAGTCGTAGATTTTCGAAAACTCAACAAAAAGATAGTAAATAAAAAATTTCCATTAACAAGACTAGAGGATATATTAGACCGTTTAGGAAGAGCAGAATATTTTTCAACTCTAGACATGACCAGCTGATTTCATCAAATAAATTTAGACGAGGATTCGAGACATCTAACGGCATTTTCAACTAGCGATGGTCATTATCAATTTAAACGATTACCATTTGGTTTGAAGATTTCTTCCAATAGTTTTCAAAGGATGTTAACAATAGCATTAAGTGGCTTAGACTCCAAAGCATTTTTATACGTTGACGGTATTATTGTATTTGGATGCAGTTTAAAACATCATAATGAAAACTTGGTGAGAGTATTCGAACGTTTGTCAAAATATAACTTAAAATTAAATGCATCAAAATGTGTATTTTTGAAATCAGAAGTAATTTATTTAGGACACCAAATAACGAAAAATGGTATACGAACAGATCCTTCAAAACACAAGGTAATAGAACAATATCCAGTTTCAAAAGACAAGGATGAGGTTAAAAGGTTTGTAGCATTTTGTAATTATTATAGACGTTTCATAAAAGATGATGAAATCACAAAGTGTCTTAACGACCAGACTAAAAAAAAAGAGAAGAATTTGAATGGACTGAAGATTGTCAACAAGCTTTTGACCTATTAAAGACAAAATTAATTAGCGCACCAATATGAAGATATCCAGATTTTGAACAACCCTTTATATTGACTACTGACGCATCGAATTATGCATTAGGAGCTGTTTTATCACAGGGGAAAATAGGAGAAGATTTGCCGATTTCTTATGCAAGCAAAACTTTAGGAAAGCATGATTTAAATAAACCAGTGATTGAGAAAGAACTACTCGCGATCCACTGGGGTATACAATTCTTCAGACCATATTTGTATGGTAGAAAGTTTATTGTGATAACGGATCACAGACCACTTGTTTCACTTTTTTCACATAAAAATCCTTCATCTTAGTTGACTAGGATACGAATAGATCTATCGGACTTTGAAATCGTTTATAAGAAAGGAAAAATAAATATGAACGCAGATCCTCTGTCGAGAATAAAATTACATTCTGAGATGTTAAAAAATATGATACCTATAGAAGAAGACAAAAGTAAACCATCAAAAATTTTAATACCAACACGTGGAATGATAGCAAATTAAAATACTGAAAATGTGGAAATGAATAATATGATTGACATATCCCAAGGCCAACATTAAAATCATATATGGGAATGTACATCTCTACTAGATATAAAGCATATACGCGAATTAAAATTTAATATTATAAAAACCGATATAAGAAATATGAAAAATGGACCCAAGGATGGTACCATAGAAACTATCATGCGAAGATAATATTTTTGAGCTCATATCATATAGATATTTGACCAAAATTTGTAATGAGGTATACCAAAAATTATTGTAATCAAACAAATAAAGAAACTTTGAATTGAATATTATAATATATAAACCTTTGCAACACATTACGAATAAAAGAACGCAAATGAAAATTATATAAGAATTCCACAATTTAGCAATATCAGGACATTTTGGTGTAAGAAAAACTGTCCTAAAATTAAAACAACGTTACGTATGGAAAAATATGAGGAAGATGGTTAGAGATTATATTAACAAGTGCGATAAATGTTCAAGAAATAAACAAACGAACACATTAAAGAAGAAATGATCATAACAGAAAGTCCTAACACTAGTTTTGAGACAATAGAAATAGACACTGTGGACCTTTAAGAATATCTAATGGTTACAGATACATACTTACAATGCAATGTGAATTAACAAAATATGTAATAGCACATCCAATTGAAACAAAAGACGCTAAAAATATTGCTAAAACATTAGTTGAGCAATTTATTCTAAGCTACGAATGTTTTAAAATTTTAAAATCTGATAGAGGTACTGAGTTTAATAACGAGTTATTGAAAGCAGTCTGTAATTTGTTAAATATAAACCAAAAATTTTCAGCACCCTATCACCATCAGTCAATAGGTTGTATAGAACGTAACCATCGTGTATTAAATGAATATTTATTAAATTTTGTTGATGATCATGAATGGGACAAATGGGTAACATACTATACATTTGCATATAACACGACACCACATATTGACACTAACTATTCACCTCACGAGTTAATGTACGGTAAACTAGCAGCATTACCAACAGACAAAATACAAATATTTGTTATGACATGGAAAATTACGCAAATGAAATAAAAATAAGATTAAAGAGATCATTAGAGAATGCTAAAAAGTTAATAGACATAGCTAAACAAAAATCAAAAGAAATATATGACAAAAATACAAACACTAGTAATTTTAATACAGGAGATTTGGTATTAATAAAATTAGAATCTCGAAAAAAGAATCAGAGCCCATACAAGGGACCATATAAAATAATAAAAAGATTAGGAGTAAACTCATTACTAAAGGTTGATAACTTAGATAAAATTTACCATAATAATATTCTTAAATTGTATAAACCTAAGAATAAATGTAAGCAATTAAAATACAATTTATAATAGTTATTACAGCAATCAAAAATGATTTATATTAACTACTTCAAATTTAAATATACATATTGCTAAATGCAATATTACATACATTATATCGCATTTTGAAAGAATTTATTCATTTATTATATTTTAAACATATTCTTAGATTTAATTCATTTCATTTCAATCATGAATTCAATCTTGAGGACGGAGGAGTAGTGTGTTGGTCACACTCATCACATCACAGTTGGTCACGTTATTCCAACTATTTAAAATAACAATTGATTTCTCCAAAATAAAAAGTGCGAACTTAACATATTTTTTTTTACAATATTCAAGAACGTAAACAATCAATTGCGATGAAATACATACATATTGTATCGTCAAGAATTTGTAAGGAATCAAGTGCGCAAAATTAAATTTGCTGATTTAAAGTTTCACACATTTAATAATAACAAATAATAACTGTATTGTAAGCAAAATTATGTATAAAATTTTAGTATAAATAGCGGTAAGAATTATTGAATAAAATCAGAATCTTTCTTGTAACCAACAAAAGAGTGTTCTCATTATGCTAACTGAGCACCTAACAGTGCTTAGAAGAATCAAAACGTGCTGTGGCTAAGCGCAGCATTATAAAACCCTTAGCAACCTGCCTTTACTAAAATACATACATTATACAATAGCTTTTTGTTCTTCTATATTTGGCCAACAAATCTACCTTGGACAAATGTTGTTTTCAAAAATCGCTAAAATATCTGCCAACACCTCACGAAAAGCAGATTGCGCTACACCAACGTCTATTTGCATCCCAACACCTGTTTGATAGCTTCTTTCTGCAGCGTACACATTCTGCAAGCTTCACTACCAACGGAATAGCTGACGACTTTCTAGCAGGTAAGCAGTTCTGTTCCAATATATGTAAAAGAAAGCTAGTTTTCTTGCTCTATAACGTTGTTGGAACCTGCAAAGAATTTATTTATATACATATGTATGTACATAATGCCAACAATTTCTGTTTTCACTTACATTGCTTCTGATAAATACAGTGGATATAACGCATCTCTCAAACTGTTCTCTTTATTTTTTTTAAAAAATCTTTTTTCTTCTAACAACTTGTATCTCATCGCAATACTATTTATTTTTTCAAGAAAATAACATTTCATTGAAAAAATCACAAAAATATCCGTAAAAATAAAATTACATCAATTCACAATATAGTGTTCGAGTTGCGCCAGATGTTTATTTTATTCCCTAACAATTGGCGATGCCAGTTTATTGTTCATGGGAATAACAAAATTATTCTCTAGAATTTATTTCCTTGAGATTCGCGATATGGGTGAATAGCTTCTTTAATTTTTAAATAAATGTTGTTGGCTTTCAATCTTATTAGATTAAAAATTACTACGTCATCACAGTTTGCAAAGTTGGTTGAAATAATGGAAAAAAGTCTTATTTAGCAAAGGATATAATTAGGGTATAAATAAAATTATCATAAAATAAGAGTGGAACGAAATCGCGAATAACCTAAATAGTATTGGTCTCCATCCCGCACAGGTGAAGGTTTGTTGAAAGTATGGGCGGACTTCAAATTTAAATTAAAAAAAACTGTATTACAACAAGGCCGAAAGTTATGCAACAGGTGGACTTACAAATCTAAAATAAATTTAATAAGTTAACTTTTTAAAAACAAAACACACAATCATATGTAACCCATATACTTTTCTTTTGTTAAGCAGAGAAAATACATTGCATTGCTGCCTTAATATTTTTTTTAACTCTCCGAAATATTATTACCTAAAAAGCTACACTTTTTTAAAGTAAAGTAAAACTAAACAGCTTTGATTTTTGACAATTTTTTTAACAGGCTGCTTCAATTGTTTGTCATTTGTTGCAGTATGATTCTTTTACAAAATTGTCGTAGTCGAAAATTTGACATAATACCAATGAATTTAAAATTCGATTACGACTACGACAGTCAACTAAATACGCCTACGCCAACCACGATAAGGGTGAATAATTTGTGGTGGAATAACAGTGGTAGCAGAAATGCTAATTATGCACTTTATCACTTGTTTTTGTTAAGTTAATTTAGTATATAAGCAATTAAGAAATTTAAAGTGTTTTATTGATTGATTCCAACGTTATTCCAATTCAAGTGATTGAAGGACAAACCGGAGAAACAAGATAGTATCAATACAAGTTCATGTACTTGGATTGCCATCCAACCTCAAATAAGGCAAAGTCAAAATATCGATTTTATACGAAAGTTGAGGTATACGTACACAGATATAGTTAGCTTAAACAAAAGTAAAAAGTTAATTAACTTTCAAAAAAAAATCTTTTTTTATTAATTAATTTTAATATTAATTTTTGAGGGTGAAAGATCGATTCGATGGCCATCGCTACCGCTTACTTAGCTCTTAAGGAAACTTTAGGTAAAAATTTTAAATAGGCTAAAGATTTTTGTCAAAACAATAAAGAAAGGACAAAAATCATTAAAAATGTGCATAATGTAACTCCGAAACTAAGCGTCAGCCCCAAATTTTTCACTTTACATTTTTTTGCTTAAAATTACATTTTATACCCCATGGACAACTTTTTTCATTTTTGAGCTGTGTCCATACACTAGATGTATGCCAAGGCGACTTAAATATCAGGTGGCCGCACGGCTACAAAAACCTAATGGAATTTTATTGTTGCAGAGCACCACGTTGATGTCAAAAATAGCTGACTAAACAAAAGAACGCCGAATTTAATTTAGCCTTCTATCATCGTTTGGTGCTTTAATTAAAGTTGTATCAGTTGGTTTCTTTCTCCTCCATATGCAGCAATACCTCATATATTATCTTTTGGTTTTGAAATTTAATTGTATACATCTTACAATTTTTTTACTTTTTCAAATTATTTAAAAATTTTATATTTATAAAATTATTTTAAAATTTTGACAACAACTTTGAACATAAACAATAAACAGCTGTGCCATTAAGACCACCTGTAAATTAGTTCGCCTTGCTTTATGCCTTATTCTTTATTAAGAACCCAAACAAAACAAATTCCATAATTTTATACTATGCAAACACTATGAGACTTGGCAATTCAATTTAGCTTTTTTTAATTTTTTTAGTGGCAACTCAGTTGAACTTGATCCGGACAAAAATTAAAGTTAAACCAAATTAAGCTGAGAGTTGTTTGAACAAAATCAATTCTCTCACTGTCTGAGAGAAAGGTCAAACTACATATAAAAAAATGCTGTTCGAACAGAATTTAATTAATTAATAACGGACGTGAAAAATTATGAAATTTAGCGTAAATTTAGCTTTTCTAAAAATAAACAAAAAAAAAAAACCAGTAAGAAAGTAAGTCTACAGCATAAAAGAACACATTTTAAATAATTCTTGCGAAAAAAACCGACTTCAACCAGATTTCATCTGTCTGCCTATAACAGCTCAAGTGTATGGCCACATAAATTAGGTTACATTAACTATTGGGACGCACTTATATCTCCAAACTTTATACTTTTTCAACTGTTCAATATTTTGGCAATATACATCAAATTGCAGCAACTATAGGGTCACTCTTTAATTTCAAGTTCAAATTATATACTTGCTGTTGTAGTAGATTTCGCAATCTAGTTCTGTGTAAATTTCAACCGTCTGTCTGTAACGGTTCAACAGTTTGTCCATATACATCAAATTGTATCAACTATTTAATTTATAATATAACATTTTTATACTTCTTGTTATACCAAATAAAGTAGTGGACATTCTGTCTAAAATTAAGATGTTTTTATACAACGGTTAAAAACATACGGCCATACAGAACAGTTACATTAATTTTGGGAACATTCTTTAATTTGAACATTTAAATTATAAGCTTCTTGTTATAGCGGACTTAGCAAAACATGTCCCTTATAAATTTCAGCTGTCTGTCTATACCGGTTCAAAAGTTCGGCCACATACACCATATTATATCAACTATTGGGACACCCGTTTATTTCCAAATCCAATTTTATACTTGTTGTTATAGAGGAGTTAGTAAGACAGGTTCTTTGTAAATTTCAATCGTCTGTCAACAACTGTTTCAAAGCATAGCTATATACAAAATCAAATGAACTATTGATGCACCCTTTAATTTATAATTTTTAATATTATCAGCTGTTACTATAACGGCCATAGCAATCGACATTGCGTCAAATATACAAGCGTTTGTCTATAACTGTTCAAAAGATAGGCCTATAAGTAAATCTATATCAAATATTGGACACCCTTTAATTTCTAAATTCAAATTATAAACTCGTTGATATAGCGGATTTAGCAATACAGGTCCCTTTTAACACGTTCCCTGCCACGTGTACCGAAAACGGTACACACGAAGCCTCATTTATACGCCTCATTTTTTTAATTTAAAATGTTTTCATCGAAAATTTAATATATTTCAATTATTCAATGCGAAACAAATTTATTTTTTATTGGTATTTAGCGCATTTTGTCCTTTTAATATCTACAATTATGAAAATAATATTCGTTCTTACAAAAACAAGAAAAAATATGTATATATAGAAAAATATTAAAGTGGTTACCGTGCGCCGAAAATGGTACACGTGGCGTAGAAATGACACATTCTCATTTACAACTTGGCAGGGAACGTGTTAAGTTTCAGCGTTCTGTCTATAACGGTTGAATAGTTTGGTCACATACACGAAATTACATTAACTATTGAAATTTCCTTAGGTTCTAAATCCAAATTTTATACTTGCTGTTATAGCGGACTTAGCAATACAGGTTCGTTGTAAATTTCTAGCGTCTGTCTAGACTGTTCAAAAGTATGGTCATATACATCAAATATTGGCGCACCCTTTAATTTATAATTTGTAATATTAATACTTGTTACCATAACAGCTATAGCAATCGACATTCTGTTGAATTTGCAAGCGTTTGTCTATAAGGGTTTAAAAGATAGGCCCATATAAGTAAATTTACATTAATTATTGGGGCACCCTATAATTTTTAGATTTATTTTTGTATAACTTTTTGTTATTGGGAGCTATAGTAATACGCCGTCATTTTAAATTTTACAGAATTGCCCTTTAAAATTCATAATACACGTAAAAAATATGTATGTTTTATCGGGACACCCTTTAATTTTGAAGATTATGAACTGTCTTTCATATTACCAAAAAATTTTCAAAATCGGATCAGAAATGACTGAGTTCTGCGGGCACAAATATAAAAAAGCAACATTTAGCCGAATTGTATAACCTTCTTCTTTTTTTGAAGTCGCTTAAAAATAAACACAAATCACTACCAAACCTAAGTTAGCGCGTAAGTCGGTTAATAAAGGGACATTCGCCATTAGTGATTAAAACCAAAAAAAAAAATTAAAAATTTAAAAACGGGTAATTAAGGTAAGAATGAACGATAAATTTTGGCTTTTCGGATCCCGTTTCTAACCAAGTAACTGGACATTCTTTACCTGGCTTAGAATATATATACATAAACAATATATCTAAACATTATATAAAAAAAAAGAGTTATGAAATTTAAATACATACTAAATGTTTTGAAAGTTAAATTTAAAAGTTAAATTAAATTATATAAGTTTATTGATTTTAAAGAACTAATTATAAAAGAGATGTTGTCTTCTCCTGGATCAGCAAGTAATTTGATTGGGTCCTTGTTATTTAAAATATTCGTTCGGCGCGTATGATAAAACGGACAATCAATTAGAAAGTGTTTAGGATCGGTAAAGTGTGGAATTAGGCAGTTGCAGGGGAGAGAAATTCGAAGATTTAAAATGTGTCCATGTGTAACTTTCGTGTGACCCAGTCTTAGTCTTATAATTTTTACAGACAAGACCAGGTCTGTTAGAATTCAAGTTTTTCTAAATGCTCAATGTTATTCCTAAATTATTGAGGCTCATTGCTTTATACCAAGAGGATTTTTGAAGGTATGTCGAACTTTTAATTTTATATTGCTCTGTTATAAATTTTGATAAGTCTTTGATGTTATGATTTTTTACCGTAATGAGAGGAGAATTTAACGCATATTTAGCTACTGAGTCAGCAAACTCATTTCCGTCTATCTATACCGCAATGACCCGGAATCCATAATAATACAATATCTGGATACCTTTTTATAATTGTGTTGCGAATCTTAAATGCATAAATGTTGTCGTTGGATATATTCAAAATAGATTTAACAGACGATAGGGAATCACTGCAAACAACAAATTTGCTTTTCTTCTTTCTGATGTAGTCAAAGGCTGCTGATAGTGCAATTAACTCAGCACTAAATAGGGATTATTAACTCAGCACAAAGTGTGATTTGGTAGGTTTCCTACCTGAATAATATCTACTTCTGTTGTAACACTAAATCTTGTAATTTTGTTTTATGTCCTTAAAAATGCATTTGAAGTGACGTGAGTTGTGATCGTTTTTTGCGAACTGATGCAATGATAAATTGACGCATTTTGAGTAAGCAACCAGGGGGTTACTCTCTATTGCGGTGCGAAAGCAAGTTCGATGCGATAAGTAGATGCGAAAAGAGTACAATTTGATACTCAGTAATGTTTACGCAAACGCTTTCCCAAAATAATTTAAAAAAGAAGCAACTCTGGCACAACAAAATAAACAATGAGAAGAATGACAAAATGAAATGTCAAAATTTGTAAACAAAAACATTTATTTTGTTAAAAAATGCACAAAACTTTGCGTCCAATGCAAAATATTTTTAATTACAAACATTTAATGTAGATTATAAAAAAGGATCTTTGACGAACAAAATGATATAAATATAATTTTGTGTGTCTTTTTTATTAAAAAATAAAAAATAGTTATGGATTCAGTGGCATTATGGATGAAGACGAAAAATGAACATAACATTTAAAATGTAATTTCCATTTTTCGAATATAGCAAAACTTCTTCTGCAGGCTTTTTGTTTGCTGTAACATGTTGGGTAGCATTTATACTTGCGCCAAAGCATTTTGATGTGAGTATCCCGTTGTTGGTTTTTTTCATATGCAGAAGTTTGATTATCTACTTCTTCATCGTGCAATGCAATATTGTGAATCCAACCACCCTTACTAGAAATGCTTACCTTATTCTTCCGCATAAATAAATATTTATGCTGCGTTAGTATCATATTTATCAAAATACATTACTTGTTTCCTATCCTCTTCATCTCTTATAGGAAGTCCATTATAATTAAGGCCGTCCGTAAGTTTTTTGACGCGTTGATGGCATTCCCACACTGCTATTGTCCCTTGGCCAAACCGCTGTGCTGCATTATAAAATCAAATTTCGAACTGTCGTTGCCGAGTCTGTAAACTTTTTGGCTTTTCCCTAAAAAAAATTAAAATTTAGATATAAATATAAAAATTTATTTATGCTTACTCACATGATTCGTTACCTTTGCGTTTGATATTTTGTTAGCGCAAGATATTTGCGTATAACGAACGATTTTGACATAAGCTTTCGTATTACTGAGTGCAGTGATACCATTTTTGCGAAAGAGAATAAAATTAGATGCGAAAGAAAATAGAGAGTAACCCCCCAGGGGGGATAAGTTTTCCATTTTATTGACGAATAAGTAGGTGATATACTGAGGTCATCACATAAGATTTTAATTCTGGCAACCGTATATAGTATTCTAGCACTTTTTTTGTATGTCTTCATTCTTGAGAAAATTTGGTAAAGGAGAGCTTTTTTGTCACGAAAGCACTTAAATAACTTAAATAGTAAGTAAGTCTCTTTGGCAGTCCAGTGACAGAATATCGGATTCAGCATAGAGGTTACATACACGAGTCGTTCGGAATGCACCTAAGGCACATCTTATGGCAGAATTAATGATTTTTTTAGTTTACCCAGCAACGTTACTGCTGTAAATCCATATATTGGTAAACCATAATTTACTTTTGACATAATTAGGGCTTTAACGATTCTTACTAGAACGGCAGTATTGCAATTGAATTTAAAACTGGAGAGGCATTTTACGACCTTAAGTTGTTGCTGGAGAGATTGAGCTAAGATATCTATGTGGTCATTCTATCTATACCTTTTGTTGATGTAGAGTCCAAGAATTCTAAGGTTTGTGGCTTCCGTTAGTTTTATTTGATTTTATAAAATTAGACAGCGACAGGATTTTTTCCGACAAATGTGGATGTATTTACATTTTGTAGGCGATAGTAAAGTTCCGGAGTAGTTTCCCCAATTTAATATGTCTTCAAACAGAATGTTAAGGTTTAAAACTGGATTTCTTTTTTTGTTAGATTTTACGATAATGTTAAAATCATCGGCGTATGAGATAAAGTCGATATTTCGGTGAATGGAAATAATTTTGCAGAGTTTATTAAAAGCAATTAGAAACAAAATTACTGATAGAGGTGATCCTTGTGGAATGCCATTGTACAGAGGAGCTGTATTTGAGAAGTGAGAACCAACTTTCACTTTAAATTTACGATTTTTCATAAAACTGATAACATAATTTACCACTTTGGGTCCAACTTTCCATTCTCTGAGTTGGTCTATAATGGTGTGCACTACAATTCGATCGAATGCTTTTTTTAAATCCAGTGAAACAATTGTAACATGCTTTCGCAAGGACAGCGAATCAACAATTTGATGATCAAGATATAGTAAATTGTCTGTAATAGATTTACCTTTTGTAAAGCCAAACTGTCTGCTGTCTAATAATTTATGAGTTGTTGTGAACCATCACAGTCGGTTAGAGACCATTTTATCTAATAATTTGGATAGGCAAGGGTTAAGAGATATGAGGCGGTAAGAACAGATACTTGTTTTGTTACACCCTTGTTTATAAATTGGAATGATTATGCTTAATTTAAGCTGTTGTGGAATAAAGGAATTTCAAATATTGTTGAATAGATGCAGCAAACGCAGTTTCATTGTTATTGGAAGCTGTTTTAACATAGGATAACAGATCCTGTCTAGCCCTGGCGTTTTCCCTTTAAGCATTTTTAATGCTGACTGAAGTTCTATTAAACTAAAATCAGGTTCTAATACGGTAGCTCTTAAATCTGGTACAGCTAAGGGTCTGCACAGTGAGAGATTGGATTTACTTATTATAAAATCATTGTGAAAATTTATATCTAAGGAGTTCTTTGACCAAAATTTACTGAATTCGAATGCAATTTCATTATTATTGGTTAGAAGATTATCCGAAGATCTTTGTGATTTGATTCCATGAATAGTTGTTGAGGATTTGTAACCAGTAAGGAATCTTATATTTGCCCAAATATTTTCTATCTTTGAACCTGGATTAATTGTAGACGTAAAGTTGTACAAGGCCTGCTTTTTCGCTATTTTTACTTCCCGTTTTAATATGGCTTTTTTCTTTTTGTAGGCTATTAAATTAATGGTTGTCATATTGCGTTTAAACGTATTCCACAATTTATTTCTACTTTTTTTGATACTCTCTAAATGTTGATTCCACCAAGGTACCGACTTTGGGAGCGAAAGATGTGTTTGAGGTATGGCTACATTTGCAGCTTGGTGTATTATCCTACAAATATTGGCGGATTCTTTATTAATATTGTCGCTAATTGCTCGTTGTGACTCGAACAGAGAACATTGCGACTGGTATAACAGCCAGTTCGCTTTATTAATTTTGTATTTGGGGTAAAAAAGTGGAATTGTAATTGGTTGACGAAAAAGAGAGATAATTATTGGAAAGTGGTCGCTTCCATGTAAGGTATTTTCTATCTTCCATTCAGTGTGTCGACAAAGTGTTGGCGAATAAAAAGAGAGATCCACGTGCGAAAAAGTGGAGTGAGTATTAAAAAGTCGTTAAGCAAGACAAACTGGTTATCGTTAATAAAGTTGGCTAGAATCTTACCCCTTTTGTTGTTCGCTGAGGAGCCCCAAGTTTTATGCCAACTATTGAAATCTCCTGTTATTAATAGTGGCTCATTAATATTGCAAAAAACGGTACTGAGGTTTTCGTAAACAAAGTTATAATTGGGGGGGACTATATGCCTAGAAATTCTTGAATTTCATTTTTGAATGTATTTCAGCACATATAGTATCAAAAATCAAAATCAGTACTGACATCTAATGTCTTATATTGCGGCGAGTTATGAATAAGTAAAGCTACACCACCATATCGGGTGTTAGATGTGTTACGAGCAATCATTTTGTAGTTAATTGGTGTAGGAATAGATGAAGTATCGTGTGTGTGCGTTTCTTGAAGTGATATAACTTTTGGTGAATATTGTTTAATGAGAAGCAAAATTTCATTGTAGTTATTAGTAAAGCCGTTTATATTCCACTGGATAATGTTTAAAGTCATTAAAAACTTACTTAAATTTTAAAAATTTATGAATTAAAGTTGTAGTTTTTATATAATTTAACTAATGCATCGCAAAATATTTAAAGAGTGTTTAAGTATTTTTGGTTTGACGTTTGATCTCTTTTGAAGTTTTAATTGGTAATACTTTTATAATTTTTTTGTTATTGTTACAGTTTTGGGAAGATGTACTATTAATGTCCGATAATTCTGTGTCAGACATTACATCTGAGATAATTTCGTTAGGAGTAATGATATTAGTTGCAGATTGTTTATTATCGATTGGCATTGCCTGAGATGAATTTATCGAGACGTTCTTGGAAGTTATTGGTTGTTCCTGAGGAGAATCTTTATATATGTTTGTTTATTGTTACTGATGAATAAGTTGACATCACGGAGGGGTGGCGATCATTATATTTTTTTATTGCTGTTTTCCTGCTAACTTTTTCTAAAGTAACAATAGCTTGGATTTCCTTTTCTTTCAAAAAAAAAAAAAATGGGACACGTTTTTGCATTTGAGGAGTGATTGTCATTAACAGTACTAACTTCCTTACAGTTAATACAACGTTGGGCATTGGAACACACACCATCGACATCATATAGATGGTAATCTAAGGAGCAGTTTAAACAAATCTTGTTATTTTTACAAAACTGTGACAAATGACCATAGCGAAGACAATTCTTGCATTTCAGGGGAAGAGGTATGTATGGTCTTATTCTTACTTTTTCGTATCCAATCAACAGTTCATTAGGAAGAGAGGTCGAGGCAAAAGTTAATATAACTAAACCGGTTTCCTTAAGTTCGTTGTTCGTTTTTTTTTTTAAATATTTTATTTACCTTATGTACGTTTTGTTTTTTTAACTCCATCAAGATTTCCTCCTCCGGAATACCCCTCAGGTCGTTTGAATAAATGACACCTTTAACAAAATTAAGGGACTGATGTTCACTTAGCTCCGCCTCAATTGTAGGAGAGAGACAACGTAGTTGAATTAGACTTCTTGCTTGAACATAATTTTTTGTTTTAATTAGGATTGTACCGTTTAAAAGCTTTTTACATGTATCTACTTCGCCGCAAATTGTAGTATCCACGACCTTTTTAATCAGGAACGGCGATACATCAGATAATGTTTTTTCACTATTCACACTTTTCATTACCAGATATTTTGGTCCTGGCGTAATTAAGTTTAGAGCTTTTTTATTATCCAAAAAAATGGGCTGCTTTATATTCTGTCCACGGTCCGGAGGTTCATTCATTTATTGGTGTTATATTTTTATTAATCAAAAAACAAATTAGATTAAACTCGATATAAAAGCACGAAAATTATTAGATATTAATAAATGTAAATTTCAAAAAATTTTTTATTTTTTCTTTTAAAAAAAAAAAAAACGCTAACAGCCATACTTAAATAAAAACGGAAAGCGGAACGTTTTCTTCCGCATAGCTTTGACGCTGAAATGCCATACCTAAACAAAAGCGGCAACGGTTTGTCAAAATGATAAAAAACAGGGTTATTAAAAACATTAAGGCTTAAGTCTAGTTAACGGACGCACCTCAAAAAGGATATAAAGCTTGTTTACGGGGTGTAAATGAAAATCTAAGCAATAAATTACCTTTCCTATGAATCACATATCGTCCCATTCCCCCATTAAATACTCGATATGTACCATATTATATATACAAACTTTGGAGGTGCGTAACTCCGAAGCTAAAGGTCAACTCCAAAATTTTCACTTAAAATTTTACACCCCGGACACAATTTTTTTTTCATTTCTGCAATAGATTTTTCCAAAAATATATATAAATTCCCTAAATATTTAAGAAGAATAACAATTCTGCTGTTTATGTTGTGTAAATTGAAAATTTTATAAAAAAAACCCAAATTTGTTTTGTTTTTGTTTATTTTTAATTGTTTTATTATTAAACGCTTTGTCAAAATCGGATTTTCCAATTGCAAAGCGTTGCCGCCGCGTTATTTCGGTATGCTCCATACAAAATGTACTAGCATGAGAACTTTTGACAGCAAAAAAACGCTTTCCGCCTTTGTTTAGGTATGGCTGTAAGTCTGCTCACTTCAAAATTTCTATTTGAACTGTGAGAAAACATTTTATATCAATTGCAATTGTATTAAATAAATAAATAAAATACTGTTCACTCACTGTAAACATAAATTTTGATCACCAATAAATAAAAAAGCTTGCTGGGATTGAAGCAGTTTAATACCTCAATTCATTTCAATTTAAGAGAGTTTTAATAATTATGTTGGCTTCAAACAACAGTCAATGCTGTGTTTGCTAGGATTGAAGTTATACTATGTTTACACGGAGCCCAATATTCTTGCTTCGCTCTCTTTTCATGATTCACAGCTCAATCACGACCGAATCAACGTGCTTCGCCATATAAAATTTTGAGAGCGAAGCATTTTGTTTTGAGACGATTCAGCTTGAATCTACTTGCGAAGCATGATAAATTTCTGTCTTCCCTAATTTTTATCGCAGGTTTATCTGAACTAGCTGTATATAAATGTAAACAAAAAAAGTAAACCAATATTAAAAGTGATGTGTGAATATGTGTTAATATAAAAACAAATAATTATATTATAATCTAAAATTTTATTAATTACAAACACTAAAAATGAAACGAAAAACAAAATTTTAGAACAGCAGTCAATGTGAAGCATGTAGTATGTGTCGTGGAAACGGCATGCTTCGCAATCATGATTCAGAGAGCGAAGCAAGTGCTTCACATTGCCGTGTAAACATGCTATTACTTTAAACATTAATTAATTTTAAGTAGTTCAAAAAAAAAAACGTTCACTGGGATTTGAAAGTTTAATGTCTGCAGGTGAAAAGTTTCTTTTACTTATAAATAAGGCGACTGTGTGATCTGCAAATATATTTAAAATACTTTAAACTCTTTTATTTTATGTGAAATGTATAAATAAACTTTGTTCAAATATTTGGAAGATATACTCTCATTAAAAAAAGCTTTTTTTAACTTATTTAGTATAAAGAGAGTTAACATAATAAGAGCGTATGACTAAGAGCCTTAATTTATTAAGACTTTAAGAAAATACAATTGTAAGAAACAAATGATGATACAAAAGTAAGATGAAACCAAAACGCCGGTCGGCATTTACACAAACAAATTGCAATTGAATTGCGGTAAAATAAATATGTACGCACATGTGTGATGCTTTTGAAAAAAAATTCCAGTTTTAGGCAGTTTTTATTTTTTTCCACTGCAGTTTGTATGTAATAAATTGTGTGTCTTTAATTTTTTGTTATGTATTAGGGACATATAGTCTTATATACATATATGCGTACACAATCAAATATACTTATGTATTTTTCCATTGTTATAGGCACTTTAGTATAAAAGGTTTGACAATTTAAAAAAAATACGTAGGACACACATATAAGTAGGCGCATGAAAACTAAATTTTGTATATTTTCCAATTCTTCTTACACAACCTTCCAATTTTTCTTCATATATTATTTAGGATAAATCTCTGTTAAACATCAAAGGGAAAATAGTTGTTTCAGGGGTGGATTAGACTTATTATGTTCAGGATGATGCCGTGGGAGCATGTGGAGAACTATGCTGGTTTCCGAATATAATAACATACTGATTAATTCTGCTTCTTTACTTACAAGTATTAATTTATTAAATATTATTTTTCAATTTTATAATGGGTAAATTAGGTTATAATTTAATTGTAAAATACTTAGAGAAATTATTTATGGAAACGCTGTGTGATGTGTTCTAAGCAGCGGTTAAAAAAAGAAGAAGGTATTTTTTAAAAAACTTCGAAAAAAGTTCTTAAAATACATGAAAAAAGCCAGACGGAGAATATTATAAAACAGTTATAATGTCTAGATAAAATTTAATGAAGTTTCCAGAGATGGGTGATTTAAATATAATTCAATAATTAAAGTATAATATAAACTTCTATATAATATGAACTTCAATTTAATATAAACTTTAATAAAATATAAATGATAGATTTATAAAAATAGAAATATATAAAAAAAAGAAAATTAAAACCTCCTATTGGATAAAACTCCTTTAAGCAATGTATATATTAACAGTCTTATTCACAAAAATTTTAAACTGCTTAATAAGAGGTTAATAAGAAAAAATCGCTAAAGTAGTATTCACAAACGCTTACTAGCACTATTACGCTGTTATTAATCATTAATAAATTTCAAATATTTAATGTAGCAGTTACCCTTCCTTAAACCTTGAATAAGTTTTGAAAAGCATTTTTTCCGTAGAACTTTTTATAATAATAAATTTAATTTCTACAATAGGTAAGTGTTTAAAACATACTTAAATATAAATTACAACTATATGTATTTATTTACACCATTTAAGACTACAAAATGCAAATAAAATCAAACACAATAACGCCCAAATTATTTTGGGGTTTTGAAGCAGCGTTTTCGTAGTTTATTAGATGGACTTACAATAAGTTTTTTAAATGCAAAAAATTTAGTTATCACTTTATCTGTTCTACAATTAAAGAAAACGATACGTTTCCAGGTAATAAATACCAAATTAACTATTAATATTTGGGAAAAATGTGTTTATAATAGAGAAAATATCATAATTTAATTAATTGTTCTTTCATAATTAAAGCATTGTATTTTATTGATTTGAAAATAAAAATAATAAATAAAAAAAATAATATAGTGATGTACAAACAGTATTTTCGATATTTGGATACTTTTTTGTACTCGTTCAGTGAATCATTTTATAAAAAAAGGTTAAACACCATTTTTTTATTACTTTAAAATTTTTTCTGATATAAAACAATAAATAAAAATAAAGTAACGATAATTTAAGTTATGACAAATAATACTATTGCTGATTTATTTATTCTTTTTTAATTATAAAAACATTATTCAGGTATTTGGTTCATTGTTGTATGCATCACTAAACGTAAATTTACATATAATATGACATGATGTTGCCAACATAAAACTACAACAGGTACAGGTACGTTCTTTCCCTATCAATCATTGCATTCTATGTCAACAAAAGTGTTAAATTACACAGCAGTTGAATGCAATTATTGACTAAGACGCATCGCGCACGTTTTTTCAACTAGCTTACTAAAATGCTATCGTGTTTAATAAATAATATAAAATTAATATAATAATTTAAACTATAATATCCTGTTCAGGATTTATCACTTCCTATACGAAGGTATAGGTCGATGTGCCGTTCCTGGAGAGACTAATTATATATTTTTGAAAATTTGTGGGATACCCTGGCGCTGTGGTTATGTACCCCTGCCATTTTTAAATTCAAATTTCAAAAAAAAAAAAAAAAAAAAAAATTGAAGAGATTAGTTAGTACATTGCCGGCTTTAATTTTTTGATCCCTGAGTCTTGTACAAATTTTCTTAATGTATTGAAATACGTTGTTCCTATTTTTCGTTCACTGCGACATGTCTCAATAAAAAAAGTCAAAGCGCTCCACACATATTCATTATTTATTTCTATTTTGTCCTATTTCGTTTAAAAAAACATAGCATTTTTAATTTCTATAAACATACAATTGAAAGGAATTTCTTGGTTCTTCATTGAATTTTTGATGACTATGTAGAGCTACAACTATATAAAGGAGTTATCAATTGAAACCTGCTTGTTGAGAAGAGTTTTTTGTTTTGCCTTAGCTATCTATTTGTTATATATTATCTGTTCGAGTTCATAGCAATTTCTGAAATAAATGTGCAAAACCATAGAATAATATAACAAAATTTTACGTTTTTACAGTTTTGCTGTTTTGGCTAAGATGTTGATGTTTTGTCTTGAGGCAAAATTTTTAGATCTAATTAAGATTTAAAAGTTTTCTGAGAGTTCTGTAAAAAATGTACCAAAATCGCCCTCCCAGTCGAAAACTTAAAAAATAAATTGAAAAATAAACCTAGGCTAATAATTTTAGACCCAGCTAGGGTATTTCTCTTACAACCATAATCTTTTCTGATTTTTGAGATCTCAATTGGTTGAAGATTTTGAAGTTGAAAATGTGCTGTGTTATTAATAAAGGGACGTTTCAAAAGGCGTTCACAATTTTTAATGTATAAAAAAGCAACTAACAATTGTCGAAAGAATAAAGAGCCAGAATTTCAGGTTGTCATAAAAAGTATGTCTATACGAACTGCAAGTCAGTTCAACCAACTTTTTTTTTGATTTGGTATGTTATCATTATTTTAAATTGTATCTATCTTTTCTCATATTCTCATTAACTTAAAATTTATCGGTAAGTTTTTCTCCATCTAGACATAAATACACAAAAAAAAAATAATCAAAATTCAGGCACACCGGATACTAAAATTTCTTGTGAATGTTTAACAGAACTTTGTCGAAAATAAAATAAAGTTTTTTAATTTTCAAATTTAAAGTTGTTATTTTGTGTTAAAGTTTTTCTTATCACCTGATTATTTTGTCCGCACTATTATTATTATTATTTTTCAGCTCATATTATTTTACAGTTGGAAAGAGTTGTAGCCAGAAACATTTTGCTGCTTCTAAGCATGAAGCAAGAAACATTTTGTAATTTCTCATGAATTAAAGAGTAAACTTCAGCAGTTATTTTTTTTAATGGGATTGATTGCATTTGTAGGTATATATATATCCTAGCTGTACGACCCGCCGCGGCTAATTTATGTGTCAAGCTTTGTGTCAACAATTGTACTACCTATTGCAAGAACATTACGAAGGTGGCTTTGTTGTGTTTTTTTTTCTTTTTTTTCTTTTTATTATTGTTTTAAGAGTTCGTTATTTGTAAAAAAATTAATTTTTATTATTGTGAGTTTATTTTTTTTAATTATCTAATAATTAGTAAAATCACTAAATTTAATTTTAATTTTATATTAAACTAGCTGTAGCACCCGGCTTCGCTCGGAAGCTAATTGCTAATTGATTAATATTTCATATGGAGTTAAAAATTAAAATACAAAAATTTCAGAACAAAGAAGAAACAACACAAATTTTTCTCAATTTATTGCTTAAGTAAGGTAAATTATTAAAAAAAAGTAAACAAACATAAAAGATAAGCATATAATTCATTTTAAAGTTTGAAAGTTAAAAATTTTTTTGTTTTTCTGTTGGGAGAGAGAATGCAACATACAATTGACCGTGGTAAAAACATTGGTATTCTAAGTTTAACCCACACCCTTTAAGCGATTGTCATTTATTAATCGCCATTGCGAATGCAAGGCCAACGGAAAATTGGAGACGTTTAAACTTAAATGGTAAATCACTTGCAGCGTTGCCAAAAGTGCAGATTTAACTAATTTTTTGTTAAAAAATATGTTTTTTCACAATTTGTTTACAGTCTTTTACAATTTAAAATCATTTTACTTAAAATTCTATTTTAATATTTTTAACTACCAAAATCAAAGAAATATCGCACATTTTACTTGATGGTAAAATAAATGATTTTAGAAACAACTGTTTCAATTTTTACATTGCACTTTGCAAATCTCTTTTAAAAAATATTGATTTTGATTATGACTTTCTTAGAAGTGTATTTCCTGCTTATGTTGTATATTGAACATTGTTGGGCAGTCATTTTTAAAACAAAGCGTGGTAATGAAATTTGGCTTTTACTCTTTAAAAAAAATTAGTATATGTAATTGGTACCTGTTGCAACAGCTAACGTAGAACGAATGTGTTCGCAAATAAATAAAAATAAAACTAGGAACAGACTAGAAATCTTAGAAAACAAGAAATCTAGAAACAAGAATTTGTGTTATTTAAAAATATTTCTTTGCACTTATTGATATATGACCATATCAGCGTAGTTCAGTGTTCAATGTAAATCGTCTTGGAAAAGTAGAAGTGAAGAATCTCATAAAGTTTTTGTGAAATTCAAAAACAAAATATATACCTATTTTTGTTGTTAAATTTTAATGATAACCATTCGCATCAAACACTAAATACTGTATTTTCTTTTATATTTCAATGAATTAATTTGTATTTATTATTTTTATATGGATTTCTTTACAATTACAATTGTTTAATTATAGTAGCTATATATACATATGTTATGTTTTGGATAGTTTTGTTATGTTATGATTTACTGCCACTCCCACGATGTCGCAATCGTTCGTTCGCATAATTACATTTAAAACAAAAACAATTTTTTAGAATCTGTTTTAGAATGTGATTGTGCGAACGAACGATTGATTGCGACATCGTGGGACTGGCAGTAAGTTTTTTATGCAGTTTTTTTTCGGAAAATCAGGTTTTACTTTCCTATAATTATTATTGCTCTAATCGCGTTTGGCATCAGCGTTTCAATAACCAATCTAATAATAAGTAAACCTGTTTCAGGAAAAAGTTCACAAAATATAAATAAAAATTTGAAGAGATTAGTTAAAAAGTACATTACCGGCTTTAATTTTTTTAATCCCCGAGTCTTGTAAAAATGTTCTTAATGTATTGAAATACGTGTTCCTATTTTTCGTTCACTGCGACATGTCTCAATTAAAAAGTCAAAGCGCTCCAAACATATTCATTATTTATTTCTATTTTGTCCTATTTCGTTTAAAAAAACAGCATTTTTAATTTCTATAAACATACAATTGAAAGTAATTTCTTGGTTCTTCATTGAATTTTTGATGACTGTAGAGCTACAACTATATAAAGGAGTTATCAAATGAAACCTGCTTGTTGAGAAGAGTTTTTTGTTTTGCTTTTAGCTATCTTTTTGTTATATATTGTCTGTTCGAAAACCATAGAATAATATAACAAAATTTTACGTTTTTACAGTTTTGCTGTTTTGGCTAAGATGTTGATGTTTTGTCTTGAGGCAAAATTTTTAGATCTAATTAAGATTTAAAAGTTTTCTGAGAGTTCTGTTAAAAATGTACAAAATCGCCCTCCCAGTCGAAAACTTAAAAAATAAATTAAAAAAAACCTACGCTAATAATTTAAGACCCAGCTAGGGTTTTTCTCTTACAACCAGAATCTTTTCTGATTTTTGAGATCTCAATTGGTTGAAGATTTTGAAGTTGAAAATGTGCTGTGTTATTAATAAAGGGACGTTTCAAAAGGCGTAATTGTCGAAAGAATAAAGAGCCAGAATTTCAGGTTGTCATAAAAAGTATGTCTATAATACGAACTGCAAGTCAGTTCAGCCAACTTTTTTTATTTGGTATGTTATCATTATTTTAAATTGTATCTATCTGTTCTCATATTCTCATTAACTTAAAATTTATCGGTAGTTTTTTCTCCATCTAGACAAAAAAAAATAATCAAAATTCAGGCAAAACCAAATACTAAAATTTCTTGTGAATGTTTAACAGAACTTTGTCGAAAATAAAATAAAGTTTTTTAATTTTCAAATTTAAAGTTGTTATTTTGTGTTAAAGTTTTTCTTATCACCTGATTATTTTGTCCGCCCTATTATTATTATTATTTTTCAGCTCATATTATTTTACAGTTGGAAAGAGTTGTTGCCAGAAACATTTTGCTGCTTCTAAGCATGAAGCAAGAAACATTTTGTAATTTATCATTAATTAAAGAGTAAACTTCAGCTGTTATTTTTTTTTTTCAATAGGATTGATTGCATTTGTAGGTATATACATATCCTAGCTGTACGACCCGCCGCGGCTAATTTATGTTTTAAGCGTTGTGTCAACAATTGTACTATCTATTGCAAGAACATTACGAAGGTGGCTTTGTTGTGTTTTTTTCTTCTTATTATTGTTTTAAGAGTTCGCTATTTGTAAAAAAATTTTTTTTTTATTATTGTGAGTTTATTTTTTTTTTAATTATCTAATAATTAGTAAAATCACTAAATTTAATTTTAATTTTATATTAAACTAGCTGTAGCACCCGGCTTCGCTCGGAAGCTAATTGCTAATTTATTAATATTTCATATGGAGTTAAAAATTAAAATACAAAAATTTCAGAACAAAGAAGAAACAACACAAATTTTTCTCAATTTATTGCTTAAGTAAGGTAAATTATTAAAAAAAAGTAAACAAACATAAAAGATAAGCATATAATTCATTTTAAAGTTTGATAGTTAAAAATTTTTTTGTTTTTCTGTTGGGAGAGAGAATGCAACATACAATTGACCGTGGTAAAAACATTGGTATTCTAGGTTTAACCCACACCCTTTAAGCGAATGTCATTTATTAATCGCCATTGCGAATGCAAGGCCAACGGAAACTTGGAGACGTTTAAACTTAAATGGTAAATCACTTGCAGCGTTGCCAAAAGTGCAGATTTAACTAATTTTTTGTTAAAAAATATGTTTTTTCACAATTTGTTTACAGTCTTTTACAATTTAAAATCATTTTACTTAAAATTCTATTTTAATATTTTTAACTACCAAAATTAAAGAAATATCGCACATTTACTTGAGGGTAAAATAAATGATTTTAGAAACAACTGTTTCAATTTTTACATTGCACTTTGCAAATCTCTTTTAAAAAATATTGATTTTGATTATGACTTTCTTAGAAGTGTATTTCCTGCTTATGTTGTATATTGAACATTGTTGGGCAGTCATTTTTAAAACAAAGCGTGGTAATGAAATTTGGCTTTTACTCTTTAAAAAAAATTAGTATATGTAATCGGTACCTGTTGCAACAGCTAACGTAGAACGAATGTGTTCGCAAATAAATAAAAATAAAACTAGGAACAGACTAGAAATCTTAGAAAACAAGAAATCTAGAAACAAGAATTTGTGTTATTTAAAAATATTTCTTTGCACTTATTGATATATGACCATATCAGCGTAGTTCAGTGTTCAATGTAAATCGTCTTGGAAAAGTAGAAGTGAAGAATCTCATAAAGTTTTTGTGAAATTCAAAAACAAAATATATACCTATTTTTGTTGTTAAATTTTAATGATAACCATTCGCATCAAACACTAAATACTGTATTTTCTTTTATATTTCAATGAATTAATTTGTATTTATTATTTTTATATGGATTTCTTTACAATTACAATTGTTTAATTATAGTAGCTATATATATATATGTTATGTTTTGGATAGTTTTGTTATGTTATGATTTACTGCCACTCCCACGATGTCGCAATAGTTCGTTCGCATAATTACATTTAAAACAAAAACAATTTTTTAGAATCTGTTTTAGAATGTGATTGTGCGAACGAACGATTGATTGCGACATCGTGGGACTGGCAGTAAGTTTTTTATGCAGTTTTTTTTTCGGAAAATCAGGTTTTACTTTCCTATAATTATTATTGCTCTAATCGCGTTTGGCATCAGCGTTTCAATAACCAATCTAATAATAAGTAAACCTGTTTTAGGAAAAAGTTCACAAAATATAAATAAAAATTTGAAGAGATTAGTTAAAAAGTACATTGCCGGCTTTAATTTTTTTAATCCCCGAGTCTTGTAAAAATGTTCTTAATGTATTGAAATACGTGTTCCTATTTTTCGTTCACTGCGACATGTCTCAATTAAAAAGTCAAAGCGCTCCAAACATATTCATTATTTATTTCTATTTTGTCCTATTTCGTTTAAAAAAACAGCATTTTTAATTTCATAAACATACAATTGAAAGTAATTTCTTGGTTCTTCATTGAATTTTTGATGACTGTAGAGCTACAACTATATAAAGGAGTTATCAAATGAAACCTGCTTGTTGAGAAGAGTTTTTTGTTTTGCTTTTAGCTATCTTTTTGTTATATATTGTCTGTTCGAAAACCATAGAATAATATAACAAAATTTTACGTTTTTACAGTTTTGCTGTTTTGGCTAAGATGTTGATGTTTTGTCTTGAGGCAAAATTTTTAGATCTAATTAAGATTTAAAAGTTTTCTGAGAGTTCTGTTAAAAATGTACAAAATCGCCCTCCCAGTCGAAAACTTAAAAAATAAATTAAAAAAAACCTACGCTAATAATTTAAGACCCAGCTAGGGTTTTTCTCTTACAACCATAATCTTTTCTGATTTTTGAGATCTCAATTGGTTGAAGATTTTGAAGTTGAAAATGTGCTGTGTTATTAATAAAGGGACGTTTCAAAAGGCGTTCACAATTTTTAATGCATAAAAAAGCAACTAAAAATTGCCGAAAGAATAAAGAGCCAGAATTTCAGGTTGTCATAAAAAGTATGTCTAAAATACGAACTGCAAGTCAGTTCAGCCAACTTTTTTTATTTGGTATGTTATCATTATTTTAAATTGTATCTATCTTTTCTCATATTCTCATTAACTTAAAATTTATCGGTAATTTTTTCTCCATCTAGACATAAATACACAAAAAAAAAAAAATAATCAAAATTCAGGCACAACCGAATAATAAAATTTCTTGTCAATGTTTAACAGAACTTTGTCGAAAATAAAATAAAGTTTTATAATTTTCAAATTCAAAGTTGTTATTTTCTCTTAAAGTTTTTCTTATCACCTGATTATTTTGTCCGCCCTATTATTATTATTATTTTTCAGCTCATATTATTTTACGGTTGGAAAGAGTTGTTGCCAGAAACATTTTGCTGCTTCTAAGCATGAAGCAAGAAACATTTTGTAATTTCTCATTAATTAAAGAGTAAACTTCAGCTGTTATTTTTTTTTCAATGGGATTGATTGCATTTGTAGGTATGTATATATCCTAGCTGTACGACCCGCCGCGGCTAATTTATGTTTTAAGCGTTGTGTCAGCAATTGTACTATCTATTGCAAGAACATTACGAAGGTGGCTTTGTTGTGTTTTTTTCTTCTTATTATTGTTTTAAGAGTTCGTTATTTGTAAAAAAATTATTTTTTATTATTGTGAGTTTATTTTCTTTTAATTATCTAATAATTAGTAAAATCACTAAATTTAATTTTAATTTTATATTAAACTAGCTGTAGCACCCGGCTTCGCTCGGAAGCTAATTGCTAATTTATTAATATTTCATATGGAGTTAAAAATTAAAATACAAAAATTTCAGAACAAAGAAGAAACAACACAAATTTTTCTCAATTTATTGCTTAAGTAAGGTAAATTATTAAAAAAAAAAGTAAACAAACATAAAAGATAAGCATATAATTCATTTTAAAGTTTGATAGTTAAAAATTTTTTTGTTTTTCTGTTGGGAGAGAGAATGCAACATAAAATTGACCGTGGTAAAAACATTGGTATTCTAGGTTTAACCCACACCCTTTAAGCGATTGTCATTTATTAATCGCCATTGCGAATGCAAGGCCAACGGAAAATTGGAGACGTTTAAACTTAAATGGTAAATCACTTGCAGCGTTGCCAAAAGTGCAGATTTAACTAATTTTTACAGTTTTTCCACGCCTTATCAAGTTTTTCAGTTTTTTGTTAAAAAATATGCTTTTTTACAATTTGTTTACAGTTTTTTACAATTTAAAATCATTTTACTTACAATTCTATTTCAATATATTTAACTACCAAAATTAAAGAAATATCGCACATTTTACTTGAGGGTAAAATAAATGATTTTAGAAACAACTGTTTCAATTTTTACATTGCACTTTGCAAATCTCTTTTAAAAAATATTGATTTTGATTATGACTTTCTTAGAAGTGTATTTCCTGCTTATGTTGTATATTGAACATTGTTGGGCAGTCATTTTTAAAACAAAGCGTGGTAATGAAATTTGGCTTTTACTCTTTAAAAAAAATTAGTATATGTAATCGGTATCTGTTGCAACAGCTAACGTAGAATGAATGTGTTCGCAAATAAATAAAACTAAAACTAGGAACAGACTAGAAATCTTAGAAAACAAGAAATCTAGAAAACAAGAATTTGTGTTATTTAAAAATATTTCTTTGCACTTATATCAATGATCATATCAGCGGAGTTCAGTGTTCAATGTAAATCGTCTTGGAAAAGTGGAAATGAAGAATCTCATAAATTTTTTGTGAAATTCAAAAACAAAATATATACCTATTTTTGTTGTTAAATTTAAATGATAACCATTCGCATCAAACACTAAATACTGTATTTTCTTTTATATTTCAATGAATTAATTTGTATTTATTATTTTTATATGGATTTCTTTACAATTACAATTGTTTAATTATAGTAGCTATATATACATATGTTATGTTTTGGATAGTTTTGTTATGTTATGATTTACTGCCACTCCCACGATGTCGCAATCGTTCGTTCGCATAATTACATTTAAAACAAAAACAATTTTTTAGAATCTGTTTTAGAACGTGATTGTGCGAACGAACGATTGATTGCGACATCGTGGGACTGGCAGTAAGTTTTTTATGCAGTTTTTTTCGGAAAATCAGGTTTTACTTTCCTATAATTATTATTGCTCTAATCGCGTTTGGCATCAGCGTTTCAATAACCAATCTAGTAAAATAACAAAAATATATATGTTACATATTGTGGGTGTACTTTTTGTATTTAGGCTTTAATAGAAATGCAGAACTTTAACATTTTCTCGAAGTTTATGTTCATGGTTGCTAACGCCTTGTGTTTTGAAAACGTTTGAATAGATTAGGCTGAGACGACACGTTCTACGCTGGTTGTTGGGATAGCTGCAGCGGAGTCCAGGGTCGTTGCAATTTTATGTATCGTCCTAGGACGGAAAGAAAATGAAACACTTCTTGTTCGAAAAAACCGTTATAAAACTTCACTCTATGTTTTATTCTCCTAATTCTTAAGGCTGTAGAGACGGCTAACTAACGGTCGGGAACGAAACACCAATGTCAATATCGGTTGAAGTACGCGAGCTGCAGAAAAAAAGTCATCAAAACCCACGGTTCTTGGAGCCGGTGTTAAGTGGCGCAGGGCGTAAAGCTGGCAGTTCTGCTAACGAGCAGCGTAGCGTAGTTGGTGACAGGGGAAAAGGCGACGATACCGGGTGGCTGTGGCACGGGTAGCGGTCAAACAGGCAGCGCAGATAGTGCAGGCGTGGGTAGCGCTCAGACAAATATGGCGCAGGTAGCGCTCTCACCAGCGGTGGCAATGGCACGTGAAGCGACGCAAACAGCGAGGGCACAGGTAACGCTTCAACACACGGCGACGCAACCGGGCGGCAATGGCGCGGGCAGTGACGCAAACAGCGGTGGCGCAGGTAGCGCTTGTACACACGGCGACGCTACCGGGCGGCGTTGGCACGGCCGGCGAAGCAAAGAGCGATGGCGCGGGTAGCGCTTGAACACACGGCGATGCTACCGGGCGGCAATGGCACGGGCAGCGACGCATACAGCGATGGCGCAGGTAGCTCTTCAACAGCGATGGAGCAGTTAGCGCTAGAACACACGGCGACGCTACCGGGCGGCGTTGGCACGATAAGCGGCGCAAACAGCGATGGCACAGGAAGCGCTTCAACATCGATGGCGCAGGTAGCGCTTGAACACACGGCGACGCTACCGGGCGACAATGGCACGGGCAGCGGCGCAAACAACAATGGCACAGGTAGCGCTTCAACAGCGATGGCCCAGGTAGCGCTTGAACATACGGCGACGCTACCGGGCGGCAATGGCACGGGCAGCGACGCAAACAGCGGTGGCACAGATAGCGCTTCAACAGCAACTCGATCTGAAAGTAAGAAATCACTTGGTGAATTATACAATTCCTCACCAAATACTTCTAACCGGCAGGCAAGCTGCTTGCTAACTGATCAATTTCACATTTTGTTCTGTCTTTTATACCTGTTTCCATCGTACACAAGCAGTCACCCACACATGCAAATTGTTTGTGTGTCTGACTGAAAGACAGCTGTGATGCTTTATTTCCTTGAGAGCTGACTGCTTTTGATAGAGAGGTTCGCGACTCATAGATGGCGACCCGCATCTTCCGACCGTTAATTTCAAACAAGTAATAAACGTAACTTTCACTTACAGCTTAACTTAACTTAATTAATAGGAAAATAAAAACTAATAGGTTTTACAAAAGAAATACAATGATACTAATGAAACTAATGATACTAATAGGTTTGTTGTGGAGTTCACGAGTCATTCTCTCCTGGTAGTGGGAACTGTAAAATGCGGAGCTTACCACTTCGGGCGATGGTGATCCGAAACCGCCGTCCCTCGCAACTACGCAACTGGCGGAGTTGATAGTAACTTATCCGTATTTTCATGAACTTCTTGATTTCCTCTAGCAGTGCCCGTGGTACATCAGCTAGGACGATCTCTGCTGGCTTTTGCAAAGTCGTCTTGACGGCTTCTTGCTCTGGTGTGCAAGGGTCTCCGGTGTAGGCGGATTCCAAGTCCCTACTGAGTATGTCGTTTTGGGAATCGGTGGTGAGGATCGCCCTGATGAAGAGGTTGTGGGAGTTGTTGATCCCGTCGTGGGGTCCGAGGACGATATTGAACTTGACGGCGATGCTATTTCTGTGCTGATGTCTGATCGCGGTGCACTGTTTGGAACCGCCAGTCCTTGGATAACCATTTGGGATAGTCGAAGGGGAGTAGGTGATGTCCTTTCGTTGATAATGGCCCAACCTCTACTGGCCGTCGAGGAACGCAAATTGATGGTGTGATTTTCAGCGCCGGAATTTGTTCGTCGAATTTCTTTGGCAGTAGGGTCATAGTGTGCTGACTCAGCTAGCGATTTAAGGGTGGGTTCGGAAGGCCCCGCTGTGGCAGGTGGGGGGTTGACTTGGTCAACAAAATCCACTAAGGGTGTTTTCGGGTTCACTTGTAAAATTTCAGCCTCCTGTACAGGCGATGCGTATGTTGGAATATTCACTTCTTGTGTCATTCGGTAGTTGACTACTCGTTTTGGTCGACATGGCGGTGGTTGGCGGCGACGGGATTGATATGCGCTAAGTGGTGGTTCGCAACGGGACTGATTTCTGCGCGAATTCTTTAGAGTTCTTGTAGACTCGCAGCGTGCCATTAGACCTGCACAACTAAACCTGGCCTTGAACATCCGGAGCGCGTCCAATCCCAGGATGAGGTCCTCCAGCGCCTCCTGCATGATCAGAAACTGACATGGCCTGATCATGTTTGCGAGGGAGACTTGCAGCCGCACTGAATCGGTTATTAGTTTTTCCGATCCATCCGCAAGAAAGACTTTAATGTTCACCGGAATTTGCTTGATCGAATTGGTCAACCGGTGAATCAGCGTCGGGGAGATAAAACTTTTGGTAGTTCCCGTGTCGATGAGCGTATGGATGCGCTGTCCTTCAATTTGTACTACTGCTTTCAAGTTTTCGTCTACCCACTCTAAAGACGTTTGTCCCTTCTTCTCTCCTATGTGCCCACCATCAGACTTTCTCTGTTTTGTCTGTTTTCACCGCATCATTCGGTGAAACTCCCCTCGATGTGGTGGTGAAGTGGACGGAATTCCTTCTAGGTCGTCCGCTAGTTGCAGCAGCTCGGCGAGCGTTGTAAAATCCTTCCGCCGAATGTACCACTGGTAGTCGGGTTGGGAGTTGCGGAATATCCTTTCAAGCTTTTGTTGCTCTGACATTTTAGTTGGCCGCATCAAATTTTGCAGTGCCAGCAGGTAGTTTTTGAAGACCTCTTTGGGGCGTTGAGTGCGCTTGCGAATTTCATCCTCCAGTTTCTCAAAATAGCGTGGCGGGAGAAAAAACTGTAAGAAATCGTCCTTGAACTGTGCCCACTGTTTCCATTGTCGATTATTGTTTCGAAACCAAATTAGGGCTCGGTCACGCAGTAACTCCAGGTGTGGCAGGAGATCCGTTTGGACGTGGTACATTTCAGCGAACTCCTCGATTCGCTCCATGAATTCCAATGGATCTTTACCTCCTGTATACTTCAAACGCCATTTCCTTACTATCTCGATTACGTCAATAAGTCTGATATGATGCCGGTGCTAGTAATGCGGGCACGCTCTTAGATTGATCGGCTGGCTCAGATCGTTTATCGGTGGCATCCGTATGTTGAGAGGCACCCTCGTATTTTTAAACTCTAGTTATAAGTTAATCAAATTAATAAATGTGTTTTAATGTAATATAAATCTTTTTGGCAGTCAGCACTTTATTTAGTTAAACTTTGTTTATAAGTTAATTTAAAATTAATGTACTATTGAAATATGACTCTTCAGCAAGTCAGCAATTTAATTATTTAAATTATTTATTTTTAAGAAATGCTGTTTCCGTTTAATAAGCATTTTTAGCGTTAAGAATTTAGTATAAATAGTGATGAATAATTATTAAAAAGCGAGTTGTAAACTAGAAGTAAGAACAAACACTTATAGCCTGAAATTCCTACGGGACCCTGCAGGCTATATAAATAAATAAAAACTATAAAATAAATAAATCAAAGTGTTTTCTTGCTTACGAAACAACTCCAACATTTTGGCGCAGCCGGTAATAAAAGAATAAATATCCTGCGATTCCTAAGGGACCCTCCAGGAATAAAATTTGGTTATAGAATTTTGAATGATTTTGAATCCTTTCCAAATGTGGCAATCATTTCATAGCAACTAAAGTAAGGAAACCAAATAAACACGGAAGTGAAGCATTAGGGGTCATGAAGCATCTGATTACCAGTACGCCTTTAGTGTCTTCAAAGAAGTGTGAATTGGTGGAAATATTAGTAAACTGCTAATTACTTTGGCCACATTAAGAGAAGTTTTGATTCGATTTGTTTTGCTTGTGAAAAAAAATCGGTAAAGTCGGTGGCAAAGAAAAATTTAAAGAAACCACTAAGTATAGAGGTGAATTCCTAGGGGTCATTAAGCATCTGTATACCAGTACGCCTTTGGGATCTTTGCCAAAATACAAAGTGGTGGAATTGAAAAGTAACTGCCACAGGCCTAAGCCACATTAAGCAAGGCAAATTTAAATTTTGTATGGAGTAAGCGTCGCGATCAGTACATTGTGCGACATTAAAAAAAAAAAAAAATTTTACTTTGGAAGGCAATAGCGGACATGTTTTTGGTGCTGGTAACTATGCCTTTAAAATTTTTAGATTTGTAAATGGACAACCCGAAATCAAGGACGGACGAATTACTATCTAAGATCAATAAGTATAACTATTCGGTTGACAGTCTGCAAGTTCTCGCATGGACAGAATTAAATAGTTTGAAACAAGGAAAGGAATTTACAGAAAGACATAGGGACAATATAAGGCACCAGAAACTAACAAAATTAGAGGAAGTTGGTTATGTGCTACAATTGATAGGAGAGCTTAATAAGAAGCAGTCGGCAGATTTTTGTAAAAGAATAGAAGAATTGGAGGTCACCAAGGGACTTTTAGAAAAACAGAGCCGCAAATTACGGGAACAGATTAATTATACGGACAGTTTATTAGAGCAGGCAGTAGAAGAAAACGCATCCTTGGTTGAAAAATTGAGACAAAAGGGGTTAAGTGAGAATGAATTTAATAAACAACTGAAACAACAACAGCAAATAGACGTACAAGACGACACCGTACAAAGATTACAAACAGCCTTAGGAAATGCAAAGCGTGAACTCGACATTATACACAAGACTAGGTCACCCACTCCATCAATAAGGGAAGAATTAACAGAAGAGGATTTCAGAGTTCCTTATATAACAATAGGACACACAGACGGCATTTCTACGGTTACTGACGAGCAGGCAGAGGAGATTAATAATAAGGATACTCGTATAGAGGAGACAGAAACGACTCGTGACCTGATATCCAAAACTCGGAGATTCATAATAAATGCAAAAAAGGCAGGGAGCAGAGGCTATACAACGGAGACGACATCTAAAAAATTTAGCGAGCTAGCACAATACAAAGAAACATTCGACGATTTGAAGAGGACAGAAGGGATAGACAACACATTAATTCGAGAATTTGATACATTGGTAGCATCGGCACATGAAATTTTGAAGAGGCGCTCACCATCGCCGAGAGAAATACAAACTACAGACAGAATAAGTGAAGAAATTTCAACCAACAATATGACGTCTTTTACGGAACTTTTGAAAAATGTATCACACATGGTGCCAATTTTCTACGGTGCAGATGGCCCAGAGCTTACGACAGAATCAAATAAATTCATCGAAGGCTGTATGATTGCGAAAGATAAACTTTTGGAAGCAGGTAGTGTAGTGGACCTGCTAAAATGTATAAAAACAAGACTTTTTGGGAACGCCTACTCATATTAGCTGTCAGAGAAAAATTTATGAAGTCCAAAACCCTTAATGAAATACAAGAGTTAATATTTAGCAGTAAGCAAGCATCGACGGAAAGCGCGTATGAATTTGGCGAAAGATTAGAAAGCCTTCTTATAGACGCAACAGAATTAATTGCTGCACAATGGCAGGATGCATCGCATCGGAAATCTATGATGGACCACTGCAATCAATCAGCGGTAAGAAGTTATATAAGGGGCTTACGTAACCCGAAATTGGTATCCAGGTTCATTGGGCATGAAAATGACAAATTATCTGAATTGTTGAAGATTACAAAGGATGCACAAAACCTGTTAGGCGCCAACATGCGATTGTCAAATGTAATGACAGTGCAAGCCCAGGAACCGTTGTACGAAACAGTCCAACAATTAGTGAATGAAGTTAGACAACTCTCACTAAGACAGCAAACGGTTAACAACTCAATGCCGGTGGATTACACACAAAGGAATTCTGTGGGTTCCCCAAAATTCTGCAATTTTTGCCATAGGCAGGGACATTTGTTAAACGAATGTTTTAGACGGCAAAACAACACTAACTTTAATCAGGGAAGACGCCAAGAACAATCCAACAATAATATTAATAAAAGTCGTCAGGCCCCTGACCGTAGAGGTAGAGCGCAAAACTCATTGCAATCATCAAGTCAAAACCAGGCCAATAATCGTTTTGGTGACATGAATAGAAGAGAGCAACGGTGCTACAATTGTGATGGTCTTGGACATTTTGCGTCAAGGTGCCCAGAAAATTACTATCATGATAATATGTTCAATAGAAGTGGAGGAAGAAGTAACATCAGCAATAGGGGCAATGGAAATAACAACGTACGAGAAGTGGCCAACAAACGAAATAATTCGGGAAACTCAAGGCGGCCCAGCCAAAACTAAGAGGCTGGGATGCCGGAAATTCTTACTTACTTTCGAAGACTTTAGCATCTAAAACGCCAGAGGACGCAGAAAAGAGCGACCACAAAAACAAATTGTTTTTGAGGTCTATGTCAAGGGTCATGCCAGGTGGGGAGAAATGTAGACTGAGCACCACAATTAAAAACAACAAAAAAGTACACTGGAGTGAGAATATACACACGTACATTCCAGAAACCTGCACAAACTATTTCACTTTCAAAGCAGAGTCACAAAAGGAGCAAAAACTTCGTACAGAACAAAAGAACGATGCATTCATAAATTTTCCTTGCAGGGAAGCAGTAAATAGAAGTCTGTCTTTGCTGGTAGATACAGGAGCAGACACTACTACAGGGCAGAGGCTTTGGCACCCTACGTTAAAATAGATGAACGAAATCAAAAGAGTTTGTTAGGAGCCTTCGGAGGAAATATAACTTCAAAGGGGACGATAATTGCTCAGCTCGAAGGCCTGGAAAATTTTTCACTACAAATGCACGTGGTGCCCGAAGGAACTAAACTTCCAGCAGATGGTTTGCTAGGAAGAGATATGATGTGGGACAGATCAGTGACAGACACAATTAATAAAAATTTAAGATTTTTTAAAAACGGACAAGAAGTGATTTCACTACCACTTGTCCCAGAAGGAAGATAATCACAAATATACTTAGCTAAACAATTTTCTATCAAAGAGCGTTCACAAACAATTGCATCAGTTATAGTAAACTCCATTAATGGTGACATTGTCATAGACATGTCAGAAATTTTGCCAGGTGTGTTCGTGGGTGCAACTCTAACAACAGTGAAAGCCGGAGCAGCTCTTGTACCTATTCTGAACACGAATAACACGGCCATAAATATAAGTGAAAAAATAAGCCTGAGCTACGAAAGCTACAGGGACTATAAGATGAAGCCATTAGCAACAATAAATATAATAAATTCTAGAAAAAGATTGAAAAGAGAAAAACTACTTTTGGAAACGGTGAAACTAAGCCAAAGTCTTAACCCAGAAGAGAGGTTTTCAATCGAGAATATTTTAAAGACATACGACGATATTTTCCAACTGCCTGGTGACAGTCTTACCTACACTACTGTATTGAAACATGAAATACCCACGGAAGCAAATCAACCCCAATAAACATTAAACAATACAGACTACCAGAAGTCCACAGAACTGAAATTAAAAGACAGGTAGACCAAATGCTAAAGGATAATGTAATAACACCCAGCAATTCTCCATGGAACTCCCCGGTTCTTTTGGTACCCAAAAAAGTAGGACAACACGGCGAAAAAAAGTGACGATTGGTTGTAGATTTTAGAAAACTGAACGAAGCGACAATAAAACAAGTTTTCCCAATACCAAGAATCGATGAGATTTTAGACCAATTAGGGTGCAGCAGGTATTTCTCTACTCTCGATTTAGCAAGTGGATACCATCAAGTATTAATGGATCCTAATGACAAGCAAAAAACCACCTTCAGTACCAACCTAGGGCACTATGAATTTAACCGTATGCCTTTCGGATTGACGGGTGCACCAGCTACTTTTCAAAGAATAATGAATTCAATAATAACCGGGCTACAAGGAATTGACTGTTTCGTTTATTTGGACGATATTGTTATATATGGCAGAAACTTAGTGGACCATAATTCACGTTTAACAAAAGTTTTGGAGGTCTTGAGAAAATACAACCCAAAATTACACCCCAAAAATGTCATTTCCTGCAGAGAGAAATTATCTATCTTGGCCACCAGTGCTCAGAAAAAGGAGTTCTGCCAGACCCAAATAAGACTAGGGAAGTGAAAGAAATAGCACCCCCTAAAAATATCAAGGAGCTACAAGCATTTTTAGGGGCTGATGAATTACTACAGAAAGTTCATTCCAAACTCGGCACGAATTTCATTACCTCTTAACAAAATGTTGAGAAAGGATACAAAATTAGAGTGGACGCAAGAGTTCCAGGAAGCAATGGACAAATTGAAGGATGCTGTGAAAAACCCTCCTCTCCTCCAATATCCTGATTTTAGCAAGTCTTTCATTTTGACAACAGACGCCAGTAATGGAGCTCTAGGAGCAATTCTTTCTCAAGGAGAGCCAGGAAGTGACCTAGCAATTTATTTCGCTAGCAGAGTATTAAGCGATACAGAAAAACGATACTCCACAATAGAGAGGGAGTTGCTGACCATTGTATGGGCCACAAAAACGTTTCGACCATATCTGCTCGGCAGATATTTCACGGTATTCACTGACCACAAACCCTTGAAAGGTATAGCTAACCTAAGGGATCAGGAAGTTAGATTGGGTCATTTAAGACTAAAATTGTTAGAATACGATTTTGAGATTCGCTACAAACCAGGCAAGACGAATCAAAATGCGGACGCTCTCAGCCGCCTTCCAACGGAAGAAGTAAACATAGGTGTAATAACGAGAGCACAATCAAGAGGTGTGGAAACTCCGAATAGGGCAAGTGCAGTGGAAACGAATAAAAATCATGAAGAAGAAGATAATACCACATATTTAACAGATGCAGAAGATATAAAGAAGGTAATTACAACTTTCCATGACACGCCATTAGGAGGCCACCAAGGTGCGCTAAAAACTTATTTCCGTATTAGAGCACAATACAAATGGGCTGGAATGCAAAGTCAAATTAAAAAGTATGTAGCCTCCTGCAAGATTTGCCAGCAAAAGAAAAGCTCGAGGATAGACAGGATGCCAATGACCCTGACCACAACTCCCAATATGCCTTTTGAAAGAATTTTCATGGATATTGTTGGGCCCTTACCTGAATCATCAAGTGGCAACAAATATATAGTAACCTTTTTGGACGATTTTTCAAAATACCTAGCTTGCGCAGCTATCCCAGACATGGAAGCGGCAACGGTAGCAAGGCAGTTCTTTCAAGAAATAATTGCCCGATTTTTCATCCCCAAAGTTCTCGTGACAGATAATGGAAGCAACTTCAATTCAAAATTGTTCAAGGAACTTTGCAAATTGCTTGGAGTAAAAAACATATATACAACTCCGTATCATCCTCAATCCAATGGATCTCTGGAAAGGACCCATAGACCTCTTGCAGAGTATTTAAGAAGTTTTGTGAAACTTGACGGAACTAATTGGGATGATTGGCCGCATCATGCCATTCATGTACACAATAACACAAGACATTCGTCTACTAAGCAAACACCCAACAAGGTACTGCACGGATTCGAATTTGAAATACCTGTCAGGTTAAAAAAGCAGCCAGCACCTCTTTATAACATAGATGACAACAGCAAAATCCTTAAATACCAAATTCAACGAAGTTATGAAGTGGTGAGACAGAACCAGGTTAGGGCAAAAGAAAAATCAAAAAAATATTATGACAAGGGCACAAAGACTAGACAGTTTAAGACCGGACAAATGGTGTGGCTAAAAAACCAGGCGCGAAAAAATAAATTTTCACCTATATGGTTGGGTCCCTATGAAATCACGGGAATACCTACACCTGTCAATGTAAGAAGTCTAAATACGCACCCTGCACTAAAGTTTTTAAAAGGAGGAGTTCCTGACTAAGGAAAATTTACATCGAAGTTATTTATTAGCACAAAACTGCTACAAATGTCGTAAAAACAGTAATACATAATGGCCTATATTGGATGAAGTTAGTTCTAACATAGATATAATTTCAGCTAAAGGTAAATATTGTGAAAAAAAAACTAAGAATAAGACAGTAAAAGATAATAAGAATAAACTGAATTAAAATGAAAAAAGGCAACATAAAGTTTTTTTTTTATAAAGGAAAAGTAAAACGGATGACACAAAAAGAAAGAATTGTTAAGAAAAAGATATTCTGCAACATTTTTTTTAGCAAATGTTTTGAATCAAATTTAAGTCTTCTTGAAAAATATGCCATTAATTTTTGAAATTAAATAACATTTTTACAAAATCTCTTTTAACAAACAACTTTTACCGTTTTAGCACCACATTTTGTGCTCTATCTTTGATATTTCATTAATAAAAAAACACTGTTTTGTAATTGCAAATGTTTTAAAATACTCATTTTTTTTAAAAGCGTAAAGTTTGTTTTAAAGAAAAAAAAATATTCCTTGGTTAACATTTTTAAACACTGATTTATTTTAAGCAGCAAATGTTTTGTTAATTTGAAATTTGAGTAAAAATGTATTTCTTGTTTAAAATTTTTGTGTCTGATTTCTTGTCCATTTTTTTTATTCTTGCTGTTGTTTATGTAAATTATTCACTGCATTTTTGCATACGCAACACTCTTTTTTGTGTCACTGGCCGACGATAATAATTTTATGTAATAATATAAATTCCATAAACAAAAAAAAAAAAAAAGATTAATATTTTCAAAAGTGCTACTCTCAGCATTAAACGTAAACTTTATAGCATATATATATATATATATATATATATATATATATATATATATATGTATATGTATATACATTTGTTAACATACTTTTGTGTTTGTTTTGGGTCTTTTGTGTTTCACCCAACAAACATTAAGTTAAAACTTTCTTAAAATAGATATATTATAAATAAATATATATAATATAAATAATATATATATATATATATATAATGTATGATAATATATATGATATATAAAGATATATATTGGAAAACGCCTGATTCAGAGGTTTGGACTATTGTTTTCAAAATCCAATATATATGAACAAGCTCAATAGGCATTAAAATGCTTGCTTGGTAACAAAAAGAAAAAAAAAATAAAATAAAAAAAAATATATATATATAAAAAAAGATTCATAAATACTTACAAGAACAATATACAAAATATTTATGAGTTTTTGTGTTGTTTAAAAGTAGCAAAAAAGAAATTTTTTTAAGAGAAGCAAACAAAAGAAGAATAATGTTTTTTATGTTTAAATTATAGTATCATAATACCAAAACCCCTATATATAATTGTAAATAATTTAATATCAATATAATTTTTTGTAAACAATTTTAAATTATGACTTTTTTGTTTTTGTTAACAATTTGAAAAAGATGGGTTTTGGGAATTTTAGTATTTTTTAGTTTTAAAATTTAAAAATAAACTGGGTTTACGTGTGGTGTTCTCCAACACAATAAGCGAAACCTTTACGTGTCAACTAACATCATGGACTCATCTTGTCCAGCCCCAACGGAGTAGCAACAAAAATGAACAAAAAATACGGAAACATGGCACTAGAGGTGCAAGAAAATAAACAAAAATTTTTTAACTTAGAGGGCTTTATTGTGGATAAAAAACGTTCAAAATCTCAATTATGATTTTCCTCACTATATTTAATTAAATTTATCATTAGCAGATACTGAACCTTATCCGAAGAGCACCTTATGATCTAAAACGAAGTGTTTTTGTTATAGTCACGAGCTACGATTTTTTTCCTGAAGTATGGTAAAAACAAGTGTGATTAAAGCTTCGTTTAACCACTGCAAAATGCAGTAGAGGCAACACAACCGCCACCTTTATCACAATTCCTCCGAATACGCAGATGAAATATGAATATTGAAGCAAGTTTGTGCATAAGAAAGCAGCCAGTCGAAAAATTTCGTTTCGATACAAGTTCGACTTACAAGTTAAACTTTGTTTATAAGTTAATTTAAAATTAATGTACTATTGAAATATGACTCTTCAGCAAGTCAGCAATTTAATTATTTAAATTATTTATTTTTAAGAAATGCTGTTTCTGTTTAATAAGCATTTTTAGCGTTAAGAATTTAGTATAAATAGTGATGAATAGTGATGAATAATTATTAAAAAGCGAGTTGTAAACTAGAAGTAAGAACAAACACTTATAGCCTGAAATTCCTACGGGACCCTGCAGGCTATACAAATAAATAAAAATTATAAAATAAATAAAAGTGTTTTCTTGCTTACGAACGACTCCAACTATACGTGTCAGTATGCATCAATAGGTCTGCTTTAAAAGAGGATGCTGTTCGGGGGTGTCCCGCTTCTGCCGATGGTGGGATCTTAAGTGTGGCTTCATGTCTGCTTTGCAGTACTAGCAGCTTCCTCATTTGCTCTTCCTTGTGTTCGGCTGCGAGAAATTTCGCAAATCGTTTCCGCAAATCTTCGACGGTGCCAGAGAGATCTTGCTCATCCTGGTTGAGGTATTTCACCAGGTCCTCCTTTCGTAGCGAGTATGCCCAAGAAGTTCGCAAAAGAAAATTAAAACCTTCTATTGGATAAAACTCCTTTAAACAATGTATATATTAAGTATTTAAATATACTATAAATTTAGAATGTAGCAAACATCATACTTTTAAATGTTCTTTTTAATTTTTTTTTTTGCATGCATTGCAATAATACACAGGTACGTTCTTTCCCTATCAATCATTGCATTCTATGTCAACAAAAGTGTTAAATTACACAGCAGTTGAATGCAATTATTGACCATGAAAAAAATGCTAAATTAAAAAGCTGAAGATTTTTTATGGAAAACCTTGTTAGCAATCACTGCGTTTATTTTCTGAAAGCTCAAACACAATTGGCAGACCTTGGCGTGTAAACATTGGCCGCCAAACAGATTTGCGTGTCTTAGTCGCTCAGTAATAACAAGACAAAAAAAATATCCTCTTTTTCCATAGCTGTTTTTTGAATTATTAGGTACGGTTTTTTTAATTCATTTTTCGACTGGGCGTGGATTTTAATACAATTAAAAAAAAAACATATACTAATTTTTGAGTCTATATCTCGTGAACTATTCGCGATATTGCTTGTTTCTCTTCAGCAAATTTTTTTCTCTTAGTCAGTTCTAAAAATTTAACCATGAGATAAAATAAAACAAGTAGAGTGCTATAATCGGCTATGTTGAATCTTATATACCCTTCACCATCTACATATATAAATCAAGTTTAGTGAAGTAACTCCAATCAAAAAAGCAAATATTGGGGTGACAGAGAATTAAAAACAATAAAAAAAATTTGGTACTGCATATATATATAATTTTACATAAATATGACATCGGCTCTTAATGGGTTAAGAATTTTTTAAAAATATTAGTATTTTCTTAAATATCTCTTCCAAAGCTTAAAAATGATACACATATTCATATTTAAAAAAATTTTTAATTTCAGAGCCCCGTAACTCGGAAAATATGGGCGAGTGCCAACTTTTGACTGGATGTATTTTTCCTATTTTTTAATTCTCCATGACATGACAAAATTAGAGGTTGGCGTGGGGTTTTGCCTGCAACCTCGAATGACATGGACCTATCATTCTAATTTCCAATATCATCTCTTTCGATAGTATACGTGGGCTGCTATATATATTTCTGGCCTGGCAACACTGAGTGCTGCCAAGTGCAATCTGACATTTCCATTGGAAAGTTTGTAATTTTTAAGCATAATCGTACTCAAAACGTTTTGACGTACGACCATTATTTATGTTGTTTACAGTGACATGAAAAAATTAATATAGAAAAAAATGGAATTAACTCGTGAACATTTTCGTGCCATCATTTTCCCCAACTTTCGACGTGAATTATCACGACAAACGTGCATTGATGAACTTAAATCTTTGTAACGCGATGAAGCACCATCCTATAGCACTGTGAAAAATTGGTATAATGAATTTAATTGTGGCCGAAGCTCGCTCAAAGACGAATTCCGTGAAAGTCGTCCAAAAACGGCTGTTGTGCCAGAGAACATTGATGCCGTGCGTGAACTCATAATGCAAGATCGACATGCGACATACCGAGAGATAGAGACATCCTTGGACATTTCTTCCACCAGCATACATTCGATACTGCATGAACACCTGGCCGTAAAAAAGGTTTGTTCTCGTTAGATCCCGCACAATTTGAAAGTCGCTCAAAAAAAGGCTTGTGTCGATTGGTGCAAAGAAATGTTGCAAAAATACGATTGCGGTGCTTCAAAAGACGTTTATAAGATCGTCACAGGTGACGATTCATGGATCTATGCGTATGAGCCCGAAACGAAACAACAATCGACCGTGTGGGTCTTCAAAGACGAGCAAAATCCAACGAAAGTTGTTCGTGGAAGAAGCACTTCGAAGCAAATGGTCGCCTGTTTCTTCGGCAAAACTGGTCATGTGGCGATTGTTCCACTTGAGCAACGTAGGACGGTCACTTCTGAGTGGTACACTACAATTTGTTTGCTGAAGTCATCGGAGAAATTCGAAAAACCAACAAGTGAAGACGAATTATTGTTCACCATGACGATGCGAGCTCTCACACATCGGCTCAAACCAGAGCGTTTTTGACCGGCCAAAACGTCGAATTAATGGGTCATCCGCCGTACAGCCCTGACTTGGCACCTAATGACTTCTTCTTGTTTCCGCACATCAAGAAAAAAATGCGTGGTCAACGATTTTTGTCGCTAGAAGAAGCTGTTGAAGTGTTCAAAAACCATGTTTTAGAGGTGTCTCAATCGGAGTGGAAAAAGTGCTTCGACAACTGGTTCGAGCGCATGCAAAAGTGTATAAATCATGCTTTGAAAAACAATTAAACCATTTTTGATTATAAATATTCGCATTTTCACTATTAGGCCAGAAATATATAGAACAGCCCTCGTATCTGATCGATTGACGTCTTTATTTATTTATTTTTTGTGAAATCAAGTTTAGCTCGGGTATAAAAATAACAAGGTGTCACTAAAAACAGCAAAATTATCAAAAACGTAAAATTTCGTCATAGATTTTTATTTTTGATGATGGAAAATATAAGGGCACTTTAAATAATTTAAAATAGATTTATAGAAAAATTGATGATTTTGAACATAAGGAATAACAAATAAGGACACTTCAAATTTTTTTTAAATATTTATTGGACATTAGTCGTTGCTTTCGGAGCTAGTCTGATCCCCTGAAAACATGTTGCCGACCGTTTCGCTAGACTTACTTTAGTATGAAAATACTTTATGGCTAAACCATCATACTTCCCCAAGCATCGCATCAATTTTCCCTTTGATTAATTTTTCCATCGGAATGATTACTTGGTGGAAAGTTATACCTTGCTCATCAGATACTGTTGGAAATTGATGTCTGAACTCTGCCAAATGATTATTTAATAAGTAAACTTTTTCCGTCATGGTCACACGATTACATAGAATTGCTTAAGTACATTTTTTAGTAAAACCTTTTATTAGTTTACTCGATTCTTTTCAATGACTCTTTTTATAACTAACAAGCAATCAAGTCGTTTCCGTGCAAACTTTCAAATCATTAAGTAAACCTGTTTTAGGAAAAAGTTCACAAAATATAAATAAAAATTTGAAGAGATTAGTTAAAAAGTACATTGCCGGCTTTAATTTTTTGATCCCTGAGTCTTGTACAAATTTTCTTAATATATTGAAATACGTTGTTCCTATTTTTCGTTCACTGCGACATGTCTCAATAAAAAAGTCAAAGCGCTCCACACATATTCATTATTTATTTCTATTTTGTCCTATTTCGTTTAAAAAAACATAGCATTTTTAATTTCTATAAACATACAATTGAAAGGAATTTCTTGGTTCTTCATTGAATTTTTGATGACTATGTAGAGCTACAACTATATAAAGGAGTTATCAATTGAAACCTGCTTGTTGAGAAGAGTTTTTCATTTTGCTATTTGTTATATATTATCTGTTCGAGTTCATAGCAATTTCTGAAATAAATGTGCAAAACCATAGAATAATATAACAAAATTTTACGTTTTTACAGTTTTGCTGTTTTGGCTAAGATGTTGATGTTTTGTCTTGAGGCAAAATTTTTAGATCTAATTAAGATTTAAAAGTTTTCTGAGAGTTCTGTAAAAAATGTACCAAAATCGCCCTCCCAGTCGAAAACTTAAAAAATAAATTGAAAAATAAACCTAGGCTAATAATTTTAGACCCAGCTAGGGTATTTCTCTTACAACCATAATCTTTTCTGATTTTTGAGATCTCAATTGGTTGAAGATTTTGAAGTTGAAAATGTGCTGTGTTATTAATAAAGGGACGTTTCAAAAGGCGTTTACAATTTTTAATGCATAAAAAAGCAACTAACAATTGTCGAAAGAATAAAGAGCCAGAATTTCAGGTTGTCATAAAAAGTATGTCTATACGAACTGCAAGTCAGTTCAGCCAACTTTTTTTTTTTTGATTTGGTATGTTATCATTATTTTAAATTGTATCTATCTTTTCTCATATTCTCATTAACTTAAAATTTATCGGTAAGTTTTTCTCCATCTAGACATAAATACACAAAAAAAAAAAAATAATCAAAATTCAGGCACAACCGAATACTAAAATTTCTTGTGAATGTTTAACAGAACTTTGTCGAAAATAAAATAAAGTTTTTTAATTTTCAAATTTAAAGTTGTTATTTTGTGTTAAAGTTTTTCTTATCACCTGATTATTTTGTCCGCCCTATTATTATTATTATTTTTCAGCTCATATTATTTTACAGTTGGAAAGAGTTGTTGCCAGAAACATTTTGCTGCTTCTAAGCATGAAGCAAGAAACATTTTGTAATTTCTCATGAATTAAAGGGTAAACTTCAGCAGTTATTTTTTTCAATGGGATTGATTGCATTTGTAGGTATATATATATCCTAGCTGTACGACCCGCCGCGGCTAATTTATGTTTCAAGCTTTGTGTCAACAATTGTACTACCTATTGCAAGAACATTACGAAGGTGGCTTTTTTTTCTTTTTTTTTCTTTTTATTATTGTTTTAAGAGTTCGTTATTTGTAAAAAAATTAATTTTTATTATTGTGAGTTTATTTTTTTTAATTATCTAATAATTAGTAAAATCACTAAATTTAATTTTAATTTTATATTAAACTAGCTGTAACACCCGGCTTCGCTCGGAAGCTAATTGCTAATTTATTAATATTTCATATGGAGTTAGAAATTAAAATACAAAAATTTCAGAACAAAGAAGAAACTACACAAATTTTTCTCAATTTATTGCTTAAGTAAGGTAAATTATTAAAAAAAAAGTAAACAAACATAAAAGATAAGCATATAATTCATTTTAAAGTTTGACAGTTAAAAATTTTTTTGTTTTTCTGTTGGGAGAGAGAATGCAACATACAATTGACCGTGGTAAAAATATTGGTATTCTAGGTTTAACCCACACCCTTTAAGCGATTGTCATTTATTAATCGCCTTGCGAATGCAAGGCCAACGGAAAATTGGAGACGTTTAAACTTAAATGGTAAATCACTTGCAGCGTTGCCAAAAGTGCAGATTTAACTAATTTTTACAGTTTTTACACGCCTTATCAAGTTTTTCAGTTTTTTGTTAAAAAATATGTTTTTTCACAATTTGTTTACAGTCTTTTACAATTTAAAACCATTTTACTTAAAATTCTATTTTAATATTTTTAACTACCAAAATTAAAGAAATATCGCACATTTTACTTGAGGGTAAAATAAATGATTTTAGAAACAACTGTTTCAATTTTTACATTGCACTTTGCAAATCTCTTTTAAAAAATATTGATTTTGATTATGACTTTCTTAGAAGTGTATTTCCTGCTTATGTTGTATATTGAACATTGTTGGGCAGTCATTTTTAAAACAAAGCGTGGTAATGAAATTTGGCTTTTACTCTTTAAAAAAAATTAGTATATGTAATCGGTACCTGTTGCAACAGCTAACGTAGAATGAATGTGTTCGCAAATAAATAAAAATAAAACTAGGAACAGACTAGAAATCTTAGAAAACAAGAATTCTAGAAACAAGAATTTGTGTTATTTAAAAATATTTCTTTGCACTTATTGATATATGACCATATCAGCGTAGTTCAGTGTTCAATATAAATCGTCTTGGAAAAGTAGAAGTGAAGAATCTCATAAATTTTTTGTGAAATTCAAAAACAAAATATATACCTATTTTTGTTGTTAAATTTTAATGATAACCATTCGCATCAAACACTAAATACTGTGTGGCGTACATTCCCTCACATACACCCTCGCATCAAAAGATAATAAGAGCAACTCGGTAACTCTGAAAAAAGAAGGTTTTAACTGTTCGATTATTTTTTCCATAAAATAGAAGTAGAACATTCTAGTCCTTTGACAACGATATATGGATCGACACGTGCTCTTAACAAAAACACATAAGATCTCACTTTAAATAAAACTTAACTTTATTTTAAGATTACCTTTAACAAAAGTGTTTTATTCATACGAGATCCGAACTCAATTCGTTGTGAGGAATATTAAATCCCCACATTTGGTGACCCCGACAAACAGCAAATGGATGAAACCAAAAACAATAACATGCCAAACAACCAAACGAAAGGTACTGGAACGACGGGCACGCTAGCAGCACCTGGACGGGAGGAACTCGCTCGCATTTCCGTAAAAATTCCTCCATTCTGGCACGCACGACCAGAACTCTGGTTTGCTCAAATTGAATCCCAATTTGTTACTGCAGGTGTCTCTACAGAGCAGACCAAGTATTACACAGTAGTAGCAGCAATCGATGGTGCAATTTTGTCCCAGGTCAGCGACGTGATATTGAATGTGCCAGAGGAAAATCAATATTCAACTCTAAAAAAACGCATGCTGGAAGAGATCTCCGTATCGGAACAAAAACGTCTAAAAAAACTGTTGCAAGACATCGAGCTAGGAGACTTACGTCCATCGCAGCTATTGCGCGAGATAAAAAATTTGGCCGGCAACCAAGTCGACGACGCTTTTCTGAAATCTATGTGGATGACGCGTTTACCAAACCACATGCGCAGCATCCTCTCCATCAGCACCGAGTCGGTAGACAACATTGCGATTATGACCGACAAAATTGCTGAAGTTAATGACAACGTGTCCATCAACGAAATTTCAGCTCCAAAAAATACAACAACAAACGAGGCTCTGCAGCAGCAAATACAGCAGTTGACAAAAGAGGTAAGCAATTTAAAGGCACAACTGCAACGTTCACGTAGTCGCAACAGATCGTCATCCAACAACCGAAACCGAAATAATTCTAGTACAGATTCTCACACAAACACCAAATGCTGGTACCACAGTAAATACGGCCCCAAAGCCAAAAAATGTAGGGAGCCATGCAGCGACCATTTAAACTAGACAGTCCATCATTATCGGCGGTATATGGTGGACAACCGGTTTTACATCACCGTCTAATAATCTTTGATAAAAATACTAATCTAATGTTTCTTGTAGATACAGGTGCAGAAGTAAGCGAAATACCCCCCGATCGTCAACAACAAAAATATCCAAACAATAACATATTTTTATTCGCTGCTAACAAATCGCCAATCAAAACATACGGCGAAAAGAATTTGACATTGAATATCAGCTTGCGACGTAATTTGAAATGGAACTTCATCATCGCTGAAGTATCTCGGCCCATTTTGGGTGCAGATTTTTTGACTCATCATAATTTAGTAATTAGTATGAAGCAACGTAAATTATTCGATGGTAGCACAAATATTGCTACCAAATGTAATATCGCAACAATAGAATCGCCCATTTTAGGTCTGTCAACGATTGACAATAACGACAAATTCCACCAACTATTAAAATCATTCCCGCAAATCACACAGCCTCAACGAAAAGTACCCGCAGCCACACATAATATCCAACACCATATGGTCACAAGCGGGCAGCCCGTTTTCGCAAAACCACGACGCCTCGCTCCAAGTATGTTTAAAGCCGCCAAGGCAGAAATCCAATCGTTACTGGATGCCGGTATCTGCCGCCCCTCCTCCAGCCCATGGGCAAGCCCGCTCCACATAGTAAAGAAGAAGAACGGCGAGTGGAGACCTTGCGGCGACTATCGAAGGCTGAACGCCATCACAGAGCCGGACCGTTACCCGATCCCACACATCCACGATTTCACCCATTGGCTGGAAGGTAGCAAAATTTTTTCAATAATTGATTTACTCGCGGCAATAAAAAAAATGACACATCAGTTATTGAATGGAATGAAGATACAAAGCTCGCTTTTGAGCAATGCAAGAAGCAGCTATGTGAAGCCACATACCTTGCTTTTCCTAAATCTAACGCGAAACTTGCACTAATGGTGGACGCCTCAAACACTTCTATAGGCGCCGTTCTACAACAGCAGGACAAAGATAATTTCCAGCCACTTGGTTTCTATTCGGAGCGTTTAACTGAAGCGCAGCGTAAATATAGCACTTATTATAGGGAGCTTTTGAGTGCGTACAAAGCCGTTAAACATTTTCGCCACCTACTAGATGGACGGGAGTTTTGTATATATACAGACCACAAGCCATTACAATTCGCATTTAAACAAAAGTTGGACAAGGCAAGTCCTAGGCAAATTCGTCATTTAGACTTTTTAAGCCAATTCACTACAGACATAAGACACATATCTGGCAGAGATAACGTAGTCGCCGACACCTTGTCACGTATAGAAAGCATTCACGTAAGCCACACGATTGATTTTGAAAAATTGTCATCCGCTCAAAACGAAGATGAAGAAATAAAATCATTGTCGAACGACGCTTCAGGTCTCCAACTTAAAACATACATGCTACCTAACACGAGCACTCCCATATATTGCGACATTTCAACCGGTGTACTCAGACTTTTCTTAACTAAAGAATTTCGCAGAACAGCATTCGAATCCATTCACAATTTATGTCACGCTAACGCAAAAAAAACTACCAAGCTCGTAGCAGAAAAATTCGTCTGGCCAAACATGAGAAAGGATTGTCGTCTTTGGACTAAGGCTTGTGTAGCTTGTCAAAAAAGCAAGATTCATCGCCACAACAAAGCACCACATTGTGAACATTTTACCACCGCCGATCGTTTCGATCACGTCAATATTGACATTGTTGGTCCCCTACCAGTGTCTAGAGGATTCCGCTATTGTGTAACGATGATCGATAGATTCACCCGCTGGACTGAAGTATGTCCCATAGAAGACATAACTGCTGAAAACGTAGCTTTTTCATTTTATTTAACGTGGATCGCAAGATTCGGAATACCACTAAGAGTTACTACCGACCAAGGACGCCAATTCGAGTGCCATTTTTTTAAGGAATTAACGAGAATCCTCGGCATCAAACACCTAAGAGCTACAGCTTACCATCCAGCCGCAAATGGACTTATTGAGAGATTCCACCGTTCTTTAAAATCCGCTATCAAGTGTTACGGATCGGAAAATTGGGTTGAAATACTACCACTAATTCTCTTAGGATTTCGAGTCACGTATAAAGAAGACATCAACGCAACGCCTTCTTAACTAGTCTATTGATCTAGCTTACGACTGCCAGGTGAATTTTTAACGGTTAGTAAGGAAAAAGAAACGTGTCAATACGAGTTCGTCAACAAACTAAAAAAATTCATGAACAATTTACGTCCCAGTAGTACGTCTTCACATGACAAACAAAAACCGTTTATCGAAAGAGATTTGTTTAGTTCGCCACAAGTATTCATACGCAACTCTATGGTATGCAAACCACTACAAACTCCTTACGAAGGTCCATACGCTGTTGTAAAACGCTACGACAAATATTTTACTGTCGACGTAAAAGGAAAAAAGATAAATATTAGCGTGGATCGCCTAAAATCAGCGTATATTTTGAATGATGAAGATTCTGCAAACAAGCCAGCATTTAACGAGTCAACAATCGATACGCAAACAGTCGCTGAACCGCCAGCCAAAGAACCTGCAATCTCAAAGGGACGTGCTAATATCCTTCTCGACCCTAGGGGCCAAGCAAAAATGATTACTTCTCGATACGGTCGCAAAGTACGATTCTGTCTAAACCGAAAGGGGGAGTAATGTGGCGTACATTCCCTCACATACACCCTCGCACCAAAAGATAATAAGAGCAACTCGGTAACTCTAAACAAAGAAGGTTTTAACTGTTCGATTATTTTTTCCATAAAATAGAAGTAGAACATTCTAGTCTTTTGACAACGATATATGGATCGACACGTGCTCTTAACAAAAACACATAAGATCTCACTTTAAATAAAACTTAACTTTATTTTAAGATTACCTTTAACAAAAGTGTTTTATTCATACGAGATCCGAACTCAATTCGTTGTGAGGAATATTAAATCCCCACAACTGTATTTTCTTTTATATTTCAATGAATTAATTTGTATTTATTATTTTTATATGGATTTCTTTACAATTACAATTGTTTAATTATAGTAGCTATATATACATATGTTATGTTTTGGATAGTTTTGTTATGTTATGATTTACTGCCACTCCCACGATGTCGCAACCAGTCGTGGGACTGGCAGTTAGTTTTTTATGCAGTTTTTTTTCGGAGAATCAGGTTTTACTTTCCTATAATTATTATTGCTCTAATCGCGTTTGGCATCAGCGTTTCAATAACCAATCTAGTAAAATAACAAAAATATATATGTTACATTTTGTGGGTGTACTTTTTGTATTTAGGGTTTAATAGAAATGCAGAACTTTAACATTTTCTCGAAGTTTATGTTTATGGCTGCTAACGCCTTGTGTTTTGAAAACGTTTGAATAGATTAGGCTGTGACGACACGTTCTACGCTGGTTGTTGGGATAGCTGCAGCGGAGTCCAGGGTCGTTGCAATTTTATGTATCGTCCTAGGACGGAAAGAAAATGAAACACTTCTTGTTCGAAAAAACCGTTATAAAACTTCACTCTATGTTTTATTCTCCTAATTCTTAAGGCTATAGAGACGGCTAACTAACGGTCGGGAACGAAACACCAATGTCAATAGCGGTTGAAGTACGCGAGCTGCAGAAAAAAAGTCAACAAAACCCACGGGTCTTGGGGCCGGTGTTAAGTGGCGCAGGGCGTAAAGCTGGCCGTTCTGCTAACGAGCAGCGTAGCGTAGTTGGTGACAGGGGAAAAGGCGACGATACCGGATGGCTGTGGCACGGGTAGCGGTCAAACAGGCAGCGCAGATAGTGCAGGCGTGGGTAGCGCTCAGACAAATATGGCGCAGGTAGCGCTTACACCAGCGGTGGCAATGGCACTTGAAGCGACGCAAACAGCGAGGGCGCAGGTAACGTTTCAACACACGGCGACGCTACCGGGCGGCAATGGCACTAGCAGTGACGCAAACAGCGGTAGCGCAGGTAGCGCTTCAACAGCGATGGCCCAGGTAACGCTTGAACTCACGGCGACGCTATCGAGCGGCAATGGCACGGGCGACGACGCAAACAGCGATGGCGCAGGTAGCGCTTGAACACACGGCGACGCTACCGGGCGGCAATGGCACGGGCAGCGACGTAAACAGCGATGGCGCAGGTAGAACTTCAACAGAGGTGGCGAGAGTTTGCGTTTGAACACACGGCGACGCTACCAGGCGGCGTTGGCACGGGCAGCTGCGCAAACAGCGATGGTACAGGTAGCGCTTCAACATCGATGGCGCAGGTACCGCTTGAACACACGGCGACGCTACCGGGCGGCAATGGCACGGAAAGCGGGGTAAACAACGATGGCGCAGGTAGCGCTTGAACACACGGCGACGCTACCGGACGGCAATGTCACGGGCAGCGACGGCGCAGGTAGCACTTCAACAGCGATAGCGCAGTTTGCGTTTGAACACACGGCGACGCTACCAGGCGGCGTTGGCACGGGTAGCTGCGCAAACAGCGATGGCACAGGTAGCGCTTCAACACACGGCGACGCTACCGGGCGGCAATGGCACGGAAAGCGGCGCAAACAACGATGGCGCAGGTAGCGCTTCAACAGCGATGGCGCAGGTAGCGCTTGAACACACGGCGACGCTATCGGGCGGAAATGGCAGCGATGCACACAGCTGTGGCTCAGGTAGCGCTTCAACAGCAATGGCACAGGTAGCGCTCCAACAAGTGGGCGGCAATGGCAAGTCAGCGGACCAATAGCGTTGACGTAGCGCGAGCAATGTACTTATTACGCTCAGAGATTGCTGGGAGCTCTCGGCCACGTGACATGATTCTAGGGAATTCACAATTCCTCGCCAGAATCAATCGCAGTGTCGAGCCAACACCGGTAGAAGAAACGCTTCTGTGGTGGGGTTACTTCAAGCAATTTTCAACTCGATCTGAAAGTAAGAAATCACTTGGGGAATTATACAATTCCTCACCAAATACTTCTTACCGGCAAGCAAGCTGCTTGCTAACTGATCAATTTCACATTTTGTTCTGTCTTTTATACCTGTTTCCATCGTACACACACAGTCACCCACACATGCAAATTGTTTGTGTGGCTGACTGAAAGGCAGCTGTGATGCTTTATTTACTTGACAGCTGACTGCTTTTGATAGAGAGGTTCGCGACTCATAGATGGCGACCCGCATCTCCCGACCGTTAATTTCAAACAAGTAATAAAATTAACTTTCACTTACAGCTTAACTTAATTAATAGGAAAATAAATACAATGATACTAATGAAACTAATGATACTAATAGGTTTGTTGTGGAGGTGAAAACGAATGTAATGACTTTCGCCGTTACACTGCCTCCCCCCGTTCACAAGTCATTCTCTCCTGGTAGTGGGAACTGCAAAATGCGGAGCTTACCACTTCGCGCGATGGTGATCCGAAACCGCCATCCCTCGCAATTACGCAACTGGCGGAGTTGATGGTGACTTATCCGTATTTTCATGAGCTTCTGGATTTCCTCCAGCAGTGCCCGTGGTACATCAGCTAGGACGATCTCTGCTGGCTTTTGCAAAGTCGTCTTGACGGCTTCTTGCTCTGGTGTGCAGGGGTCTCCGGTGTAGGCGGATTCCAAGTCCCTACTGAGTATGTCGTTTTGGGAATCGGTGGTGAGGATCGCCCTGATGATGAGGTTGTGGGAGTGAGAGGAAGATATTGAACTTGACGGCGATGCTATTTCTGTGCTGATGTCTGATCGCGGTGCACTGTTTGGAACCGCCAGTCCTTGGCTAACCATTTGGGATAGTCGAAGGGGAGTGGGTGATGTCCTTTCGTTTATAATGGCCCAACCTCTACTGGCCGTCGAGGAACGCAAATTGATTGTGTGATTTTCAGCGCCGGAATTTTTTCGTCGAATTTCTTTGACAGTAGGGTCATAGTGTCCCGACTTAGCTAGTGATTTAAGGGTGGGCTCGGAAGGCCCCACTGGGGCAGGTGGGGCGTTGACTTGGTCAACAAAATCCACTAAGGGTATTTTCGGGTTCACTTGTAACATTTCAGCCTCCTGTACAGGCGATGCGTATGTTGGAATATTCGGTAGTCCTCCAGCGCCTCCTGCATGATCAGAAACTGACATGGCCTGGTCATGTTTCCGAGGGAGACTTGCAGCCGCACTGAATCGGTTATTAGTTTTTCCGATCCATCCGCAACAAACACTTTAATGTTCACCGGAATTTGCTTGATCGAATTGGTCAAGCGGTGAATCAGCGTCGGGGAGATAAAACTTTTGGTAGTTCCCGTGTCGACGAGCGTAGGGATGCGCTGTCCTTCAATTTGTACTACTGCTTTCAAGTTTTCGTCTACCCACTCTAAAGACGTTTGTCCCTTCTTCTCTCCTATGTGCCCACCATCAGACTTTCTCTGTTTTGTCTGTTTTCCCCGCATCATTCGGTGAAACTCCCCTCGATGTGGTGGTGAAGTGGACGGAATTCCTTCTAGGTCGTCCGCTAGTTGAAGCAGCTCGGCGAGCGTTGTAAAATCCTTCCGCCGAATGTACCACTGGTAGTCGGGTTGGGAGTTACGGAATATCCTTTCAAGCTTTTGTTGCTCTGACATTTTAGTGGGCCGCATCAAATTTTGCAGTGCCAGCAGGTAGTTTTTGAAGACCTCTTTGGGGCGTTGAGTGCGCTTGCGAATTTCATCCTCCAGTTTTTCAAAATAGCGTGGTGGGAGAAAAAACTGTAAGAAATCGTCCTTGAAATGTGCCCACTGTTTCCATTGTCTATTATTGTTTCGAAACCAAATTAGGGCTCGGTCACGCAGTAATTCCAGCATTAGGTGTGGCAGGAGATCCGTTTGGACGTGGTACATTTCAGCGAACTCCTCGATTCCCTTCATGAATTCCAATGGATCTTTACCTCCTGTATATTTCAAATGCCATTTCCTTACTATCTCGATCACGTCAATAAGTCTATCGACGCTGTGATATGATGCCGATGCTAGTAATGCGGGCACGCTCTTAGATTGATCGGCTGGCTCAGATCGTTTATCGGTGGCATCCGTATACTCAGTATGCATCAATAGGTCTGCTTTAAAAGAGGATGCTAATCGGGGGTGTCCCGCTTCTGCCGATGGTGGGATCTTAAGTGTGGCTTCATGTCTGCTTTGCAGTACTAGCAGCTCCCTCATTTGCTCTTCCTTGTGTTCGGCTGCGAGAAATTTCGCAAATCGTTTCCGCAAATCTTCGACGGTGCCAGCGAGGTCTTGCTCATACTGGTTGAGGTATTTCAGCAGTTCCTCCTTTCGTAGCGAGTATGCCCAAGAAGTTTGCAAAAGAAAATAAAAACCTCCTATTGGATAAAACTCCTTTAAACAATGTATATATTAAGTATTTAAATATACTATAAATTTAGAATGTAGCAAACATCATACTTTTAAATGTTCTTTTTAATTTTTTTGCATGCATTGCAATAATACAGAGGTACCTTCTTTCCCTATCAATCATTGCATTCTATGTCAACAAAAGTGTTAAATAACACAGCAGTTGAATGCAATTATTGACCATGAAAAGAAATGCTAAATTAAAAAGCTGAAGACTTTTTATGGAAAACCTTGTTAGCAATCACTGCGTTTATTTTCTGAAAGCTCAAACACAATTGGCAGACCTTGGCCGCCAAACAGATTTGCGTGTCTTAGTCGCTCAGTAATAACAAGACAAAAAAAATATCCTCTTTTTCCATAGCTGTTTTTTGAATTATTAGGTACGGTTTTTTTTAATTCATTTTTCGACTGGGCGTGGATTTTAATACAATTAAAAAAAACATATACTAATTTTTGAGTCTATATCTAGTGAACTATTCGCGATATTGCTTGTTTCTCCTCAGCAAATTTTTTTCTCTTAGTCAGTTCTAAAAATTTAACCATGAGATAAAATAAAACAAGTAAGAGTGCTATAATCGGTTATGTTGAATCTTATATACCCTTCACCATCTACATATATAAATCTAGTTTAGTGAAGTAACTCCAATCAAAAAAGCAAATATTGGGGTGACAGAGAATTAAAAAAATAAAAAAAATTTGGTACTACATAAATATGACATCGGCTCTTAATGGGTTAAGAATTTTTTAAAAATATTAGTATTTTCTTAAATATCTCTTCCAAAGCTTAAAAATGTTACACATATTCATATTTCCAAAAAATTTTAAATTTCAGAGCCCCGTAACTCGGAAAATATGGGCGAGCGCCAATTTTTGACTGGATGTATTTTTCCTATTTTTTAATTCTCCATGACATGACAAAATTAGAGGTAGGCGTGGGGTTTTGCCTGCAACCTCGAATGACATGGACCGATCATTCTGATTTCCAATATCACCTCTTTCGATGGTATATCTGATCGATTGACGTCTTTATTTATTTATTTTTTGTGAAATCAAGCTTATCTCGGGTATAAAAACAACAACGTGTCACTAAAAACAGCAAAATTATCAAAAACGTAAAATTTCGTCATAGATTTTTATTGTTGATGATGGAAAATATAAGGGCACTTTAAATAATTTAAAATAGATATATAGAAAATTTGATGATTTTGAACATAAAGAATAACAAATAAGGACACTTCAAATTTTTTTTTTAAATATATATTGAACATTAGTCGTTGCTTTCGAAGCTAGTCTGATCCCCTGAAAACATGTTTCCGACCGTTTCGCTAGCCTTATTTTAGTATGAAAATACTTTATGGCTAGCACATCATACTTCCCCAAGCATCGCATCTATTTTCCCTTTGATTCGATTTTCCATCGGAATGGTTACTTGGTGGAAAGTTATACCTTTCTCATCAGATACTGTCTGAACTCTGCCAAATCATTATTTAATAAGTAAACTTTTTCCGTCATGGTCACACGATTACATAGAATTGCTTAAGTACATTTTTTAGTAAAACCTTTCATTAGTTTACTCGATTCTTTTCAATGACTCTTTTTATAACTAACAAGCAATCAAGTCGTTTCCGTGCAAACTTTCAAATCATTAAGTACACCTGTTTTAGGAAAAAGTTCACAAAATATAAATAAAAATTTGAAGAGATTAGTTAAAAAGTACATTGCCGGCTTTAATTTTTTGATCCCTGAGTCTTGTACAAATTTTCTTAATGTATTGAAATAGTTTGTTCCTATTTTTCGTTCACTGTGACATGTCTCAATAAAAAAGTCAAAGCGCTCCACACATATTCATTATTTATTTCTATTTTGTCCTATTTCGTTTAAAAAAACATAGCATTTTTAATATCTATAAACATACAATTAAAAGTAATTTCTTGGTTCTTCATTGAATTTTTTATGACTATGTAGAGCTACAACTATATAAAGGAGTTATCAATTGAAACCTGCTTGTTGAGAAGAGTTTTTTGTTTTGCTTTAGCTATCTTTTTGTTATATATTATCTGTTCGAGTTCATAGCAATTTCTGAAATAAATGTGCAAAACCATAGAATAATATAACAAAATTTTACGTTTTTACAGTTTTGCTGTTTTGGCTAAGATGTTGATGTTTTGTCTTGAGGCAAAATTTTTAGATCTAATTAAGATTTAAAAGTTTTCTGAAAGTTCTGTAAAAAATGTACCAAAATCGCCCTCCCAGTCGAAAACTTAAAAAATAAATTGAAAAATAAACCTAGGCTAATAATTTAAGACCCAGCTAGGGTTTTTCTCTTACAACCATAATCTTTTCTGATTTTTGAGATCTCAATTGGTTGAAGATTTTGAAGTTGAAATGTGCTGTGTTATTAATAAAGGGACGTTTCAAAAGGCGTTCACAATTTTTAATGCCTAAAAAAGCAACTAACAATTGTCGAAAGAATATAGAGCCAGAATTTCAGGTTGTCATAAAAAGTATGTCTATACGAACTGCAAGTCAGTTCAGCCAACATTTTTTTTTTGATTTGGTATGTTATCATTATTTTAAATTGTATCTATCTTTTCTCATATTCTCATTAACTTAAAATTTATCGTTTTTCTCCATCTAGACATAAATACACAAAAAAAAATAATCAAAATTCAGGCACAACCGAATACTTAAATTTCTTGTGAATGTTTAACAGAACTTTGTCGAAAATAAAATAAAGTTTTTTAATTTTCAAATTTAAAGTTGTTATTTTGTCTTAAAGTTTTTCTTATCACCTGATTATTTTGTCCGCCCTATTATTATTATTATTTTTCAGCTCATATTATTTTACAGTTGGAAAGAGTTGTTGCCAGAAACATTTTGCTGCTTCTAAGCATGAAGCAAGAAACATTTTGTGATTTCTCATGAATTAAAGAGTAAACTTCAGCAGCTATTTTTTTTTCAATGGGATTGATTGCATTTGTAGGTATATATATATATATATCCTAGCTGTACGACCCGCCGCGGCTAATTTATGTTTCAAGCGTTGTGTCAACAATTGTACTATCTATTGCAAGAACATTACGAAGGTGGCTTTGTTGTGTTTTTTTTTTCTTTTTATTGTTGTTTTAAGAGTTCGTTATTTGTAAAAAAATTAATTTTTATTATTGTGAGTTTATTTTTTTTTTTTAATTACACTGTACAACAAAATCAAATTTTTTCCAAAATTACAAGGTCCGGGCTATAAATTCTGATAGAGGAGACAAAAAAAAAGAGATACGTGTATCGGCGTTTTGAAAGTTTAAATCTGAATTTCATTTGAGAGGGGGTTAAAATTTCCCAGCTCTGGCACATTCTTATTGTTAAACGGCATAAGAAACCATGTAACCCTTATATTTTAGGTATAAAATGTGTTCAGCAAATTTATGTAAAATGTTACGGATAACATTCTTGTAGAAATGTTAACCCTCTAACTCCTTAAGATATGGGTCTTTTTTGTCCTTCTTTCAAAAAAGAGCAAAAACCACCATTAAAACAGGGTTTTAGAGGGTTAAAATGTTCCACAAAAATGTTACCCGTTAAATTTTACTATAAGTCCTTGAATATACCAAAAAGGAAAATTCAACCACAAAGTCAGAAATAAGACACAACAAAAGAGAGCTTAGGGCTAATTTCGCATTTATTAAGAATTTTGTTTTAAAGCAAATTTGGATAGCATTATTTACATTTTTTTTAGCTCTAGGCAATTCCACTTCATTATCATACAATGCCCAGCATATTTCAGCGATAAGCGAATGAAAAGGAAAAGTGGAAGTGAAGAATCTCATAAAGTTTTTGTGGAATTAAAAAACAAAATATATACTATAATGAGTTTATTTATAGTCAACAAAAAAAAAAAAAAGGAATTGTTTCAGTATTTGCTAAGCTCTGCAGCCGTTTTTCTTCAGCACCCAACAGTGCCGATTTCCAAAATGAGAAGAGAAAGAAAGACCTTTTTTTCTTTAAGCTGTTCAATCAATTCTGTCCTTATATTTTTAAATTTCCAACTTATATACTAATTTATTCTATGGTCAGCATTAATTTGGCACAATAACCAATCTATAGTGAATCCGCTGTTCCCACGGGAATTTGCACTTTTGACAAATTCTTTATTTCTTTTTTTTTTTAGTTACCATAATTTGTTGGCGCGTGAAAACAATTATTTAGAGAATATTCAAAAATCATGTTACATTACAAAAATCATATACATTATTCCTATGGCAACAGTTCACCACAAAATGTTTAATGTTCATTTATGCTGACCAAGCACAAATACCAATCATAATTTTTACTTCACTAAATTCTTAAAAATACTTATTGTAAACAAATATGGATTGAATTTCAAGTTCAATTAACTTATATTAAATAATATTCTTACAGTGCCTTTACTAAGTATAGATGCACTACACCCTTACCCTTTTAGATCTGGGTATTATTAAAAATGAAACAGAAAAAAAATTATAACTAAGGCTTATTTTAAGCGTTATGTACACATATTTTTTTTTTACTTCTAAATTGTGTTTGGTATTTATATTGTTACATTGAAATTCTTATCTTTATGTTTCTTATCTATATTGTTTTTGTCAATTTAAATATTTTCTTAGCAAATTCTTATGTACTAGTTTTGTTTTAGTTTCATTAATTTCTAAAAGTACATTTAAATCTTCTAAATCTAATACTTTGTATGGGCCTTTGTATGGATCTTCATACTTTTTTTCTATTTAAAACTTTAACTAAGACTAAATCTCCTATTCTAAGATCTATTTTATTCTGCTTCCTTTTAGATTCTATACTTCTTTTTCTTTTTACTTCGAGGATTATTTCTCTTGCTCTTTGTAATGAGTGATGAAGTCTAATCTTTAGTTCATTTAAGTAGTTGTCAATATTATAAATCTTTCTGGAATCACCTAAAATGTCGTTTGGGAGTCTAGGAAGTCTACCAAAAATTAGTTCGAATGGTGAATAGTCTGTATCGACACTTGGTGTCGTATTGAAAGCAAAAGTATAATATGGTATCCATTCATGCCAATTATTGTCATTCACGAAATTTAGAAAATATTCATTCAGAACGCGATGATTTCGTTCTACCGTGCCCAAAGTTTCATGATGGTAAGGTGTTAAAAAATTTTTTTGTTATTTTTAATAATACACAAATCTCTTTCATTAATTCATTGGTAAATTCGGTTCCCTTATCTGTTTTTAGAATGTTAAATAAACCGTACTTTAAGACTATATGTTCTATTAAAGCTTTTGCGACAGTTCTGGCATCTTTTGACTCAAGCGGACAAGCAACAACATATTTGGTCAGTTCACACTGCATAGTAAGTATGTATCTAAATTGTCCAGACGGTCTTAATGGTCCAACTGTGTCCATTACAATAGTATCAAAACCGTGTGATGGTGTATCTGTTATGGCAAAGGGTTCTTTTGTATTCCTTATTTGTTTATGCCTTTGGCATGAATCACATGTTGTTATGTATTTCTTAACCATTTTGTTCATATTTTTCCATATATATCTTTGTTTTAATTTGGTAAGTGTTTTCCTTATTCCAAAGTGTCCTCCATGTGGTGAGTCATGAAATTCCTGTATCAATCTATATTGTGTTATATTATCTTTTATTTCTCTTGGCATTCTGTATATAATTATTTCTATATCGTTCTTCTTTATATTGTTATACGTTTCTTTCAATTCTTCGGCCGTTATATACTTAAATATTTCATCATTATCATATAGTACGTACTTCTTGAATTTCAATTTCTTTAATCTCAATAAAAGTTTCTCCAAAAATGTTCCTGAAAACATAGGATTTTCGCTTTTATTGCATATTATTCGCGTTATTTTATCATTTTTCTTTTTCAATTCTTTTCTTAATTCTTGCTGCAGCTTATTATCATATATAAATTCAATCTTTTGGGTACCCTTAATATAATTTATTGACGTACATTCCCACATCAGGAGGTGATCAGTCTCTTTTTGAAATATGCAGTCTTTTATAATATTTTCTTTTCTATGAACGTTCTTTCTATTATTATCTTCATTACATATATTTTTCTTTTCATCACTACTTTTATTTATCATACTTCGTGTTATTGCCAAGGTTTTCCTTTCTTTTTCATCAATATAGATTGGAATCATGTCTCTTAATATTTGTGAATTTATGTTTATGCGTGATAGAGCGTCTGCGTTCGTATTATTTGTTCCTTTTTTGTATTTTATATCAAAGTCATAATCAGATAGTTCTAGTCTAATTCTGGTTAATTTTGAAGACGGGTTTTTATGAGTAAATAAAGCAATAAGTGGTCTATGGTCTGTGACCACGGTAAATTTTCTACCATATAGATATGGTCTAAAAAATTGTATTCCCCAATGAATACCTAATAATTCTTTCTCAATTACTGATTTGTTTTTTTCATGTTTGTTTAGCGTTCTGCTTGCATAAGATATGGGTAGATCTTTACCGATTTGACCCTGTGATAGGACTGCTCCCAGAGCTACATTTGAAGCGTCTGTGGTTAGAATGAATTGTTCGTCAAAGTTCGGATATTGTAGTATAGGCGGGTTTTTTAATTTGTCTCTTAGAGTCTCAAATGCTATTTGGCAATCTTCCGTCCAATTGAAAGTTACTTTTTTTTTAAATAAATTATTTAAGCAAGTTGCTATTTTGGCGAAGTTTGGAATGAATCTTCTGTAATAATTGCAGAAGGCTATAAACCGTCTAACGTCGTCTGCGTTTTTTGGAACAGGAAATTGTTCAATTATTTTGTATTTCGTCGGGTCGGTTTTTATACCATTCTTTGTAATTAAATGTCCCAAATACAAAACTTCTGGTTTAAGGAAACAACATTTCGCTGGATTCAGTTTCAAATTGTATTGTTTTAGTCTTTTCAACACTCTAATAAGGTTATCATTGTGGTGCTTCAAACTGCATCCAAAAATAATGACGTCATCAACGTATAAAAATGCTTCCGACTCTAAACCAGCTAATGCTATTGTCAACATTCTTTGGAAACTGTTAGATGATATTTTTAAACCAAATGGTAATCTTGTATATTAAAAGTGACCGTTTGGTGTTGAAAATGCTGTTAGTGGTCTTGATTTTGGTTCAAGTTCTATTTGGTGAAACGAGCTTGTCATGTCTAAAGTGGAAAAATATTTAGCTCTACCTAATCTGTCCAATACATCTTCAAGTCTGGTCAAAGGAAATTTGTCATTTACTATCTTATCGTTTAAACGTCTGAAATCTACAACCAAACGCCATTGTTTTGTGTCGTTTTGGCCCTTTTTTGGTACCAATAATAATGGAGAATTATATGGACTAATAGACGGTTCTACTACGTCTTTGTCTAACAACTCTTGAACCTGTTCATTTATTTCGTCTAATTGTGTTTGTGGCAGTCTATAATTTTTAATGTAAGTGGGTGTATTATCATTTAATTCAATACTTTGTTTATAAAAATTGTTTACCGTTAATGGTTCACCTTTAAGATGAAATACTTCTTGATATTGTCGTAGAATATCACATATGACTTTTTTATTTTCTTCTTCAAGGTTCTCGAAATCTAGATCTTCTAGTAATCTTTGAAATCTTTGCTCTGAGTGCTTATTGTTATTGTGGATGTTAGTTTTATAAATTGTGTAATTTTTTAATGGTATTTTTGTGACTCCCAACTTCTCTAGGCATACTGGTTCCTCTAATGTATTCAAGATTTTAACATGGCGTTGACCATTCTTGGGTATTATAGAGTTTACTAAAAATACTCCGTTTATTATTTCTTTACTACATATCACACTATCTTCTTTTTAGTCAATGCTTATGGGTACTATCTTCTCTGTTCTCGGGGGTATGGTTATATTATGTATTCTTTTTGTGTTAATCTCTATTGGGATTATTATTTCCTCTCCCTCTATGCAAGTATTTAAAGTTAGTGTCTCATAGTTAATCTGACAATTGTATTTACAGAAAAAATCTATTCCTAAAATTCCATCAGTACTGATAGGAAAGTCTTCTTCTACTAATTGAAATCTGTGTGTTAATACTTGTTCTCCTAGTACTATTTGTAAATCAGTAGTTCCTAACGTTTCTTTGAAGTCATTTGTAATGCCACTCAATCGGCAAATGTTGTCAGTATTCTTGTAATAGTTGTATATTACATTTTCTTTACAGAGTGATATCTCTGAGCCTGTGTCTATTAAAAATGTTAATTGATAGTTGATGTTCTTTACTGATAGGAAAAGAAAATTTGATGTTCCAATATTTAGTGTATATACTCTTAGTTTTCCCTGTTCGGAGATTCGTAATGAGTCTCCAGGGTTTGTACGTTTCCCTGTTGTTGTATAGTATGAACATTGGAGTGGCCTCTTCCTCTTGTGTTATTATTGTTTCTATTACCTCTGTTATTGTTATAGCCGTTGTAGTTATTGTTGTTATTGTTATAGTGTCTGTTATTTTTGTAGTTTCTGTTATTGTTGCTATGGTTTCCAATGCTACTGTTAGAGTTTCTGTTGCTATTGTTATAATTTCTGTTATTGTTGTTATAGTTTCTGTTATTCCTTATATTGTTGAAGTTCCTATCCATCTGTAGATTGATATAATTTGTATTTCTGTTATTTTTAAAACCTAAATTGCTTCTATTTGTGTTATTGTAATAGTTTCGTCTATTATTATTTATTTGTAATGTTGTAAATGTATCTGATATTTGTAGTGACCTTTCCTGTGTGCTTGCAATATCAAAGGCTTGTGACAAGGTCTTGGGTTGTGCGGCTATTACAGCTGTTCTTATATCTTTATATAAACCTTCTTGAAAAATTTCTAAAGCTAGTTTTTTATTCATAGTCTTAATCGTAGATCGAGCTACCTGATTTGAACTGTCCTCAAGTTCCGAAATTTGTACCAATGTCAAGTCTGCTATCAAAGTGTTAATACGTTCTTTGTAATTAAGTACATTTCCTTTTTGTCTTGTATTTCTTAATTCATAATGTATGCTGCTTGACGTTCTTGTTGATTTGAAATGTTTTGCCAAAGCTGTCTTCAGCTCATCGAAAGTTTCAGGAGTATTTTGTATAATCAAAATGTCCCTGACTTTGTCTACTAATTTTATTGCCAATATATATTTTATCAGGTTCTTTCTTCCTTGCTCATTAAGTTCAGAATGAACCATTTCTATCATTGAAAGGAAAATATGAACATGTTTTGGATTTCCGTCGAAAACTGGTATTGTTTCCGAAGCCTTTTTTACAGTCAAAGTTCGACATGATTCTAAGATTTTCAACTTTTTCCTCTATTTTCAATTTTTCCTCTTTATGTTCTGTCAATAGCTGAATTGCTGTTTCTCTCAAGTCTATAAATTGAATAATCTTTTCGTCTCTTAAGAGATCTGCTCCATTGAAATTTTTTATTTTTTTTTTTTTTTTTTATTTTTGTTTTATTATTTATGCATTTTGTACAGAATTTCTTACAACCTGTTTTTTTATAAAGTGTTGTAGAAACTTGAATATTACTACTACTACGAAAATTAATAATAAAATTATTATTATTTCCTGGTCTATTGTTATTTTATTTGTATTTGTAGCGTTGGCAATCGCATGGCCCTCTACTTTTCATCTGCGATAACCATTTTGATTTGTTCTAAGCAAGTAAGCAAGTTGCTATTTTGGCGAAGTTTGGAATGAATCTTCTGTAATAATTGCAGAAGGCTATAAACCGTCTAACGTCGTCTGCGTTTTTTGGAACAGGAAATTGTTCAATTATTTTGTATTTCGTCGGGTCGGTTTTTATACCATTCTTTGTAATTAAATGTCCCAAATACAAAACTTCTGGTTTAAGGAAACAACATTTCGCTGGATTCAGTTTCAAATTGTATTGTTTTAGTCTTTTCAACACTCTAATAAGGTTATCATTGTGGTGCTTCAAACTGCATCCAAAAATAATGACGTCATCAACGTATAAAAATGCTTCCGACTCTAAACCAGCTAATGCTATTGTCAACATTCTTTGGAAACTGTTAGATGATATTTTTAAACCAAATGGTAATCTTGTATATTAAAAGTGACCGTTTGGTGTTGAAAATGCTGTTAGTGGTCTTGATTTTGGTTCAAGTTCTATTTGGTGAAACGAGCTTGTCATGTCTAAAGTGGAAAAATATTTAGCTCTACCTAATCTGTCCAATACATCTTCAAGTCTGGTCAAAGGAAATTTGTCATTTACTATCTTATCGTTTAAACGTCTGAAATCTACAACCAAACGCCATTGTTTTGTGTCGTTTTGGCCCTTTTTTGGTACCAATAATAATGGAGAATTATATGGACTAATAGACGGTTCTACTACGTCTTTGTCTAACAACTCTTGAACCTGTTCATTTATTTCGTCTAATTGTGTTTGTGGCAGTCTATAATTTTTAATGTAAGTGGGTGTATTATCATTTAATTCAATACTTTGTTTATAAAAATTGTTTACCGTTAATGGTTCACCTTTAAGATGAAATACTTCTTGATATTGTCGTAGAATATCACATATGACTTTTTTATTTTCTTCTTCAAGGTTCTCGAAATCTAGATCTTCTAGTAATCTCTGAAATCTTTGCTCTGAGTGCTTATTGTTATTGTGGATGTTAGTTTTATAAATTGTGTAATTTTTTAATGGTATTTTTGTGACTCCCAACTTCTCTAGGCATACTGGTTCCTCTAATGTATTCAAGATTTTAACATGGCGTTGACCATTCTTGGGTATTATAGAGTTTACTAAAAATACTCCGTTTATTATTTCTTTACTACATATCACACTATCTTCTTTTTAGTCAATGCTTATGGGTACTATCTTCTCTGTTCTCGGGGGTATGGTTATATTATGTATTCTTTTTGTGTTAATCTCTATTGGGATTATTATTTCCTCTCCCTCTATGCAAGTATTTAAAGTTAGTGTCTCATAGTTAATCTGACAATTGTATTTACAGAAAAAATCTATTCCTAAAATTCCATCAGTACTGATAGGAAAGTCTTCTTCTACTAATTGAAATCTGTGTGTTAATACTTGTTCTCCTAGTACTATTTGTAAATCAGTAGTTCCTAACGTTTCTTTGAAGTCATTTGTAATGCCACTCAATCGGCAAATGTTGTCAGTATTCTTGTAATAGTTGTATATTACATTTTCTTTACAGAGTGATATCTCTGAGCCTGTGTCTATTAAAAATGTTAATTGATAGTTGATGTTCTTTACTGATAGGAAAAGAAAATTTGATGTTCCAATATTTAGTGTATATACTCTTAGTTTTCCCTGTTCGGAGATTCGTAATGAGTCTCCAGGGTTTGTACGTTTCCCTGTTGTTGTATAGTATGAACATTGGAGTGGCCTCTTCCTCTTGTGTTATTATTGTTTCTATTACCTCTGTTATTGTTATAGCCGTTGTAGTTATTGTTGTTATTGTTATAGTGTCTGTTATTTTTGTAGTTTCTGTTATTGTTGCTATGGTTTCCAATGCTACTGTTAGAGTTTCTGTTGCTATTGTTATAATTTCTGTTATTGTTGTTATAGTTTCTGTTATTCCTTATATTGTTGAAGTTCCTATCCATCTGTAGATTGATATAATTTGTATTTCTGTTATTTTTAAAACCTAAATTGCTTCTATTTGTGTTATTGTAATAGTTTCGTCTATTATTATTTATTTGTAATGTTGTAAATGTATCTGATATTTGTAGTGATCTTTCCTGTGTGCTTGCAATATCAAAGGCTTGTGACAAGGTCTTGGGTTGTGCGGCTATTACAGCTGTTCTTATATCTTTATATAAACCTTCTTGAAAAATTTCTAAAGCTAGTTTTTTATTCATAGTCTTAATCGTAGATCGAGCTACCTGATTTGAACTGTCCTCAAGTTCCGAAATTTGTACCAATGTCAAGTCTGCTATCAAAGTGTTAATACGTTCTTTGTAATTAAGTACATTTCCTTTTTGTCTTGTATTTCTTAATTCATAATGTATGCTGCTTGACGTTCTTGTTGATTTGAAATGTTTTGCCAAAGCTGTCTTCAGCTCATCGAAAGTTTCAGGAGTATTTTGTATAATCAAAATGTCCCTGACTTTGTCTACTAATTTTATTGCCAATATATATTTTATCAGGTTCTTTCTTCCTTGCTCATTAAGTTCAGAATGAACCATTTCTATCATTGAAAGGAAAATATGAACATGTTTTGGATTTCCGTCGAAAACTGGTATTGTTTCCGAAGCCTTTTTTACAGTCAAAGTTCGACATGATTCTAAGATTTTCAACTTTTTCCTCTATTTTCAATTTTTCCTCTTTATGTTCTGTCAATAGCTGAATTGCTGTTTCTCTCAAGTCTATAAATTGAATAATCTTTTCGTCTCTTAAGAGATCTGCTCCATTGAAATTTTTTATTTTTTTTTTTTTTTTTTTATTTTTGTTTTATTATTTATGCATTTTGTACAGAATTTCTTACAACCTGTTTTTTTATAAAGTGTTGTAGAAACTTGAATATTACTACTACTACGAAAATTAATAATAAAATTATTATTATTTCCTGGTCTATTGTTATTTTATTTGTATTTGTAGCGTTGGCAATCGCATGGCCCTCTACTTTTCATCTGCGATAACCATTTTGATTTGTTCTAATGTATATTCTATTCTATCTTCCTCTGTTGTCTGAAAAGTATGTTATTCTAGATTCATCACTTATCAAAATTTTCTTTGGTTTTTTCTTATTTTTCTATACATTTTTATGAAAAATATATATATACAAAATCTTTAAAGTGCAATTTTAATGTTACATCAAAATCCTAGAAGAATGTTTTATTTTTTTTTATTATTATATTATATTTTATTATGGTTTCTCCAACCGGCCTTCCTGAGTTCTATTAGTTGCTGTATCAATCGTTGTTTTTGTCTTCCCTCACTGATGCCTATTATACACTGCAGGTCCTTGCAGGCTTTCTGAAATTTTAGCTTCTTTCCTCCTTTCTTCTTTTTACTTGTGGCTTGGTTTCTAAAGTTTTGTAGTTGTAGTTTCTGATTCTTCTGTCTCGTCTGATACTGCTCTATTGTAATTGGCTTAGGGCCAGCAGACTTTGGTGTGGGTGTATAGGTGGTTGGTTCTTCAACTGATGTTCCTTCTGGAACGTATTTTTCGTGCAGATATTTTTTCCACTTCTCAAAAATTTCGTCTACCTTTTGTTGAGTCATTTAAAATTGTAGAACTCTCCGTCAAGGAAAAAAATTTAAAAAAAAAATTCATCCAAAAAAAAACAATTTTATCCTGTTTATTTATAGGATTCTTTTTAGATTGGCGGGATCGCCATATAATGAGTTTATTTATAGTCAACAAAAAAAAAAAGGAATTGTTTCAGTATTTGCTAAGCTCTGCAGCCGTTTTTCTTCAGCACCCAACAGTGCCGATTTCCAAAATGAGAAGAGAAAGAAAGACCTTTTTTTCTTTAAGCTGTTCAATCAATTCTGTCCTTATATTTTTAAATTTCCAACTTATATACTAATTTATTCTATGGTCAGCATTAATTTGGCACAATAACCAATCTATAGTGAATTCGCTGTTCCCACGGGAATTTGCACTTTTGACAAATTCTTTATTTCTTTTTTTTTTAGTTACCATAATTTGTTGGCGCGTGAAAACAATTATTTAGAGAATATTCAAAAATCATATTACATTACAAAAATCATATACATTATTCCTATGGCAACAGTTCACCACAAAATGTTTAATGTTCATTTATGCTGACCAAGCACAAATACCATTCATAATTTTTACTTCACTAAATTCTTAAAAATACTTATTGTAAACAAATATGGATTGAATTTCAAGTTCAATTAACTTATATTAAATAATATTCTTACAGTGCCTTTACTAAGTATAGATGCACTACAATACCTATTTTTGTTGTTAAATTTTAATGATAACCATTCGCATCAAACACTAAATAATGTATTTTCTTTTATATTTCAATGAATTAATTTGTATTTATTATTTTTATATAGATTTCTTTACAATTACAATTGTTTAATTATAGTAGCTATATATACATATGTTATGTTTTGGATAGTTTTGTTATGTTATGATTTACTGCCACTCCCACGATGTCGCAATCGTTCGTTCGCATAATTACATTTAAAACAAAAACAATTTTTTAGAATCTGTATTAGAATGTGATTGTGCGAACGAACGATTGATTGCGACATCGTGGGACTGGCAGTAAGTTTTTTATGCAGTTTTTTTCGGAAAATCAGGTTTTATTTTCCTATAATTATTATTGCTCTAATCGCGTTTCAATAACCAATCTAGTAAAATAACAAAAATATATATATAACATTTTGTGGGTGTACTTTTTGTATTTAGGCTTTAATAGAAATGCAGAACTTTAACATTTTCTCGAAGTTTATGTTTATGGCTGCTAACGCCTTGTGTTTTGAAAACGTTTGAATAGATTAGGCTGTGACGACACGTTCTACGCTGGTTGTTGGGATAGCTGCAGCGGAGTCCAGGGTCGTTGCAATTTTATGTATCGTCCTAGGACGGAAAGAAAATGAAACACTTCTTGTTCGAAAAACCCGTTATAAAACTTCACTCTATGTTTTATTCTCCTAATTCTTAAGGCTATAGAGACGGCTAACTAACGGTCGGGAACGAAACACCAATGTCAATAGCGGTTGAAGTACCCGAGCTGCAGAAAAAAAGTCAACAAAACCCACGGGTCTTGGGGCCGGTGTTAAGTGGCGCAGGGCGTAAAGCTGGCAGTTCTGCTAACGAGCAGCGTAGCGTAGTTGGTGACAGGTAGCGCTTCAACAGCGATGGCGCAGGTAGCGCTTGCACACAAGGCGACGCTACCGGGCGGAAATGGCACGGGCAGCAACGCAAACAGCGGCGGCACAGGTAGCGCTCCAACAAGCAGCGGCCTAATAGCGGCGCAACCAGCGATGACGTAAGTAGCGTTGACGTAGCGCGAGCAATGTACTTATTACGCTCAGAGATTGCTGGGAGCTCTCGGCCACGTGACACGATTCTACGGAATTTACAATTCCTCGCCAGAATCAATCGCAGTGTGGAGCCAACACCGGTAGAAGAAACGTTTCTGTGGTGGGGTTACTTCCAGCAATTTTCAACTCGATCTGAAAGTAAGAACTCACTTGGGGAATTATACAATTCCTCACCAAACACTTCTTACCGGCAGGCAAGCTGCTTGCTAACTGATCGATTTCATATTTTGTTCTGTCTTTTAACCTGCTTCCATCGTACACACACAGTTACCCACACATGCAAATTGTTTGTGTGGCTGACTGAAAGGCAGCTGTGATGCTTTATTTATTTGACAGCTGACTGCCTTTGATAGAGATGTTCACGACTAATAGATGGCGACATGCATCTCCCGACCGTTAATTTCAAACAAGTAATAAACTTAACTTACACTTACAGCTTAACTTAACTTAATTAATAGGAAAATAAATACTAATAGGTTTTACAAAAGAAATACAATGATACTAATGAAATTAATGACACTAATAGGTTTGTTGTGGAGGTGAAAACGAATGTAATAACTTTCGCCGTTACAAGGCTTATTAAAATTATAGATTTGATGACTGTTTAAACTCGTCGGTTTTTTTTTTTTTTTTGTGAAGAACTATTAACAAGTAATTTTTAAATTAAAAAAATAGATAAATCATAATGGAACAAATAGTTTCATAGACTACTGGATTGTGTTTTTCGAAAAAAACTCTCGTAGGTGCTACGTAGGGATGCGTTCAGATCATTAGTGAACTCGAGATATAGATATTCCCTTAACATAAAATTTGTGCCTCGAAACTAAAGGTGTTTTTGAGTAAAATGGAGATATGTGATAAATAGTGCAATGTAAAATTTGGCGTTTCTATTGAAAGAAGTATAACATTGAAATATAAAATTAAATTGTTGCACATTTAAGTAAAACACAAAAAAATAAACTTACAATGATTCTTTTGCAGTTCGGAAATAAGTTTATTCATCCTTTTTAGTAGGTTGTATTTAATTTTCATTTCACCATAGGCCAGCTAAAATTAATTTTATATATTAAACCAAAAAGAGACGTGAAAAGGAGGCAGTGTGTTAAAAGTTTTAGTCCTCCAAATAGCACATTCGTAAGAAAATTTTTTTTCATATTAGTAATAAAATAAAAAAAGCTTGGTAATTGACATGTTACAAAAATTTTCGTTTTAATCGAAGTTGATGGTGCTGGGTGTTTTTATTGTATAAGGATTAACCTTAAATGCGAATACATACTTACATGCATATTTTTAGGCAAACCAATTAGAACATGTCGACTAGTGAACTACTTCTTTGTGTATGGGAAAGTTGAAGTAAAAGCAAGCAAACATTTTTAAATGCAAAAAGAAAAAAAAGTACAAAGAAAAATTTAACTTTCTTAGTTTTCCGGAAAAGTTGTTTAACTTTTTTTTACACAAACCAACAAAATCCGCCAAATCGCTCCAGCCGTTCGTACGTGATGTCATTACCTACATAGACCATTTCATTTTTAAATGCACATATATATGGATATAATAAAATTTTAATCAATCAAATTTTAAGAATTGTTGTTGAAAATCGCTCGAATTCGAGCTTTTTTTTTACTTTAGCAATAAAATTTTGATATTGGATTTTGCAGCGCATAAGCGATATACATATGTATGTATCGTAAAATTGCATTGAATAAGAAACTTTTTTTTTTTTAATTTCAAAGTGAACTGTAATTGTGGGTGACTTAATATCTTTACGCCATGTATACAAAAAATTAAGTGTTTTTCTTAAAAACTTAAACAGAGGCAGTGTGTTAAAAACTTTAGTTCTTTGAGTTGCTCTTTAAATTTTCTTATGCGAAGAAAAATAAAGTCGAAATAAAGTCTAGTTATGTTTGTTGGGCTCTCCTGGAAAATTCTGTAACATAAGCAAAGCTTGCGCTGTTTATTAAAATGTATGTACGTATATGTCCATATAAAAATTAAAAATAAAATTTAAAATGCATATTTTACTAAATGAAATCAACCAAAGAATTCAAACATTCTATTTTTTCCATACTATAGCCCAATTCAGAATCTTGTGCAAATGGTCTTGCATCATAGCATTTGCAAAATTGTGTAGTATATTTTTTATTTTTATTTTTGTTGGTATACAAAACACACAACAATGCATTTGCAACTCTTGTATTAATATACAACACTTGAAACCAATAGTTTACATTCACTCTAATTATGCAACACTTAATTGCAAACCGACGGCTGACAGTCAGTGATCAATGTCTATTAAATAATCAACTAATTGTTCTTTACGGCTTTTTTTTGGGATGTTTATATTTAGAAAACTCAAAAATAATTATATTTTTGAATCAGCTGTAAATTTCGTGGCGTTTTGCAAGAAGCGTTAAAACTAAACCAAAGAGGTCGTTCGGAATTGATAGGAAATTTTGAATTGCATCAATATGCAATACGATATGCACAAGATTGTGAATTAGGCTAATATATTTCAAAGTATTAAAAAGCATGCAATCTATTTCCATACATATGAATGTATATGTGATTTTATTGTGAATTCTAATTAAAGTAAGATTTTTCCCAAAAAATTGTGACGGTATTATCTCAAAAAAATCTGTCAGCTATGTATAGTAATGAATTAAAGAAAACATCAAACAAAAAAATACATGCATGACTGTTGACATGTTAGAACAATTTTTGGTTTGGTCGAAGTTAAATATGTTGCCTCTCTTTATTTTTCCTTTTATTTAAATTTTCTTTTTGTTTGTTTGATTTGATCTACGAGTTTTTTAGCGTATGCCAATAATGTATAACAGTGTTACTGTTTGGACATTTTTTACATTTTATGTCACTTTTAAAGGCTTCACGTAACATGTATAATTTAGTTGTATTAAGCAAAATTTTCGTAACAGACACGAAATAAAGTAATACCACTGAAAGAGCACTTGGTTTATTATTTAAGGTAAGAATCTCTCTTAACATATCAACCTTTCTTAACATATCAATTCGCTTTAAGTAACAGAGGTTACCTGCAAATGAAATAAAAATCCCATATAAAAAAATAGTTTGAAAAAAAAAACAAAAACTAACAATGCTGAACTTTACTCTCTTCGATTCATGAGAAATCACAAAATGTTTCTTGCTTCATGCTTAAAAGCAGCAAAATGTTTCTGGCAACAACTCTTTCCAGCTGTGAAATAATGAGCTGCAAAAAAATAATACTAATAATAATATTACGCAGAAAAAATAATCAGGTAATAAGAAAAACTTCAAAACGAAATAACAACTCTGAATTTGAAAGTTAAAAAACTTTATATTATTTTCGACAAAGTTCAAAGCAATAAAAAAAACACAGCAAAGCCACCTTGAAATTGGTAATACTCTTGCAACACAAGTTAGCATTAATAACTTTATGGCTCGAAGGGGTATACCGAGAGAAATATATACGGATAATGAGGCAAATTTTAAAGCAGCGTCCAAAAAATTTACTGCCGAAGTTGACCACAAAAAGATTTCAAAAAAATTTGACAACATCAAATGGAAACTCAACCCACCAGCAGCTCCTCACATGGGTGGATCCTGGGAAGAATTAGTCCGTTCAGTCAAAACCGCATTATATAACATATGTCCGCATATGAATTTCAAGGATGAAATCTTAAAAAGCGCTATGGCTTAAGTAGAGTTCATCATAAACTTCCGACCACTTACCTTTGTTTCGTTAGAATCCTGTGATGATCAAGCTCCTACACCTAACCATTTATTATTGGGTTTATCCAATGGCCTCAATCCCATAAACTACAAATTGATTTGCGACAACGCTGGACTAGCATCAAGCTATTTGCTGATAAATTTTGGCAACGCTGGTTGATAGAATATGCACCAACGCTTATCAAAATACCGAAATGGCATAACAAGACAACTCCACCCCAAGTTGGCGATATAGTCACCATAGCTGATGAAAATCTACCACGTCATTGCTGACCAAAAGAGAAAATCATTAAAGCCCTCAAACACAGTGTGGTGTTCTTCAAAGGCCAACAGCTAAGCTAGCTAGCGGCAATAATTTGAGGTAAAGTCGTCCCGTGGGCTCATTTACGAGGGGGAGAATGTTGCCGCCGAATTCCACAAGATTAAAAAATATCTTTTTTTTATAAATAAATTAAACTAAATAATTATTCTTTATAATTTCATTAATTGATGTTGGGGTACTTTCCTTACTTTTTTTAAATTTGCATATTTCTTATTTACTTCTGTAAAGTTATTTTTAGATGAACGTCAACATACATATGTACACGTATATATGTATGCACATATTTATTTATATTAATTTTTCCTTTGAAATGTATTCTAAAATAACTTGTATATAAAATCTAACGGTCCTTAATTATGTGTCACGTAGGTCTCCAGAGCTAGTTTTAAAATATTTTTTAATTTTTAAATTCAGATTGGTCGAAGGCATGGAAGCATACAAAATTGTTTTAAAGCTCTCTCTCGCTAAAAATATTAAAACTTAAAGCTTAAATAATAAAATTAAAATTATTGAGTGCTGTTAAAAATTTTGTGTTTTATTTAAAGACCGTGTCTGAATAAAAGACTAACTCAACATTCTTTAAAACAATTTTTATAATAATTTTCAAAACAATTTAATAAAAATAAAAAACAATTATATGCTGTGAATAAAAATAAAGGAAAATATTAAAGACCAAAATGAGTGAAAGTGAAATTTCTGTAAAAGAATTTAACTGCAAAAGATGTAAAGCAGCAGATAATGATCGAATAGTACAATGTGACAAGTGCGATCAGTGGTACTATTTCGATTGTGTTGCTGTAAACAGTAGAGTAGCTGATGAGAGTTGGAGTTGTGAAGGTTCTCATTTACGCAGTGATAAAGCATCAGGAGGAAGCAAGAAACCTATTGCAGATAACAATCTATCTATTGGTAATTCTATGGGTCTACTGAATCAGCCACAAGCAGCATCGTCACCGACAATGACAGGAGAGAAGCAACAAATGGCGAGTAAGACAACCACAGAAACTGTCAATAGGAACCTATCCTCAACATGCACAGATGTTAATGCACCATTTCACGTCCAACAGAATAATAGCAAAATTCGGGTTAATTACTTTACAAAATCCACTGCACCTACACATTCATTTTCATTTCCCTTTAATGAAAACCAACAAAGTGTATCTTTTTCACCTCAGGTGGATATACAGTTAAAATTTTAGAAGAGCAACAACGTTAACAACAAGAATTTCTTGAAAAGAAATATAAAATTTTATCTCAAATGGATGAAAGTGTACAGTTTCAACAAAATCCCTTCAATATGTCCAATAATTTGAATTTTATGGCAGGGCCTACGTCATATCAACTGGCAGCACGACAAGCAATTCCCCGTGATTTGCGTAATTTTAATGGGGATCCTGACGACTGGCCGTTGTTTATTAGTTCCTTTAAAACCAGTTCTTCAGTAGCTATTTATTCTCATGCTGAGAATTTAATTCGTCTGCAATCATGCCTAAAGGCGAGAGCGAAGGAACTTGTGAAGAGTAAGCTGATGTTACCTACAATGGTGCCAGAAATAATTCATACTTTAAGAATGTGTTTTGGACGCCCGGAACATATTTTGGGACAAGTAATTGAGAAGGCAAGAAAATTACCCCAGCCTAAAGATAAATTGGAATCCATGATTGAGTTTGCACTTTGTATAAAAAATATTAATTCCACTATGGAAGCTTGTAAAATGGAGGCACATATGAACAATCCATTACTGGTAAAGGAATTGCTCGATAAGTTATCAAGCCAATATATGTTGAATTGGACTATGTATCCGAAAGATGATCGTGTGCCAATTATAAAAACAGCAGCAGTCAAAATAAAATTTCTGTATGTAATGATTTTAAAAATTTACCCTTAGATGCCAAATCGATCGCTTCACGAATGCTGTCTACACTGTCAATGAAGTCGTCTACGTAATGATGATGATGAATGGCTTCAACCGTACGTGCAAATTTTTCTTTGATAGTGTCATCATTTTTATCCCACATTTATTTGATAGAACATCTCTGCGATATCGCCATATACTGCAACTTTTCCCACACGAAAACTCAACAACACGTCGAAAAGTGACTTCAATAGGTTGGGAACACTGCTTATATAGTCATTAAGGCTGACACCATTTGATTTGACAGCGGCATCCCAAACCTATCTTATTTTGCCGGGTTTATTGGGATTTGTTGTTATGAATATCGGAAGATACCATACTCGTTCTGACACTTCACCGATTTCATATTCATTAAGTTTTTTGGCATAGCCTTTTGATAATAAATTATTAATCTGGTCTTGTAGAACATTTCTCAAATTTTTGTCTCTGCATTTTTTGTTAAGACACATGAGGCGCTTATAAGCATTGTTGTAGCTTTCAGCTTAAATATGAACCCCCCTTTTCCATAATAGTTCCACTTCATAGTGGCCATCAATCTTTTGACATGTAGTCTTCAACACTTCCATAGGTTTATGGTCTTCCTCGGATATTATTGATGTATGCATTGGTTCTTCTAAATTAAAGCTGTCCTTCACCAATTTATGCAGCTCGTTGTAATTACTTTCACACTTACAATTATGAATATTTAACCACCCGAATTCTTTATTTTGGTCACTACAGCCCTGAATGGTCCAACCTAAGCGCGTTTTAATAGCTATTGGTTGACCCCATTGACCTTCACGAATCATTAAAGGCACTGCAACTCTCCAATTGCTTAAGCCAATTAAAATACTCGGAGCTGCATTTTTATAAGACTGTATGGGAAGTCCTTTCAAGTAGGGATATTTTTCAACCATTTTATTCACATTCAATGTCTGCTTGGGCAAGTCTTAGTTTTTTACAGTATGCACCCGATGTAACGTAAATTTTCTGTCATTATTCATGCCTGATATAACTAAGAAGAATATTTTTCTTGACGAGTAGTTTTACGAGTCCATTTTAAACGTGAGGAATGTTTCACACCATCAATGCCCAGGAGATCAAAAATACTCTTATCAATTAATGATACAGAATACCCTTTATCAAGGAATGCGTAGGTGTTTATGCAACCATTTTTCTTATGAAGACGAATCGGTGAAATTCTAAAATTATTTGTTTGGTTATATTCTGTAGATGAATGTGAGTTCATTGTTCCACTTGCGGTGTTATTTCAACTGGATATTTGTGTAATAATTTGTGGTGTTTTATGATACAACCTTCTACACCTCATTGTCTCTTGGAAAAACATTGCATATTTCTTATTTACTTCTGTAAAGTTATTTTTAGATGAACGTCAACATACATATGTACACGTATATATGTATGCACATATTTATTTATATTAATTTTTCCTTTGAAATGTATTCTAAAATAACTTGTATATAAAATCTAACGGTCCTTAATTATGTGTCACGTAGGTCTCCAGAGCTAGTTTTAAAATATTTTTTAATTTTTAAATTCAGATTGGTCGAAGGCATGGAAGCATACAAAATTGTTTTAAAGCTCTCTCTCGCTAAAAATATTGAAACTTAAAGCTTAAATAATAAAATTAAAATTATTGAGTGCTGTTAAAAATTTTGTGTTTTATTTAAAGACCGTGTCTGAATAAAAGACTAACTCAACATTCTTTAAAACAATTTTTATAATAATTTTCAAAACAATTTAATAAAAATAAAAAACAATTATATGCTGTGAATAAAAATAAAGGAAAATATTAAAGACCAAAATGAGTGAAAGTGAAATTTCTGTAAAAGAATTTAACTGCAAAAGATGTAAAGCAGCAGATAATGATCGAATAGTACAATGTGACAAGTGCGATCAGTGGTACTATTTCGATTGTGTTGCTGTAAACAGTAGAGTAGCTGATGAGAGTTGGAGTTGTGAAGGTTCTCATTTACGCAGTGATAAAGCATCAGGAGGAAGCAAGAAACCTATTGCAGATAACAATCTATCTATTGGTAATTCTATGGGTCTACTGAATCAGCCACAAGCAGCATCGTCACCGACAATGACAGGAGAGAAGCAACAAATGGCGAGTAAGACAACCACAGAAACTGTCAATAGGAACCTATCCTCAACATGCACAGATGTTAATGCACCATTTCACGTCCAACAGAATAATAGCAAAATTCGGGTTAATTACTTTACAAAATCCACTGCACCTACACATTCATTTTCATTTCCCTTTAATGAAAACCAACAAAGTGTATCTTTTTCACCTCAGGTGGATATACGGTTAAAATTTTAGAAGAGCAACAACGTTAACAACAAGAATTTCTTGAAAAGAAATATAAAATTTTATCTCAAATGGATGAAAGTGTACAGTTTCAACAAAATCCCTTCAATATGTCCAATAATTTGAATTTTATGGCAGGTCCTACGTCATATCAACTGGCAGCACGACAAGCAATTCCCCGTGATTTGCGTAATTTTAATGGGGATCCTGACGACTGGCCGTTGTTTATTAGTTCCTTTAAAACCAGTTCTTCAGTAGCTATTTATTCTCATGCTGAGAATTTAATTCGTCTGCAATCATGCCTAAAGGCGAGAGCGAAGGAACTTGTGAAGAGTAAGCTGATGTTACCTACAATGGTGCCAGAAATAATTCATACTTTAAGAATGTGTTTTGGACGCCCGGAACATATTTTGGGACAAGTAATTGAGAAGGCAAGAAAATTACCCCAGCCTAAAGATAAATTGGAATCCATGATTGAGTTTGCACTTTGTATAAAAAATATTAATTCCACTATGGAAGCTTGTAAAATGGAGGCACATATGAACAATCCATTACTGGTAAAGGAATTGCTCGATAAGTTATCAAGCCAATATATGTTGAATTGGACTATGTATCCGAAAGATGATCGTGTGCCAATTATAAAAACAGCAGCAGTCAAAATAAAATTTCTGTATGTAATGATTTTAAAAATTTACCCTTAGATGCCAAATCGATCGCTTCACGAATGCTGTCTACACTGTCAATGAAGTCGTCTACGTAATGATGATGATGAATGGCTTCAACCGTACGTGCAAATTTTTCTTTGATAGTGTCATCATTTTTATCCCACATTTATTTGATAGAACATCTCTGCGATATCGCCATATACTGCAACTTTTCCCACACGAAAACTCAACAACACGTCGAAAAGTGACTTCAATAGGTTGGGAACACTGCTTATATAGTCATTAAGGCTGACACCATTTGATTTGACAGCGGCATCCCAAACCTATCTTATTTTGCCGGGTTTATTGGGATTTGTTGTTATGAATATCGGAAGATACCATACTCGTTCTGACACTTCACCGATTTCATATTCATTAAGTTTTTTTGCATAGCCTTTTGATAATAAATTATTAATCTGGTCTTGTAGAACATTTCTCAAATTTTTGTCTCTGCATTTTTTGTTAAGACACATGAGGCGCTTATAAGCATTGTTGTAGCTTTCAGCTTAAATATGAACCCCCCTTTTCCATAATAGTTCCACTTCATAGTGGCCATCAATCTTTTGACATGTAGTCTTCAACACTTCCATAGGTTTATGGTCTTCCTCGGATATTATTGATGTATGCATTGGTTCTTATAAATTAAAGCTGTCCTTCACCAATTTATGCAGCTCGTTGTAATTACTTTCACACTTACAATTATGAATATTTAACCACCCGAATTCTTTATTTTGGTCACTACAGCCCTGAATGGTCCAACCTAAGCGCGTTTTAATAGCTATTGGTTGACCCCATTGACCTTCACGAATCATTAAAGGCACTGCAACTCTCCAATTGCTTAAGCCAATTAAAATACTCGGAGCTGCATTTTTATAAGACTGTATGGGAAGTCCTTTCAAGTAGGGATATTTTTCAACCATTTTATTCACATTCAATGTCTGCTTGGGCAAGTCTTAGTTTTTTACAGTATGCACCCGATGTAACGTAAATTTTCTGTCATTATTCATGCCTGATATAACTAAGAAGAATATTTTTCTTGACGAGTAGTTTTACGAGTCCATTTTAAACGTGAGGAATGTTTCACACCATCAATGCCCAGGAGATCAAAAATACTCTTATCAATTAATGATACAGAATACCCTTTATCAAGGAATGCGTAGGTGTTTATGCAACCATTTTTCTTATGAAGACGAATCGGTGAAATTCTAAAATTATTTGTTTGGTTATATTCTGTAGATGAATGTGAGTTCATTGTTCCACTTGCGGTGTTATTTCAACTGGATATTTGTGTAATAATTTGTGGTGTTTTATGATACAACCTTCTACACCTCATTGTCTCTTGGAAAAACATTTTCCTTTGTGCCTGTTAAAACAGGTTCGACACAAATTATTTTTCTTCACTACATCCCATTTTTTATCTAAGGGTAAATTTTTAAAATCATTACTTACAGAAATTTTATGTTGACTGCTGCTGTTTTTATAATTGGCACACGATCATCTTTCGGATACATAGTCCAATTCAACATATATTGGCTTGATAACTTATCGAGCAATTCCTTTACCAGTAATGGATTGTTCATATGTGCCTCCATTTTACAAGCTTCCATAGTGGAATTAATATTTTTTATACAAAGTGCAAACTCAATCATGGATTCCAATTTATCTTTAGGCTGGGGTAATTTTCTTGCCTTCTCAATTACTTGTCCCAAAATATGTTCCGGGCGTCCAAAACACATTCTTAAAGTATGAATTATTTCTGGCACCATTGTAGGTAACATCAGCTTACTCTTCACAAGTTCCTTCGCTCTCGCCTTTAGGCATGATTGCAGACGAATTAAATTCTCAGCATAAGAATAAATAGCTACTGAAGAACTGGTTTTAAAGGAACTAATAAACAACGGCCAGTCGTCAGGATCCCCATTAAAATTACGCAAATCACGGGGAATTGCTTGTCGTGCTGCCAGTTGATATGACGTAGGCCCTGCCATAAAATTCAAATTATTGGACATATTGAAGGGATTTTGTTGAAACTGTACACTTTCATCCATTTGAGATAAAATTTTATATTTCTTTTCAAGAAATTCTTGTTGTTAACGTTGTTGCTCTTCTAAAATTTTAACTGTATATCCACCTGAGGTGAAAAAGATACACTTTGTTGGTTTTCATTAAAGGGAAATGAAAATGAATGTGTAGGTGCAGTGGATTTTGTAAAGTAATTAACCCGAATTTTGCTATTATTCTGTTGGACGTGAAATGGTGCATTAACATCTGTGCATGTTGAGGATAGGTTCCTATTGACAGTTTCTGTGGTTGTCTTACTCGCCATTTGTTGCTTCTCTCCTGTCATTGTCGGTGACGATGCTGCTTGTGGCTGATTCAGTAGACCCATAGAATTACCAATAGATAGATTGTTATCTACAATAGGTTTCTTGCTTCCTCCTGATGCTTTATCACTGCGTAAATGAGAACCTTCACAACTCCAACTCTCATCAGCTACTCTACTGTTTACAGCAACACAATCGAAATAGTACCACTGATCGCACTTGTCACATTGTTCCATTCGATCATTATCTGCTGCTTTAAATCTTTTGCAGTTAAATTCTTTTACAGAAATTTCACTTTCACTCATTTTGGTCTTTAATATTTTCCTTTATTTTTAATCACAGCATATAATTGTTTTTTATTAAATTGTTTTGAAAATTATTATAAAAATTGTTTTAAAGAATGTTGAGTTAGTCTTTTATTCAGACACGGTCTTTAAATAAAACACAAAATTTTTAACAGCACTCAATAATTTTAATTTTATTATTTAAGCTTTAAGTTTTAATATTTTTAGCGAGAGAGAGCTTTAAAACAATTTTGTATGCTTCCATGCCTTCGACCAATCTGAATTTAAAAATTAAAAAATATTTTAAAACTAGCTCTGGAGGCCTACGTGACACATAATTAAGGACCGTTAGATTTTATATACAAGTTATTTTAGAATACATTTCAAAGGAAAAATTAATATAAATAAATATGTGCATACATATATACGTGTACATATGTATGTTGACGTTCATCTAAAAATAACTTTACAGAATAAATAAGAAATTTTCAAATTTAAGAAAAGTAAGGGAAGTACCCCAATTATAATTAATTAAATTATAAAGAATAATTATTTGGTTTAATTCATTTATAAAAATAAGATAATTTATGATCTTGTGGAATTTGGCGGCAACAATAAGAACTGTTATAAAAATCAAAAACTCAAAATTCCCTTCATTAGTAACAATAAAATCCACAAACTATAAAAAATATTCTCTTTGTAATAAGTACGAATATTTCGGTTATACACCTATAATTGCTCTCTATTCGCTACATATTAGTTCTATTATTAAACTTATATTAAATTGAAGAGTAACAATGATGGGTTTCAAATTGGCTTGAAAAATCTCGTCGATAGGAACGAAAATAAAAGAGTTCTAATTAACGCTCAGCTTAAAGTTCTCTTCAATTTGTCTCCAGTCACTAAAGAATTCGGGCCTAATATAAAACGGATTCAAAGAACAATTAATGACTGCGTCAGTAATCTTTCACTTCTCGATATTCGAACTGACAATTGGGATGTTATGCTTCTCTTTCTGGCTAAACACTGAATCTATTGGAAAAACCTCTTCGTATTAATGATGAACTACCCACATGGCAACAAATGGACACATTTTTAACTGCTAGATATCAAACACTCGAATCAATAACTGACATTAAATCTTCATTAGGCAGTAGCCCCATAGCACCAAATCGAAAATTTAATTCCAATAAAAAACTGAATTCTGTCGACTCCCGTAAACTTAACAGTTACCAAACGAATTCTGTTCAAACCCTCCAAAAAAGTGTTCCCTTTGTGAATCTGCACATGCACTAGGATTATGTCCATCATTCCTAAAAATGACAATTGATGACAGAATGAACATAGTTTAACAAGAGAAGCGTTGCTCTAACTGTCTTGCCACTTCACACTCATTTAAACAATGCAAGAGCCAATATGTTTGCACATTGTGTAAAAAGAAACACCATTCCTTACTACACCGGCCCGAAACTCCCACTAATACCTCTCAGATTGATTCTTCTCACTTTAATTCAAATGCAATCCCTAATTCGTATAACCCCAATAACTATCGCGCATTGAATATCCCTCATTTTCCAAAATCGAGAGAAGAAACCCTGCATCATCACTGCAACCTGAGAGTAAGTATAGGCAGGTATTGTCTACACAATTACAGTCCATCCCGAATGAATACGTTGTACTTGGCACTGCTCTTGTTGATTATAGATTAAGCGTCTGGAGCAACTTTCATGTCAAAAAGGCTTCAAACAACTCTTTTTATACCCACTAAACCTTCCCTAACTCATATTACTGGCCTAAGCTCTTCTTTAACTGCAAAGGTTACTCGCGTATGCAATATATCTTTAAGCTCATCCATTGAAAGGCAATTCCTAATGTCAACAGATGCTTACATTGTCAAAAAACTTACAAGTGATCTACCGTATGAACGATTTTTAACGTTTATAAACTCTAAGGTCCCAGATATTCCCTTGGCCGACACTATTACTAACAAAATTTCTTTCATCGACCTTCTCCTAGGAGGAGATGTATACCCCAAAATTATTCGCGAGGGAATTCGTTATGATTCCAGTCAATCTATTGTTGCACAAAGAACTATCTTTGGATGGGTCATAACAGGAAAGATATAGTCACCATCTAACCAACCTCGACACTCCATTTTATCATTGATGAATAACTTTGACTTAAATAAACAACTAACCCGCTTCTGGGAATTAGAGAATGTTCCAGAAGTCTTACTCAAGTCCCCAGAAGATAGCTACTGTGAAAACATGCATAAGAAAACTACCTTTAGAACCGCCAACGGAAAATTTGTTGTATCGCTCCCTTTTAAGCTTGATTTCCCCAATTTTATACCTCTTGGTCCATCACGTGCGATCGCCTTATCACAATTCGTAGGAAACGAAATCCGTTTACTCAAAAACCTATCTCTGAAGTACAATTATGATTATGTAATAGAAGAACATGAAACTCTTGGCCATATGAAGAAAATGATGACTATGCGATGCGATAACCCTTACTTCTTACTACTTACCCCATCATTCAGTTCTAAAACCCGAAAGTACTACTAAAACTACGTGTTGTACTTAACGCCTCTAGCCCCAGCTCAAATGGTACAAGCTTAAATGCCAACCTTACAAGACCTGGCTATTCTTATTATACGGTGGCGGTTTTTTCGCTACGTCTTTAATGCCGACATCGAGAAGATGTATCGCCAGATACTTGTTCATCCATCTCATACTCCCTTTTAGCGAATAATATTCCGAAAAACCCCAAGATTATGAGTTGAAAACCCAATTAGGACTTTGCTAGAACTCGCTAACCAATGTGAACCTTAATTTCCAGCAGTTTCAGATATTCTTCGCCATTACATGTACGTTGGTGACGTCTTAGCTGGAGCTCACGAACTATGTCCAGCTCTGAGAGCCTGTAATAACCTAATACGAGTGCTTAGCTCAGCAGGTTTTTCTCTTCGCAAGTGGATTTCTAATACAAAGGAACTTTTAATCGGCATAAATTCCGATCACTTGCTTAAATCTGATTTTCTGAAACTTAGTGACATCACCACAACTAAAACACTGAGTTTGAGATGGAATGCGAATCAAGATTGCTTCTATTTTAATCCGTCTGGACAACTTAGTCAAAAAGCAACCAACAAAAGAGAGGTTCTCTCTGAAATAGTGCGACTATTTGATCCTGCTGGCTGGCTAGCGCCAAAAATCATCACTGCAAAAATAATAATGCAACAGATATGGGTTGATAAAACTGACTGGGATGAAAAACTTACGGAAGATACCCTCAGAAATTGGCATTTGTTTTTAGAGGATTATCCCAGCATCGCCGGGCTTTAAATACCTCGATTTGTTAATTATCACCCCTCGTTCTCCGTTGAGTTACAAGGCCTTTGGTGCCACCATTTACTTAAGAACTACAACTCCTAATGGAGATATTTCTACCCATTTGCTACTTGCCAAAACTAAGGTAGCCCCTTTAAAATTTGTGACTCTCCCCAGAAAGAAATTATGTGGTGCCGCATTACTAGCGAAAATCGCCTATTCATTTTGCTCACAAATCACCCTCGACAAATGTGATCTATATCTCTAGACAGATTCTATGATTGTTCTTTCAAGAATTTTGTTTATCATCACAAAAATGTGGAATGAAAAGTGAAATCACGTATGCTCTAGAGATAATCCATCAGATTTAGACTCAAGGGGTTTACCTGCTCAGGATTTGATTTTTAACGCACTATGGTGGCATGGACTTCAATGGCTTAGTAGCCCACATTCAAGTTGGCCTTCTCAACGCACCATTGTGGAAACTCAGGAAGAAAAGCGACCTGTTCAAATACACTTCACTAAGTTATCTCATTCAGATATTCTCTCTCGGTTTTCTGATCTCGCTAGAGCAATACGGTTTATATCATAAATTTTTCGTTTTTACTATTAAAACGATCTTTTGATTGTACCTCGACAGAACTGCAGCATTTAGAGATCAAATTTGTAAGACATCGACGTGTAGCTCTCTGCCAGAGTTTGTATATTCCTGAATATATTCCATTATATCGAGGATTAATCCTGCCACGTAAAAGTAATGTTCTTACGTTTAATCCATTCATTGACTCAAACGAGTTATTGAGAATAAACGGTAGGCTACTTTATCATATGAGGAGAGGTTTACACCACTACTTCCCTATAAAGGCTATTTTACACATCTCTATATAGAGTTACTCTATAAATACTCTATGCATGGTGGTAACTGCCTTCTTTTACGTGTAACATGTTTAGAATTCTGGGTCCCAAAACTTAATAAAAACTACTATTTTCAATTGTAAACCGTGTATTTTATATAAACATAAACGCAGCAAACAAAATATGGCCGCACTGCCCCCTGAAAGAACCACACTTTCGCGATCTTTTACCAATACTGGCCTCGACTTTGCAGGGCCTTTTAATATTAAGACATTCGCTGGGAGAGGATGTACAATCACCAAAGGCTACGTTTTGGTATTCGTTTGCTTCTTAATAAAAGCCATGCATCTGGAGCTTACCAGAGAAATTTCCACCCAAGCCTTTCTGGCAGCCTTTACACGTTTTTTCCTGCGACGTGCAACTCCGTGTCCTGTTTTTTCTGATAACGAAACAGCATTTGTAGGAGCTTCAAACATACTCAAGCAAGATAAAGCTAGTTTTCTCACCTTAGTACGACAAAATCTTCTATCCCAACAGACGTTTTAAAATATCGAATGGCCTTTTATTCCCACTGGTGCGCCCCACAAGGGTGGCCTATGGGAAGCGGGGGATAAAAGCGTTAAAACCGACCTTAAAAAATAACCCATGCTCAGCATTTTACTTTCGAAGAATTTACCACAACGCTTGCAAGAATAGAAGCTTGCCTTAACTTCTGGCTATTAAGTCTAATGAGTGAAAATTCGGAAGACTTATGTCCGCTTACACCAGGGCACTTTCTCATTGGAGCTCCTCTGCTCTCACCCCCTAAACCTGACGTCAGTAACTTTTCGGTAAGTTACATAGACCGCTGGCAAAAACTGAAGGTTTTTCACCACCATTTCGCATGTAGATGGAAAAGGGAGTACCTACAAGAAATGCATAAACGCATTAAATGGAAATACCCCGAGCGGGCAACAGGTGACCTCGTCGTTGTAAGACAGAACAACCTTCCTCCACAAGAATGGCGTATTCGGCGCATTGAAAAATTACACCCCGGCGATGATAATAACATCAGAGTTGTTTCTATACGCACGTCCTCAGGTCTTATCGTAAGACCAATTGTAAAGCTAGTCCTTCTCCCTTCTTCCGAAACTGCTTAAAATATTATAGCACCTTTTCTTTTTGTATGTTTTTTCTTTCAGTCCTATGTCAAACCATTCCCGAAGTATATCACCTCTTGAAGAACGTCCTCGTCATCATAAGCCCCATCTGCGTAAACTTCCTGATTGCCGCTTGTGTAAAAGAGATCACCCCTTAAGGACATGCCGCCGATTCCGACAGTTAAACGTCATTAGGAAACTACAAGTCGTCATATTGAACATTTCTTCCCAATCTTATTAAAATAAAAAAACTTTTTTGAAATTTGAGAATTAATTAATATAATTATTTAAAAAAAATCCCGTTGTTTAAAATGTTTAATATTTGCAAAAAAACTTAAATTTTAATGAATTTCAACTACAGAATACTTCTCTTTATTATATTAAAAAAATACTTCTATTATTATATGAACATTTATACATATGCCATAGCACGTTAAGCTTTATTTGAGATTGAATTTATTTGTTTATCGCAAGGGGCCGGGATTTTTGGTGGTAACCTAATTTATGTTTTTTTAAGTTAAAGTATTGCATTTTTTAAGATAGTTGTCAACCTTGTTAATATAAACCCAACTGTTCTGGAAAGTCATAACTCTCACTCTCTCTTTATAGCTTCTTTTACATTCTTTTTTGATATGTAAAGCTGTAAAGAATGAAGTCAGTACGATTAATGAACTGTAACTAATAAGAACGTAAAAGGAATAAAAAATTATAAGCATAAATCTCACTGTGTAAGCGTTTTAATAAAAATTATCTAGGCGTCGCCTTCGATTTAAAGTGACCTGGAAAAAGATCATCACCCTTAAAACCTAATTTGCGCACCTGTACCCCAACTCTAGGCGTCCGACCGTTTGCATAATAAATACTTAATTTTCAAACCACTGTGCGCCCTTGTACTATATAAAATTATTTATTTTTGTTTGGTTTGAAAATTGTATCTTTTTGTTTAAAATTTATTATTTTAATGTAATGCACACCTTCGACGCTCTTCCTTAATTTCGGTATTTTCCTGATAAATAAATGCTATTTAATATATCATAAAAAATAGTTTTATTTACAATAAGATTGACCGCGAGCCAAAATAGAAATAAATAATTTTTTATGTTTTAGCATTTTGTTAAATCGAAGAGAGCGGAAATAAATTGTACCCGACATGTTGTTTTTACATACATTTAACAATATTTAATTAAAAATTTATATTCTCATGTAAAAAATTTTACATTGACAACAGTTCATGTTGGTTATCAAATAATATTTATGTATGTTAAATTTTTAAGCTGGTAATAACTCAAAGTCGTCACTAACGAGAACGATTGGTACATGATCGCTTTCTACAACTATTTGTGAATTAAGATCACAAAGCCCATATTTCTTCAAGGCTGTTTCCCAGTCCATTAATTGTACAGCGTGTAAACTCTCAGCTTCGTTATGATGTCGAAGTAGCATTGATTCCTAAAGAAGAAATAAAGAAATAATTTTTAAATAAATTTTTTTGAAACAAAATATTAAATTAATTATGAGATTTATTGAACAAACTCTAAACATAAAACCTCAATTTTAAGAAAAGAATCAATCAAACATCAATTTAACAAAATCAGAAGTGAAAATATTTCTTTCCAAAAGTTTAGTGATGTTAGACAAAGTTAAGTTTACAACATTTTTGTTTTGACATCGATTAAATTAATTTTATTTATTTATTCATTTATTTCAAGTCTATGGAACATTCATTTCCTTACAGACTATGCTTAAATTAAATAGATAATAAACTATAATATAACATATTTTATACTTATAATTACATAAACAGAGTACTAAAAATACTTACGTTAAAATTTAAAAAATTTGCATTTTAAATTCAGTTTTTGTTATGCAAAACTTTAAACCTTGACTAGAGGTAGTGCTGTTAATTAAGTTAAGTTATTCTAAGCGCGAGTACGTGTGCATAACTTCTATTATTGAATGGAACATTAAAAATGTGCTGATGACGCAGAATTCTTGGTGGAACATTAAAGTGAACCCGTGATAGCAAGTCCGGGCAGTCAATATTACTATGTATTATATCGTAAGCAAATAAATCTAATTTAATCCTACGCCTATATTCTATGGTTTGCAGCCCTAGCAATAATCTCGATTTGTATGATGGCAATGGCTCAACAAATCTTATTGACGATAGAGCAAACTTTAAAAATATTCGTTGTACTCTTTCAATCAGAGATAATTGTCGTACACAATATGGATTACTTTTATTTTTTAAAATAAAAAGTTATTGAAGAAGGAACATAATCCATCAGAGTCTAACTTCAAATTATTTTTTATTTCTACAGTTGCGTATAAACATCATTTTCCCACACTTCCATGATACCAATATCTAACATATGTAGAGTTAGAGTATTTGGTTCACAAAAGGGCAAAAATTTGATTTAAAATATTTAGCAAACATAATTACTGTATCTTGTCCTGATACAGAAACATCGTCACTCAAGACCAAGTTTAAGGGAATGTCTGAAGCCTTTCTCCTTGACTTAACAAAGGACCAAAATGACTTAGGATTAGCATTTACATCAATTTCCTTTTTCAAAATAAACTGCTTATGCAGAAATTTATTCAAAAAACTAATTCCCGTTGATAGTAAATAAATTTACCATAGCTGTCATAAGCACTACAGCCAGATTCAATGAAACGTTGGTGAAATTTATTGCAAAGATTTTTAAGTTTTTTAAGTCCTCTAGTATATAATAGAAAATACACTACTCTAATCCACAACACTTAGTGAACAGTTAAGCACATCAAAATTACATTTATTAAAGTTCAAAATTTTAACATTAGACATTTGCAATTTAAAAAAAAAAATTAAGAATTAATCTTAACTACTAAGGCAAAGTTATGAACATTAGTTGGAGAAACTGGAAATAAGAATTTCCTACAATGAAAATTCCAATCAAGTGACACAAAATCTAAGTCTAAAAAACGGTTTAATTTGTTAAGGATATTACAAATTTGTGATAAGTTTAAAGAAAAAAGTCCATCTATAACATTTATTTCATAAGGTTTGTTTACATTTGTTGGTAAAAAAACCATTATGATCACTAATCTGTGTCCTTAATACATCAGTAAGATTAAAATCCCCTAAGACACAAATTAGAGTTTGGCGTCAATACTTTTTCCACATATTAATGTTGGACATATATATAATATAATTCACCTAAATTTTTTGGTGGAATATTTGATACACTTAAAAATAATAGAGTTTAAAAACTATTTATAGACACAATAAGCTGATCGAGTAAACCATTTTGTTATCAGTGGTACATAAGTAAGACTTATATTTACATTTTACCGCAATTAATACTCCACCTCCTCGAGAGCAACCTGTAGGACTGGCATTTTTATCTTTACGATAAATATTTTACTATTTAATATCAAAAAATTCAGCAACAAAAAAATCACTTTTAAGCCACGTTTCAGTAAACATTATAACGTAAAATTCACACTGTGATGAAAATTTATCCATTTCTTTAGCTTTTTTTCGCATTCCAGATAAGTTTTAATAATATATTTTTAAACTGTTTTTTACAAGCTAGAGTTAATTTTTTCGCAAATATTTTATTTATTTATTATTATTTTTTTTTTTTTTTTTGAAAATTTACAAAAGGGCGCAGCTTTATATTAGTTGGAAAAAGTTGTGGATTAATTAATTTATTATAAAAACATTGTGATATACTACCTTAAAATGAACTTTTTTAAGGCTATTCACGTCAGCATTTTTAACTAGATTGTAGCATTCAATATGCTGTTTGCAAATATTAGCACTTTTTTCAACATAGCTTATTAATTGTTCAGTAGAGACTGTTGGCTAAAATGACGACAGACGAATCCATTTTTTACGAAAAATAAATTCAAGTTCATTAGAACTATTCATCCAAATTGTTGTGGGCCCTTTTTACGTCTACGACCATGAACGTTGATCCAATCATGCGTGTTAGCTTCGAATTTGTTAGTGTCAGCAGTCGATTCAACATCAGACCCAACTGTAGGCAACAGAGGCAAGGAACATGTTCGTGATGATAAGCCCGATTGACCATTCGCTTTGTTTGAATCGAACTTGTCATGCTTTAACGTATATTTAGCCGACCGTTGAAATCGTAAATGTAAAGTAAATGTAGCTGTACAGTAAATGTAGTTGTGCCTATAGAATGTGTAAAAACGTGTCATGAGTTTTTGACATAAGCAAAAAATAAAATAAAACTGTGTTGTGTTTTGTCTTATTTTTTATTTTGTGTGTGCTTTTAAATTAGAATGGATACCGAAGTTTTGTTTGTTAGTTTAAACTTCTTGCGTTTATGTAAACTTTCGTCTTTTTTTCTGGATTCTTATATCCTGGTGAATGTTTATTGTAAACGCATTCATTCGCTTTTCGTCGTCCATTATTATTATTATTTTTCTATATTTCAGTTTATAAATCAATAAAACACACAGCTGTTCAAACCAATGATGGCCACTTTGCAATTTTCTGTAAGAAGTACGTAAATATTTCAACCGTACTAAAAATGATGTTGTATTGTAATAATGAAAAACATTGTTGTTGTTTTGCTTAAACTTTGGTTTTTGTCTTTGCTTTATTGTTTAGACAAAAATCTTTAGTTTATTTAAAATGTTTATCAGAAGTTTCCTCAAGAGTTAAGTAAGCAATCACGAAATAGCCATCGAGACGTGCTTTGACCCTCAATAATTAATATCGGTGATTTAAATAATAAAATCGGGAAAATAGCACGAATAAAAGAATTTTTGAAAATGAATTAATATAATTAAAAAACATCCCGTTGTTTAAAATAATTTAATATTTGCAAAATGCTCGTGCATAAAATAAATTATCGTAGTGTTTTGTGATATTTTATTTTTCATCCTCTTTCAACTGTATAAAGGAGCCGAAAAAAATTCTGCCTTATACAGCAGAGAAAGAAAAATAGAATTACTATTGGTTATTGTTGTTTTTGCTTTTTTGCTTAAACTTTGATTTTTGTCTTTGCTTTATTGTTTGGACAAAAATCTTTAGTTTATTTAAAATGTTTATCAGAAGTTTCCTGAAGAGTTAAGTAAGCGATAACGAAATGGCCATCGAAACGTGCTTTGACCCTTAATAATCAATATCGGTGATTTAAATAATAAAATCGGGAAAATAGCACGAAAAAAAAACATATCATTTGCATAAATTATACTCAACGTAACAATTTTACAAAACATTACATGTATAACATATTTAATTTAGAAAAGAAAACTACATAATTTAATTAAAATTATATTGTGTGTCATAAAATTTAACAACTTAAAAGTTTAAGTGGATAAGCACAAATAAGTACTTGAAAATGGGTATTGTACTTCACTTCAATTTATGATAGTATTTACCATCACTGGATACATCTCTCACGTAACCTCGTATGGAAATTCTATTTTCAGCAGGTTGAAACGTTAAGACTAAGTGACATTTCTGTCAGCGAAGCAATTTGCATAGCTCTTCGTATAACAAAAATGATCAGCTGACACATTGACATTTACGGTCGGCTAAATGTACTTTTATTGTGGAGTTTTGTTTAAAAGCAACAACATTGCTAATGGCGTCCACTGCATCAGCATTCTTAATTGAAATGTTCTTTTGCAATTGTTTGAGTCAATGACCTGTGGTTTTAACTCACAAGGTTTTTTATTATTAAGAGAGACACTTATAAATTGCTTTAGCTTTCTTACTGCAATTGATAACGATGAGATGTGTGAAAGCAAATTAGATGAAACATTTAATCAATCATTGCAATAAAAAACAATTGTTAAACACTTCACGTTGTTTTTCATTAATATTAGCACATATTAAGTGGTATTTAGCTCTACAAATTAATTTTTTTGCGAGATAAAAGATTTCGCGCACAAAGTATTTAGCGGAGGATGCATTATAAACGTCTTACCGTGTCGATAAGGCCAAAAGTTGACTAATTTTGGTCTTAGTTCGATTTTATTTTACTTTCTAAAAATTTTTAAGAAAGAAAAATTATTTGCAAATGTATGCGGATGCTTTCCAAGGAAAACAGGAAAAATTAGACACCAGCAGATTGTAAAGCTGCATTTTCACATCTTTATTCCTTAAGTTGTGTACATTTTAAACATCATCTATTTAAACAACTAAGTTTGCAAATAAGTCATATAATAAGTTTTGCCGCCCACTTTGATATTTTAAGTGCAAATACCGTAAAGCGAAGCGCTGTTGTTTTTCGCCAAAAGCCATTTATAGCCATTCATTCCGTGAGGAATTTGTACCTTGTTGATAAAGCTTTATCACCGGTTGCACATCAAAAGTTGCAAAATATGAAAAATTTTAATTTAATGAAACTAGACATCAGTTTCGGTTGCGTAATTTTCGGGTCTACTTAAACAAGCACTTAGCTTTTTATGACTTGAATCGTTTTTGTTCAAAAGCAAAAAACATTTGTTGAAACAACCGTTCGTTTAAAACATTATTTTTATGTGCTTGTCATTTTGTGCGAACATGAATGTTCTGACAGTGTCGTTTAGATTTGAATCCATTTTTGCATCAAAGCCAACTTGTTGTTAGCGAAACAAGTGCTTTATTCAGTGGTAAATTAATTTTTTCCTCGATGTTTCTTTCTCTTTTTTTCATAAAAATGTAATTTTTTTTTATAAAATGTTACTTTTTTAGTTATTATATAATATACATAAATAGTTTTTTTTGGAAAAATAAAGTCTGAAAATTAAAAAAATAAATATATACTTTGGATTTCATTATTTATAATTGGAGAAAAAATTTAAAAAAAAGATATATATTTTTACAATTATGTACATGTGTAAATATGATTTCAACAAAAATTTTGTTTGCTTGTAAAATATTTTATACGTATAAAATTTTGTTTTCACCTTTAAAGTGTTTCCATACCTACGAACAAATTTTTTCACTGCTATCTAGAAATTAAAAATGCTAATATGTTAAATAGATAGAAAATGCACATCTGTAGGTTTTTCTTATTGTTTTTATATTTTACTGCATGGCGCTTTTTAACTTTCAAGTGGCTCGATTGTTTTTGGTAAAACTCCAATCAGATCATGTACAAAAAAGAGGTTGAGCAAAAAATAACTTCTTGTTAACGAGACGTTTTGTTTCGATACAAATCTGTTCAAGTCTAATGTTGAATATGATTTACACTTGTTGTTGCATTTTATGTTTGTGTATAAAAAATAACAAGTAATAAATTTATGTCATACTTTTTCGTGTTGTTCTTAAAATTCAACTACTGTGAACAAGACGGCTCGATCATACAAGTTGCAGCTCTCTGAATGAAATATTAAAAGAAATATGGTTGATATTAATCAAAATAAAGGGTGTTTTTAAGCATGATAGAACATGATAGATATTATAAAAAATAACACTAAAAATTAATTTTTGATGAAAAATATTTTCTTATTATTTTCAGTAAACTCTAGCAAATCATTATAGACTCACACTTGAAAATCGCTATCAAATCATCCAAGTTTACTTTGAAAATCAGTCATCGACTCGGTCAACTTTTAGACGACTTTAAAATTTTTATGGCGCACATAATCGTCCGTCTGAGCAAGCCATCCGTCGAACTATGAATAGATTTCGTACCACATACTCTCTAAAGGATGCCATAACACCAACACGTCGAAGGAATGTGCGAACTGTCCGTCTACTACGTCGAAAATTTTGCGCAAAGATCTACACCAGTGTAAGATCGAGCTAGTGCAGGAATTAAAGCCACGAGACCATTATATTCGTCTTTCTATTGCCGATAGGACTCTAGGGCAATTAGTAACTTATCCATGGTTTTATTGCCAAATTGTGTTTGTATTGTTGATGTTAAAAATTTGTTAATTTTGCTTTTTTCAATCCTAATGTCCATTTTACTTCCTGAAAACCTTTTTCTGAATACTTATTTCTTCTTATTATTTCTTTTTGACGTTTAATATACAAAATAAATTGATACAATAATACAATGCGTATTCACCAGTATATAAACAGAAAGTGTATTCAATACAAAATACACCATATAAGATTTTGTGAATTAAGCAAATTTGTTAACATTTGTTAAACAAAACAGTTTTTGAAAGATTATCAATAGTTTACAATTTCTTAAAACCTGTTTCTATAGATTGTAAAGGAACTCCCATTTTTATTAAGGAAAAAAAAAAAATACTTAAAGGATCATGGTTTGTCAGCGGCGAGAACGAAACAGGAATCAAATCATAGAAGCGCATAATTCACTAACCGCATAAGTATTTTACATTACAATAGGAATAACTAAAAACCTTACATAAAAATTCGATGGCTAGTAATGCACAACATGTCTATAATTATAACTAATTTAAAACCTTAATAATAAATTCTTTATTACAATATTTATTATACTTAATTCTTGCAAAAAAGTGACTTCAAAACAAATTTCATCTGTTTATCTATAACGGTTCAAAAGTATGGCCGCATATATCAAATTACATTAACTATTAGGACATCCTTATATTCCATCTCCAAACTTCATACTTGTCATAGCAGACTCAGCACTACAGCTCCTTGTTAATTTTAACCGTCTGTCTACAACTGTTCAAAAACACGTTGGGGCACCCTTTAATTTATATTTTTTTTCAGCTGTCTGTGTATAACAGTTCAAAAGTTGGGCCACAATTATCAAATTACATTAACACCCTTTAATTTTCACATCCAAAGTACATACTTGTTGTTTTAGCGGAGTTAGCAATACAGGTTCATTGTAAATTTAAAACGTGTGTCTACAACAGTTCAAAAGTATAGCCATATTCATCAAATTAAATCAACTATTGGGGCACCCTTTATTTCATAGTTTTTAATTTTATTACTGATTGCTATAACGATCATAGCAATCGACATTCTGCCCAATTCGCAAGCGTTTGTCTATAACGGTTAAAAGATAGGCGAAACGAAACTCTGTTTAGGACTACATCCTATATTATGACATATATACGAGGGCTGCTCTATATATTTCTGGCCTAATAGTGAAAATGCGATTATTTATAATTAAAAATGGTTTTATTGTTTTTCAATGTATTCTTGATTTATACAGCTTTGCATGCGCTCAAACCAGTTGTCGAAGCACTTTTTCCACTCCGATTGAGACACCTCTAAAACATGGTTTTTGAACACTTTAACAGCTTCTTCTGGGGACGAAAATCGTTGACCACGCGTTTTTTTCTTGATGTGCTGTACGGCGGATGACCCATTAATTCGACGTTTTGGCCGGTCAAAAACGCTCTAGTTTGAGCCGATGTGTGAGAGCTCGCATTGTCATGGTGAACAATGATTCGTCTTCTCTTGTTGGTTTTTCGAACTTCTCCGATGACTTCAGGCAAACAAATTGTAGTGTACCACTTAGAAGTGACCGTCCTACGTTGCTCAAGCGGAACAGTCGCCACATGACCAGTTTTGCCGAAGAAAGAGGCGATCATTTGCTTCGAAGTGCTTCTTCCACGAACAACTTTCGTTGGATTTTACTCGTCTTTGAAGACCCACACGGTCGATTGTTGTTTCGTTTCGGGCTCATACGCATAGATCCATGATTCGTCACCTGTGACGATCTTATAAACGTCTTTTGAAGCACCGCAATCGTATTTTTGCAACATTTCTTTGCACCAATCGACACGAGCCTTTTTTTGAGCGACTTTCAAATTGTGCGGGATCTAACGAGAACAAACCTTTTTCATCAATGCACTCTTGTCGTGATAATCCACGTCGAAAGTTGTGAAAAATGATGGCACGAAAATGTTCACGAATTGATTCCATTTTTTTTTTAATTTTTTCAAGTCACTGTTAACAACACAAATAATGGTCATACGTCAAAACGTTTTGAGTACGATTATGCTTAAAAATGACAAACTTTCCAATGGAAATGTCAGATTGCACTTGGCAGCACTCAGTGTTCCAGGCCAGAAATATATATAGCAGCCCTCGTAATAGTTTAAGAGGAAAGCTGTGAAGGCAGAAGTTAGCAGACAAAGATACTTAACTTTTCTGAGTGTGAAACAAGCTTTAGTCTTTACTGATTGCCCTAGTGTCTTTTTTTCCAATTCTCACGATTTAAGGTAAAAGAGTAATCAAAAATATGAGTTATAAGCTTTCTAACATATGCTGTATGCGGAATTTATGATGACATACTGTGACCGTCACATGAAAGAAAACACCGTATATAATATTATTAATAAAAGCATATATGTAGTCTGTTATAAAAAAAAACACAAGTGAAATTTAATGCATTAAAAGAAACAACTAAAACAAAGGCACAAAGGAGATTCATCCAACAAGATGAATGGAATGATCTTACAAAAAAAAATTGTTGAATTAATGCGAAGGAGGTTAGAAATTGTAATTCAACCAAAAGGACATCAAACAAAATATTAATATAAATCTGCGGAATTCGGAATTCTGTTTACCTTAATTTCACGCGTTAAATTAGTATAGTTTAAATGCGAAATAATGGATGGTAGCTGGAGCTTCCATCCATCGAGCCGATGATGAGCGATCAAAATAAATGGCTTTTGAAAACTCAAATAGGATGGAAATTCGAGAAAAGGAAGAAGAAATAAAACACAAGAATTATAATTTTCTAGGACAATTAATTGGATAGGCTTTATTGTTACTCTTTTGCTGACTGCTGAAAGAAGAAATAATTTTTTATAAGACAAAACACAAGCAACTTTTTAGACATGGCAGACTCTTTGGCCGATTATTTAGGCCTTACGAGCGAAAAAGAACGAATGAAATTTAAGAAATTAAGCTTAAATATATAATAAAAAAGTTATGATTTGTTCCATCACAGTTATTAATGTTAAAGCTTATGGTGGGCATTTGACATTAACAAAAAAAAAATATATAAATTAAAAGTGAATCTCCTTATTATGTGTCTTTTTTAAGTTGTTTTAATGTTTTTAATTGCATTGGTATTAACAATAAATAATAGAGTATGTTTTTTTAAACAATGTGCGGTGTTTACTTTCATTTGACTCTAACAGTATTACTAGCCTTTTTCTGGTATATTGGCGCTTAAAAAAAATTAAACTCATGGTGCATGGTAGAACGTACAATTAAGTTTATTTCGCGCCCATCAATGACCTCCAAGCATATCGATACCTTATGCAATTATAAATTTCAGCCTTTCCTTTAGCCAATGTAAAAATTGTCGTTTCTGGTAAGAATGGCTTTAAAATTTCGCCTTGGTACATGCTGAAAATGATGCAAACTTGCGAGTTATTATTAGGATCTTAACATCCGAATCTAAAGAGCAACATTTTTATTTTCTTTTTAATGAAATCTGATTGTTAAATTTGGAATTTAAAACGTTGTAATATTTTATCAAATTAAAAATCTATTGTTCGTCCCTAAATCATTTGCTAGAATCTGTATCTTGTAAGCAACTTTTGTTTTCATCTAATTGATTTTGCCAGTCCTAGGTGGTAAATTTTTGGATTCTCGAACGAGTAGATCATATTTATAGTGAAGTTTTCGTAAAATTCATTAGCATCATCCTCAAAGTCTTAAAACATTTTTAACAAAATAGAACTACTTCTACTACGAGTAGTTACTCAATTCAGTCGTAGTATACCCGAGATATTTGTCACACCAACTTCTGCAAGTTTCGCTTTTTGTAATTTTTGCTGATGACAGAGTTTAGAGGTTTAACGTATTATAGGCAAAACATTCACAGCAATGCTCTTTGTTCTCAATCAGTATTTTTTATCTTGGGATATTACAAAGCATTGTGTATTTGCTAATTAAATATTATATCAATATTTTATGATGCAAACGTTTATTGTGCTTCACAAAACAGTTCCTTGTTTACATATTGATCATTTTATAATTGCCTTTTTCATTCGCTTAATTCATTTTTCGGAAGAGCAAGTTTCAAAATGCGTTCACATGTTTAGTACGGCTTACGTACATACATAAATGAGCAAAAAACTGTCGACAGCATTAAAAGTATGCAGTTCTGGCAGAATTTTAGATTGCCGTCAAAAGTATGTTTGCAAAAGGAAATGCAATTCAGGTCTGAAAAATTATGAGGCATTTTTTTTTTCTTTTTTTTAGTTGTTTTCTGAATGTTCAACATAACTTTTCCGAAAAAAAATTTAAAAAATGTTTTAAAATTTTCAAGTTTATTTTGCCTTAAAAGTGTTCTTATTACCTGATTTTAAGTAAATTCTTTTAGCTATTGACAGTAGATATACATAAATGACTTTTTACGTGGAACAAGAACATTTTTAGTTTAAACTCTATCCATTTTTAATAGTTTTAAATAAGAAAGTTTATATCAAAAACTGTACATTCACAAAACATACATATTGTACATAAACAAGAATGAGTGCTTATTCGGCTATGACGAATCTTATATACCCTTCACCATCTATACAAATCTAGTTTAGTGAAATAACTCCAATCAAAAAAAAAATATTAGGGTGACAGAGAATTAAAAAATAAAAAAACGATTTGGTACTTCATATATATAATTTTACATAAAATTTCCATCGGCTCTTAACAGGTTAAGAATTTTTAAAATATTTTAGAGTATCCTTGAAGATCTCATCAAAACCTTTAAAAGGATATCTATATTGAGATTTTAAAAAAACTTTAAAATGAAAATTTACTTATTTTCGGCTTTTTGGTTCATTTTTAATTTAATTTATATTTTTAGAAAGAAAAATTATTTACAAATGTATGCGGACGTTTTCCAAAGAAAACAAGAAAAATTAGGACTTTCACATCCTTCAGCATTATTCGCATCTACCTACCTTATGTTATATACGTCGTAAACATCATCTATTTAACCAACTTATCTTAATGTTAATTTGGTGAGACGAAGTCCACACACAACTTAAGCATTTATTTGCCGTTCTCTTTATAACTTGTCTTGTACATTTGTTGTTGCTTTTGTACTTATCTTCGGTATAGCCACGAAAAATAAGTAAATTTTCAGTAATTTATAAGATCGATGATTCAAATCCTGATTGGGAAAAAACTAACTGCTGTATTCACAGAAAATTAAAATAGATTTAAAATATATTTATTTAGGACAAATTTGTATGAATATTTTGTCATAAAACATATTTCAAAGCAATTTTATTTTCTATGAATACGGCAGTAAACTTTAAAATTTCATAGGCCCGTAACTCTGAAATGGATATTGTAAGAGGGAATTAGGTAGGTATTAACTAGTTAAAAGTCTAGTTTTAAAAATCAGACAAAAATTGAAAAAATGGCAAGCATTTAAAAAGTTTGCAGGTGCGGGATACCCAACTTTAAGACCACATAGAGACATCCCTGGAAACTGGACGGTACCTAGCTTCAAAACTTAAGCTCAGATAATGCTCTACTATACTGTCAGATTTTGGATCAATATGTAAAGTGGCTGGGCCCCATTACGTATTGCTGAATTATTTAAAAAATATCTTGATTCTGCCCCACTGTGTAGTGGATTGAAAATATATTAAATCGCAAGAAAATTAATTGCAGTTTTAAGAAAAAAAAATCATGTCACATCACATCAGAATTTGACACAACAATGATCTTTTCCGTAAATATGAAAGAAATATGAAAAAGTTAAAATGGGCTTTACCTTATAAAATTAGAAAAATGTGAAAGGTTTAATGATAAGAAATGTTTATGGAGAAATTTTTACATATTTAAATTTAAGATATTTTTTATTATTTCTTTTAAGAGAAGTAGCACTTCAGGCAAAAATGCCTACTTAATGAGTAACTGTGCATATTTTCATGATTTTTAATCATAGTAAACTTATGTAAAATGCCATTTCATTTTTTCCTTTTACGTATATGTATAAAACTTTTTACATTGTTTTAGTTCTCAATAAACATTTCAAATAACAGATTATGGGGCCCAGAGCTTGTAGAAAATATGCATAAAACTTTTGTGTTTTTCGCATAAAGTTGCGTTAGCCGCGATTAGTATTTAACAAAAGGAAGGTAATGCATCCTTTCCAAATTGAAAAGTTTGGTGAAGAAAATTCTGATACTTGGTGTGTTCGCGCTTTGCATGTGAGAGACTGTTACCATGATGCAATACGTAAATTCGTTTGTTCGCAATTTATTATAAAGTTGAAGTTGCGAAGTTGAAATCTCAGGGGGTGATGAGCTATTAGTCATAATTTTACTGTCCATGAAACCAGAGCTAAATTACCGGCGTTGACATATTGAAAATTAAACTACTAGAAAAGTGGGAGAGACGTACATAGTTAGCGAAATAAAAAATAGAATGATTACTTGAAGCAGGCGTTTGCATTTAAATCAAATAACAAATATAACAACAAGAACAGCTTTAAATGTTACAAATATGGAAGACGTGGACGCTACGCAAAAAACATGCAAGCAGAGTGAAAAAATCAGCAAATTTCGTTTGGATTATTACCCAGCAAAAAATTAGACATTACCTTAAAAGGAACTTGCCATATAATGACTTACTTTTGTGATTACCATATTTTGTTACTCGCTTACAAAACACATTACATTAGTTTCCAAAAAAGGAAGTAGTAATGGAACTAGTTCTTTATGTTAAAAGAGACTACCGTACTAATGGTTCTCATTAATTCCTACAATAATTAATGTAATCGATTCTCAGTAATTGATTATAAAAGTCTCATGCCTTGTTAAAATCATTAAGTTGGCAATCTAGCTGGGAAGTACTTCCGCCAAAAATGCTTAATTCCACACTCGATTACCTTTTTAAAAATTTTTTGCTGGGTAGTTGCTTATAAAAGTAACGAACTCATTCAAACGTCTTGGTGCATTGATAGCGCCGCAACGATGCACATTTTCTGCAACCGTCATAACTTTACTCAATTTGTCGAATGTACAGAGGAAATCACGCTAGCTTGTGATCAGTTCATAGAAGGACAAGGCAAGGAGACGGAGCTACAAGTAATGGTTTAAAAGTTATTTTCGAATCTTGCTAGACAAAAGCGACGAAGAATTACTGAAAGCAAATAAAAGCTTAAATTTGTTTATTTTCAGAGAAAATGTCTATTAATTATTTCTTAAAAGCTTATGAGTCTTTTGGCATAATCGTTATAGTCATCTCAACTTTAACCCTTTTAATGATTTGCCGAAAAAAAATCGGTTAGTGCTTTAATGTTAGATAACGTTCCAAAGCATACATATGTATATCGTGTACAACAGGCATGAGAACCAAGATATATAGTAAACCATTTCCATCCAGTGAAACAAAATCCAGTAATTTATTAGAGTTGATCCATAGTAACTTATGCGGTCCAATAAACAACCAACCAGTTGAAAGTGCATGTTATTTTGTAACATTTAACGATAAGTCAAGAAAATTTTTTGTATTTTTTATTAAATACAAAAGTGAAGTGTTTGAAAAATTTAAATCTTTAAATAAGATAATCCATGCAAACGAAAATGAATCGCTTTGGACAGAAACTGTAAGCACAGTTGCTATGTCAGTGTTGTCAGATTAGATTTATCACTAATTAAGGGTTTATCCCCAAATCAGGGATTTATGCCCAAATCGGAATTTTATTTTGTAAATGAGGATATATTTTGATATTGCGAAACTCTTTAAGGACAACGAGATGGATCTTTAGACAGCGAGATGGATCATTTTGATACAGAACTTCTCGATTTAGTTAATCAACTTATGATATATAGCTTGTAGAAATTCAATACTAAAAAAACGTATGCTAATACTTACATTTAATTTAAAAAAAGTATTATTTGTAGTGAGGATTTTTGGGGATAGTTGAAATAGTTTATTAGGAATTGTGGGGATTAAATTTATCTAATTGGGGATTCGAAATAAAAGGCACGTTCTCGCACTCAACTTTGGAATTCCGCGGAATCCCAATGTCACCGAAAGCTGTTCCCGTACTACAAGTTTGGGTAGAAGAGAGAGGTTTTGAGGGAATAAAATTCCTCTTCTTTCTGCACCAAACAGCCCAGACTTTTTCTTTGGGTAGATTGTGTGAACTGAAAAACAATTAGCGGGTTGAAAAGTAAACAGTAGCAAATACAAAAAATTCTATACACGCAAATGTCTAGCAAAAGTGTTATTTTCTTAAAGTTTTTTTTTTTCCCAAAAAAATAAAAAATTCGTTTAAGAACATCAAAATATTTGTGTCTTATTTTTGAACAACTATATATTTTGGGATAAAACTTTGGTTTTTGTGTTCCCGATCTCTAATTTTCTAACTTTACATAAAAAGTAAGGGAACGGAGCTAAAACAACAACAACAGAGATTTTTCAAGATAAAACACCATACGAAATACGTCACTCGAGAAAACCAAATGTTAAGTATTTTCTGGCATTTAGATTACCAGCGGTGACGTTAGACAAAACTCAAAAGAAAAAGCTTAGAGCAAAAGATAAAAACTTAATTTGTCAAATACTCAACAACATCTAAAGCATATTGGTTAAGACGGAAAGATTTTAAACTAGAGTAAGCTAGAAGAAGTATTTATGAGATCACCTGATGGTTCTGCTAATAAGATCTTATCAAATAAGGTACTAAAACTAAATCGTGCTATTTGCGGTCTTAAACAATCTGGACGTGATTGGAATAATACCCTTGATGTAAATTTACGTGAATTGGATTTACACCTTTTACAATGAACCTTGTTTTTATCAAGCAAACAATGATTTTAATTTTAATTTGATAGTTGTTTACGTTAATGACATCATGATTGGATGTAGTAATAAAACAGAAATCGAAGTAATATAATTCTTGCGAAAAAAAACGACTTCAATCCAGATTTCATCTATCTGTCTATAACAGTTCAAGTGTATGGCCACATAAATTAGATTACATTAACTAATTGGACACCATTATATCTCCAAACTTTATACTAGTTAAACTTTTCAATAGTTTGGCAATATACATCAAATAACAGCAACTATACGGTCACAATTTTATTTCTAAATTCAAATTATATACTTGCTGTTGTGGTAGATTTAGCAATCAGGTTCTGTGTAAATTTCAACCGTCTGTCTTTAACGGTTCAACAGTTTGCCCATATACATCAGATTGTATCAACTATTTAATTTAAAATAAACCATTTTTATACTTCTTGTTATACCAAATAACACCATTCTGTCTAAAATTAAGGTGTTTGTATACAACGGTTCAAAAAATACGGCCGTTTAGAACAAATTACATTAATTTTGGTAACACCCTTTAATTTCTAAATTCAAATTATAAGCTTCTTGTTATAGCGGACTGTCTGTCTATAACGGTTGAAAAGTCCGGCCACATACACCACATTATAACCACTATTACGACACCCGTTTATTTCCAAATCCAAATTTTATACTTGTTGTTATAGAGGAGTTAGTAATACAGTTTTTTTGTAAATTGAAGTCGTCTATCTACAAGTGTTTAAAAGTATGGCCATATACCAAATTAAATGAAATATTGGTGCACCCTTTAATTTATAATTTTAAATATTATCAGCTGTTACTATAACGGCCATAGCAATCGACATTGCGCCAAATTTAAGAGCGTTTGTCTATAACGGTTCAAAAGATAGGTATATATAAGTAAATCTACAGTTGTTATGGGACACCCTTTAATTTCTAAATTAAAATTATAAACTCGTTGATATAGCGGACTTAGAATACAGGTCTCTTTTAAGATTCAGCGTTTTGTCTATAACGGTTCAAAAGTTTAGTCACATACACAAAATTAAATTAACTGTTGGAAAACCCTTTAACTTCCAAATCCAAATTTTATTCTTGTTGTTATAGCGGACTTAGCAATACAGGTTCGTTGTAAATTTCAAGCGTCTGTCTACAACTGTTCAAAAGTATGGCCATATACATCAAATTTAATGAACTATTGGCGCACCCTTTAATTTATAATTGGTAATATTAATTTTGTTACTATAACGGCCATAGCAATCGACATTCTGTCCAATTTGCAAGCGTTTGTCTATAACGGTTCAAAAGATAGGCCCAAATAAGCAAATTTACATCAATTATGAGAGCTATAGTAATACGCAGTCATTTTAAATTTTACAGAAGTGCTCTTTACAATTCATAATACACGTAAAAATATGTATGTTGTATGGGGACATCATTTAATTTTTAAGATTATGAACTGTTTTTAAAACGAGACCAATGTGTAAGCATAATCTACCATATTACCAAAAATTTTCAAAATCGGATCAGAAATGAGTGAGTTTTGGAGGCACAAATATAAAAAAGCAACATTCAGCCGAATTGTATAACCTCCCTCTTCTTTGAAGTCGGTTAAAAATGTTCGGTTGAAATGTTTCAAGACGTCTTGATGGTCAATTACTGTAGAAATCAGAGACCTGCAACTTGTATGATCGAGCCGTCTTGTTCACAGTAGTTGAATTTTAAGAACAATACGAACATGTATTACATCAATTTAATACTTGTTGCTTTTTATACGCAAACACAAAATGCGACAATAAGTGTAAATCATTTTCAACATTAGACTCGAACAGATTTGTATTGAAACAAAAGTCTCGTTAACCAGAAGTTATTTTTTTCACAACGTATTTATTGTACATGATCTTGTTGGAGTTTTACCCAAAACAATCGAGCCACTTGAAAGTAAAAAAGCGCTATGCAGAAAAATATAAAAACAATAAGAAAAACTTACAGATGTGCATTTTCTATCTATTTAACATATGAGCATTTTCTTATTTCTAGCTGACAGTGATAAAATTTATTCGTAGGGTATAGAAACACTTTAAAGGTGATAACAAAATTTTATACAAATAAAATATTTTACAAGCAAACAAAATTTTTGTTAATATCATATTTACACATGTACTATGCAAATAAATGTAAAAATATGTATTTTTATAATTTTTGCTCCAAATATAAATAATGAAATGCAAAGTATATATTTTGTTTTTTTTTTAAATTTTCAGACTTTATTTTCTAAAAAAATATTTATGTAAATTATATAATAACTAAAAAAAGTAACATTTTCATGAAAAAATTATTTATAAAACAATAAAATGGACATAACAAAATCTTAATTAAAAAATATTTACAAAAATTAATATAAAAAAGAAACAAAATAAGTAGCAAATATTGAAAAAGAATTTAAAAATGTAAAAAAAAACGTAATCTCAACAAGAGAAGAAAACATCGAATAGAAAATTAATTTACAACTGAATAAACACATGTTTCGCTAACAACAAGTTGGATTTGTTGCAAAAATAGATTCAAACTTTAAACAACACTATCAGAACATTCATGTTCGCACAAAATGGCGAATACATAAAATGAATGTTTTAAACGAACGGTTTATTCAACAAGTGTTTTTTGCTTTTGAACAAAAACGATTCGACTCATAAAAAACTAAGTGCTTGTTTAAGTAGACTCGAAAAATACGCAACCGAAACCAATCACTGGTAGAAATAAAGAAACACATATACTTTCTTGTGTGTATTTGAAAATTGTGTGACCAAAGACAATAAATTTATAAAGATGTTGCACTTTGAACATTTAAAAAATCAAAAACTATGAGTAGTTTCTTGGTAGCGGGGGTAAGAGATAAGAGGGAAGAAATTTCTGTGAGCGCAACCGAAACTCAAGAGAGCACAATATTAGTTTTGTAAACAAGACAGATTCATACACACATGCGTTTAAAAATGTGTGTGAATGTTCATAAGAAATGTTTTGTTAAAGTAAAGTATTAAGAGACAAAAACACACATTTAACATATAGAAACGTACATACATACTTTCATATCTACATATAAAGAAGAATATGCTTCATAAAATTTAATTTATGAATTCTATTTTTCCTACTTATTTAAAAATTGTTTGTAAAATAAGCTTAAAAACGAAACTATATGACTGCTTTTGTTATTGTAGGGTAACTATATATTTTTATTTTTGTTGCTTTCTTAGCAACATAAGTATAAGTAAAATTAAGACAACAAATAAAATATCACAACACACCACGATAATTTATTTATGCCTTTTATGTGGGCACTTGCAAGTTAATAATTAAAATCAAATTACGGGAATTTTAAATTAAATTTATTATCTTTAAAAAATATTGTGCTAATTATCCCGAGCAAATTATTAAAATCACCAATTTTTTGATTTTTTCAATTTTCCTACTTTTCTGGAGGGATTTTCAAAAATTTTCTTCCATAAAAACCTTCTACTTGAAAATACAAACAACTGAAATAAAATGTTACAAAAATCGGCACAGCTGTTCTCATTTTATGAATTACTATACATTTTTTACACCATTTTTATATATAAGATTCAAGCACTATGTTCACTACAACTGAGACGCTAAACTAGTATTCTTCTTAGAATAGTGATAAAAGTTAATAAAATAAATGTTATTGAAACAAATTAATTAATGTTAATAATTATGGTATTTAATTTATATGTATGTAGTAATTAAATTTAGATAATAAATGAATTTAATTTATTTTATTCGTGCTTGATTGCTTCAAATATAAATATTTCATGATATTCTCATGAAACATTTTTTATTTAAAAGTAGAAATTGAAAATATTACTGCGTAGAAAGTATATTCATATGGCCATTTCACCACTGCTATTTTAGCTCAATAGTGGATTTTACCCAAATTTTGTATAGAAAACTTGAAAGTCTTATATCAAAAGCCAAATTGATTAAATAAGAACTCTATTGAATCAATAAGAGAAAAAGACAGGAACAAAAAGACAGTATACAAAAACACAGCAAATATTCAGTAACTAAAAAAGTAAAGTAAATTAAAATCGAAAAGGTTCCGAATAATAAATTTGCATATTGATAATAAATGAATTTAATATTCGGTGTAAATCGATGTTATTTCTCTTATACAACAACAAAACACATATTGTTACCATACAAATACACAATCGGTAACATTGGTTTACGTTGAATATTTTATAATGTAAATTTATACACATTCGGATGCACGTATATACAAATGAATTAATGTGAGATGAGAGTAACAAGTTTGCTGAGAATAATAATCTCTCTTTGTGATTTTACTCTTAAAGTGGCAGTAGCAGTACGTCCATCGACAAAATATGCACTGGATGTAGAATGTACGGCAGTGAAACATCTTAGTATATTTATAGTCTTTGGTGTGACGTTTCAAGGCAGACATATTCTTATTATACGTGAGTGAAACAAAACATACAAGAGCAAATTAAATTTTTTTATTGTCATCATATAAGGAATTTATTTAAATTTTTGTGTGCATATTGATTGGTAATTTGTTGAGTAAAATGGCATTTATCATTGCAATATAATGCACTGTTACTTTAATTTTATATTTAAAATTATTTAAATACAAAAGTATGTGCATACTCGTATGAAAATTTTTTATAAAAATGTATACACATATATTAATAAGTATTTAAAGTGATTTAGTGCATAAAGAAAATATCATACATAAGTTAGATATTGTATATACATATAGAGCAAAAAATAAAATATAAATATTTATTGACCACTAAAAAATTAAATGTTTTAAATAAAAAATCTTTCCTTTCTGTTTTAAAATTTTTAAAAATTTCGCATTCAATCAGAACTTGTTTTTGTTTATAAAATAATATTTTTATGAAAATTTGTATAATAAATCGAAAAATCACATATAAGATAATTACTTTTAGCTTAGCTTATAGTTCATTTGATTAAACGCAACTATTGGTTAATTAGCTTTAGTGCGATTTATTTAATTATTATAAAAATCGGTACATGTGTATTTCCTTCTTCAGTAGAAAAATTGTATATCTGCACAATTATTATTTTTAATAAAAAAAAACAATACTGAATTTATGACTAATAAAAAATACCCTCATTTTCTGATTCTAAAATGTATGACCAAAGACTATAAATATACTAAGATGTTTTACTGCTGTACATTCTACACCCAGTGCATAATTTGTCGATGGACGTACTGCTACTGCCACTTTAAGAGTAAAATCACAGAGAGATTATTATTCTCAGCAAACTTTTTATTCTCATCTCACATAAATTCGTTCGTATATGCGTGCATGTATATTACCGATTGTGTATTTGTATGGTAACAAAATGTGTATTGTTGTTGTACAAAAGGAATTACATCGATTTACACCGAATACAAAATTCATTTATTATCTAAATTTAATTACTAATTTGTTTTAATTAACGTTAACATTAATTTTTTTTTTGTTACTCTTATCAATATTCTAAGAAGAATACTAGTTTAGTGTCTCAGTTATAGTGAACATAGTGCTTGAATATAATATAAAACAGAAAAAAAACAAAATTTTTACGTTAATAAATTCATAATAAATGAAATTAGTGAAACAAGAGTCGAAGTTTATACCGGCAACAAAAAGAAAATGTCGTCTTTATCAGGTAGTAAATGTTGCTTGCCGCATTGCGCCAAATCGAAAAGAAGCTTTTCAAATTTAAAAATCTTTCGTTTTCCATATTTTCATATCATATTGTATAAAACGTGGTTAAGAAAGTGTAACTTCGACGAATATTTTTTTAAAAGATCACGCACTTTGTATGTATGCGATCTTCGTAACTATATATATGAAACAGATTAAATATATCAATAATAAAATATTTTGCACAGCGGTCTTATTCAAACAACTAGGGGTATATTATCCTTAGCAAGTAAAATGCTACAGGAAAGTCCGAACTTAATTTTCCTTTTAACTAGTCAATTCAATCAGGATCCATTAGAAAATGTGTTTTCATATGTGCGCGCCAAAGGTGGACATTTTAAAAACGTTTCTGTCCCTCAATTTACAATCACAATGGATAAGCTATTATATTTAAAAATTAATCAATTTAGCACACTTACAAATTGTGCAACTGGCGATGTAATATTTTTGCTGCTAGAGTTTCAATATACATATTTCGGAAGAAAATGACTGGTATAGGGTATAGCGCTTCTAACACTATGATACATATAGTGGATATGTACCAAGAAAACTATGAATTTTTGATGAAAGTGCCGACTGTTTCAACTCTACGGATCTGCCAATTGAACTTACTTCAACCCGATATTTCATTGGTTGCATACCGCAACGATTATCTTGCTATTAATGCAGAATAATAGATATAATTAAACCTTCACAAATTCTAAAATATCCATCAGAAATGTATATCCATTTTAAGAACTATAAAAACACACATAAAAGTCTTATAATTACTATTTTGTAAAAAAAGAGCAGCTAAAAACATAAAAAATGTGTTACGGAGCAATGTGAATAGTGTACTAAATTAATATGTCTGGTCTGACTAAAATAGCGCTTGTCACAAAAACAAGTAGGAAATTCTGAATTTGCTTATACTTATGTTGCTAAGAAAGCATTGCTCATGGGAGACACATGAGTGCAAAGTAACAAGTACTGAAAAAGTCAGAATTTTAAAGCGCCAGTGAGTTATTTTGTTTGGCAATTTTAATTTATAAATTTAGCTATCAAATTCATATTGAGGTTTATATACATATTAATCGGTATATGCACATAGATTAAATAAACTTAACAAATATAAATAAATAAGTGCCTTATTTTATTACCATTGTTTGAAATTTCTTAAAATGCATGTTAAGTATCCACAAGAATAAATGCTAAAAAATTACTACGAAGTTTAGGGCATGATAAGTTCGGTGCGATTGTGCATATTTTTAAAAATACACAAATAAAAATATATATTTACCCTACAATAACAAGAGCAGTCATATAGCTTCGTTTTTAAGTGAAAAATAGAAGTAGGTAAAATAGAATTTAGAAATAAAATTTTATAAATCACATTCTTTTTTATATGTAGATATGAAAGGATGTATGTATGTACGTTTCTAAATGTTAAATGTGTGTTTTTTGTCTTTCAATACGTTTTTTAACAAAATATTTCTTATGAACATCCACACACATTTTTAGACGCATGTGTGTATGAATCTCTCATGTTTACAAAACTAATATTGTGCTCTCTTGAGTTTTGGTTGCTCACAGAACATCTTCCCTCTTTTCTCTTACCCACGCTAACATGAAACTGCTCATAAATTTTGATTTTTTAAATGTTCAAACTGCAACATCTTTATAAATTTATTGTCTTTGGTATGACTCATTTTTTTTTACCTCTGTTGCTGAATAAAATAATTGAAAGTAAAATTGCGTTTTAAAAAATCAAAGTTTCTTCTCTTAATAAATGTCAACGCAATTGACAACTATTGAACTATTGCACAACAAACTTGTGTGTGCTTGTTTATTTTTCCTCTGTGTTAACTATGCAATAAATTTCTCTTTTTCCAGCTCTGTGAATTATATTCAGAGTTCAGAAAAGTACACTCACTGTACAAAATTCTCGAACACAAATTAAAAACAAACAACTAAAACCAACCCGAACATTTTTTTTGGTTTCATAACAATTATGTGTTTTACTAAATTTTTAAATTTTCCGAACACAACCACGAAGGTGTTCTATTAAAATATTTTTTTGCGCACTCGAACGCGAATGTTCCACTAAAGCTATTGTTTGCGAACGCGTACTCTACTTTTAGCACGCGTTCCGAAAAAAAATTCATTGAAAAAGTAAAATAACTTCGTGGTTGAAAAAAGAGCACAATGAAAAAGTAAAATAACTTCGTGGTTGAAAAAAGCGCACAATGAAAAAGTAAAATAATTTCGTGGTTGAAAAAAGCGCACAATGAAAAAGTAAAATAATTTCGTGGTTGAAAAAAGTGCACAATGAAGAAGTAAAATAACTTCGTGGTTGAAAAAAGTGCACTATGAAAAAGTAAAATAACTTGGTGGTTGAAAAAAAAAGAACACAGTAAAATTAAAATAACTTCGTGGTTGGAAAAAAGAAGCAAAAATATATGCGTGTACGGACGGCAAATATAATAACATATAATTGAAGTTTTTTTTTAGTTAAAATTTAAGTATACCATTGCAGATTGTTTTTGAATATTGGTAAGTAGTAGAGTTTCTTGCAAATTCAATAAAATAATGTGCAATAAGTGGTGTTATATTAAGTAAGGATTATTGCAATTATACCTAAGTAAGGAATTTGTTATGTTTACTGGTATCATAAAATAATTAATTTTATTTGGGTTTTGTGTTTTGTCATTTAAGTTCCTTGTAAATTCAAGCGAGGGTCGTTAATAAAAATATGCAATAATTAAGGCTGGTTCACCCATTGTTTCGGAACAAAATTTTTGTTGTGAGAGAAATTTAGTTTTTTTGTTTTTTGAGAGTTTGTTCTGAAACGATTCACCCACTTCGAAAAATTTTTCTGGAAAAACAAAGCTACCATATGAAACATATGTGTAAGCGAGATGTGTTACTTTAAAGGCAGACAGCACTGTGATAGAAAATTAAAATCACTGAATGCCGTTTGGTTATAAATAAATTCTAAATTAAAAAAACTTTCATAATTAAATCAAAAAATGAGGTAAAAAAAATTGAGGTAAAAAGTCATACAAGCATTCTCTACCCGGCTTTTTCATTTCTGAAATAAGCTTCAAGGCAAGGGATTCATTCGTTGAGATCCATGACACAATTTTTTAAACTTATTTTCTTTTATTTTGTGTTTTATTATAAATATACCAGGCAAATTAAGGCAGGTAATCTTAAGAACAAAACAAATTTTAAAAATAATTATTGAATATCAATGCAAACAAAGAACGAAAAAGTATGTAAAATATATTTTTTTGCTTGAAAGATTTTTATCACATTAATTAATGAAGTTAAATTTTCTTTGAAAATATAAAATAGTTGGCAGCACAGTTTCATTGTTTCGGAACAAAAATTAAAATTAAACCAATTCAAGCTAAAATTGTTCCGAAGTGAGTTTACTCTTTTTCTCTCTCTCTCTCAAAAAATAAAACGTCAAACTACATATAAAAAAAAATGTTTCGGAACAAAATTTTTGTGGGTGAACCAGCCTTTAGTGATTTAAAAAGGATTAGGGTAATAATTTGCTTATCTTTAACATTATTGCAATTATACCTAAGGAAGGCATTTTTTATGTTTACTATTAGCATAAAATAATTACTTTCATTTGGGTTTTTTGATTGTCCAATTGTTTTTCTGCTTTAATTTGCATGTGTTATTTGTTGTTGTGGTTTTTTAAAGCAGTAGATGTGCTTTCCTTATAATTTAGGTATGGGATGTTTAGTAGTGTATTTGTTATTGTTTTATTACTCTCTTCATTGATGCTTGCCTTATTTTTTGTTGTTTAATGGTAAATGCGTTTTGCTAATGTTTTAGGTACGGAATTTTACTTGTGAATTTGTTATTGTTATCTTCATTACAGATTGTGTTGTTTTTGTTTTTAAACGGTAGATGTGCTTTGCTTATGTTTTAGGTAGGGGAATGTTTAGTTGTGAATTTTTAACTGTTTTATTACTATCTTCATTGTAGCCTGCATTATTTTTTTGTTGTTAAGCGTAAATGCGTTTTACTTATGTTTTAGGTATGGGATGTTTAGTTGTGAGTTTTTTTTATTGTTTTATTACTTCTTAATTGATGGTAAAACACCAAATTATTGGTACTAAGAACAAGACTATAGAATTCGTGGTAAAAATGAATTTTTCTTGTTACATTGCAAAATGCAAAAAATTTAGATTTTCTACCTTTTTCTCATACATATGTATGTAAAATAAATATAAATGTTTAATATACCAGAACAACAAATAATACATATATAATAAAGCAAATTTTCATTCATGTTCAGTGTGAAAATATTTATCCCGGCCTAAAGTGTTATTTTTTGTGACGTGTAAAAAGCGATGGCAAACAATAAACGAAAAAAGTTTTGTTTTGAACATGTGCAAAGTGCCCTTCAGTTCTTGGGTTGACATCATAATTAGCCGGGACATTTTCTAAAAAAGTCTTTCTCAGGTCTATTATTTCCGCTTTGCAGTTATGAAAATCTCGGGTGCAAGTGAGGAATTTTCCACGAGCGGCTTCTGTGTTTTGGTTTTACCTAGTGTCGCTTTACCTGTACAGAGGGATCTGTAAGATTGTTGCAAATTTGCCCACCGACCGTCAAGGTCCTGAAGATTGGCCTCGAGAAGCGAGTCCGTGAGTTCTTCAATTGGGGGTTGTCAAATCCAGAAAGTGACAAAGTCGTCTGAGTTGAAAATGAATTCCTCACACATGTTTACAATGGCTTGATTGTACCGCGTGTTTGGTATTATGATGAATATGCGCGAGAATTTTTTCAAAACAGCAAGAGTCGGGGTTGTCATGAAATCCAAGTCGGATTTGATAATTATCGCTGTTGAAATCCGATATTGGATTCATTTGGTGTCAAGAAAACATGTCGGTTTTGTTATTTTCGATTGGAAATAAAACCAATATTCGAATCAGGTGTTTTCTGTTTTTGCTCTTTTGTTTACAATTTTAAGTGTATTTTTTTACAAAATTTTTCAAATTGTACTAAAATATTGCTAAAAGTTGTGTTTTTTAACCGACTTCAAAAAAAGGAGTCTATAAAATTCGCTTTACTCTTTTTATATTTATGCTTCCAGAACTCAGCCATTTCTGATCCGATTTGGAAAATTTTTGGTGATATGATAGATTATGCTTACAGATTGTTTTAAAAACAGTTCATAATCTTAAAAATTAAACGGTGTCCCAATACAACATACATATTTTTTACGTGTATTTTGAATTGTAAAGGGCACTTCTGTAAAATTTAAAATGACTGCGCATTACTATAGCTCCCAAAAACAAAAAAATATTCAAAAATAAATCTAAAAATTAAAGGGTGCCCCCATAATTGATGTAAATTTACTTATATGGGCCTATCTTTTGAACCGTTATAGACAAATGCTTGCAAATTCGACAGAATATCGATTGCTATGTCTGTTATAGTAACAAGTGTTAATATTAAGAATTATAAATTAAAGGGTGCGCCAATACTTCATTTAATTTGATGTATGTTGCCATACTTTTTAACAGTTACAGACAGACGCTTGGAATTTGCAACGAACCTGAATTGGTAAGTCCGCAATAACAACAAGTATATGGATTTGGAAGTTAAAGGGTGTCCCATAATTACTGTAGATTTACTTACATACTATTGAAGGACATTTGCAACGTTCGAATATACAACCTGTGTTGCAGTTAGCAGCCACTTTACGCTTTTTAGCTGAAGGATCTTATCAGAGGTCTGCTGGCAAGGAATCCAGTATAAGTTTTGGTAGAAGCACTGCATCAACAGTGTTGCACGATGTGCTTGTGGCTATCGAGCGTTACGTTTGACCGCAGTGGGTAAAAAGTAAAATTAACACTCGTATGTTACTTTTAACTTTTTTATTTACTTACATTTTTGGAAATTCTTTAGCTGTAATAAATAAAAACAATTAATTAATTAATTCCGTCAGCTGTTAACTTCTTGTTTTACTTCCAATAAAAAAACGATAATATTGGATTCTATGACACCTAAAGTCGATAAAATTTCAAGTTCGAACACAAAACCGATAACTTGGATTTCATGACACCAACGCGATTTTTTTGTCGGTTTTGAATCTAATTCCAATAAAAATGGATTCCATGACAACCCCGAGTGGTTACTTAGGGATTCTATTTAAATTTTGTTTACGTTAGCGCCCGATTGTGATTCTGAAGAATGCACGCTGAGATTCGCAAAGTACTGAGAGTAATGCTGGTATTCAGCTTAGGGGAATAGAAAGTATATTTCACCTTCGTCTGGTGAGTTTTATTTAAAAAATAATTATAATAAAATTAGCTTATATATATATATATAAGAAGCAATGGTTCGCTGGGGTTAGCAAGTTTTGTGTAAATAAAATAATTAATATTAATATTTTTTTTAACAATTGTTCGCTGATATTAGCGAGTTTTGTGTAAATAAAATCATTTTTTTGAATTGAGAAAAAAGTGTTTGCTGGGAAAGCAACCAACATTATAATATTTAAACAATTGTTTGCTGGGATTAGCGAGTTCCGTGTAAAAAAGATAATTTTTGTGAACTGAAAAATTTGTTTGCTGGGAAAGCAAGCAATATAAATATATTGTTTTAACAATTACTCGCTGGGATTAGCAAGTATTGTGTAAGTAAAATGATTTTTTTTTTGGAATTGAAAAAAATTGTTTGCTGGAAAAGCAACAAACATATATAATATTTTAACAATTTTTCGCTGTGATTAGCGAGCTTTGTGTAAATAAAATATTTTTTTTTTAATTAAGAAAAAATTGTTTGCGATTAGCGAGTTCCGTGTAAAAAAAATAATTTTTTTTTGAACTGAAAAAATAGTTTGCTGGGAAAGCAACCAATATAAATATATTTTAACAATTATTCGCTGGGATTAGCGAGTTCCGTGTAAAAAAGATAATTTTTTTTTAACTGAAAAAATTGTTTGCTTTTGCAAAATACAAAAAATTTAGATTTTCTACCTTTTTCTCATACATATGTATGTAAAATAAATATAAATGTTTTATATACCAGAACAACAAATAATACATATAAGGATATACATATATAATAAAGCAAATTTTCATTCATTTTGCAATGTTAACAAGAAAAATTCATTTTTACCACGAATTCTATAGTCTTGTTCTTAGTACCAATAATTTGGTGTTTAACCATCAATTAAGAAGTAATAAAACAATAAAAAACTCACAACTAAACATCCCATACCTAAAACATAAGCAAAACGCATATACGCTTAACAACAACAAAAATAATGCAGGCTACAATGAAAACAGTTAAAAATTCACAACTAAACATCCCCCTACCTAAAACATAAGCAAAGCACATCTACCGTTTAAAAAGAAAAACAGCACAATCTGTAATGAAGATAACAATAACAAATTCACAAGTAAAATCCATACCTAAAACATTAGCAAAACGCATTTACCATTAAACAACAAAAAATAAGGCAAGCATCAATGAAGAGAGTAATAAAACAATAATGCACTACTAAACATCCCATACCTAAATTATAAGCAAAGCACATCTACTGCTTTAAAAAACCACTACAACAAATAACACATGCAAATTAAAGCAGAAAAGCAATTGGACAATTAAAAAACCCAAATGAAAGTAATTATTTTATGCTAATAGTAAACATAAAAAATTCCTTCCTTAGGTATAATTGCAATAATGTTAAAGATAAGCAAATTATTACCCTAATCCTTACTTTTTAAATCACTAATTATTGCATATTTTTATTAACGACCCTCGCTTGAATTTACAAGGAACTTAAAGGCTGGTTCACCGGCAAAAATTTTGTTCCGAAACATTTTTTTTTATATGTAGTTTCTCTCTCTCTCAATAAATAAAATGTCAAACTACATATAAAAAAAAATGTTTCGGAACAAAATTTTTGCCGGTGAACCTTAAATGACAAAACACAAAACCCAAATAAAATTAATTATTTTATGATACCAGTCCTTATTTTATATAACACCACTTATTGCACATTATTTTATTGAATTTGCAAGGAACTCTACTACTTACCAATATTCAAAAACGATCTGCAATGGTATACTTAAATTTTAACTAAAAAAACCTTCAATAATAAATGTTATTATATTTGCCGTCCGTACACACATATATTTTTGCTTCTTTTTTCCAACCACGAAGTTATTTTAATTTTACCGTGTTCTTTTTTTTCAACCACCAAGTTATTTTCATTTTCCAATGTACTCTTCTTTCAACTTCAAAGTTATTTTCAATGTACTATTTTTTCAACCACCAAGTTATTTTACTTTTTCATTGTACTCTTTTTTCAACCACGAAGTTATTTTACTTTTTCATTGTATTCTTTTTTCAACCACGAAGTTATTTTACTTTTTCATTGTTTTCTTTTTTTAACCACGAAGTTATTTTACTTTTTCATTGTGCTCTTTTTTCAACCACGAAGTTATTTTACTTTTTCAACGAATTTTTTTTTCGGAACGCGTACTAAAAGTAGAGTACGCGTTCGCAAACAATAGCTTTAGTGGAACATTCGCGTTCGAGTACGCAAAAAAATATTTTAATAGAACACCTTCGTGGTTGTGTACGAAAAATTTAAAAATTTAGTAACACACATAATTGTTATGAAAAGAAAATTATGTTCGGGTTGGTTTTGAACAGAACATTGTGTGTTCGATGAGTGTACTTTCTGAACTCTGCAAAAAGATAATTTTTTTGAATTGAAAAAATTGTTTGCTGGGAAAGCAACCAATATAAATATATTTTATAAATTTTTCGCTGGAATTAGCAAATTTTGTGTAAAAAAGATATATTTTTTTGGTAATTGAAAAAATAGTTTGCTGGAAAAGCAACCAATATAATATATTTTAATAATTGTTCGCTGGGATTAGCGAGTTCTGTGTAAAAAAGGTAATGTTTTTTAAAATAAAAAATTTTTTGCTGGGAAAGCAACCAATATTAATATATTTAATAATTGTTCGCTGGGATTAGCGAGTTGCTAGGAAAGCAACTAATTTAAATATATTTAATAATCGTTCGCTGCGATAAGCGAGATTTATGTAAGTAAGATAATTTTTTTTTATTGAAAAAAAAATTGTTTGCTGGCAAAGCAAATAATATTAATATTTTTTTAACAATTGTTCGCTGGTATTAGCGAGTTTTTTGTAAATAAAATATTTGTTTTAAATTGAAAAAATTTGTTTGGTGCGAAAGCAACCAATAAGTATGTATTTTTATATATAAAAATTTTTGTTCAAATAGGTGGGATTATCAAAGTTATTATCTGTTATGGTTTATTTGTATTTTTCAAAATTATTAGATTTCACAAGTAAACGCTGAGCAAACCATAAGTCGAACAAAAAATCGACTAACAAAGAATTATCTAGTATCATCAAATACTACGTCACTAAATGTGAGGCGAATTCAACAATTAGTTCGCTAGAGAGTAAAAAAGTATCAATCTCAGTAATATGTATCTCCTTTAATTTTTCTGAAAGCAAAGGGTGGATGATTTTTAACAACCAAAACTGTTATTTATTCCCTTGTTTTCAATGCTTAAAAGAATTCAGCGCACGTACATATGTGCATGTTAGTATATACATATTAGATATTTGCATGAATGGATTCGAAGCGCCTTTTAAACCATTCGTTTTTTTCATGTCACAATTTGTTTTGTTTGGAAGTTTTCAAAACGAATGAAACAAATCACGTATTACAAAAATTAATTACGAATCGATCAAAACATAACATGAATCAAATGTGTAGAGTCAGTTTTACACTAAAAAGCAACAAATCATTTTTAATTCTATGAGCTTAAAAAGAGCAATCCAATATTGCTTTTTTTGCCTCATATACTACTGTGTTTTGGGTAAATTATTCATACATACATACATACATAAATACATAAATGCATTCACACATACATAAATTCATACATTCATAGGTACATACATAAATTCAAACATAAATTAATACATTAATGCATACATAAATTCATACATACATGACATTCTGCATACAAAAATCATACATTCATACTTACATAAATTCATACATACATACCTACTAAAGAGCTGCACAAAATGTTTTGAAAGTTCTATGTTCTAGTGTACACTACTTCCAAACACAGAATTTCAGTGTAAATATAAATATCAAAACAAGCATAACAAAACATGGCTCTCACTAAAACAAAACAAGCACCATTCGAAAAGTTTCTCTTTACAGCTTTGTTAGTGCTTGTGTTTTAAAACAGAGTAGAACATCAAAACAAAAGGCGACAATGAAGTAAAAAAAAACTGTAAATCATAGTAGAAACATCGAGTGCACTAGAACATATACAAAAATGCTCACGATAATAAAGCGGTGTTGTTAAATAATGCGATTTAAGGCTGTTGAAAGAAAATACTTTTATACAAGCAATTTTTGTACGCATATGCTATTTATATATTTAAGCTATTTGAATTAGTTAAGTTTTTAAATAATAATAGCTAATAAATAATAATAATAATGTTAACTCGGCTTAGCTCGAAATTAAATAAAATGCTATTTGAAGCGTAAACCAAATCAATTAACAAAAAAAAACCATCTGTTTTTTGCGATTAAATTTTAGTGCTTTAAAATTTTAAAGTTAACAACTATCATAGAAAAAGATGTGAATTTAAACAATACACAGTAATCGTTAACGAGAAATGGATACATTAAATGTAAGTGATATTTTATATTATTATTTTTCTGCTTAATTTAAAATAATTGTACATAGAGACACACAAACGAAACCACCGCTAATAACATAAATGAATAAAAGAATAAAGTATCTGGTGAATACAAAACGGTCTCAAAACGCGGACGCAGCAAGGTATGGAAGGTTTTTCAAAGTATTGATAATGATCGCGGGGAGGAAATTTCCGGCCTTTTAATATGTATCAAATGTAAAAACATTTATAAATATAATAAAGTGACCACGTCAAATTTTGTGAAACATAAGTGCTACATTAAGGCCAACTTAGAAAATGTTTCTGTGACACCTAAAATTGTTGCAGATAATGCTTTAAAAAAGGAATCTGTGGACATATTTACAAAATGGGTGGTTATAAATTGTAGACCATTTAAAATTGTAAGTGACTCAGAATTAAAAGAAATCGCAGAATTTTTTATTTCTATTGGAGCTAAATTTGGGACAAATATTGATACGTCAACTTTCATACCTAAACCAACAACAGCTTCACGCAATGTCAAGTTATTGTACAAACTTAAATTTGAAGAAATAAGAAATGAAACTTCTGCAATTGTTGAGATTGGGTACGGCTTGACATCAGACTTGTGGACCAATAACTATTTAACAAAATTGTATTTGGCCCTAACAATACATTTTATAAGAGATGGAAAAATTTACTGCAGACTACTGGGAATGCAAGCAATGAACAATGAAAGGAACACATGTTAGTTTTTTTTATTAATGTCCTTTTAAATGTTATATAAATAAATATTTTAATTTCTTTAGGTTAAAACATTCACGCAAAAGTGGTCAAATTGTTGTCAAACTTTGAATGTGCTTTAGACAATAAGGCAATAATGGTAACAGACAGAGGTTCAAACATGGTCAGCGCTTTTCGACCCTACAATAATCTGTTTTGTATTAACCATTTGTTGCAAAATGCATTAAAGAAGTCAATTGATGAAGTAAAGGAGTTATCTGATATGTGCAGTACTGGTACCAAATTAGTAAGATACTTCAAAAAAACTGGAGACAATTCAAATTTTACAACAAGTTCAAAAAGCTATTCTCCGACCAGATGGAATACTTTCTATTATTTATTTCAGTCTGTAAAAGATAACTGGAATGAAATTACTCAAATATTACAGGAAAAGAATGAGCTTTGCAGATTAGGTGACCTTAACCTTTTACATATAAGCTATTTCATTGAAGTTTTAGAGGTATTCGAAGAAACTTGAAGGTGAAGAGAATCCGACTTTACATCTAGTCATTGTACATATTGACATGCTGTTACGAAAATGTGCTACTAACGATTGCGACCTACAATTTATTAGAGTTTTTAAAGAAAAAATTTTATTTTATTTGAACAATGTAGTTTTAGAGAATTTAAACATTTTCCATAAAGTAGCCCTCTTCTTATTTCCACCGGCAAACAAACTTTTGCATTTCAAGGATGAAGAAAAGTTAGCCATTAAAAAAGCAACAATAGAATTTATGTCTGAATTCTTTGAAAACAATCAATTAAATGCACCAGTAACACTTTCGCAAAGCAATAACGAATTGTTTGGTAGATTTGTTTCTCAGCAAAGCCTAACAAACTCAATAGATGCAGTTACAGAAGAATTAACCAGGTATGAAAACACAGTAATACATTTTTACGATGATTTCGATACATTGAAGTGGTGGGATATACATAAAAAACATTTTCCCTTCTTATATAAAACAAGTCTCAGGGTACTTGCTGTTCCTGCATCAAGTGCTCCATCAGAAAGAGTTTTTTCTTCTGCTCGGAGCTTATTAACGGATAAAAGGTGTGCTTTGGGTGATAATACTGAGACTGTATCTCAAATAATGTTTTTATATTACAATAGTTAAAACACTGTATATATATTTTTATAATTTTTTTTTAATGTAGAAGTGAATTCTTTATTTAATTTAATGTTACATCTAAGTAAATACCTATGTATATTATATATAAAAATTTCAAAAGTAGCTATCTATGTGTTTTATTTTAGTGTACTAGGCAGCATTGTCAACTAAGTGCGTTTCACTCCATTTTTGGTGCTTTTTTAAATTGTGTGTGCAAAAAATTTCTTTTAGTGAGCTTTTAAATTTTTCTAGCACCAAAGCTAATTCAATAAAAATTTTTTTATATAATTAAAATTTGAAATCAAATCTGTTTTATATAATGATAAAAATAGCTTTATAAACTTGGAATAATTATTATAAATTTTTGGTCTCATTTTAAAAAGTTTTAAACAGAATTTCTAATAATAATGTGCAAAAATGATATGTAAACACACAAATTTTTTTTTATTACAGGCTGTTTTTTAATACGAAAATATGATACTTCTGATAAAAAATAAATTTTTAAAACATATTTTCATAAAAAGATAAATACTCCCACGTATTATTAATTTTAAATCCTTACTATCAATCGCTGAACTCTTTTTAATAACTTTTGTATAGAACTTGTGAAAAAAATTTATCTGGTATGATCGAATACATGCAAATTTGTTGTATTTTTATTTTTGTTAAATTTCATTACTATTCGTTTTTCTGAAAACCCCGAAATGTAAAAGACAATTTTACTATTATATTTTTAATATAAAACTATTGAATTTGTTTTGAAAAAGTAATTCAATTAACATTTTAAATAAAACAGATATTATAATGTTTTTTTTTCTCCAATTTTATGCGTTTTCAAATCTTAAGCACTAAACACATAGACGACACCAGGCAGCAGACAGCAAACTGTCAAAAATAAAATACATGTGTTTAAATGAAAAGGATTATTTTGACGACATCACAGCAGCACGACTACACGACAGCATTTGCTGCTGCTGCCAACTTAGGCTATTTTCTATTTTGACGGGCAGCAATACACAAATATAGTGTTGCCAGTATACATATAAATTATATAAATTGGAAAAACAGAAACAAAAACTTTTTTTTTTAATATTAAACATAAAAGAACATTACAAAAATGCAATAAGGAAATAAATTTATGTGTTTTTATAGTTTTTCGTGATATTATTACATTTTTTATCAATAACTTTAATTTTATTCATTATAAAATATATGTATGCGGTATCCCTTAAATTTGTATTGCTAAAGTACACAGCTGTTGTTGCTGCCTTCAAAAAAATTAAGTAGCTGACTACACGGCGACATATGAAGTCAACTGCATTTGTAGCCATGAAGCTGTGTAGCTTGCTGTGGTCTATGTGTTTAGAGCATTAAAGTTGACGACACTCATATTGAGAAAAACGAAAATGATTGTAGTTTCTCTTTAGCCTAATTCTGCTATCAAAAACATCAAGCATGTTTTGAATGTTCTACTTCAGTTTTGATATTCTATTTCAGTTTTGTTCTAGTTCAGTTTTGTTTTGCTTCAATGTTGTTCTAAAACACTATTGTTCTCTTATTCTATATTTTGATAGCAAAGCAAAACATTTGTGTTTGGAAGTATGTGTTTGAAAATGAGAGTGTTCTATACACACACTACTTGAAATTTACGTGATTACTTAAAAGACATTTTTTTTATGCTTGTGCAGCCCTTTAATACCTACATACATAAATTCATACGTACATTCATAAATTCATACATACATAAATTCATACATCACTACATACAAAAATTCATACATACATGAATCCATACATTCACACATACTTTAATTCATACATATGTAAATAAATTCATAAAAACATTCTTACATACATTTATACATACATAAATTCATACATACTTAAATTCTTACCTTCATAGATACATAAATTCATACATACATTAATTCACACATTCATACATACTTAAATTCATACATACATCAATTCATTCATACAAAAATTCATACATACATACCTACATACATAAATTCTCCTGATTATTTTATGCTCCCGGATAATTTCATCATTCTTTACAATTTGTTTACATATGTATGTACATATATTGCCCTAGCAAAAACAACCTAAGCAAGTAACAATCGGAATTCTGAGGAAAATATTGTTTAAAAATTATTTTTATTTACTTTTTTCAATCACATTAATTAAAATCTTAGGAAACTAATGAAACAAAAGAAACACATTTTTTTAAATGATGTTATTTGTAATTTATAATATTTGATAATAATATTTTTTCTATATATATATATATATATATATATATATATATATATATATATATATATATATATATACATATTAATGTACATCCAAACATAAAATATTTAAAAATCAAAACTTTAGTTTTATGTACATACATATGTATGTTTATGCAAGCATACGTTTTTAAACTACTTCTTGTTGTTGTAAAAACTTAACTTAAAATTTAATTTTTATTAAATTATTTTTTGAACTGTGAATATTCTTTTTTAGAAAGAAAATTTATTTTTACAAATGTATGCTGACGTTTTCCAAAGAAAAGAAGAAAAATTTCATCTAACCAAATTAATGTTGATATGAATAATCTCGTATTTTTATTTACAAAATTAGTTGGTTAAATAGATGATGTTTATAAAATACACAACTAAGGTAGATAGATGCGAAAATTGCTGATGAAGGTCGTCCAGAAAGTGCAGCATTTCATTCTGCTAGCGTCTAATTTTTCTTGTTTTCTTTGGAAAACGTCAGCATACATTTGTAAAAATAAATTTTCTTTCTAAAAAAGATTTTTAGAAATTGAAAATAAATAAGCTTAAGCCAAAATAATTTTTATTCATAAATAACTTAAATATACAAAAAAGTATTTTAAAAACTTTATTTCATTATATATATTTATTTCTAAACCCCCATTTTGTTAAGCAAAATGCATAAAAACATGCATGTATTACATTATTTAATTTTTAAAAGAAAAAAATGTAAACTTAAAATTTACATACGTATTCCAAATAATTTTTATATTTCCCTCATTACAACGACGAATGAATCACTACTGTAATTCGTGCCTTTTTGTTGAAATAATAAGAATGTTGACAATCAACCGTTATTTGTTTTGATTTGGTTTGAAAAAAAAAAACATATTAAATTATCTTATGATCAGTGTGACCATTTTAGCACTTTCGGTGCCAGATTCAGCACTTTTTTTGTTGATTTAGCAGCAAAATTACCGGTTTAGCTCTTTACACTATTTTTAGCACTTACCAACTCTTTATTTAGCATTTTTTAGCACTTTTAATTAATTCAGTTTACAAAATGTTTTACAAGTAATTAATGCACTTTTCTGCAAAACACTTCTTTTCGCGCGTAACAATTGCAATAATAGCACTTTTTGATATCTCCCAATTAAAAAGTTGTATGTTCAAATCCTACTACGGATACCTAGAATAAATATGCCTAAGTACATAATATACGCGTATTATGTACACATGTGTATGTCAGGGTTTAAATTGTTTGCTTAAAAATAGCAACAGCACTAAAATCTTTGCTTTTCTTGCATGTTTCTCAGCAAATAAAAAATCTAAAGTCTCAGCATTTACAAAACATTTCATTATAAACGAAGCAAAAATTAAATGCAAAAAAAGGAAGAAACGCATATGCTTAAGCTGACTATGTGTTTCTTTCTGCAGCAAAGCAATCAGCAAAGCATTTATTCTGAAAACGTTTGCTGTTGCTTAAGCAATAAGTTAATGTTTGTTTCTTTTTTTTTGCTGCCGCGTTTTAATAAAAAAAAAAACAATATTTAATGGTGTAATAAAAACATCGTTTTTGAAATGTTTTTTTCTGTATTGTAAGTAATAAATACGTTTCCAATATTAAAAGGGATAAAAAGCAGCGAGTTTAGCAAGTACGAGCAAGAAAAAGCAATCGTAGTTAGCAACAACTTCATAGTAAATAGTTGAGCACTAGCAAAAATAAAAATAAAGAACAACTGACTGCTTAAGCAACAGCAGACGTTTTCAAAGTAATTGCTTTGCCGATTGCTTTGCTGCAAAAACAAAACACATAGTCAGCAAAAGCAAATGCGATTCTTTCTTTTTATTTTTTTTTTTGCATTTGCTTTTTGCAACAGTTAAACAACTACATATACATTAAAAATAGTCAAGTATTTTTAATCACTGGTGTAGGTGATATTTAATGTAAACTGTAATTTAATTTCTATTGTGTTTTTAAGACTAATGCTTTATTGTTTTAACAAATTTGGTTTTTTTTTAACGCAAATAATAAGGCAACATAAGCATAAATGATAAAACTTTGAACTCTCCAAGAAAATATTTGCTTAAAACTAAGACATTTCAATTTTGGCCCTATGTTTTGGTTAAATGTATGGATCTGGTCACACTGGTTATGATTCTCTTTAAAACAGGCAATGTTTTGATTCATTCGAAACGTTTATATTTTTCATTCGATTCTCTTTGTTTCACATTTTAAGAAGAGAGTTTTCGGTGTTAGTGCAATGATTTAGTGTGAGTTCAAAAACGAATGCACTCATGCAGATCTCTAGTACATATGCAAATTATATGCCGTTTGTAGCTAAATTCCTATGTTAACCTATGATAATGTGTATATTCATGTGTATATTTATGTATAGCTTAATATTTTTACTTATTTGGTGTTTTGGTTCTTGACCTCTTTTTACTTATAGTTTTGTCTCTTAAACGACTGTACCGTAGAAACATAAAACTTATATTTTGTTACAGACTCTGTATGTTTATTCCGCGCTGATGTGTATAAGGTTCTGCTTAAGCTGTTGTTTGTTGTTTTACAGCGGCGAGAAGTACCAGAATAATGATTAAAAAGTTGGCTTCACAGTGGGTTTTCCTTTCTTTGTTGCGGCAGTTACAATGGCGGCTGTTTTGGTGGCTAATTTCCAAGACCTTGTGTCATACACTTTAATCTTTCAATTCACTTTATTTTCGATTTGTTCAGTTAAGTTTTAAATATTTATTACCGTATTAAAAAAATGCGTATGTATGTGGAGTTTTTGTAAAAAATTGTATTGCCACCGCAATATTCTGTATAACGCGCGGCCTTAAAAAATGCTTATTTTCTTCTTTCTTTTTATCTTTTTTACTTTGTCTTCTACACTCAACAGAAATGCTGTGACTGCTGAAAATTAACCAGCGTTGTGTAGCACTGCGAATTCGACTAATATTAATCAGCATGAATGAATTTGTTTTTGTGGACTTTATTTAAGAATAAAACCTTTCAAGGATCGAAAGGCTTATTAAGGAGTTTTAAGTAAATTACTACAAATTGAAAAGTTATATACAAAGAGATGGGAACTTTATAAAGAAAGAGATTTAAGTTCTAAAAAGGGGTTGTCTAACTGGAAAACTGGGTTAAGCTTATTGCTCTTCCAAGAGATATTGCACTGGTAAATACCTACTGTATTAGTTAGGGATGAAGAAACTTCCGAGTATTTAGATGATGAGAATCCTGTATTTTAGATTTAAATAAAACGAGGTAAATTTAAATGGGAACTTACATTTGTTGTTTTATTCAATAAAAAATGATTAGTGTTGTGCTGTAAATCCTCGGGTTGATAGTTGGTGCTTAATAACTTCTGCTTTCAAAAGGAATAAAAAATGGATGTTAAGCCGATGACGGTTGAATAACGGAAAGGGCAGAGATCGATAGTTCAAAAAAAACGCATTATGTTGGGCATAATTTGTATAGATTATGATGCAAAATGAGTATAATATTGTAGAGAGTTGTAGATATTAATCGCGGGTCTTATTAAAACTTTATTTCTTAATCATTAAACAAACAATTTTTTCCTCTTCCTCGGGGGTCTTTAGTATCGTATAAAACGTAACCATTTATTTTAAAGTAGCTAGTCGACGTCAAGTGAGTTTCAGTAATCATCATTACGTCGATCTATTTTGCCTTAAGGAAGTAATTAAGTCAATTTTTGTGTTTCGCATTCTTATACCAAGCATTTATTTGAAGATAAAATTACCTGTATTATAGTTGATTGCATTTTCGTTGAGGTTGCCAAGGAGCTGATGATTTTTAAGTCATTGAGTGCTTAAAATGGGTTTATACAGGACACCCTCCATAATTTGTCGTATAGTTTCCGCCACAGTTACTAATTTTTTTAGTAGAGTTCACCACACACGACGCAGACAGTGGGCAACTTGCAGTAGGCCTTAGTGTGGCAAAATTCCTGGCAGTTCATGCACTGAACGGGTCCCAAGCGTTTATGTGGTTCCTCTACGGTGACTCTACGACGTAAAAGGAGCTTTAAGTTGTAGATTAGGTGTGTCTCATTTTTTTTAACCACGTCTCCTGGTTCTAACTCTACCCTAAACATGGGTTGGATCTTTTTCCGCGGTTTTTAATGTTCAAAACGTTTTTAACTTTGAAACATTATCCAGTAATTTATTTTCAACTTCATCAGGGTATACGCAAGGGTCAATACCCTTAATAACAAATTGAAGGCCTATACCACTTTTCGGTTTTCCAACTCGTTGACTAGTTTTCCGTAGTCGTTCTCATGATTAACCTGAGCTTTCGTTTAAATAATGTTGCCGTGCTTAATTGAGGTGACTGTAAAGTTTTATTCACCAATTATCTAAATAATTTCCTTTACTCATTGGAGGTAGTCTCTCTCAAATAAATTAGCGGTGGTTTAAACGATTTTTTGGCTGCTGTTGGCTCATCTATTTAAAGGATAGCAAACCTGTTTTGATTAGTAGTTTCATGAGCATTATCTTCTTTATGTTTTTTGGTCTTTGATGAAATCTGAGCAGATTGTGGGCTTCTGTGACGTTGCATGACGGTGATGAACCTATCCATGCCAACTTGCATTTTAGGTTTATTGATGTCGACTAAAATAGGGTATGTTTTGTTGTCAGCCACATCTAAAATATTAGGTGAGCAAGAACTTCTTCACATACTTCTTCAGGGATTCTTGTTAGGAATCCATGCTGCTTTGCTGATGGAGCTAAGCTCTTTTTTATAATTGCATCTGATGGGAGCACTCATGCAGTTTATTTTTTTTAATTGCTTCTACACTAATTCACGTCACTGTGCATGTTTTTTTTAACAATCAACAACAACAAGGTTAATACACTGCTGACTCCACTAGTTTAGTTATTTTTATTTTGATTATTTATATTGTTAGACCCTTCATCACAAAAAGTGGAAAAAGGGTATATCCAAGTATGTCATTCCGTGTGTAAGTTTTACAACAGCCATTTTCGACCCCATAAAGTGTATATATTCTGATTTCTTATGCATAACGAAGTGGATTGAGCAAAGTCCGTCTGCGTCCCCTCGGCAAACTTGATTTCACAAAAAAAGTATGTCAATCGATTAGATATAGTGTCGAAAGAGTTCCTATTGGAAACCAGCATGATCAGTCTATGTCCTTCGAGGCAGGAGACAAAACACCACGCCTACCTCTAATTTTCTATGTCGTTTGGAACAATAAAGTAACTCGAATCAAAAAAATAAATATATGGAGCGATAGAGGATTAAAAATAAGATAGAAAAATATCAAGTGAAAAAATTGGCGCTCTTTTTTGTTAATTATCTATCGCCCAACATATTTATTTTTTGGATTGGAGTTACTTCACTGTTCCAAATAATAAGGAAAAACTTTAGGTAGGCGTTTTGCCCGCTGCGTCTAAAGACTTGAATCGATCTTGCTGATTTCCAATGGCATCTCTTTCGACACTATGTCTGATCGATTAGCGTATTTAAATTTTTGTTGAAATCAAGCTTGTCTTTGCAAACTTGAGATCAAGACTAACACGGACGGACAGACGGATATCGCTCAATCGACTGTGCTATGCATAAGAACTCAGAATATATAAACTTTATGGGTTCGGAAATGGATATTGTAGAAATTACAAACGGAATGACAATATTAGTTATACCCTTTTTCCGCTTTTTGTGGTGAAGGGTATAAAAACGAAACAACAATAGTTGAGAAAACTTACAAATCCTCAAGGAAATTAAATAACACCATGCATACGCTCACCGGACAAAAGCCGGTAGTCAGCTTATTTAATAAAATATAAGGATATACTAAAACTAAAAAAAGCATTAGAAAAAACATTTGAATGACCTTCCAACCAAACGAACAGATTATTGTGAAAATAAAAGGTGTGAGGAAGAAAAAAGACGCCAGATAGATTAAACACAAATGAAGGAAGACCGTGAGGACACTGTCTTAACTACCCCCTCGTAATTGAAAACAAAGATAATATTAAAAATTATACCTTACGATTAACAATATTACCACTGATGTTATAATTTTAATCACATACACAGAACAGGTCACAATAGACAACAAAACTTATAGATATATTGATGGCGGAGCATGACGAAGATTTTAAGATAACAAAAATTTTAACCAATACAATACAATACATCAATGTTACTGATTCTTTAAGGAAATTGAAATACCATACGAAGAAAAACCAATACGATAATTTTTCGCATCTTCTTACCTTAGGTTGTATAAATTGTAAACATCATCTGTTTCACCAATTAACTTTTTAAATAAGAATACGAGGAGCATTTATATCAATATTAATTTGGTTAGACGAAGTCCACACACAAACCAAAGTATTTCTTCACTGTTCTCTTTGTAACTCGTCTTGTACATTTGTTTCTGCTTTGTAACAACCTTCGGTTGATTACGAATGTAATTTTTATTTTTAATCATTCTAACATTTTTCCTCACAACATTATAGATGCTGTTTCAGTATCATATTGATTGTCATAAGTTAAGCGTGGATGTACATGCCCTGTGCCTTGCGTTTTTAATTTAATTTTTTTTTTTATTAAATTACTTAATATTAATATAAGTACTTCTCGTTTACAAAGTTAGTTGGATAAATAGATGATGTTTACAATTTACAAAACCTAACGTACTTTGTAAACAATGTAGCGATCCAGAAAATACAGCACTATAGCATGTTTACACGGTAAAATGAAGCACTTGCTTCGCTCTCTGAATCAATATTGCGAAGCATACCGTTTACACGGCACATACAACATGCTTCGCTTTGACTTCTGTTATAAAATCTTATTTTTCTTGTAAATTTTTGTATTTGCAATTAATTAAATTTTAGAATATAATTCAAATATTCGTTTTTGTTTTAACACATATTCACACATCACTTTTAATAATGTTTTACTTTTATTGTTTACATTTATATACAGCTAATTTAAATAATCTTGCGATTACATTAGAGAAGACAGAAATTATTCATACTTCGGTAGTAGATTCAACCTGAATCGTCACGCAATAACATGCTTCGCTCTCAAGATTCTATATGGCTAAGCACGTTGATTCGCTCATGATTGGGCTGAGTAAACATAGTATTACATTCTTCTGGTGTCTAATTTTTCTTGTTTTCTTTGGAAAAAGTCTGCAAACACTTGTAAAATAATTTTGCTTTCCAAAAAAAAGGTTTTCTGAAATTAAAAAAATGACTTAAGCCAAAATCAATTTCAATTCATCTATTTTTTTCACCTAATAGACAAAAACGATAATTATTGTGATTGTACTCTAGTCGGTATTTGCTGGTTAATTGATGAATTTCTAGGTGTTGAGCTGTTACATTTGTTATTTTGTATTGTGTAATTTTGAGTTTTGATTAATGTTGTATTATGGTTGTTGACTTTTATATTGATGTTATTATTGTTAGAATTATTTGAATTTAGTGCGTGTGGGTACATTTTATTTTTTAGATAAATAAAAATATTCTAATGTCTTTATTTTCGTTATTAATTTAATAATTTTGATATAATTTTAATTTTGATTTTGTTAATTTTATTATATTAATTGCAATAGATGTAATTTTAATTATGTTAATTTTATTATGTTAGGATCCCATATGCACACATACAAAATCCTGTACTGTAATTATAAAAGTTAGTCTTGTTGTGCAGAAAATGAACTTTAAGTTACTTTATTCGTGCTTGATTCCTTCAAATATAAATATTTTATGATATTCTCATGAAATATTTATTATTTTAAACTAAACTAAAAAATGAAATGTATTACTGCGGGGAATGCATATCCATATGGCCATTTCACTACTGCTCAAATAGCTCATCAGTGGATTTTTATATCAAAAGCCAAATTGATTAAATGAGAACTCCATTGAATCAATAAGACAAAAGACAATAACAACTCAATTATTTGCCTCTGCTCGCATATCTTTTATATTTTTAATAAACTTTTGACGATAGCAGTTATTTTTAATTTTTTCCCAACCAGGATTTGAACCATTGTTCTTATAAATAAATGAAAATTGACTTATTTTCGGCTTTTTGGATCTTTTTAATTTAATTTCTAAACATTTTTAGAAAGAAAAATTATTTACAAATGTATGCGAACGTTTCCCAAAGAAAACAACAAAAATTAGACGCTAGCAGAATGAAATGCAGCACTTTCTGGACCGCCACATCCTTCATCAGCATTCTTCGCATCTATCTACCTTATGTTATGCACGTCGTAAACATCATCTATTTAACCAACTAAACTTAATGTTAATTTGGTGAGACGAAGTTCAGGCATTTCTTTGTCGTTCTCTTTGTAACTCGTCTTGTACATTTGTTGTTGTTTTTGTACTAGCCTTTGGATAGCCACGAAATGCAACCTTTTTATTTTTAATTATTCATAGATGATGTTTATGTAAAAATTCAAACGATGAACTTTAAAAATGAAATGGTGCTGGTATAGATCTTATACGAGTAAAAGGCGTTCAGAATAATACCTATATTATACCAATTTAAAAAACTGTCTAAAGAATAGATATAACAGCTATATACCCTATTGTCTAACTCTCAAATCAGTGATGGAAAAGTTATTACGATCGTACTTTTTTTGATACTATTTGATTTGAAAAAATACTGTGGTACTGCTCTGTAACATTTGATACTCTTAGTGATACGTCTACAATTTAAAACAAATGCTTTTCTTAAATTAATCTATTTTAGCATTCCCCCTTCATCACTTATAGTTTCGAATATGGCAACTCTAGTTCTTATCGTATCTTATTATTTAGTTTTACATATTCGTTTTTTTCACAATGTACAAAGGGTAACTGCGAAAAACAGCTTTTACGTTTTTTGTGTTTCTTTTGATTGAATTGTCAATCTTAATACATATAAGTAAGAGTGATATATTCGGCTATGCCGAGTCTTATATTTCCTTCACCATCTATGTTAATCTAGTTTAGTGAAGTAACTCCAATCAAAAAAGCAAATATTAGGGTGACAGAGAATAATAAAATTTGGTACTGCATTTCAGTGATAGGAAATGATATTTTCATTTGGTATAGATGTGGGCTTATTTGACATTAATGTGAGGAAGGAAGTTTTTTTTGGAAGTGTTCTTAAATTGTAAGAGAAAATTGTTTTTGAAATAAGCCCAAATCCATTCTATTGGCGCTATTTATATAGGGGCTATTTCAGTTTAAAATGATGTACCTTAAAAAGTACAAAATAAATTTAAAAAATTTGTTTTTTATAGGTAAAAAGAAACTTTTTATATATTGATTTATGGTTTTAGTTAACTTTTCTTTTTCATTAAGATTTTTTTGCTGCTTAATAAAAATTAAAAAAAAAAAAATTAACAATTTGTACTCTCAAAAATTTTTTTAATACCGAAATGCAAATATCATTTCCCATCACTGTCTCAAATATTGAAAATGTTCTGGAAGAAATTGTTGTCTTATAAAATAATAAATACTGATCAGTATGGGTTCCGAACAGGGAAAACCTTTGACCAGTCACAAGGAAGTTGTGTAAACCACATTAACGATTGTCTAAGCAAATATATACACTGCCTAGTACTACACATTAATTTTATTTATTTATAGTTCATTTCCTGCACAACAAGACTAAGTCTTATAATTACAGTATAGGATTTTGTATGTGTGCAGATGGGATCCTAATATAATAAAATTAACAAAATTAAAATTACATCAAAATTATTAAATTAATAACGAAAATAGAGACATCAGAATATTTTTAAAATTAGTTAGTTAATAAAAAAATTAAAAAGGAAATTCCTAAAAGATATTGCCTTGTTGTTTAGACGAATAGCAGTAATAAAAAATTGCCATTCGGAAACAAGGCATCGAAATTTTGGAAGAACAATTCTTTTCCCCCTTCTGACCTAGCAAATCTTATTTTCTCAAATAGATAATTCGGTTCTCCAGTATAAATCAATTTTGTGGAAGAACAAGAGGACTCTGGTATTAAGAAAATTTCTAAAAGTAACTCCAAAGAGGGTTTTTGAGTAAGCAGAAATCTGGTCACGTTTTTTAGTCGATGAATATATCTTATGATGTTGTTATATAAGACATCAAGTTTCATCTCACTTATGCAGTCACAATTAGAAAACATCTCACATCCGTATGTAAGGCTTGGTATTGGCTTTTGCAAGAAGAATTCTTACATTTAATGGTGTAAAGTATTGCACGGACCATAAGGTCCTTAGTTTGACGTAAATTTGTCCAACCAGTTTGTTAATATGGTTTGCCCAAGTTAAGTTGCTATTGAACACTAACCCTAGGTTTTTTGCTGTACGGACAATATCAATTTTGTTGTTGTCTATTATGATGTCATCTTCTATTAGGGGATTGATTGCTTTCCTGTGAATCAGAAGTTATTTACAATTCTGTGGATTTAAGTATAGTCCATTTTCAGATGCCCATCGACGTATACTGTTGAGGTCAGAATTAAGTTTTTCAATATTCTCCTTAATTGAGGATACTGGACTATTTAAGTATAACTGAACATTATCTGCGTACATGTGGACATTACAGTACGATAAATGCTGCGGCAAGTCATTAGCGTATAATGAAAATAATATAGGTCCCAAAATTGAACCTTGGGGAACCCCTTGTTATTTACAAATACTGACTGATTTCTATCAGTGAGATATGACGATATGAGTTTTATGGATGTAAAGGAGAATTTTAACAGATTTCTAAGCTTAGACAACAGTATTTGGTGGTTAACTGTATCAAAAGCCTTGGAGTGATCAAGTAGAACCAAGAAGTTTATTTTACCATCATCAAGTTCTCGCCGTATATTCTCCGCGATATCAATTAGAGTTGTTATGCAACTGTCTTTAAGGTGAAATCCTGATTGTCTATCAGAGAGCAAATGATTACTACAAATATATGAGCTTATTTGGTGGTGCAACAACCTTTCTAAGACTTTGGGCAAAAAGCCCAGAATAGCAATTGAACGATACCCGCCGTCTTCTTCTCTGGAAAATAACTTGTAGTAATTATGGTGTTGAATAGATGGGTAATATGTGTTAAAGGAACTGGTAAAATAGCTCTGATAAATTTGGGATGAAGGTTATCATATCCTACATCATTGGATTTTGTTTGATTGAAACTATTAAAAACGTCAACCTGGCTGACGCATGAAAACTTAAAAAAACATTGATTAAACGCATTGATGTCATCGATGTAAGAGGGGTTATTCACAACAACTGTTGCATCTGTTATAGTTACCGTTGAAGTACAAGCAAACGTATTATTAAGACTGCCAGCATCAATAGATGGATTTCTTTTAGATACAGACACACCAATTCCAATGTCCCTAATAGTTTTCCAAGTCCTCTTAGATTCAAGGGCAGAGCCAAGTTGCCGAGAGTAATACATAGACTTTGCAATTTTTATTTGTTTATTGGCTTCTTTCCTTGCGAAGCGATATTCGGACTTTAGAAACTCCATCTTAAAACGATTCCAAAGTGAGTATGCTAAGTCCCTCCGTTTAATTGCATGTAGAATAGTACCGTTGAACCACGGGTTATTTTTAGGTTTTATATATTTTGGTTTCAAGGGTTCTGTTTCATCATACAATTGTAATATATTACTTTCCAGGAAAGGATAGTTGCTCATCTACAGAAAGCATGTGATAGATATTGCTCCAATTTATTTCTAAAACGTTTTCCTTCAGCAGACTGTAATTCAAGTTTTTGATATCTCGAAAGGAGTAGGATTGCTCCCTTTGTTCTGTCACAAAATCATATGCTGCAAATATTAAATCATGTTTGGTAAAACAGGAAGCTGAAGTTTGATCGTAGAGCTGAACTTTTGATATATTTCCTACGAAAATAAGATCTAAAAGCGTGTTATTGGGTTTAGTGAAATAAGTTGCTATAGTGGTATTGGTAGGTGTAAGTCCTATCGATTCCATGCTGTCTGTGAAATATGTTTCCGTTAGAATGTTGGAATTGAAGTCCCCAGCTAGTATTATATCACTGTAAGGCATAATTAAAGTTTCAGTTTTTGTTATAAAATTAGAAAACACAATAGAGCTGTTAGGTCAATACACACAACCCAGCAACATCTTTCTTCCGAAGGATGAAACTTCAACGAATATATGTTCGATAATGTCCGATTGTTCCGATTTACTGTAGACTTTACAAGTAATATTGTCTTTGACATATATTGCAACTCCGCCACCACCTCTAGTTAATCTATCAGATCTAAACACATTATACCAACGTAGAGAGATAAGACCGTTTGGTATAGATTCGTTAAGCCAAGTCTCAGAAACGCAAATGGCATCCATGTTCGAACTCTCAAATATAAATCTAAATTCATCAATTTTAGGCTTTAAACTTTGGGCATTTATGTGGCAAATTTGAAAATCTTGTTTTTGGTTGGCGAGGATTTTCACCATACTACTCGTCACATCATTGGAATTAGCTCTTAGTATAATATTGTTGGACATTTATATGAAATAATAAAACCAATGAAAGGACAGAAAAGAAAACGCAATATATTTTAGGAGTTAAATAAAAAATAATAATTTTTGAAAAAGAACAATTTAATTTTAATATATAAATCTATATATAAATTTTGTAAACAGCATAATTAAAAATAAAAATAAAGTATTTAACGTAGAGCTGTGGAATTGAATTGTGAAGTAACGGGGACAATACCATCGGAAGTGGTGGACTCATCTCTAACGCAGCGAAAAAATCTTTTTAGCGCATCTAAGTTTACACAGAAAGGTCTATCCGTACTCAGTCGTTTAACATACACGATGCCATGAAACGAAAAGGCAGATTGTAGAACTTTTTGTTCCTTAAGACCAACTTCTCTAAAAATTTTGTAGTTCCCATTTGTTAAATTTTCATGCACATAAAAATATTGGTTTTTTTTATCAGGCTGAAAAGCCAGCACAGAAAACATTAACTTTTTATTCTCTTTTCTTAATACATTTATTGCTTTTAAGACAGTGTTTTTGTCATAAGGACTCATAAGTCTAACAACAATAACACCGTCAGGAGAGTTTTCTTTGTTTTTGTTGTTTTTGTTTTGTAAGCGATGAATAAACTGCACTGGTGGAGTGGTAATTTTAATAATTCTACAAATGGTATCAAATAAAGAAGACAAGTTTTCATCAACACAAAAAGGAATTCTACTTATACTCGTACGCAAATCACTTGCAACTATGGAATTAGAAGTTTTTAGCGATTAAATTTGTAACTTTCTAATTTCATTTTTAAGGTCCATAATTTCGCCCGTAACTGTTTCAAGTTTTGCAACTCTATCAGTGACTTGACTTATTTCCACTCTTATTTCACAAAATCTTTTTTCAATCTCGCTTAAGAGACGACTCTCTACTTCCTTAACTGTAGGTTTTATATCTGCTGCAAGTTGAGGTTCGCCTCCTTTTGAAAGAGCAGAAAAGTTTAAAATTTGTTGATTTAAGTATTCCGCTTGTTTTGACTTTTTTTATCCAAAAGTCGCCACAAACTCAAAACCCGATCATCATCAAACTCTGTAGGGAGTTCCAATTTATTTAAATCGACGTCAACTAGAGTTCTATTAGAAGATTGGCGCGTATTCATTATGTTATAAAAAAGCAGAGAAAAAAGCCTTAAAAGAGTTTCTGTTTATTCTGGTGGTGTATTATGTAGTTTAATAATTTTATATTATGTTTAAATTAGCAAAGAGAAAATAAATTAGTTTGATTTAATACTTTTCAATTTGGTATATTTTGATTTAAAATGTTGTATGTCTATTTTGTTTTATTCAAGATTTAAATTGCAATATTAAAGATTCTCTTTAGTTAATTATTTTATTTTAAAATATACATATATTTTTGTTTTGCATGTACTAGGGAGTTGTTGTAAAGGGTGTTGTTGTATAGAAAGTACTTATTGATCACAGATCATATATTTTGTTTTGCATGTACTCCCTATGTTGTTGTAATGGATGTTGTTGTATAAAGAGTACTTATTGATCACTGATCACTCTGTTCTATGTTTGTAGATGTACATACAGTTTAAAGAAAACAGTTTTTGAGTATAAATTATTTAGTTATATTATGATTTTGTTTGTTTTTTTTATTGATTTTTACCCCTTTAGATTTTATTATTTAAGAATTATTAAATATGCATTCACTTGCTGCTTTATTTATTTTTTGGTAGTTCTTATATAAATGATTCCGTGTTTATGTTTTTTAACTAAAGAGTTTATAAGTGCACTTGCACTTTAAATTTTGAAAAATATTTATTTATATTTATTGGTTTTCTACATAAGCTAAAAGCTTTATTATTTTATTATTATTTATTCCGATATAAAACGTTGTAATTAAATTAAGTTTTTGAATGATATTACAGTACACTTATAGCAGCAACCAAAAACACGTCCGCTTACTTCAAGGCATTTGATGCTCTTTCATGATGCTCACACAAAAAACTTATCGAATTGCTAGATAGAAGTGGTATTAGAGGTGACTCACTAAAGTAGTTTAAGAGCTATTTTGAATTAAGATCTTTTCAAGTAAAGATTAAAAAAAAAAATAAGTAAAAGCATAGAGCATAGAGTACCACAAGGGACAATTTTATATATTATGTAGTCAAATGAAACACAAGTAACAGTCTTGCTTGCGTAGATGACACTGCCATCGTTGTCTCCAGCAAAAGCCTAAATACTGCAATACAAATAGTGCAAATGGTACCATTGCAATGTCCTCATTATCAACGCGTCAAAGACTTAATTCATGCACATTAGGCGAAGACATCTAGTGCGTTGAAAGTTTTATAATGATAAATACCACATTAAAACTTGTAGGTGCTTATGTTGATTACAGTTTTAAGTGGGAAATATAAGGAAAAAGCTTCGCAAATCAGCTTATAATAGATTAATCTAAGAAATTACACCGTACTTGGATAGACTTATTTCTCTCTTTTAGATTCATGCTTAGTGAATAATATATTGCCTAGGGAAATGTTACATGTAGAAGAACGTTACAACAGTCACAAAATCAAATCTTCAAGTTAATATCGAAAAATCATCTTAAATTACGAAAGCAATAACGCAGATAACATACAATATTACAGTTATACATATAATACGAGGGCTGCTCTATATATTTCTGGCCTAATAGTGAAAATGCGAATATATATAATCAAAAATGGTTTTATTGTTTTTCAAAGTATTCTCCAGCATGATTTATACACTTTCGCATGCGCTTAAACCAGTTGTCAAAGCACTTTTTCCACTCCGATTGAGACACCTCTAAAACATGGTTTTTGAACACTTCAACAGCTTCTTCTAGCGACAAAAATCGTTAACCATGCATTTTTTTCTTGATGTGCGGAAACAAGAAGAAGTCATTAGGTGCCAAGTCAGGGCTGTACGGCGGATGACCCATTAATTCGACGTTTTGGCCGGTCAAAAACGCTCTGGTTTGAGCCGATGTGTGAGAGCTCGCATTGTCATGGTGAACAATAATTCGTCTTCACTTGTTGGTTTTTCGAATTTCTCCGATGATTTCAGGCAAACAAATTGTAGTGTACCACTCAGAAGTGACCGTTCTACGTTGCTTAAGCGGAACAATCGCCACATGACCAGTTTTGCCGAAGAAACAGGCGACCATTTGCTTCGAAGTGCTTCTTCCACGAACAACTTTCGTTGGATTTTGCTCGTCTTTGAAGACCCACACGGTCGATTGTTGTTTCGTTTCGGGCTCATACGCATAGATCCATGAATCGTCACCTGTGACGATCTTATAAACGTCTTTTGAAGCACCGCAATCGTATTTTTGCAACATTTCTTTGTACCAATCTACACGAGCCTTTTTTTGAGCGACTTTCAAATTGTGCGGGATCTAACGAGAACAAACCTTTTTTACGGCCAGGTGTTCATGCAGTATCGAATGTATGCTGGTGGAAGAAATGTCCAAGGATGTCTCTATCACTCGGTATGTCGCATGTCGATCTTGCATTATGAGTTCACGCACGGCATCAATGTTCTCTGGCACAACAGCCGTTTTTGGACGACTTTCACGGAATTCGTCTTTGAGCGAGCTTCGGCCACGATTAAATTCATTATACCAATTTTTCGCAGTGCTATAGGATGGTGCTTCATCGCCACACAAAGATTTAAGTTCATCAATGCACTCTTGTCGTGATAATCCACGTCGAAAGTTGTGAAAAATGATGGCACGAAAATGTTCACGAGTTAATTCCATTTTTTTCTATATTAATTTTTTCAAGTCACTGTAAACAACACAAATAATGGTCGTACGTCAAAACGTTTTGAGTAACGATTATGCTTAAAAATGACAAACTTTCCAATGGAAATGTCAGATTGCACTTGGCAGCACTCAGTGTTGCCAGGCCAGAAATATATATAGCAGCCCTCGTATATATTACCCCATAAAATATACCCACACGCACTAAATTCAAATAAATCTAACAATTTGTTGTTATAATTTTCGGTAATAACCGACGGTTATTATAACCACAATTTAATATATACTGGCGGAATCAACCCAATTAATTCTAACAATAATAACATCAATATAAAAGTCAACAACCATAATACAACATTAATCAAAACTCAAACCAACACCTAGAAATTCATCAATCAATCAACAAATACCGACTAGAGTACAATCACAATAATTATCGGTTTTGTCTATTAGGTAAAAAAAATAGATGAATTGAAATTGATTTTGGCTTAAGTTCATTTTTTTAATTTCTGAAAACCTTTTTTTCGAAAGCAGACTTTTTCCAAAGAAAACAAGATAAATTAGACACCAGAAGAATGTAATACTATGTTTACACAGCCCAATCATGAGCGAATCAACGTGCTTAGCCACATAGAATCATGAGAGCGAAGCATGTTGTTGCGTGACGATTCAATTTGAATCTACTAGCGAAACAACAAAGAGAACGACAAAGAAATGCTTTAAGTTGTGTGTGAACTTCGCCTCACCAAATTAACATTAATTTTAGTTGGTTAAATAGATGATGTTTACGACGTACATAACATAAGGTAGATAGATGCGAAGAATGCTGATGAAGGATGTGGCGGTCCAGAAAATGCTGCTTTCATTCTGCTAGCGTCTAATTTTTCTTGTTTTCTTTAGAAAACGTCCGCAATCATCTTTCTAGCAATGTTTAGAAATTAAATTAAAAAGAACCAAAAAGCCGAAAATAAGTCTACTTTCATTCATTTAATAGTTAGTTTTGACATAATTTTTTTTTTGTTTCTAAATCTTTTTATTCTGTTTAAAAATGTTTATTAAATTTTTTTCCGAGTATCACAGTATTTAACTTATTCTTCGCCGATTTATGAATTTTGTGGTCTTTTCTTTTTGAAGGCTCTTGTATTTTTATATGAACTTTTATAAATTTCAATAAAATTTTAAATGCATTATAAATACCACTTTGGTACTTTGATTTGGTTTTACTATTCTTTTTACTTTACTTTAATTTTTCTATTTCCTAAGAAATTATTTAGCTGTGATCACTGGGTGATATTGTTTTCTCTACCCTAATTCTTTTTTTGTTTGATACAGAAAAAAAGAGATGGGTTTTTAATTAACAAGTGATCTATGCATGCTACTCGAAATAAGCATGTCTACGTTTGCTTTATTGTTAAAAATCAGGGTTCAGATTGGCTCGCTGTTTTGCTCTTCTGCTCTTGCGCACTCTTTTTTATGCTATGCTATGCTAAAAAGAGCGAGCAAAAAAAAGAGCCAATTGTTTATGCGCATTGCGCTTGCTCCTTCTTTTTATGCTCTGCTCTTTGAGCAATGCGCATTCAATTTTATTTTTGGCTCTTTTGCTCTGCGCATTGAGCCAAAAGAGCAGCTCGTGCTCCTTTTGATAGTAACAGTAGTTCGTTTGAAAAATTTAAATAACTTCGTGGTTGGAAAAAAGTACATGGAAAAATGGAAATAATTGCGTTTATGGACGGCAAAATAGTGCATGTTACGATAGACCAAATATAATATTGTTATTATTATTGGGTTTTTAGTTAAAATTTAAGTCTACCATTGCAGTTTGTTTTTGATTATTGGTAAGTAGTGGAGTTCCTTGTAAATTTAAACAAGGAAACAAGTGGTGTTATAAAAAGTAAGGATTTAGGGTATTAATTTGCTTAGCTTTAACCCTCTAGTGCGCAAGAAAACCAAATTAAGTAAAATACTACTTAAACGAAAGGAAATGGTTTATAAGCAAACTTTTGTTCTAGGAGTTTATATAATTTTCATTTATAAGGGCACAGGAGGCGAAAAATCCTTTGATACAAATTTGCATTATTGCGCATTTAGCGCAAAATACTTGCCATAAAAAAACAAAACACACTATAACATTGTAATAAAATAAGAGTGTAACTTATTTAAAAATCAAAACTGTTTATAAACTTGTTGAACTTAATAAATTTTAAGGTCAGAAAAACACACTGTTTCCTCTACGCACAACATACGAATAAGCAGGCACTTCAAAATTGCACAATAATTCAATGCTGCTATAACGGTACTTCAAGAGCAGAGAAAACGACGTCTATTAAATGGAGACAACATATAACGAACATTTACATAAAACTGTTTTCAAATTTTGAAGCTACAGAGAGATATTCGGTATGATTCAAATTTGCATCACGGCGCACTAGAGGGTTAACATAATTGCAATTATACCTACAGAAGGAATTTTTGATGTTTACTTGTAGGTATCATAAAATAATTATTTTCTTTTAGGTTTTTTGTTTCTCCAATTGTTTTCTTGCTTTAAATTTACATGTGTTATTTGTTGTTGTGGTTTTTCAATACAGTAGATGTGCTTTGTTTATGTTTAAGGTAAGGGATGTTTGTTGGTGCATTTGTTATTGTTTTATTACTTCTTAATTGATGGTAAAGCAGGAAATTATTGGTACTAAATAAAGCAAATTTTCATTACCTATTAAATGCAAATGAAAAAAATTGTTTCATATGTTTAAAAAATTAATTGATATTTATACCTACAATAATTTATTTATTTTATATTTTATATTAGGGTTCTGGTATATTAAACATTGCATTGATTTTACATACATATCGCTCCTTTATTGCAACATAGTCATATCTCAAAAAATTAAAAATTTGTAGTTACTTAAGCAAAACTGCTCTTTTAGACCTTCTGTACATGTTGAAAAAATCTCAGTTTTATATCCCAAGCTGAACCGAAGTTATAGCAAATATGTTTGCGGCAATTAGAACATAGGAGTAATGTCTTGAAAACTTAAATCGCATTTTGCCAAGTTCAAGTTTTTTGAGATATGACTATGTTGCAATAAAGGAGCGATATGTACATATGTATGAGGAAAAGATAGAAACGATCAAAATTTTTTTCATTAATGTTAACAAGAAAATTTAATTTTACCAACAATAATATGAATTCTATAGTTTTGTTTTTAGTACCAATAATATGGTGTTTTACCATCAATTCAATTTAAAAGTAATAAAACCATAACAAATGCGCCAGTAAACATCCCATACCTAAAACATAAGCAAAACAAATTTACCGTTTACAACAAAAAATAAGGCAAGCTATAATGAAGATAGTAATAAGACAATAACAAATGCACTACTAAACATCCCATACCTAAATTAAAAACAAAGCACATCTACTGTTTTGAAAAACCACCACATCAAATAACACATACAAGTTTAAAGCAGGAAAACAATTAGAGAAACAAAACGAAATGTAAATAATTATTTTATGATACCAGTAATCATCAAAAATTCCTTCTGCAGGCATAATTGCAATAGTGCTAAAGATAAGCAAATTATTACCCTTAATCCATACTTTTTATAACACCACTTATTGAATATTTTTATTAATGAGCTATTCATATGACCCTCGCTTGAATTTACAAGGAACTCCACTACTTACCAATAATCAAAAATAAACTACAATCGTAGACCACAAAAATACATAACACTATTCTTTCATACGTTTACATACACACATACATATGTACATACATACATTTATGTTTGCGTACAAACATATCTATCAAATATAAATACATTAACAGACAATAATATAAATAAAATAAATATACATATGTTCCTCCAGCCTTCATTTGAATATTAGCTATATTTAAAAAACGATAAAAAATCTTCTAAACTGTCCCAAACACATAAATCAAATATTTTATTTATTGAATTGATTTTTACATTATAATCTTGAAGTTAGCAAAAAATGTGCGCACAAAAAAGGAGCAGCGCATAAAAAGAGCCAAGCGCATTTCTCTTTTTAATGCGCTGCTCTTTCATTGCGCAGAGCAATGCGCAATAACAAGTTGGCTCTGCTCTTTGCGCAAAAGAGCAGAAAAGAGAAACAAACATTAGAAATATTAATCATGTCACACCAATACTTATTTATTTTACAGAATCATCCTTTCTATCTGCTAAGAAATGGCTAAGTTATGGTACCTTAAAGTTCAAAATTTGCCTATTTTTACGTTTTTTTTTAATTTTTTATTTTCATTTGGTTTTTTTCTACGTTATAGTAAAGATCTGAAATTTTTTATTCTCTTACCAAATAGTTTATTTTATTACCAATATTTTAAGCGTAGTTTGAAAAAAAAACGGATGAAAAATAAAGTTTTTATTAAGAATTTTGTAGAACGAAAATATTTTCATTTTCATTGCTTTCCTTTCCAACGGTGTGCCATTTATCTCGATCGGATAATGGGTTGGGCTCCACAAGGGTTTGAGTGGGACCATACACCGAAAAACACAAAAGTAACATTATCTAAAAAACGGTACTTAGAAAAAAATAATTACAGCGTTTTTTGTGTTCAGGAGGTCCCAATTAACTTAACTAACCATTTGGTGTTCTACGTTAAAAAAAAAACTCCTATTTGAGCGCTCCAAAATTACCGAACGCAGTCGAAAAATACTTATGCTCGTAATAGAAAACGAAGAATAGAATTTTGCAGACAACATATGAACAAAGACATTTCGTTCTGGAAGTCCGTTGTTTTTGCGGATGAAATCAAATTTAACCTTTTTAGGTCTGATGGGAAGTCCTGCGTTTGGAGAAAACCAAACACCTCGCTTCAACCAGTGATGGTATGGGGCTGTATGTCCTATTCAGGCGTCGGAAGTTTAACATTTATTGAAGGTAACATGGATAGAAAGATGTATTTGGATTTGCTTAAAGACAATTTAGTACAAAGTGGCGATAAAATGGGCATTAGGGATTCGTTTAAGTACTGCCAAGACAACGATCCCAAGCATACGTCTGGTATTGACTTATCTGGAACTGCCCACATGTAGTACAGACATCTGCACAGAGTCCTGATCGCAACGTCTTTGAGAATTTGCGGTCAGTACTGGAAAATAAAATTAGAAACCACAATATTTCTAATGCTTCTGATCTGAAACGGGCACTACAGAAGGAATGGGATAAAATTAGCAGCAAAACTGGTAGAATCTATAAATTCTAGATTAAAAGCTGTTTTAAACGAAAAGGGATACCCCACTGAGTATTAACCGTAGCCATGAAATCTAAATATAATGTTTTTCGAATACTTAAAATTAAGTGCATCATTTAAGCTGTGACCTCAAAACTGTAACTGAATTATTTTATTTTAATATTTATTTTATTTCTTTCTTATGAAGAAATTAACAATTTTTGTTATTAAATAAAATATGCAAGTTAACAATATGAAAAAAATAAGTTTTTTCTTTGTAATGAAAAACCATAAAATATATTTGATATATTAATATATATATTTTTTTTTTTTTTGCTGCATCAAATAAGCTGTAAGCGACTCTGCATTTTATTACTTATGCTGGGCCCGTCACCGCTATATACTACATTCGATTTATCTAATACGTCAACTTTTGTTTTTGCGTTTAAAAGTAGCATATTCAACGTGTTTGAAAATAGAATATTCAACGTCTTGTCAGTTTTAAGGGCAATATTAATATTCTACTTGTCAAATATATCCGAAATCGTAATTCTCTCAGAAAAATCGGGGACATGTGTCGTTGACTTTTTTTAAGTTTAATCACAGGCGTTTTGTTGAAATTTTGTATTGCACGTTTAACAATTTTTGTTGCCGTCATATGTGAGAAACTGTTATCTTTTAATATTTTTACAATTTTTCTAATATTTTCCCTGTAGTAGCATGTATCGCTTTTCTGCGGTATTCTTCTCGCAAAATTATGTGCTGTGATTTTCACGTGTTTCGGATGACATGAATAAAAGTTAATAGTAAGTCCTGTAGTATTTGGCTTTTTGCACCAATTTGTCGAAAAAATGTCTTCCTTTCGAATAATTGTCTTTTATACAAAAAATAAAAATGCAAATAAAGAGATCTTTTGAATTGTAGTATGTGTTGCTATTTTCTCCCACTTTTTCTTTATTATTAAAGGGATACCACGTCAAAAGATACTAAAACTTCGTCGTCTTTAATGTGTATGCCTGTTAATTTCCTTTTAACTCTATGGCATCTTTTACGTTATAAATTGAATCTTTTGTTTAATTATTTAATATATTTACAACATATTTGCAAAGTTCATATGATGGAGAATTCATCGATGAACAAATAGGTCTCAAAGGCATGTCCTTTAGGAAGTCCATATATTCTAGGTGCAATAGCTGTATTTGTCTGTAGTTTTTATTTCTCATCTGTTTTAATTATATTCAAGTTAAATAATTTTTTTAACTAACGTCTTGTTGCGTGTCTAAGGTTTCGTGGGTGAGTAATTTTTAAGTCGTTTGTAAGAACACATATCCTGAACAATATTTCTCATTTTATTTTCGTACTCATCTTTTTCCATAGCTGCTGTAGTACTTCCTTTGTCTGCATTCAAAATTAAAGCGTTTTTATTTTTATTTAAAAATTTTTTAATTTCACCCACTGCGCTTATTAACTCTTTTTCTCTTGTTGTTAATGATCTTTTATTAAGATAATTGTCCATCGTCATAACAAGTTTAGTTCTTGCTATTTCTTGTTTCTCTTTTTTTTATTAGTTTGAATGATGTCTTCTCCGTCAGCAATATATTTAACAAAGGGAATTGTTTTGTTATCGCCAGAGCAAATTTTGGACCTAACAATAGCAAGTTTTGAACATTTGTTGGAGTTTCGGTGTTCGTTTTGTTTTTAAATTGTGTCGGCTTAAGCTTGTGAAATTTGCTAATCTGGTTTTCCGTCCTTTTATTGAAAATTCGTTCATATATTATAATTTCACTTTTGAAAAATAACAAGCAGACTTCTTTTTAAATGTTCTGTTGTATGTACGATGTGTTTTTTTCCAACTCATTTTGATTGTTTTTAATTAATAATCAGAAAACAATAAAAAAAGATATACACTCTAGAAATGCTGCATATTTTTAATACTCCCGCGGACATAAGAATCAACTACAAAACAGACACTAACAATTGCGCGCATACGTATAGACACATAGTTGATAAATATAAACAGAGAAACGTTAAATAAACTTAACATTCTCTTTAAATGAAATCTTTTTTTTATTTTATGATACCAGTAATCATCAAAAATTCCTTCTGCAGGCATAATTGCAATAGTGCTAAAGATAAGCAAATTATTACCCTTAATCCATACTTTTTATAACACCACTTATTGAATATTTTTATTAATGAGCTATTCATATGACCCTCGCTTGAATTTACAAGGAACTCCACTACTTACCAATAATCAAAAATAAACTACAATCGTAGACCACAAAAATACATAACACTATTCTTTCTTACGTTTACATACACACATACATATGTACATACATACATTTATGTTTGCGTACAAACATATCTATCAAATATAAATACATTAACAGACAATAATATAAATAAAATAAATATACATATGTTCCTCCAACCTTCATTTGAATATTAGCTATATTTAAAAAACGATAAAAAATCTTCTAAACTGTCCCAAACACATAAATCAAATATTTTATTTATTGAATTGATTTTTACATTATAATCTTGAAGTTAGCAAAAAATGTGCGCACAAAAAAGGAGCAGCGCATAAAAAGAGCCAAGCGCATTTCTCTTTTTAATGCGCTGCTCTTTCATTGCGCAGAGCAATGCGCAATAACAAGTTGGCTCTGCTCTTTGCGCAAAAGAGCAGAAAAGAGAAACAAACATTAGAAATATTAATCATGTCACACCAATACTTATTTATTTTACAGAATCATCCTTTCTATCTGCTAAGAAATGGCTAAGTTATGGTACCTTAAAGTTCAAAATTTGCCTATTTTTACGTTTTTTTTTAATTTTTTATTTTCATTTGGTTTTTTTCTACGTTATAGTAAAGATCTGAAATTTTTTATTCTCTTACCAAATAGTTTATTTTATTACCAATATTTTAAGCGTAGTTTGAAAAAAAACGGATGAAAAATAAAGTTTTTATTAAGAATTTTGTAGAACGAAAATATTTTCATTTTCATTGCTTTCCTTTCCAACGGTGTGCCATTTATCTCGATCGGATAATGGGTTGGGCTCCACAAGGGTTTGAGTGGGACCATACACCGAAAAACACAAAAGTAACATTATCTAAAAAACGGTACTTAGAAAAAAATAATTACAGCGTTTTTTGTGTTCAGGAGGTCCCAATTAACTTAACTAACCATTTGGTGTTCTACGTTAAAAAAAAAACTCCTATTTGAGCGCTCCAAAATTACCGAACGCAGTCGAAAAATACTTATGCTCGTAATAGAAAACGAAGAATAGAATTTTGCAGACAACATATGAACAAAGACATTTCGTTCTGGAAGTCCGTTGTTTTTGCGGATGAAATCAAATTTAACCTTTTTAGGTCTGATGGGAAGTCCTGCGTTTGGAGAAAACCAAACACCTCGCTTCAACCAGTGATGGTATGGGGCTGTATGTCCTATTCAGGCGTCGGAAGTTTAACATTTATTGAAGGTAACATGGATAGAAAGATGTATTTGGATTTGCTTAAAGACAATTTAGTACAAAGTGGCGATAAAATGGGCATTAGGGATTCGTTTAAGTACTGCCAAGACAACGATCCCAAGCATACGTCTGGTATTGACTTATCTGGAACTGCCCACATGTAGTACAGACATCTGCACAGAGTCCTGATCGCAACGTCTTTGAGAATTTGCGGTCAGTACTGGAAAATAAAATTAGAAACCACAATATTTCTAATGCTTCTGATCTGAAACGGGCACTACAGAAGGAATGGGATAAAATTAGCAGCAAAACTGGTAGAATCTATAAATTCTAGATTAAAAGCTGTTTTAAACGAAAAGGGATACCCCACTGAGTATTAACCGTAGCCATGAAATCTAAATATAATGTTTTTCGAATACTTAAAATTAAGTGCATCATTTAAGCTGTGACCTCAAAACTGTAACTGAATTATTTTATTTTAATATTTATTTTATTTCTTTCTTATGAAGAAATTAACAATTTTTGTTATTAAATAAAATATGCAAGTTAACAATATGAAAAAAATAAGTTTTTTCTTTGTAATGAAAAACCATAAAATATATTTGATATATTAATATATATATATTTTTTTTTTTTGCTGCATCAAATAAGCTGTAAGCGACTCTGCATTTTATTACTTATGCTGGGCCCGTCACCGCTATATACTACATTCGATTTATCTAATACGTCAACTTTTGTTTTTGCGTTTAAAAGTAGCATATTCAACGTGTTTGAAAATAGAATATTCAACGTCTTGTCAGTTTTAAGGGCAATATTAATATTCTACTTGTCAAATATATCCGAAATCGTAATTCTCTCAGAAAAATCGGGGACATGTGTCGTTGACTTTTTTTAAGTTTAATCACAGGCGTTTTGTTGAAATTTTGTATTGCACGTTTAACAATTTTTGTTGCCGTCATATGTGAGAAACTGTTATCTTTTAATATTTTTACAATTTTTCTAATATTTTCCCTGTAGTAGCATGTATCGCTTTTCTGCGGTATTCTTCTCGCAAAATTATGTGCTGTGATTTTCACGTGTTTCGGATGACATGAATAAAAGTTAATAGTAAGTCCTGTAGTATTTGGCTTTTTGCACCAATTTGTCGAAAAAATGTCTTCCTTTCGAATAATTGTCTTTTATACAAAAAATAAAAATGCAAATAAAGAGATCTTTTGAATTGTAGTATGTGTTGCTATTTTCTCCCACTTTTTCTTTATTATTAAAGGGATACCACGTCAAAAGATACTAAAACTTCGTCGTCTTTAATGTGTATGCCTGTTAATTTCCTTTTAACTCTATGGCATCTTTTACGTTATAAATTGAATCTTTTGTTTAATTATTTAATATATTTACAACATATTTGCAAAGTTCATATGATGGAGAATTCATCGATGAACAAATAGGTCTCAAAGGCATGTCCTTTAGGAAGTCCATATATTCTAGGTGCAATAGCTGTATTTGTCTGTAGTTTTTATTTCTCATCTGTTTTAATTATATTCAAGTTAAATAATTTTTTTAACTAACGTCTTGTTGCGTGTCTAAGGTTTCGTGGGTGAGTAATTTTTAAGTCGTTTGTAAGAACACATATCCTGAACAATATTTCTCATTTTATTTTCGTACTCATCTTTTTCCATAGCTGCTGTAGTACTTCCTTTGTCTGCATTCAAAATTAAAGCGTTTTTATTTTTATTTAAAAATTTTTTAATTTCACCCACTGCGCTTATTAACTCTTTTTCTCTTGTTGTTAATGATCTTTTATTAAGATAATTGTCCATCGTCATAACAAGTTTAGTTCTTGCTATTTCTTGTTTCTCTTTTTTTTATTAGTTTGAATGATGTCTTCTCCGTCAGCAATATATTTAACAAAGGGAATTGTTTTGTTATCGCCAGAGCAAATTTTGGACCTAACAATAGCAAGTTTTGAACATTTGTTGGAGTTTCGGTGTTCGTTTTGTTTTTAAATTGTGTCGGCTTAAGCTTGTGAAATTTGCTAATCTGGTTTTCCGTCCTTTTATTGAAAATTCGTTCATATATTATAATTTCACTTTTGAAAAATAACAAGCAGACTTCTTTTTAAATGTTCTGTTGTATGTACGATGTGTTTTTTTCCAACTCATTTTGATTGTTTTTAATTAATAATCAGAAAACAATAAAAAAAGATATACACTCTAGAAATGCTGCATATTTTTAATACTCCCGCGGACATAAGAATCAACTACAAAACAGACACTAACAATTGCGCGCATACGTATAGACACATAGTTGATAAATATAAACAGAGAAACGTTAAATAAACTTAACATTCTCTTTAAATGAAATCTTTTTTTTATTTTATGATACCAGTAATCATCAAAAATTCCTTCTGCAGGCATAATTGCAATAGTGCTAAAGATAAGCAAATTATTACCCTTAATCCATACTTTTTATAACACCACTTATTGAATATTTTTATTAATGAGCTATTCATATGACCCTCGCTTGAATTTACAAGGAACTCCACTACTTACCAATAATCAAAAATAAACTACAATCGTAGACCACAAAAATACATAACACTATTCTTTCATACGTTTACATACACACATACATATGTACATACATACATTTATGTTTGCGTACAAACATATCTATCAAATATAAATACATTAACAGACAATAATATAAATAAAATAAATATACATATGTTCCTCCAACCTTCATTTGAATATTAGCTATATTTAAAAAACGATAAAAAATCTTCTAAACTGTCCCAAACACATAAATCAAATATTTTATTTATTGAATTGATTTTTACATTATAATCTTGAAGTTAGCAAAAAATGTGCGCACAAAAAAGGAGCAGCGCATAAAAAGAGCCAAGCGCATTTCTCTTTTTAATGCGCTGCTCTTTCATTGCGCAGAGCAATGCGCAATAACAAGTTGGCTCTGCTCTTTGCGCAAAAGAGCAGAAAAGAGAAACAAACATTAGAAATATTAATCATGTCACACCAATACTTATTTATTTTACAGAATCATCCTTTCTATCTGCTAAGAAATGGCTAAGTTATGGTACCTTAAAGTTCAAAATTTGCCTATTTTTACGTTTTTTTTTTAATTTTTTATTTTCATTTGGTTTTTTTCTACGTTATAGTAAAGATCTGAAATTTTTTATTCTCTTACCAAATAGTTTATTTTATTACCAATATTTTAAGCGTAGTTTGAAAAAAAACGGATGAAAAATAAAGTTTTTATTAAGAATTTTGTAGAACGAAAATATTTTCATTTTCATTGCTTTCCTTTCCAACGGTGTGCCATTTATCTCGATCGGATAATGGGTTGGGCTCCACAAGGGTTTGAGTGGGACCATACACCGAAAAACACAAAAGTAACATTATCTAAAAAACGGTACTTAGAAAAAAATAATTACAGCGTTTTTTGTGTTCAGGAGGTCCCAATTAACTTAACTAACCATTTGGTGTTCTACGTTAAAAAAAAAACTCCTATTTGAGCGCTCCAAAATTACCGAACGCAGTCGAAAAATACTTATGCTCGTAATAGAAAACGAAGAATAGAATTTTGCAGACAACATATGAACAAAGACATTTCGTTCTGGAAGTCCGTTGTTTTTGCGGATGAAATCAAATTTAACCTTTTTAGGTCTGATGGGAAGTCCTGCGTTTGGAGAAAACCAAACACCTCGCTTCAACCAGTGATGGTATGGGGCTGTATGTCCTATTCAGGCGTCGGAAGTTTAACATTTATTGAAGGTAACATGGATAGAAAGATGTATTTGGATTTGCTTAAAGACAATTTAGTACAAAGTGGCGATAAAATGGGCATTAGGGATTCGTTTAAGTACTGCCAAGACAACGATCCCAAGCATACGTCTGGTATTGACTTATCTGGAACTGCCCACATGTAGTACAGACATCTGCACAGAGTCCTGATCGCAACGTCTTTGAGAATTTGCGGTCAGTACTGGAAAATAAAATTAGAAACCACAATATTTCTAATGCTTCTGATCTGAAACGGGCACTACAGAAGGAATGGGATAAAATTAGCAGCAAAACTGGTAGAATCTATAAATTCTAGATTAAAAGCTGTTTTAAACGAAAAGGGATACCCCACTGAGTATTAACCGTAGCCATGAAATCTAAATATAATGTTTTTCGAATACTTAAAATTAAGTGCATCATTTAAGCTGTGACCTCAAAACTGTAACTGAATTATTTTATTTTAATATTTATTTTATTTCTTTCTTATGAAGAAATTAACAATTTTTGTTATTAAATAAAATATGCAAGTTAACAATATGAAAAAAATAAGTTTTTTCTTTGTAATGAAAAACCATAAAATATATTTGATATATTAATATATATATATTTTTTTTTTTTGCTGCATCAAATAAGCTGTAAGCGACTCTGCATTTTATTACTTATGCTGGGCCCGTCACCGCTATATACTACATTCGATTTATCTAATACGTCAACTTTTGTTTTTGCGTTTAAAAGTAGCATATTCAACGTGTTTGAAAATAGAATATTCAACGTCTTGTCAGTTTTAAGGGCAATATTAATATTCTACTTGTCAAATATATCCGAAATCGTAATTCTCTCAGAAAAATCGGGGACATGTGTCGTTGACTTTTTTTAAGTTTAATCACAGGCGTTTTGTTGAAATTTTGTATTGCACGTTTAACAATTTTTGTTGCCGTCATATGTGAGAAACTGTTATCTTTTAATATTTTTACAATTTTTCTAATATTTTCCCTGTAGTAGCATGTATCGCTTTTCTGCGGTATTCTTCTCGCAAAATTATGTGCTGTGATTTTCACGTGTTTCGGATGACATGAATAAAAGTTAATAGTAAGTCCTGTAGTATTTGGCTTTTTGCACCAATTTGTCGAAAAAATGTCTTCCTTTCGAATAATTGTCTTTTATACAAAAAATAAAAATGCAAATAAAGAGATCTTTTGAATTGTAGTATGTGTTGCTATTTTCTCCCACTTTTTCTTTATTATTAAAGGGATACCACGTCAAAAGATACTAAAACTTCGTCGTCTTTAATGTGTATGCCTGTTAATTTCCTTTTAACTCTATGGCATCTTTTACGTTATAAATTGAATCTTTTGTTTAATTATTTAATATATTTACAACATATTTGCAAAGTTCATATGATGGAGAATTCATCGATGAACAAATAGGTCTCAAAGGCATGTCCTTTAGGAAGTCCATATATTCTAGGTGCAATAGCTGTATTTGTCTGTAGTTTTTATTTCTCATCTGTTTTAATTATATTCAAGTTAAATAATTTTTTTAACTAACGTCTTGTTGCGTGTCTAAGGTTTCGTGGGTGAGTAATTTTTAAGTCGTTTGTAAGAACACATATCCTGAACAATATTTCTCATTTTATTTTCGTACTCATCTTTTTCCATAGCTGCTGTAGTACTTCCTTTGTCTGCATTCAAAATTAAAGCGTTTTTATTTTTATTTAAAAATTTTTTAATTTCACCCACTGCGCTTATTAACTCTTTTTCTCTTGTTGTTAATGATCTTTTATTAAGATAATTGTCCATCGTCATAACAAGTTTAGTTCTTGCTATTTCTTGTTTCTCTTTTTTTTATTAGTTTGAATGATGTCTTCTCCGTCAGCAATATATTTAACAAAGGGAATTGTTTTGTTATCGCCAGAGCAAATTTTGGACCTAACAATAGCAAGTTTTGAACATTTGTTGGAGTTTCGGTGTTCGTTTTGTTTTTAAATTGTGTCGGCTTAAGCTTGTGAAATTTGCTAATCTGGTTTTCCGTCCTTTTATTGAAAATTCGTTCATATATTATAATTTCACTTTTGAAAAATAACAAGCAGACTTCTTTTTAAATGTTCTGTTGTATGTACGATGTGTTTTTTTCCAACTCATTTTGATTGTTTTTAATTAATAATCAGAAAACAATAAAAAAAGATATACACTCTAGAAATGCTGCATATTTTTAATACTCCCGCGGACATAAGAATCAACTACAAAACAGACACTAACAATTGCGCGCATACGTATAGACACATAGTTGATAAATATAAACAGAGAAACGTTAAATAAACTTAACATTCTCTTTAAATGAAATCTTTTAATGAATTTATTTAATGTTGTGTTTATTTATTAGTTATGTAAATATTAATTTTTTTGCGGGAATTCCATCGTAATCCTGGCTGTATGGGATTTGGTACCGTCTTGGGGATAAAACGTGTTAATGAAGCCCAAAGGATGCAGGCAAAACACTTCGCCTACCTCTAATTTTTCCATGTGATTTGAAACAGTAAAGTTACTCTAGTCAAAAAAATAACTATATGATTACTTCTCTGTCACCCCAATATTTGTTGTTTTGATTGGAGTTACTTCACTAAACTAGTTTTACATAGATGGTGAAGGGTATATAAATAAGATTCGGTATAGCCGAATATAGCACTCTTACTTGTTTTTTTTCACCTTTACTCTTTGTTTTTCTTTTATTCACTTTTAAAAATGTTTTAAAATGAAACAATTACGCACCTTAAATCAAATAAAATTTTGTAAGCATTGTAGAGAGTTGTGTGATGAATGGAAGAAAGGTGATGATACTTTGAAGAAAAAAAGAATATTAATTTTTTGCAGATAATTTTTCAGTATCCGAAGGACCAAAATGTTGGTGTGTTGGGCAGAAAAAGAAATTTAAATAAGAAAACAATTGAAGTTATTTTTATCAATATTATTTTCATTAATATTTTTACCTTTTGCTTGTATGTTGTGTGTTTTCTCAATTATAATAAATAAATAATGATAAATTTTACAAGAAGAAAAAGGAAGATGCCGAAAACAAAGTTTAATTTAACCGTTATTAAAGGAGTACAATCTAGACTCTAACAGAATTACCAGAATGAAAAGTTACAAACTGTACAGAATTTACTTATAATCATAAAATCTCCCATTCTGCCACAAAGTATTTGAGATCTCGCAACATATTTATAAAACATGTAAAGGTCCGTAACTTGAAAATATGAACGATGTCCGTCTGTCCGTCCGTGTTCGTGTTGATAACAACTTTGCTGAGGCACTAGATGAGCTAGAGAAAACTCAAATACGCTAATCGATTAGACATAGTTTTGTAAATTTTGTTATTGAAACTCTACAAGTTCGGTCCATACCTTAAAGGGTGTCCCCATACAACATACATGTTTTTTACGTGTATTATATACCGTAAAGGGCACACTTTAAAATTAAAAAAAATTCGGTTTACTACAGCTACCAATAGCAAAAAAATACACAAAAATAAGTTTAAAAATTAAGTCCTTCTTTCGGACAAACGCTTGAAAATTGGACAGAATGGCCGCTATAACCACAAGTATAAATATTCAAAATTGTTAATTAAAAGTTTGATTAATAATTAATTTGATGCATATGGCTATATAGATATATATATATATATATATATATATATATATATATATATACATATACATATACATATATATATATATACATATACATATACATATACATATATATATATATATATATATATATATATATATATTTGTAGGCAGATGGTTTAAATTTACAACGAACCTCTATAAATAACATAATAAGTATAATAAAAGTATAACTGCCGTGTTCATAAAAAATAAAATAACTTGGAAATATAACCGTAGGCAAAACTTATGACAAAATTTTCATACAAATTTGTCCTAATATATATTTCAAATCTATTTTGATTTTCTATAAAATTATAAATTAAAGGGTGTTTCAATAGTTTATGTAATTTGCTTAACATATGTTGACGATAAAAAATAAAGGTTGAAAGTGCTAAGTTCGATATAACAACAAACATAAAAAATTTTGATTTTTAAATTAAAGGGTGTCCCAATACTTAATGTAATTTGATTTATGTATGTTGCCAAACTTGTGAAACGTTATAGACAGATAGATGAAATATCTTTTGAAGCCGGTTCTTTTTTGCAAGAATTATTCCACATCTTTTATTCAATTTTCATCTGTATTCCTGCAGGTGGTTATTTTTACTAATTAGTATTAAGTAGTACTGCAGGAATACAAACGAAAATTGATGCGTTAACAGAGTTAAGCTAAACTTAAAAATTCGACCCTTTCTTTAACAGAAAAATTACAGGATTAATTGTTGTTGCTGTAACAGCTCTGCTGCTGTCACCAGATGATACTTGGTTCTGCAGAAATTGCGCAATCGGTCGTATCCTTAGGTCTAAGGGGCGAAAATACGTGGACCTATTTGGATAGTTGAATAAATACACTGTGTCGTGCGGACTTAGCCAGTAACTCATTGTGTCGTTTGACCGGAAGCATCCTAGTCTCTCATTATCTATAGTTGTCATCTTAACACATCCGGTAGCGATTCTTAGTGCAATACTTTGTGCAGTTTGTAAAACTCGCCATTTAGTATCGCTGAGAAACGAGGTATATACCAAGGTAGCATAGTTAAAGAGAGAGCCTTGTACGCTGTGACAATAGTCTCCTTAGTCATTCCCCAAGAGGTACCAGCGAGTGCTTCCAGAAGCTTGTTCCGAGTTTTCACTTTGTGGTCAATGTAGGTGGCGTGAGATGAGAAGTAATAATGACTGTCAAAGACTTCGCGTAAAATGTTTGGGTTTTGCATCGCAGGGATTCGTCGGCCTTCGACTGAGATGTCTAATTCCATCCTTACTTCTTTGGTCCACAAAATGAAAAGGGATACCGAGAACTTTGAAGGAGATAGCTTTGAGATTCTAGCACTTTGTCGTCAATTTTAACACCACATGAGTAAACAGTGCACTCATCTGGGTACGACACCATTTTGACTTTGGCTAAATCCAAGTCAGCCTCAACTGTGCGTTGATATGGTCTCTGCTGATTAAGGCTACAGAACTACCTAAAGCCATGTTGGTGTGTGGGGAGCAAAAGGTGTTCTTTCAGGGTTGACAATAGTAACGCTACCAAAACATTTGCTACGTGTGATAAAAGGGAGATTGGGCGGTAAGATTTTCCCATTGTAGCGGGTTTGCTAGGTTTTAGTATTGGAATTATCGGTGCAACCTTCCATATATCCGGAAACCCCAATTAGCGAATCGAATGTTCTAGAAGACGCGACAGATATTCTAGTTATACTGGCCCGAATTTATCCAACATTGGCGTTGAGATGTTAACAGGACCAAAAATCTTTGAGGGTTTTGATTTGGAGATATTTTTCACTTAATGGAGACTGAAGGAAATGGGAACCAAATCACGTTTAAGATTCTTAGTTCTTCGGATTATTTTGTCCCTATTCTACGAGGTGAGGTGTTCGTCAAACTGTCGGCAGAATAATTATGCGCATTTCTTGGCATCTGTATGCTGAATTTTGTTAAATTCTATAGATAGGCTTTTAATAGTAGACCAGAGCTTATCTGAGCTAATTGTACAACCGTTTACTACGACGATGTTCATTAACGAGTCTGTTTACCTCTGCCGTTAACGGTTTAATTTGCATGGGCATAAACGGTCGCGTTCTTGAGCTATGTGCGCTGCACTAGCCAAAAAAATGTCTCGTATTAAGAATTCTGCCTGCTAATATGAAGCGTCTGAGAAAGGTTTGCCGGAAAACATTCGCTCTCTTCCTGGCACACGTAGTAATAAAAAAAAGTCATCAATATATTCCGAAAAAAAACCAATTCGAGTTGGCTGTGTTGTTCCGCAACAATGGAAATTTTTTCTGAGTAAAATGCAATTTGGGTTTGGCAGCTGGTTCGGGCAAGTAGCAATGAGCAGACGGAGCTTGCGTATCTTGAAGTTACTCTTGTTGGAAAGTCTTCGTTTATTGCAGCAAAATCCGACTCATCTACCTGTTCTTCTAGTAGCTGAAATCACCGAATACTATTTCATTATCATCCTGCAAAAGATGAGATATGCTTGGATAATAATAAGCCCCAATGCTGTTAACGGGTCGGATTGATGTTTAAACCTGTGGGGTTGCAACAGGAGTAGTGCTGGTGTTAGGCGCTTTAGTGATACAACAACTCGCCACAAAGATGAGAACTTTTTCAGGTGGCTCCAGTTACCATAAACTAAGCATTTTACCGATGCAACGCGTAGTTCAATTGTAACACATTGAGCAAATCCAGATCTGTGGACCAGGATTTTGCTCACTGTCAGCTATAATAATATTCTGAGGGTATATAAGATTCGGCATAGCCGAATATAGCACTCTTACTTGTTTTTACCGCTTAAATTTTAAGTTTTGCTTAGAGAGTTTCTAGCTAGTCTAATCTTTACTAAGTAGTAAAGGCAACCGTTATTATTCACCACAATTGTACAAGCTGGCAACAACCCTAAGCAAAACTTGCAATTTTCGATGCTTTTTTTTTAACACAAAAACTTAATGGTACGAAAGAATTTCTTATGCCGATTTATATGTACATGTGGCTTAACACATATGGTAAAGGGTGTATAAGATTCGACATAGCAGAATATAGCACTCTAATTTAACTCAACTTTCGTTTGCTTTCCTGTAGGCGGTTGTTGTTTATGACAAAAAATAAAAAAAAAAAAAAATAGGTAAGAAACAGGAATGAGTTTCCACTTGATACAGCATCCTTTTGAATTACTAAGATAGAACAACAACCATAAAAAAAACTTTATGGTAGAAAAGAATTTCTTATGCCGATTTTTATTTAAACTATTCAATGGGAAATCTACAGTATGGTAAATGTGGTTAAACATTTACGGTGAATGGTACGGAATTCGGCTATGCCTTTTATCTATGTACTTTTACTTGTTTTAACTTTCATTTGTATTCTTGCAGGTGGTTGTTCCTTTTACTACTTAAAAATATAACTGCCGATTTCGCTAAATGCGAACGTATTGAAAACAAAAACAAAATATAAAAATTTGTTTTTGTTTTCAATATAACTATGCGAAAGAAATGTGTGTTTGCATTTAGAGAAAACGGTAGTTAGTTTTGCTAAGGGTGTAGTCAACTAGTATAATGGTTTTTACCAAGTACACAAGCAAGCTGACAATAACCGTAGGCAAAACTTACAATTTCTAATGCTTTTTTTGAACAGAAGAAATTACAGGTAGGAAAAATTATCTTATGCCGATTTATATGTATTTGTTATATATACATATCTGGTGAAGGGTATATAAAATTCGGCATAGACGAAAACAGCACTTTTTCTTGTTTAATTATTAGACTTAATTGTTGTTATACTTTTAAGTAAAATCTTATAGCTCTATGTCTTATTATTATTTTATAAGATTTATAAATAAAAAAAGTTAAAAAAACATAGATTGCCTTATTTAATTAAAAATTACTAATAAATATTTTCATCGCAGTTTACATACAATTTATAAGGTCGATTGGGTCTACCACTGACTACTGCTACAAATAATAATATAGTCCTATATAGAGCATTGTTTGAAACCAAAACAATTTTTGCGAGTCATGAATATGAAAAACTGTAATGTGAGAGAAGCGTTACCTTAATTTTTTCCCATTTATCATCGACATCCTGAAGCCAGCTTAACAGCAATCTTCCATTAAATCTACATCGCGCATTTTTCTCCTTATCGTCTATTTCCGGAGTCAGCATGTTGTAAACTTCCTCATCTTTAATATATGTACATACGGAAAAGGGATATGGCTGGTATGACATACTTCTTGCGGCCTTAGAATGAATTCTAATAATTTCCTGTTCTACATTTAGGCAAAGTTTTTCCTTTTCTACTGTATGGCGTTGATACAAATCAAATCTTTCCTTTTGTTGAATCAAAAATATATCTCTCATTTTTAAGGAAATAGAATTTGGTATTTCTATCGCGTTATTATCCTCTCGAAAATACAATATATATACCTTTTTGTTTATTAAATATTCGTTAAATCCTTGCGGAGGTCTTGGTTTAACAGAAAATATATTTTTCCATTTTCTTTCTATCTGCTTTCTTATTGTCATATACATTTGAAAGCAGTTTGTGAATGGAATATCGTGGGGATGAGAATCAGTACATAAAATTGGATCATTATTAGAATTATTTCCTGTGTTCGACGATTTAACCTCCTCATTTTTCGCTTTAATTTTTCGTTTCCTTGGATGTAGTTCTGTGATATTTCCCATTATTTCTTTAGAAGATGAAGTAGACGAGGTAGAGGGGCTTGGAAGGTTTAAAATATTGTCAGTTTCAAAGGATGTAATTTGGTGATTGGGACTGTTATTTACGTTCGAAAACCCAATCTTTCCTTCAACTAAATCATTTGCTGTAGAAGATGCGGGTGAAGGAGAATTGCTTGGCATTTGTGGAGAAGAATTATTTGAATTTCTATCATTTGTTAAACCAATGCGATGTGCACTTCTTAAGACCCTCAAATTTTTCTCTTCATTCATCAGTTTGCAATTTTTATCATCTCCACAAGAGTGATTGACTTTAATAGGGCTATCTCGAGGACTTGTATTTGAAATCGGGGTATCTCTTTCGTTTGAATCGCTATTTGAACTCACAACGTATGGTAATGCAGCATTTCTAGAAATATTAATTTTGCCCGTTCGAGACCCATTTCCATCGGTATCAAGAGAACAACTTTGTTGAGGAATAACAATTTTTAGTGGAGGAACTTTCAATCCCCCGTTGTAGAGTGGATCACTTTTAGAATCATCATCCTCTAAATCGGTTTCATGAAATTTGTTCCTGGCTTCATCTTTTTCACATAAAAACGAATTTTTATTTATAGCCGTTGTAGTGTTTTTAGAATTAATAGATTGTTTAAAACTTTTATCCACTCTATTAGGAACCCGAGAATTACTTTGTTTCGTGTCTTTTGTGTTTTCTAACTCTTTTTTTCTTTTCTTTTTAGTTTCATCAATTTCATCACTTTCGTCTTCGTCTATATCCGAAAAGTGTCGTTTTGTAGAATTATTTATTGTTTCAGATGTTGATATGCTTTCAAAGATTAAATCTTTTTTTGAATCGCTCACCATTTCATCAACTTTTTCTTTTATTTCACCTTTCTCAATTGGATTAGATTCCTCGAAATCTTCATCTTTTTTATATTCTTTATTTTTTTGCGGCAACCGGGAGATGTCTATAAAAACAATAATAAACTCTTTAGTAAAGGTGAAAAATTCAATTCATTTCAATTAAATGTCTTTAAAAAAGTAGATTTTAGCTTAAGTTCATTTTTTTTTAATTTTTTATACCTTTTTTTAAATAAATACTATTTTACAAATGTATGCGGACGTTTTCCAAAGAAAAACAAGAAAAATTAGACACCAGCAGAATGTAATGCTGCATTTTCTGGATCGCTACATCCTTCATCAGCATTCTTCGCATTTATCTACCTCAGGTTGTGTACATTTTAAACATCATCTATTTAGCTAATTAACTTTGTAAATAAGAACTGGAGGAGTATCGCATAACCAATTCTTGAGTAAAGAACCCAACAAAAGTAGAGGTTAATTTATTCTTTATTGTATATTACAAGCAATCTAAAGTTCTAAACATTCAGGTCAAAAATGCAAATCTTTAAGGATCATTTGAAGTGATATATAAAACCCCTTTGATAATAGAATATTTTCGAATAACCGTCAGTACCTGAAAACGTTTAGTGATATAGCGATGGACTTCTAACCCGAAAGCATCGTTGGATATGCTGATGCAAACCCCCTGTTCGAGTTGCAAACCTTTTACGGGATGCCAACAGGATTAGTCTTAGTCCACCTCCAATTGACAAATTTGATGATTAACATCGTCCATTAAATCCTCTATTCAACTGGACGTTACTATTCCAAAGGTCATGAGGCACAATACAGATCTAGTTATTTCATTGGTCTTTCTAATAATTGGGCACGCGATTCATAGTCAATTTTTTCACATAGGAGTCAACTGGACGTTAGTATTCCAAAGGTCATGAGGCACAATACAGATCTAGTTATTTCATGGGTCTTTCTTATAATTGGGCACGTGTTTTATAGGCAATTATTTCACTTAGTTTTATTCTTCCCTATGGCATTGCACACGTAGGATTTTAGAGCCAGTTGTACCCTTAATAACTTCGAACCGTAAGTAACTATGCAAACTCTCCCGATCAGTAAACTGAAAATTTTGAATCGAACATTCTTATGCACAGAACGAGAGTCAATACGTTAACATATCGCTCATTTGCTGCAAGACCGGCATAAGTCAAAAAAATTGATTTTGCAGAAAACGCGTTTAAAGTTTTCAATTGACTTTCATTTACACAGAAAAGAGGAAATCCTATAATTTCAAAATAAACCAATTAACTATAATATATTTAACATATCCATAAAGAAAAATCCACACCAAGTAGCCATTTATGGCTTTTTTCTGAATAAGAACTAACTATCATTAGCATTATGACGTTATTGTTGCGAAAATACATTCAATAGAGTGTCATAAATTATAATGTGTCGTTATTGTTGAGAAAAAAACAAACAAAAGTATTAATAATACATTTTATTTTCAGTCTGTTGAACTTCAAATATACATATTATGTACTTATGTATATCATAAAAAACATAAAATAAATATAACTCATGGAAACAGTCTTTTGAATTTAAAATATTAAGGAACTCTTCAACATCTTTTCATCTTAAGTTATATTTAACAAACGAAAAATTTTAATTTTCTACTTTAAGTAATTAAAAAAATAATAACTGAATACCAAAATATATTGGTAACGAAACTCTGACTATGAATTTTTTACAAATTATCATAAAATGGTTTCTAAAAATTTGGAATAAGTTTTTTTTAATCAACTCATTAATATCGGCTCTCTTATTTGCTGGTATTGGTATGAAAAGCTTTGTTTAAAGAAATCGCTTTTGCTTGCATCTTTTTTTTTTTTAATAACAACCGCCTCCTTGAACTTTTCGTCAGCGTACGTGGTCTTATAAAAAACCGAATTTGGTGATTCTCGTTCAACTCGAATTGTTTTTACTAACGGCAGTTTCAAATCTGCCATATTTAATGGACCGATGTCATTTGCCAGTATTTTTAAATCTAAAAAATCCTCAAAACATAGCTCGTTAACATTAAATGGGTCATCTCTTTTCTTTGCCGATCGGATTATTGATACAAATCCTTCAGCTGTATAAATGGGACCACTTTTAAGCATACGCTTGGTTTCTCTCTCCATTAAGGAATGAGCTGAATCGCCTTCATTTTGTGTATGACCTTTGATAAGGTACTTGTGGGTGATTGATTTTATACCTAAATAGCGCACGGCGTATAAGTACATGGCAATCATGAATTTGTGTTTTTGCTGTCCGGCACAGTTATCCGAATAAAATATTATTTCAGCATCTTCTGTGGTCGACAAATTTTAAATATACTGTAGAACGCACGTACCTAATTCATTAACTCCACGGCGTCCATTGGCTTCATCCCATACAAAGCATTGCATTTATTCGTTTTTATGTCATATATAGTGAAGTTGAAAACATTTAGTTTTGACTTTTAATAAAATGCGGAGACATCGCCCTTAGGTAATTGCATGACAGCTTATAAATCATACACTGCTACAAATACGCTCATATCTTCTTTGTCTTTTCTTTTTTCATCTCTTGACAACTTTTTTTCAACCAAGTGATTTTCATACATTTCTTTCATATTTATTTTTTCCACTTCATCAACAAAAACTGTATGATGTACTTTCTTCACACAAATCTTTTTTTGGAACGAAAAATGAGATGTTGAAGTCCTCCGTAAAAGTTCTATAGAAATAAATGTAGTTGCAAAACGGCTCATTTTTTTCTTTACACATGTCTACGTAGTCGTTATATATGATTGTAACGCTTTTGCTGCCTTCAATAAAGGTTTTGGATGTATTTGCTCTTGTGTAATGACTTTCAATTTTTGGTATTTTATCTACGAATTCCTAAATTCCAGCTTTTAATTTAGGATCAAGTTTTTCCTGTTTCCCGTGTTTACCTCTTTGGTCAGGTTCTAATATTTGGTTAGCGAGTTTTGATGCTTATCCAATAAGGTTCTAATTGAACGATCGGTGATAGACAGGGTGTTTTTAAAAAACAGTTTGCAAACGCGCACAACCTCATCACCTTGTTTGAAAAAAACGCATTATTATTTTGGCGAGGCCCTCTGGTTCCCCCAATGTGAATGTACCGGTATCTGGGCTCAATTTTTTGCATACATTTATCGATATATTGTCTTTGCTTTTCTATTTTACCAAGGGCACAGTATAAGTTAAACAAATGTTTTCGTTCGTCATCACTAAAATTTTTGTAACATTCGAGCTTACAAGTCTCACCACATGGAGTTTTAATTTGTCTTGCAGGTTTAACTTTTTTCATCAGCGTGTGTGATTCATACTCCATTCCACTATTTCTTTTATTTTTAATGATGTTTCTTTTCCATTTCTCTGGCTGTTTTGCTCTTTTTTTCCCCTTTTTCAATGGACTATTTGGAATTATGGAAGAACTTACCATTTTTGAAGTGCCAGGTTGTGAATCACCGAATGATGGCGCCGCGTAAGAAATCGATGTGCTATCAACACTTGGCTGCACAACTATACTAGCGGTGTCACGAGGACAATTCTCCAAAATTGGGCAGGATACAGTCGTAGAATTGGCTGATGGATTTATTGTTTCATCGTTGCTATCCTCGCTATCACATTCTTGCTGTGATTTTGGGCAGTATGTTACATCAGCCATGGTGTCGTCACAGTCTTCCGAAAAAGAGGATGATCGGGATAAACTCGAAGATGAAGTTGACGATTTGCTGCTGTTGCAGTTTGACCTTTTAAAATAAGCTAAAACAACAAATTTTATTATTGTGATCGTGGGTTTTATTCATATATAGCTATAATTTTTATCAGCAATAACGTCATATTTTGTGTTAATGATAGTTTTATTTATTGTTACTGTAAATAATGCTATGTTCAACAACGACACATTTTGTTATAATGTAAAAGGCTGACTGTTTAATAGTCATTATTTTATATGTAATAACGTCATAACACAAAATATTTAAGTTGACGATAGTATTTTTTTCAACAAAAACGTCATATTTTGTACTTTACCAAGTTTGAATTAAATCAAACTTTTCAGCAACATAGTCATAACTCAAATTAGCGCTGTGTACTTGAAATAATCTATATTAAAAATACCATTACCTTTTCACAAAGAACTCCAGAACACAAAATATGCCTCTGTTTGAGAAAGCTAAACGATCTTAACACGACGGCAGCACTGGCACAACTGAGATATGTCGCTCTTACGCATAAAAAAAGTTGAAACAGATGAAATGAAATAACGGCATATTCTCTTCTCAAGCGGAGTGTATAATAGATATTCATATGAATTTTTTACACAACATGAAGTATGATATAACAAACAATTCTGCATCATTAACTCAAAAATCACGTTTTTTGATTTATGTCGGTCTTGCAGCAAATGAGCGATATGTAAAAAGCGCTCCCACCCCTTTTTATGAATCGTTGTGGTAAAGGTATTACTAACAAAAATGTGTTACGGATTTTTTTATGGACGTTACTCATGCATACATATAGGTATACGATTTTATTTAAATTTCAAATTTTACGATCTCAGTAAAGAATAACTCCAACTAATTTTATTCGCTTTCAGAATTGATATATAAAAATTAAAATTTTAATAAGGTAATGTGGTATGATATTCCCGTTACGAAGCTAGCCAATAATATTACGACACTTACAAGAACAAAAATAAAGAAAAACGAAATAATGCCAGTAATGTAGGTATGCTTCGAAATAAGAAATTGGCAGTCAGTAAAAGATCGAGTTAAGGCCGTGTCAGATAAAACTTTTGCTTTGCGTTGCGTTGCAAATTCGCTTTGACATCTAAGATAAAATGCACGAACTTATATGAAATATGTCACATAAAGCACTTTTAACGCAAAGCAAAGCACAAAGTTGGTCAACACTCATCTTTTTGCGCGCTTTGACAATTAGCTGCTATATTCATATTTGTATATAATTTTTGGAAAAATCGAACGTAAAAGAGTTAAGTATTATAAAATATTATTTTTTTATTGAATATTCTTCCTTTATTATTTTTTTAGAAAATTATGGAAGAAAAACTTATAAAAACAAACAATAATTAGGCGCTGTTAAAGTTTTTATTGTGACATACCTCTTGCGTTTTACGCTTTTTTTTCAAAGTTTGAAACGTCACGCAAAGCGACAAAGTTTTATCTGACACGGCCTTTAGAGTGCAGACGTTGAAGGTTGTGGTTGGTGATAAACAAATAAAAAGAAATAATAGATGAAATAAACTTCAAACATATACATACAACTTAAAATAAAGATAAGAAAATCTTGTTTGTCTTTTCTGTGTAAAACTGCATAATTTATTGAACTAATCCAATAATATAAAAAAATAGAAATATGCAAGTATACAAAAAATACGATAAAGTAAATCAAACAAAGATTTCTTTTTTTAATTCAATGAAATAGTTAGTTTGGAATTATTTCCAATCACTTAAGTGCTGATCACAGGTGTTTTCAGATTTGAAAAAGCACAGTTTTTTATACAAAATGTGAGCGTGTTAATTAAAATCCAAGTACTATTGTTTACATATATATGTTTAAAGTGAAAATTAATCTTACGTCGCATAATTTCCATGTGCATTTTATATCATTTTAATCAGTACAACAATTTAAACAACTACAATTTAAATTAATTGGGTTAAATCCGCCAGTATATATTAAACTGTTGCTATAATTTTCGGTAATAACCGTCGTCACTGGCTGTGTACTTTGGATGTTCGGCAAGCGCTTTCGATGTGATAACATCATTTTCAAGCCACGTATTTGTTAAAACTGAAGAGATAGTGTTAAGAATAGATAGTGTTAAGAATAAAAGGTGGTGGGTTTAGGTAATTTTTGTCCGTTTAAATGGTGTTATGCAGGTAGATTGCCTGATATCTGTCCTGTTTATTGGGGTAAATAGTTTAATATTTGGGTCTTTTATTATTGGATAGGTAAGTGTGACCGTCTGTGGGTGTTTTTCGTTTGTAAGAGTGTTTTAGTAATTTTAGAGGTGTAAAAATCGTGTCAGAGGTTGTGTTTACCTGTTCGTTAATAATGTCTCCGTTAAATGTTCGTGTTTTGTAAATTTCCATGTTTTCAAGAATATCTAGTCTTCGTCCTTTTTTTACTTGGGTGTAATACTGTCATACATTCATCTATTTCTCTTGGTTCCTGTCCATGTGTGTTAAGGTGTATTGCGAAATTGGAGTCTTCCCTTTTCCTTTTGTATGATCGTATGTGTTCTGTAAACCTTGTTTTTAATGTTCGTCCAGTTTGTCCAGACTATCCTACGTAACACACTTTCCAACTTATACGACAATCAATATATCAACGAAATAATGGAAATTGCAAAGACGATATTAAAACAAAACTACTTTAGATTCAATAATAACTTCTATAAACTACCCGATGGACTCGGCATGGGAAACCCATCCTCCGCAATCTTCACAGAGATTTTCATGCAACATTTAGAACTACACATCAAAAAACTGATGGAAAAACCTAAAATAACCCATTACTACAGATACGTAGACGACATAATATGCATCCTAGAAAGAGACAAAGCCGAAAAAATTCTTACAGACTTAAACATAATACATAACAAAATCACATACACAATTGAAAAAGAGCAAAACAGAACTCTACATTATCTTGACATATCAATAACACGAGGAATTGATATCTTAAACTTTGACATTTATAGAAAACCAACCATGACAGACACAACTATCCACAGCTCCTCAAACAATGCTACTTAACATAAACTCGCAGCATTTAGACATATTATTCACAGACTTAAAATAGTCCCACTCGCTCCAGATAAATACAACAAAGAAGTCGATACAATTTACACTATAGCTAAAAATAACGGTTACAACCACACAACCATCGACAAACTACTCAGACAATACAACAACAAAAACAAGAAGAAAGAAGACAAGGACACAAACGATACAACACGACGACACATCTTACTTACACAGGACCAGAAATATATAGATTAACTAATCTTTTCCGGAAAGAAGGTTTACACACAACACTAAAAACGACCAACACTCTACGCAACAATCTCAAGACATCAACAGAAACAACCTATAAATTTAGCACCAGCGGAGTATACAGACTTACTTGCACCTGCAACCATACATACATCGGACAAACTGGACGAACATTAAAAACAAGGTGTACATACCACATACGATCATACAAAAAAAAGGGAAGACTCCAATTTCGCAATACACCTTAACACACATGGACACGAACCAAGAGAAATAGATGAATGTATGACAGTATTACACCCAAGTAAAAAAGGACGAAGACTAGATATTCTTGAAAACATGGAAATTTACAAAACACGAACATTTAACGGAGACATTATTAACGAACAGGTAAACACAACCTCTGACACGATTTTTACACCACTAAAATTACTAAAACACTTTTACAAACGAAAAACACCCACAGACGGTCACACTTACCTATCCAATAATAAAAGACCCAAATATTAAACTATTTACCCCAATAAACAGGACAGATATCAGACAATCTACCTGCATAATACCATTTAAAAGGACAAAAATTACCTAAACCCACCACCTTTTATTCTTAACACTATCTCTTCAGTTTTAAAAAATACGTGGCTTGAAAATGATGTTATCACATCGAAAGCGCCAAAGTACTCAGCCAGTGACGACGGTTATTACCGAAAAGTATCACAACAACTACAATTTATATAACCACAAGCAAAACTAAGTGAACAACAGTAAGAGAGATTTTATATACCCTTCACTATACAATATATGTAAATCTAGTTTAGTAAAGTGATTCCAGTCAAAAAAGCAATTATTGGCGTGACAAAGAATTAAAAAAATTAAGTACTTCACATATAAAATTTAACATATAAATATCATCGGCTCTTAATGGGATAAGCAATTTTTAAAAATTTTAGTATTTTCATGAAGATCTCTTCAGAACCTGTTAAATGATATTTTAAAAAATTCTCGGATAATAAAGGCGAGCGCCAATTTTTTCACTTGATGTTTTTTTTCTTATTTTTTAATTCGCTATCACCCCATATATATTTTTTTTGTGATTGGAGTTGCTTATTCCGAATGATATGGAAAAATTAGAGGTAGGTGTGATGTTTTGCGCGCTGTGTCGAATGACATGGACCGATTTTGCTCATTTCCACTAGCACCTTTTTCGACACTGTGTCTGATCGATTGACGTTTTTAAATTTTCTCTGATATAGTGCCTTGGCAAACTTGACATTGCTCAATCCACTTCGCTATGCATAAGAACTAAGAGTAGTAATTAAAAACAAACTTAGTTATGCCCTTTTTTCAATTTTTGTGGCGAAGGGTAAAACAAGTGAAACTCCTAAAATTGTCATCAAAACCAGACATTAAAGCAGAGCTAAGTAATGAATTGGTGCAGTTGTGTCAGCAAAATTCGTACATGGATTTATTTTAATTTTTCAATGTACTTTTTCCGTACATAGAGAAAATAGAGTACGCGTACACAAACAATAGCTACAGTCGTACATTCACTTACGTGTACGCAAATAAATAGTTAAATAAAACACATTCGTGGATGTGTACGAAAAATTTAAAAATTTAGTAACACATAATTGTTACGAAAACAAAAATATATACGGGTTGGTTTCGAACAGAGCATTGTGTGTACGATGAGTGTACTTTCTAAACTCTGGCTCTAACAAGCTATAGATAATTGTATTTCGTATTGATGAATTTTTATGTCTGACATAAGACTTAATTTTTCTGGATTATATACACAGATCTGGTATTAATTGCTATGTTGGATATAATTTTGCAGTGGTAATAGGAAAAGTGAAGTATTTTTTGTATGACATTGTATATTGTTTCCATAATTTTTAGAATTTGTAAGTCTGGACTGACGATAATAAGTTGCTCAGTCGATCATTGCAATAATTTTTTAAATTTCATGAGGCAATAACATGATGCGAAGTATTTCAGTTTCGAATTTTAGTATAGATTTGTTACTTATGTACGATGCTAATCTCATTTTTTTTTTTTTTTTTTTTTGTGTTCAGAATGAGCTTGAGACGGTAATTTTTGTAATAGATTAATATGCCAAACAAATCTGAATACTGCGCAATTACTTAACAATCCGTACGTTCACTTAAGATTCCTCAATTCTAATGTTTGCATATATACATATTAAGCGTGTTTTTTCTCTTAGCGCTTCACATTTTGTGTATGTAACTTGAGTATCTTTAATTGGTTTAAGTTATGATTTAAAATATAATTTATTTTTTATTTCGTTACTGCTTTAAATTTGGTTAGTCATTAAATTAAAAATTATTAAATCATTAAAACTTAACTCGTTATAAATTCTGCATATGCATTAATAATTAGGAAAATATAGGTTTCCATTTCCTTTTATATTAGAAAAAAAGCATTATGCACAGACCTAATACTCGTTTTAAGCCAGAATATGTGTGTGAAGATAAATACGTCAAGTTAAATACGTTTTTTTTTTAAATGTAGCATGCGATAATTTTTTTCTCCCATACATACAGTACAATTTGTATAGTAAATTCCGGACTTTTTTAACGAATACGATTACAGCTACAAAACCCTACGATCTCGGAGAATCAAACCTATTGGGAAATCAAGAGCACATATAGAGCTATTAATCTGTAAACACAGTTTATTCAGGTCTATATATGTGCTCTTGATTTCCCAATAGGTGTAATTCCGCGAGATTGAAGGGTTTGGCCACATTGACAAAATCCCTCACAGAACTCATCGTATATGAGAAAATTGCACTAAGTCAATTTTCCGCGTCTTATAAAAAACTTCTCAAATTCAATTTGAATAAACTGTGTTTACAGATTAATAGCTCAATATGTGCCCTTGATTTCTCAATAGGTGTAATTCCGCGAGATCGGATGGTTTGCCCACATTGACAAAATCCCTCACAGAACTCACCTTATATGAGAAAATTGCACTAAGTCAATTTTCCGCGTCTTATAAAAAACTTCTCAAATTCAATTTGAATAAACTGTGTTTACAGATTAATAGCTCTATATGTGCTCTTGATTTCCCAATAGGTGTAATTCCGCGAGATCGAAGGGTTTGGCCACATTGACAAAATCCCTGACAGAACTCATCGTATATGAGAAAATTGCACTAAGTCAATTTTCCGCGTCTTATAAAAAATTTCTCAAATTCAATTTGAATAAACTGTGTTTACGGTTTAATATCTTTACATGTGCCCTTGATTTCCCAATAGATGTAATTCCGCGAGATCGAAGGGTTTGGCCACAATGACAAAATCCCTCACAGAACTCATCGTATATGAGAAAATTGCACAAAGTCAATTTTCCGCGTCTTATAAAAAATTTCTCAAATTCAATTTGAATAAACTGTGTTTACAGTTTAATATCTTTATATGTGCCCTTGATTTCCCAATAGGTGTAATTCAGCGAGATCGAAGGGTTTGGCCACATTGACAAAATCCCTCACAGAACTCATCGTATATGAGAAAATTGCACTAAGTCAATTTTCCGCGTCTTATAAAAAATTTCTCAAATTCAATTTGAATAAACTGTGTTTACAGATTAATAGCTCTATATGTGCTCTTGATTTCCCAATAGGTTTGATTCTCCGAGATCGTAGGGTTTTGTAGCTGTAATCGTATTCGTTAAAAAAGTCCGGAATTTACTATACAAATTGTACTGTATGTATGGGAGAAAAAAATTATCGCATGCTACATTTTTAAAAAACGTATTTAACTTGACGTATGTATCTTCACACACATGCCAGAATAACCTAAATATGCTACTCCTAATTTGAACACGACCCGATTAACTGGAAGAGGAAGAGGTAAGACTCCTGTTTAAACTCGAACGGCTAGGTTAGATGAGCCTGTATGGCGAAAAAGATCAGTTAGCAGTGCTAGCCTAGTGAAGACGATTTCTAGCACCAGTCTTAGGACAATAGGATCAACCTTGTTTACCAGGTTTCTAGACTCAATTCATATAGAAGATAAGAAAGAGAATATTACTCTAGGATACAGTTCTAGTTCTGAATTATTAGTCAGATTCCCACTGGATCAGTCCTTACAAGGTTTCAGTGAGAATCAAAGTACTGTAGATTATCAGGAACATTTCAGTTATTAGTTTTCAATGGCTACGAATAATAACCCGGAAAACGATCCTTACCCTTCAGGAGTAGGGCTTCAAAATCCTAAACACTTCAATGAAGCGATGAGAACAACACGAGATGAATTTGGTCGTGAACTAAGTAGCATTAGAGAAACTGTTTTTATTTTTTTTTTTGTTAAATTGAAAGACTGCAAAATTAGTTATAATGGGGAAAATAACGTAAATGATTTTCGGTTCAAAATTAAACAAATCCAAGAGCATCTTATCCAACATTGAAAACAGACCTTTTAAAAGATTTTGGTACTCTCAAAACCGAGAAGGATACTTTGCTGAAAATTTCAACTCGAAAATAACTCCCAAAAGAGAGTTGTAATGACTTCCATTCATCTATAGTACAAATGAATTTAAAACTACGAAATCCAATCACAGATATTTCCCTTATTGAAATTTTAAAGAAAAACGTTAAACCTAATGATTTAGGAGAACTACGGTTACTAGCCCGAAAGACTGAAAAAATTCTTCAACAAAGTAACGTTTCAACAAGTTTGTTTCACAAAACTCGGCAGGTGCATAAAATATTAGTTAATGATGTTTTCAAAAATTCAGAGGAACTAGATCCGCAGTTAGTTGCTTTAAAAGCACCCTAAGTAGAAAGAAAATTCGAAAATAAAGTGTTGGAATTGCCTCCAATAAGGTCATAGTTACATCTACTGTTCAGATGAAACACGCCCCGTATTTTGCTATAAATGTGGTTGAAGTAATGTAGTTCCAATTAAGTGTAGTGGTCTACATAACGAAAACAAGCAACGAAGCGAGTAGTTGACCAGGAATTCTGGTTCCACACACCGAAGCTGAGAATGCATAAAATAAGGGGTGTAATCCATTACAGGGGGTTCCACCTCTATATTTTTTATAAACACAACCAGAAGTACAAAATAATTTCTTGCACAAACAAATTTACTTTAATCAAAATAGAAGTCCAAAACTTGTCCTTCACGGAAAATTCTAAAATGTAGATCGCTATATAGAATGAGAAAACGATTTAGAAGAGTGCTTAAAAAAACCGATTATATCTAATGCAGAAGACAACAGACCATTTGCATAGGGTAAAATCTTTAATGATGAGTTATTATCTCTTACATTCAGGAACGAATGTTTCCGTTTTAGAAAAAGGTAGCTTACAATTTGTTAACAGGAATGGTGTTGAAATAAGAAGAGCAAATGGTTCAAAATCTGAGGTCGTAGGTTATTGCTCACTTCCATTCACAAAAACGATTATATTTTATATAGTATTTGACCTATCATTAACAGGTTACCTTTGCAGTAACTTTTGGAAAGACGATAAGCTTGCACCTCAAATAATATCATGTATGGAACACTTTCTCTACCTAGACAAGCCAAGGTTTACGAAGAGCTTGATAGATTACTACTACTAGAGTGATTGAAGATATAAATTCGCTGTGGTGTAGTGTGATTGTAACTGTTCGCAAACCGGCAAGATACGACTCTGCCTTGATTTTAGGAAGATAAGCCCTTTAACCAAGAAATATTCATATTCTCTTCCACATATAAATGGAATTGACCTTAAGGACACCTTTTCTCAAATGAAAATATCAGAAAATTCAAAAGAAAAGACAGCATTCGTGGTTCCTGGAACGCCCCTTTACCAATACGAAATAATGCCTTTTGGGCTATGCAACTAACCACAAACCATGAGCCGCTTGATGGACAAGGTAATTCTACCTAGACTAATGTCTTCATTTATTTAGATGATCTCCTCGTATGTAGCCAAAACTTTGACGATCATATGGAATTGCTTTCCGAAGTCGCTCAATGTTTGAAATCCGCTGGGTTCACAATAAATGTTTGGAAAAGTAAATTTTGCGAAAGTGAAATCAAATATCACGGTTATATAAAAGGCGGTGGTAGCTTGAAAGTTGAGCCGGATAAGGTAAAAGCTGTTACTGAGTTTCCACTATCGAAGACACCACGTCGAGTTAGACTCTTTATAGGAATGTCAAATTGGTACTGAGCTTTATCAGCAATTTTTAAATTTAGCGGGACCTCTCACGGACTGTCTCACAAAATCTAATAATCCTTTCGTCTTAACCAAGATGCCATAAATTTGTTTAACGCTTTAAAGTCCTCTCTGGCAAGCGCACCTGTACTGGCACAGCCAGATTTCACTAGAGAGTTCGTAATACTATGTGATGCGTATAGCATAGGAGTAGGTGGGGGTTTGTATCAAGTTGATGACAAGGGAAGGGAGCGACCAATTTAGTTTGTGTCCCAATAACCTAATCGAGCACAACGCAATTACACTGTCACGTTTCAGGCAGTACATTGAGGGGCTTCAATTCAAAATTGTAACAGACTTCGTTATGGTTCATTAAACGTAGTGCCAGACACGTTGTCGAGATTCGATGTAATGTAGTTCCAATTAAGTGTAGTGGTCTACATAACGAAAACAAGCAACGAAGCGAGTAGTTGACCAGGAATTCTGGTTCCACACACCGAAGCTAAGAATGCATAAAATAAGGGGTGTAATCCATTACAGGGGGTTCCACCTCTATATTTTTTATAAACACAACCAGAAGTACAAAATAATTTCTTGCACAAACAAATTTACTTTAATCAAAATAGAAGTCCAAAACTTGTCCTTCACGGAAAATTCTAAAATGTAGATCGCTATATAGAATGAGAAAACGATTTAGAAGAGTGCTTAAAAAAAACCGATTATATCTAATGCAGAAGACAACAGACCATTTGCATAGGTTAAAATCTTTAATGATGAGTTATTATCTCTTACATTCAGGAACGAATGTTTCCGTTTTAGAAAAAGGTAGCTTACAATTTGTTAACAGGAATGGTGTTGAAATAAGAAGAGCAAATGGCTCAAAATCTGAGGTCGTAGGTTATTGCTCACTTCCATTCACAAAAACGATTATATTTTATATAGTATTTGACCTATCATTAACAGGTTACCTTTGCAGTAACTTTTGGAAAGCCGATAAGCTTGCACCTCAAATAATATCATGTATGGAACACTTTCTCTACCTAGACAAGCCAAGGTTTACGAAGAGCTTGATAGATTACTACTACTAGAGTGATTGAAGATATAAATTCGCTGTGGTGTAGTGTGATTGTAACTGTTCGCAAACCGGCAAGATACGACTCTGCCTTGATTTTAGGAAGATAAGCCCTTTAACCAAGAAATATTCATATTCTCTTCCACATATAAATGGAATTGACCTTAAGGACACCTTTTCTCAAATGAAAATATCAGAAAATTCAAAAGAAAAGACAGCATTCGTGGTTCCTGGAACGCCCCTTTACCAATACGAAATAATGCCTTTTGGGCTATGCAACTGACCACAAACCATGAGCCGCTTGATGGACAAGGTAATCCTACCTAGACTAATGTCTTCATTTATTTAGATGATCTCCTCGTATGTAGCCAAAACTTTGACGATCATATGGAATTGCTTTCCGAAGTCGCTCAATGTTTGAAATCCGCTGGGTTAACAATAAATGTTTGGAAAAGTAAATTTTGCGAAAGTGAAATCAAATATCACGGTTATATAAAAGGCGGTGGTAGCTTGAAAGTTGAGCCGGATAAGGTAACAGCTGTTACTGAGTTTCCACTATCAAAGACACCACGTCGAGTTAGACTCTTTATAGGAATGTCAAATTGGTACTGAGCTTTATCAGCAATTTTTAAATTTAGCGGGACCTCTCACGGACTGTCTCACAAAATCTAATAATCCTTTCGTCTTAACCAAGATGCCATAAATTTGTTTAACGCTTTAAAGTCCTCTCTGGCAAGCGCACCTGTACTGGCACAGCCAGATTTCACTAGAGAGTTCGTAATACTATGTGATGCGTATAGCATAGGAGTAGGTGGGGGTTTGTATCAAGTTGATGACAAGGGAAGGGAGCGACCAATTTAGTTTGTGTCCCAATAACCTGTCACTGTCACGTTTCAGGCAGTACATTGAGGGGCTTCAATTCAAAATTGTAACAGACTTCGTTATGGTTCATTAAACGTAGTGCCAGACACGTTGTCGAGATTCGATGCAGATGCGCTTGATAATAGTTTTTGTCCACCCGAAGTAGTTATATTTTCAGCTGAATTTAACAGTGAGGAGTATAACAAATTCAGACAAAATATTCTTGCTAATAGCAACACTTTAGCAGATTTATGTTTGCCAGATAACTTCGTATACAACGCATTAAATTCCGAAATTCCCATGATGAAGAACAAAATTTATGGCGGTTATGGTTGCCCAGGAATTCAACTCATAGTTTCAGAAAATCCGAACATGAATGTTCAGAATCAAACAAAAATATTACTGGTCTCAAATTGAACATGAAATCAAACAGTATATTAAAAGCTGTGATGTTTGTAAAACTATAAAACCTGCGAACGCCATTCTACGTCCTCCAATCGGAAAAGAATTTATCACAGCACGACCATTTCAGACGCTATACTACTGTGATTTCTTGCGACCATACCCGTGCAAAAAATCAAAGAATTTCCAATTATTTATAACAATAGATCATCTAACCAATTTTATATTCCTTAGACCCATGACGTCTGGAATAACAGCAATGTGTTTGAGTTTTTTTTAAAAGGATATTTTTTGCACTTTTGGTGTTCCAAAAAGCGTACACAGTAATAACGCCAAACAATTTACTTCAAAAGAAATCAAGGATTTTTTTTTCGTTTACGGTATAAATCAAATAACAACGGTGTTTTATTCGGCACAGGCTAATTCTGCAAAGAGATTTAAGCCATAGTTATGAATACCATTAATCTGTTTTTTAGGTATTGCCTGGCTTCGGGTTTGCATCCGTCAGCTGACCCGTGAAGTAGACGGTTTGGTGTAAGGGCGTCGTCCTCCGCAGAATCTAAACCCAAAAATGTTGTTGGGCCGGAATTTATTAGAATTCTGCCTACCATAAAGCCATTCTTAATGATTCGTCGTAAAATTTGATTGCAGGACACATAGCGTAGAGGTTGGATTTTACTGTGCGATCAAGTCTTTCCCATGCTCCGCCAATATGTGGTGCTGCAGGTGGGTTGAACCTCCATTTTATTTCATCGTATTTGCAGATTACTTGGTTAAGTCGAAAATTTGTTCTTCTTCCCGAAGAAATCTTTCAACAGATTTAAAATTTGTACCATTATCGGAGTATATTTCTTTGGGAGATCCACGACGACTTATAAAATTTTGAATACACATGATGCACGAGCTTTTATCAAGGCTGTGAGCAACTTCAATATGAATTTCGCGAATTTTTAGGAAGGTAAATAGTACTCCCCATCTCTCTACTCATTTCGTCTGCCTACTGTCACAAAAAATGGGCCGAAGAAGTCAACGCCTACATAGGTAGATGGGCGTTCAAAACTGGCAAGCCTTGCTTTTGGTAATGATGCCATTGAGGACCCCTGCAGTATGGCTAATTGGTTTTTACAACGTTGACATTTGGTCCTCACAAATTTTTTAAACAATCCTCAGGTTTGGAATGTAAAACTTTTTTTAATTCTGCTTATTGTGACTTCGTGCAGGCAATGATGAAAATTTTCGTGCTAGTTTCGGACCAACAAAAATGTTACGTAATGATTGTTTGGAAAGATGATAGCGTTATTGCAGATCTGCCACAAGCACGCGAAATTTCGTCATCATCGAGGAATACATTTAGTTGTCGGAGCTTGTTACTTGGGTGTATTTTCTTTTTGTTTTTAAGACACCATATTTTATCAGAAAATTCGCAAGCTTGGGCATGCTTAAATAAAATATTTTTAAACTTTTGTATGTATTCAAAGCACATATCGTTTTTGTTGTATCTCCTCGTACAGCAGATTTTATTTTTTCAATGTAAAGCACAAAGTGTGAAAGTGCTATGTAGTCTTTTCCAATTTGAAAAGTTTTCAATGGTGATTGAAAGAGTTTTTGTGGCAATGATAAGAAATCGATTTCAAATTTCTTCTTTTTTTGATCCTCCAGATCTGGACATTTGGCCACAAATTTTAGTTATATTTTAAAAAGGCAGGTCCGTTGAGCCATAAATCATCGTGGGTTGAACCAACTTTTGTTGCAAAGTCTGCGGGATTGGATTTCGACGGCACCCAATGCCATTGATTTAAATTTGTGGTTTCCAGAATTTCACGAACTCGATACATCACAAATGTTTTTTAAGTTTTTTGGGTCTATGGTTATTCATTTGAGGACAGTTTTAGAATCCGACCAATAGAAACAACCTGTACAATGAAGACGGATAGCGCTTTAAATTTTTGTATTTATTAATTTTTAATTTTTTTTTAATTTTCTTTTTTTGGTCATGCTGTAGTCTTTAAGCTCTGCATTAAGTTTTCGTATTTTAAAAAAACATTTTTGATCTAAAAAATAGCTTTTTTACTTTTTCACCACATTTAATATGATAAGCCTGTTTAGTTAAATCTTTAACAAAATCTTGTTTAATGAGAAGACTGTCTCTATTATTTATTTGAAATATTTGGTTCAGTTCTTTAATGCGTTTTTAGTTTCAGGTGTCAGCTTTATTAGTCCGCCCTCAGATATATTATCAACCCATGAATACGTTGGAAGTTCCTCGTTCTGTGCCACTGCAATATCTGGGATATCATTTTTATATTTGTGGCAAATATAGCCTGCGAGGTTTTTGAGACCATCATACTCTAATTCGACTCTTTTTTTATTTTTAATAAATTTTCACCGTTTTTACTTTAATTCTCTTGCATTTTCCCTACACAAATGAAGTTTGTTTACAAAAAATATTCTATGCCACCGTCACACAAAAGAGAGAGAAAGCTGTACAACAAACTAACGAACCTGCGAAATGCGCATTCTTGTTTTCTTGATTCATGCTTATATGCGATGTAGGTCATTCACATAAAGAATGAAAAGCAGGGGTCCTAAAACCGAGCCCTGGAGTACACCAGAACTTAAGGGCATTCTATCGGAGCAAACACTATCCCATTCTACAAACTGATACCTGTTTGAAAAATAAGAATAAGTCAACGTACAAGCAGATCTAGAAAAATTAAACAATACCCTTAATTTATCAATAAGCTTAAAATAGCATGGAGAGTTGAATGCCTTAGTCAAATGAAGCGATACTAACTAAACGTTAACATTTCGTCGAATATCATCCGCTAAGCAAATTAATAACGAAGCAAATTATGAAAAAGTAATTTTCTCGCAAATATGTTCTACGACTTAAAATATGTTCTACAACTTTCGATAATGCGGGAAGTACAGAAATATGTCGTAAATCATCCAAACTAGTAACAGATTTAGATTTGCGAATCGAAACAATTCGAGCTGTTTTCCAAGCAGCTGGGTATACAGAGGAAGTCAAAATAGAATTAATATAGGTATTCCAATATAGGTTTCCATCAACACCAGTAGACTGAGACCTTACTCGACATAAAGCTGTAAACAGTTCATCTTCAGTAACACATTTAAACGAAAATGAACCAACATCATCATCAAATGTCGTAAAAGTTGGACATCAACCACAACAGAAGTGTTTGCAAAGTTGAATTATTATCTGCAACCATACTACCTTTCAAAACATGCCATAATCTTGAAGTATCTAAGCCATCTAATAACTTGGTCTAATGCTTTCTCCTCTCGGATAATGTTCTTCGCTCTGTTTCTATACTTACAATAAAATTTCATATGCTCATCCAATCCCGTTGATCGAAAATTCAAGTAGGCTAAGTCTCTAAGAGATTTAGCTAACAAGATGGACCTAGAATCCATCCACTTATTCACATCATGTTCTATCCTTCTTCTAACAATCGGAACACACGAGTAAAGATTATAAATCAAAGATCGAAGAAGTGAGCACTGATGTTCAATTAACGTAGATTCATAAAACGAAACTGGATCATATTCTGTCAAAATCTCTATATTAAAAAAAAATCACAAATATTATCAACTCTAATATTGAAAGCTGCATAAATCCTCTAATGATGAGATATTGAAGGACACTGTCCTAGATCTGCAAACACAATCATTTTAGAACCAAGCCAAAAATCTAACAAAGAAGTACTACCATGAGCCATATTGAAATATGTAGGACGAGAATTATAGAAGACAGATAAATTGCACCTAATATCCATAAATCTTACTTGACTCGCTCTAGAAATATCAAACATGTTGCAATTAAAATCTCCAACTACATAATCTTGGTATATTTCAAAAACAAGTTATAGTGAGAATCTTCAAAAGAAACTAGATCGCCATGAGGTAAATATACAACACCAAAAAGGGTTTTGATACCATCTACACAAAATTCAATAAAAACCGTTTCACAATTAAGTTCAAATACTTTAAAGACCACTTTGTACTTAAGGCTATTACGTATAAAAATGCAGACACCTCCACCCCTAATAAGTAATCGATGATTTCTTATAATTTTATAGCCAGGCATCGGATACGTAAGGTTTGAGCTAGGTTTCAGAAATACCAATTAAATCAAAGTTATCACCAAAAATACTTTTTATTTCATCAAATTTGACGGATCTGTTAGAAGGTCTTAACCTTTGGCAATTAATATGAGCAATTTTAAGCTGATTAGAATATGCCGATAATTTGGAATGTAAGAAGGAGCTACCTACCACTTATAATGGGACCAATGTTATCATTTGATATAGACAATTATAACAATTAATATACTGATTATTCAATAATAACCAAATCATTTTCATAATATGATATTCATTAAATTCAGCCATTCAGAAAACGTAAGTAATTTAGGTTTTTAAACACAGAAAAATGGTTTAAACATTATTCACAAATTTTATACTTTCTCTTGATAAAGCTCTTTTCACACTTCGATACAAGTATCAAGATTTGCATTGGATTTTATAAGATACATTTTTTTCCACATTATCACACCCAGGTAGAATCAAAATAAGTAGCAAAACATCCTTATAAAATGAAAAGTCAAAATGCTAAGGAAAAAAATTATTTTCATTATGGGATGACTAATTCCTTTGCGTCTTATTTGACATATACATTTGCCCTATTCACAAGCCCCCTAGTACGTGCTAAGTGCTAACAAAATACAACGGTGCTAGCTGTGTTGTTGGTAATTTTCATGCAAACATGCGATACAACACTTAGTACTTTTTTTCATATGTTTTTCAAACGTTGTATTTGTTTAAATGTTTTATGTTTAAATGAATTATTATTTTTGTGTTCACGTGTGAATTATATTAAATTAAATTGAATTAAAAGATATTTTTATTAGTTTTATTTATTTAATTTATTGATTTGACTGATTTATTAGAAAGTTGAAGTTGAAAGTTACTAATATAAAAAATGTTCTTGAAGATTTAATATTGCTTCAATGACTCGATTTCTAATATTTTGTATGGTACCGCCATCACCTATACCAAAAAGAGATGCTACCTTACGAACACAAGCACCATTTCCTGAAGATCCCAAGCAGTAATGTACAATTTTAAGCTGCAAGTCAATGCGTAGTTGGAGCCTTTCGCCAATTGTGTGAAAAACATCGTCATTTTTTATAAGGTTGAATATATAGGCAAATTCCTCTGGCCGTAGTCGTATCATATGAAGAAATCTGTTTTCATCAAAATATCTTAAAACTCGATTATGCCATAATGATGATTTTGGTAGCCCTAAATGTATAATTCTGCGACTGGAGAGCAAGTACATTAGGTTCATCCTAAAAATGTCTTGAATTTCATGCTCACACAAAAAATATATTAATTTACTTTTTTCTGTTTTCTCCCCCATTTGGCTTATAAATAACAAATGATGAATAGCACTTTCTTCTTCTTATTTACTTTTTGACGTATGAAGTACAATGTACAATGGCACACTGATACAATAGTTGTTCACAAAGAAGTAAACAAAAGGTAGTATGCAATACTACCTACACCTTAGCAGAGCTTGTGAATACGGCAATTATGTTTGCTTTCACACTACTCAAAATCCTAAGGTATGTGGCAAATCTTAACACCCAGTATTAAAGTGTGAAACAGATTGAAACATGAATTATTTCATATTTAGTACAATTCTGTTACTATGCACTACCAAATATATAATTATAATTTCATTTAGTAGCAGAGAAATAATAATAATAAAATTTAAGTTGGTTAAAAAGAACTATATAAAAAATTAACGAGTTAACCAATGTTGGTGTTAAATATGGGAGAACATTCCTCCATATGATAGACCACTTTCTTGCCATCCCGTAATAAAAGTTATGCTTTAGGTTTGTCTATATTCATAAGCCTATACTTAGAAATCAATTTTTTTTTTAGCATTTTACGCAGGCTTCAGATTGGCTCGCTCTTTTGCTCTTTGCGTACTCTTTTTATGCTCGCTCCTTTTTAAGCTATGCGCAAAAGAGCAGAGCAGAAAAAAAGAGCCAATCGTTTATGCGCATTGCGTTTGCTCCTTCTTTTCATGCGCTACTCTTTGAGCCATGCGCATTCAATTTTATTTTTGGCAGCATCTCTTTTGCTTGTGCTCCTTTTGGTAGTAACAGTGGTTCGTTTAGTTTTTGTTAAGTTTTACAAAAAAATTTCGTAACAACATGTTGTTTAATATTAATATTATTGTGTATGTTTATATAAGGAAGGATTAATTTATTTGGATTTATTTTATTTTATTTACTTATTTGAAGATTTGCTTATTGTGGAATTTAAAGTTGATATTTATATTAGAAGTATGAATTCAACATGATTTCATAATCGATTTAAGGAAATGTGGATGATATACGGTTGAATTTATGGAAACGTAGTTTCGACTAAAAACATCGGCAGCCTACAAGCGTTACGTTAGTTTTATTTCACTTTACATATTTAATCAGAGAGTAATATATGTATAGCCTTTCTTTACTGCGTTCGCTCTTACTAATTGTTGTCAAGCGTTATTTTTTGTTATAAACAAATGTATGTTAAAGGGTAAATTTGTTTTGCTTATGTTTTAGGTATGGGATGTTTACTTGTGAATTTGTTATTGTTTTATTACTATATTCATTACAGCTTATATATGCTTTGCTTATGTTTTAGGTAGGGGTGATGCATTTGTTATTGTTTTATTACTTCTTCTTTAATTGGTAAAGCACCAAATTATTGGTACTATTAAATGCAAATGAAAACAATTTTTTTATTTAGTTTTAAAAATTTATATTTATACCTACAATAAATTAATTATTTTATATTTTATATGGCGGTTCTGGTATATTAAACATTTACATTGATTTTACATACTTATGTATGTATGAGGAAAAGGTAGAAACGATCGAATTTTTTTTGCATTAATTTTAACAAGAAAATTTTATTTTTACCAACAACACCACGAATTCTGTAGTTTTGTTTTTAGTAATAATAATTTGGTGTTTTACTATAAATTAAGTAATAATAAAACAATAACAAATGCACCAGTAAACATCCCCTACCTAAAACATAAGCAAGCACATCTACTGTTTAACAACAAAAAATTAAAACAAGCTGTAATGAAGACAGTAATAAAACAATAACAAATTTACAAAAAACATCACATACCTAAAACATAAGCAAAACAAATTTACCGTTTAACGTACCTAAATTATAAGCACATCTACTTTTTTTAAAAAACCACAAAAACAAATAACACATGCAAATTTAAAGCAGGAAAACAATTGGACAAACAAACAAAAAACCCAAATGAAAATAATTACTTTATGATACCAGTAAACATCAAAAATTCCTTAATTAGGTAAAATTGCAATAATGTTAAAGATAAGCAAAGTATAACTCTTAATCCTTACTTTTTTAACATCACTTATTGCACATTTTTATTAATGAGCCATTCATATGACCCTCGCTTAAACTTACAAGGAACTCCATTACTTACCAATAATCACAAACCAACTACAATGGTAGACCAAAGAAATACATAAGACTATTATTCGTACATATACATACAGACATACATATGTACATATTAAAGACGTGCACTAGTATATCCAATAGTATGGCAAAAACAGATATATCATATACATACCAGTTACAACAGATACAAAAGAACGCATGAGTGTAGTTGATATTGTATGTTTTCGCTTGTGCGTACTCACGCTATGGATATAAACACATACAGTTGTTTATGGTTTTGCATAGAGTCAGAAAATTATCAGTTTTTTACTCTCAAATATCTGTTGTACCATGAGTATTTGGATATATCTGTTTATGAAACAGATATTTTTGATACTTGTGTGCTGCTTATGATAGAGGCGAGAACTAATTAGCAGTATTTTAACTTCGTAGTAATAACCCGAATTGTAATTATTATTGTTTAGCTTTAGTAATTAGTTTATATGATTTTAAAGGTATTATTAGCAATATTTATCATATTAATGATAATTTTATATAATAAAAACAAAAAAATTAATAAATTGTGATCTAGTTGCGCGTTGACTTATACGGATAGAATTAATTCAATTAAGGAATTTTATTGTATGTTTATTTAAAAAAATTAATTCCTTTTTGATAAAAACTAGTAAATAGTTAAAATTAATATATAAAAAAAGTTATTACATACATCTGTACATGCATATGTACATTAAAATAGAAGTTCCGAAAAATTTCAATAAAAAAAAATTAGATAAAACATTTACACTTCTAGAATACACCCAGTAATAATATTGTCCCTTTTATATATGTACATATTAAATAACGCAATTTTTATTTTCTATGCACTTAGAAGGATATATTATAGTTATGTTATTTGTGCATTTAAAATTTGTAAAATTTCTAACATGTACTAAAAAACCTCTTTTCTGCATTAAAGAAGAGTCCTACAGCTTAAATAAATAGAGAGTAAAATTTACTCAAAAATAAAAAATTAATAAAAAGTTTTAAAGAAAAAAATAAAAGAGTAAAATGTAAACAGTATAGTATATCTCTTACTAGTGTGTGTAAGTAAGTGGCTGTCAACCACTAATTAGAATATATAATGAATTGATTGAAAAATAAATTGTTAAAAAATGCAAGTTTATTACTATAAATGGGAGCAATTAATTAGATGGACTAACTCGTTGACAATTTCATAAATGCTTATGATGTTGTTAATATTTTCACTATTTTCACAAGCGGTAATTTTATGAAAAAGTTTGATCGATAATTAGTTAAATGGCTAACATAAATCAAATAATTTATTTATTGTATTGATTTTTACATTATAATCTTGACGTTAAAAAAATATGTTTTGTACCGCAGTAAAAGAGCCAACCCATTTTTGGCTCTTTTGCGCTTTGCGCACAAAAAAGGAGCAGCGCAAAAAAAGAGCCAAGCATATTGCTCTTTTTGTTGCACTGCTCCTTCATGGCGCAGAGCAGACATATTGGCGCCGAGCAATGCGCAATAACAAGTTGGCTCTGCTCTTTGCGCAAAAGAGCCAAAAGATCAGAAAAGAGCTGCTCGGCACTGCGCATTTACTTACAGCAAATTTATATTAGAAGCAAGAGGTGTGTAATGATCATTAAGATAAGCGCGGCTATCTATTTGCCCAAAATATAATATCATTAACATTAAGAGTACTTGTCTTAAAATACTCTTACATGATTCCATCTCGCATATCAACATAGTTAAATTTAGCCAGAATTTACCCCTTTTTAACCGATTTCAAAAAAAGAAGAAGGTTATACAATTCGGCTGAATGTTGCTTTTTTTATATTTTTGCCTCCAGAACTCAGTCATTTCTGATCCGATTTTGAAAATTTCTGGTAATATGATAGATTATGCTTACAGATTGGTCCCGTTTAAAAACCAGTTCATAATCTTAAGAATTAAATTAAATACAACATACATATTTTTTACGTGTATTATGAACTGTAAAGGACGATTCTGTAAAATTTAAATTTAATATGGCTCCCTATAACAAAAAGTTCTACAAAAATAAATCTAAAAATTAAAGGGTGCCCCCATACTTTATGTAAATTTACTTATATGGGCCTATCTTTTGAACCGTTATAGACAAACGCTTGCAAATTGGGCAGAATGTCGATTGTTATGGCCGTTATAGTAACAAGTTTTAATATTAGAAATTATTAATTAAAGGGTGCGCCAATAGTTCATTTAATTTGATGTATATGGCCATACTTTTGAACAGTTGTAGACAGACGCTTGAAATTTACAACGTACCTGAATTGCTAAGTCCGCTATAACAACAAGTATAAAATTTAGATTTAAAAGTTAAAGGGTGCCCCAATAGGTAATGTAATTACAAGTATGTGGCCGAACTTTCGATCTGTTATAGACAGAATGTTAAAACTTAAAAGGGACCTGTATTTTTAAGCCCGCTATATCAACGAGTTTTTAATTAGAATTAAGAAATTAAAGGGTGTCCCATAACTGATGTAGATTTACTTATATGGGCCTATCTTTTGAACCGTTATAGACAAACGCTTGCAAATTTGACATTATGTCGATTGATATGGTCGTTTTAGTAACAAGTGTTAATATTAAAATTAAAGGGTACCCCAATAGTTCATTTAATTATGTATATGGCCATAATTTTAAACAGTTGTAGACAGACGATTGAAATTTACAAAGAACAGGTTCTAACTCCGCTGCAACAACAAGTATAAAATTTGGTTTTGAAAATTAACGGGTGTCCCAATAGTTGATGTAATTTAGTTTATGTGGCCGAACCTTTGAACCGTTATAGACAGACAGCTGCAATTCACAAGGGACCTGTTTTGATAAGTCCGCTATAACAAGAATTTGATTTTAAAAATTAAAGGGTGTTTTCAAAATTAATGTAATTTGTTCTATATGGTCGTATTTTTTGACCCGTTGTATACAAAACCCCTGAATTTTGGACAGAATGTCCACTACTTTGTTTCGCATAATAAGTATAAAAACTTAAAATTATAAATTAAAGGATTTTACAATAGTTGATATAATCTGATGAAATTTACACAGAACCTGATTGCTAAATCTACTACAACAGCAAATATATAATTTGAATTTTAAAAATAAAAGGTGATTCTATAGTTGCTGTTATTTAAAAAGGTTACTAATCACAATATTAAAGGTTTTGAATTTCACCCAAATTGTATTTTATGCTGTATAGCAGGAATAAAATTTAGATGAATGAAAAAATATCATTGACTTTAAGTGCTTATGAAATAACGAAAGAATGAAACCAAATTTCAGAAAATAAGGAGAAGTAAAAAAAAATGTTTATTGAATAAACATTTTCTTATTTTTTTAAATTGTTACAAAGTGTATTTGTATTTAAGTTTCTGTAATGTATTTATTATATACAGTGGCTCACAGCTTATTTTATGCACTGCATATTTTAATTTTTTAAGTCCTGTAACAATAAAACCAGTAAGAATTAAAAAAAGAAATTGGTAACATTTAATAGATAAAAGGGCTTAATTTAACAAGAAAACTTCAATTTTTAAAAAATTAAGATTTAATTATCCTAAAAGTAAAACAAATAAAAAATACAGCTTTTTTCATATCACAGCTTATTTTATGCGGTAACCTTAAGTATTGAAAACTTTCAAGTTGTGTTTGCTAATTTATATTTTTAATACTTTGTCTGATACACTTTATTGTCTATAACAAGCTTAAGACGGTTTGGTATAGATGCAACTAGTTTTCGCGATGAATTGGGCGAAATATTCTATCACTCCCATTCTTTTAGGCTATTTTTGCTTAAAAACTCGTGTTGCCTTATGTTTCTTTCAAAATGGACCATAGATTTTTAATGACATTGAGGCTTGGTGATTGAGGTGGCGTAATCATCAAGTAAGGGTAGTTATAACTTGACCAAAACTTTACAATTCCCGATTTATGTTTCGGATCGTTATCCTGATAAAATCGAAAATTTGATCTTATACCCAGATTCTTTGCATTTTGCAACAAATTGTCCTTTAAACTCTAAACTCTCAGTACCAACAGTCGACATACAGGCCCAAATCATGACGCTGCCACCACCATGCTTACCTGTTGCCTTTAAATATTCTTTATTAAGCTCGGTGTTAGGTTTTTTCCATACGTAGGACTTATCATCGGAGCGGAATTTATTAAATTTGGATTTATCGGTTAAGATAACTGCATTCCAAATCGATGCGTCTTTGGAATCGTGTTCTACAGTGAAGTTGAGACTGCATATTTTTGAATGGAAGGCTTCTTACGTGCAACTCGACCATTAAAATCATGGTGACGAAGAACACACTGAAAAGTTTCAACGCAGCAATGTTTGCCTATGTCATATTGAATATCGAAAGTCAGTTTGGGAGCTGAGAATATTTGCTTAAAATTTTTTGACAATATAACGCTCATCATGTTTATTAAAAATTTTATTTGGTGCTTATCTACATTTGTTAATTAAACGGTTTTCACGAACGAAGCACTCGATAATTTGTTGCGACGTCTAAGTTTTTTTATTCATCATTTCAACTATTTTCCGCTGCGAGTGACCGTTTTTAAAATGATTTACTACCAATTCTTTCTGTACTAATGTTGTGCGTGGACCCATTTTAAATTTCCCGAAATTAACCAAATTATTGACAAAATAAGACCATTAATTAAGTGCCAATCATATCGAAAAGTACAATAGGGTAGAATTAAAAATAAATTTCCGCTAGACAACGCATTCTGAAAGTATCGTTACCAAAAGAAGTAAATGCATAAAATAAGCTGTGAGATGAAAAAAGCTGTATATTTTACTTTTCTTGTTTTTTAATTATGTTAATATTAATTTTCTAAATAAATAGAGTTTTCTTGTTAAACTAGACCCTTTTCTCTATTTATTGATACCAATTTCTTTTTTTAATTCCTACTGGTATTATTGTTATAGGACTTAAAGGATAAATTATGCAGTGCATAAAATAAGCTGTGAGCCACTGTATATATATATTTATAATTGAATTTTTGCCTACGAGGGTTGGTTGGGTATGTGGGATTACATACATAACTCCTCCCCCATTAAATGAAGGATTCTCCTGAATTCTTCTATTTGATTTCTTACATTTGCCATATAATATTATTATTAGTATTATTGTTATTGCCACAATTATTGTTGGTGGTATGATGTAAACAATAATCATACTATTTAATTTTATTACTTAAATTTCTTTCATATTTTGAATTGTTTTTATTTTTACTTTTTCTATAGTAAGTATAGTATTAAATGTTATGTTTTGTAATTTTGGAATAATTATTTTATCCAAATACATTTTATTATTATTTGAAAATTTTTGATTTGCTATTGTTAAAGTGCAATAATAATATTTTATTAAGAAATTTCCGTTCAAAACATTATTTGTGTTATTATAGCTGCTAGTTATTTTATTATTTTTTGCAGTTTTTTACTACAATTGTTTGATCGTTAATGTTTATGATCTCGGTACTATCGTTTTTTATAATCTTACATGTTTTTTCTTTTGTGCAATGTCTTGATATTTTACATTCAGCTAACTAACTGTTTGTATATAAGCATATGTTTTGTTATTATATTTAAATGTATTTTCAATTTCTGCATCTATATAGGTATAATAGTTGTTACTTGTGTAGAAAGAAATGTTTTTGGAACTTTAATTATAAATATTAATTTATTAGTTTTTTTTCGAAAATTGCATTTTTTAAAAACTGAATTTTACTCATATCTACAGTAAGCAACTTTTCCCCAGTAAATACTCATGGTTGTATATGTTCTCATTAAATAGATTAATGAAAAAGTTCCTTTTTATTTATTATTACATATAGTCTACATACTAATAATAACAAAAAAATATACATTTATGTCTTTGGAAGAAATTATAAAGCAAAAACAAAATTAACTTTAAAATTCGCTGTTCGAAACCTAAGCAACTTTTACATTGTTGCATTTGTTGCGAAATATTAACTAAAAAGTAAAAAAAATTAGTCCGTTATGAACGCTATTGAAAAAATAATTTTGGTTGGTTTAAGGAGCTTTATGCCATCTTAGAAGCCTATGCTGACTAAGAAGCAACGTAGTCTCTGATTTTCTCAGCCTTTTGGTTGTTTTAGGTTGGATTTTGCTAAAGCACATAAGGATTAGACTATATCCAAATGGAGAACTGTTTTGTTTAGTGATGAATCTAAATTTAACTTACTAAATTCAAATGCAGTTTGCCACGTGAGAAGACCAAAAGGAAAGCGGCTACATCCTCGGTACTCTAAAGCTACAATATAGCATGGGGGTGGAAATGTGATGGTTTGGACTTGTTTTTCGGCCAGTTGTGTCGGTCCCTTTGTAGAAATTCATACAAAAATGAACCGTTTTGTTTACAGAGACATTTTAGCAACTCACATGCTTAACTATACTGAGTGGGAAATGCCACTTCATGGGTGTTTCAACATGACAATGACCCAAAACACTCATCGAAGTTAGTCAAGGATTGGTTACCAGCTAATGGGGTTCAAGCTTTGGATTGGCCACCTCAATCGCCAGACTTGAATCCCATAGAGAACCTCTTTGGAATTTTTAAACGAAGAGTTGGAACTCGACGCTTTAAAAATAAACAGGAGTTGAGGAACTGTCTAAATTTAGAGTGGGAAGCTATACCAACATCTATTCTATGGAATCTTATTGAATCTTTGCCCAAAAGATGCGCTGAGGTCGTAAGAAACAAAGGATGTCATACCAAATATTAAAAGTTGCTTAGGTTTTGAACAGCGAATTTTTAAGTTAATTTTATTTTAATTTTATTATAACTTCCAAAGAAATGGAATTTAATTTTTATTGTCATTTTTAGGTTATAGACACATTGTGTAGTAGTAAATAAAAAAAATATTTTCTATAAATTTATTTAAAGAAAAGATATGTGTCTTTTATTACTTAGTGGAAAAAAGTTGCTTAGTTTTCGAACAATACTGTATATTGTAGTCATCTATCTCTTGCTTTGTTAGGATGCTGGCGTCTGTTATTCCATTTTGTGCTGTTGTTATATAGTTTTGTATATGTTCTATGTGCTTTCTAATTGTTGTTAAAATAAGTCAATTTTCAAAATATATGTCCCTCCATATAATATATGAAATTCTTCTGGTTCTGTGTTACAGTGTTTCTTATTAGTTGTAGTGTATTGTTTAAATAGTCGTTAATTCTTCTTTGTTGATTTAAGTTTGTTAAAGCGTTGTGTATGTTAGTATCAACTGTATTAAAATGATTAATGATATCTTCTTGGTCGGTATTGTCCATTGTACGAAAAAGGTATTTCCAAGTATGTCCTACTAAATTTAAAAGTTTACATTTTTGCCTATTGCTAGGTGTTATTGTTTTTATCTAGCTTAAAAGTGTGTCTATCTCATTACATATAAATATTCTTTCGTTCTTTTTGAAATTGTTTGAGTCACTTATCATTTGCAAAAGAATATTTGTTATTTCTTTTATATCTATGTGGTGTGCAATTAGCTCTGATTCTATAGGAATGCTTTGATTATAGTTGTTAATTTGTACGTATCCACTTGTTTGCGTTATTGGATATAATATTACGAGTATGTTGGCCTGAGTTTGCGTTATTATAAATATGTTTATTAGTATGTGTAATATTACCTGTAATTTTAAATTTAAATGGAAATTAAGTTTCGTTAAAAATGAGACTTTTGTATTTATTAGGTCTTTTAATATTGCTCGTATGTATTCCCTGCAAATATTTTTTTCTGAATTTTGGTTCTTCTTTGTGTCTTACATTTTTGTAGTTTTTTATAAAACCTTCTTATCTTGTTTCTAATAACTTTCTCTATTTCTATTTGCCTTTGATATAAGTTGTTCATTTACCTTACATAATCTTTTATATATTATGGTGTGATCGATTATGTTATTTTGAACTTGTAATGGTGTGCATTTAATTGTGCTATGATATGTGTCATTATATAACATAATGGCTTTAGATATTTCCTGTGTAATTGGTAAATGATTTTCTAGATTTAAAGTTCTTAGTTTTTCGGTGATTGTGTTGTTTAGTCTTTCAATATCGCTGTTGCCAGTGTGTCTATTTGGCTTAGTAATGTGATATTCTATTCCTTCAGTTTGCGTGAATGTTTTTCATTCTTATTATTAAATTCGTTGTCAAATACCATTTTTCTTACTTTTCCTTTAATCGCTAAAAACTGTTGTAATTGTGCAACAAGTGTAATACTATTTCTGTCCATAACAGGCAAACATGTGGCATGTTTTGAAAATTTATCAATAAAAATCATGAAGAAATGTTTGCTATTGACATAAGTGTCTACGTGAATAATTTCATTAGTGGTATGCGGTGTTTCGGTTATGTAAAACTTGTTTTTGATGGGATTTCTATCATATTTTCCTCCTGAGCATATATCGCAACCGTTAATGACGTTTGTTATTTCTTCCTTGAGCTGAGGCTTATATATTAAATTTTTTAGCTTTTCGAAAGTTGCTGTTATACCGCAATGTCCGCTTACGTGTTTATGAAAGAGGGCGATTTGTTTTCTTAGTTCTTAGTCATTGTCGATGTCCTTTGCCAATTGGGAACATTTGACGAATTTAATATTGGGGTTCGTAGAAAATTCCTTTTCAATAATTTTCTGTACTTTGTAATAATCATGATCATTCAGGAAAGAGTATATTCCCACTCTTTCTTTTTCTATTTCTTTTCTTGTAATATCCAAGACTATTCTCGTGGGTATCTTTTTTATCTATGTAAATACGTTTAAATTTGAACATTTTTTCAATTGTGTTTCGTTTTTCCTCTATAACTATTATTTGTGTCGTAAACCGATTGTATCTAGAATTGGAATTGTAAGGCCTAGATCTTTCTCTTGGGAATGAACTTTTCCTATTTCGGCTGTTGTGCTATTGTTTTCTCCTTCATTTTGTATATCTTCCATTTAAGCATTAATTTCGTCGTTTCTTATTCGGCTCAAGAAATCGACGACATTGTTTTTCTTTGCCTTAATATATTCAATTGAAAAACTATATTCCCCAAACTTAGAAGCCATCTCTGAAGTTTTGGACTTATGTCTTTACCCGTTACTAAAGTGGCTGATGATCACTTCCTAAATCGAATTCCCTCCCAAAAACATATGATCGGAAGTATTTTACTGCCCATACTATGGCGAGCAACTCTTCTTTTATAGTAGCATAACTAGTTTCATGCTTGTTTAAAGTTCTAGATGCATATGCAATTGGGTGTCCATCTTGAGATAGCACAGCTCCAAGGGTAAAGTTGCTTGCATCTGTTGTGATTTTCAATTTCTTTGTGAAATTGGGGTAACGTAATATTGGGAATTTATTATTAGGTCTTTCAGCTTTTCAAAAGAAGTGATGCAACTAGGATCGTATACATTGATTGGTTGATCCTTTTTTAAAAATCGTGTCTTGGGATATGCGATTTTTGCATAATCTTTGACAAACTTTCTATAGAAGCCTGTCATACATAAGAAAGATTTTATTTGTTTTGTATTGTTTGGTATTTTCAAATTTTTTATTATTTAAATTTTAGCGGGGTTTGCTTTTATTCCGTTTGTTGTAAGAATGTGCCCTAAAAACTGAGTTTCTTTTTTCAGAAAATCACATTTATCGATTTTAATTTTGAGATGTGCTTTATGTAGAGCTTTAAATATTATCCTTAGATTTTTTAAGTGTTCTTCCTTAATTTTAGACGGAATGTCCACTACTTTATTTTGTATAATAAGATCTTATACCCAGATTCTTTGCATTTTGCAACAAATTGTCCTTTAAAATTTGAAGATACTTATTTTGTCAATGGTTGTTTCAATAAACTCTAAACTCTCAGTACCAACAGTCGACTTACAGGCCCAAATCATGACGCTGCCACCACCATGCTTACCTGTTGCCTTTAAATATTCTTTATTAAGCTCGGTGTTAGGTTTTTTCCATACGTAGGACTTATCATCGGAGCGGAATTTATTAAATTTGGATTTATCGGTTAAGATAACTGCATTCCAAATCGATGCGTCTTTGGAATCGTGTTCTACAGTGAAGTTGAGACTGCATATTTTGATTTTTGCGCTAATGGAAGGCTTCTTACGTGCAACTCGACCATTAAAATCATGGTGACGAAGAACACACTGAAAAGTTTCAACGCAGCAATGTTTGCCTATTTCATATTGAATATCGAAAGTCAGTTTGGGAGCTGAGAATATTTGCTTAAAATTTTTTGACAATATAACGCTCATCATGTTTATTAAAAATTTTATTTGGTGCTTATCTACATTTGTTAATTAAACGGTTTTCACGAACGAAGCACTCGATAATTTGTTGCGACGTCTAAGTTTTTTTATTCATCATTTCAACTATTTTCCGCTGCGAGTGACCGTTTTTAAAATGATTTACTACCAATTCTTTCTGTACTAATGTTGTGCGTGGACCCATTTTAAATTTCCCGAAATTAACCAAATTATTGACAAAATAAGACCATTAATTAAGTGCCAATCATATCGAAAAGTACAATAGGGTAGAATTAAAAATAAATTTCCGCTAGACAACGCATTCTGAAAGTATCGTTACCAAAAGAAGTAAATGCATAAAATAAGCTGTGAGATGAAAAAAGCTGTATATTTTACTTTTCTTGTTTTTTAATTATGTTAATATTAATTTTCTAAATAAATAAAGTTTTCTTGTTAAACTAGACCCTTTTCTCTATTTATTGATACCAATTTCTTTTTTTAATTCCTACTGGTATTATTGTTATAGGACTTAAAGGATAAATTATGCAGTGCATAAAATAAGCTGTGAGCCACTGTATAAATATATTTATAATTGAATTTTTGCCTACGAGGGTTGGTTGGGTATGTGGGATTACATACATAACTCCTCCCCCATTAAATGAAGGATTCTCCTGAATTCTTCTATTTGATTTCTTACATTTGCCATATAATATTATTATTAGTATTATTGTTATTGCCACAATTATTGTTGGTGGTATGATGTAAACAATAATCATACTATTTAATTTTATTACTTAAATTTCTTTCATATTTTAAATTGTTTTTATTTTTACTTTTTCTACAGTAAGTATATTATTAAATGTTATGTTTTGTAATTTTGGAATAATTGTTTTATCCAAATACATTTTAATATTGTATTGTATTAAGAAATTTCCGTTCAAAACATTATTTGTGTTATTATAGCTGCTAGTTATTTTATTATTTTTTGCAGTTTTTTACTACAATTGTTTGATCGTTAATATTTATGATCTCGGTACTATCGTTTTTTATAATCTTACATGTTTTTTCTTTTGTGCAATGTCTTGATATTTTACATTCAGCTAACTAACTGTTTGTATATAAGCATATGCTTTGTTATTATATTTAAATGTATTTTCAATTTCTGCATCTATTTCTTTATTTAATTATGGCACAGGTATAATAGTTGTTACTTTTGTAGAAAGAAATGTTTTTGGAACTTTAATTATAAATATTAATTTATTAGTTTTTTTTTTCGAAAATTGCATTTTTTAAAAACTGAATTTTACTCATATCTACAGTATTGTTCGAAACCTAAGCAACTTTTCCCCAGTACATACTCATGGTCGTATATGTTCTCATTAAATAGATTAATGAAAAAGTTCCTTTTTATTTATTATTACATATAGTCTACATACTAATAATAACAAAAAAATATACATTTATGTCTTTGGAAGAAATTATAAAGCAAAAACAAAATTAACTTTAAAATTCGCTGTTCGAAACCTAAGCAACTTTTACATTGTTGCATTTGTTGCGAAATATTAACTAAAACAACAAAAAGGAAAAAAAAATTAGTCCGTTATGAACGCTATTGAAAAAATAATTTTGGTTGGTTTAAGGAGCTTTATGCCATCTAAGAAGCCTATGCTGACTAAGAAGCAACGTAGTCGCTGATTTTCTCACCATTTTGGTTGTTTTAGGTTGGATTTTGCTAAAGCACATAAGGATTAGACTATATCCAAATGGAGAACTGTTTTGTTTAGTGATGAATCTAAATTTAACTTACTAAATTCAAATGCAGTTTGCCACGTGAGAAGACCAAAAGGAAAGCGGCTACATCCTCGGTACTCTAAAGCTACAATAAAGCATGGGGGTGAAAATGTGATGGTTTGGAATTGTTTTTCGGCCAGTTGTGTCGGTCCCTTTGTAGAAATTCATACAAAAATGAGCCGTTTTGTTTACAGAGACATTTTAGCAACTCACATGCTTAACTATACTGCGTGGGAAATGCCACTTCATGGGTGTTTCAACATGACAATGACCCAAAACACTCATCGAAGTTAGTCAAGGATTGTTTACCAGCTAATGGGGTTCAAGCTTTGGATTGGCCACCTCAATCGCCAGACTTGAATCCCATAGAGAACCTCTTTGGAATTTTTAAACGAAGAGTTGTAACTCGACGCTTTAAAAATAAACAGGAGTTGATGAACTGTCTACATTTAGAGTGGGAAGCTATACCAACATCTATTCCATGGAATCTTATTGAATCTTTGCCCAAAAGATGCGCTGAGGTCGTAAGAAACAAAGGATGTCATACCAAATATTAAAAGTTGCTTAGGTTTTGAACAGCGAATTTTTAAGTTAATTTTATTTTAATTTTATTATAACTTCCAAAGAAATGGAATTTAATTTTTGTTGTTATTTTTAGGTTATAGACACATTGTGTAGTAGTAAATAAAAAAAATATTTTCTATAAATTTATTTAAAGAAAAGATATGAGTCTATTATTACTTAGTGGAAAAAAGTTGCTTAGTTTTCGAACAATACTGTATATTGTAGTCATCTATCTCTTGCTTTGTTAGGATGCTGGCGTCTGTTATTCCATTTTGTGCTGTTGTTATATAGTTTTGTATATGTTCTATGTGCTTTCTAATTGTTGTTAAAATAAGTCAATTTTCAAAATATATGTCCCTCCATATACGAGGGCTGCTATATATATTTCTGGCCTGGCAACATTGAGTGCTGCCAAGTGCAATCTAAAATTTCCATTGAAAAGTTTGTCATTTTTAAGCATAATCGTACTCAAAATGTTTTGACTTACGACCATTATTTGTGTTGTTTACAGTGACTTGAAAAAATTAGATTAACTCGTATACATTTTCGTGCCATCATTTTTCACAACTTTCGACGTGGATTATCACGACAAGAGTGCATAGATGAACTTAAATCTTTGTATGGCGATGAAGCACCATCCTAAAGCACTGTGAAAAATTGTTATAATGAATTTAACCGTGGCCGAAGCCCGCTCAAAGACAAATTCCGTGAAGGTCGTCCAAAAACGGCTGTTGTACCAGAGAACATTGATGCCGTGCGTGAACTCATAATGCAAGATCGACATGCGACATACCGAGAGATAGAGACATCCTTGGAGATTTCTTCTACCAGCATACATTCGATACTGCATGAACACCTGAAAGGGCTCGTGTCGATTGGTGCAAAGAAATGTTGCAAAAATAGGATTGCGGTGCTTCAAAAGACGTTTATAAGATCGTCACAGGTGACGAATCATGGATCTATGCGTATGAGCCCGAAACGAAACAACAATCAACCGTGTGGGTCTTCAAAGACGAGCAAAATCCAACGAAAGTTGTTCGTGGAAAAAGCACTTCGAAGCAAATGGTCGCCTGTTTCTTCCGCAAAACTGGTCACGTGGCGACTGTTCCGCTTGAGCAACGAGGACGGTCACTTCTGAGTGGTACACTACAATTTTTTTGCCTGAAGTCATCGGAGAAATTCGAAAAACCAACAAGAGAAGACGAATCATTGTTCACCATGACAAAGCGAGCTCTCACACATCGGCTCAAACCAGAGCGTTTTTGACCAGCCAAAACGTCGAATTAATGGGTCGTCCACCGTACAGCCCTGACTTGGCAACTAATGACTTCTTCTTGTTTCCGCAAATCAAGAAAAAAATGCGTGGTCAACGATTTTCGTCCCCAGAAGAAGCTGTTGAAGTGTTCAAAAACCATGTTTTAGAGATGTCTCAATCGGAGTGGAAAAAGTACTTCGACAACTGGTTTGAGCGCATGCAAAAGCGTATAAATCATGCTGGAGAATACTTTGAAAAATAATAAAACCATTTTTGATTATAAATATTCGCATTTTCACTATTAGGCCAGAAATATATAGAGCAGCCCTCGTAATATTTGAATTTTTGTCTACGTAACTCGCGCACCTTTATTCAAGCATAGCGTTACCAGATTTCCATCAACTGAAACAGAATTACGCCTAGAACGAGTAATTTCGCATGCCTGTTGTAGCTTTAAAGGCTCATTTTTACCATGTAGACCAAATTTTTCAAAAAAGCTCGCTCTATTAGGGTAGCGGATGAACCCTAATCTAAAAATACGTACGTCTCTATTAAAGCACCATTACAATGTATACAGATAGGCAAGATTCTGAAATACTAAATACTTTGACCACTATCATTGTGTGCGTTTACGTTTCCACTGCGCCCTTGTGCTACTGGTTCAGCTGCGTTATTTGTTATTGTATACCTACGCAACAAGGGGTGATACTTTGCAGAGCAGTTTCTAATATCGCATACCTTTTTTGAAAAACATTTGTGCCGATAAGCATTTAAACACTGGCGACAAAAGAGCCTGAAATTCGCCACAATGCTGTTTTGTATTGTTGAATTTTGCAAAAATTGCAATTTACTTTATTTTGATAGGCTAACTCTGAGTGAGTGTGTACGCAATCTCCTTTTTTTGGCTGCTAAGAGAGATACGACTTGACTTGCAGCTCCTGCTTTATTGTACATCCAATCGCTAAACGCTTTTACCACTGGAACCTTATCGTTTTTTTATAGATTGCCCAATTTAATTTCTGACTACCGGGTAATTTATCGACCAGCGTTTTTACGAGCAACGGATTGCTTAAATGAGCCGTCAAGTTGCAGGCCTACAACGTTGAGCAAATATTTCGTATTTTGAGCGCATATTCGATAAGGCGGTCGAGCCTGTCCTTAAGCGGAGGAATTTTTGTGGCTTTTACTATTATGCTGTCCAATATATGCTCTGGACGACCGAAACAAATTTCCAAAGTTTGTATTGTTTCACTCACCATAGAAGGGATAAGCAGTTTACTTTTTACAAATTCTTTGGAACGACCTCGAAGGCACGATTGTGATCGCATTAAATTTTCACCATCTGTGAAGCCCGCTATTTCTGTACTATTTTTAAAATTGCCAGACTTCTGGGTTACCATCCGATGTTGGTAGCTTTTTTGGTATAACCTGTCTTGCTGCTAATTGCGCTGCATTAGGGTGGAAACAAGAAATATTTAAAAAAGAATTCGAATTTGGCGAACGTCACGTAAATAATCACCCTTATTGTGTTTGGCGTTTTCGTAGCAAAAAACTCGGCGTTTTTTTAAGTTTTGTAATAGATTAAAGATAGCTCGTAACAATTGCCTACGCCAAACACAATAAGGGTGATTGTCTTTGAAGTTCCTTTTCTTCCTCCAACATCTGCAATTTTAATTGTGTCCGGGAGTTCATAGACCTACAGAGAGAACTAAAATTTTTCTGAACAAATTTGTCACCTGACGTAGCTCTATTTTTCAAGACGTTTCTCGTGTCCTTCTCTGGATTGCCCTTTTCATATCCATTATAATTTATATTTAATAGCTGACGGGCTCTTTCCCTAACGATGAGCCAGGTGCATCTGAAAGGGATCCTTTTAGTTGGATATCAGGTGATGATGATGCTTGTAAGCCTACAGTAGATTCAGCTGTAGCATTTATAGACCGCCGTGTTCGTGGAGCCACGTTAGAGGCACTGTTTCTAATAGCAACGCAGGAACAGTTTCAACTTATATTTTCAACGTCACTATTTACTCCAACGCAATCATAATGATACCACTTATCACACGAGTCACACTGCACCATTTGCTCATTGTCTTTTTCTTGACACTTGTTGCAATTATATTCGACTTGTGACATTTTGTATTTTTTCTAAGCTCGATTTAACATTCATAACTTCCTTATTTTGCAGATACTGTCCTTTTTATGTAGTTTTTAGGCAACAATTAAAAAGTTTTTTATATTATTAAATTGTTTTAGGAAATAAATTGTTTTAAAGAAATGTTGCCACTCTTGTTGACCAAGCAAAGTAATAAAAAAACAACAGCAACGCTATAATTTTACAGAATGAAAGGGAATTAGACCGGCCTTAAAACAATTTGTTCAACACTCTACTTGATCGACATAATTAATAAAAATTTTCATTTAGAATATAAAAATACAATATTTTGTTTATTAAATAATAAAAAATTAAAATTTTTCACTTCAAACAACAATATTTAAATTAAATGCGTGGCAAAATAAAGATAAAACGACTAATTTAAAAATTATACTTTTGGTTTAAAAGACAAATGCGAAAATTTTAAATAAAACAAAAACGAAAAAGTTAATATCAAAGCAATTAGCAAAATTATTTGCAAAAATTAATTTCAAACATTAAAAAAATTAATTTAAAGAGACATATTAGATATTTTTAATAAAAGGAAATTTACATATTTTAAAAATTAATTTAATCATTTTGAACAGATTCCCTTTTGTGCCGATTTCTTTTTTTTTTTTAAGATTTTCTCCCTGACTTCTAGGCGGATGAAATGAATTCACGATTTAGTGCAGAAACTGCCGTGTCCTACGTTTGGGTACGTACGTATTCAATTAAAAATTTTATATATTTTACCTTGCCTTTACTTTGTTTTTTTTTTCTAGGTTAAGGAAAACACTACGGCTAAAATTCCGTGGACGCGAGACGAACTATAGGTTTGAGCTCTACCCTTACCGCGCACTCTTGAAAAAAACCTAACAAGAGCAATGGTTTTGTTTACGGTAAGTATTTTCCCTAATTTTCCCTAATATAAATATGGCTAAGCTTAATATATAATTGTTTTATATTTGCAGTCCGTAGGTCGTTCGTGGTACAGTCTGATGGTCAAATGGCTGTTACCTGACACCCCAGGAGTGGTGGTGCCTTCTTCTGCGGTGGACAAGTCCCTCGGTGGAAGCGACAGTGAAGAAGGTAGTGCTTCGCAGATTCAAATAATTTAGTAACGTTTATTCAAAAATTGTTTGAACAATAGTTTTATTTTTTTTTTTTTGCTTTTAGTTCTAAGTACTTTAAGTTTGGCTTTTTATTGTTTCTGTTTGCGTTAAATATGTATACTTGTATCTTTTTTTGTGTTTGTAAAACTTTAATTTATTTAGGTCTTTTGTTTTTGAACTATTACAAAAATTTTATAGATTATGTTCATCGCATCGAAGTCTATTTTATAAATCACTAATATTTATTTATATTTAAATGATTTAAAAATTTCACTCCTCAAACAAAATAAATTTCCTTTAAAACTATTGAGTGTCACTTTCTGATTTTTTCTTATTGGAATCAAGTTGAAGGGTAAATTTACCTTTCCAGTATTTTCCAATTTGAATTTTTTTCTAAGCCGGCACACCTTGTCGCTTCTCTCACTGTGTCATTCAAAAAGGTTAAATTTATGGTTACTTCAACCGAAGCAACCTTTTAGACGCCACAATATGTCGTCTAAGCCCCGTTTTAACTAATTTTTTTGGCTTTTTAGCTATTGAAAGCCTAATTTTCCTGCATTTTCTTTTTGCCCTTTTTTCCCATCTTCCTCTTCTTTTCAGCATTATTCATACCACATTGATCGCGCTGTTCCTTTAACGGCCTTATCGTGTCATCCTGCCTTACCCTTTGCACTGGGTGCACACGACACTTCTTAAAAACAGTAGATCATACGATAGAGCCGTTATTCAAAATATATTTGTATATGTATATTTACATACATACAGAGTGCATCTACTCGTAAATATGTATGCATGTATGTAATACATTTAAATAAGCAACTATAAACAAAATAAAATCAAAGAATAATAAAGTAAATCTATATATTTGTATATAAGACAGTGGTAGCGGTAACAACTACATTTAATTAATAGTTAAGTCAAATTTATATTAAATTTTGGTTTAAATTCAACAATCGAAACAAACATACTTGCATTTTAAGTGCTGAAAACACATGGGGCTTTTGCAGTTTTTACAAAAGTATCTTGTCTTTCATTTCATGTTGTCATTTTCTTTACAAATTTTGCATTTAAATTTATTTTTTAGAAATTGAGATCCGCTTTTATGAGTAACAGTTTGAATTCCAGTGAACTTTGTTCTTTCTCTAAAGGAAAAACCTGTTCATCTGTGATGTTTCCGTATGGTATTTTTTTAAATTTTATTTAACATGTTGCATTTTATGGGTCGCTACATCCTTCATCAGCATTCTTCGCATCTATCTACCTAGGTTGTGTACATTTGTAAACTAACTTTGTAAATAAGAAATCGAGAAATTTTCATATTAATATTGGTTAGACGAATTCCACACAAACCAAAGTAACTCTTCGCTGTACAAGAAATCCAGAAAATGGAGCATTTCATTCTGCTGGTGTCTAATTTTTCTTTACATTTGTAAAATAATTTTTGTTTCTAAAATTTTTGTTTCTAAAAAAGGAAATTAAAAAATAAACTTATGACAAAGTCAATTGTAATTTACCCAGTAAAAAATATATATGGATTAATCCATAATCGAGCAATAAAGGAGTAATGACTTGTTCATTCATTTGGAGTAATAAGCGAGCTATCGAAACTTTTTTTGTTTTATTGTTTATGCCTCGCTTAATATTCCAAATGAATCAATGGCGGATGCATCAGTTCGTTTTTGGTATTTTTTTTTCTTTGACATAACTGTAAATTGTTGATGTTTTCGTTTTGTTTTTCTATTAAGTCAGTTTAGTTTTAAAAAGTAAAAGACGTGTTTTAAAAAAAGCAAAAGGTACGAGTGTAGTAACAAATTTGTTAAAAATATGTGAAAATTTAGTTTTTAAGCGTCATTTAAGACGACTAGTTAAAAAAGAAATTGAAAAATTCTTAAATTGTAATCGGGACACTAAAAGTAAACAAGAAGCATCAGCACCTAACAAAGTCAAATGAAGATAGCCAAACGGAAAACTTTGATGTTCATTATGATATCAATTTAAACAATATCAGTGAAAATTTTAATAAGAAGCTTGCTTTTTTGGGTAATTGAAAATCGCGTTTCGAACGAATGCTGTAATTCACTACTCTACATTTAAAAAAGCAGTGCATGCAGAAAATCCATGCTGCTTCACAATGAGCCCAGAAATAACAGATATGGCGCCAGGTGAATACTTTCATTGTTGTTTAGAAAAAGCACTGATGATGCACGGCCAATACTTATCACCTAATGCAAATGCCGAACTTCTGATATATATTTGTGGATGGAATGCCGGTTTATAAAAGCTCATCTAAGTCATTACGGCCAAACCTAGGTGCCTTTTCAGAATTTAAAAACACAGAGCCATTTTTAATTGCTACATATATTGGTCCATCAAAGCCTCCAGACGTGGCAATATTCTTAAAACGGTTTCGGCGTACATCCGATAGAAAAATAATTCATAAATATAAAAACACAAATATGTGTGAAGATAAATTTTAAAATTTTTAGCTTTGCCACAAACCTTTTAATTTAACAGAGCTCTGTTAGACAGATAACATAGCCCTGTTAAAGGAATAGAATGCGGTCTATGCATCCAAACTGTAAATTTTATGGAAACAACGAAATATGGCAAACCAAAATGATTGGGATTTGTCCTTCTATAGTTCTTTATACTTAAAATATTTAAAAGCGCGTGCTGGAACGGGTTTGGACACTTATATTTTTTATATTTGTATTTCTCTAAGGGATGAGCCCATTTTTATGGAAACAACAAAAGATGGCAAAATCGTAATAATACAGAAATGTGTGTGAGGTATCCCTCTTTAATTGTCATACTTGGAATTTTTAAAAGCGCAAGTTGGAACGGGTTTTGGGCATTTTTAAAATTTTGAATTTCTCTAAGGGATGAGCCCATTTTTATGGAAACAACAAAAGATGGCAAAACCCGTTCCAACTCGCGCTGTTAAAAATTCCAAGTATGCACAATTAAAAAGAAATACCTCACACACATTTCTGTATTATTACGATTTTGCCATCTTTTGTTGTTTCCATAAAAATGGGCTCATCCCTTAGAGAAACCCAAATTTTAAAAATTTAAAAATGCCAAAAACCCGTTCCAACTCGCACTGTTAAAAATTCAAAGTATGCACAATTAAAGAGAAATGCATTACACACATTTCTGTATTATTACGATTTTGCCATCTTTTGTTGTTTCCATAAAAATGGGCTCATCCCTTAGAGAAACCCAAATTTTAAAAATTTAAAAATGCCCAAAACCTGTTCCAACTCGCGCTGTTAAAAATTCCAAGTATGCACAATTAAAAAGAAATGCCTCACACACATTTCTGTATTATTACGATTTTGCCATCTTTTGTTGTTTCCATAAAAATGGGCTCATCCCTTAGAGAAACCCAAATTTTAAAAATTTTAAAATGCCCAAAACCTGTTCCAACTGGCGTTGTTAAAAATTCCAAGTATGCACAATTAAAGAGGAATACCTAACACACATTTCTGTGTTATTACGACTTTGCCATCTTTTGTTGTTTCCATAAAAATGGGCTCATCCCTTAGAGAAAACCAAATTTTAAAAATTTTAAAATGTCCAAAACTAGTTCCAACTCGCGCTATTAAAAATTCCAAATATGGACAATTAAAGAGGAATACCTCACACATATTTCTGTATTATTACGATTTTGCTATCTTTTGTTCTTTCCATAAAAATGGGCTCATCCCTTAGAGAAACCCAAATTTTAAAAATTTTAAAATGCCCAAAACCCGTTCTAACTCGCGCTGTTAAAAATTCCAAGTATGTATTATTACGATTTTGCCATCTTTTGTTGTTTCCATAAAAATGGGTAGAGAAACCCAAATTATAAAAATTTTAAAATGCCCAAAACCCGTTCCAGCTCGCGCTGTGAAAAATTCCAAGTATGCACAATTAAAGAGGAATACATCACACACATTTCTGTATTATTACGATTTTGCCATCTTTTGTTGTTTCCATAAAAATGGGCTCATCCCTTAGAGAAATACAAATATTAAAAATATAAGTGCACAAGCCCGTTCCAACACGCGCATTTAAATATTTTAAGTATGGAGAACTATAGAAGGACACCTCGCAAGCAAATCCCAATCATTTTGGTTCTGCCATATTTCGTTGTTTCCATAAAATTTACAGTTTGGATGCATAGACCGCATTTTATTCCTTTAACAGGCCTATGTTATCTTTCTAACAGAGCTCTGTTAAATTAAAAGGTTTGTGGCAAAGCTAAAAATTTTAAAATTTATCTTCACACACATAAAACACAAGAGTTTTCATGTATTAAAGTGATTTATATTTCTTTATTTATATATAAATAAATTCTTTACCTTTGCGTAGCGCTATTACAAAGTCCAAGAAACGAGTGAGTTTTAAACTCGTCAGAAACTTATGATTAAGTAAAAAGCTGCAAACAACATTTAAAAACCGTTAGCGGTTTACTCGTTAAAAGTACAAAAAGAAGATTTCCAACAAGGGTGTAAATTAAAGGTAGTCTTAATTGACTTTAAAATATTCTGAAAAATAATTATAAAATTTACACTAAGTTAACTGGTATTTAAAAATTGCCAGCCACCTTGCAACAATATTAGTGTTGAAAATAAATAAGTTTTTAATAAAATATATGAGCCAGTAAGGACTCCTGCTGGTTATCTATATATGTATATTCTATTATTATTGAGCCATTAAGGACTCCTGTGGACTGTAGGAAATAAACTAATTTTGTTCATACATAAATTTCAATGGGTCATGAAGTACCCCTGTTGCTTTATTACAAATTAATGAGCCATGATGGGTCCTTGTTGCGGTCAATGACCAGTTTAGAAATAAATTCAAATACGATGGTCGGTTTGCATGGCTGAAGTAGTGGAGTTCCTTTTACTAGGAAAAAGAAAGTTTAGTAGTTGAAATTGATAGAAAAAGTGATATAATTTTATGATTCAGTCAAAACAACAAGTTTGGTTATAGGACGACTGATAGTACAGTTTTGAGTACGAATATCGGCAACGCGAACATGACCGTCAATACCCGTATATACTTTAATTATTATGCCTAATTTCCATGAAGTTATAGGTAACTGCTCATTTTTTACTACGACTAAATAGTTTGCCAAAACCTCCCTTTGGGGATTTTTGCCATTTATGGCGTTTGTGTAGACCTACGAGATATTCTTCCTTCCATCTTTTACAAAATTGATGAATCAAAGCTTTCATCTTGCGATATCGCACTATCATAAATTGTCGGTTCTGGCGGAGCCACTATAGCCGATCCAATCAAGAAATGTCCAGGTGTCAGAGCAACTGGCTCGCTAGGATTGTCAGGCATGGGGCATAAAGGACGAGAATTTAGACAAGCCTCTATTCTAGCCAAAATCATAGTAAATTCTTTAAAGGTGAAGGAACAAGATTACACCTCCTTTCTGAAATGAAGCTTCGCACACCGGCTTCCCAAAGACCACCCATGTGAGGGGCACCAGCCGGTATAAATCGCCATGTTACACATTTATGACCAAGAGTGGAACACATTCTAGCTTGACATTCTTTGAGGAAAGTTTGAAATTCTCTTGAAATCTCATTCGACGCGCCAATACAATACAAAAGTACCCTTTCGTAATCTTACACGATCTACCATTATAAATTTTCACATCAAATGGTCCAGCAAAATCAACGCCTGTTGTCATAAATGGTCTATCTACAGTGGTACGTTAATGGGGAAGAGCAGCCATTATTTGACTACACGATCGTTGTCTATCCACTATACGAGGGCTGCTCTATATATTTCTGGCCTAATAGTGAAAATGCGAATATTTATAATCAAAAATGGTTTTATTGTTTTTCAAAGTATTCTCTAGCATGATTTATACACTTTTGCATGTGCTCAAACCAGTTGTCGAAGCACTTTTTCCACTCCGATTGAGACACCTCTAAAACATGGTTTTTGAACAGTTCAACAGCTTCTTCTGGCGACGAAAATCATTGACCACGCATTTTTTTCTTGATGTGCGGAAACAAGAAGAAGGCACTAGGTGCCAAGTCAGGGCTGTACGGCGGATGACCCATTAATTCGACGTTTTGGCCGGTCAAAAACGCTCTGAATTGAGCCGATGTGTGAGAGCTCGCATTGTCATGGTGAACAATGATTCGTCTTCTCTTGTTGGTTTTTCGAATTTCTCCGATGACTTCAGGCAAACAAATTGTAGTGTACCACTCAGAAGTGACCGTCCTACGTTGCACAAGCGGAACAGTCGCCACATGACCTGTTTTGCCAAAGAAACAGGCGACCATTTGCTTCGAAGTGCTTCTTCCACGAACAACTTTCGTTGGATTTTGCTCGTCTTTGAAGACCCACACGGTCGATTGTTGTTTCGTTTCGGGCTCATACGCATAGATCCATGATTCGTCACCTGTGACGATCTTATAACGTCTTTTGAAGCACCGCAATCGTATTTTTGCAACATTTCTTTGCACCAATCGACACGACCCTTTTTTTGAGCGACTTTCAAATTGTGCGGGATCCAATGAGAACAAACCTTTTTTACGGCCAGGTGTTCATGCAGTATCGAATGTATGCTGGTGGAAGAAATGTCCAAGAATGTCTCTATCTCTCGGTATGTCGCATGTCGATCTTGCATTATGAGTTCACGCACGGCATCAATGTTCTCTGGCACAACAGCCGTTTTTGGACGACCTTCACGGAATTCGTCTTTGAGCGAGCTTCGGCCACGATTAAATTCATTATACCAATTTTTCACAGTGCTATAGGATAGTGCTTCATCGCCATACAAAGATTTAAGTTCATCAATGCACTCTTGTCGTGATAATCCACGTCGAAAGTTGTGAAAAATGATGGCACGAAAATGTTCACGAGTTAATTACATTTTTTTCTATATTAATTTTTTCAAGTCACTGTAAACAACACAAATAATGGTCGTACGTCAAAACGTTTTGAGTACGATTATGCTTAAAAATCACAAACTTTCCAATGGAAATGTCAGATTGCACTTGGCAGCACTCAGTGTTGCCAGGCCAGAAATATATATAGCAGCCCTCGTACAACGTTTGTATCGACGAATAATAGAGCGGACCAATGTCCGTAATCGAGGTACCCAATACTAACATCGGTAGATTCGCAGCATTAATTGATTCCCTCCATGAATCGTAAGTAAATGTATAAATTCCGCCATTAACCTCGTGAACCGGCAGCCATAAGGCAAAATAATCGGATACTGTCACGATATGATAGCGGAGGTGATTTTACCAGTCGCCCATTTAGTCTCATCACTCCCTGTTCTTCAAGAAAGGGATTTAGAGGTATTACATCATCGGCATAAAAGACCTTCTGAGCAGCCACAGCCAATCGTACTTTCACCATGTTGATTTCATCACTAGACACTAAACAGTTTTTATATTTGAAGCGACCTTTATGAGCCGAGTGCGTGGAATAGAAAAACCGAAATATGTAAGCCATAACTCTCATGGCCCTGTCTAAAGAAAAAATCTCTCTAAAATGTCCTCAAATTCTGAAAAAAAGGAAGCATGACCCTTCACTTTTCGACTTTCCATGTCAATATTGATATTCGTCAGGGTGTGTACACGCCAATGTTCCTTTTTTTGCCTCAACCAAGTTGGCCCGTGCCACCACAGTTCACTTTGCGATAAGGTGAGTGGGTTCACCTCCGGCTGCCCAGATCAGCAGGATTGTCTTCTGAAACCAATTGTGATTTCCAGTATTTTCCTGAATACGACAAACCCTATTAGCAACAAAAGTGATCCACGTACAAGGTGGTATCCGTAGCCAAGCCAATACAATTGTTAAATCTGTGCAACAATAAACACTTCCGATCCTAATCTCAATTTCGCTAAGGATACCCTTCAATAATTCCGATGCCATAACCGCTCCGCACAACTCCAGACGGGGTAATGAAACAGATTTAAGAGGTGCGACCTTTGTCTTAGAAGATAACAAATTAACATTTTAATATACATTTGGTGTTTCATTTCGAATATAAATTACCCCAGCATATGCTTTTTCAGAGGCATCTGAGAAAAGATGCAGTTCAACAGACGAGGATCTGTAATAATTTACCCATCTTGGCACTTGAATGAAATTTACCTGATGAAAAACTTCAACGAATTTTAGCCATTCCTTTACCGTACAAAATGTGAGAAAATCATCTCAACCGATATTATCCAGCCAAATACGTTGCATTATTATTTTAGCTGTAATAATAACTGGACTTAACCAGCCAACAAGATCAAAAAATTTGGCTATAATCGACAGTACTTCCCTTTTAATGTATTCAGACTTTATCTTTAGCCAACTGACTTTGAAATAAAAAAATGAATCTAACTGGGCATTCCAAAAAATCCCCAAAGTTTTTAAACAACTAGCCTCTTCGAATGACAAAACTTATGCATCCACTAAATGATCCGGAGGCAAGTCATTCAAAATCGATTTTTTATTTGATGATCATTTTCTTAATTCGAAACCAGCTCATAACAACGCATCTTTCAACTGATCCCTGGCCAACAAAGCACTACAAATATCATGTGCTCCAGCGAACAAATCATCAACATACATATTTGCCCTTAAAATCTTCTTCGCAATCATCAGCAAATTGCAATAAAGTTTTAATTGCCAAATAAGGGGCACATTTCAACCCAAACGTTACCATTTGTAATTCATAGTCTGTTATTTGATCGTCAGTGGACGATCTTAATATTTTTGGTTTTTCTCTCCAGTCTAATTACGGGATGATGTTGCAAATAGCAAGAATCCGTGACAGCTTCGCTACTAAATTTAGTCGGTTGTAGGTGGCCTAAATCTAAATGATCGTTTAATACATCAACATACATGACTTTTATTTCCGACCTACGAGAGAGAGAAGCTTCCATTATAATAAATTGTTTCAAAACGTTAGACCATGATATTCACATATTAATTTCACGAGGAAATTCTGGTTTAAAAGTCAACGAAACAATATATCTTCCTGTAGTATCTCGGACAGTGGTGTTCTGATAATCACCTCACAAATTTCTATCTGAAGGGGACATAATTTTCCCTTTTTGAGTCTCTTCTATTTCCCAAAATCTCAAAAGATTATGGTTCAAATTATCCTCATCAGTAAAGGCCACAGCAGTCTGCGAACCTCACCAAGAATTATTTTAGGCACCAAGCAAAATATCAACTGGCCTACTTTTGTAAAAATTCACATCCGCCAACTGTATATCAGGTAATTCACTCCTAATAGTCGAAGAACAAAGAAACGAAGGTAAATTACCTGAAATTTATGGCAACACAAGTGCAAGAGTTTCCAATTCAATATGTTCGTCCAATGGAGATGTCGAGGACATCTCCTGTTCTACATTTGCAGTATGCACCATTGAATTCAAATTATCAGTCACCATATTCTCAGTAGGCGAATCGCGATGAAGTAAAGTATGGTGTCTTTGATTACACATAAACGCCGAAACAAATACATCAAATTAAAGACTGAAAATTTTCCCAATTATTTCTTTGGAGGAATTAAATTCGACAGAACATCTGATTAAAACCGAGCCTGATTCAGAACTGGTAAGACTGAGTGTTTTAATGCAATCAGTTAAACAAGTATTTAAAATTCTTTGTTTTTTATTTAATTTATTTCATATTTCGTACATTAAACTGAGGTTTAACAAAATCAAAATTGAAAACGCACTACGCAAAATGATCGGCGAAAATTTGTCACTCAAATTAAATTGGAATGGATCAAAAAATATGATAGCCTTAAACAAATTCAAATTGTTTAACTTTTGTTATTTCGGAAATAGCTAAATTTTTAATATCATGTCTTAACTAATATATGACGTGTTATCTTTTCTTTAATTTTCTTGCAGAAGCACATAAAGACACGTATCCAACACACCCAGAATATGAAAAATCTTTCAACAGGCCTACTTGTTAAAAACTACGACCTCGTCGAATGCAACAGAAAAACAATAGCAACATTTTTGACAAAATTCTAAAAATTAAATTAATATTTTCTTGTAAAAAATAACAAAATTTGTATTTTATATGAATGTTTTCTCCATTTATGCTCTTTTAGTAGACAAAAACGATTACTCCCTCTTTCGTCATTTTCAAGATCGAAGAGAGTACTCCATAAGGAGCATAAAAGAAGTACTCGTGTCTGCGGACTTGCTATGTTAAAAATCCAATAAGGTTCGGAGTTTTATGGAGTAATCCATTACACGCAAAGGAGCTCTCCAAGATTATTCTTTGGATGATCCTGTTTTTTAATGGGAATTTATAATATCCACAGTTCTACCCCTAAGTTTATAAAAATTAAAGTAATTGAAATCTTTTTAGCTACTTACATAGTTTGTGTGTTATAATGTGTTGCCCCACCATATTTGAACTGCCTAGAAAATCCTCCAATTCTGACATTGTTATTGGAGTCCAATATTTACTCTTAATCAAAATAGTTTTTACCATTTCTATTATTCTTCACTGAATATCATTTGAAAAAAAATAAAACGGTTGAATATATCGAATGGATTACAATTTGTGGAAGTAGACCGAACCCCGTGGGTGGGGTGTAAAATTTGAAGAGATATTTATATTACCTTTTCAATGATATCCATATTGCCCCATTCCACCACAAAATACTCGATATATACCATATTGTACATACAAACTTTATATTTTTTGCTTAAAATTAAATTTTACACCCCGTAGGTAACTTTTTTTAATTTTTAAGCTGTGTCCGTAAACTAGATTTAAGCCTCAGCCCCAAATTTGTCACCTTACATTCTTTGCTTAAAATTAAATTTAAAATTTTTTTAAGCTGCGTCCGTAAACTAGATTTGTTCCAAAAATAAGTCAAAAAATGCTTGGCCAGTACCAGGTATACACTTAAGGGTTAAAATATATTTATCCTATATGTAAATACTATGTATATCGTTAGCTAAAACGAAACCATGTAACAAGCCCACCAATTTTTTATTGCAGGAAAACAAGTTTTTATTTAATATAGATAATTCTTTAGAAAAGCACTTCTTATTTTGTTCCAGGTTATAGATTTTAGCTAATGACAATTAGCTTACTTACCAGACGATGCAGTCATTTGAATCAAAAGTGCCATTTGCTGTCCCTCGGACATGGGTGTGCTGGGTTCGATCTTTGAATTAATTAATAACATGTTTACACGGCAAAAGAAGCACTTCGTTCTCTGAATCATGATTGCGAAGCATGCCGTTTCCACGACAAATACTACATGCTTCGCATTGACTTCTGTTCTAAAATTTTATTTTTCGTTTAAATTTTAGTGTTCGTAATTTATTAAATTTTAAATTATAATATAATTATTAGTCTTTATATTTACACGTATTCACACAGCACTTTTAATATTGGTTTACTATTTTTGTTTACATTTATATACAGCTAGTTCAGATAAACTTGCGATAAAATATAGGGAAGACAGAAATTTTTTATGCTTCGGAAGTAGATTCAAACTGAATCGTCTCAAAACAAAATGTTTTGCTCTCAAAATTTTATATGGCGAAGCAAGTTGATTCAGTCGTGATTGAGCTCTGAATCGTGAATGAGAGAGCGAAGCAAGAATATTGGGCTCCGTGGAAACATAGTATAATTTGTCCTTTATCTTGTATGTGGCAAAAACGTGATGATGTTAATATTCTGTCTGAGCATAATTTTCTGTTTGTCGTCAGAGTTGTTTCAATGTTTTTAACAAAGAGAGTGTTCGCACCAGTCGCCACATACAAGTAAAAGCTTGCAAGTATTGTATACGTATTATTAAAGAAAATTGATAAAATTGTAAAAATAAAATACAAATACACATTTTAAATATGACGTTGACAAAAAACTTCTTTTATAGCATGTTTACACGGCAATGTGAAGCACTTGCTTCGCTCTCTGAATCATGATTGCGAAGCATGCCGTTTCCACGACACATACTACATGCTTCACATTGACTTCTGCTCTAAAATTTTGTTTTTCGTTTCAATTTTAGTGTTTCTAATTAATAAAATTTTAAATTATAATATAATTATTTGTTTCTATATTAATACATATTCACACAGCACTTTTAATATTGGTTTACTTTTTTTGTTTACATTTATATACAGCTAGTTCAGATCAACTTGCGATAAAAATTAGGGAAGACAGAAATTTTTCATGCTTCGCAAGTAGATTCAAGCTGAATCGTATCAAAACAAAATGCTTCGCTCTCAAAATTTTATATGGCGAAGCACGTTGATTCGGTCGTGATTGAGCTGTGAATCATGAAAAGAGAGCGAAGCAAGAATATTGGGCTCCGTGGAAACATAGTATTAAATATAACTATTTAAAAAGAATTAATGAAATTAAAAAAATGGAACAAGTCCAGTTTACGGGCACCGCTCCAAAAGAAAAAAAGTTACCTACGGGGTGTAAAATGCAATTCTAAGCAAATAATGTGAAGTGAAAAATTTAGCGCCAACCCTTAGTTACGGAGTTACGGGCCTCCAAAGTTTTTATGTTTAATATGGCATATATCGAGTATTTAATGGCAGAATTGGACCATATGGATATCATTGGAAAGGTAATTTAAGCGTATAATTAATAAAACAGAAAAAAAGGTAAACAAATCTGGTTAAGACCAAAAAACGAATTTTTATTTATATGTAAAGATTTTCTCCTCTATGGTATACCAACACCATAGAGGAATTAAAGAGGAATACCTAACACACATTTCTGTGTTATTACGACTTTGCCATTTTTTGTTGTTTCCATAAAAATGGGCTCATCCCTTAGAGAAAACCAAATTTTAAAAATTTTAAAATGTCCAAAACTAGTTCCAACTCGCGCTATTAAAAATTCCAAATATGGACAATTAAAGAGGAATACCTCACACACATTTCTGTATTATTACGATTTTGCTATCTTTTGTTCTTTCCATAAAAATGGGCTTATCCCTTAGAGAAACCCAAATTTTAAAAATTTTAAAATGCCCAAACCCCGTTCTAACTCGCGCTGTTAAAAATTCCAAGTATGTATTATTACGATTTTGCCATCTTTTGTTGTTTCCATAAAAATGGGTAGAGAAACCCAAATTATAAAAATTTTAAAATGGCCAAAACCCGTTCCAGCTCGTGCTGTGAAAAATTCCAAGTATGCACAATTAAAGAGGAATACATCACACACATTTCTGTATTACTACGATTTTGCCATCTTTTGTTGTTTCCATAAAAATGGGCTCATCCCTTAGAGAAATACAAATATTAAAAATATAAGTGCACAAGCCCGTTCCAACATGCGCATTTAAATATTTTAAGTATGGAGAACTATAGAAGGACACCTCGCAAGCAAATCCCAATCATTTTGGTTCTGCCATATTTCGTTGTTTCCATAAAATTTACAGTTTGGATGCATAGACCGCATTTTATTCCTTTAACAGGCCTATGTTATCTTTCTAACAGAGCTCTGTTAAATTAAAAGGTTTGTGGCAAAGCTAAAAATTTTAAAATTTATCTTCACACACATAAAACACAAGAGTTTTCATGTATTAAAGTGATTTATATTTCTTTATTTATATATAAATAAATTATTTACCTTTGCGTAGCGCTATTACAAAGTCCAAGAAACGAGTGAGTTTTAAACTCGTCAGAAACTTATAATTAAGTAAAAAGCTGCAAACAACATTTAAAAACCGTTAGCGGTTTACTCGTTAAAAGTACAAAAAGAAGATTTCCAACAAGGGTGTAAATTAAAGGTAGTCTTAATTGACTTTAAAATATTCTGAAAAATAATTATAAAATTTACACTAAGTTAACTGGTATTTAAAAATTGCCAGCCACCTTGCAACAATATTAGTGTTGAAAATAAATAAGTTTTTAATAAAATATATGAGCCAGTAAGGACTCCTGCTGGTTATCTATATATGTATATTCTATTATTATTGAGCCATTAAGGACTCCTGTGGACTGTAGGAAATAAACTAATTTTGTTCATACATAAATTTCAATGGGTCATGAAGTACCCCTGTTGCTTTATTACAAATTAATGAGCCATGATGGGTCCTTGTTGCGGTCAATGACCAGTTTAGAAATAAATTCAAATACGATGGTCGGTTTGCATGGCTGGAGTAGTGGAGTTCCTTTTACTAGGAAAAAGAAAGTTTAGTAGTTGAAATTGATAGAAAAAGTGATATAATTTTATGATTCAGTCAAAACAACAAGTTTGGTTATAGGACGACTGATAGTACAGTTTTGAGTACGAATATCGGCAACGCGAACATGACCGTCAATACCAGTATATACTTTAATTATTATGCCTAATTTCCATGAAATTAGGCATAATAATTAAAAATAATAATAATAATAACAACTAGCCTCTTCGAATGACAAAACTTATGCATCCACTAAATGATCCGGAGGCAAGTCATTCAAAATCGATTTTTTATTTGATGATCATTTTCTTAATTCGAAACCAGCTCATAACAACGCATCTTTCAACTGATCCCTGGCCAACAAAGCACTACAAATATCATGTGCTCCAGCGAACAAATCATCAACATACATATTTGCCCTCAAAATCTTCTTCGCAATCATCAGCAAATTGCAATAAAGTTTTAATTGCCAAATAAGGGGCACATTTCAACCCAAACGTTACCATTTGTAATTCATAGTCTGTTATTTGATCGTCAGTGGACGATCTTAATTTTTTTGTTTTTCTCTCCAGTCTAATTACGGGATGATGTTGCAAATAGCAAGAATGCGTGACAGCTCCGCTACTAAATTTAGTCGGTTGTAGGTGGCCTAAATCTAAATGATCGTTTAATACATCAACATACATGACTTTTATTTCCGACCTACGAGAGAGAGAAGCTTCCATTATAATAAATTGTTTCAAAACGTTAGACCATGATATTCACATATTAATTTCACGAGGAAATTCTGGTTTAAAAGTCAACGAAACAATATATCTTCCTGTAGTATCTCGGACAGTGGTGTTCTGATAATCACCTCTCTTCTATTTCCCAAAATCTCAAAAGATTATGGTTCAAATTATCCTCATCAGTAAAGGCAACAGCAGTCTGCGAACCTCACCAAGAATTATTTTAGGCACCAAGCAAAATATCAACTGGCCTACTTTTGTAAAAATTCACATCCGCCAACTGTATATCAGGTAATTCACTCCTAATAGTCGAAGAACAAAGAAACGAAGGTAAATTACCTGAAATTTATGGCAACACAAGTGCAATAGTTTCCAATTCAATATGTTCGTCCAATGGAGATGTCGAGGACATCTCCTGTTCTACATTTGCAGTATGCACCATTGAATTCAAATTATCAGTCACCATATTCTCAGTAGGCGAATCGCGATGAAGTAAAGTATGGTGTCTTTGATTACACATAAACGCCGAAACAAATACATCAAATTAAAGACTGAAAATTTTCCCAATTATTTCTTTGGAGGAATTAAATTCGACAGAACATCTGATTAAAACCGAGCCTGATTCAGAACTGGTAAGACTGAGTGTTTTAATGCAATCAGTTAAACAAGTATTTAAAATTCTTTGTTTTTTTATTTAATTTATTTCATATTTCGTACATTAAACTGAGGTTTAACAAAATCAAAATTGAAAACGCACTACGCAAAATGATCGGCGAAAATTTGTCACTCAAATTAAATTGGAATGGATCAAAAAATATGATAGCCTTAAACAAATTCAAATTGTTTAACTTTTGTTATTTCGGAAATAGCTAAATTTTTAATATCATGTCTTAACTAATATATGACGTGTTATCTTTTCTTTAATTTTCTTGCAGAAGCACATAAAGACACGTATCCAACACACCCAGAATATGAAAAATCTTTCAACAGGCCTACTTGTTAAAAACTACGACCTCGTCGAATGCAACAGAAAAACAATAGCAACATTTTTGACAAAATTCTAAAAATTAAATTAATATTTTCTTGTAAAAAATAACAAAATTTGTATTTTATATGAATGTTTTCTCCATTTATGCTCTTTTAGTAGACAAAAACGATTACTCCCTCTTTCGTCATTTTCAAGATCGAAGAGAGTACTCCATAAGGAGCATAAAAGAAGTACTCGTGTCTGCGGACTTGCTATGTTAAAAATCCAATAAGGTTCGGAGTTTTATGGAGTAATCCATTACACGCAAAGGAGCTCTCCAAGATTATTCTTTGGATGATCCTGTTTTTTAATGGGAATTTATAATATCCACAGTTCTACCCCTAAGTTTATAAAAATTAAAGTAATTGAAATCTTTTTAGCTACTTACATAGTTTGTGTGTTATAATGTGTTGCCCCACCATATTTGAACTGCCTAGAAAATCCTCCAATTCTGACATTGTTATTGGAGTCCAATATTTACTCTTAATCAAAATAGTTTTTACCATTTCTATTATTCTTTACTGAATATCATTTGAAAAAAAATAAAACGGTTGAATATATCGAATGGATTACAATTTGTGGAAGTAGACCGAACCCCGTGGGTGGGGTGTAAAATTTGAAGAGATATTTATATTACCTTTTCAATGATATCCATATTGCCCCATTCCACCACAAAATACTCGATATATACCATATTGTACATACAAACTTTATATTTTTTGCTTAAAATTAAATTTTACACCCTGTAGGTAACTTTTTTTAATTTTTAAGCTGTGTCCGTAAACTAGATTTAAGCCTCAGCCCCAAATTTGTCACCTTACATTCTTTGCTTAAAATTAAATTTAAAATTTTTTTAAGCTGCGTCCGTAAAGTAGATTTGTTCCAAAAATAAGTCAAAAAATGCTTGGCCAGTACCAGGTATACACTTAAGGGTTAAAATATATTTATCCTATATGTAAATACTATGTATATCGTTAGCTAAAACGAAACCATGTAACAAGCCCACCAATTTTTTATTGCAGGAAAACAAGTTTTTATTTAATATAGATAATTCTTTAGAAAAGCACTTCTTATTTTGTTCCAGGTTATAGATTTTAGCTAATGACAATTAGCTTACTTACCAGACGATGCAGTCATTTGAATCAAAAGTGCCATTTGCTGTCTCTCGGACATGGGTGTGCTTGGGTTCGATCTCGCTGGTACAATTCCAGTGTTACATCCAATACCCCTTGGTCTTGGGGGTGGCATACTATTTAGCAAATTTTTAGTATGGTAATAATTAATTTTTTAACAAAGGGCTATTTTATTATAAAATTATAAACAAAGTTTTGTTATCCTTTAATCAGGGTTGGTTCCGTTGGTACAATTATATTTTTTTGATAAATAACGCTGCCTTTACACAAGCAAGTATTTACGTAATGAAGTATTATCATCCAAGGCGAATCGATAACATTGATTTATTAATAGCATGTTTACACGGCAAAAGAAGCACTTCGGTCTCTGAATCATGATTGCGAAGCATGCCGTTTCCACGACAAATACTACATGCTTCGCATTGACTTCTGTTCTAAAATTTTATTTTTCGTTTAAATTTTAGTGTTCGTAATTTATTAAATTTTAAATTATAATATAATTATTAGTCTTTATATTTACACGTATTCACACAGCACTTTTAATATTGGTTTACTATTTTGGTTTACATTTATATACAGCTAGTTCAGATAAACTTGCGATAAAATATAGGGAAGACAGAAATTATTTATGCTTCGGAAGTAGATTCAAACTGAATCGTCTCAAAACAAAATGTTTTGCTCTCAAAATTTTATATGGCGAAGCAAGTTGATTCAGTCGTGATTGAGCTCTGAATCGTGAATGAGAGAGCGAAGCAAGAATATTGGGCTCCGTGGAAACATAGTATAATTTGTCCTTTATCTTGTATGTGGCAAAAACGTGATGATGTTAATGTTCTGTCTGAGCATAATTTTCTGTTTGTCGTCAGAGTTGTTTCAATGTTTTTAACAAAGAGAGTGTTCGCACCAGTCGCCACATACAAGTAAAAGCTTGCAAGTATTGTATACGTATTATTAAAGAAAATTGATAAAATTGTAAAAATAAAATACAAATACACATTTTAAATATGACGTTGACAAAAAAACTTCTTTTATAGCATGTCTACACGGCAATGTGAAGCACTTGCTTCCCTCTCTGAATCATGATTGCGAAGCATGCCGTTTCCACGACACATACTACATGCTTCACATTGACTTCTGCTCTAAAATTTTGTTTTTCGTTTCAATTTTAGTGTTTCTAATTAATAAAATTTTAAAATATAATATAATTATTTGTTTCTATATTAATACATATTCACACAGCACTTTTAATATTGGTTTACTTTTTTTGTTTACATTTATATACAGCTAGTTCAGATCAACTTGCGATAAAAATTAGGGAAGACAGAAATTTTTCATGCTTCGCAAGTAGATTCAAGCTGAATCGTCTCAAAACAAAATGCTTCGCTCTCAAAATTTTATATGGCGAAGCACGTTGATTCGGTCATGATTGAGCTGTGAATCATGAAAAGAGAGCGAAGCAAGAATATTGGGCTCCGTGGAAACATAGTATTAAATATAACTATTTAAAAAGAATTAATGAAATTAAAAAAATGGAACAAGTCCAGTTTACGGGCACCGCTCCAAAAGAAAAAAAGTTACCTACGGGTGTAAAATGCAATTCTAAGCAAATAATGTGAAGTGAAAAATTTAGCGCCAACCCTTAGTTACGGAGTTACGGGCCTCCAAAGTTTTTATGTTTAATATGGCATATATCGAGTATTTAATGGCAGAATTGGACCATATGGATATCATTGGAAAGGTAATTTAAGCGTATAATTAATAAAACAGAAAAAAAAGGTAAACAAATCTGGTTAAGACCAAAAAACGAATTTTTATTTATATGTAAAGATTTTCTCCTCTATGGTATACCAACACCGGCTTCGCTTTCTAAAGATTTCCTGCATAGCCGGCCTTCGGCCGGGCGCAAAGACTTTCTCCTTTATGGTATGACCAACACCGGCTTCGCTTTCTAAAGATTTCCTGTATAGACGGCCTTCGGTCGGACGCAATGATTTTCTCCTCTATGGTATGACCAACACCGGCTTCGCTTTCTAAATATTTTGTGCGTAACAGGCCTTTGTCCAGGAGCAAAAATTTTTTCTTTTATGGTATGTCTAACCCCAGCTTCGCTTTTTAAAAATTTGTCTGTGTAGTCGATATATGTCACATTATATGTAAAAACTTTGGAGCTCCGTAACTCTGAATTAAAATTGTTGAAAAATTGTTTAAAATTACATTTTATCCACTTCGTATAAATTTTTTTGTAAAGTATTCAAACTAAACTTAATAATTTTAAGTAAAATTACGTTTAAATGAATAAAATCAGATTTTTTATATTTTTTTTTACTTTGTTTAACTCGATAGCCGCTTAAATGATACCCATATTGTCCCATTCTGCCATCAAATACTCGATATATGCCTTATTAAAAATGAAAACTACGGAGGCCCGTAACTCCGGAACTAAGGGTTGGCGCCAAATTTTTCGCTTAACACTTTTTGCTTAGAATTGCATTTTACACCCTGTAGATGACTTTTTTTCTTTTGGAGCGGTGCCCGTAAACTGGATTTAAGCCAAAAAATCCTAAATTAATTAATTTATTAATTTCTGTTTTATGTATTTAATTTTCTGTCTATTTTCTATAAAAATTAAAAAAAAATGACGTTACTTCTGTTATCATTAAAAGAGTGTTACCAATTATTCAAAATATACATTAATATAATATTATTTACGAAAATATTGAAATTTATCTTTTAACTTATCTCTAAAAGATGCTTTTATACTCTTTATATTTTTCACTTAAATACATTGCACGAAATCTACCATAATTTAAATTTTTATTGCAAGATATGCTAGTAATTTTTATAAGAATTCAGCAGTAGGTAACACTGTTTTTTGTATAGTCATTTTACTTGCATGAACTCAAGGCGAATTTATAACCAGGTGGTATCATCAGAATGAAGTACTGTTCGAAATAACGTCAAAGTTCGTTTTGTTCTTTTCAATTCGGTTTGTTTTTCGTTTCTTGTATTTTCTTTATTTGTTTTGTATACATATGTACATACACTCTCGACCAAATATTTAGAACCACTTAATAAAATAAAATATACAATTTTGTTTCCTTTATATGACCTACTTTGAACCCACTTATCGTTTTTTAAATTATTTCCAATTATGTAGTCGCATTTAATTTAAACATTAAACTACTAGTAGGAAAAAAACTACTTTCCACTAAGATCAGTGGAAAATAGGCAAGAACAGTATACAATAATTAATGACCTATCAGGACATTGCGCATGATCACACAAATTGGGCAATGCCTCAAAACTGTGCTCGGAAACTTTAAGAAAAAATTTAAAACTATGGAAAGAAATACAAAATGTTGCTTTGTAAAAATAAATTTATATGAATTTTTAAGTGGTTCTAATCATCTAATCCAGAGTGTATATAAGTACGTATATATAAACACAATAAATAAAAAAATAAAAATTTTGAAATTATTCCAGCAAAAATGTGTTTTTGTTGTAATTTTATTTCTTTGTTGAAATTTTATTTTTATTAAAAGTAAAAAAAATAATAAAAAACACAGAATTTATTTTTGTTTTGTTAATTTTTGTGTTGTTTATTTTTTAAATATTGTAATTCTTGTTTTAAATTTTTTGACTGTTTGCTTTATATTTTTCAAAGCAAATTAAAATTTTATTCGCCTCAACCACTGATTTTTGACACGGACTCATGGCGAAATAATACAGGTGGTCCTGGTGGCGAATTCATGGATTTCGCCGTAAACTCTAAACGTCAAACTTCATATATAAAAAATATGTATACATTTACATGTCCGATGTAAAAACATGTCCGATGTAAAAATCATGTCGTGTATAGGCAGCTTAAGCAAAGCAAAGATTTTAGTGCTCATACTATTTTAAGCGTGCTGTTTAAACCCTGGTTCGCACTATTAGTCAATAATAATTCAAAATGAAAAATCATACTAAAGCCAAAAATCAAAATTTTTTAATTTTTCATACATCATCTTTTCCTATAATGTGTATTGAGTTAGCACCTAACAATAAAAAAAATGAATGATGCTAAAATGCATGGTCATATCAATGGGGGTTCTCACACTAGACTAATTGTGCTTGCATAAAATCTCAGTTTGTTGGTTTTTTCGTTGAAGAGCGTGGTTTTTGGTTGGCAAAATTTTTCAACCAGATTCAACTCCGCACAAGCGTAACAAAACTAACACATACACACTTATGAAAACACAGGTTCCTCCTAAAATTATTGCCAATTCATCATCACTTATTTCAGCCATATCTCCGCTAAGTATGCTCTGCAATTTATGTATGTGTTTAACGAACGAATGGCAAACGTGAAATAAACAAAGAAAATACTAACACATTTAAAGCTGTGTATACGTGCACAATTTTATGGAAGCATAATTAGTCTAGTTTAAATACGAAAGAACAAAAGATGTGCGGATTAAAAATTAGTCTTGTGTGAAATCACTCAATGAGACATTTTTTAACGCATGAATGTGACCCAACGTGTACACCTGATAAAAAATTGTCTTGATACGTAACAAAATGTCGGCAGAGTAGCTGTCTAGTTGTTGTTCATATCAGTGTACAGGGAAATACTTATTTTATTTATTATCATGACAAGTCATGCACTGTCAGACTTCTGCCAAAGATTATCTCCTTTATAGTATAAAGATATTCTCCTTGCTGAACAAATCCACACGTATGTATGTATTTAAAGCTAACAACCGGAACTATAAACTCGAATAATATTGGCCAAAAATACCAAAATTACTTTTAGTCGCAATAAATTTGTTGAATAATAAAAGTTAATAAGAAGAAATGACAACTAATTTACGTTTATTATCAAGACAAATTTGAATAAGGTGGAGGCTTCACAAAATTGTTTTCACGTTTCTAAACATTGCCTGATAAATTTTTGTCTTGAAATTGATTCGACTTATATCAAGACAAAAATATATCAGCTGTGTACTCTATGTTAATGCTTGCAAGTTCTGTTTATTCACATGATTCACAAAAACTATGAATTAGTACGATTGTTTTGCATTTGACAAATATAGTTTTACAAATGATTTTTATTTTAATTCGAGAAAAAATATTAATTAATTCGATATGAAGATACATTTTTTATATATTTACACATATGTGCAAAGGTATTTCGAGGTAATTTAAGAAATGGAAGTTAAGAAAAAAATAATAAATAAATAATATTTAAAAATATTTCCAATTTATTGACATTAAATATGACTTATACACGCCGTCTAAGCACAAAGGAAAAAAAATCTTTAGTTCCAACCAACTGACTATGGACTATGTGCTAAATTAATTCAAATTTTATTATTCAAATATATATATTTAAATAATAGAATTTGAATTAAATTTAGCATATTATTGATATATATATATATATATATATATATATATATATATATATATATATATATATATATATATATATATAGATATATATATATAGATATATATATATTTGAATAATAGAATTTGAATTAAATTTAGCACATCAAAGTCATAGTCCATAGTCAGTTGGTTGGAACTAACAATTTTGTTTTTTTTTTGTGCTTAGACGGCGTGTGTAAGTCATATTAAATGTCAGATTTTCCATATATAACTCAATACACATTATAAAAACAACATAACATATGTTATTTTCCTATGTGTTATGACATGTCCTAGTTTATATACTATACTCTATTTTGATGTGCAAATAAGTATTACTGAAAGTATAAATGACAAAATGAGTATGACTGTTATTGTAAAACTTTGCTCACAATAACATACTCTACTGAACAAACTAATCGTTTAACTTTTGTTCCTAGGTGCAAAACAACATTCGCTTGCTTATAATTAAAAAAGAACTGTATGTACAATAAGCGTTTGTGCGGATTTAAGTAACGTGATAAAATTGGTGTGGGCAAGTGCACAAAAATGTTTAATATTTTTTATGCTTTGTGTAGTGGAAAACGCGTTTAAGAAAGATTATTAAACAAAAAGTGTGTTAAAATGGACAGTATCGATATAAAGGAAAATATTATGGCAAATTTATATAACTCATTAGCTAGTGTTGAGCCTGAACTTTTTTGTGTTACCTGAAAAAATTTAATTTAAATAGACAAAAAAATATCGATGATTTTTTTTTTAATAATGTTTAATTTATAGGAATATGCGTTACGTAAAAAATGTAAATTTATTTAAATTAAATAGTATAAAATAAATATGTATATCGATATTTTTAGCGTGTTTTATTTTAGAAATATTTTATCGATACAAATTGGCTATTTACGTTTATTGTGTGGTTACAATGTACCTTTAATAGTAATAAATTTAAAAACCTTCGGGGCAATGATGTTGACGCTTGTCCATTTAAATTTAGATGCAAAACTGTCATTGCCGAATATTGCTTTTAAATTTTCAAATGTAAATTTCTTTACGTCGTCCTTCGCCTTCTTACTAAACTTTATGATCTATTCAAAAGAAATAAGAAAATAAAATTAATATAAGGTTATTTTTGTCTACAGTAAAAATTAGATATATGAATGCCATGTCGTCGACCTCCACTAAACTTTTTTCAGGCGCCAATAAATCTTCTGTACATTGAAATAGAATTTTAGGTAGTTTATTAAACATATTGTTACGTTTATTTAAATAATTAAATGTGTTATTTATTTGCAAAATAATTACACACACAACTTTTAGGGTTTTAATTAAATTACACTTTATTTAATCAATTATTTGACCATTTTACTATTTGCGATTAATAATACACGCTGACAACTTTACGCTGTTATACCACAAGATCTTAACTAGATGACGCTCACAATCAGAATGAATCAGCACGTAGTAGCGTTGCTTTTATATACCCTACCTCCATGTGCTGCGTAGTAAAAAATGCTGCGTTGCCCTTTTTATCTCAGACACATTATGTGAGCATTGTTATTTACTTCTAGAACTTTCAATTATTATTTCAAAATACATGTTGTTTAATTTTATTTAGCTGTTTTACTATACAGGTGTGTGTATGGTTGTGTATTGTGTTTGTTTATTTCTCGCTTTGTGTTTGTTGTTTTTGTTTTGTAATAAAGATGTTTTTTAGAAACTTCTAGCTTTGGAAACAAACACAATAGGCCATTTCGTTTCACTTTCTTGGCCTCAATTATTTTTACATACTTTTATGATTTTATTAAGGCATCTTTGTAACAATATTTTTTCAGCTTGCAAGGTCTTTAAGCTGTTTTCATTGTCCGTTTTAGAGCAATAAAATCTTCTGTAAAATGCAAATACATTTCGAGGTTGTTTTCGCGAATTCGGTTGTTCTCATTTATTAATATTTTCGTTTGATTGGAATTTTGGTTTTATTAATATTTTATTTTGGACCACCGCTTGTTGTAACAAATCTTGTATTCCTATTACATTGAGAGCTACAAGTTATCAAATTTTCAGAATTAATAAACAGTTTTGTTATCTTACCTGGTACCTGTTGATAACTTAATTGAGTAGATGTGTTTACTGTGGCTGGTTCCGTATAAACTAGAATTTCGTTCTCTAAAAGTTAAGAGAATATAATGATTAGTTAATAGTATAATACATTTTCAAGGCTACTCGTATACTTTACCTTAATGAATTTGATTCGAATTGCCCATCTTGCAGCAATGGGATAAACGTGTGCTAGAAAACAGATTCTAAATGAAAATGCAAGTATTAACAATCAATGTTTGTAAATTTGAATTTAATTTTACTATCCAAAAGCAGCAAACATTTGGTGTTCAATATCTATGAAATAAAGTTTTCGTTTTCAAGGCTTTGAACTTCTTTACCAATATGTTACAGCCGTATGGACCAGTAGGGTTTCCGGCAAGCTCTTTCCCATTCTGAGACGAACACATCTAGTGGTTTCCACCACAAAAATTCTCTTATAATTTAATTTTTATTGAATTATTATTTGAACTGTAAATATTATAAATGAATAGAAATTATTTTGGCTTAAGTTCATTTATTTTTAATTTCTAAAAACCTTTTTTAGAAAGAAAATTTATTTAACAAATGTATGCGGACGTTTTACAAAGAAAAGAAGAAAAATTAGACGCTAGCAGAATGAAATGCTGCACTTTCTGGACCGCTACGACCTTCATCAGCATTCTTCGCATTTATCTACCTTAGTTGTGTATTTTATAAACATCATCTGTTTAACCAACTAACTTTGTAAATAAGAATACGAGAGTACTCATATCAACATAATTTTGGTTAGACGAAATTTACACACAAAACAACGTATTTCTTTACTGTGTTCTCTGTATTTCGTCTTGTACATTTGTTTTTGCTTTGTTTCAATCATCAATTGAACACGAATGCAAATTTGTTTTTAATCATTCTTACTTGTTTACTCGTAACGTTAAAGATGCTGTTCCAGTATCATTCTGATTGTTATGATGTAAGCATGAATGCTCGCTGTGCCTTGCGTGCTTAGAATTTAATTTTTATTGAATTATTATTTGAACTGTGAATATTATAAATGAATAGAAATTATTTTAGCTTAAGTTCATTTATTTTTAATTTCTAAAAATCTTTTTTAGAAAGAAAATTAATTTTACAAATGTATGCGGACGTTTTCCAAAGAAAACAAGAAAATTTAGATGCTAGCAGAATGAAATGCTGCACTTTCTGGACCGGTACGACCTTCATTAACATTCTTCGCATCTATCTACCTTAGTTGTGTATTTTATAAACATCATCTATTTAACCAACTAACTTTGTAAATAAGAATACGAGAATACGAGAATACTCATAACTCATATCAACATTAATTTGGTTAGACGAAATTTACACACAAACCAACGTATTTCTTTACTGTTCTCTCTGTATTTCGTTTTGTACATTTGTTTTTGCTTTGTTTCAATCATCGATTGAACACGAATGCAAATTTGTTTTTAATCATTCTTACTTGTTTACTCATAACATTATAGATGCTGTTCCAGTATCATTTTGATTGCTATGATGTAAGCATGAATGCTCGCTGTGCCTTGCGTGCTTATAATTTGATTTTTATTGAATTATTATTTGAACTGTGAATATTATAAATGAATAGAAATTATTTTGGCTTAGGATCATTTATTTTTAATTTCTAATAATCTTTTTTAGAAAGAAAATTTATTTTACATGATGATGTTTATAAAATACACAACTAAGGTAGATAGATGGGAAGAATGCTGATGAAGGTCGTAGCGGTCCAGAAAGTGAAGCATTTCATTCTGCTAGCGTCTAATTTTTCTTGTTTTCTTTGGAAAACGTCCGCATACATTTGTAAAATAAATATTATTTTTAAAAAGATTTTTAGAAATTAAAAATAAATGAACTTAAGCCTAAATAATTTCTATTCATTTATAAAAATTCTCTTATTTAAACAAACGCGCACCACTTACACTAAATTTACTTTTCAGGCAAATGTTTTGCCCTACGTGGCCCTCCCAACCAGGACACAAATATATCCATGAACATTCCTTATGTGACGCCAACACCTAACCATCTTCATCCTCCAACTTTATCTTACCTTTATGCCATTATCCTTTCGAAATTAATTTCAAAACATACTTAACTTTGTTTTTAGATGTTATTATCCATATTTATTTATTTAAAACTAACTAAATTTTAACCAATACAAAAAAAAAAATCATACAAACTATGAATGTAATCTTTTTAGGAATTTAACATCAGCACAAAAAATATATATACTATCATACAAAATAAATCTTTTGAATGAAAATATATGATCAAATAAACCACAACTAAACATAAAAAACTATTGTTTCCTTTGTTAAATTTTTCTTCACTTTCAGCTCAAAGATTAACAATATATTTACTTTACATAGCTACTAGCTCAAGTGGAACATTCAAATTTTGTGTTTTTTTAACCTGTTTTAATCTTCACCTGAAGGAGTTCCCTAAGGTTACTTAATCTCCTGACACCTTTTCTATGGGGTTATTTCTAAACAAAAATTATCTCTTCTTGAACTAAAGCTGCTGTATCTTATTGTTACTTTTCTGTTTCCGGTATTAAATACAAGGTTTATCTACCAAAACACACTGTGGAGCTATAGCCGTACTAAAATATCCAAAAGAAACAACTTGAAATTTGTTATGTTTACTTTTAGGCGCTATTGAAAGTAAATTAATCTATTCACCAAACAAAAAATTTGTTTAATTATAAGTTACAAAAAGAAACATAAATAAAATAAATAATTCAATAAAATAAATATTTAAAATAAATAAATAACATAAATAAATAATTCAAAAAATTAGCACAAGAATCAATAAAATTACCAAAACACTATAATTGGGAAATACCCTTATTTTTTTTTTAATAAAAGTTACTTTTTTAATACAATTCATTTTTTCTGAATTTTACTTTCGTTTTCCTTTGTTTTTTTAACTCCTTTCCAGGATACAAGTTTTCTCTCTCTTTATTCTTTTTTTTTGATCGAAATTTCAAAACTTTTATAGTTTTTAACTCTTTAGGAGATTCCTTTTTTTACTGCCAAATTTTAGTTTATTTTTGCTGGAGGACTAGTTTTTTGTTCCTTCACCTCACTAATAAGAAAATACAATAAAAACTGTTACCTAGCTAAATAGCTAACCTTTAGATAATTTAGCTAGGTTTTCTTATTAAGTTTTAGTTTTTCAAATTTCACTTCTAGGTGTTTATATTATTCTTCACAATCTTCATTAAGGATTCTTCAAAAAGGATTTCATTATTCCTCACCGGATGAAGCAATCCTTTACAAATTATACACACAAATTCCTCTTTCTTTTAAACACCGCACTTTGAAATCCACACCACTTCTGGCTATTTAGAAAAATTTTGCTTCCCACCTCACCTACGAATCTTCCAATTTTCTCAATATTTCCAAACAATTCCCCAAAATTTCTCTAAGCTCTTGGAGCCTTTCCGTCCTTCTTTTTCTTCTTAAGGTTTCTCAGCGCTTTCTTTTTCAAAATCTCCATATTGTTTTTTTAGTTTTGCCATACATAATAACATTATATTTTTTTTTTATTTCTGGACCATAACAAAAAAAATTTGATATCTCATTTTGCCCTTTTTTTCAATTTGCATTATTTTCCTGTTTTTTTTCTATCTATTTTCTATCTATCTAAATATAAACTCCATAAGTAAAAAAACCCCTTTAGAATTTTCTTCTATCAGGCGATCATAACTTACAATGTGGATACTCACTCCATTTATTAATTTGATTTTTAAAACTAACCTTTTATAATATTTTTTTCCTTACTATTGCCAACCTTCCTAATTCTTTATCCGGCCTACACCAACACTACAGTGGTGACAACAGTACTATGTGTATTATGTTATACAAAAAAACAATGCATGCAAAAAAAAACCAAAAGAAAACGCAAAAGAAAAAGAAGCAGCATGCAGGCTGATAAGTGGTAAAGAAATAAAAAAAATTTTATAAAAAACTATTTGTGTTCATAAAATTATTTAAAACAAAGCAGTCTAAAGGCTACCGCGTCCATATTTAGTTTTTCTTAAAACAAAGTGTCATAAAACAAACCAACGATATAAAAATGCAAAATAAAATGACAAAACAGAATGATAAAACCAAAAATGTAACATTTTACAGTGTGTTTACTTGTTGATTTTAACCCTTAATTTATTTGCGGCAAGAAAAGAAATACAAATATACATATATATATATATATATATATATATATATATATATATATATATATATAGTGCATTTCCATGCTATCATGCCGTAAACGAACAAAGCAACTACTTCACCCGCAACAAAACTCCGAGTCTTAAAAGTACGCCGCATTAGGAATCGGTGTGCGGTCCTATGAAAAAAATTTTTTGTTTGAACTGATGCAATACCCAACGTGGGGAACACCCACCCCTGAGATACTCTCTGGCCGGGCTTATTTTGAAATCGGTAAGTAACCTCACAGAGCTAAACAATTTCACACTAATTAAAGAAATACCTATATTCAACCGCCGGAAACCGAACCTACTTCCATTTAGAGTAAGGACCAATATCAGAATTTTCTCATTAAGAAAACCATAGTGGCAACTCATAATAACAGATCTTTCTTACACTAACTATCCTGTAATTGGATTTGCCAATTGTGCACTTCCGTACAGTGCATGTAATTAAATTCGAACGCCTGCAAAAATGCATTTTGAGGCAAAATTTTTAATTGTCCAAAAAGTTTTTTTTTCATTATTATACGTCAATATCCTAAACCAATCAAATTTTTTTTAAACAAAATTCGATTCTTAATTACTATTTTAAATCTATATTCATCTTTTTTATCACTATTATTATTATTTTATTCGTCAATTATAGTATTAATTTTTCTTAGATCTTTTACTTTTACCTCGGCAACGCCTCTATATTTTTCATTATGGTGTACTACAGCTACTCTAAGGATCTCGGCATATCTTATAGATACTTTTTATTAAAAAAAACCTAAAGACAACCAGGATTTCTACGCAATTGAATCATGTTTCTCACGGGAAGTATACCTCTGACTCATAAGCAATATAAGTGTTTACTTTGTGTCTTATATTTTTTCTTTTCTAGATAATAGGATTAAACCCAATATCATCAGATAAGACCACAACTTGCTGTAATTATCTCTTTTTAAAAAAAACGGATATGTCAACTCTTGTTATATATCTTGGCATTTTTCTCATACGCTTTATTCATATTTTCCTTGATTTGCTGTCTTATAAATTCCATTCTCTCATTCGGTTAAGTTATTACACGGTGATCTGTAATAGATTGTAACTTCCGGGCAAATTATAATATGCCCCACTCGTGTACATATGGTGCCCGAACAACGCCAAAACATACCTAGTCCCCATTTTATTGTACGGTTGTGAGCTTTTTGCTAGATGCGACGGAAATTAAACGTCATATTTAATAGTATCATCCGTTATGTTTATGGTCTAAAAAGACACTCTAGAGTGTCAGCTTTTTCCCCATTGTTGTTCGGTGTCAGTATTGAAAACCTGATTAACCTAAGAATTTTCATGTTTTTGCACAGAATCATTTATTCCCAGCAGCCAGAATACCTATACAATAGAGTCTCGTTTGCACACAATTGCAGGGGCAAAAGAATTAGAAATCTGTCATATAAAATTCTGAATTTACAATGGCATTTTTTTGTTTTCGCGGTAAATCTCTGGAGTTCGATTCCTTATAGCTCCCAAATCTTAAGTAACGCGAAAATTTAAATTTAATCTTATGAAGCTGTTTTCAGGATAATTACTTTGTTTTTATCATAGTAATAATAGAAATAATTTTTTACATGTTTTACAACTTTTTTTTCTTTTTTACATGTTTTAGTTTTCTGTATGTACATACATATGTATGTATTTACATCTATGTACATTTATTTATGTTTAATTTCATACATACATATGCTTCGTTTATATACATATGTCGTTGATTTATGTTAGAATTATTACTAAAATAGTTTATTAAAATACTTTTATGGTCTAATTTATATTGTTTTTTATACACATACGAGTATCATAATATTATTATATTTAATTATAAATTATTATTTTTGTAATTTTTTTTTCTTTAACGTCAAATTTTATATGTTATGATCAGTTTATATAAAATAAGTCCTACAGTCTTGTGTGTGGAACAATACAAATAAATAAATAAAAAGTGGTTAATCCTATCGCGCTGTGCAAAGAGTTTCGTAACGCGCAATTTATCTCGGAAAGATGCAGATCCCAGTCCCTGTGGTCTTCTTTTAAATATGCTCTGATGGCCGCTAAAATACTATGGTTAACTCTTTCCGACGCATTACTGCTAGGTTGGTAAACAGGCGTTTAATTCTATTTTATTCTACATGTATTTATCAAATTCTGAAAACTTTTGGGCACAAACTGAGCTCCATTATCTGTGTGTATTATTTCTGGTACGCCGAACTTGTGAAACACTTCGTGCAATAACAACTTTATCACATTTTCGGCCGTAGCTTCTTTTATTGCCTTTATAAAGGTATATTTGGAAAAATGGTCAACAACAATAAACACATAAAATTCCCACTTTTGGTACTTTCCTAAGAAATCCGAATACAATTTCTGAAATGGCCGTTTAGTTATTACTTGGCTTCCTATTTCTGGATGAAGATTATGATTGGATGGTTTAATCTCCTTACAAGTTTGGCTGTTCCTAATATATGTCTTCACCTGCACAGACATTTTTGGCCTGTAACACAACCTTCGCAGACGTTCTGTTGTTTTTGCGACACTACCGTGAGATGATGTTATGCTGGCATGTGTTTTTTTTCAATTATACGCAGCGTTATACTTGGTGGTATCCATAACTTCCACTGACTTTCGGATTCATCACCACGATCAAAATCAACACGTTTGTATACTAGCCCATCTTCGACTTCTAAATCTGGCAAACTGTTTTGGTTGTTTTTTATAAATTTTTTGTTATTGAATTCAGATATTCATCGCCTTTAAATTCTGTTATTTCAAAGTCAAACACATCTTCTAGCACAACTTCTGCAACATTGAGCTCATCATCTTGCAGCCTCGAAAGCATGCCAGCAACAATATTATCAGAACCTTTTCTATGTTGTATTTCGAAATCAAAGGCCTGTAGTTCAAGTGACCACACGTGCTAATCTTCCTGACAAATCCTTTAATGACATAAGCCACTTGAAGCTAGCATGGTTCGTAACTATAGTGAAGGGCATCATTTCTACAAAGCAGAGTAAGTATATACGCAGCGCCGAGCAGCTCTTTTCTGCTTTTTTGGCTCTTTTGCACGAAGAGCAGAGCCAACTTGTTATTGCGCATTGCTCTGCGCCTATATGTTTGCTCTGCGCCCTGTAAGAGCAGGAGGAACGTATACATACTTATGTATATTTATTTTATCAATATGATTGTCTATTTATGTATGTATATATGTTTGTACGCATACATAAATGTATGTATGTATATGTGAACATATATATGTATGTGTGTGTGTATATGTACGAACAATAGTGTTATGTATTTTTGTGGTCTACCATTGTAGTTGGCTTTTTATTATTGGCAAGTAGTGGAGTTCCTTGTAAATTCAAGCGAGGGTCATATGAATGGCTCATTAATGATAATTCTTACGAAAAAAACAGACTTCAAAACAGATTTCATCTGTCTGCCTATAACAGTTTAAGCGTATGGCCACATAAATTAGATTATATTAACTATTGGAACACCCTTATATCTCCAAACTTTACTCGTATACTAGTTCAACTGGTTAATAGTTTGGCAATATACATTAAATTACAGCAACTATAGGGGCAACCTTTAATTTTTTTTTTCATAATTCATAATTTTATTGAAATTCAAAAACATTTTACAATTTCTGCTTATATCTAATCCGCGAAGAAATTGATAAGATATTCAATAACTTTTTAATTAATAAGGTATTTGATTAGGTTTAATTAAAGGATATTTATATATACAAAAAGTGGCGAAGTACTGTTGCAAATACTTAATAACATATATATGTATAAGATATCATTGTGATTGTATTAGGTAGTTTTTTAATAATCTCTTTCTCTTGTTGGCGTTCGCTGTATTCAAAAGATTATGTGGTAACTTATTGAATACAGCCGGTAGTGTTACTGACAGTGAATTTTTTCCATAGTTGTTTTTGAAACAACCAACTTGATATCTGCCTTCTGCACGTCGTCTGGTGTTGTATGAGTGATCAATTGGTGTTAAAAAACGCGAATCATTGGAATTCATTTATGAGAGTGCTCACAAAGATGTTTCGAACATTATGAACTTTAAGAATACCTGCAATGGCTTTCCCCAGTTCATTGTTTTTGTTCTGTGATTTTCTATTATATTAGAAGGTCTGTAATTGTAATGTTGATGGTTTGAGTTGTGTGTGACATTAGTTGCCGATTTATTGAATATGTGTTTGTATTGTATATTTGGTTGTTGCTAACACTGGTGTTTCCATGTGAGTGCATGTGTGGTTTGCGTTATTTGTGCTGTTGTATTCGTTGCTGCTTGTATTGATATTGTTATTATTGCGATTAAAAATGTTTTCATATATAAGTTCCAGATTTTCTTGTTGTGCGTTATGTTGTTTGCTTTTTAGCAGTGTTTTTAGTATTTGATTTTGTGCTTGCTGGAGTGATTTGCAGTACGTCGAGCTTCCCCAGGCTGTTATTCCGTGCTTTTTGCTTGATTCTGCTAATTAGAAGTAGGCCTGTTTAAGTACGCTAAAATTTGAGCAGTTACTTAGGTGGTATAGGCTATAGGCTGACTTCCGTAGTTTGTTTTTTTAAATGGTTTATGTGTGTTAGCCATTTAAAATTCTGGTCTACATAACCTCCTAAATACTTATAAGTTTTGACAATCTCTATTTTGGTAGTACAGCTTTCAGTTGGCCCATGGTTGTAATTGTTGTGTAAGCAGTTAAGTCATGAAATATCATATTGATTTCTGTACTTGCGAGATGAGGTGATTTTATGTGCATGAGCTCTGTTTTAGATGCGTTGATAATAAGTCCGTTGTCGTGACACCATTGTGAAATTTTGTTCAATTGAAGCTGCATATTTCTTAGTTTTTATGTGTAATTATTATTGCCGTGTCATCTGCGTATGCGAAAATTTCGCAATTTTTCAACATGGTTATCATTTCATTTGCATAGATTAAGTACAGTATGGGACCCAATTTTGTACCTTGAGGAACTCCACTTCTTGTCATCGTTGCAGCACTCAGCGTACTGCCGATCTTGACGTGGTATTTTCTGGAGTCTAAGTAGTTTTCAAACCATTTCAAGCATTCCCCTCTAATACCATTGCGCTCCAAAATATTCATTAATTCTATTTCACTCCAATTTACTGAGTTTATATTATTTTTTATTTTGAAATTATTTAGTTTTGGCCACTGATGTGTTATGGTTTCTGCACTCTGTTTTATTTTTTGTTCATAATGCATACAATAAAAAATACTAAAGTGATCGGATATATTTGTTCTTACAATAGCAGCCTGTGTTTTTATATTTGTTTTTGTTTTATTATTTCGTACATTTAGGTGGTCAATGCAGGCTTTTGTTTTTCTTGTTATGTCTTCTCTTGTTATTTTGTTTACTATACATTGCAGTCCATTTGTGTTAATCATTTTCTTATATTTTGTTGTTGTTATATTCTCTTTTAATGTATCGATGTTTGTGTCACCAACAACAATAATATCATGCTTGCTATTGTCTTTTTTTATTATTTCGTCCAATTCTCTAATAAACATAATTGTGTTTTTATTTGGTGGTCGGTATATTGTAAACAGTGAGAGATTTTTGTTTGTGAGATGTATTTTTATATATTCGAAGGAGTTGGTGATTGATTTCTAATGAGTGTGCACTATATTATCTCTTATGTATATCGCAACACCTCCCCCTCTACTTTCGCGATTTAAAAAGTATGAGTTGAAACCCTTTATGTTATAGACATGTTCTTCTTCGTGTAGTATATTTATTTCTACAAGGAGTATGAAATTTATTTGGTCTATTATGTTATGCAAACTAGCTAAGAGTGGAGTGAAGTTTAGGCGGAGTGACCGAATCATATACACTATTGTGGATAACTTAAAATGTTTTTATTGATTTGATTAAAAGTTTCTATTATAATTGCATCATGCATATTAATAATAATAGATAGTATTGACAAGAAAGCGAATAGATTTAGTGTTTTTAGTTTTTATATTTTTATTTACCTAGGTATTTTACATTAGACATTCTATATCTGCAGAGTTTGTAATAATAATTGGACTGGTTGTTTCACTTTTCTTGGCATAAATATTCCCATTTCGAACCCAAACAAACTTCCAATTACATTCCTTTGCTTTAGTTTTGGTCAACCACAGAATACGCCGTTTATATGGGGTTAGGTGTTCATTAATATAGATGTGTTTATTATTTGTGCCTTCATTTATTATCTGTGAGTCTATTCTGTGACGAGTAATTCTCTTTTTTTATTTTGTGTTGAGAATTCCACTATGACCTTTTGTGACTTTTTCATACTATATGCGTTACTAATATCACTGTCATCTACACGCACATTTAATGAACTGGCGATTTTTTTCACCATATCCATTGGAGCTTTATTTTGATTTGTGATATTTTTTATTTTAATGGTTTTATTCAACATGTTTTGTTCCAATTCTACGATTCTTCTAACCATGACTTGTATTTGTTTCCCTTTTTCTTTGTTGCTTTCGCATAGCTCAGTAACTTGCACCGCCAGGGTGCTAAGGGTGTTTGTAATTGCAGCAAGGGATTGCTGGATGATCGTGTTCATCTGTGTTAGTCCGATTTACTGCTATTGTTAATTGCTCTATTGAAGATTTAATGTCATTAATGTCAGTTTTCATTGTTAAGAATTCAGATGTTGCTATAAAAGCGCTGTTGTTGACATCACTAAGGGATTGAGAGTTTATACAACGTTTGTTGTTATCGTTTTCATCTCCATCATCTTCTTTCTGTTTTTGCGTTGTTTGAACTTTTAAGGGACTATTGTCTACCACAACATGATATGCATTATTGGAGGTTGTTGACCCCTGTTGCATTTCTGACATCGCCAATCGATCCTACGTTCATTGTTCATTGCTGTATAAGTTTTCTCTGATAGCGAGCAGCATGTAGAGAAGTGATAGAGAGATTCACACAAATAGCATTTGACATACCTAGCCGGCAGTTCTTTATTACAAAAACAACATAAGCTCATTTTTATAATTTTTGTTTGCTTTGTGTTTTCGTTTCTTTATTTATTTGAAATTTTAAACTTTTAGTTTTTACGTGTCACAAACTTTTTATAGTTTTTGCCTTATTAGTTTAATAGTTTTTGATTGTAGTTATATGATTTAGAAGGGATTTTTTTTTCTTTGTCTTTTAGTTATTTTAAATCTATTTTTAGTTCAACATATACCGGTTATATCTTTTCTTTTTGCGGAGCAAATGTGTGATTTCGCCTTGATAAATTCAATTGAAAAAGGGGAATTATATACTTGCTGTTGTAGTAGATTTAGTAATCAGGTTCAACAGTTTCCCCATATACATTAGATTATATCAACTATTTAATTTATAACATAACATTTTTATACTTCTTATTATACATGGACATTCTGTCAAGAATTAAGTTGTTTGTGTACAACGGTTAAAAAAATACGGCCAAATTGCATTTATTTTGGGAATACCCTTTAATTTCTAAATTGAAATTAAAAACTTTTTGTTATAGCGGACTAAGCAAAACATGTCCCTTGTAAATTTCAGCCGTCTGTCTATAACGGTCCAAAAGTCCGGCTACATACACCATATTATATCAATTATTGGGACACCCGTTTATTTCCAAATCCAAATTTTATCCTTGTTGTTATAGAGAGTTAGTAATACAGGTTCTTTGTAAATTTAAATCGTCTGCCTACAACTGTTTAAAAGTATGGCCATATACCAAATTAAATGAACTATTGGTGCACCCTTTAATTTATAATTTTAAATATTATCAGCTGTTACTGTAGCAGCCATAGCAATCGACATTTCGTCAAATTTACAAGCGTTTGTCTATAACGGTTCAAAAGATAGGCCTATATAAGTAAATCTATAGTAATTATGGAACACCCTTTAATTTCTAAACTCAAATTATAAGCTCGTTGATATAGCGGGCTTAAAAATACAGGTCCCTTTTATGTGTAATTACATCAACTATTGGGACACCTTTTAGCTTCAAAATCCAAATTTTGAATTTGGACTTAGCAGTACAGGTTCGTTGCAAATTTCAAGCGTCTGTCTACAACTGTTAAAAAGTAAAGCAATGTACTTCAAATGAAATGAACTATTGGCGCACCCTTTAATTTATAATTTTTAATATTAATACTTGTTACTATAACGGACATAGAAATCGATATTCTGTCCAATTTTCAAGCATTTGTCTGTAACGGTTCAAAAAATAGGCCCATGTAAGAAAATCTACATCAGTTATGGGATACCCTTTAATTTATAAATTGAAATTATAAACTCGTTGATATAGCGGACTTAGCAATACAGGTCTCTTTTAAATTTTAGCGTTCTGTCTTTAATGGTTCAAAAGTTTGATCACATACTTGAAATTACATCAACTATTGGGACACCCATTAACTTCCAAATCCAAATTTTATACTTGTTGTTATAGCGGACTAAGCAATACAGGTTTGTTGTAAATTTCAAGCGTCTGTTTTCAACTGTTGAAAAGTATGGGCATATACATCAAATTAAATGAACTATTGGCGCACCCTTTAATTCATAATTTTAATTATTAATACTTGTTACCATAATGGCCATAGTAATCGACATTCTGTCCAATTTGCAACATTTGTCTTTAACGGTTTAAAAGATAGGCCCATGTAAGAAAATCTCCATCAATTATGGGGAACCCTTTAATTTCTAAATTTAAATTATAAATTCATTGATATAGCGGGCTTAGCAATATAGGTTCGTTGAAAATTCAAGCGTCTGTCTACAACTGCTTAAAAGTATAGCCATAAACATAAATTTTAATTGAATATTGGGGCACTTTTTAATTTATAATTTTTAATATTAATACTTGTTACTATAATGGCCATAGAAATCGACATTCTGTCCAATTTTTAAGCGTTTGTCTATAAGGTTTCAAAAGATAGGCCCATACAAGTAAATTTACATCAATTATGGGGACACCCTTTAATTTTTAGATTAATATTTGTATACCTTATTGTTATTGAGAGCTATAGTTATACGCAGTCATTTTAAATTTTACAGAAGTGTTATTGAGAGCTATAGTTATACGCAGTCATTTTAAATTTTACAGAAGTGCCCTTTACAGTTCATAATACACTTTTAAAATATGTATGTTGTATGGGGACACCCTTTAATTTTTAAGATTATGAACTGTTTTTAAAATGGTATCTATTTGTAAGGATAATCTGTCATATTGCCAAAAATATTCAAAATCGGTTCAGAAATGACTGAGTTCTGCAGGCACAAATATAAAAAAAGCAACATTCAGCCGAATTGTATAACCTCCTTCTTTTTTTGATATCGGTTAAAAATGTGCAATAAGTGGTGTTATAAAAAGTAAGGATTAAGAGTAATAATTTGCTTATCTTTAACATTATTGTAATTATATCTAGGAAAGGAATTTTTGATGTTTACTGGTATCATAAAATAATTATTTTCATTTGGGTTTTTTGCTTGTCCAATTATTTTCCTGCTTTAAATTTGCATGTGTTATTTGTTGTTGTGGTTTTTCAAAACAGTAGATGTGCTTTACTTATAATTTAGGTATGTTAAACGGTAAATTTGTTTTGCTTATGTTTTAAGTATGTGATGTTTACTCGTGAATTTTTTATTGTTTTATCAGTGTCTTCATTACAGCTTGTTTTATTTGTTGTTGTTAAACGGTAGATGTGCTTTGCTAATGTTTTAGGTAGGGGATGTTTACTGGTGCATTTGTTATTGTTTTATTACTTCTTAATTGATGGTAAAACACCAAATTATTGGTACTAAAAACAAAACTATAAATTCCTGGTATTGTTGGTAAAAATAAAATTTTCTTGTTTACATTAATGCCAGGGTGCTAAGGGTGTTTGTAATTGCAGCAAGGGATTGCTGGATGATCGTGTTCATCTGTGTTAGTCCGATTTACTGCTATTGTTAATTGCTCTATTGAAGATTTAATGTCATTAATGTCAGTTTTCATTGTTAAGAATTCAGATGTTGCTATAAAAGCGCTGTTGTTGACATCACTAAGGGATTGAGAGTTTATACAACGTTTGTTGTTATCGTTTTCATCTCCATCATCTTCTTTCTGTTTTTGCGTTGTTTGAACTTTTAAGGGACTATTGTCTACCACAACATGATATGCATTATTGGAGGTTGTTGACCCCTGTTGCATTTCTGACATCGCCAATCGATCCTACGTTCATTGTTCATTGCTGTATAAGTTTTCTCTGATAGCGAGCAGCATGTAGAGAAGTGATAGAGAGATTCACACAAATAGCATTTGACATACCTAGCCGGCAGTTCTTTATTACAAAAACAACATAAGCTCATTTTTATAATTTTTGTTTGCTTTGTGTTTTCGTTTCTTTATTTATTTGAAATTTTAAACTTTTAGTTTTTACGTGTCACAAACTTTTTATAGTTTTTGCCTTATTAGTTTAATAGTTTTTGATTGTAGTTATATGATTTAGAAGGGATTTTTTTTTCTTTGTCTTTTAGTTATTTTAAATCTATTTTTAGTTCAACATATACCGGTTATATCTTTTCTTTTTGCGGAGCAAATGTGTGATTTCGCCTTGATAAATTCAATTGAAAAAGGGGAATTATATACTTGCTGTTGTAGTAGATTTAGTAATCAGGTTCAACAGTTTCCCCATATACATTAGATTATATCAACTATTTAATTTATAACATAACATTTTTATACTTCTTATTATACATGGACATTCTGTCAAGAATTAAGTTGTTTGTGTACAACGGTTAAAAAAATACGGCCAAATTGCATTTATTTTGGGAATACCCTTTAATTTCTAAATTGAAATTAAAAACTTTTTGTTATAGCGGACTAAGCAAAACATGTCCCTTGTAAATTTCAGCCGTCTGTCTATAACGGTCCAAAAGTCCGGCTACATACACCATATTATATCAATTATTGGGACACCCGTTTATTTCCAAATCCAAATTTTATCCTTGTTGTTATAGAGAGTTAGTAATACAGGTTCTTTGTAAATTTAAATCGTCTGCCTACAACTGTTTAAAAGTATGGCCATATACCAAATTAAATGAACTATTGGTGCACCCTTTAATTTATAATTTTAAATATTATCAGCTGTTACTGTAGCAGCCATAGCAATCGACATTTCGTCAAATTTACAAGCGTTTGTCTATAACGGTTCAAAAGATAGGCCTATATAAGTAAATCTATAGTAATTATGGAACACCCTTTAATTTCTAAACTCAAATTATAAGCTCGTTGATATAGCGGGCTTAAAAATACAGGTCCCTTTTATGTGTAATTACATCAACTATTGGGACACCTTTTAGCTTCAAAATCCAAATTTTGAATTTGGACTTAGCAGTACAGGTTCGTTGCAAATTTCAAGCGTCTGTCTACAACTGTTAAAAAGTAAAGCAATGTACTTCAAATGAAATGAACTATTGGCGCACCCTTTAATTTATAATTTTTAATATTAATACTTGTTACTATAACGGACATAGAAATCGATATTCTGTCCAATTTTCAAGCATTTGTCTGTAACGGTTCAAAAAATAGGCCCATGTAAGAAAATCTACATCAGTTATGGGATACCCTTTAATTTATAAATTGAAATTATAAACTCGTTGATATAGCGGACTTAGCAATACAGGTCTCTTTTAAATTTTAGCGTTCTGTCTTTAATGGTTCAAAAGTTTGATCACATACTTGAAATTACATCAACTATTGGGACACCCATTAACTTCCAAATCCAAATTTTATACTTGTTGTTATAGCGGACTAAGCAATACAGGTTTGTTGTAAATTTCAAGCGTCTGTTTTCAACTGTTGAAAAGTATGGGCATATACATCAAATTAAATGAACTATTGGCGCACCCTTTAATTCATAATTTTAATTATTAATACTTGTTACCATAATGGCCATAGTAATCGACATTCTGTCCAATTTGCAACATTTGTCTTTAACGGTTTAAAAGATAGGCCCATGTAAGAAAATCTCCATCAATTATGGGGAACCCTTTAATTTCTAAATTTAAATTATAAATTCATTGATATAGCGGGCTTAGCAATATAGGTTCGTTGAAAATTCAAGCGTCTGTCTACAACTGCTTAAAAGTATAGCCATAAACATAAATTTTAATTGAATATTGGGGCACTTTTTAATTTATAATTTTTAATATTAATACTTGTTACTATAATGGCCATAGAAATCGACATTCTGTCCAATTTTTAAGCGTTTGTCTATAAGGTTTCAAAAGATAGGCCCATACAAGTAAATTTACATCAATTATGGGGACACCCTTTAATTTTTAGATTAATATTTGTATACCTTATTGTTATTGAGAGCTATAGTTATACGCAGTCATTTTAAATTTTACAGAAGTGTTATTGAGAGCTATAGTTATACGCAGTCATTTTAAATTTTACAGAAGTGCCCTTTACAGTTCATAATACACTTTTAAAATATGTATGTTGTATGGGGACACCCTTTAATTTTTAAGATTATGAACTGTTTTTAAAATGGTATCTATTTGTAAGGATAATCTGTCATATTGCCAAAAATATTCAAAATCGGTTCAGAAATGACTGAGTTCTGCAGGCACAAATATAAAAAAAGCAACATTCAGCCGAATTGTATAACCTCCTTCTTTTTTTGATATCGGTTAAAAATGTGCAATAAGTGGTGTTATAAAAAGTAAGGATTAAGAGTAATAATTTGCTTATCTTTAACATTATTGTAATTATATCTAGGAAAGGAATTTTTGATGTTTACTGGTATCATAAAATAATTATTTTCATTTGGGTTTTTTGCTTGTCCAATTATTTTCCTGCTTTAAATTTGCATGTGTTATTTGTTGTTGTGGTTTTTCAAAACAGTAGATGTGCTTTACTTATAATTTAGGTATGTTAAACGGTAAATTTGTTTTGCTTATGTTTTAAGTATGTGATGTTTACTCGTGAATTTTTTATTGTTTTATCAGTGTCTTCATTACAGCTTGTTTTATTTGTTGTTGTTAAACGGTAGATGTGCTTTGCTAATGTTTTAGGTAGGGGATGTTTACTGGTGCATTTGTTATTGTTTTATTACTTCTTAATTGATGGTAAAACACCAAATTATTGGTACTAAAAACAAAACTATAAATTCCTGGTATTGTTGGTAAAAATAAAATTTTCTTGTTTACATTAATGCAAAAAAACGATCCTTTCTACCTTTTTCTCATACATACATATTTATGTATGTAAAATCAATGTAAATGTTTTATATACCAGAACCGCAATATCAAATATAAAATAAATATTTAAACTAAATAAAACAATTGTTTTCATTTGCATTTAATAGGTAATGAAAATTTGCTTTATTTAGTACCAATAATTTGGTGCTTTACCATCAATTAAGAAGTAATAAAACAATAACAAATACACCACCCCTACCTAAAACATAAGCAAAGCATATCTACCGTTTTACAACAAAAAATAACACAAGCTATAATGAAGATAGTAATAAAACAATAACAAATTCACAAGTAAATATCCCATACCTAAACAATAAGTAAAACAAATTTACCGTTTAACAACAAAAAATAACGCTTGACAACAAAAAAGTCTTGACTTAACAATTAGTAAGTGCGAACGCAGTAGAGAAAGGCTATACATATATTTCTCTCTGATTAAATATGTAACGTGAAACAAAGCTAACGTAACGCTTGTAGGATGCCGATCTTTTTAGTTAAAACTACTAGGCATGTTCTGGCACTCGCCAACTTTTGTTTTACATATTCTGAAACTCACGCGTTTTGCTTGCGATTTGCTCTTTTCAAACTTATGTTTGAAAAGAAAAACATATGTTTTTACGGTGCAAAACATAAATAAACAAAAGAGAATTACAACAAAATGCCTGCAGCTGCCTTGCTTAGTTTCATTTCTTAAAAAAACATGCAATTAAAAAAGAATGAATTAAAAAACGGACGCTTAGAGATTGTGACAACTCAATGGATACTTCAATCCAATGTATATTTATTAATTTAAAAAATAACGCAAGTCAAGAAATATTTTGGCGACAAATGGATTTTCAATTAGTGATATTGCATTTAGCATCTTTGATGTAAAAGTTACTTACGTTGTATTTTATCAGTATTTCGTAAGTATTTTTGTTTATTTTGTTAATTAATAACATGCACGTTCGGAACTCATATCATCCAAAAAGAAATTTAAATAAAATTTTTAATGTCTCTTAACACTTGAATCGCACGTTTAATAAGGACCGAATATTTTATAAGAATTGAAAATTAGAATAACCACATATAGTAGTCAAAACTACCGACTATACGTTTAACCGCACTAATACAAGTATATTTTCGAACATCAATTAAGACAGCTTTTTCTATGAAATCGCTAGTACTCAAGAAAACAATCAAAACAAACAATTGATAGAACAAAAAACAGATTTTAAATTAATTATTTTCGACTTCAATTGTGTAAAATTTAAAATAATTTTTGTAAAAAATTAAAGAGAACATATTAATTTTCATTTGTGTATAATTTTATTGTTGCTTTAAAGTTTATTTTAAGTAAAATTCGCAACTTCACTTCAGTATGTGCTTGCGATTTTAAGTCACCAAATTTCTTGCGATTGTGAACTACAGAACACCTTTCATGCGATTTCAACTCACATCGCCAGTTTTAAGCGATTTGCGATTGTCAGAACATGCCTGTACGTTAGCAAAAATTCAACCGTATATCATTCACATTTCTTTAAATCGATTATGAAATCATGTTGAACTCTTACTTTTAATATAAATATCAACTTTAAATCCCACAATCAGCAAATCTTCAAATAAATAAATAAAATAAATCCAAATAAATTAATTCTTCCTTATATAAACATACACAATAATATTAATATTAAACAACATGTTGTTACGAAATTTTTTTGTAAAACTTAACAAAAACTAAACGAACCATTGTTACTACCAAAAGGAGCACAAGCAAAAGAGATGCTGCCAAAAATAAAATTGAATGCGCATGGCTCAAAGAGTAGCGCATGAAAAGAAGGAGCAAACGCAATGCGCATTAACGATTGGCTCTTTTTTTCTGCTCTGCTCTTTTGCGCATAGCTTAAAAAGGAGCGAGCATAAAAAGAGTACGCAAAGAGCAGAAGAGCAAAAGAGCGAGCCAATCTGAAGCCTGCGTAAAATGCTAAAAAAAAAATTGATTTCTAAGTATAGGCTTATGAATATAGACAAACCTAAAGCAAAACTTTTATTACGGGATGGCAAGAAAGTGGTCTATCATATGGAGGAATGTTCTCCCATATTTAACACCAACATCGGTTAACTCGTTAATTTTTTATATAGTTCTTTTTAACCAACTTAAATTTTATTATTATTATTTCTCTGCTACTAAATGAAATTATAATTATATATTTGGTAGTGCATAGTAACAGAATTGTACTAAATATGAAATAATTCATGTTTTAATCTGTTTCACACTTTAATACTGGGTGTTAAGATTTGCCACATACCTTAGGATTTTGAGTAGTGTGAAAGCAAACATAATGTATATGTTAAATAAGACGCAAAGGAATTAGTCATCCCATAATGAAAATAATTTTTTTCCTTAGCATTTTGACTTTTCATTTTATAAGGATGTTTTGCTACTTATTTTGATTCTACCTGGGTGTGATAATGTGGAAAAAATGTATCTTATAAAATCCAATGCAAATCTTGATACTTGTATCGAAGTGTGAAAAGAGCTTTATTAAGAGAAAGTATAAAATTTGTTAATAATGTTTAAACCATTTTTCTGTGTTTAAAAACCTAAATTACTTACGTTTTCTGAATGGCTGAATTTAATGAATATCATATTATGAAAATGATTTGGTTATTATTGAATAATCAGTATATTAATTGTTATAATTGTCTATATCAAATGATAACATTGGTCCCATTATAAGTGGTAGGTAGCTCCTTCTTACATTCCAAATTATCGGCATATTCTAATCAGCTTAAAATTGCTCATATTAATTGCCAAAGGTTAAGACCTTCTAACAGATCCGTCAAATTTGATGAAATAAAAAGTATTTTTGGTGATAACTTTGATTTAATTGGTATTTCTGAAACCTAGCTCAAACCTTACGTATCCGATGCCTGGCTATAAAATTATAAGAAATCATCGATTACTTATTAGGGGTGGTGGTGTCTGCATTTTTATACGTAATAGCCTTAAGTACAAAGTGGTCTTTAAAGTATTTGAACTTAAATGTGAAACGGTTTTTATTGAATTTTGTGTAGATGGTATCAAAACCCTTTTTGGTGTTGTATATTTACTTCATGGTGATCTAGTTTCTTTTGAAGATTCTCACTATAACTTGTTTTTGAAATATACCAAGATTATGTAGTTGGAGATTTAATTTGCAACATGTTTGATATTTCTAGAGCGAGTCAAGTAAGATTTATGGATATTAGGTGCAATTTATCTGTCTTCTATAATTCTCGTCCTACATATTTCAATATGGCTCATGGTAGTACTTCTTTGTTAGATTTTTGGCTTGGTTCTAAAATGATTGTGTTTGCAGATCTAGGACAGTGTCCTTCAATATCTCATCATTAGAGGATTTATGCAGCTTTCAATATTAGAGTTGATAATATTTGTGATTTTTTTTTTAATATAGAGATTTTGACAGAATATGATCCAGTTTCGTTTTATGAATCTACGTTAATTGAACATCAGTGCTCACTTCTTCGATCTTTGATTTATAATCTTTACTCGTGTGTTCCGATTGTTAGAAGAAGGATAGAACATGATGTGAATAAGTGGATGGATTCTAGGTCCATCTTGTTAGCTAAATCTCTTAGCCTACTTGAATTTTCGATCAACGGGATTGAGCATATGAAATTTTATTGTAAGTATAGAAACAGAGCGAAGAACATTATCCGAGAGGAGAAAGCATTAGACCAAGTTATTAGATGGCTTAGATACTTCAAGATTATGGCATGTTTTGAAAGGTAGTATGGTTGCAGATAATAATTCATTGTTTTCTGAATTTAATGCCAATGATATAAATAATTTTTTACCCTGACCAGGATTCGAACCATCGATTTTATAAATTAATGAAATTTTACTTTATTTTCGGCTTTTTGGTTCTTTTTAATTAATTTTCTAAACATTTTTAGAAAGAAAAATTATTTACAAATGTATGCGGACGTTTTCCAAAGAAAACAAGAAAAATTAGACGCTAGCAGAATGAAATGCAGCATTTTCTGGACCGCCACATCCTTCATCAGCATTCTTTGCATCTATCTACCTTATGTTATGTACATCGTAAACATCATCTATTTAACCAACTAAGCTTAATGTTAATTTGGTGAGACGAAGTTCACACACAACTTAAAGCTTTTTTCTTTGTCGTTCCTTTGTAACTCGTCTTTTAACATTTGTTGTTGCTTATTGTGCTAGCAGTTTGATAGCCACAAATGCAACTTTTTATTTTTAATTATTCATACTTGTTTGCTCACAACATTATAGACACTGTTTCAGTATCATATTGACTTTTATGAGTTAAGTATGAATGTAAATACGCGGTGCCTAGCGTTTGTTTTAATTTTTTACCCTGACCAGGATTCGAACCATCGATTTTATAAATTAATGCAATTTTACTTTATTTTCGGCTTTTTGGTTCTTTTTAATTAATTTTCTAAACATTTTTAGAAAGAAAAATTATTTACAAATGTATGCGGACGTTTTCCAAAGAAAACAAGAAAAATTAGACGCTAGCAGAATGAAATGTAGCATTTTCTGGACCGCCACATCCTTCATCAGCATTCTTTGCATCTATCTACCTTATGTTATGTACATAGTAAACATCAAACTATCAAACTGCTAGCACAATAAGCAACAACAAATGTTAAAAGACGAGTTACAAAGGAACGACAAAGAAAAAAGCTTTAAGTTGTGTGTGAACTTCGTCTCACCAAATTAACATTAAATAGATGATGTTTACGATGTACATAACATAAGGTAGATAGATGCAAAGAATGCTGATGAAGGATGTGGCGGTCCAGAAAATGATGCATTTCATTCTGCTAGCGTCTAATTTTTCTTGTTTTCTTTGGAAAACGTCCGCATACATTTGTAAATAATTTTTCTTTCTAAAAATGTTTAGAAAATTAATTAAAAAGAACCAAAAAGCCGAAAATAAAGTAAAATTTCATTAATTTATAAAATCGATGGTTCGAATCCTGGTCAGGGTAAAAAATTAAAACAAACGCTAGGCACCGCGTATTTACATTCATACTTAACTCATAAAAGTCAATATGATACTGAAACAGTGTCTATAATGTTGTGAGCAAACAAGTATGAATAATTAAAAATAAAAAGTTGCATTTGTGGCTATCAAACTGCTAGCACAATAAGCAACAACAAATGTTAAAAGACGAGTTACAAAGGAACGACAAAGAAAAAAGCTTTAAGTTGTGTGTAAACTTCGTCTCACCAAATTAACATTAAGCTTAGTTGGTTAAATAGATGATGTTTACGATGTACATAACATAAGGTAGATAGATGCAAAGAATGCTGATGAAGGATGTGGCGGTCCAGAAAATGCTGCATTTCATTCTGCTAGCGTCTAATTTTTCTTGTTTTCTTTGGAAAACGTCCGCATACGTTTGTAAATAATTTTTCTTTCTAAAAATGTTTAGAAAATTAATTAAAAAGAACCAAAAAGCCGAAAATAAAGTAAAATTTCATTAAGATATAAATAATTACTTTGCAAACACTTCTGTTGTGGGTGATGTCCAACTTTTACGACATTTGATGATGATGTTGGTTCATTTTCGTTTAAATGTGTTACTGAAGATGAACTGTTTACAGCTTTATGTCGAGTAAGGTCTCAGTCTACTGGTGTTGATGGAATACCTATATTGGAATACCTATATTAATTCTATTTTGACTTCCTCTGTATACCCAGCTGCTTGGAAAACAGCTCGAATTGTTTCGATTCGCAAATCTAAATCTGTTACTAGTTTGGATGATTTACGACGTATTTCTGTACTTCCCGCATTATCGAAAGTTGTAGAACATATTTTAAGTCGTAGAACATATATATTCTAAAGAAATCTACTCCTAAATATGCTTGCTGTTCCAAATCTGGACACAAGTAGAATACTATATTTTTGGCTATGTTCTTAAAAATAAATTCTAATTCTATTTTGCCTATTAATCTATGCACTTTTCCAGACGCAGTCGACACCACTAAATATATTGGTTTACATACTAGTTCTAATTTTTCTTAAAGCTCTCTACCTCCCTTACCTAATAAACTTATCGATGCTTCTGTGTCTAATAAACCTCTTATAATCATGTTTCGTACACTTATTTCTGCAAAAGCACCAGGGACGCGTTCTCTTTCTGTCCATTTAATGGTTTCCAAAAATAATTTTCTTATTTTCCTTTTTTCAGCAAATTTTTTCCTCAGCTTCCTTATTCTGTTTGAAATTGTTGCCATTTGTATGGTTTCGCCAGAAAATCTTCCCCTCACTGTATGATAATTGGACACACGCTCCTCGTAGGTAAACTTATGTCGCAATCGGGGAATAAACTTAATTAAATTTTTAATGGTTTTTAGAAAATTAATATTTTTTTGACGTTTTATCACAGGATGAAAGGTTGGGAGCTCCTGGGTGAATGGTTCCCCTTTGCCAACTCGCTTCTGTGAAAATTTTGTTCTTTACAGTTGGGGACTTTACACCTGGCTTTCCACATCTATAACAAAACAATGATCTTTCGGCCGAAGGGCAATCCATAACCATGTGACCATTTTGATGACAGTTCCAGCAAATAAGTGGAATTCGGGAATTTTGATTTAAAGAATTTGTAAATCTATTGGCCATTATTTTCTCGACTTGTTTATTGGGTTCAATATAACAATCAGCATGCTTTTCAAAAATTTCATTGACTTGCCTTACTGTCACAGAGGCTTGCATATTTAGAGGTCCATTACGTCCAAAAACCTTTTCTGATTCTACGTATTCCTGCCGTATATCCTCTAATGTGCTGACAGTCATCTGGTAAACTTTATTTCTAATGTTATCTCTTAAATTCTTTTTAATTATTTTTATCATTTCTTTTTCAGATACGGCTATGTTTAGCCTCGACCTCATTTGTGTCATGGCAAAGAAGAGTGCATCAATGCCTTCATCAGGCTGCTGCCTTCTTTCGACCATGTCACTAATAAGCTCAAAGCTAGACCTGGTGGACTGGTACTGTCTCAATAACGCGTCTTTCAACGTCGACAATTCTAAAACATAATTGGTCTGTACGAACAGCCAGTATCACTTTTCGGTCACGTCTTTGGCAAACAAATGAAAGTTGTCTAAAACCTTATCCCATGAAAGTCCATACAGCCGTTGCAAACGCTCCACCCGAAAAACAAAATCCTCTATCCTTATTTTTTGATAGCTTTTTGTCTGATTTTCCCACACAACATTCATGACGGATGCTCTAGAAGCGCTTGCCGAACTTCTAGGGGAGTTACTTATCGGATGATCTGTGCTTTCCTTATTTTTCAATAAGTTGGGGGTTATTTCCTCTCGCAGTTTTTTATTTTCAGATTGAGTATGCTGCAAAACAGTGCTTAACTTTTCTACTGAAACGGTTAATTCTGCCATCTGCCTTTTTATTTTATTTAATTGTGCAGCGTGCTGTGCCCTTTCCAATTACTGAGCCATTTCCATTTACCGCGATCTATCCATTTCCTGAGAAATATCACTACTAGGCGGCTTGTTAACGTTAATTGTTTGAGATTTATCTATAATCTGAGCATTGGAATACCCTAAAGCTTCTTCCCTTTCTAAATTTCTGGCTATACCAGGCTTTCGATTTTCCGAAAGAAAAAGGTGTGAATCTATTTAAATTAAATTGTACTGCATTCAATTACCTTTCCAACGGTGTGCCATTTATCTCGATCGGACTTTTCGGTTGGGTTCCACAGGGGTTTGAGTGGTACCATGCACTGAAAAACACGAAAGTACCGTTATCTAAAAAACGGTACTTAGAAGATTAATTACAGCATTTTTCGTGTTCAGGAAGTCTTAATTAACTTATCTAGCCATGTGGTTTTCTTGGTATTTTTTGGCTGTAAACCAGTCTAATAGAAAAAATATAAAGACGAAAATACATATATAAATGAATAGTTGCTTAAATAACTATCAAAATAAATAACAACTACTAAACAGAATTAAATAAGTAAGTAAATAAATAAATTAAAACATTAATTTTTTTTTTCCTTTATTTTGCAATCTATTTTACAAGAAAAATATTAAGCAAAATTTATAAGTTACTAAAAATAACTATATATATAAGTTTCAGTGAACTGAATAAATTGTAAAATAATTTTTGAATAAAATTATTATTAAATATTTTTTAAATATATTAATGTCTTAATTTAACTATCTTCTAAACGGTAGATCAAGAACGTGTAGTTTCTTAAGCCTTCGGATCTACTCACTATCGTCTAGAAGTGAAATAGCTAACAAATTGGAGTGGTTACTTAGTCTATTCAGATACCTTTCACTGAAATTATTAATCTCTTCCTTTATTGTGGATATTTTAAGGTCATTGTGTAAGCAGTTGTTACTTATAAATCAAGGAGCATTTGCCAATAATCTTAAATTTTTTGATTGATACCTTTGGAGTATTTCGACATTAGAATTGCTTGTTGTTCCCCAGAGTTGAAGAGCATAAGTCCAAACTGGCTTCAAAATTGTTTTGTAAAGGATGATCTTGTTATTTAAACACAGTTCTGATCTTGGTCCCAAGAGCCAATATATTTTTCTAGTTTTAATGTTTATGTGCTCTTACTTAGACTTCACATGATCCTTCCATATTAGTCACCTATCCAGGTGAAGACCTAAGTATTTACTTTATTTGTGTTTGGGATAGTAATTCCATTTAACGTAAGAGTGGGACAATCACCTTTTCTTAAGAAGCTTCTTTTGGCGATTCATTCGCATACAAAAAAGCCGTATCATCAGCGTACGTGGTAGTGGTTATACTATTAATTGTAGGCATATCTGACGTATAAATCTTATATAGGACTGAACCCAGAACGCTAACTTGTGAAACTCCAGATTAACTACTTCCAAATGAGGAGTCTTCCCCATTAACATAAACAAAAAATGACCTGTCGTGTAAGTACGATTTAAAAAACAAATAAAATGGAGCGGGAAATAAATGTTTAAGCTTATTTAAGAGACCACAGAGCCATACTCTGTCAAATGCTTGACTGATGTCTAAAAACACACTTTGTTGTATTCTAGAGATTATATTCATCAGTTCTATTCACATCTAGAGATTTAAGATACGTTGTTACCGAATCATTTTTGTATTTACTAAGGCGTTTTTAACGAATTGCAAGCTCTATTCCAATTGGTTTCTCAGTCGGGCTTCTAGTTCTTTTGTATATACGCCGTAAAATACGCTTGTTTCTTATTAATTCTCTTATTTCAGTGGATATTTGAACAAAGTACCTACACTCAAAATATTATGTAGGTAAATTTAAATGAAAAATCACTTTTAACAACTACTTTTTTTATTTAAAAAACGGTCCACTTACATTTCATTAAAATTAAATATAATTTTCAATTGTTATTGAATGTTGATTTTATAACTAACAAAATATATAAAAACAAGTAATTTTTTTTTATTCCAACGCACGAAAAAATAACCTATCAGAAAAGTAAAAACTACTGTTTTTTCATTTATTTCAACTAACAAAATGTAACCTATCAAAACATTAATAATAACTGTTTCTGTATTTATTTTAATTTATAAATACTAACCTAGCTAAGAAAGCAGCTGTATTTATTATATTATTTAACGTTTTAATTGCATCATCTATTTCAAAGTCATTTTCAAGAGAAACGCTTAGATTAAGTTTGTTTTCTATCCAGTATTTAAAAAAGTAAATGTTGGTTTTGTTATTTACGATATTGGAAGGCTTAGTTGCAGCTATGAAAATTGTGCTGTATGTTACTATTATTGGGCTATGGTCAGAACTCAGATCGTCAGAATCAAATATGTCTAATAATGCTCTTGGTATTCCATTAAAAACAGTGAAATCCAAAAGATCTGGTATCTTTGAAGGATCGGTTGGCCAGTGTGTTGGCCTTCCAGTAGATAAAGTAAAATAGTGATTTTTTGCTATGTAGTTGTCTAGTTCTTTACCTTTTGGATTTGTGAGACGTGATCCCCACCATGGATGTTTGGCATTAAAATCGCCTCCTACAATAAACTTTAGACCAATTAGTTGAAAAATTCTTCATATTGCTCTCATTTGATACTGTGTTGGAGGGGATGTATTGAAAAAATGTTAACGCTATTATTGTCGCAAGTAACTTTAATACCAGCAGCTTGTAAAAATGGTTTTCTAACAGGACTTAGAACATCATACTTTATACAAGATTTTATTAATATGGCTGCACCAGCATGTGATCTATTATCTGGGTGATCTGCAGAAATAGTATCGTACTCTTTTATTTTTAAATAAGTTTTGTCCGTGTAACCTCTGCCCTTTTATGTCTAGCCGTAAGTAGCCAATCTAACCAACTAGCTCAGGATGTTAGGGGGGGTGTGTGACCCGCTACTTCCGGTACAGGGTGTTACAATAAAATTTATTTTTAATAAAGAAAACCAAACAAAACACAAGCAAAAAAAAAACACAAGATAACAATTTTTTTCTTAGCGATATAACTTTTGCCCGCGTAGAGTATAACTTGGCAACCGACTGAAAGTTAAAGAAACGGAGACGGAAGTCATTATTTGCCTCCTACTAGATGCCCTCCCCGCCATGATAACATATGTACTCTAACTATTTCTATGTTATCCCAATCAAACAAAAGAATATCTTCCTTTTATCAGATCACTTTATCTCATTTTCCCTACCACACCATTCAATGACTTAGCCGATCATTTTTGGTTTTACAAAATGCTTATCCGCAAGAAAACATAAAAGAAATTGAATTTTAAACGTTATAAAATATTTTATTAAAATTATTCAATATTATATTTTTAAATTGTTTAGAACAAGGTATCATTAAACAATACATACATTTTATTTAACAAAAAAAAAAAAAAACAAATTAATGTACAAGAATAAAATATCCCAAAAATACACTCAAAATTTCGTATCTGGCCAAATTGACATTTCACTACACCGATTCTAAATACTTTGTCACCTAACTTGAGAGAGCTCTCTAAAGTGGTTTATTCTAGGGCTTTAAACTTTCCAAATTACTAAATAAACGTTCTTCCTATTCACTTAAATGCAGTTTTGGGCTAACACTTTTAACCAATACATTAATTTACGATGATTTAACTGTTTTAGTAAGTTTCATAAAATTATTTGTTAAAAAAAAATATTCTTTAACTTAGTATTTCTTCTTTTTTTATGTTTCTTTGTTTTATGTCTTTTTCCTTAAAAGTGGAAAAACACCAAAACTTAATCTTATTTTAACATAAAATGCGCTAAAACACACGAAGAATTATACAGAATTTTCCGTTCCTTTGTTTCAAATAGATATTTAAAAATGAAATATATATATATATTTCTAACTGGGACGAACTCACCCACTTTCTTTTTAAAAGTATTGCTTTAAACATGAAGACCACAATCTTGCCCTTTACTGTATACTCATCAACCAGAGTGAACTACCACCATATCAATACTCTCAGGCTACAGTCCTGAGGATCACCGGCAGCCTTCTGCTCTTTATATTCCCCAGTGGAAATGCCTTTTTTTTATTATTTAACTGATGTTTTTTGAAAATTTAAATACAATTACTCCTGTTTCTACAGCATACAAAATTAAACATAGAAACGACACAACACGTTAGCGCTCTTTCACAAAACTGATTAAATTAAATTCTATTTTCCTTGCCAATCCTATTTAACAGCAATTCGCCGCATTCCGAATTTTTAAATTCCATCTTGCCATTATAGTTCTATTTCGTTCGCACTAACTTTTTCTATTGTCTACTCTACCTGTTCATCTCGCTCGACCTACTTGAATGTAAAGTTTCAGCTATTTGTTTATGCAACTGCCTATAAAAAATAAAACTTAGCGGGATCTATAAATCATGGGAATGCACATTTGTTTAAAATTATTGACCCGTTACTTGCCCTTGAAAGAAACTAAATCATTAATTATGAGGCATAAATATATGGTTGAGGAAGGTCATTATTCCCTTGTCCTTGAAAGGGGCAAAAAAAGTTCGCTAAAACTTTAAGTTTATCTTTTCTAAGTATCAGGCGCTAAGAAATATAGGAAGTGAACATTCCCAAATTATATAAGCATATGTTCTCTCATTACATTGTAATTTATTATTATTTCCTTTTCTTGCTAATTTGTCAACAGTTGTATGTTCATGACGTCAAGTTTGCAAAAAGTGTGGCCAAATAAATTTCTTAATCCGCTACAAAGCTTTCAATTTTTAACGCTTGACGGCAGAAAAGTGAAAGAGCGATATATTTAATTTTATTTACCAGCCCAACGAAAGCAATCGCCCACACCCTGATATAAATATACCTGCTCTACTGACGAAACAGCCGGGCAATCCATTCCAAAAAACGCCTAAGCTTTTTAATGCACCGATCTGTTAACTCTTTGAAATAGACAAAGTGTGGCAGCTTCAATTTATTTGTCAAAAGAAAATCAAAACAAAAGGTAACAAAACATTAACTTCAAAAAAAATTTTTCCTTTTCAATTTAGTTATGTGTGGTAAAATTGTTATTGTTATTAAATTTGTTTAAAATATTAATCTATCATGAACAATGTTTAAACCAGGAATTGTGATACTTCTCTAAAAGTGTATAAATCTTTAAAAGTGGCGCGCAGCATCTGTTTTTATATAAAAACACAAAAACCAATCTTTTACATCATGTACATACTTATGTGACATAGAAATTCAAATAAAAATACTAACCATATAAGACAAATTTAGTGTCGGGGCAATACCTTCAAAATTTTATGGAAATGATTGTGCTATAGTGCAATCACAAACCAAAAGTGTTCAACACAACATAAGTTACACGGTGAGCAGATTAATAACACATTTATAGTCTTCTTTGGGTAATTTTTGAACCCATGTTACACATGACAATCCACGATTAATTTAATTATGTCAATTATAAATAAAACGAACGCACTTCTGTGCAAAATACTTATTTCTTACCACTTATAGTTATACAATAGGCCATACCGCTACCCACCTGCAGAATCATTCAGACGAACACTGATTAAAATGTTTGTTGATGTATCTGCAGCTTATGAGTAGTATGACCACTAAATCTTTTATCGAAGTAAAGAAATGTGGTCACTAACATATATTCATCATATTTGTTCTTTTTTTTTACATTCGATAAAAGTAAATTCCATTCCAGTATACATAAATCAAACGACGTGATCAAGGCAGATTTATTTTACTAGGTAGTGTCGTCCGCCCAGCTGGTTTGTAGTTGGAAATGTCGAAAGTTTTTGTATTTTCCTTTGTTTGTTTACGAATTTCAAAAAAACACTAACAACAAGCGTTTGCGAGACAAAGCAAGCATGTGTATTGAAAGCAATTATCTTTTATTTTTCTTTGTGTTTTTGACGTTTCCAACCCACAAAACAACAATAAAAAGGAATGTTGTTTTTGTCAATGTTGTATTTGTTGTAGAGCCGCTATTACCTAGTAAAATAAATCTGCCTTGGACGTGATTAATTATGAAAAATTTGTCATAAAACAATGATTACTAACAAAAATTAATAAATGGTTTATTACACTAATATATTAAAGTAAAACATTTTGTCATTTAGGAATGAATCAAATACTTACATACAGATAATTGAAATCGGTATTTGAGTTCTTAATCTATATTTTCAGATGCTGAACCGTACCAAGTAAAATGATCTATGATCTTGTTTCTTAGAGAGTTCAACCTTGACATTGCCTGACGGGAAGTATTTTAATTTTATAGCATATTGAATCTGGTACTTTGTTTTAAATTTCCATATCATTTTAGGTATTGCTCAACAACAGATGGGGTCAACACAAAAACAAAAATATCACAGGCGTAAACAAAACTGGACTACACTAACAGAAAATATTATGTTCAATAATCAGAAAAATAATATCTTAACTGAACAACACCTCATTACACTCTTTTTTTTTCTTTTTTATTAATAACAATCTGAGCAAAACTAAATAAACAGGTCGTAACGTCTACATAAAGTATTTACTACATTTGCAATTTTTTTTTTTTAATTATAGGCGACTATTGCTTAATGTCCTTGGCATGAAAAATACCTAAATTCTTTCCATGAAGAGTCTCTATTTCATACATGCTGTTTCCTATAACTTTACGTATCCTGCATTTTCTAAATTTCGGGGCCAACTTAGCATTGAAATTTTTTGAAAAATCGCTTTGTACAAAATTTCTTAGATATATTTCTTGTCCTATCATAAATCGTATATTTCTACTTCTTTTGTCATATTGACGTTTATTTTTCTCATATGCTTTGTGCAAGTTTTCCTTTAAATCTTCCCTTAAAATTTGGATTTTATCTTTTCTATTTAATATTTCAAATTCATTATCAGTCAGGGAATTTAATTTTCTTGCCAATACGTTTTCGGAACCAGAGTTAAACATTTGTTGACCAAAAAGGGCCATATAAGGACTTATACCTGTGGACTCCTGTATAGCTGAACGCAGAGCACATTCTATTTCAGAAATGTGTGCATCCCATTTCCTATGATCACCCTTTAAATAAGACCTTATTCCAGACAACACCGATTGATTTACCCTTTCGGACGCATTGGATTGTGGGGCATAAGCAGCGGTTTTCATATGTGTGATTTTATAAGCTTTTACAAAGTTGTGAAATTCTTGGGATATAAATTGTTTTCCATTATCAGAATGAATAATTTCTGGCGTACCGAACGTATGAAATATTTTGCGCACTAGGTAGTCAATTACTATTTTTGACGTAGCCTTTTTTATGGGTTTAAGGAACACAAATTTGGAAAAGTGGTCCAGAATAACAAGTACATATGCATTACCGTAGCTTGACGAGGGTACTTTCCTAAAAAATCGATATAGATTTTCTGAAATGGACGACCTGTCTTTACTTCCTCCCCCATTTTCGGTCGCATTTCATAATTTGGTGGTTTCGTTTCTTTACAGATTTGGCAGTTTTTAATGTAGTTTCTAACATGTATAGCCATATTTGGCCAATAATAAAACTGCCTCAACCTATATAACGTTTTTGCAATGCCACCATGACAAGCTGTTTCCTTATCATGAGCTTTGGATATGAGAGTAGAAACTAAGTTTTCTGGGACCAATAACTTCCATTCTGTGGCGTTCTCATGCCTGGAAAAGTTTGTCTTCTTAAATATCATTCCATCGTCAATTTTTAGTTCGGGTTATTTAACTTTGTTCTCTTCTATGGTTCTAACTAGTTCTTTATATTCTGGTGATTCGAACTCTGTAGTTTCGAAATCTAGGAGTTGAAGTTCCTCTACATGACCATCACCAACAGACCTCTACAACATATCGGCTACGATGTTATCCGAGCCTTTACGGTGTTCAATTCTAAAATGCAATGCCTGTAGTTGCAGTGACCATCGAGCTAATCGGCCACTAAGGTCTTTAAGACTCATCAGCCATTTTAAACTGGCATGATCCGTTATTATGGTAAACTCCATCATTTCTACATATGGTCTGAATCGTTTGACGGACATTACCGCAGCTAAACACTCCTTTTCGGTGACTGTATAATTTAACTGGGCTCCATTAAGTTTCTGGGAAAAAAATGCAATGGGACGATCATTATTTTCGTCATCTTTTTGAAAAAGTACAGCGCCTATTCCAACATGTGATGCATCGCACTGTATATAAAACGGTTTCTTGAAGTCTGGGTGTACTTACACTGGGGCAGTTGTCAATGCCTTTTTTAATTCACAAAATGCGTTAATAGCTTTCTCGGACATTTTAAACTTAATACCCTTCTTTAATCGCTTTTGTCATGCTCCTTTTGCGGTTTTCCGGCTTTGCGCAATTGGGACATTTAGGAGTAATTGTACGTTCTAAACCACACTTAAAACAGAAAATATTTCGCACATCTGAGTCACAGTCCATGTAAGTATGTCCAACCCGTCTGCAATTCCAGCAGATTACATCCTTTTTCTCTTTACGTGTTACTTCTTCCACCTCAAGCGCGTTTCTATTTTCTTCATAGAGATTGGATTGTTCGTTATCTTCATATAATTCATTTACCTTTGGTCTCTGCACCAAACGAGTATAATTAGCGATAGGAGTAATATGTTTAATTTTCCGCGTTGGAAATCTTTTTTCTATTTCTTTACATTCTTCCCTTAAGTGTTCTATGTTATATGTTGCCATGGGATAAACTAACCTTGCTATATTATCTTTAACATGACGGTTTAATACTTTGATCATTTCGTAATCCGGGATGGGAACACGGAGCTTAGCCCTTAGGGTAAGCATAGTATGAAAATATTCATCCAACGCTTCGTTTGCCTGCTGACGTCTTTCGACGATTTCCTGCATAATTTCAAAATCACTTCGATTTGCTTGAAATTGGTTTAAAAGGCTGTAACGTAAAGATTGCCAATCTGTGATTCCGTTTTGGGATTTTAAATATAGCCAAAACCATTCCTTCGCCTGTCCTTTAAGAAGCAAATGAAAGTCTCTAAGAATTTCCTCCCATGGTATGGAGTAGTTTAACTGCAGTAACTCAACACGGAACACAAAGTCATCTATAGAAATCCCACGACCACCACCTTCAAAAGCGATGTCCCACTTGTCAACTCTTATTTGACCTTCTACCGGACGGACATTTAAAATCCTATCATATGGATAAATATTTGGTGCATTAGATAATATATTAGAAAATCTGGGACCTCTCACGTGTGACCTGTTATCATCACCCACTGTCTTTTCAAAATAATTTCGTTCAATCTGTGATTTTTTTGTTTTATTGCGTACTGGTGGTATTTGCTGTTGCATTTTACCTGAGGAAAGTTCTGCAGCAGTCGGTGGCATATGTAATTGTTTATTACTACCTTGACCTGCTAGGCTATTGGAGCTTGCATCTGAGTTATTTGAATTTCCCATATCTTTTTGTGAGCTCGTTTGAGATTTGATTTCTTTATTAACTTCTTTTATAATTTCTTTCAAATTTTCTTTCATTACCGTTTGAACCATCTCCGACATTTCAGCTCGCAATGCTTTTCTGAACTCTATTTCTTCAGAAAATGCCCTACCGACTACTCCCTGAGTCCTCACTTCCACGAATGTTTCTACATTCTGCACTACAGGTTTTTCTGGTAAATACATTAAACCTTCACTAACGTTATCTTTATTTGCTCCTTTCAACTTATCTTCCATTATAGTATCAGATAAATCCCTAAACTGTGGATCCTGAAAAACGGAAGCTTGACATGGAGAATGTCGTACTGGACCTGTTAAACCTGAGCGAGTATGATCAAACTCTAGTGCTCGCCTACTTTTACTTTTTGGGTCTGTCATAATTAATCTATTTAAAACAGAAATTTAATATGGTAAAACGTGTATTATTTGAAACAGACATACAATCTTACAAACAATTAATAAATTAACACAATAAAAGGATTGCTCATAAAAACGTTATGGTGTGATGAAGAAAAATCAATAAAGTGAACGCTTTTAAAACATAACATACATAAATGTAAATGTTTTATTCTAGTTTCCATTTTACCTCAAAGTTCAGCTAATTGCCAAAATACTTATAAAATATACTTTCTAGTGCAACAGACGTTATTCTCAAACATACATCTAGTCACCATCTAATAAAGGTAGCTAAAATTAAGCAAATATGGTCTCATCATATTGCCATATGCCTTAATTTAACTTACGTTTTACTCACTCAGTATTCATGCATTTGATAGTTTACCCATACAAACTCTTACTATCAAGCCACTTTCCTGATTGAACAAACGAGTGAAAATGTACCATTTACATATCATCATGCAACAGGTGCTTCAGTTATCATATCACCAGGACACTAGACACGTATTATACAAAAAAAAAAAAACTAAACATATTTTGAAATTGATAGTCTGTTTTGAGATTCTCTCATTAACCATGCAATTGGTTTGTTATAATCACAACCAAGTCACTTATAATGAGTGAGTTGACAAACTATATCAGTTCTCTGAATCTTTTTATATTTTCTTTAACATTGGGCGCCATATTGTAACCTCTGCCCTTTTATATGTCTAGCCGTAAGTAGGCAATCTAACCAACTAGCTCAGGATGTCAGGGGGGGGGGGGGGGTTTGACCCGCTACTTCCGGTACAGGGTGTTACAATAAAATTTATTTTTAATAAAGAAAACCAAACAAAACACAAGCAAAAAAAAACACAAGATAACAATTTTTTTCTTAGCGATATAACTTTTGCCCGCGTAGAGTATAACTTGGCAACCGACTGAAAGTTAAAGAAACGGAGACGGAAGTCATTATTTGCCTCCTACTAGATGCCCTCCCCGCCATGATAACATATGTACTCTAACTATTTCTATGTTATCCCAATCAAACAAAAGAATATCTTCCTTTTATCAGATCACTTTATCTCATTTTCCCTACCACACCATTCAATGACTTAGCCGATCATTTTTGGTTTTACAAAACGCTTATCCGCAAGAAAACATAAAAGAAATTGAATTTTAAACGTTATAAAATATTTTATTAAAATTATTCAATATTATATTTTTAAATTGTTTAGATATCATTAAACAATACATACATTTTATTTAACAAAAAAAAAAAAAAAAAACAAATTAATGTACAAGATCTGGCCAAATTGACTTTTCACTACACCGATTCTAAATACTTTGTCACCTAACTTGAGAGAGCTCTCTAAAGTGGTTTATTCTAGGGCTTTAAACTTTCCAAATTACTAAATAAACATTCTTCCTATTCACTTAATTTATCTTTGTTGTAATTTATCTTTGTTCTCTTCTATGGTTCTAACTAGTTCTTTATATTCTGGTGATTCGAACTCTGTAGTTTCGAAATCTAGGAGTTGAAGTTCCTCAACCTGACCATCACCAACAGACCTTGACAACATATCGGCTACGATGTTATCCGAGCCTTTACGGTGTTCAATTCTAAAATGCAATGCCTGTAGTTGCAGTGACCATCGAGCTAATCGGCCACTAAGGTCTTTAAGACTCATCAGCCATTTTAAACTGGCATGATCCGTTATTATGGTAAACTCCATCATTTCTACATATGGTCTGAATCGTTTGACGGCCATTATCGCAGCTAAACACTCCTTTTCGGTGACTGTATAATTTAACTGGGCTCCATTAAGTTTCTGGGAAAAAAAATGCAATGGGACGATCATTATTTTCGTCATCTTTTTGAAAAAGTACAGCGCCTATTTCAACATGTGATGCATCGCACTGTATATAAAACGGTTTCTTGAAGTCTGGGTGTACTAACACTGGGGGAGTTGTCAATGCCTTTTTTAATTCACAAAATGCGTTAATAGCTTTCTCGGACATTTTAAACTTAATACCCTTCTTTAATTGGTCACTCAACGGTGCAGCAGTCACGGCAAAATCTTTGATAAAACGCCGATACCAACCGGCTGTTCCTAAAAATTTCGTACCTGCCTGGGTGTTTTTGGTATCGGAATTTGTTCGATTGCTTTAATCTTATTCGGATCTGTTCTAAGTTTTCCACCTCCTATAATAAAGCCTAAATAATGAAGTTCTTTAAAACAAAATACACTCTTACTAAGACCAATAGAGAGATTTGCATTAGATAAACAGTCTGCTACTTCTTTTAGCAAGTTTACATGTGTCTCAAAGTCCTTTGAGATAACCAGCAAATCATCTAAATATATAAAAACGTTATTTTTTAACTTTTGGGGAATTACTTTATCCATAAGACGGCACAGACGTTGGGCCGCATTGCATAGGCCAAATGGCATCACGGAATCGTAAATGCCGTGTATTCTCTACATTTAGGTTCCAAACTTATTTGCCAGAAGGCAAACTTTGGATCAACGCTACTAATGTACACTGTCTCATCAATCCTACTCAGTATACCTTCAATGTTTTGGATCGGGTACGCATCCTTGATCGTTAAACTATTTAATTTCCTAGCATCTAAGCATAGTCGATTTTTGCCTGGTTTACACACAAGGGTAACTCTGTTGTTCCACGGGCTTTCGCTTTCTTCTATGACTCCTAATTTTAACATATTATCAACTTCTTCGTACAACAGCTCTTGAAGTTTTGGTGACACCGGGTAATGACGCTCTTTAAAAGGCACTGCATCTGGTATCAATTGTATGACGTGTTTTTCTAGATGAGTATTGCCTAATCCATTCTTTTCAAACGTTTTAAATAATTCTTTTACTTCTTCTAGTTGTTTTTCTTGATGTTTCGATAATATATGCTGTTCAGGATAATTTACTTGAAAAGATTCTGACTCTAAAATTACTTCATTTGTGCTTATAACATCCGGAGCTAAATTAAATTTTCGCCAAAAATCAATCCCCAGATACAACTTTTGTTCCAAAGATGGACACAGATAAAATAGAATATCTCGTATTTTCCCTTTATACTTTACAGAAAGTGTGACTTTTCCACATATTTTATGAGCTTGACCAGCAGCTGTCCTAACATTTGAAGTATATCTTAAACACAGTAATCCCAATTCTTGCATCCTTTACATCCTTTTCCTAACAAACTGACGGACGCTCCCGTATCTAATAAACCTCGCATTGGCTTATTTTCAATAAAAACATCTGCAAAAACTCTAGGGTCACTATTGGAGATAGCTTCTATTGATAAATTTACATTTCTCTTTATCTTTCTTCGGTCATTGAAACGCTTTCTGGCTTTCTTCACTTTCGCTGTATTTGTTAATTTCGATTTTATTTCCTTACAAAAAATACGGTTCCTAACGGATGTATAGTTTTTTAGCCTTTCTTCATATGATTTATAAAGTCTGGAACTAGTAAAAGGGAGTGAATCTGAATTATTTTTACCTAACTTGCTGTTAAAACTTTGATTCGCTTTTTGCTCTGTTTTACAATCTACTTCAGTGGTAAGGCGGACGTTTGGGTAGAGCGTGACTCGCCCGCTTTTGTCATGCTCCTTTTGCAGTTTTCCGGCTTTGCGCAATTGGGACATTTAGGAGTAATTGTACGTTCTAAATCACACTTAAAACAGAAAATATTTCGCACATCTGAGTCACAGTCCATGTAAGTATGTCCAACCCGTCTGCAATTCCAGCAGATTACATCCTTTTTCTCTTTACGTGTTACTTCTTCCACCTCAAGCGCGTTTCTATTTTCTTCATAGAGATTGGATTGTTCGTTATCTTCATATAATTCATTTACCTTTGGTCTCTGCACCAAACGAGTATAATTAGCGATAGGAGTAATATGTTTAATTTCCCGCCTTGGAAATCTTTTTTCTATTTCTTTACATTCTTCCCTTAAGTGTTCTATGTTATATATTGCCATGAGATAAACTAACCTTGCTATATTATCTTTCACATTACGTTTTAATACTTTGATCATTTCGTAATCCGGGATGGGAACACGGAGCTTAGCCCTTAGGGTTAGCATAGTATGAAAATATTCATCCAACGCTTCGTTTGCCTGCTGACGTCTTTCGACGATTTCCTGCATAATTTCAAAATCACTTCGATTTGCTTGAAATTGGTTTAAAAGGCTGTAACGTAAAGATTGCCAATCTGTGATTCCGTTTTGGGATTTTATATATAGCCAAAACCATTCCTTCGCCTGTCCTTTAAGAAGCAAATGAAAGTCTCTAAGAACTTCCTCCCATGGTATGGAGTAGTTTAACTGCAGTAACTCAACACGGAACACAAAGTCATCTATAGAAATCCCACGACCACCACCTTCAAAAGCGATGTCCCACTTGTCAACTCTTATTTGACCTTCTACCGGACGAACATTTAAAATCCTATCATATGGATAAATATTTGGTGCATTAGATAATATATTAGAAAATCTGGGACCTCTCACGTGTGACCTATTATCATCACCCACTGTCTTTTCAAAATAATTTCGTTCAATCTGTGATTTTTTTGGTTTATTTCGTACTGGTGGTATTTGCTGTTGCATTTTACCTGAGGAAAGATCTGCAGCAGTCGGTGGCATATGTAATTGTTTATTACTACCTTGACCTGCTAGGCTATTGGAGCTTGCATCTGAGTTATTTGAATTTCCCATATCTTTTTGTGAGCTCGTTTGAGATTTGATTTCTTTATTAACTTCTTTTATAATTTCTTTCAAATTTTCTTTCATTACCGTTTGAACCATCTCCGACATTTCAGCTCGCAATGCTTTTCTGAACTCTATTTCTTCAGAAGATGCCCTACCGACTACTGCCTGAGTCCTAACTTCCACCAATGTTTCTACATTCTGCACTACAGGTTTTTCTGGTAAATACATTAAATCTTCACTAACGTTATCTTTATTTGCTCCTTTCAACTTATCTTCCATTATAGTATCAGATAAATCCCTAAACTGTGGATCCTGAAAAACGGAAGTTTGACATGGAGAATGTCGTACTGGACCTGTTAAACCTGAGCGAGTATGATCAAACTCTAGTGCTCGCCTACTTTTACTTTTTGGGTCTGTCATAATTAATCTATTTAAAACAGAAATTTAATATGGTAAAACGTGTATTATTTGAAACAGATATACAATCTTACAAACAATTAATAAATTAACACAATAAAAGGATTGCTCATAAAAACGTTATGGTGTGATGAAGAAAAATCAATAAAGTGAACGCTTTTAAAACATAACATACATAAATGTAAATGTTTTATTCTAGTTTCCATTTTACCTCAAAGTTCAGCTAATTGCCAAAATACTTATAAAATATACTTTCTAGTGCAACAGACGTTATTCTCAAACATACATCTGGTCACCATCTAATAAAGGTAGCTAAAATTAAGCAAATATGGTCTCATCATATTGCCATATGCCTTAATTTAACTTACGTTTTACTCACTCAGTATTCATGCATTTGATAGTTTACCCATACAAACTCTTACTATCAAGCCACTTTCCTGATTAAACAAACGAGTGAAAATGTACCATTTACATATCATCATGCAACAGGTGCTTCAGTTATCATATCACCAGGACACTAGACACGTATTATACAAAAAAAACTAAACATATTTTGAAATTGATAGTATGTTTTGAGATTCTCTCATTAACCATGCAATTGGTTTGTTATAATCACAACCAAGCCACTTATAATGAGTGAGTTGACAAACAATATCAGTTCTCTGAATCTTTTTATATTTTCTTTAACATTGGGCGCCATATTGTAACCTCTGCCCTTTTATATGTCTAGCCGTAAGTAGCCAATCTAACCAACTAGCTCAGGATGTCAGGGAGGGGGGGGGGGGTGTGACCCGCTACTTCCGGTACAGGGTGTTACAATAAAATTTATTTTTAATAAAGAAAACCAAACAAAACACAAGCAAAAAAAAAACACAAGATAACAATTTTTTTCTTAGCGATATAACTTTTGCCCGCGTAGAGTATAACTTGGCAACCGACTGAAAGTTAAAGAAACGGAGACGGAAGTCATTATTTGCCTCCTACTAGATGCCCTCCCCGCCATGATAACATATGTACTCTAACTATTTCTATGTTATCCCAATCAAACAAAAGAATATCTTCCTTTTATCAGATCACTTTATCTCATTTTCCCTACCACACCATTCAATGACTTAGCCGATCATTTTTGGTTTTACAAAACGCTTATCCGCAAGAAAACATAAAAGAAATTGAATTTTAAACGTTATAAAATATTTTATTAAAATTATTCAATATTATATTTTTAAATTGTTTAGATATCATTAAACAATACATACATTTTATTTAACAAAAAAAAAAAAAAAACAAATTAATGTACAAGAATAAAATATCCCAAAAATACACTCAAAATTTCGTACCTGGCCAAATTGACTTTTCACTACACCGATTCTAAATACTTTGTCACCTAACTTGAAAGAGTTCTCTAAAGTGGTTTATTCTAGGGCTTTAAACTTTCCAAATTACTAAATAAACGTTCTTCCTATTCACTTAAATGCAGTTTTGGGCTAACACTTTTAACCAATACATTAATTTACGATGATTTAACTGTTTTAGTAAGTTTCATAAAATTATTTGTTAAAAAAAATATTCTTTAACTTAGTATTTCTTCTTTTTTTTATGTTTCTTTGTTTTATGTCTTTTTCCTTAAAAGTGGAAAAACACCAAAACTTAATCTTATTTTAACATAAAATGCGCTAAAACACACGAAGAATTATACAGAATTTTTCGTTCCTTTGTTTCAAATAGATATTTAAAAATGAAATATATATATATTTCTAACTGGGACGAACTCACCCACTTTCTTTTTAAAAGTATTGCTTTAAACATGAAGACCACAATCTTGCCCTTTACTGTATACTCATCAACCAGAGTGAACTACCATCATAGCAATACTCTCAGGCTACAGTCCTGAGGATCACCGGCAGCCTTCTGCTCTTTATATTCCCCAGTGGAATGATGTTTCCTTATACCAGTTAGAAATGCCTTTTTTTTATTATTTAACTGATGTTTTTTGAAAATTTAAATACAATTACTCCTGTTTCTACAGCATACAACATAGAAACGACACAACACGTTAGCGCTCTATCACAAAACTGATTAAATTAAATTCTATTTTCCTTGCCAATCCTATTTAACAGCAATTCGCCGCATTCCGAATTTTTAAATTCCATCTTGCCATTATAGTTCTATTTCGTTCGCACTAACTTTTTCTATTGTCTACTCTACCTGTTCATCTCGCTCGACCTACTTGAATGTAAAGTTTCAGCTATTTGGTTATGCAACTGCCTATAAAAAAATAAAACTTAGCGGGATCTATAAATCATGAGAATGCACATTTGTTTAAAATTATTGACCCGTTACTTGCCCTTGAAAGAAACTAAATCATTAATTTTGAGGCATAAATATATGGTTGAGGAAGGTCATTATTCCCTTGTCCTTGAAAGTGGCAAAAAAAGTTCGCTAAAACTTTAAGTTCATCTTTTCTAAGTATCAGGCGCTAAGAAATATAGGAAGTGAACATTCCCAAATTATATAAGCATATGTTCTCTCATTACATTGTAATTTATTATTATTTCCTTTTCTTGCTAATTTGTCAACAGTTGTATGTTCATGACGTCAAGTTTGCAAAAAGTGTGGCCAAATAAATTTCTTAATCCGCTACATCCGTAAAATGAGATTCGGAGCAGAAAACTGCACGAGTACACCGCAACTCATGAGTACACCGCATACTTACTCTATACATACTCTATACTTTTCATACTCGAGTATTTTAAACACCGCAATAAAAAGTTGCGGTGTTTATTTTACCCATTCTTTGAAAAACGAGTATCAAAAATATCGCAATAAGAATTTTAAGTATTTTTTATACTCGTACGCGAGAATTTTTTAATTCTCTTTATTTGTAAGCAACGTTGCCACATTTTTACCCTATTAAAGTTTTTTACTGCCGTTTTGTGAAATACTGCATTGTATGCAGATCTATTTATAAACAATAAAAAAAAAAACAAAATTTGATCAAATCTATTGCTTAAACATTATAAACAGAAAAACAGACAACAACCGTTTTCATAGGTATGAAATACAACACATATTTAATGAATAAAATGCAATAAAAACCGCTTAAAGGCACAGCTTTTGTATACTATTTAAAGCAGGTATACTTATTTTGTTGCTGTTTTTTATGAATAAATATTTTCAGTTTATGCGCCTTGTTGTCATAAACGTGCTACTCGCACTAACGGTATTTAGGAAAACAAAACGATAAAATGAATCCGTGAATAAAAGGAAAATTACTTAACTTTTTAGTTTTAACAAAACTGTATATACGCTGATGTAATATATTAATTCCTCATAAATAATAATAAATAAAATAAAGTTTTTAGTTTACATATTTTATTTTGTTAAATATAATTATTGCTTTTATACCTATTTATTAATTTTAAAAATCTATTTGCTTAACGAATAGAATTTTTAAATTTCTCTCCTGTGTGACTTAAAAAAAACCCTAACAAAAACGTAATATAATAAACAATGAACTATTCTTGAGTTATTAGTAAACTTTTGTTGTGTTTTTAATAAATGAAAATATGGCGAATTTTACGGGTTCTATTAAAGTTATTTTCTGATATATATTTTAAAGAAGTATGTATGTTAGCTAATTTAGACATTGGCGACTTTTGATATTGTGTTTGATTTAATAATTCTCATCTGATAACTCTGTTTTCCTCTCACTACACACGTTAAAATCTCTCTCTTGGTGTTTGTTGTGAGTATGAGTACGAATAAAGTAAAGCCAGCATCGCAAATATTTTACTTGAGTATGGTAGACAGTTATACTCAAATGGAATGGGTATAGTAAATACTCGCACTTAAGAAATGCGGTGGCGATCACACCGCAACCGCATTTAAGATGAGTATACTTAGAGTATTAAAAACAGACACTCTTGCAGTTCTCTGATTCGGAGACCAATAGGATGTTAATTTGATTATTAATAAGAAAAGCTTAAAGTTCGTTTTTGTGGTTAGAAAGACCGTTCGCATTCCATATTGATATTCTTAAATATATTTGCATAGCTTAGGCATTAACATAGTCATCATGCTCATCAAATTTTCCATCATATTTTCCAATTTTACTAAACGATTATTATAGTTTGAATTAGTTGTTTTTAATGCTTCGGAATATGATACATTATATTTTCACTATGAAAGATACCATTTAATTGAGGATACTCTCTATTATTCCTGACGAAGTTTGAACCTTTTTGTTTATTGGAATAAACATGTTGCCTGTTAGCTTTTTTAGAAATCAAGTCCTGGTAGACTTTACAGCCTTTATAATTGGCCGTATGGTTACTTAGGCAGTGCAAGAATCGAGGTGGAGAATCAACTAATTTTGGGCAATTATCTGTGGAATGATCCATTCCGCATTTTACACATCTAATGGTCTTTTACAATACGATTTAGTGTGCCAATATAATTGACAGCGGTGGCACTGTACCAAATCATTGGACCTAAAGGGTGGTGGATATCATAAACTTCTTTATTATTGTCGTTTGGATCTAGCTCAACAAAAAACAAAGAAAGTGGCGCTGAACTGAATGAATAAATATATAACCAAATAAAAAAAAAAACTTAATGAATAATTCCTACTAATATATATATATATATATATATATATATATATATATAATAGTAGGAATTATTCATTAAGTTTTTTTAAAAACAAAAGAAAAACGATGATATAAAAAAATTAATAAAATACATAAAAGAACAATAATGTTGAAATAATAAAAAACTGATAATATAATATAATTATTATAAAAAAAACTTTATATCAAATAATAAAAGAATGAAAAAAATAAAGAAAAATACTTTTCTAACATTTATTTAAAATTTTTAAGCCAAACAACTTATTTTCGGTTTTGGCATGAAGGTAGTTCAGCGGTTGAAGGAATGGTTAGATTTTCTTTTTTTAGTACTCAGTATGTGGCACGCGACAAATCAATATTAATAACAAAAAAGAATAGAAATATAAAACACATAAAACGCTTTCATACAATTATTTCTCATAAGCAATGGCTTAGGATAAATAAGATATGAGAGGTTCCAGATGACCCTCGATACTTCAGACCCTGTGGTTATGAAGATAACTCAATTACAGGCGGCTACTGACGCTATCATTTAATCCATTATGTCAACTGATTCTACAACTACTAATAATACAAATAACAGGAAAAATGACACAATACAATTAGGTAATTTAAAATACAGTTTTCTAAGCTATTGGTGCTTATTCCTGCTTAAACTGGTCGAAAGTAGTGCTTCCCCGAATACTTAAAACCTTTAGGCACTCAGTACTACCTTTTCTGACCTCAATCATTTCAAGGGTTACTAAAAGATTAACTTTTTAACTCCAGTTAAGCAACTCTTCCGTTGGGCTATTGAACAAACGAGCGGTCTATTGAATAACGTATCTGGCTAAAATACACGTCTTCCAAGTGTTGTGACAACTCTGCAGGACTCTGAGTTACTTTTTCTTAATATCCTTAGATTACAGCCGTATGGACCAGTGAGGTTTCCGGCAAGCTCTCTCTCATTCTGTGGCGAACACATCTCAGTGGGTTCCAACCCTCTCACTGGGTACGCTGAATATAAAAATTAACTACAGGTAACACAAAAATTCTGTTACTTAAACAAACGCGCACCACTTACACTAAATTTTCTTTTAAGGCATATGTTTTGTCCTACGTGGCCCTCCCAATCAAGTCACAAATATATCAATGAACGTTCCTTATGTGACCCAAAAACCTAACCAACTTCGTTCTCCAACTTTAACTTATCTTCATGCCATTAACCTTTCGAAATTAATTTCAAAACATATTTAACTTTTTTTTTTCAGACGTTATAATCAATGGCCCAAATTCATAGTTATAGAAAAAAGTCGACTGTTGCTAAAGTATACTCTAAAATAAAAAGCTCTTATTATCTTTTTTGCTTTCATAGTCAAGAATAAAGTATACTTTAAGTTTAGACGGCTTCCACTGGGTGCCAACTGTAATTTGATAAATGTTTTCATACAATTTCTACACAAACATTTGAAAAAAGTAACCTTGTTTTTATTTTGTTCACTTTGGTATAAAAATCAGATAAAGAGTATTGTGTTCTTAAACCAAATGAAATAATTTTGTAAAAATGAGTTAAAAACAGCTTTAGGTAGTTTTAAAATTTAGAGTTGACTTTCTCTCCAAAAGTATATTTTAAATTGTCTATGAATGAGTTAGAGTCGATTCTAAAGTAAAACCGACTTTAGTTCCCTTAAAGTATACTTTATTTTAACTATGAATATGGGCCAATATTTTTGTATTTAAAACTAACTAAATTCTAACCAATACAAAAAAGCTATACAAACTATGAATGTAATCTTTTTAGGAATTTAACATCAACAAAAAAATATATTTACTATCATAAACAATAAATCTTTTATATAAAAATATATAAGCAAAAAAATAACATAAAAAACTATTGTTTCCTTTGTTAAATTTTTCTTCCCTTTCAGCTCAAAAATTAACAATATATTTCCTCACACCTTTTCTAAAGGCTTATTCCTAACAAAAATTATCTCTTCTTGAACTAATGCTGCTGTTTATCTTATTATTGCTTTTCTGTTTCCGGTATTAAATACAAGATTTATCTACCATAACGCACTGCCATCTGTGGGAATAGAACCGTACTAAAATATCCAAAAGAAACAACTTGAAATTTTCTATGTTTACTTTTAGGCGCTATTGAAACTAAATTAGCCTATTCACCAAAAAAAAAATTTTTTTTAATCATAAATTGCAAAAAGAAACATAAATAAAATATATAATAATAATAATAATAATAATAATAATAATAATAACAATAATAATAATAATAATATTAATAATAATAATAATAATAATAATAATAATAATAATAATAATAATAATAATAATAATATTAATAATAATAATAATAATAATAATAATAATAATAATAATAATAATAATAATAATAATAATAATAATAATAATGATAATAATAATAATAATAATAATAATAATAATAATAATAATAATAATAATAATAATAATAATAATAATAATAATAATAATAATAATGATAATAATAATAATAATAATAATAATTATAATAATAATAATAATAATAATAATAATAATAATAATAATAATAATAATAATAATAATAATAATAATAATAATAATGATAATAATAATAATAATGATAATAATAATAAGAATTAAAATAAATAAATAACATAAATAAATAATTCAACAAATTAGCACTAGAATCAATAAAATTAACCAAAACACTATAATTGGTAAATACCCTTATTTTTTTTATTTTTTTTTTTTTTTTAATAAACGTTACTTTTTTAATACAATTGACTTTTTCTGAATTTTACTTTAGTTTTCCTTTGTTTTTTTTAACTCCTTTCCATGATACAAGTTTTTTTCTTTCTTTATTCTTTTTCGTTTCGAAATTTCAAAATTTTTATAGTTTTTAACTCTTTAGGAGATTCCTTCTTTTATTGCCAAATTTTAATTTATTTCTGCCGGAAGACTAATTTTTTTTCCTTCACCTCACTTATAAGAAAATACAATAAAAACTATTACCTCGCTAAATTGTGGAATTGGGCTTTTTCATCCTGATCCTTTGCGACATATCCTTCTAACCTTTAGATAATTAAGCCAGGTTTTCTTATTCATTTTTTTTTCAAATTTCATTTCTAGGTGTTTATATTATTCTCCACAAAACTACTTTATTTCAAAGTGGGTTTTCTTGTGATCTTCACTAAGGATTCTTCAAAGAGGATTTAATTATGCCTCACCGGATGAAGAAAATCTTCAAAAATTATACACAATCCTTTATTAATGTCCTTTTTTATAAAACTTATAATTTTTTTTAATTCTTTCCCTTTAAAAATTCTTCTTTCTTTGAAAGCCACACCACTTCTGGCTATTTAGAAACATTTTGCATCCCACCCCACCTACGAATCTTCCAATTTTCTCAATATTTCTAAACTATTTTTCAAAATTTTTCTAAGCTCTTGGCGCCTTTCCGTCCACCTTTTTCTTCTTAAGGTTTTTCTAGAGCTTCCTATTCTCAAAATCTCCATATTGGTCTTTTTAGTTTTGCCTTACATAATAACATTATACTTTCTTTTTTATTTTTGGACCGTAACAAAAAAAAAAAAATTGAAATCTCAGTTTGCCCTTTTTTTCAATTTGCCTTCGTTTTGGCCCCACTAAATACTTTTGTTTGTAATTTTCTCTTATTCTGATTATATATTTCACTCCTTGTTAAATATTATCATATTAAACACCTTCATGTGCAGATAGTTGTCTTGCTGATTTTGCAGAGGTAAGATCTAACAATTGATGCGGAGGTTTTCACGTCCCCAATTGAAAAATCTTATTTTGTGAACGATTAGCAATTGATGAGGACGTTTTTACATCCCCAATTGCTAATTGTATAAATCAGTTACTGTTTTAGTCTCTGTACTGGCTATTGTTTTGAGAGATGGACAATTCCGACACGAGGTTATACCTCAACTGGTTTTCCTTACTCTCAGGCAATAGTTGGCTACTGTACGAGAGCCGGATAATTCCGACACGAAGTTATACCTCCAACTGGTTTTTTCCTGCTCTCTGTCAAGAACTGCCTACTGTAAGAGTGACACGTCAATCCGATACGAGGTTATACCTCTAACTGGTGCCGTTCTCCCTGACAAGAGTTAGTTTTCGTGAGGCTATTTCGTGTTAGACAACTACACTCAACCAAAGGGTTATACCTGCAACCGGTTGCTCGTGCTCTCTGTCCATAGCTGCTTTAGGCAACTGTTGTGTGTAACAATGCTCAGCATTAGCTGAACGTGTGAGACAGTGTCTTGCTGATTTTCTGAGCGCGGTAGTACCAAGAGCCGCTTACCACCGGACCCAACTGTTGGCGTTACCATCAATACCCGTGAAGATAATAAAGAGATACGAGTAGGCTTGCCAGATCCCAAAAGCCTAAAAAGTGAAAAACATAAAATTTGCGCCTGGATTTTCGAAAAAAAAACTGAACCTGTTTAAAATGCACTTGTTGTTCCAAAAAGTGAAATTTTATTAAAAATTAAAAAAAAACACGTTAACATAACAATTTATTTCAATCTTAAGTTATATTAAGTACATATTTTTATATACAGTACTGTTCGAAACCTATGCAACTATTCCCCAGTAAATACTCATGGTCGTATATGTTCTCTTTAAATAGATTATTGAAAAATTTCCTTTTTATTTATTATTATACATATAGTCTACATGCTAATAATAACAACAAAAAATCGTTTTATGTCTTTGGAAGAAAATATAAAACTAAAACAAAATTAACTTAAAAATTCGCTGTTCGAAACCTAAGCAACTTTTACATTGTTGCACTTGTTGCGAAATATTAACTAAAACAACAACAAAAATTTTAAACAAAAATTTTAGTCCCGTTATGGTTGCTATTGAAAAAAGTAATTTTGGTTGATTTTATGCATTTAAGTAGTACTAATTCTTTAGAAGTGCAACCATGACTCGAATACGTGATGGATCAGCTTTTAAGGTAAAGATTTTTGAACTTTTTAATAACGGTAAACCCCAAATTGCTATAGCAAACCAATTAAATATTAATAAATCAATAGTTTCCCGACTTATAAAAAAGTATAAAGCTACTGGGAAAGTAGAGAAGGTCAATAGCGGTAAGCGACCTCGAAAAACTTCTGAGCGAACACACCAGAAAATTTTCCGTCTAGTTAAAAAAAATCCATTTATTTTGTCGAAAGACATAGTGTATAAGTTTGAACTTCAGATTAGTTCTTCCACAGTAAGAAAACGTTTACTGGAACAAAACATAAGGAGCTTCATGCCATCTAAGAAGCCTATCCTGACTAAGAAGCATTTAAAACAGAGGTTTGTTTGATTAATTGCAACGTAGTCTCTGATTTTCTCAGCCACAATAAAGCATGGGGGTGGAAATGTGATGGCTTGGACTTGTTTTTCGGCAAGTGGTGTTGGTCCCTTTGTAGAAATTCTAACAAAAATGGACCCTTTTGTTTACAGAGACATTTTAGCAACTCACATGCTTAACTATGCTGAGTGGGAAATGCCACTTCGATGGGTGTTTCAACATAACAATGACCCAAAACACTCATCGAAGTTAGTCAAGGATTGGTTATCAGCTAATGGGGTTCAAGTTTTGTATTTGTCACCTCAATCGCCAGACTTGAATCCCATAGAGAACCTCTTTGAAATTTTAAAATGGAGAGTTGGAACTCGACGCTCTAAAAATAAACAAGAGTTGATGAACTATCTAAAATCCAGTCTATCGAATCTTATTGAATCTATGCCCAAAAGATGCGCTGAGGTCGTAAGAAACAAAGTATATCATAGCAAATATTAATAGTTGCTTAGGTTTTGAACAGCCAATTTTTAAGTTAATTTTCTTTTTATTTTATCATAACTTCCAAAGAAATGGATTTTAATTTTTGTTGTTATTTTTAGGTTATAGACACATTGTGTAGTAGTAAATAAAAAAAATATTTTATATAAATTTATTTAAAGAAAAGATATGAGTCTTTTATTACTTTGTGGGAAAAAGTTGCTTAGGTTTCGAACAGTACTGTATGTATATGTCTTTTGCCACATATATTTTGGTAATAATTGGAATTAGAAAAAGATAAAATCTAAATATTTACAAATATAGTTGTAATTTCATTGTATTTAGAACGCAATTTTTCTGTACAAAATATTAATTTCATTATAAAAGAATATAAAATATGAAAAAACTGGACTGATTGCATTTTTCCTGGAAACTGGACCAGACATAAAAAACTGGAAAATTCAGGCGAATCCAGGCCATCTGGCAAGCCTAGATACGAGATAGAACGTGAAGAGGAGAGGTATTTTTATTCACCACTGCATTGTAACCAGAGTGAGCAACGACCCTGCACTCCGCTAAAGCTACCAGTAACCAGCGAAAACGTTTCGTTACATTGGCGCCCGAGTAGCGACCATCTAATTGGTCCAACAACAGCAACAATAGTAAAAGCAAGAAGAGCAAAAACAACAACATGTTAAAAACAACATGGGTGTACTCTCTGAAGAGAGATGAGTTGGTAACCTTTCTAAACCAATTCGAGCAGCCCTCTACAGGGAATGTTGAGGAATTGAGGAAACGCTTAGCAAAATTCATAAAAAAATAGACAACCCCCCTGAAGAGGTGAACAAAAATTCACTAAACGTCGGGAGAAAATATGTAATAAAAAGTGCATTTTTATTGACATGGAGAATGTTAGGCCTAGCAAGCTTAAAATTGAAACAGAAAAATTTATTTCGGCCGACCATGATGAAAAGTTCAAGAGGACACTTTTGCAATACCAGACGAAGCATGAAGCTACGATCACAGTATCACCCACCACCAGACTGGAATTGCCGCCAATGAGAGGAACAGGATAAGTGATTAGATTAACGTCTGTACCTGGCAGTAAGCCCTTATCAGACGGTGGTCAAACCACTATTCTGTGCAATTTTAAAACCATGGCTTGCAGGACCATGAATCTACCGCTTGCTATAGGGTCGGAGCCTATCATAAACTCAGTCTATTCCACGCCAGACCCACAGAGATAGACAAATTAACCACAATTACCACGTGTACCCTGAAGGGACCTCACCAATAACCGGCTCTCTGTATGGGCTACCGGCTCCCGTGGTGCCTTTTTTAGGCTTTATTATTATTCACACGTTTTATTATTAAAAAAGGAAACTGGTAAAAATCCTCTGACAGTAATTAACTGTCTATCCAGCTTCAGTGACTGCACTGTGAGGGACTGATTCCGCTTATACCCCCGAGGACCCTCGCCTGCACCGTGGTTAGATCAGCACAGACTCTTGGTGCCCCTGGGGGGAATGAGAGCAGCAGAGAGCTCACCAGCATTATCCCTGAAAGCTGAAGATATCAATCCTACGGGGAAGCCACTTGTCAATGTGGAATCCACTCAGTCAGCACAAGAGAGCCGTGTAAGTACGATTGGGTTGGTTCGTAAGTGGGGCCTGAAATTCGACGGCGGTAAATGTCTGCTGGAATTCACTGAACGTATGGAGAAACTCGCAGGCATGTACGAAGTCAATTTGCGCGATGAGTTATGAGTCAATGGAATTCTTGCGAGACAAAGAGTTAAGCTGGTTCAGGAACAACAATACGAGGGCTGCTCTATATATTTCTGGCCTAATAGTGAAAATGCTAATATTTATAATCAAAAATGATTTTATTGTTTTTCAAAGTATTAACCAGCATGATTTATACACTTTTGCATGCGCTTAAACCAGTTGTCGAAGCACTTTTTCCACTCCGATTGAGACACCTCTAAAACATGGTTTTTGAACACTTCAACAGCTTCTTCTGGCGACGAAAATCGTTGACCACGCATTTTTTTCTTGATGTGCGGAAATAAGAAGAAGTCATTAGGTGCCAAGTCAGGGCTGTACGGCGGATGACCCATTAATTCAACGTTTTGGCCGGTCAAAAACGCTCTGTTTTGAGCCGATGCGTGAGAGCTCGCATTGTCATGGTGAACAATGATTCGTCTTCTCTTGTTGGTTTTTCGAATTTCTCCGATGACTTCAGGCAAACAAATTGTAGTGTACCACTCAGAAGTGACCGTCCTACGTTGCTCAAGCGGAACAGTCGCCACATGACCAGTTTTGCCGAAGAAACAGGCGACCATTTGCTTCGAAGTGCTTCTTCCACGAACAACTTTCGTTGGATTTTGCTCGTCTTTGAAGACCCACACGGTCGATTGTAGTTTCGTTTCGGGCTCATACGCATAGATCCATGATTCGACAACTGTGACGATCTTATAAACGTCTTTTGAAGCACCGCAATCGTATTTTTGCAACATTTCTTTGCACCAATCGACACGAGCCTTTTTTTGAGCGATTTTCAAATTGTGCGGGACACAACGAGAACAAACCTTTTTTACGGCCAGGTGTTCATGCAGTATCGAATGTATGCTGGTGGAAGAAATGTCCAAGGATGCCTCTATCTCTCGGTATGTCGCATGTCGATCTTGCATTATGAGTTCACGCACGACATCAATGTTCTCCTGCAATGGAAATGTCAGATTGCACTTGGCAGCGCTCAGTGTTGCCAGGCCAGAAATATATATAGCAGCCCTCGTAGACATTGCGAACAATGGGAAAATTTTAAAGCAGACTTTTACGATTTTTTCTTACCCCCGCGTTATTTTGAAAAATTAAATGATGAAGTACACAAAAGAACCCAACGTGCACGGGAGCCCTTCAAGGGTTATATGCTTGCATTGCAAGAATTAATGCGTCATACAAACCTAACCGAAGACGAAAAAGTCGTACGAATCATCTGACCTCGAGCTGGAAAAAATTTTATTTTATTTGGAACTTTACAACAAATAGGTCGAATAATAAAACTCAATAATAGGAACGAATCTTTCGCAATGATCAACCCGATTACCAGTGGTATATACGGCGTCGAGATTTGCCAACATCAACAGCGCTCGTGCATCTGGCCACTGAATTAGAGGGCATCAAAAACAGCTCGAAGTGAGCATCATCGCCTGGTGAGTGCACGGACCCCTGCTCAAGTGCTGAGAAGGGCAAGAAGAAGAAGAAAACCTGCGTGTACCTAATTTGAAGAAACAACAGACTGAGATTTTATGGAAAGATGATAAAAGTAAAGCAACCCTATTGAACGAGAACCAAGTGGTCACCGCAATTATCGACAACGGGGCGACGAAAAGTTTTATAACCCCTACGCTGGTGCACCAATTAACAAACAAACCTCATTACTAATGTTATACTATCCGACGGATCAAAGAAAGTTATTTCCAAGGCGGTTCAGTATCTAGTGACATTGGTCAATATTACGGCTAAGTGCGATTTTCAGAGAGAACATTACTGTCGGTTTAGATTTTCTCAAAGTTGTTCATAGTACAATCACTTGTGCAGGCCATATGGTGAAGTCGGACAGCGTCAAAGTTAACCACTTTGACGGAAGTCAAACATAGGAGTTTGCGTACAAGCCAAAAGAAAGACATAAGTGAAGCACAGTGTCAGTTCGGAAAATCCCGTAAGAGTTTCCAACAAAATCGGAAATAGGAAAAAGTAAAGGAGACTATCCTCATAGATGAAAATAGCACCAGCCAAGAACATCACTGTCGGTTCGGTACCAAAAAAAAAACAAGAAATGAGATATCCCCATCCGACTCCGCCAATCAAAGAAAAAAGGCCGGATTCAGGATGTTGGCACAGTCTGGTCCTCGGGGAAGTGTGGAAACACCACCACCAAATAAAAAACGGTCTTCAGCATCCGTATGTTCTACACCATCATCAACACTATTGTAATAATCATGGGATCCGGTGTATGAAAAGGACAAAATTCTATAACCCTTTAGTTTATTTTTAACAGCTGAAGGGTTCCAGCTAGTCATTAGGCGTTCATAAGAACTGCCGAAACAATTTGAGAATTCACTGGCTTGTTGCCAGTTTAAGTTTATAATCTTGAATCTGTCTACAACAAAAATGGTAATGTTTACATTATCAGACCAATCGTTATTCTTTATACAAAACATACTCATTTTGATCTGACTTTCAGTTACTCAATTTCTTTCATTGTAACTCATTGGTATAAATCTGATCTACTTTATTATTTAACCTATGTACAGAATTGAACATGTTTATTATTAAAAGATAATATTCATTGGTTCTAAAAATAAAAGATAAAAAAGGTCGTTAGAGTAAAAGATAATTTAGTTTCCATATGTATGTAATTCCGTGTAATTGGTTATTTTGACAAACACTAACACACATAATGAAACCTTTTGTTTTTATCACTAAAATACGCATGTGCCTAAACATGATCATAAAACACTTAACGAGTAATAAATTAATGGTCGCTGTGTGCATGTGTACAATCGTAGCTTATCAGTTCTAGTTAGGTTTAAGATTTTCAATGTTAGTAGTAGGGAAGTTATGCTCGTATGTTTTATTAATTTAACATTTGGTTAAATACTTAAGCGGGTAGTCAGCTCGTATGTGTTTTTAATTTAACATTTGGTCCTTCGAGAGAAAAAAACCATTGTGGAAAATAAAAATTAAATAATAACAAATTTAACAAGCGTTATTATTGAAAAATAAAATTTATAAAATAGAATTTAATTTTCTTTTTTTAGTATACAAAAAAGTTATAGAGCGTCAATCTCGGCTTAAACAGGGATTGTGAGTTAAAAAAATAAAAAATAAAAAAATAAATCTCGAATAAAACAGGGATTGTGTTGTGAATAATTATCTAAATACACAGATATTATTTCTATAAACATTAATAATATATAGGATATTAGCTATGGCTAATAAAGCAAAATTATGTGAACGCCAAAAAGAGTTGGGCGACGAGCTAGTTACAATACGGACAAAACTAAGCTTGAAAACAATTCACGCTACAAGAATTCCTGAGATATCTCAAATAATACAGCACTTTTGACAACAGGAAGAACGTCTGAAGATTACTTTGAACAAAAGTATTTCGAATCAATAGAGGATGTAATAGCAGAAAATATTGAATTAATTCAACAAGTAACGAATGAAGAAGAGCTAGATAAACATCAGGAAATTGTCATCATCAGAAAGCCAATGGACGCAATCAAAAGCCGGTAAAAAAGAAAACAAGGACATAATCAAAAAGCCGAAGAACTGCTGGAAGAATTTATCGAAAAGGTAGAATGGATGCGCGAAAAGATATTAGAACTACATACAATAGTATCTGGTGCATCCAACGAGCTACTGGACATAAAGACGCAGCAAATAAAAAAACGATTTTTAGCATTGGAAGACGTTTATACAAAACTATGCGAGTTTAATAGCACTAATGAAGTGCGTATCCTCAAGGAAAATATTGAAGACGAGTATTACATGGCTCTTAAATTACGTGCAAAAAACGTAAAAAATCCTTCAAGGGAACAGGCCAATGAGCCAAGAATTGATGCCAGTGGCATATCAAACTTAGGCAAAATAGAAATACCTGAGTTTCACGGAGACATAAATGATTGGCCTCCATTTCATGATATGTTTAAGAGCCTTGTGCATGACTGCAATTATCTCTCTAATGTGGAGAAAATGTATCGATTGGTGATAGCACTAAAAGGTGAAGCTAAGAAACTAGTTCAACACCTAAAAGTGACGGATATAAACTATGTGGCGGCTTTTGAAATTCTCAAACAAAGATACTAGAATCGAAGGCTGTTGTTTACCAATCAAGTCGACAAACTACTAGATCAAACAATGGTCAACAGCGAGTCATCTGCAAGTGTAAAGCAGCTATTGGACACAACAAACAGTTGCATTTATGCTCTTAAAGGAATGGATGTGAAGATAACGGATGCTGAACCGTTTATTGCTCGCATTGTAATCAGAAAACTAGACAATGATGGTCTCCGGTATTATGAACAAAATGTTAAGAAAACAAAAGAAATTCAAAGTCTTGATGACGTTTTGAAATTTTTGAAGCAACAAGTTCAATCCTTGGAAGCAGTTACGAAGCACCAAGGATATAAGTACCAGAAAAAAGTGAGTGACAATACAAAAGTTTCCAACACACTTAACATGGCACAACAAGCGTGCCTTTACTGCAACATGAATGGCCATTTAAAAACTGTATGCAGAAAGTTTCTAACATTACCAATGGCTGACCGCAGAAGAATAGCTTAAAAAAATAAATTATGCTTTACATGCATTAACCACAAATTCGATAGAAAATGTTCTAATAAAACTAAATGCGGTCTTTGCGGAAAAGGACACCATAGGCTGCTACATAAAGATGAGGAAAAAAACGAGGAACCAAAATCTAGTACATAAAAATCAAGGATGATAAAAAAAACCAAACACAACTACAACAACACTGCTAGCCACCTCACAGGTAAAAGTTCGTGCAGCAAGTGGAGAATTAATTATGCTAAGAGCATTAATTGATCAGGGATCACAAATTATAGCGCTTTCAGAAGAAGCTGCACAAATATTAGATTTTCCAAAAATTAAGTGCAAAACTAACATACAAGGACTTGGAAGTACAAAAGTAGCCACATCAAAGGCAATGGTGAAACTATTAATTCAACCACGCTTCTATAGTGACCAAGTTATAAGTACTGATGCGGTAGTTTTACCTTCAATTTCAGGACCACAACCTGATAAATCATTTAAAATTGATCTCAGTTAGTGGGGTAACTACGTTCAAGCTGATCCAATGTATAATAAGTCAGATAGAGTTGATATCCTAAATGGAGCTGACGTATTTGCCGATATTCTAGAAGAACGGGTTTGCAAAAAGAATGGCTTAGTGGCTCAACCTACAAAATGGGGTTGGATTTTAACAGGAGTCTATAGTAATAACAGCAATAATAACAAATTTTGTCAGCCGTGACCAATCTGGAGAGGTTTTGGGAGCTTGAGGAGCTTCCAAATGTTGAAGAAAATTCTGAAGATAAACACTGCCTAGAAATATTCGAAAAAACTACAATGATTAACCAATATGGCAAAATTGTAGTAAAATTGCCAATCCAGAAAACAAGCGTTAGCCAGGTTTCTATCATTAGAAAGAAGACTAGATCGTAACATAAAGCTAAAAAAGGACTACGTCAAATTTATGCAAGAATACTTAGAGCTGGGTCACATGACAGAGGTAAATAAGAGCCATTGCGGAAAGTACTACCTACCGCATCAACCGGTAATACGAGAAAACAGTCTAACAACAAAATTACATGTAGTATTCGATGCGTCCGCTAAAACATCAAACGGCAAAAGCTTAAACGATATAATGTTTACGGGCCCGAAACTTCAAAAGGATATCTTTGACATCATCATAAAGTGGAGGTTGTGGAGATATGTAGTGACAGCGGATGTGGAGAAAATGTACCGTCAAATTAAGATTGTAGAAGAAGATCAACCTTATCAACATGTGTTATGGAGAAAAAACAAAAATGATCCCATAACGGAATACAAATTAAATACTGTTACGTATGACACAGCGTCTACACCATTTCTTGCTGTAAGATCACTGTTCTACATAGCTGATAGCTATAAGGAAAAGGATGTTCGCAACATAATAAAAGAAGACTTTTACATAAACGATTTGATGACTGGAGCAGATACAATTCAACAATGCAAAACAGTTCAGCGTAAAATTGAATATCAGCTGAAGAAATTCGGGTTTAATTTAAGGAAGTGGCTATCAAACGATAAACAAGTGATCGGAGATGTTAAAAGCATTCAGAAAAATGCAGTCATTAAAATTGCGGATGACGAATCAGTGAAGACACTGGGCCTTCAATGGGATCCAGTAAAGGATGAATTTATGTTCAATATTAATTTTATTCAAAAAGATAAAATAACAAAAAGGCACGCACTTTCAGATGTTGCCAGAATCTTTGATCCATAAGGCTGGTTGTCACCAGTTACATTGGTAGCAAAGCTTTTTATACAGAAATTGTGGTTACAACAATCAACATGGGATGAAGTGTTGTCTTCTGAGCTAAAAGAAGAATGGGACGAATTTACGAAAAACATAATGAGTCTTCAACAAATTATTATCCCAAGATGGATTAGATAGGAAAACGATATGGAATTAGAGATGCACGGGTTCGCCGATGCTTCTGAAAAAGCGTATGCAGCAGTAGTATATATAAAGGTCAAGTCGTTTGTAACATTACTGACAGCTAAAAGCAAGGTTAATCCGATTAAGAATAGAAAAACTCTTCCAAAACTGGAGCTTAGCGCAGCACATCTTTTAACGAGGCTATTGCGTAAAGTAGCAGACATCTTTAAACGCCAACAAAAAATATACGCTTGGAGTGATTCAACGATTACATTGGTTTGGATTCAGAACAACAGAAATAAGGATAAATTCATAAGAAACAGAGTAAACGAAATCAACACGCTAGTGCCTACAGCATTATTGCAGCATGTTAGTAGCAAAGATAACCCAGCAGATATTGCGTCTAGAGGAATACACGCCAACAAATTCAAGGACTATTTATTATGGTGGAATGGTCCTAATTGGCTTTCAGAACCAACAGAACATTGGCCAATACATCAAGAAGAACAGCCAATAATATCATGTTTTATGACAAACCCTGCAACAAAATTCAATTTTTTGAATGAACTTATAGGCAAGTATTCAAAGTTAAATAAGCTAATTAGGGTTGTGGCCTATGTTTTGCGATTCACGAACATAATCAAAGGCAAACGTAGTAATCAAGAATACTTGACCGTTGCGGAATTAGAAGCGGCAGAAAAATTGATTATCTGTCACCATCAGCAATATGAATTTAAAAATAAAATTATAAGTTTAAAGAAAGACCGCACAGTCAGCTATGCTAGTAAAATTCAAAGTCTATACCTATTTATAGACAGCGACAACATTCTTCGGGTGGGCGGAAGGTTGAATAATTCAAGTCTGCCTTACAACCAAAAACATTATTTTACAAAATTCACATTTGGCATCGTTGATAATAGATAATATACATACTTTAACACTGCATGGAGGCAATCGACTAGTAGAGGCAAACATAAAAAGAAAATATTGGATTGTAGGGGCAAAAGCAGCTGTGAAGAAACACATTAGAAATTTTACAAAATGCGTGCGCTATAGACAAGACTCAGCCAAACAGCTCATGGGAAACCTGCCCGAAGTACGTGTTACGCCATTTTCCCCATTCATGCATACAGGTGTACATTATGCAGGGCCAATTCAAATGAAATGTTCAAAAGGGAGAGTTTCAAAATCATTTAAAGGATATACTCGTATTGCAGTGTTTGTCTACATGGTAACTAAAGCAATTCATTTAGAAGCTGTCAGCGAAGAAGAAGAGGCCTTTGTAGTTACATATATATTTGGATAATGGCACTAATTTCGTTGGCGCAAATAAAAAATTAGATGCAGAGTTCAAAAAAGCAATAAAAAGCAATGAATCCATTATACCAATTTTAGCGTCACAAAAAATACAATGGCATTTCATTCCCACCGCAGCCCCTCACTTTGAAGGGATTTGGGAAGCGGGTGTGAAATCTACAAAATATCATCTAAAACGCATAATTGGAGATACAAAGCTGACTTTTGAAGAAATTTGTACGCTGCTGACGCAAATAGAAGCAGCTCGGAATTCCAGACTTTTGGTAGAAGTGGATAGTCAGAGCAGCGATATTATAGATACATTGTCACCAGGTCATTTTCTGATTGGTCGACCCCTAATCGACTGTCCGGAGCACATTAATGAGTCTAAGATAAGTTCACTTAATAGATGGAAGCTTATCCAAAAATTAAAAACAGATTTTTGGAATCGGTGGAAGGAGGAATACCTGGTGACATTGCAACAAAGAGCAAAGTGGAGGCAGCCTAGGGAGAACTTAAAGAAAGGTTCAGTGGTACTGAAAAAGGATGAACCAACTTACCCTGCGAAGTGGCCTTTGGGAAGGGTGATAGTGGTATATGAAGGTAAAGGTGGCATGGTAAGAGTTGTGACTGTAAACCTTCTAAACAGCATACTCAAGCGTCCAATACATAAAGTATGCGCATTGCCGGTGTCAGATAAGCATGACGGTGAAGAAAATGGTTCTTCAGTTACAAGTTTTTGTACATCAAGAAAGCAACTAAGAAAATAAGATGTTAAGAATATTAGGATTCCTGCTATTGCTGATTGCGATAATGAAGCAAGTAAAGACTGCGCCGTTAGAAGCCAATAAACCATTTTCAATCAAGGAGATTTCTTCAAATACAGCATTATATCTAGACAACATAGGCCAAATAAATATGATCAATTCGAAATGGAGCTTAGTAGTATATTTCGATCTTTTAACATATCAAAAAGAGATGGAACGTATACAGACGTTGTTGAAAAAGGTCAAAAAGGAGTGTCCAAATCTTGGATATTGCAAAGAAGCATGTGAAATGGTAATTTCAACAATGGATAGAAGAATCAATTTACTTAATGAAAATAACGATATTTTATTAACCAAATCCCGAGATAAAAGAGCTCCCTTCGAATTTGTGGGGTCTTTGTATCACATGCTTTTCGGTATGATGGATGCTGATGACCGAGATAAAATGGAGGAGAATATGAGAAATGTGTTTGTAAATCAACAGGAATTTAACAACTTAATCCAAAAACAAATGTCCATTGTAGACTCAACTATAAATATACTGAAAAAGACTACAGACGATGTTAACGCGAACTTCAATGAAATGTATAACCAGCTGAAGCTGTTCAACGAAGAAGTTCAAAGTACTAGAAACACCGAGCGTCTGATTATATTATTCCAAGTTATGTTCAGACAATAATGATTGATGACTGCAGCAGCATTCAATCCTCAATTATAAACTTATTGATAGATATTAATCACGGGCATGTGAATCTTGATTTATTGAAGCCATCACAGCTCCATAAACAACTGTCAGAAATCAAAAAGATGTTGCCAAATAATTTAGTTCTTCCTGAAGAAGCTATGGGAACAGAGCTGAAAGAGGTCTACCATTCAATGATTTCTAAAGGGATCATAATGGAGTCACGGTTAGTAATTCAGTTGGAGATACCTTTATTGTATAAGCACAACAACACAGTTTCTAACCTTCCTCGAGAATTATTTCCACACTCTTGAGGCAACGGGATACAAAGAGAAAACAGTTCCTACAAGCAAAACATGCACGCTTACAGCACAACCCCGATCGATAACCGACGATGCATAGGGTGCAAGCAAAACTCGCATCCATTATATCGTTTAAGGAGTTCATCCACCTAAGCCCAATAAACAGACTTAACCTAGTACAGAAGCATAAATTATGTGATAACTGCTATAATAGTAACCATTTAACCAAACAATGCACTACTTCTGGCCGCTGCCACAAATCTGGAAAAAGGCATCATACTCTCGTTCATTTGGAACCAATACCACAAGTAAATTTAATTTCAAACAAACGTAGCAAGCCTAAAAATGAACCAAAGAAATAGTTACACTTAATAACCCCCAACAAAAAATGCGGCTTTTTGTTGGGGGTAAAACAAGACACTATGTTTTACTAGGAACAGCATTGGTAAAGATCAAGGCGAATGGTGTAGAAACAGAATGCAAGGCAATTCTCGACTTGGGTAAGGTAAGTGGTCAATTCCCATCAATATAGTATTGGCTGACCAAACCTTTAACCGTCGACAAAATAGACATTTTGTTAGGGGCGGAATATTACCATCAGTTACTTGCTATAGGTCAAATCAAATTGGCTAACGATTTCCCAATATTGAAAAACACAACGTTTGGCTGGATAGTATCAGGGAAGGTATCTGGTGAACACTCATCATCAGCAATATGCGGTATTCTAACTGAAGAGTATAAAATGAATATGGCTATTGAAAAATTTTTGAAACTCGAGGAGATCGAAAGCAGACAGCAAAAATTATCTCCTTATGACGCATAACGTCAACTACAACATGTCATGGCTAAGTATGGGTTCCATTTAAAAAAATGGTTCGCCAGTGATACCCAACTGCTTCGAAACATCCCCAGGTATAAAAATTTTTTTTACACAATGATGCGGTAGAAAATATTGTTTCTGCTTCACCTGCGACGAAATTAACAACATGTGGTTTAAAGAAATATACTTACTCATAAATGCTGTATATTGAGTCTTTATGTTAGGAAACTTTTTAAATTTTCTTCCCAGATATTTAAAACGATTAAAGGCACGGTTTTATAAGTCACCCAAGTCACTAGCACCACGTCCTTCAACTTGAGGTAACCGTACACTAAATTCACCAGAATCAAGGCGAAGAGTATTTTTTATAAAATGATTTTAACAAAAAATTTGCCCATCGGAAAACGTATCGCAGCTACCAAAATTATTTTCGATTTCCCAAGAGCCTTTTACTATTGAGCACAACTGATCCTCCTGTTAAATTTTGGAAAAAACAGCCAAAGACCACGAATGACGAGAATGTGGGCCACCGCCTCCAACCTAGTAATGTTTTTTGTATCACAGGTAGATTTTCAGCTAATTTAATTTGTCCGACTGACATTAAATCAAAAAATAGCTTTGCTCCAATTAAAACATCAATGCGACCACATCTGGAAAACAACGGATCTGCCAACTGTATATTTTTAGGTATTTTCCAATCTGATGTGTTGGAGTTAATGTTGAGCTGATAATTGATAATATTAGAAACTACCATAGTCTTCAATGATGTTGAGTATTCTCTATTCTTTGATTTAATTAAAATATCAACAGACTTAACGTAACGGCTCCATCACCTATTCCAGAAATAGTTGAAAAAGTCTTGTTGCTCACAAAACGGCTTGAGATAATGTTCAGCTGCGATGCAGAATCTAATATTGCGCGACAAGGTACAAAATTACCGAATTTATTTTTGACCATAATAATGGCTGTTGCTAGGAAAACACCCGTAGCAGGAGCTGATGCTTTTGCCGTATCTGCATCGCTTGACGAAATTAGCACTGCTTGGGATGAACTGGGTTTTGCAGACGTCAATTCGGGCTGAGCATGAGCGTAATCAATATGGAGCGTCGTGTGATGTTTCAAAGGACACTTACGGCAACCATCTGAAAGGCACTTATTGAGGATGTGGCCCTTTTTTAGACAATTGAGACACAACTTTAACCTTTTTGCTTCCTTAAAACGAAGAGAGGGCGACCAATTAAAAAAAACTCAAGCAGTTGGTGATAAAATGCTCTTTAGAACTACAAAAGCAGCACAATTTAGCTAAATTTGCGACCGAAAAATAAACATGTCGACTGTGCTGAAAAGATTTTTTTAAACGGGTTGCCTTATTGCCTTACTTACCGCAGAATTTTCTAAATTTTCTGCCATTCGGCACCTTCGTTCTAAAAATGCTGACTTAGAAGCCCAAGTTGGCAACTCGTTTGTTGGTAAATTTTTCTTCCCATTTTATTATCGTTGTTGGGTCCAATTTTTCTGTTACTAAATGAATTAGTAACCCATATGTTCATTGCCAATTGCACGCAAATGTGATTTATGCCGTCGTTTAATCTACATAACACACAATTAAGAGCAAATATTGCTTGTATTTGTGTTTGAAAATTAAGAAGTTGGCTATCAAAACGATTTTTAACAACGACAGGGCTTCATCATAATTAACCTCATTGAGCTCTAGTGAAGCGATGGTATTAAGGGCAGCACCTTCTAAACTTCTACACAAATACTGGAACTTTTCCAGCTTGGTTAGAGCACTGTTGTCTTTTATTACAGTCGAAAACAACGAGAAGAATTCGGGCCATTCAGAGTAGGAACCACAAAATTTAGGCAATGGAATATCAGGCACTTTTGTTCTGCGCGTAGCTATTTGAGATGGTGACTCGTCAAGCGAAAATTCTCGAAATGTTGATGCGAATGCTTGTTGCAGGGAACGAATGGCAGTAATTTGGCGCATTAACTTGGCCTTAACCTCTTAGAGCGAATAAATTCATAAGATCTGTGAAAGTTAATCCACCGCCATCATTTATTTCTATGACACTTTGCGTCTCTTCATAATTTTTTCATACTTCCTCTATGTAGCCCATACGAACAGACATATCCGCCTCGTCTGGCTTATTTAGCTGAGATGTTGCCAACAATTGATTTAAACTTTCCAGCTGCTTATATAATGCGGCAGCTCTAGCCTTATAGGGCAACAAATTCACTGAGCACTCTTCCTTTTCCATGGTAACAGGTTACTTCTGGTTACTGGTCGACATCTTTTTAATTTAAAAATATCCGAATTGATATTTTTCTATAATAGCAAATATCCATGATGATATGCAAAAAAAGTGATCTCCAAATAGATCACGTCGAAGTCACCAAATGTTTGTATCTGCAATATTTTTTGCAGGCAAGTGCAAAATAAAAATAAAAAAACTTTTAATAAAATAATTTTGCTTCCAAATATGAAGCACTTTAATTGAAGGTTTGAATTAAAGACGTGCACTACTATATCCAACAGTATGGCAAAAACAGATATATCATATACATAACATTTATACAGCGTGACCATTTTAGCATTTTCGGTGCTAGATTCAGCACTTCTTTTGTCGATTTAGCAGCAAAATTACCGATTTAGCACTTAGCACTATTTTAAGCACTTACCAACTCTTAATTTAGCATTTTTTAGCACTTTCAATTAATTTAATTTACAAAATGTTCCACAAAGTAATTAATGCACCTTTCTGCAAAACACTACTTTTCGCGTGTAACAATTGCAATAATAGCACTGAATTAAAAAGTTGTATGTTCAAATCCTACTGCGGATACCTAGAATAAATTTGCCTAAGTACATAGTATATGCGTCTGTATATACACATTTATAGTCAGGGTTTAAATTGTTTGCACTAAAATCTTTGCTTTGCTTATATGTTTTTCAGCAAATAAAAAAACTAAATGTCTCAGCATTTACAAAACATTTCATTATAAACGAAGCAAAAATTAAATGCAAAAAAGGAAGAAACGCATATGCTTAAGCTGAAAACGTTTGCTGTTGCTTAAGCAATAAGTTGATGTTTGTTTCTTCTTTTGCTGTTGCTTTTTAAGAAAAAAAAACACCATTTAATGGTGTAATAAAATGTAATGTTTTTTTATGTGTTGTAAGTAATAAATACATAAATACGTTTCCAATGATAAGAGAGATAAAAAGCAGCGAGTTCAGCAAGTACGAGCAAGAAAAAGTAATCGTAGTTAGCAACAACTTCATAGTAAATAGTTAAGCACTAGCAAAAATAAAAATAAAGAACAACGACTGCTTAAGCAATAGCAGACGTTTTCAAAGTAATTGATTTGGCGATTGCTTTGCTGCAGAAAGAAACACATAGTCAACTAAAGCAAATGCGATTCTTTCTTTTTTTTGCATTTCCTTTTTCCTCAGCAACAGTTAAGCAACTACATATGCATTAAAAAAAGTGTTTTCAATCACTGGTGTAGGTGATATTTAATTTAAAGACTAAAATTTTATGTTTATTGTGTTTTTAAGACTCTTTATGTTTAATAAATGATTTATTGTTTTAAGAAATTTGTTTTTTTTAATGCAAATAAATATTTCTAAGGCAACATAAGCATAAATGATAAAACTTTGAATTATTCAAGAAAATATTTGCTTAAAACTAAGACATTTAAATTTTGGCACTATAATTTAGCACTTAAAACAATTTTTTAGCACTTTTTAGCACTTTTTTGGTACCAATTTAGCTCCAAAAATTTTTTTGATCTGGTCACACTGCATTTATAACAGATACAAAAGAACGCATGAGTATAGTTGATATTGTATGCTTTCGCTTGTGCGTACTCACACTATGGATATAAACACATACAGTTGTTTATGGTTTTGCATAGAGTGAGAGAATTATCAGTTTTTTACTCTCAAATATCTGTTGTAGCATGAGTATTTGGATATATCTGTTCATGAAACAGATATTTTTGATACTTGTGTGCTGCTTATGATAGAGGCGAGTACTAGTAAGCAGTATTTTAACTTCGTAGTAATAACCCGAATTGTAATTATTATTGTTTAGCTTTAGTAATTAGTTTATATGATTTTAAATGTAGAATTAGCAATATTTATAATATAAGGATAGAATTAATTCAATTAAGGAATTTTATTGTATGTTTATTTAAAAAAATTAATTCCTTTTTGATACAAACTAGTAAGTAGTTAAAATTAATATATAAAAAATGTTTATTACATACATCTGTACAAACATATGCACATAAAAATAGAAGTTCCGAAAAATTTCAATAAAAAAAATTAGGGAAAACATTTACACTTCTAGAATAATGGGTGTATTTTTACATATTAAATAACGCAATTTTTATTTTCTATGAAATTAGAAGGATATATTATAGTTATGTTATTTGTGCATTCAAAATTTCTAAAATTTTTAACATGTATTAAACAAAACCTCTTTTCTGCATTAAAGAAAAGTCCTACAGCTTAAATAAATAGAGAGTAAAATTTATTCAAAATTAAAAAATTATTAAAAAGTTTTAAAGAAAAAAATTAAAGAGTAAAATGGACAAGCTCGTTGTAACTGCTTTCCAAATGATAGTATATTATAATTTTATTTTTCATAAAAACAATTATTTTTTCCAGTTGTAATTCCATTTTATTATCATTATTAAAACAATTATAATAAAATAATAAAATTATTAGCATGATATCGTAGTTATTTTTTTCCTATTTCATTACTACAACTAATACCAATGCAATTTAATGGTAATAAAAATTTTATTTTTCTTTTTGCTAAAAATATTTAAATATTCATACTTCATTTTAAAATTTTAAAAATAATTTGGATTCAAAAGGTTTAAATTTAACATAAAAATGTTTTTTAAATGATTTTAAATTATCAGGCTTTTCGTATCTTTAAATATAGAAACATGCATTCATATATTTATTTAGTTATTGTATTCTTAGAACTGTTGTAATTGTTGGTAAAAGTTGTTAAAAAAACAATAGTAATTTTAATACAATTATACGCATTAGATTCATAAATTTTTATTAAAGAATTCAGTTTTGTATATTCAACTTCAATAAAACACAATAAAACAATTAAAAATATTGATCACGTTTAGAAACAATAATTTTATTTTTTAATTTTAATAAACCAACGCATATGTACGTATGAATGGATACTGGTTCGCAGCATACAATAAGTACTTATGGTACAACCATCAATATCTGTTTATACCCGTTTGTGCGAAACATAGAAGAACATTTTACTCATTCTCATCCATCCAAAGAGATAAAGTAACAATATCAACTTATATCAGAAACACAAAAGTACTCATCTATACCAAAGACAATAAATTTATAAAGATGTTGCACTCTGAACATTTAAAAAATAAAAAATTATGAGCAGTTTCCTGGTAGCAGGGGTAAGAGATAAGAGGGAAGAAATTTCTGTGAGCGCAACCAAAACTCAAGAGAGTATATAGGAGGTGGGAATACTGCAACACATGTTGAGAAGCCATTAAAAAGCCATTAAAAAGCAAAGGTCAAGAATGAGGGTCATTAAAGTAATAAACAAGTGTGAGTGTAATAAAAGTCAAAGATAATGATCATTAAAACGTCATAAAAAAAAGGGATTGACAAGTTGAGTAAGAATTTATGAGTGTAATGATCTTATGTGTGTGTGGAAAGAAATGTAGGTCAGCATTTCTAATAATGCACTGTGTAGATAGAGACTAAGAAGTGGACGAATATGTGTGTGTGAGATGAAATTTTTTAAGGGTAATAAATTCTTGAAGTGTGAAGATCGGTTGTGTTTTTATGCATGTGGTAATGTTCTTAATTATTAAAATGAAAATGTGAAGTGTTAGTTGATATGGGTTGACATATTGATGAGCGTGATATTCAGATTAAGGTTTAGTGTAATGTACAAGCTCATGTACATATATGAACACAGCAGACACACATATTGATAAGTGTTAAAACATGCTAACAAGTGGAGTTATAGATAGAAATATAAATATTTTACACATTAGGAAAAAATAAACAATCTAGGAGAAGATCATTGAATTTAGATTTTTGGTTTTTGTTAAACAAAAGCGATATGTGATAAGAATGCTAAAGAAGAATTTTGTTTTTTTATTTTTATTTAATACTTTTGTATATTTATTTATATTTATGTAAATGTTTTACATTAGAGTGATTCTCATGCTATAAATACTTTATTGGTATTTTTATTCATTATAATTATTCAATAATTTATATTTGTAAAATTTTTTTTAAGATTTTTAAGAAGAATAAAGTACAGTTGCAGTCAAATACTTGAATTGTGTAATAATTGTATGAGTATAGAAAGAATATAGGTCAAGGGAATTTTTTTTTTCAAAGAGTAATAAATTTTGACAGCTAATTGCTTATTAGTTTTGATTTAATTTAATAAATTTTGTATCTTTGTAGAACACTTAAATACTTTGTATAAGTGTGGTTTTCATGCTACATACACACACACACACACACACACACTTCGCAAAAGGGTTAGTCCTAAAAATTATATAAAGTATCTAGTGCTAAGAATTTAATATTAGTATATCGTGTTTGCTTAAGAAGCCAGTCAGTCAGCTAAAAATAAGTGAAAAAAATGTCTTGTAAAAGTTTCGTGTGTTATATTTGTGGAAACAATTACGATACAAACCGTTCTCTAAAAATACATCTTGAGATTCATAGTCCCTGTGTTTATTGTTCTCATGTATGTTTAACATACATAGAGAAAAAAAATCATGCGAAATTGCATGATGTTAACCGACAAATGCCTCTGCAGAATCAGGATATGCCATCAACGTCCACTGCGTCCAGGAAGCGTAAGCTAAGCTCGGAATCAGCTCCATATACTCCCTTAAAACTACAACAAATAGAGGAAAAATCTATGGTACAATGCGAGGATTGCAATATTGATGTAGAATCAATGAAATGGTTTAATCATTGTGCAGACATACATCATAAATTGAATATCTATAAGGCAATGAGAAGCACAGTTCACTTAATGAAAAGTAAGTTCCAATCACGCCTTTTAACGTATCGTTTCCCTAAAAATGATAGCAATTTGAATGTTGAAAGCTATTTAGAGGAAGGATATAACCTTTTAAAAAAACTATTGAATGCTAGTCTGGCAGATCAAGTTATTGTTAAATTTAACTTGGAATTAGCAGCGCGATATAAATTGCAAGCTAATGAGTTAAAACCAGAAACGGTCATGTATCACGTGACGGAAATGATGCGTTTATCAAGAGCAGATGATGTGGATACAGCTTTAAAAATACATATTGAAGCTATAAAAACAAAAATGTCTGAATTTCAGGAAAGAGATTCAGGGTGGACACTCGTTCAGCTCAAGTGGCTGGACATAAATATAAACAAGGCATCACCGATTTCTGGTTCACAATATGTTCCTACACCATTAAAGTTGGCGAAAAAGAAATGCATTATTAATGTCAGAAACAACGACAATTTTTGTTTTAAGTGGAGTATAATAGCAGCATTGTACAAGGGAGATAAAAAGATATTAAACCGCCCATCGACTTATGGAATTGATGACATAACCAATGCAATGATTAGCTTGGAATGTGGACGCGTATTGAATTTTAGTGGCATGAAGTTTCCAACGGATATTAAAGATATTAAAATGTTTGAAAAAAATAATAATGATATAAGTATCAATGTGTTTGGCTATGACCATAAATCAGAGACCACAATTGGACCTTATTATATCACAAGCACAGAAAAGCAGCTGCATATAAATTTAATGTTATTGGAGAGTGAATGTGGCGAAAAATATCATTTTATATTGATTAAAAATATATCAAGGTAATACATTTTACAATTGTTTTTATTTTAATTTTTTTATCCATTTGTGGAATTACAGATTTTAATATTTTAAATTTCTTTCTAGACTACTAGCAGGTCAAATATCATTGCATCACGGACATACGCTTATTTGCAATGCATGCCTCTACTATACATACTTGCCAGATAGAATGGCAATACACAAAGAAAAAGAATGTGGTGGATGCATTACAAAGATGCCGCAAGGGGAGAAATCATTCCTTAGCTATAAACATTTTGAGAGGCAGATGGATGTCCCCTTCACCGTCTATGCTGATTTTGAATGTATACAGGAAGATATAGCTGTAAGTAGTGATAATCAAAGTAGTTCTAACTTTATTAATAAACATATACCGTGTGCATATGCTTTTAATATTAACTGTAGTTTTAATAAGAATTTAAATAGATTTAAAATTTTTGTAGATAGTAGTAAGGATGTAAATGTAGGTAAACACTTTGTTAATAATTTAATTAGGGAATGTAAAGATATTTATAAAAAACACTTTGAGAAAATTGTTCCTATACATACCTTAACTCCCTTAGAAAGAGAAAATTTCAATTGTGCTAAAAATTGTCATATATGTGGCAAAACTTTAGGTAATGAACCAACTGTTAGGGATCACTGTCATATGTCAGGAAAATATAGAGGAGCAGCACATAATTCATGCAATTTAAATTATAAAATTCCTAATTTCATACCTATATTTTTTCACAACTTTTCTTCATATGATTGTCATCTATTTGTGAAAGACTTATTGAATTTTGAAGGTGAGACAAATGTTATACCATTGAATAAAGAACAATATATTTCTTTGTCTCACAAAATACGCATCTATAGTGATGAGGAAATTGAGAATTTGTTAAGTGAATTACGTAGAGATAAAATTTCTAAAAATATTCCATACTCTATAATTCAAAAAGAACTTGATGAAATTCGTAAAGAAAAAGAACAGAAAAAAATCGAGCTAAGATTCTTAGACTCTTATAGATTCATGGCATCAAGCTTAGATGTTTTAGCTTCAAATTTAGCTGACGATGACTTGATGTCAGTTCGAAAAAGTTTTTCAGATTCCGAAGAGTTTAACCTTATGAGGCGAAAGGGTGTTTTTCCTTATGAATATGTTAACACTTTTGAAAAACTTAATGAAAATGCACTTCAATCAATTGAATTATTTTATAGTAAACTAAATGATAAGCAATGTTCAGAAGAAGACTATGTGCATGCTCAAAATGTATGGGAAAAATTTAATTGTATTACTCTACGGGACTATATGAAAGTATATCTAAGAACTGATGTCCTCTTGCTAACAGATATTTTTGAAAACTTTCGAAGTGTTTGCAAGAGAATATATAATCTAGATCCATCTCATTACTACACAATCCCCGGTCTTTCATGGGATGCCATGCTAAAATATACACAAATTGAGCTAGAGTTACTAACGGATCTAGAAATGTATAATTTTATCAAACGCGGGATTCGAGGTGGCCTTACTCAGTGTAGTAAGAGATATAGTAAAGCAAATCATAAGTATTTAAGTAATTATGATGCAACAAAACCTTCTGAATATATTTTATATTTAGATGCAAATAACCTCTACGGTTGGGCTATGTCAGAATCTCTCCCATATGGAGGTTTTACTTGGACAAATGATTTTATACATCCAAGGGATATTTCGCCTAATTCCGAAATAGGTTACATTTATGAGGTTGATTTGACTTACCCTGTAAACTGTCATGATCGTCATAATGATTTACCATTTTGTGCTGAAAACAAAATTATTGGAGGTAGTAAGCATGAAAAATTGATAGCCGATCTTTCAAATAAGAAAAGATATGTGATACATTATAAAACACTAGAACAATGTTTAAATAATGGATTGGTTTTGGAAAAAGTTTATCGGATTCTCCAATTTAAACAGAAACCATGGTTAAAAACGTATATTGATTTAAATACAGAGTATAGAAAAAAATCTAAAAATACCTTTGAAAAAGATTTTTATAAGTTATTAAATAATGCAGTGTATGGTAAAACCATGGAAAATGTTGATAAAAGAAAAGATGTTCGATTGGTTAGTGAATGGGGTCGCACTAGCCGCAATCATCTAGGAATTGGAGAATTGATTTCAAAACCTAATTTCCATAGCATATCACAATTTACAGAATCATTGTGGGCAATACAAATGAATAAAACCACTACATATTACTCGAAGCCAATTTATTTAGGTTTCTGTGTTCTGGAGTTATCAAAATGGAAAATGTACGATTTTCATTACGGATACATGAAACCTAAATACGAGGAGAAGATAAGTTTGAATTATATGGATACAGACTCTTTTATATATTCTATTCAAACAAATGATTTTTATAGTGATATAAAAGATGATTTGAAAGATCGGTTTGATACTTCATCATACTCAGAAAGTAACCTGTTTAGTTTTCCTCTTTTGAATAAAAAGGTATTGGGTATGATGAAAGATGAGACAGAGGGGAAATTTATTACAGAGTATGTTGGTTTAGCTCCAAAAGTTTACGCATATACAATTGACAAGGCAAATGATATAAAAAAGGCTAAGGGAGTTAAAAAGTGTATAGTAAAAAATTATAATATAGATATTTATAAAAATGTTTTATTTTCTAAGGAAACAGTAATGGCTTGTATGTATACATTTACATCAAAATTACACAATATTTTAACTAATGAAATTAATAAAGTAGCTTTAAGTTTTAATGATACTAAGCGTAAAATTATGAATAATCATATAAATACATATGCTTGGTATTATTATCAATTGGATAGTGGTGATGGTCAATATGAATTAGATAAGTTATTAAATGAATTAGAAGACATCAACTAGAAAAAATAAGAACGAGTTGTACATATGAATAATAAACAAGATTTATATTTCAAGCTATATAGGATTAAAAACTAATACTTTTGTATATATAAATAAATAAATAAAATCCATTTAATTTAAAACAAAACTTTATTATGTCTTTAATTTTACATTAAATTGAACAAAAAGGATAACAAGGTATGTAATAAAATTGTATAGTAAATTAATCATTAAATAACTTTCTGAACAATTCCTGTTAACGGGGTGTACTTCATCAAGCGATCATAGATAATTAAACAATAAGCATTTGTGTTTGTAGGAATCGGAACCGCAGTCTCAAACTCAATTTTAACATCAATAGGTCCGCTTTTAACCATTTCATTTTGATAGCTTAGATCAATAACGACAATTGGGTTTTCCTTAAACTTCTCACAGGAAAGAAGTGGTTGTGCAGGCTTCATATAATAATTTTGTTGAAATTTTGCATACATATCGTATAAAATAGCATAGCGGTTCTCTGTAATCTTTAAATTTAAATCATCGTACGGATAAGAATCTGAATTTAAATGTACTTTTATATTTTTTAAATCAGAGTGAATATATTTCTTATTGTTTTCTAACACGAATAATAGAAATCTAGGCCTCTCTCGGTTAATTGATAGCTTAACATTCCAAATATGGTTTCTTCCGCCAGAGAATGTAGGATTAAAATAACAGTCCCAACTCCGAAATGCTATGGGTAAAGAGATACCATCCTTAATAATCTTCATTATTTGCAGTTTTTTAGAGTCTGAGACTTGTACGTGTGGAATTCTCCACGTAATATTCGTAATCAATAAAGTAAGATTTTCTTTATCATTTGTTGAGTAATAAACGTTCTCATCATTTGAACTCCGTAAAAGATTGAGTTCATGTTTGCTATTTAATATTATTTTATTGAAATCCTCGGCAAATCCCAAAAATAGTTTAAGGGGTATATAAAAATTAAATATTTGCATGTCTAAGTCTCCAGAAACACTCCATCCAGCATTTCTCATCATATTGCTTTCAAATTCATTAAGAGAAACATAGTTTTTAATTGTGCTAGACATTCCCAAGTATCGTGTACGATCAATTTCAACACCATTAATTTCATAACGTATTTCATCAAATAAGTACGCAACACAATTATTTCTTAGTCTGGTATTTGGAGAGTTCTCCCCGTTAGAGTTTTTTATATTTCCCTCTACATATAAGTAGCTTTCACTAGGAAGAACATACAAGTCTTGATTTTGCAGAGTAATTCGAATCTCGTCATTATTCTTAAATGATTGAATGTAGGGTACATAACTATGATAATCCTTTTTTATTATATTCTCATCTGTAATAGGAGTTTCCATAACATTTAGTATATCAGACATTTTTCTTTACTTTTAACTGAAGTAATCTTAAAAATGCTTTATTTTCTTCTGTTAATTTAGGTCTTCTAGCTTTAACAGTTTCTAGTGGAATGTTTTCGCTAACTTTTATTTCCGCCGTTTTATTGTAAATAATCATATTTCCCTTGGTCTCAAATGCAATCTAATTGTTATTTCTTCTCCTCTAAAGTTTATTAAGCGATCCTCTTGGTCAACAATCCAAACTTTAAGATATGTTATTTCCTTCACATTCACTGGTAAATAGATTAGATTATTCGGGATAACGTCTAATTTATAACCTGGAGGAACATCCACTGCAAACTCATGAAGTATGTGTGCTGGAAAATTATTCATATATGCTCCTCGTATTATATTACATTTAACTTGCACAGCATTAACTTTTAAAATATTTACTGGCTGATTCGACAAATGTTTTATACCAGGCTTTAAAACACCACTACTAAAACCAAGTAATCTACCAACAGATCTTTTTCGATCAAAGAAAATTGTATCATGTGAGGATGTTATTTCAATTTGTAGAGTGTTGTTATTGGCTTCAACGACAATTGATTTATTATCATTTTTTTCTTTATATTCTGCGATTATGTAATCAGCTATGTCTTGCAACTCATAAGAACCTATAGGAATTTCAATTATTTGATCTCCAATATGGAAAAGATTATTATCATAGTCTACGTTGGGAATCGAATTATATGAATGAAAATCAATTAGAGAACATTCATAATCTGCCGCTAACTCTATTGGCGGAAAGAAATTTGCCGTTAAAATTGAAGAATTCCCGCTCAGTGCTAATGTTATTGACATAACGAATGATTGAATGTAAATAAATAAAAACGCTATTTACCTAAAAATTATATAAAGTATCTAGTGCTAAGAATTTAATATTAGTATATCGTGTTTGCTTAAGAAGCCAGTCAGTCAGCTAAAAATAAGTGAAAAAAATGTCTTGTAAAAGTTTCGTGTGTTATATTTGTGGAAACAATTACGATACAAACCGTTCTCTAAAAATACATCTTGAGATTCATAGTCCCTGTGTTTATTGTTCTCATGTATGTTTAACATACATAGAGAAAAAAAATCATGCGAAATTGCATGATGTTAACCGACAAATGCCTCTGCAGAATCAGGATATGCCATCAACGTCCACTGCGTCCAGGAAGCGTAAGCTAAGCTCGGAATCAGCTCCATATACTCCCTTAAAACTACAACAAATAGAGGAAAAATCTATGGTACAATGCGAGGATTGCAATATTGATGTAGAATCAATGAAATGGTTTAATCATTGTGCAGACATACATCATAAATTGAATATCTATAAGGCAATGAGAAGCACAGTTCACTTAATGAAAAGTAAGTTCCAATCACGCCTTTTAACGTATCGTTTCCCTAAAAATGATAGCAATTTGAATGTTGAAAGCTATTTAGAGGAAGGATATAACCTTTTAAAAAAACTATTGAATGCTAGTCTGGCAGATCAAGTTATTGTTAAATTTAACTTGGAATTAGCAGCGCGATATAAATTGCAAGCTAATGAGTTAAAACCAGAAACGGTCATGTATCACGTGACGGAAATGATGCGTTTATCAAGAGCAGATGATGTGGATACAGCTTTAAAAATACATATTGAAGCTATAAAAACAAAAATGTCTGAATTTCAGGAAAGAGATTCAGGGTGGACACTCGTTCAGCTCAAGTGGCTGGACATAAATATAAACAAGGCATCACCGATTTCTGGTTCACAATATGTTCCTACACCATTAAAGTTGGCGAAAAAGAAATGCATTATTAATGTCAGAAACAACGACAATTTTTGTTTTAAGTGGAGTATAATAGCAGCATTGTACAAGGGAGATAAAAAGATATTAAACCGCCCATCGACTTATGGAATTGATGACATAACCAATGCAATGATTAGCTTGGAATGTGGACGCGTATTGAATTTTAGTGGCATGAAGTTTCCAACGGATATTAAAGATATTAAAATGTTTGAAAAAAATAATAATGATATAAGTATCAATGTGTTTGGCTATGACCATAAATCAGAGACCACAATTGGACCTTATTATATCACAAGCACAGAAAAGCAGCTGCATATAAATTTAATGTTATTGGAGAGTGAATGTGGCGAAAAATATCATTTTATATTGATTAAAAATATATCAAGGTAATACATTTTACAATTGTTTTTATTTTAATTTTTTTATCCATTTGTGGAATTACAGATTTTAATATTTTAAATTTCTTTCTAGACTACTAGCAGGTCAAATATCATTGCATCACGGACATACGCTTATTTGCAATGCATGCCTCTACTATACATACTTGCCAGATAGAATGGCAATACACAAAGAAAAAGAATGTGGTGGATGCATTACAAAGATGCCGCAAGGGGAGAAATCATTCCTTAGCTATAAACATTTTGAGAGGCAGATGGATGTCCCCTTCACCGTCTATGCTGATTTTGAATGTATACAGGAAGATATAGCTGTAAGTAGTGATAATCAAAGTAGTTCTAACTTTATTAATAAACATATACCGTGTGCATATGCTTTTAATATTAACTGTAGTTTTAATAAGAATTTAAATAGATTTAAAATTTTTGTAGATAGTAGTAAGGATGTAAATGTAGGTAAACACTTTGTTAATAATTTAATTAGGGAATGTAAAGATATTTATAAAAAACACTTTGAGAAAATTGTTCCTATACATACCTTAACTCCCTTAGAAAGAGAAAATTTCAATTGTGCTAAAAATTGTCATATATGTGGCAAAACTTTAGGTAATGAACCAACTGTTAGGGATCACTGTCATATGTCAGGAAAATATAGAGGAGCAGCACATAATTCATGCAATTTAAATTATAAAATTCCTAATTTCATACCTATATTTTTTCACAACTTTTCTTCATATGATTGTCATCTATTTGTGAAAGACTTATTGAATTTTGAAGGTGAGACAAATGTTATACCATTGAATAAAGAACAATATATTTCTTTGTCTCACAAAATACGCATCTATAGTGATGAGGAAATTGAGAATTTGTTAAGTGAATTACGTAGAGATAAAATTTCTAAAAATATTCCATACTCTATAATTCAAAAAGAACTTGATGAAATTCGTAAAGAAAAAGAACAGAAAAAAATCGAGCTAAGATTCTTAGACTCTTATAGATTCATGGCATCAAGCTTAGATGTTTTAGCTTCAAATTTAGCTGACGATGACTTGATGTCAGTTCGAAAAAGTTTTTCAGATTCCGAAGAGTTTAACCTTATGAGGCGAAAGGGTGTTTTTCCTTATGAATATGTTAACACTTTTGAAAAACTTAATGAAAATGCACTTCAATCAATTGAATTATTTTATAGTAAACTAAATGATAAGCAATGTTCAGAAGAAGACTATGTGCATGCTCAAAATGTATGGGAAAAATTTAATTGTATTACTCTACGGGACTATATGAAAGTATATCTAAGAACTGATGTCCTCTTGCTAACAGATATTTTTGAAAACTTTCGAAGTGTTTGCAAGAGAATATATAATCTAGATCCATCTCATTACTACACAATCCCCGGTCTTTCATGGGATGCCATGCTAAAATATACACAAATTGAGCTAGAGTTACTAACGGATCTAGAAATGTATAATTTTATCAAACGCGGGATTCGAGGTGGCCTTACTCAGTGTAGTAAGAGATATAGTAAAGCAAATCATAAGTATTTAAGTAATTATGATGCAACAAAACCTTCTGAATATATTTTATATTTAGATGCAAATAACCTCTACGGTTGGGCTATGTCAGAATCTCTCCCATATGGAGGTTTTACTTGGACAAATGATTTTATACATCCAAGGGATATTTCGCCTAATTCCGAAATAGGTTACATTTATGAGGTTGATTTGACTTACCCTGTAAACTGTCATGATCGTCATAATGATTTACCATTTTGTGCTGAAAACAAAATTATTGGAGGTAGTAAGCATGAAAAATTGATAGCCGATCTTTCAAATAAGAAAAGATATGTGATACATTATAAAACACTAGAACAATGTTTAAATAATGGATTGGTTTTGGAAAAAGTTTATCGGATTCTCCAATTTAAACAGAAACCATGGTTAAAAACGTATATTGATTTAAATACAGAGTATAGAAAAAAATCTAAAAATACCTTTGAAAAAGATTTTTATAAGTTATTAAATAATGCAGTGTATGGTAAAACCATGGAAAATGTTGATAAAAGAAAAGATGTTCGATTGGTTAGTGAATGGGGTCGCACTAGCCGCAATCATCTAGGAATTGGAGAATTGATTTCAAAACCTAATTTCCATAGCATATCACAATTTACAGAATCATTGTGGGCAATACAAATGAATAAAACCACTACATATTACTCGAAGCCAATTTATTTAGGTTTCTGTGTTCTGGAGTTATCAAAATGGAAAATGTACGATTTTCATTACGGATACATGAAACCTAAATACGAGGAGAAGATAAGTTTGAATTATATGGATACAGACTCTTTTATATATTCTATTCAAACAAATGATTTTTATAGTGATATAAAAGATGATTTGAAAGATCGGTTTGATACTTCATCATACTCAGAAAGTAACCTGTTTAGTTTTCCTCTTTTGAATAAAAAGGTATTGGGTATGATGAAAGATGAGACAGAGGGGAAATTTATTACAGAGTATGTTGGTTTAGCTCCAAAAGTTTACGCATATACAATTGACAAGGCAAATGATATAAAAAAGGCTAAGGGAGTTAAAAAGTGTATAGTAAAAAATTATAATATAGATATTTATAAAAATGTTTTATTTTCTAAGGAAACAGTAATGGCTTGTATGTATACATTTACATCAAAATTACACAATATTTTAACTAATGAAATTAATAAAGTAGCTTTAAGTTTTAATGATACTAAGCGTAAAATTATGAATAATCATATAAATACATATGCTTGGTATTATTATCAATTGGATAGTGGTGATGGTCAATATGAATTAGATAAGTTATTAAATGAATTAGAAGACATCAACTAGAAAAAATAAGAACGAGTTGTACATATGAATAATAAACAAGATTTATATTTCAAGCTATATAGGATTAAAAACTAATACTTTTGTATATATAAATAAATAAATAAAATCCATTTAATTTAAAACAAAACTTTATTATGTCTTTAATTTTACATTAAATTGAACAAAAAGGATAACAAGGTATGTAATAAAATTGTATAGTAAATTAATCATTAAATAACTTTCTGAACAATTCCTGTTAACGGGGTGTACTTCATCAAGCGATCATAGATAATTAAACAATAAGCATTTGTGTTTGTAGGAATCGGAACCGCAGTCTCAAACTCAATTTTAACATCAATAGGTCCGCTTTTAACCATTTCATTTTGATAGCTTAGATCAATAACGACAATTGGGTTTTCCTTAAACTTCTCACAGGAAAGAAGTGGTTGTGCAGGCTTCATATAATAATTTTGTTGAAATTTTGCATACATATCGTATAAAATAGCATAGCGGTTCTCTGTAATCTTTAAATTTAAATCATCGTACGGATAAGAATCTGAATTTAAATGTACTTTTATATTTTTTAAATCAGAGTGAATATATTTCTTATTGTTTTCTAACACGAATAATAGAAATCTAGGCCTCTCTCGGTTAATTGATAGCTTAACATTCCAAATATGGTTTCTTCCGCCAGAGAATGTAGGATTAAAATAACAGTCCCAACTCCGAAATGCTATGGGTAAAGAGATACCATCCTTAATAATCTTCATTATTTGCAGTTTTTTAGAGTCTGAGACTTGTACGTGTGGAATTCTCCACGTAATATTCGTAATCAATAAAGTAAGATTTTCTTTATCATTTGTTGAGTAATAAACGTTCTCATCATTTGAACTCCGTAAAAGATTGAGTTCATGTTTGCTATTTAATATTATTTTATTGAAATCCTCGGCAAATCCCAAAAATAGTTTAAGGGGTATATAAAAATTAAATATTTGCATGTCTAAGTCTCCAGAAACACTCCATCCAGCATTTCTCATCATATTGCTTTCAAATTCATTAAGAGAAACATAGTTTTTAATTGTGCTAGACATTCCCAAGTATCGTGTACGATCAATTTCAACACCATTAATTTCATAACGTATTTCATCAAATAAGTACGCAACACAATTATTTCTTAGTCTGGTATTTGGAGAGTTCTCCCCGTTAGAGTTTTTTATATTTCCCTCTACATATAAGTAGCTTTCACTAGGAAGAACATACAAGTCTTGATTTTGCAGAGTAATTCGAATCTCGTCATTATTCTTAAATGATTGAATGTAGGGTACATAACTATGATAATCCTTTTTTATTATATTCTCATCTGTAATAGGAGTTTCCATAACATTTAGTATATCAGACATTTTTCTTTACTTTTAACTGAAGTAATCTTAAAAATGCTTTATTTTCTTCTGTTAATTTAGGTCTTCTAGCTTTAACAGTTTCTAGTGGAATGTTTTCGCTAACTTTTATTTCCGCCGTTTTATTGTAAATAATCATATTTCCCTTGGTCTCAAATGCAATCTAATTGTTATTTCTTCTCCTCTAAAGTTTATTAAGCGATCCTCTTGGTCAACAATCCAAACTTTAAGATATGTTATTTCCTTCACATTCACTGGTAAATAGATTAGATTATTCGGGATAACGTCTAATTTATAACCTGGAGGAACATCCACTGCAAACTCATGAAGTATGTGTGCTGGAAAATTATTCATATATGCTCCTCGTATTATATTACATTTAACTTGCACAGCATTAACTTTTAAAATATTTACTGGCTGATTCGACAAATGTTTTATACCAGGCTTTAAAACACCACTACTAAAACCAAGTAATCTACCAACAGATCTTTTTCGATCAAAGAAAATTGTATCATGTGAGGATGTTATTTCAATTTGTAGAGTGTTGTTATTGGCTTCAACGACAATTGATTTATTATCATTTTTTTCTTTATATTCTGCGATTATGTAATCAGCTATGTCTTGCAACTCATAAGAACCTATAGGAATTTCAATTATTTGATCTCCAATATGGAAAAGATTATTATCATAGTCTACGTTGGGAATCGAATTATATGAATGAAAATCAATTAGAGAACATTCATAATCTGCCGCTAACTCTATTGGCGGAAAGAAATTTGCCGTTAAAATTGAAGAATTCCCGCTCAGTGCTAATGTTATTGACATAACGAATGATTGAATGTAAATAAATAAAAAACGCTATTTACAGTTTGTTTTTATTTAATATATGTATTTATTTTAACTTATTACTAGTTTTACAATATTTCATTTTTACTTACCCCCTGTTTACATTAGACAATGCTGTCATGACAATAACAATACATGCACAGTTTTTCACTAATGAATGTACACATTTCAATTGTCTGAATTACTGTCTTGAATATTTTGAAGACAGTAAACAAGACAGTGATTTGACGTATGCCGACAAATTTTTTTATAATTGCTTTAACTTAATGAAATTTTAATTAAATTATTATTTTAATTAGTAAAATTTTCTTTGCATATAGCAATATAAATGGAAAAATAGCAGGAAGAAACTCTAAAGCTATTTTAAATTTTCCGAGAACGTGCTCATAATGAATTGTCATAATTATTGTCTGGACGCCTACACCACAGAAGCTATTGTCAGTATTTTTGACAACTAATACGTATTATTTCATTGTCATGACAGCATTGTCTAATGTAAACGTAGCGTTATCCAAGAATTATGCTGACTTGAAAATCCCAACCATTTTACATATGCTTTATCACCCTTAGTTTTTAATACTTTTTCAACTAAGTATGTATTAGGAAAACGAGTGCGTAGTAACTCCTCCTTGTAAAATCCACCTTTTATTTCATTTCCTTCATAGTCTTCGAGTATGAATGTGACTGGGTAAGTATTTTGTACCGATCTAATTTTAAATATTTCTGTTGTCCAATTTGGTGTATACCCCTTTTCAAAGACGTGCTTATATTTACTAATACGTACATAGTCTCCAACCTTAAACCGTGAAGCTTTAAACAGTTTTAAATGATTGTATACAGTATTCAGTAAATGTTTTTCGTGTTCATGAGTTACATGAATAGGAGCCATTTTGATCGTTCCGTGTATTTTTTTATTATATTGATTAATCAAACTTTTATAAATGCTAATCCATCTATAAGATCCATTGTTACTAAACTCTTTCCACATCATTTCTTTCAACTCCTTATTAAAAAATTCTTTGCCATCATCTGTCTGTAAATTCCTAGGTATACGCCCCATACGAAATATTTTGCGAAATGCCTTACAAACTTCTGCTGCAGTTTTTGACTTAAGTGATTCGGCCCAAGCATATTTTGAAAATGTATCAATGACTGTTAGCATATATTTAAATCCATTGTTTTTAGATGAATAATTCCCCATTTCTACCAAATCAGCTTGCCAGAGATCGTCTATTCCCTTCATTATAACTCGACGTCGTAAGAACTTTTTCCGCGCTCGTGAATGTAGTTCATTAACTATTTCTCTCTTATCAGTATTCATGTCTGTATAGATTACATATGCGTTGTGTTACTCTTGATTATTAAATATGCTTGCTTATATTATGATAATTTAATTGGAGGTGGTGGTTCCAGCTTTTGTTTTTTTACAACATCCACTTTAATAGAGTTGTTATTAATCCACTTGAAAATATAATCCTCAATCTTATTAAATCTCTCTTCGATACTATTTATAAAGTCTTTATTTGCACTGTATATCTGATCATTCACAGCTTTTTCAATGATTTTAACATCATTATCAATATCCTTTGTCAACGAATCTTGTAACAATTTTATGTTATTTTTAATTATATTCAACTGGGAATCATACTCCTCTTTAAGTTTCTCCGTTTCATTATTATTGGAAATGTATTGTTCAATTTTATTAATTCTTTCTTCGAACTTGTTTATAAAGTTTGTGTTTGAATATTTCAATGCTTCGCTTATATAATTTTTCAAATCTTCTTGTATACGTTTGATTTCTAAACTCATATAAGTTTTATTAACAGCATCAAATTCGTTCAACGGTGAGGCTATATTTATAATTCTTCTATTTTCTACGTTTATATTGTTCCCATCGAGGATAAAAATAAATTTTTTTAAAAGATTTTTAGTTTTCAAGTCACTACTATGCTTTTTGAAGTAATGGCCAAATTTATCAACAGTCATTCTTATTGTTACTACAACTACTCAATTATGTTTGATTCCTTTAGTTCCTCAATTATTGATATTATCTCATTAGAATGGTTTTTGTTACCAGCTTGTTGTGATGCCACCAACAGCTTTAACCGGTCTACTATTTCATTAGGATCATCCCAGTATATATAGTTTGGTTTATTAAGGTTTACTTTCATTAAACCTTCACCAATGTGAGTAGTAGCAAATAGCTTATTAATTATTTCCTTATATTTATAGCCTCTATTTCCTTTTAGTTGATTATTAGGATCGAAGTTTCTTCTGTGTGCATTTGTATCAAGCAGAATTCGTTTATATATATCTAATTCTGATGAGTCATAGTGTTCTGGTCTTTTATGAAAGAGCAATGAGTAAAGACCAGAAGTTAACGCCCAAGATTTATTTCCAATCGTTATTTTTTCATTACTTAGCTTCAAATCTGAATTTCCAAATTTCCAGTCACCATTTTGATTTTTATGAGGTCCAAATATAGTATCAAGCTTCTTATTTTCATATAAGTCTGTTAAATCAAATTGCCAATCATCGGATTGTGAATAAAAGGATTCATTATCTAAATCAACATCTTCTTCTTCTTTAACATCACTTGTTTTTGATAACGAATCAAAATGGTCTTTTTTCATCGGGGTGCTAGCCACAATACTATTTTTGTTTTTAGTTATAGTATCATGTTTAAAATTAGTTTTTACATCTCGAATTTCTATTGGTTTCAATACCCTTTCACTAGATAATTTAACTAGTTTTTGTAAAGGTTCTGTTAGGGGTTTAAATGTATTTTCTAACTTGTTGATTGTTTCTTCTTCCCCGCGTTTAATAGCTTCAAATTTCTTTTTTAAAATTTTTCTAGATTTTACCAATTCTTTCAATACATTTTCTTCCATGTTTGTGTATAAGAGACTTAATTAATATGAATAAATTATCAAAAATTTTATTAGATCTTTAAACAGCTTCTTCAAACAGCTAAACAGATTCTTCAAACAGTTAAACAGATTCTTCAAACAGCTAAACAGCTTCTTCAAACAGCTAAACAGCTTCTTCAAACAGCTTATTTAAACAATTAAACAGTCGCTTTGTATAGCAAAACACTTAAACAGATTATTACTAATAGTAAAATAGCTATTGATTTGTGTTAAACAAATAACATCAATATTAATTTTATAGGTCTGAAGTAGTTTAACGATTAATTATGACTAAGCTTCAATGAAGACATCGAAGCCTTTTCTATAACGTCCATTACATATTTCATCATCTTTATTTATTACCAAAAATCCATATTTATTACGCCAACATTCTTTACATATGTTTTGAAACATTTTGAAACTCATATCACTTCCAACGTGATCTTTATATATATGCTTAAGATTTAGTTCATCTTGCTTAAACATTATAATTAAAGCTCTAAACACTTAGACGACAGCAGACTTCACAACTTCACGGCTTCAAATGCTGCTAACTTCAAATGCTGCTCTGAAGTCAGCTTCATAATTATTTTAAAGGCAGCAACAACAGCTGTGTACTTTAGCAATACAAATTTAAGGCATACCGCATACATATATTTTATAATGAATAAAATTAAAGTTATTGATAAAAAATGTAATAATATCACAAAAACTATAAAAACACATAAATTTATTTCCTTATTGTATTTTTGTAATGTTCTTTTATGTTTAATATTAAAAAAAAAAAAAGTTTTTGTTTTTATTTTTCCAATTTATATAATTTATATGTATAATGGCAACACTAAATTTGTGTATTGCTGCCCGTCAAAATAGAAAATAGCCTAAGTTGGCAGCAGCAGCAAATGCTGTCGTGTAGTCGTGCTGTTGTGATGTCGTCAAAATAATCGTTTTCATTTAAACACATGTATTTTATTTTTGACAGTTTGCTGTCTGCTGCCTGCTGTCGTCTAAGTATTTAGGGCTTAAGTTTGCATTATCACGTATTAAATGTTTTGGAATGTGTGTATATGTTTGACATAAATAAAAGGAATCAATATCGTTGTGTCTCCCCATACAAAAATATGATCTAATATTATTTTGCTTTTCACATGCAACATCATCAAATATCATTACTGAATTTACTTTAGCATCATCAGGTGATAAAACATCTTCATTTTCCGAAAATGTATATAAGCCCATACCCTTTACCGAAGAAATTAGTTTCCTTAGATATTGATATTTAGGTTGATTTAGTGATTTAGAATAAATGTAAATGTTTCTGAATTTTAATCCATTAGGGCTTTCAATCAAACTAAGCATAACGTTAGTTTTTCCGCAACTAGATGGCCCCACTATTAATGCTCTTATAGAGTTTGGTAAAAGACAGCTATGTTTAGTTACTTTATTTTTTTCATTAAAATCCAAATTTCTCACTAAAATGTTTGAATGTTGTTTTATCAAACGCATCTTTGCAAATGAGGAGTAAAATAAAATAATCATCTTTATCTTTATATTAACTAGTATTCGCCAACTTATATATTTTCAGATATAAATTGTTATAAATGAAGGTGTACACAAAGAAAAATGTTATTGGTAAACAGGTAGTTAGTGGAGAAGGACTAGTAAATAAGCTTATTAATTCACTGCCAACTGAGCTTCATCTACCTGGTTATCAATTTTGTGGACCTGGAACGAAACTGGATAAACGTATTCAACGGGGAGATAAAGGAATCAATCCCTTAGATGCTGCTTGTAAAATTCATGATATTACCTATTCACAAAACACTGATATTAGTAAGCGACATCAAGCGGATAGAGAACTAGCCGAGAGGGCTTGGAAACGAGTAAAAGCTAAAGATAGCACACTTGGAGAAAAAATAAATGCTTATTTTGTTACTAACGCAATGAAGTCTAAAGTAAAATTTGGTTTAGGTGTTAAAATGAATAATCTTAAAAAAACTTGTAAGCGAAACCTTTTTCGCAATGCAATTAAATCAGCAACTATGATCTTAAAAAAGGAAAAACCATTAAATGTTAAAAAGGCAATAAAAACGGCAAAAAAAGTTATTGATGAATCATTTCGTGGGAAAAAATCAGAAGTTAAAATTCCAAGAGTTATTACCGTTCCTAAGATTGGAGGTATTCTACCCCTTGTGCCTATATTTACAGCACTTGGAGCATTAGGTGCTTTAGCTTCAGGTGGCTCGTCAATTGCCAAGTTTATTACTACAGCTAAAAACGGTAAGCAACAGCTCGATGAGAATAAGCGTCATAATAGAACATTAGAGGCTATAGCTATGGGTAAAGGTCTCTATCTCAAACCTTATAAAAAGGGATATGGAATATTTTATAATAAAACGAAAGCATCAAAAAACTAATACAGCAGCTACCCAATAGACCTCTCACCGATGTGGATTTGAAAACGTTTGGAAAGAAGCATATTCCTTGTTTTAGAGGAGTTTATATGAGAGATACACTCCCTAAAACTCCACGCAAAACTGAATGTGGAATAATCAATTTAGACTCTCATAGAGGAGATGGTACACATTGGGTAGCCTACTACAAGAATAATGATTATGTGGAATATTTTGACAGTTTTGGAAATCTTCAACCACCTCTAGAAGTATTAAGATATTTAGGATATAATATAAAATACAACTATAAAAGATATCAGAAAAGTAATTCTTTTATTTGTGGACACTTATGTTTGCAGTTTCTAATAAATTTTCAAATAAAGAAATGATAAAATGAAAAACTTTAATTTTTTTAATAATTTTTTCTCATTTATTTTCCATTCTTAAATATAATCTATGAATTTTTATATCAGTAATTATTTTTCTCTGCATTTTTTTCCGATCTCATAACAGAGGCGGGTTAAATCTATTGCTGTATCGCTTTCATGGATTCCTTTAATGTCACCCAATAGGATTTCAGTCTTTCTCATTGTGGAGCATGTTGGTATGAAGTAATTGTAATAAAAATGTAATAACTGTTTCCTTAGAATTCCATTCCAACATACTATTGATGTTAAAAATACTCCTATCCGAATTATTGATTTCCACGTTTCAGGATCAATTTTTATTCTAAATTGTCCTTGCCGGACTATTAAATAGCATACACCCTTTTTATATTTGAAGGTATACTGCGTAGCTTCTTCGCTTGTATTTTCAATTAAGTTAATTGAATGTAAAAATTCTCGCTTAGAAAGCGTGTTGGTGATGTAGTCCTTATAGCTCATTAGGTGGAGCCAATCTTCTCGGCTGAATCCGATAAAATGTTTATCATTGTAGTGAAGCCATATCATCGGTTGAAATCCATGAATAGTTGAAAACCCGCAAACAACTTTTAATTTTAGATTTATAAAATATTCCATCTCAAAAACCATGTCATATATTTTAGGCTGACGTTCTTGAGTAAATTGCAGAGTATTTTTTATTATTTTATTCATTCTCTACGAATCTCAATTGTTGACTATTGATTTTTCAATCCGAAAGTCGCCTTTTAAAGTAGATTTAGAACCCTTGTTAATAAGAATTTATATAAGAACTAAACTTATCAAAATGCAATAATCGTATGTATGTATTTATATACTCGTATTAATAAGTAAGAATAATGCAATAAATAATTTTTTAAATATATAAGAATGTTGTTTTATTAACTATAAAATATAGTAACTTCATTTTTTATTATTCTTTATGATTTTCGGATGTTGATGTCAATAGGTTAAATAATTTTTTATACTGCTCAATAATTTTCATCACTTTTAGTTTGTTCTTATGAAAGAAATAACATCCACACATTCCAACTACATCTCCATTTGAATTATCATGGTCACAAGGTATAATGTAATTACTAAAATCTACATATTTATTTTTAAACTCTTCTATTTCTTGTAAATGTTCTTCGAAAATTTCATTTCCAAATTTTTGTAGAAACTCTTCAATAGTATTCATCCTTGTAGTTTAAAATTTCATTTAATACTGAATCAATAGATTAATCATAGTCAACTCTTATAGTTAGAATTTAATTAAAATTGTAAATAAAAAACAATACGTTTTGATTTCATTTTAATTTCCTTTATTTAATTTTTTTTCATTTAAATGTATTATAAGGATAATAATCTCTCATTGGAGGAACTGGTTTTAACTCCAACCTGCAGAGTGAGCTATCCCTATTATCACTCGGAGGACATTTTGTAATCATATAAGCGCCTGTAGATAAGAGTTCAACATCTTTGTCGCTCAACGAATTAAACCTCTTAGGAAGGTAAAATATACTTGTTCCCAACTCTAGCACAACAGATTCTCCATATTTTGTTGTTATTCGCTCTGCTCCAGTTATGTGATAGTCTTCTAAATCTATCATATCCCTGATACTAAGTCTCTGCCTTGCATTTAACTTATTAAAAGATGTAATTAATTCCGTGTTGCTGTTCATCGTTGTATAATTTATAATAAACTGTCAAACTTTGTTGGATTTATTTACAATTTATATAAAATTTGCGTAATAAATCGATATATAGTCGCATATATATATGCTTAATTATGAAACTATAAAAGAAAAAAATTATTATAACCCTAATTATATTTAACTAAAGTAAGGAAAGACGATTTTTTTTTTTTTTTTTTATTTTTTATTTTATACATATATATTTTTCAATTCATAAATTATTTTTTTATTTTTAAGTATATATAATCTTAAATCTAATTTAAAAATTAATCTCCCTCATTATTTTATCGCCTTCTTCATCAAAGTAGTCCTCTACAGATAGTATAATATTGTCCCCTTCATCATCATAGAGGAATTCGAAAACTTCGTCATCGAAGTAGTTTTCGTGATATCCCAGCTGGTTGTTGGGGATATCAAAATTCGCATCACTGCTTTCACTACTAAAGCTCAACGAGATACAGATGTCTCCTTCCTCTACTTGGAAAGAAAAGGGGCTTATTGATGATCCTTGTTCATCCACATCGTCCGAGAAAATTATAAATAAAATTTCCGAAAACTAGAATTTTTCAAAATAAAATTTTAATAACCAATTTTATTATAAAATCAATCATTACATTGGAAATGTTATTGCATTAAACCCATGGCATTACACCCAAACGCTAAAGACTCCTTATCAACATATTTATTTGCCCCACATAAAACTTAACGCTCCCAAATATATACAAACCAAGTTTGAAATTCAAGTATTTGACTGCAACTGTACTTTATTCTTCTTAAAAATCTTAAAAAAAAATTTTACAAATATAAATTATTGAATAATTATAATGAATAAAAATACCAATAAAGTATTTATAGCATGAGAATCACTCTAATGTAAAACATTTACATAAATATAAATAAATATACAAAAGTATTAAATAAAAATAAAAAAACAAAATTCTTCTTTAGCATTCTTATCACATATCGCTTTTGTTTAACAAAAACCAAAAATCTAAATTCAATGATCTTCTCCTAGATTGTTTATTTTTTCCTAATGTGTAAAATATTTATATTTCTATCTATAACTCCACTTGTTAGCATGTTTTAACACTTATCAATATGTGTGTCTGCTGTGTTCATATATGTACATGAGCTTGTACATTACACTAAACCTTAATCTGAATATCACGCTCATCAATATGTCAACCCATATCAACTAACACTTCACATTTTCATTTTAATAATTAAGAACATTACCACATGCATAAAAACACAACCGATCTTCACACTTCAAGAATTTATTACCCTTAAAAAATTTCATCTCACACACATATATTCGTCCACTTCTTAGTCTCTATCTACACAGTGCATTATTAGAAATGCTGACCTACATTTCTTTCCACACACACATAAGATCATTACACTCATAAATTCTTACTCAATATGTCAACCCATATCAACTAACACTTCACATTTTCATTTTAATAATTAAGAACATTACCACATGCATAAAAACACAACCGATCTTCACACTTCAAGAATTTATTACCCTTAAAAAATTTCATCTCACACACACATATTCGTCCACTTCTTAGTGTCTATCTACACAGTGCATTATTAGAAATGCTGACCTACATTTCTGTCCACACACACATAAGATCATTACACTCATAAATTCTTACTCAACTTGTCAATCCCTTTTTTTTATGACGTTTTAATGATCATTATCTTTGACTTTTATTACACTCACACTTGTTTATTACTTTAATGACCCTCATTCTTGACCTTTGCTTTTTAATGGCTTTTTAATGGCTTTTTAATGGCTTTTTAATGGCTTCTCAACATGTGTTGCAGTATTCCCACCTCCTATATACTCAAGAGAGCACAATATTAGTTTTGTAAACAAGACAGATTCATACACACATGCGTTTAAAAATGTGTGGGGATGTTCATAAGAAATGTTTTGTTAAAGTAAAGTATTGAGAGACAAAAACACACATTTAACATATAGAAACGTACATACATACTTTCATATCTACATATAAAGAGGAATGTGCTTCATAAAATTTTATTTTTGAATTCTATTTTTCCTACTTATACAGTATTTACACTATGCGATTTTTCATGAAACTAGCATGAAATTTTTGTTTGTTTGTGAAGCAAAAGGAGTAGGCAATATGGAATTGCTTGAGTTTTGAGGGGATGTTACTATTGCTAATGTTTACTTTTAGATGAAGCACAACGCTGTAACTGAAATAGAAAATTGAGGAAAAATGCCTCAAAAAATTGCATGGTGTAAATATGGACTTATTTAAAAATTGTTTGTAAAATAAGCTTAAAAACGAAACTATATGACTGCTCTTGTTATTGTAGGGTAACTATACATTTTGATTTGTGTATTTTTAAAAATATGCGTAATCGCACCGAACTAGTCATACCCTAAATTATGTAGTAATTTTTTTTAGCATTTATTCTTGTGGATACTTAATATGTGTTTTAAGAAATTTCAAACAATGGTAATAAAATAAGGCACTTATTTATGTATATTTATTATTAAATATTTTGTTAAGTATATTTAGCCTGCATATGGGTTCAATATATATAAACCTCAATATGAATTTGATAGCTAAATTTATATATTTAAATTGCCAAACAAAATAAATTACTGTTGCTTTAAAATTGAGACTTTCCAAGTACTTGTTACTTTGCGCTCATGTGTTTCCCATGAGCAATGCTTTCTTAGCAACATTAGTATAAGTAAAATTAAGACAACAAATAAAATATCACAACACACCACGATAATTTATTTATGCCTTTTATATGGGCACTTGCAAGTTAATAATTAAAATTAAATTACGGGAATTTTAAATTAAATTTTTTATCTTTAAAAAATATTGTGCTAATTATCCCGAGCAAATTATTAAAATCAAAAATTTTTTGATTTTTTCAATTTTCGAACTTTTCTGGAGGGATTTTCAAAAAATTTTTTCCGTAAAAACCTTCTACTTGAAAATACGAACAACTGAAAAAAATGCTACAGAAATCGGCACAGCTGTTCTCATTTTATGAATTACTATACATTTTTTACACCATTTTTATATATAAGATTCAAGCATTATGTTCACTACAACTGAGACGCTAAACTAGTATTCTTCTTAGAATAGTGATAAAAGTTAAAAAAATTAATGTTTATAAATGTTATTGAAACAAATTCATTAATGTTAATAATTGTGGTATTTAGTTTATATCTATGTAGTAATTAAATTTAGATAATAAATGAATTTAATTTACTTTATTCGTGCTTGATTGCTTCAAATATAAATATTTCATGATATTCTCATGAAACATGTTTTATTTAAAAGTAGAAATTGAAAATATTACTGCGTAGAAAGTATATTCATATGGCCATTTTACTACTGCTATTTTAGCTCATTAGTGGATTTTACCCAAATTTTGTATATAAAACTTGAAAGTCTTATATCAAAAGCCAAATTGATTAAATAAGAACTCTATTGAATCAATAAGAGAAAAAGACGGGAACAAAAAGACAGTATACAAAAACACAGCAAACATTCAGTAACTAAAAAAGTAAAGTAAATTAAAATCGAAAAGGTTCCGAATAATAAATTGTCATATTGATAATAAATGAATTTAATATTCGGTGTAAATCGATGTTATTTCTGTTATACAACAACAAAACACATGTTGTTACCATACAAATACACAATCGGTAACATTGGTTTACGTTGAATATTTTATAATGTAAATATATACACATTCGTATGCACGTATATACAAATGAATTAATGTGAGATGAGAGTAACAAGTTTGCTGAGAATAATAATCTCTCTTTGTGAATTTACTCTTAAAATGGCAGTAGCAGTACGTCCATCGACCAAATATGCACTGGATGTAGAATGTACGGCAGTGAAACATCTTAAGGCCCAACTATAATGTGCATAAAACAACTTAAGCAAGCTTATACAACTGTGCAAATACATTAAATCATATGTGGTAAACTATAATGTACGTAAGATAATCTTTCGTCAAGTTTCGTTAAATTTAATTTCTTTATGCAATGTACGAAACTGATCGCACTTTCCGTACGGAAACAGCTGATTGTACTTTGTGTTATACATTGATAAAAAACAATATTAATTAACACCTAAATTGTTTAGTTTTTAATTCTATAGAAAATGTTTTTCTACAACATTTTTCTTTATGACCAATTTTTTACAAATATAATATATTTAAATAAAATTTTTATTTATACACACATATGTTTACGATATAAGCGATGAACATCGTTGCATTTTTTAGTACGGTTGGCCACAAACACAAAACAGAAAATAACTTGAAATAATTTTTTCTTTACTTTTTCTAAGAACATGAACCAAAATATGTAAATGTGTATGTGAATGTGAATGTTATTAAATGTAATAAATAAATATATTCTTTAAAGCTTTTCGTTTTAAAATTTTGTTTATTTATATAGAAATTATTTTTGGCAAAAGTACGAATTAAACATAAATGTGCAACTGTGGCAAATAAGTTACTAAATTTATGTAAGTACATTGTAGCCACATAAATTTCGTTAATAAACTACCTAAGCATTTGACAGGCTTTTCGTTGGATTTTTGACATAAGCTAAAGCTTACTTATGCACATTATAGTTGGGCCTTTAGTATATTTATAGTCTTTGTCTATACGCACTCATAAGAGTAGACACACAAAAACTGATATAAACAGATATATCTGTGCACGTCTTTAGTTTGAATTCGAATGATAAAATAAATATTAAAAAATATAAAACAAACACCAAACGCAAGAATTGGTACACATACAATGCTACGCTCAAGAAAAAATTCTTAAGAGAGAAGTTAAATTAAACAATATGTATGCACATACATGCAAATATATATTTTAAGTCATAAATCTCTTGCTAGAACTACTTGTAGCAAAGAGAAACGATTGCGTAGAAATTAAGTGTGTATGTTTATATGCAAATATTTTTGTATGTAGGCATGCTTGTTTGGTTCACAGTTTAATAACTTTAAAAAGAAAGAGTTGTAAAGAATTTCAAGGTTAACAAAAATTTAAGGCTAAGCAAATTCAATACAGAAAATACTGAAGGCAAAATCCACGGACGAATCAGCGGCTAATACCATGAATTATGCTGACGCTTGACAAATGTGGGAAATAACAAAAATAATAAATAACAAAAACTAAATAAATAAATAACAAAAAATAAATTTAAGGTTTAATTCCATAAAGACTTGTTTTTATTTTTAGCCGACTTCAAAAAAAGAAGGAGGTTATACAATTCGGCTGAATGTTGCATTTTTTTATATTTGTGCTTCCAGAACTCAGTCATTTCTGATCCGACTTTGAAAATTTTTGGTAATATGATAGATTATGTTTACAGATTGGTCCCGTTTTAAAAACAATTCATAATCTTAAAAATTAAAGGGTGTCCCCATACAACATACATATTTTTTACGTGTATTGTGAACTGTAAAGGGCGATTCTGTAAAATTTGAAATGACTGCGTATTACTATGGCTCCCAAAAACAAAAAATTATACAAAAATAAATCTAAAAATTAAAGGGTGCCCCATATTTGATGTAAATTTACTTATATGGGCCTATCTTTTGAACCGTTATAGACAAACGCTTGCAAATTGGACAGAATGTCGATTGCTATGGCCGTTATAGTAACAAGTATTAATTTTACAAATTAAAGGGTGCCCCATAACTGATGTAAATTTATTTGTATGGGCCTATCTTTTAAAACGTTATAAACAAACGCTTGCAAATTGGACAGAATGTCGATTTCTATGGCCTTTATAGTAACAAATATTACAAATTATATATTAAAGGGTGCGCCAATAGTTCATTAAATTTATTGTATATGGCCATCATGATCCGATTTTGAAAATTTTTGGTAATATGATAGATTATGCTTACAGATTGGTCCCGTTTTAAAAACAGTTTATAATCTTAAAAATTAAAGGGTGTCCCTATACAACATACATATTTTTTACGTATTACTATGGCTCCCAAAAACAAAAAATTATACAAAACTAAATTTAAAAATAAAGGGTGCCCCCTTAATTGATGTAAATTTGCTTATAACCTATCTTTTGAACCCTTTTAGACAAACGCTTGCAAATTGGACAGAATGTCAGTTGCTATGGCCGTTATAGTAACAAGTGTTAATATTAAGAATTATAAATTAAAGGGTGCGTCAATAGTTCATTTAATTTGATGTATATTGCCATACTTTTTATCAGTTAGAGACAGACGCTTGGAATTTACAACGAACCTGTGTTGGTAAGTCCGCTATAACAACAGGTTTAAAATATGGATTTAGAAGTTAAAGGGTGTTCCAATAGTAGATGTAATTTCAAGTGTGTGGCCGTATTTTTGAACCGTTATAAACAGAACGCTGAAACTTACAAGGGATCTGTATTGCTAATATTTAATATTATAAATTAAAGGGTGCACCAATAGTTGTAGACAGACGATTGAAATTTACAAAGAACCTGTATCAATAACTCCTCTATAACAACAAGTACAAAATTTGGATTTGGAAATAAACGGGTGTCGCAATAGTTGATATAATATGGTGGATGTGGCCGGACTTTTGAATTATTATAGACAGACAGCTGAAATTTACAAGGGACATGTTTTGCTAAATCCGCTATAACAAGAAGCTTATAATTTGAATTTAGAAAGAAAAGGGTGTGCCCAAAATCTCATAATTACTGTAGATTTACTTATATAGGCCTATCTTTTGAACCGTTATAGACAAACGCTTGTCAATTTGATGCAATGTCGTTTGCTATGGCCGTTATAGTAACAGCTATTAATATTTAAAATTATAAATTAAAGAGTGCACCAATAGCTCATTTAATTTGGTGTATGGCCATACTTTTAAACAGTTGTAGACAGACGATTAAAATTTACAAAGAACCTGTACTACTAACTCCTCTATAACATATAAAATTTGGATTTGGAAATAAACGGGTGTCCCAATAGTTGATATAATATGGTGTATGTGGCCGGACTTTTGAACCGTTATAGACAGACACCGGAAATTTACAAGGTACTTGTTTAGCTAAGTCCGCTATAACAAGGAGCTTATAATTTGAATTTAGAAATTCAAGGGTTCTCCCAAAATTAATGTAATTTGTTCTATATGGCCGTATTTTTAGAACCGTTGTATACAAACACCTTATTTTAGACAGAATGTCCGCTACTTTATTTGGTATAATAAGAAGTATAAAAATGTTATATTATAAAAAAAATAGTTGATATAATCTGATGTATATGGGCAAACTTTTGAACCGTTACAGATAGACGGTTGAAATTTACACAGAACCTGATTGCTAAATCTACTACAACAGCAAGTATATAATTTTAATTTGGAAATTAAAAATTGACCCTATAGTTGCTGCAATTTGATGTATATTGCCAAGCTATTGAACAGTTGAAAAAGTATAAAGTTTGGAAATATAAGTGTGTGAGTTAATGTAACCTAATTTATGTGGCCATACACTTGAGCTGTTATAGGCAGACAGATGAAATCTGTTTTGAAGTCGGTTTTTTTTTTGCAAGAATTATGCTATGAAAATAAAAAAATCATAAAGAATTAACAACCCTTAATCCTTACTTTTTATAACACCACTTATTGCACATTTTCATTAATGAGCCATTCATATGACCTTCGCTTGAATTTTCAAGGAACTCCAGTACTTACCAATAATCAAAAACAAAGTGCAATGGTAGGGTTAAATTTTAACTAAAAAGACAATCGTACATGTACTTTTTTGTACATGTACATTATTGTTGTTGTATTAATTTATGTTATGTTAAAAAAGAAACATTTCACTGTATGGAATATACTATCCCTTTTAGATTTTCGTGGTCATTGTTTTTGTAGTAAAGGCTGCTGTCGTATCTGTTAAACAGCTTAGCAAAAGCAGAGTTTTGTCGTGATCAGTTAACCGACTTCAAAAAAAGAAGGAGGTTATACAATTCGACTGAATGTTGCTTTTTTATGTTTGTGCCTGCAGAACTCAGTCATTTCTGAACCGATTCTGAAAATTGTTGGTAATATGTTAGATTATGCTTACAGATTGGTCCCGTTTAATAAACAGTTCATAATCCTCAAAATCAAAGGGTGTCCCCATACATATTTTTTACGTGTATTATGAACTGTAAAGGACGATTCTGTAAAATATAAAATGACTGTGTATTACTATGGCTCCCAATAACAAAAAGTTTTACAAAAATAAATCTAAAAATTAAAGGGTGCCCCCATAATTCATGTAAATTTACTTATATGGGCATATGTTTTTAACCGTTATAGACAAACGCTTATAAATTGGACAGAATGTCGGTTGCTATGGCCGATATAGTAACAAGTATTAATACTAAAAATTATAAACTAAAGGGTGCGCCTACAGTTCACTTAATTTGATGTATGTGACCATACTTTTTAACAGTTGTAGACAGACGCTTGAAATTTACAACAACATGTATAAAATTTGGATTTGGAAGTTAAAGTGTCCCAATACTTGATGTAATTTCAAGTTATTCATATTTTTTTTTTTGCATTTATAAGCCTTTAATAAAATTAATTTTGTAGGGAATTTTACTAATTAAACTGTATGTATGTATGTAATTATAAAGAAATATTTTTTATGAATGATCGCTGTTTTTTATGTCAAAAGTTGTGTATACAATATAAGGAAAAAAGGTATTATCTAGTAGAAATTAATACAAACATATTTGTTTATTTTTTTTATTTTTGTTAAGTTTTATTTTTTAATTTTGTTTGTTTGTAAAAACCTTGAACTTTAACACTGCTTTATTGTTATATTTTTAATACAAAAAAATTACACTTTTTCGAAAAACTCCACTTTGGTGCGTTTTGAAATTTCAAAGTTGACAACGCTGAAGATACACTTAAGTATTTACTTTTATTTTGGAGTATTGAGTATACTCATACATGTAATACATAAAATACTTACATATACTTATTTGCTATCAGGCAAGTATGAGTATTCTCAATACTCATAGCACACATTGTTTATATACATCGAACCAAGGCGAATTGAACAGGTGACTGCATCAGGCCATACGGTCAACATATGTTTTCTGTTTTCTTTTTCGAGTAGTCAAAATTGTTGCTTTTTTTCTTATTGTATGTGGTTGCGCCAAAAAAAACGGTCAAAAAATTTTTAGAACTGTAAATTCGCCTTGCCCACACTTATAACTACGAAGCCGAATTGAATAGTAGGTAATCGCATGAGTACAAAAACAAAAAAACGCATATATTTTTTTAGGTACATTTAGCCGACCGTAAACGTAGAAATGTAAATGTAGATGTGTCAGCTGATCATTTTTGATATACGAAAAGCCTTAACCGTAACGTTTGAACCTGCTGAAAATAGAATTTCAATACAAGGTTACGTGACAGATGTAGCCAGTGATGGTAAATACTATCATAAATTCAGGTGAAGTACAATACCCCTTTTCAAGTACTTATTTGTGTTTATTTACTAAAACTTTAAAATTGTTAATTTTATGACACATTTTAAATAAATTATGAAGTTTTCTTTTCTAAATTAAATATGTTAAACATGTAATATTTTGTATAATTGTAAGGCTGAGTATTATTTATGCAAATGTTATATTTTTCATTATTACAATACAACATAATTTTTAGTACAATTTAAATATCTACGTACTTTTTACACAAAATTGCACAGCTGTGTGTTTTTATTTATTTATAAACTGAAATATAGAAAAAAAAATAATGGACGACAAAAAATTAATGATTCTTGTTCACGCGAATGAATGCCTTTACAATAAACATTCTCCAGGATATTAGAATGCAGAAAAAATATGACAAAAGTTTACATAAGATGTGTTCATTTACTTTACTAGTAAAAATTAGTAACGAGAGAGTAACAAGAAATTTTCTAAAATTACTCTCAAAAATGTGAAAAAGTAAATGAACACTACAAGCTAAAATTTGCAAGTTAAAATAGTGTTGTAATGTATAGGTTCATATGAGTACTCAATAACTACCCCTATAATTTTTTGGAAAAATTATACATATACAGTATTGGGCAAAACCTAAGAAACGTTGTCCGATATTAGCTTCTGAGTCAAATTATGTTTAAACGAACATATTTCAATTCAATGTTTTAATGCAGTTTTATTAGTTTCCGTGTCATACAATATTACGAAAAAAAATTTGTAATTATCTCTCACCTAACGGTTCTTTTAGTACAACAACAAAAATTACTCAAAAATTCATTGGGCAAAACCTTAGAAATTTTTAATATTTTGTATAATAACCCTTATTTTTTATTACTGCGGCGCACCGACGCGGCATAGATTTGATTATCAATTATTTTTGGATCTATGCGTATCCATTCATCTTCCAGACACGAAAATAAATCGTCTCTGTTGGAGAATCGTTTCGATCCAACATTCCTCTTCAATATGGAAAATAAATTTTCGATTGGGTTCAAATCGGGCGATTGGGCCGGCCAATCAAGCAATTGAATCCCTTTCGATTGTATCCAGTCCTTTACCAACTTCGATGAGTGTTTCGGATCGTTATCATGTTGAAACACCCATCGAAGTGGCATATTCCACTCGGCAATACATCTTATTTTCTAAAATGTCCCTATACACAAATCTGTCCATTTTGGTAGAAATTCTGTGGAACGGCCCTAGACCAGTTTTTTTACAATATCGGGGTTTAAGCCTTTCACCAGTATTGCGTCTCACACGACATATGCCATCCGAGTTGAACAAATTAAATTTGCTTTCGTCGCTAAAGAGCACACTTTTCCACTTTTTAACTGGCCAATCAAGATATTTTTTTTGCAAATTCGAGCCTAAAAAATCAGGCATTAATGGTTGACTTGTAAGCTTAAAAATACTTACCGTTTTTTTGCGTGACGTTTTGTAAGAAGAGGTTTTTTGGAAGCTTTATAACTTTTAAATCCAGCCTCTCTCGCCCGTCTGCGGACTGTGCTGGCATCAACACTTAAGCCTAATTCTGACACAATTTTTTTTGACGAGATGAAGGGGTTTTTTTTATTATTTTCTTGATATTTCTATCATCACGAACTGATGTTTTACGAGGTCTTCCTCCAGGATTAATATTGAGTACAGTTCCTTTATCTTTATAAACGTTTATCCATTTGGAAACCATTGATTTGCTTACTTTTAACAAAATTGCAATTTCAGCCTGTGATTTGCCTGCGTTATAATGCGTTATAGCATTCAATTTAAATGCTTCACAATATTTTTTACGTTGCATTTTATTTTAATTTTAAATGCGAAATTTATTCGTTACACGCTTTTAAATGCATACTAGATCACTTTTTCATAAGAAATCATCGAAAAAAATAAGAAGTTACCGACCCTTTTTAGAAAAATTAAAAATCGTAATATAGTCTTAACTACTGGACCAATCGTCATTAAATTTTCGCAATACTTTTAATTTTATTTAAAACGAGGGCGGTAGCGAAGCACACCGGGTTCATCTAGTCTATATATATAAAAATGAATGTCTGTCTGTTTGTTTGTGCTTTATAGGAGGCCAAACCCTTGGACCGATCTTCCTGAAATTTTCACAGCATGTTACTGTGACTCTGGAAGGAATAATAGGCTATATGAAGTTTTAATTGGACAAAGGGGCGTGGCACCGCCCATATAATCCAAAAATTTAAATCGCCATATTTTGGCCATTTTTTGACCTACGTCGACGATATTTGGTACATATGGTATTGGCATAATTAGGAATACGTACCAGGAGAAAAGTGGGTGGGACCCCGCCCCTTTTTAGAAAAATTAAAAATCGTAATTAGTCTTAACTACTGGACCAATCGTCATTAACTTTTCGCAATAGGATATTCTTGACTATATAAAGTTGGGAGTGGACAAAGGGGCGTGGCCTCGGCCATATAACCCAAAATTTAATATCGTCATATCTTGGGCATTTTTTGACCTACGTCGACGATATTGGGTACATATGGTATTGGCATAATTAGGAATACGTACCAGGAGAAAAGTGGGTGGGACTCCACCCACATAGCCATATAGTCTTAACTACTGGACCAATCGTCATGAAATTTTCGCAATACTTTTAATTTTATTTAATAACGGGGGGGGGGGTAGCGAAGCACACCGGGTTCATCTAGTATTATTATAAAAATGATGTGATTATGGTCATTTATATTCAGCATTGTCATAACGGGCGTTTTTCGAGTACGGCTTGTAATATAATAATGAAAAGTTTTGCAATTTTGGGCCCGTTCGTAAATGAATCACTGCGGTGCATAATATGAATATTCTGCACTGCCACTGCTAATCATCTGTTGCGTATGCTTAGATTTGCTCATTTTAGTTTGCATTTACGAACGAATAAATACTTTGAAAATAGAAAAATTAATAATAAACTAGATTTGTAAACTAGATGATATAAAAATGATAAAAATTTGTGTAACATACTAAAAAAAAAAGATTAAAGAATAAAAAACTAAATTTAATTCTATAAAAATTATTAAACAGAAAAAGACGTTCATTGCATCAGCCATTTTTATGGTTGGTTTTTTGCTTTTATTTGCGCATAATATACTTTAGTGATGCATTTATGAACAGATGACATTTGCAGTGCTGCCACTATTTGCATTTACGAACGTACTGCCCATCATATGCAGTGCAGTGATGCATTTACGAACAGGCCCTTTATTTAATCGAGTACCTGATGTAGTCGAAATACGCTATATATGATAAAGTTGATTAACTACTTTTAAGTAAAATTAATGAATAAAATATCTATTTTTAATTAGTTTGTACATTATAACAGCCTGCCTACACATAGAATTTTTATTTCAAATATCGGAAATAACGACAGAATAAGGTCGCAGAAATGTTTATTTCCAACTTTGTGATTTATTTTCCAAGCGATTTTCATAAAATGGTGTTTTTAATGCGTGGTAGAATAAGCATGCGTTAATAGATATTATTATTACGAATTTTTGTTCGTTATTGTCTAACGTTAATGCTCCGCCTTTGCAATCGTTTCCAAACTATAATAATAATAAACAGCCTGCGAAAAACGGGTTAAATATATTTTTTAAAGAAAACAAATTAAACAATTTTCATTTTCATTGTAATAAAAAGCTTTATCCAAAATAAAATATCAAGAGCAGTAGAAAAGTAATTTAATAAATTATGTGTTGATTTAAATTTATTTCCCAATATACATATATTTGAACTAATTGAATTATTTGCCTGCTTAGTGTAAATTACCGAGTAGCTACCTACTCATAATATTTACAACACTAAGATTGTTTGCCGGAAAATCCTTTGCCACTAATGTACTAGATACTGTGTTGCTTAGTTCAATTTCATTAGACATCTTATTTTGCTTCTGTTGTTTCTAAGTTACACAAAAATAAATTTAACTTTTTAATACTTTTTATCGTTTTAAAAGTTTACATTTACTTATAATTTCTTAAATTTTCCAAAATATTTTTATTTTCAACTTAATTTTGAAATATATTTTGTAAACACAAACGCAAAACAGCTGTTTGAATAACTATTGCAAGTAAAAATGTTACTTGTAAAAACTTGCAAGAATTTGTCTGTCTCTCAATTTTTTACGCTCTTTGGACGCTCTCTCGTTGCAAATTTTTTGGGTTAATGAACGCTTTCTAGTAACAATTGTTACAAATTTGTACAAATTTTTAGTAAATGAACACACCTATAAACGCAAGAAGTTTAAACTAATAGACAAACTTTCGGTATCCATTATAATTTAAAAGCAAACACAAAATAAAAAATAAAACACAACACAGTTTTATTTAATTTTTTGCTTATTTCAAAAACACATGACACGTTTTTAGACATTCTATAAGCGCAATTACATTTACTGTACAGGTACATTTACATTACATTTACGATTTCAACGGTCGGCTAATTCTGCCTTTAGTGTAAATTTACGTGTATGTGTTTCTCGACAGAAAGGAAAAATACTAAAAAAAATACAGAAGAAAAAGAAATTTCATAAAAAGTAAATTTACATATAATAATTTGCACACCATAGACTCCAATAAGTGAAAAAATTTTAGTTACGTTGTTTATTGTCGCAAGCCGCACAATAATAAATTTTTCAAATATTTTTTTATAAACTTTTAAAAATGTTTCTCAAAGAAACGTTTTCTTTTTTTTTAAAGTTGTGTTTTGTTTAGTTTACTTATATTATATTTATATGCACTTGTTGGACACACACACACACACTTTTCACATAATTTGCAAGTTCACTGTTTAATCAACAAAATAATTATTTAATAATCATTTCTCTATGTTGAAATTTAAATTTTTTTCGTTTTTTAAATGGCGCGTCAACAAAGTGTAAACAAATTTTGACGCTGCTTCGGATAAATCTGTAAAGCGAAATCGATCACCTGCTGTTTTACCTAGTACAAAAAAATATACACAGTTTTTGATATATGGAGTTTGACAGTAGTGTTCACGGCGTAGATTAACGAATTCGCCTACGCTGCCACCTAGTAATTGATTCGCCTTGCTCATAAGTATGGCAAAGTAGTTAAAATACTTATAAAGTAGTTGAAATACTTATAAATAAAATAAGTACTTATATAAACTATGAATATAAAAAAGTGTAGAATGTTCAACAATATTTTGATTATAACTGTACATTAGTAAAAGATGGAATAAAAAGGTAAACAAAATTCTTATATATTCAGTATACTGTCAGTTAAATTTGTATATATTTTCCATCATTACTATCTGTTTTTTCTTTTAACTTTACTCAAAATTTTCATAGTTCTCGTTGAAACAATGCGTTTAATCGTCATAAATTCCAAGAAATACTTAATGAATAATTAAATAGTTAAAACTTTCTATAAGTACGAAAAGTACCTTCGTACATCTGATGTTTTATTTTTTTATGGCGTTTATTAAAGATATTTACAGTATATATACTAAAAATTTATTGACCCTTTTTTATTTTATAAAAATTCTAATACTTTAAAAGTTGTAAATGAACAAATTTTCCGCATATTGTACCTAAATATTAATGAACAGGTAGTGAGTTTTTTCTTCTTTTTCTTAGAATATGTAAATCATATTTCCAGAATGTAGTAAATAATTGACAAATTTTTTATTACCGCGCTTAGCTTTACCTGAATTTGGCATGGCAAACCAGTATAAAACACAAGATAAACTGTTCCATACATGCATATATGCAGTGTTGCTTATTAGATCAGTGAAAGTACGCTTTACAAAATAAAAAATTTAATAATAAAAAATATTTATAAAATAATATATTTTAGAACGAAACTATGAAGTAATTTTTTTTAACACTTTAACCGTTTAACATTTCTTAAGTTATTTAAATTTACATTATTGAGAACAATTGAAAAAAAACAGGAAGAAGCAGTATCTTCACTGAAATCCAAAAAGACGATGGTTCAGTTTTAATGAATACAGTATACTGCCGAAAATGTCACAAGCTTTTTAAGTATGCAAAAAGACAGACGTCAAATTATTAAAACATAATTGTGCCCACTCTAAGCCACAGGATAGTACATCGATACAATTAAACACGGAGGATTATGTGATTCGTAATAGAAGACTGTCGTCCTTTTAGTGTTGTTGAAGGTTCGGGGTTTCTCAAACTGATTGAAAAATGTGTGAAAATGGGAGCTAAATACGGCGAAATACGCATATATCAGAAATTGACAACAAAATTTAGTAAATATAACTTTCTTTGATACTATTTGGAAAAAAATTGTACACTTTAAAAAAATAAGTAATTTTTTTTATTCTTTAAAAATTAAAGTTATATAAGAAAAATAATTGTCAATAGCCTTATAATGCCGATTTTGCTGTATGAATTACAGCAGAATTAGCATTCAATGCAGTTATTATGTAGATATACTCGCTCAGATTTAAACTTCAAATGCCTAATTACTTAGTTTCTTTAATTTAGTAGATCCAATAGAAATAATCAACTGCCATTATCAAGGTTGACTAAAATATTTGAACGATCTTTTTTTTTATAAGTTAAAACTATTTAAAGAGCTTTCACTACGTAATTTTATTATAGTTACCCTTTTTTACCATGATTAACTTTTTCTTGATAGGATGTTTAAAATTTGGAATTTCTTTTACAGTTAAATTGTTTTTTTTTATTATTAGTTTATTTTTTAATAATGTTAAAGTTAATACAATTGTTGTATACAAATATTAATATATGATATCATATCTGTGCTTTTTTAAAGTTTTTAAACATTATATTATTTTTATTATATACATATTTTGTATTTTTTATTCTTTATTAAAAATTTTAATGTATTTTTATATTTTATATTATATTGCAACTAACTTTTTCCTACCCAATCTATAAATTAGAATGAATTAAAAACAAATTTTACTCGCTTTTATAAAGTACTATATTAAATAAATATTTATAACATTAACAGTTCATATGTAATCGCCACGAAAATATAATATTAAATTAAAAAATATAATGTTCGGCTTGAGGTCCTCTTTGTTAATAAATTAAAAACAAAATAACTTTATTGTTTTTATTTATTTTTATTATTCCAATATTTCGACCAACTTTGTTGGTCATCTTCAGGGAAATAATGACTAGAATATGCAAAAAATGTTTATGCTCAAATCAAACAAATAACAAAATAATACATTAATAAAAATAACAATTAAATTACAATTACATTAATTCTTTTTAGCGTCGTCCGTTTGTTTATGCTTACACTTTGTCACTGACTGTTTTTGTTTTTATGTTTTTTATTTGTTTATTGTTTCTATGTTTACTAATTGTGTAACGATATATGTGAGCACAATTGTCCACGTCTGTTTTGTAATTTATTCTCTTTTCTGTGGGGGTGTTTATTATATGAAGCATCTCTTGCATGTATCGCTTTGTTGTGTTTGTTTCTCCTAATAGAATTTTAACATTCTCAAAGTTTGGCTTGTGTCCAGTTATCGTACAGTGGGAAGCTAAGGCAGTTTTTTGGTTAAGAGGTTTGTTTGTATTTAAGTCCGATTTATGCGATGTTAATCTTGTCTTTAGTTTTGATTTAGTTGTGCCAACATATACCTTTTGGCATATGTCTGCGTCGTCACCATTGCATTTAATTTCATATACTAAGTTAGACTTTTCCAACTTATCTAGTCTGGATTTTACGTTGTTAAAAAACTTTTTTGTCATGTTTGTTGTTTTCATCGCTAATATATACTTCTTTTTGTCATAAATATCGGAATTTTTAAATCTCTCAGAAAAGCCAGGAATATAGTCACATGATTTGTACATCTTTCTCGGTTCTTTTATTATTTTACTTTTGTCAACTTGTGATACGTTTTTGCCCTTTATTACGTTAAGAATTAATTTGTTTATTGTTCTGATTGGAAAGTCATTTTTCAGCAGTGTAGTCTTTATTTTCTTTTTATTTGCTGTAAGGAAATCTTTATTACTAATATTTAGTACTCGTGAAATAAAGTTGGTTGCAGCATTCATAATTATGTTTTTGGGGTGTTTTGAATAAAAGTTTATTAGTCTCCCGATGCCATGGGTTTTTGGTACCAGTCGAGCTTAATTATGTTTCCTTTCCTACTAATCAGGGCGTCCAAATAGGGTAATTTGTTGTTTTGTTCCTTTTCCAGCGTAAATTGAATTTGGCTATGAAATGCATTCAAGGCCTTTAACGTGTTATCTACTTGATCGATTTTTATTATTCCAAATAAGTCATCTACATATTTTGTCATCATTCTAGGCTTAATTTCTATTTTGTCAAGAACGGTATTTAATAATTCTTCCATTATTATATCCGCAATAACTGGAGAAACTGGTGATCCCATTGGCATTCCCTTATTCTGCTGGTAATACTTATTCTCATATATAAAATATCTGCAATCTTTAATACAAAACTTCACCAACTCTAAAAACAGCTTTTTTGGTATTTTTGTATATTTCTCTAATAATTCCCATTTACTTTCTATTATATTGATGGCTAAATTTACTGGGATACTGGGAAACAATGCAATAACGTCAAATGATATTAATATTTCGTCCTCATCAATGCTCTTGTTGTCTATTCTAGATTTCAATTCTTTTGCGTCCTTACGATAAACTCAATATACAATGAGTTTATCGTCAAGTTCCTTAAAATATCAATTAAATATTTGCTCAGTTCATATGATGGTGAGTTTATAGACAATATAATATAGAAACAATTATAGAAACAATAAACAAATAAAAAACATAAAAACGAAAACAGTCAGTGACAAAGTGTAAGCATAAACAAACGGACGACGATAAAAAGGATTAATGTAATTGTAATTTAATTGTTATTTTTAGTATTGTATTATTTGTTTGATTTCAGCATAAACATTTTTTGTATATTCTAGTCATTATTTCCCTGAAGATGACCAACAAAGTTGGTCGAAATATTGGAATAATAAAAATAAATAAAAACAAAGTTATTTTGTTTTTAATTTATTAACAAAGAGGACCTCAAGCCGAACATTACAATTCAACTTAAAAGTAAAAAAGGTCTAACAACAAACAACTTATTTATTAAAAAATATAGGTATTTATTGTAAATAAAATTGATTCACACCATAATAAAACAATACATGCCATATTCCTATAAAGAAATATTTCTAAGTATACTTAGAGTATTTACATACTTATAATTATTCCTACTCAATACTTATAAGCATGGGTATAAAAAATATCCAATCCAACTCAAACTTATAATTATTTCTGCTGCGTGCAATAAAGTATGAGTATGCGTACAATCATTAGCTGTCAACTTCGTATTTAACTGTCATTTATATTTAAGTTCTATTTAAGTACAAAGTTCAGTTTTTCAATGCACACTTAAATGAAACTTAAATGACCAATCTTGCGCACTTAAGGTCCATTTAAAGGCCCAACTATAATGTGCATAAGCTAGCTTTAGCTTATGTCAAAAATTCAACGAAAAGCCTGTCAAATGCTTACGTAACTTATCAAAGAAATTTATGTGGCTACAATGTACATATATAAATTTAGTAACTTATTTGCCACAGTTGCACATTTATGTTTATTTCGTACTTTTGCCAAAAATAATTTCTATATAAATCAACAAAATTTTAAAACTAAAAGGCTTTAACCCTTTCGGGACGGAGTTTTATTTTGAAAACCAAATTATATATGGTGAAATTTTTTTCATATTCTAAAAGGTATGATAAAAGTATTATGTTCTGCATACTTAAAAATTTTAAATTCGTCCTTTTTTCCTGGGACATATAATCCCAACAAGTATTTTCATGGGACATAAAACCCCAATCAGTGTTCTCGAAGAGCGATTCGAAATTAAAAAGATAACTAAAATATAAATATTATTCGATTAAGATAAAAGTTTACATTTATTTTTAACATTTTAGGAATGCAATTAGGTATTTATTTGTGGAATGGCCCAAAACACTTGTAACATAAGGCGTTGTTGCTTTTCTATGCCAAGTGAGAACAGCGGACACAGCGACAACGCTTCTTTTGCTCTACTGGCAAGTGGTCTCCAATATTGAGGCTATCCGTTTTTGGATGTTTGGGAGTTCTACCTCCCTGGCGATTGCATTGAAAATAAAGAAAAAAAGACAGTTTGAAAATTGCTGGGACGTATTATCCCAGTAGTCCCGAAAGGGTTAAAGAAATTTTTTTTATATATTTAATAACATTCACAAACACATTTATATATTTTGGTTTATTTTCTAAGAAAATGTAAAAAAAAATATTACAAATTATTTTCTATTTTGTGTTTGTGGCCAACCGTACTAAAAAATGCAACGATGTTCACCGTTTATATGGTATACATATGTGTGTATAAATACAAATTTAATTTAAATATATTATAATTGTATGAAATTGGCCATAAAGAAAATGTTGTTTTTTCTACATTTTATATTGAAGTAAAAACTAAAAAATTTAACAATTTAGGTCTTAACTAGAAAATTTCTTTATTAATGTATAAATCAAAGCACAATCAGCTGTTTCCGTACGGAAAGTGCGATCAGTTTCGTACCTTGCATAAAGAAATGAAATTTAACGAAACTTGACGAAAAGTTATCTTATTCACATTATAGTTTACCACATATAATTTAATGTATTTGCATAGTTGTATAAGTTGGCATAAGCTAGTTTATGCACATTATAGTTGGGCCTTTAATAATACAGTTTGACCATATGGTTATGGCACTTTTTGTTGTTGTTTCGCAAAACTAAACAAAAGTAAACAAACATTTTAGTCATTGATAGAACAATATTTTATGTTTTGCAAACATTTCTTAATGAAAATAGTAATTAAAAACTTAAATTAATAAATAAAATAAGTTTAGGTGGTGAATACATGAGTAACACTGACATTTTTTAATATATTTAAAATATTTTTCACAAAATTTGCAATTCATTGTGTTTGTTAGCAGCTGTTTTTCATAAACAATGGATATTTGTTTTGATATTTCGTAATGCTACCATATTTTTATGATATTTAAATGAGAACTTAAATTAACACTGAAAAAATGAAACTGCATTTAAATACAACTTAAATTTAAATGAAAATTAACTAAATGCGTATTTAAATACGAACTCAAAAATTGGCCCTTAAGTTGAAATTGGTAGGAATATGTTGTAATACCATACACAACATATTAAGCTCTAACGAAACTCAATCATACATGTTTGGCTTCAAATACTTAAAGCGTACTAAAAAGTACTGTCATTCTCTGCTACACAAACAATAGCTGCAGTCGTACATTCACGTATTTGTACGCGAATAAATATTTTAAAAAACACATTCCTGGATGTGTACGGAAAATTTAAAAATTTAGAGACACACATAATTTTTATGAAAAAAAAAATGTAAGGTGTAACAAGGAAATCCTTCGTCTTTCTACGTTCATAAATATGTAATTTATTTAACATAGTTATTAATTATCTTTCATTTAATTATATAAAATATGTTAGTTACTTGAATGTGATGCTACTTTATTTCTATACAATGCTTAATATGTAAATTAACTTTATCTTAAATAATAATAAACGACAATATTAATGGTCTGCATGGTTGTTGTAACAAGCTGTGTGTGTATGAATACCAACCACCATGCATTCATCAGCCATGAACAATAAATATTATAGTATAATTCTTATTTGCATTATTTAGAAATAAGTATAAGTTATCAAGGTTGGCAAATACTAAGGGGATTGCGATCCCTATGGGACCTACACTCGCAAGCTGCGCTAAGTGTCGGAAATTATATTTATATAATTGGAGTAACTTCAGTGTTCCTCGTATTGAGCCAGTTGCTATTTTTTGACCACTGGTCAGAAGCTGCATATCGATCCAGCACTGATTTTCATATTGTATATTGTAAACAAGAACTAGAAATAATTATACCTAATTATTTGTATTAATTAAGGTTTTTGGATCCGTAAGTAGAACACTAGATGCCACTGAGGTATCTCAGCCGACAAAAATACCACGTTACGGGAAAAATTCAACCATTGCCAACGAGGGCGAATTGGCGCAATAGACCGAAAATCATCAACACGATAATTAACCGACGAACCAAACTTTACAAAGAGATTCAGTCGGGTGGATTTGCTCATAAGAAGATACGAGCAAATACTCAGGAGGAGGTGCTCCCAAAAAATTAAGGTTTCATTAAAAACCCGCATCCAAGAAAAACCGGCATCCAAATAATAATTATAATAAAGTATAAAAGGGCAGCAATCACAGAATAAAATCATTAGTCATCATCAGTCTGTGTTACTAACAAAATTGATAGAAAACCCTCTATGCTCGGAAAGTTTTCTTCAAACCTAAAAAACCTCAACACCTTCTCCTGAGGCTCGACCTCGTATCGTGCCGAACATCCAGGTACAACGACCACGAGGGCCACACCCACCTCTTGCTTATATAACGCCACCACCGCAGCAAGCTATAAGCCAGGAAAGAGCAAAACAACTGGATGCACCGACAACATCAAAAGCAGCTCGCCAGAACATTTTAGAAAATAATGGAGCTATCAAAAGGCCGGCTATGGAAGCGAAGCATCTGGAAGGCAAAACTCGACGATTTAGCGAGGAGCAAATTAGCAAACCAAAAAAAAATATGAGAAACATCATTACTGCGTAATTAAGCGATTTCTGCTGCCAGCGATCAAGGTCACAATTTTGAACAAGGAGCTCGCTAGGATAAAATGCCAGGGGTATTAAAGATGATAAATCGACTTACAGATTCAAAATCTAGTAAATTAACTTCGTTTTCCTGATATAAGCTGTAGGACAGCATCCATTTTTTTATATTAGATCATATATTTTTTATGCATTTATATAAGCTGTAAAAAAAATAATAAAAGAAATAAATAAAATTAATTAATGAAGAAATTTTAATAATAATATAATATTATGCAATATTATAAACTAGGAAAAACCTGTATTAGTATTATCAGACAGAGCATCGCTCTCGTAAGTAGAGGGAATGTTACGAAAAAATCATTCGCTTTTCTGCGTTCATACATATATAATTTATTTAACATAGTTATTAATTATCTTTCATTTAATTATATAGAATATGTTACTTACTTTAATGTGATGCTACTTTTTTCTATACAATGCTTAATATATAAATTAACTTTATCTCAAATAGTAATAAACAACAGTATTAATGGTCTGCATGGTTATAGTAACATTCGCAAGCTCCGCTAAGTCTTGGAATTTATATTTATATAATTGGAGAGCCGACTGGGATTACTTGTATTGAGCCAGTTGCTAATTTCTGGCTACTAGTCAGAAGTTACAATAAATTCTCACAGCAGCTTCGGCTGACTGTTCTCACGTTGGCTTCGGCTGACTCTTCCCACAGCGGTTTCAGCGGACTGTTCTTACAGCAGCTTCGGCTTACTCTTCGCACAGCGGTTTCAGCGGACTGTTCTTACAGCGGTTTTGACTGACTGTTCTCACAGCGGCTTGGGGTGACTGTTCTCATAGCGGCTTCGGCTGACTGTTCTCACAGCAGCTTCGGCTGACTCTTCGCACAGCGGTTTCAGCGGACTGTTCTCACAGTGGCTTCGGCTGACTGTTCTCGCAGTGGCTTCGGCTGACTGTTCTTACAGCGGTTTTGACTGACTCTTCTCACACCGGCTTCGGCTGACTGTTCAAGCAAGTCCCCCCCGGGGGCACCAAGAGTCTGTGCTGATCTAACCACGGCGTAGACGAGGGTCCTCGGGTATAGGGGGAACCAGTCCCCCGCTGTTGCAGGCACCGAAGCTGATAGACAGTTGGGTACTGTCGGGGTTTTCTACCAGTTTCCTCTTGATAATAATTTATATTTGAATTAATAACTTTAAAAAACGGGTGCCACGGGAGACGGTGGCCCATACAGGGAGCCGCCCATCTCTATAGCCGGTTATTGGTGAGGTCCCTTCGGGGTACACGTGGTGGCGGAGGTTAGAAAAGTCTATATCTGCGGGTCTTGCGCGGAATAGATGGCAAGTGTGCTGTTGCACTCTCAACAGACGGGGTTGGATAGTCTCCAACCCTCAAGCAAGGGGAAGTTCATGGGCCTGCAAGCCATGTTATTGAAGTTGCAACTCTGTTGGCTTCGTCCTATGGAGGGCGCTAGTCGACGCTTTGTATTTCACTCAGTAGTAAGACCACCGTCACGTGGGCCTTCACGGCAGGAAGTGACGGTAATCTTGATCACGTTTGTTCAAGCAAGTATTGTATTATGGTAGAGCATAGTACAACCGAATCATCATCCGAACCTGTTATGATCCGAATCTGCACATTGATCCAGTACACCCGAACCATTATCAACCGAACCTTTTATAATCTGAACCTGCGTATCGATTCAGTACATCCGAACCTGTTATGATCCGAACATGCGCATCGATCCAGTACACCGAACCTGTTATTATCTGAATCTGCGTATCGATCTAGTACACACATATAACCAACCGAACCTGTTATGAATCGAACCTGCATATCGATCCAGTATACCCGAATCATCATCCGAACTTGCTATCATCGGAATCTCCGACATAATCCAATTTCTTTGATTCTTAATTAATTAGCACTGATTTTCGTATTGTATTTAAAAAAGAACTTTATAAAAATAATTATACCTAATTACTTGCGTTATTACTTAAGGTTTGTGGATCTGTAAGTAGAACTCTAGACGCGACTGAGCCACCTCAGCCGACGACAAAACCACGTTACAACGGGTTAGTTTTAATTGTGTGTTTTCAATTTATGTATGAGAATTTTGTACAGTGAGTGTACTTTATTGAACTCTGCTTATAAGGTATTCGGCGATTTTTACATCTCATTTAACAATACCTCTTGTCAAATTTAAAAGTTTGTGAAATAATTCTTGCGAAAAAACCGACTTCAAAACAGATTTCATCTGTCTGCCTATAACAGCTCAAATGTATGGCCACATAAAACATATTACATTAACTATTTGGACACACTTATATCTCCAAACTTTACACTTTTTCAACTGTTCAATAGTTTGGCAATATACATCAAATTGCAGCAACTATAGGGTCAATTTTTGATTTCCAAATTAAAATTATATACTTGCTGTTGTAGTAGATTTAGCAATCAGGTTCTGTGTAAATTTCAACCGTCTGTCTGTAACGGTTCAAAAGTTTGCCCATATACATCAGATTATATCAACTATTTTTTTTTATAATATAACATTTTTATACTTCTAATTATACCAAATAAAGTAGCGGACATTCTGTCTAAAATAAGGTGTTTGTATACAACGGTTCTAAAAATACGGTCATATAGAGCAAATTACATTAATTTTGGGAAAACCCTTGAATTTCTAAATTCAAATTATAAGCTCCTTGTTATAACGAAATAAGTACCTTGTAAATTTCCGCTGTCTGTCTATAACGGTTCAAAAGTCCGGCCACATACACCATATTATATCAACTATTGGGACACCCGTTTATTTCCAAATCTAAATTTTATAGTTGTTGCTATAGAGGAGTTAGTAGTACAGGTTCTTTGTAAATTTTAATCGTCTGTCTACAACTGTTTAAAAGTATGGCTATACACCAAATTAAATAAACTATTGGTTCACCCTTTACTTTATAATTTTAAATATTAATATTAATCGACATTGCATCAAATTGTCAAGCGTTTGTCTATAACGGTTCAAAAGATAGGCCTATATAAGTAAATCTACAGTAATTATGGGACACCCTTTAATTTCTAAATACAAATTATAATCTCGTTGATGTAGCGGACTTAGAAATACAGGTCCCTTTTAAGTTTCAGCGTTATGTATATAATAGTTCAAAAGTACGGCCACACACTTGAAATTACATCAGCTATTGTAATAATACTTGTTACTACAACGGCCATAGCAATCGACATTCTGTCCAATTTGCTGGCGTTTGTCTATAACGGTTCAAAAGATAGGCTCATATAAGTATATCTTCATCAATTATGGGGTACCCTTTACTTTTTAGTTTTATTTTTATATAATTTTTTGTTTTTGGGAGCCATAGTAATACGTAGTCATTTTAAATTTTACAGAAGTGGCCTTTACAATTCATAATACATGTAAAAAATATGTATGTTGTATGGGGACACCCTTTAATTTTTAAGATTATGAGTTGCTTTTAAAACGGAACCAATCTGTAAGCATAATCTATCATATTACCAAAAATTTTCAATCGGATCAGAAATGACTGAGTTCTTGAGGCACAATTTTTGAAGTCGGTTAAAAAGTTAAAAAAGAGATTTTGCAATTTTTGCTGACGTACATAAGAACCGAAAACTAAAATTGATATAAGGAGATTCAATCCTTTTGAACTCGACGATAATGATTTTTATTCACGGTATAGATTCGACAAAATTACAACTCGTTTTTTTTAACAAACGTGTTGGATATTGGCGAGGCAAAAAACAGCCGAGGACTTCGCATTTAAACAAGCTTACAAGTGTTAATCACCTTGCGGTTGCTTGGAAGAAAGGCCAATCAAAGGGAATTTCAAACTTCAAAACTATTATTTTCAGCTGATCTTCATGAAATGTCTCGGCCCACTGTCGAGAAAATAATCAAAAATTGCATTATTACTTCTACAATTTATTACATTTCCCAGAAATTCTGAGCTCGGTAGCATAAAAAAAAAATTTTTACCAGTTGGATCGATTCCCCAAAGTAGTTAGCGCCGTCGAATATATGCCTGGGCATATATAATGTCCCGCAAAAACTGTAGGTAGAGAAATTGTTGGATATTTCCTAAATAGAAAAGGATTTTATTCCTTAAAAGTGCAGGTAAGCTTACTTTTGTACTGTTTTAAATACATATTCTTACCTACAAGGTTCGTTACTTAAAATTATACACTATATATCGTTTGTGATGCAGATTGTAAGATAATGGGCACTGTTGCAGGATATTGGGTTCTAGGCACGACTTCAAAATTTGGGCTGAGTGCAAGCTGAAAGGAAAGTTGGAGTTAAACAAAAATGTACACAGGGGTGTCTTACTTGGAGATGCAGGTTACCCTTTGTCTGCAATTTTATTAACTCCAGTAAGAAATCCATCTACCCCTAGGAAGAAAAGTAAGGCTTTGTAAATTAAGAATTTATCTTCTTTAAATTATTACGTTATAGGTAACAAAGGCCATATAACGGCTCGTAGTAGCGTGTTTAAATGGACAACTGAAATCAAAATTCCTCACTATATTTAAAAGGTTTCGTGTTGACTTAGATACTGCCAAAAATATAGTCGTGGCAGTTGCCGTGTTGCACAATATTGCCAAGGAACGAAACTCCACATGTAGGTTATTGTTTTTCAGTAGGCGTTAGTAACATATTAAATAACATAGCATGTATTTTTATTTTCGCAGTTTTGGGTACATGTCCACGTTCTGTTGTTCAGCCAGAACTGCATGACTCTACCAATAGAATATGTTCTGAAAAATCATATAGGACGGCTTTTATAAATGCTTATTTTTTAACGATTATAGATACAATTGACGTGTACATTTGTTTTAAGTTATAAATTTGTTCTACATTAAATAATTCATTTTTATAAAAAAAAGAATTAACAATAAACGTACATAAAAAAAGCAAAATAAAGAAGTTAATAGACTAAAGCATTAAGTTAATTTTAAATTCTTTGGGATAAATATCATTTACATACATAAACACATAAAAAACTAATAAGTAAAAAACAAAGGAAATTGAATACAATTCATTAAGGCACGGTTTAAGTCGCAAAACACAAGTCATAAAGATCAGTATTTTAGATAACTGACTACAGTAGATTAACAAAATAAAAACTCATAAGTACATTAAATATTTGTTTAAGAAACTAGATATCATAGATTTTGATTTGTACCTTTGGGAAACATATCTAATTTTAAAGTATGCAGTTCATCCTCATGGTCGATTTGCCTTTAAATCTGCAATACCCTTTAGGGAATGCAATTCCTTAGTATGTGTCTATACCTTTTTACTCATCCGGGCCTGGTCTTCAATTTGAGCAGTCAGGTGTGTTGCTTCTGCAATTTATAAAATTCATGAGAATTAATTGTTTCTTTTGGAATTTGACGCTGCCGTTCAGACAGGACAATGCTCTTTGAAGGTATATTAAGAATACCTCTCAGTTTTTAAAAAGCGGGAGAAGTATATATTATTTTGCTTACGTCTTTAGAACCTATAGCAATTTCATCTTTAATACTTGCAGTACAGCCAATTTCCGTAGCACTGTTACTATCCATTAAAGTTTCGTCATCTTCTAATTCATTAACAATCAAAGCTTCTACTAGACTGTCTTCCGCGCTTAGTTCAGGAATAGGAATTTAATTACCTAATGCAATAGACGCCCGTTTTACATTTTTGACAGCTTTTCTGGCGTTCACCTTTATACGCACCCATTGTGACTAAAGCTTTGCAATATTCCGCTTGTAACCTGCAGAAAGCGTACCTGCCTGTGTTTCTTTCCATGCATTTTTCTTATTATCTATCGTGGATATGTCATTCCCTCGGTTTTCGACCGTTACCAAATTCAGATTTATGCATTCACGGAGGTATTTTTTTTTCGCCGGCACTGCAATTGGCTTCTCTATTTCTCACTATCTCTCAAGTCTGCAAGCAAATTTTTATTTAATTACAACCAAAATAATTTTTGGATGTGTAAAAAACAAAACTTTTTTCTACGAAAGTAAATAAAATAAAAACAACTGTTCGAAGTTACCTTTTGCTTATGTTTGTTTATAAATTGTGTGACAGAGTTGACACCCAGTTGGAGTTGTTTCGACTTAAAGTATGCTTTATTTATGACTATGAAAGCAAAAAGATAAAAGGTGATTTTGAGTTTAGAGTATACTTTAGCAAGAGTCGACTATAGTCTATTACTATGAATATGGGCCAATATTTTTACTAAGCACATTTTTATGTCAGTATTGTTATCTGGTATCTTTTCACTTTCTCACTCAAAGACGAATAAGAATGACACTATAATGAATTGCTCGGTAGAATTTTCAAGTTTCACGTTGCTAATAAATTTAAATGCAAATTGTTATTATTCTGATTCATAACATGAATTAAAACACGTCAAACCATTACGAAAAAATGGAATTTTCGGCATCATCACCTCCGATTTCAATGAAATTCAACACAAATGTCATACGCTATAAGAGTATAATTAAAAAAAAATGTGACCCCGGATTTTTTCGGGCTTGTAAAAAATTTAAAAAAATCTCCTTACAAAAAGCGATAGAACTATGTAAGATAATTTAATTTTAAGATAAGTAAGATATTTTAATTTTTTAAAATTCTTTAAAAAATATATGCCAAGTATTGGTCTCTCTTTGTTTTCTTATTTGCATGGAATTATGCAATAGTGATGCATATGGTGCTACAGCAAATAGCTCTTCTAACTCTATTTCCCAACATAACCAATCTCTATGACAATCACTAATGATATACACACTGCTCTTTTTCAAGCTGCTTAGTACACAAAGCCAAAGACTTAAGTACCGTAACAACATTTCTCAATTTATGTGCGGAATACTGTTATTCTTCATGTAAAGACACTCTATATGTTGGCTAACTTTCAGTAAGGACACAAACATTTCATATTTTGAATTCCATCTTGCGGTGTTATCCAAACTTGGCATTTGCATTGGAATATCGCCTGATCTGATCGTCTTGCGAGCTGATTGACAGCACTTCTGCGTTCATTTATTTCCTATGCGATGTTCTTTATGACATCGTAAGCAGAAAGTTGTATTGTGTGCGCAGCACACCATACAACAGATAACACCGAACTGAGTATTTTATGACTACTGTCATCATTATCTTCTGAAGGATATTTTCTCCAACACTTTTCTTCCACCGATTTGCTTTAAGAATGTTTGCTCTATTATCAGCCGTACTTTAATAAATTTGTCCAATCTTGATGTGGTATGTGTTTACGCATCTCAAACTTTTTCTTTTAGGAATGAGGATCTATGACTTTTTTGTGATCGTATCATGCCCAACAAAATAATAAAGTGAACACGTAGTAGTATCTATATATATATAAATGAATGTCTGTCTGCTTGTTTGTGCTTTATAGGAGGCCAAACCCTTGGACCGATCTTCCTGAAATTTCCACAGCATGTTACTGTGACTCTGGAAGGAATAAAAGGCTATATGAAGTTTTAATTGGACAAATGGGCGTGGCACCGCCCATATAACCCAAAAACTTAAATCGCCATATTTTGGCCATTTTTTTACCTACGTCGACGATATTTGGTACATATGGTATTGGCATAATTAGGAATACGTACCAGGAGAAAAGTGGGTGGACCAATCGTCATTAAATTTTCGCAATAGGATATTCTTGACTATATAAAGTTGGGAGTGGACAAAAATTTAAATCGCCATATTTTGGCCTTTTTTTGACCTGCGTCGACGATATTTGGTACATATGGTATTGGCATAATTAGGAATACGTACCAGGAGAAAAGTGGGTGGGACCCCGCTGCTTTTTAGAAAACTATGGACCAATCGTCATTAAATTTTCGTAATAGGATATTCTTGACTATATAAAGTTGGGAGTGGACAAAGGGGCGTGGCCTCGCCCATATAACCCAAAATTTAATATCGTCATATCTTGGGTATTTTTTGACCTAAGTCGACGATATTTGGTACATATGGTATTGGCATAATTAGGAATACGTACCAGGAGAAAAGTGGGTGGGACCCGGCCCCTTTTTAGAAAAATTAAAAATCGTAATATAGTCTTAACTACTGGACCAATCGTCATTAAATTTTCGCAATAGGATATTCTTCACTATATAAAGTTGGGAGTGGACAAAGGGGATGGCCTCGCCCATATAACCCAAAATTTAATATCGTCATATCTTGGGCATTTTTTGACCTACGTCGACGATATTTGGTACATATGGTATTGGCATAATTAGGAATACGTACCAGGAGAAAAGTGGGTGGGACCCCGCCCCTCTTTAGAAAAATTAAAAATCGTAATATAGTCTTAACTACTGGACCAATCGTCATTAAATTTTCGCAATACTTTTAATTTTATTTAAAACGAGGGGGGTAGCGAAGCACACCGGGTTCATCTAGTTTAAAATAAAAACAAGTAAGAGTTTTATATTCTTATACCATCTATGCAAATCTAGTTTAGTGAAGCAACTCCAATCACAAAAGCATATATTGGGGTGACAGAGAATTAAAAAATAAAAAAAATTTGGTGCTACATATATTTATTATTTTTTTATTTATTTTTTTTAGTTACTTTATTGTTTTAAATGACGTGAAAAAATTAGAGGTAACCGTGGTGTTTTGCCTGCTGCTCTAAGGACATAGATCGATAATGCGGATTTCCAGTAGCACCTCTTTCGAGGACTTCCGAGGCAAACTTGATTTCAACACTATCACGAACGGGCAGACGTATAGCGCATACATACATACATACTTTATGGGATCGGAAATGGATATTGTAGAAATTACACACGGAATGACAAACTTATATGTACCCTTTTTCCACTTTTTGTAGTGAAGGGTATAATAAAGAATTTTATTAATTATATTGATATATATTTTAAAATACTTTATTTGCTGTATATTTATTCCGGAATTTTGTTGTACATTCTGCTATCAATATCGAATTTTAGTGACGCCACTTTGTTTCGCCCTTGGTTTACTGTTATTTTTTGAATTTTTACACGGAAAATTTTAAGATATTGGCCCAAAATAATAGTCAAACACTAAAGTCGATTTTTTCTGGAAACTACTTTAATTTTAATACTATAGTCAAAAATAAAGTATATTTTAAGATGAACAGGCCTTAACTGGGTGGCACCTAAAATAAATAATATGTTTGTACACAATTAAGGCAGATTAATATACTAGGTAGTGGCAGTAGACCAGTTGACTTTCTTGTTTATGTTTTCAGATATCAAATTTTGTTTACACTTATTATATTTTTTCCTACAAAAATTTTTTTCTTACAGTGGTGTTGTGGAAATATATTTAAGACTTTCATAAAACAAAAAAGTTTCACACACATTTTGAAACTGGATTTTATTTAAAAATTGTTTGCTCATTTTATATGTTAAAACCAAGAAGTTTGGTACAAAATGTGCTTATACACATTTTTGGTTTTTCATATAAAAAAATTTGCAAACAAAATATAAGCTTAAATATATGCTCGATATACATATAAGTAGCATTCAAGGAAAGCTTATGACATCTAGAATAACAATTTTGTAATTATCTTTTTCGCGCTACAATTGCAGTAACTGAAAAAATCATGTTAAGGTGGTTTTTTGAGAAATGAAATATCATAATGCATCGGGCTATTCCTAAAAAATTTTGAAGTGATACAGCTAAAAGAGTTTTCAATCAAATGGTGAAATAAAATTTAAATTTTTTTAACAATGTTTTAACATATAAATTCCCGGAAAGAGGAAAAATGTCCCAAAAAATTGTTTTTTTTTTTACAAAAGAGTTCTTAACTTATCACGAGGCTGTCAAATCCTTTTTGGAGTATTTAGCCAAAATTTGGAGACTTACCGTTTACCTTTTTTTTGCACTCCGAGGATTTTTACAGTAATTTTAAAATTTTGTTCCAAAATTGGCAATGTTGGAAAGGCCTGGAGGGGGAACTGTTATATTTGTTGACATAATTTTGCTTTTATTCGCATTTGCTGTAGTTTGTCTTTAAAATTGTTTAAACAAATTTGCTACTACTGAAGTGAATTTTAATTACATAAGCAAAAAAAAAACAGAATATCACCTTTTCGTGGAAAATCCTTAAAAAACGATATTTTTTACATATTCTCAATTCAGAGGCTTGTCACTTTTTAACGAGCAGCGCTATCAATTCAAAACTTTATACTTTTTTATTTTAAATTTTATTAAGAATATAGCAAACGTCTTAAAGTAATAATCCGATAGTTAATAAGCGTACTACGCCAAAAGACTAAGTTAAGATTGGCCAAAATTAACAAAAAAAAAAAATTGTAAGCCAATTTTCTCCCTGCTCATACTGATTAAATTTAAAAAATTTTAACATTTGAGTTAAGAAAAAAAAAACTTTGTATGACATTATCAAAAAATTATACTTCCGAGGTACCTAAATTTGGGGCCCTTCTTGGAAGCCCTCCTTTACTCTAGAAGCCTGACCGTCCGTAGATTCACTGAGAAATACCTCTGCCCTGCCTCTGTAAAATTTCGTTAAGATGCATTGAGTGGTTCATAAGATACCGAATTTTGTAAAAAAAATCGTTTTCAAACCACTGTGCGTCAGTTAATTTGACATCTGAAAATATATTTTACAAAAACAAAATACTTGTTCTTTACTTATTGTTGTAGTTGTTTTAGAACTGCTATTACCTGTAAAATTAATGTGCCTTGGTACACAATGTGTAACAAACTACAATTAAATTCATCTCTGATCAGCTGCTAGAATTTTTTGTTGAAAATAGATTAATATACTAGGTAGTGGCAGTAGATCAGTTGACTTTCTTGTTTATGTTTTCAGATGTCAAATTTTGTTTACACTTATTATTTTTTTTCGTACAAAAAATTTTTTTATACAGAGGTGTTGTGAAAATATATTTAAAATTTTCATAAAACAACAAATTTCACACTCTTTTTGAAACTGGATTTTGTTTAAAAATTGTAGCCTCGCCTCGTTTTATATGTTAAAACGAAGAAGTTTGGTACAAAATGTGTTTATACACATTTTTGGTTTTTACATATAAAAAAAATAAGCTAACATAATCACGAGGATGCGAGGTTTAGGAAGCTCCTCTAGCTTCTAGTATGTAAGTAGCATCAAAGGAAACCGTATAACATCTAGATAAATAATATTGGAATTATAATAATTGGCAATGTTGGAAAGGGCTGCAGGAGGAGCCGTTATAATTGTTGACCTAATTTTGCTTTTATTCACATTTGCTATAGTTTGTCTTTAAAATTGTTTAAAAATCCTTAAAAAACGATATTTTTTACATTTTCTCAATTCAGAGGCTTGTAACTTTTTACCGAAAAGCGCTACCAGAACAAAACCTTCAACTTGTTTGTTTTAAATTTTATTAGGAATTAAGCAAATGTCTTAAAGTAATAATCCGAAGTTAAGATCGGTGAAAATTAACAGAACAAAAAAATTGTAAGCCAATTTTCTCCCTGCACATTTAAACATATTTTTATAGATATTTTCAAGATCTGATTAAATTTAAAAATCTAAACATTTGAGTTAAAACAAAATGATATGTCCGAGGTACCTAAATTTGGGGTCCTACCCAGAAGCCCTGCATCATCTAAGACCTAACCGTCCGTAGATTCACTGAGGAACATCTCTGCCCTGCCTCTGTAAAATTTCGTTGATATATATTGAGTGGTTCATATGATACGAATTTTGTAAAAAAAAATCGTTTTTAAACCACTGTGCCTCAGTTGATTTGACATCTGAAAATATATTTTACAAAAACAAAATACATGTTGTTTACTTATTGTTATAGTTGTTTTAGAACTGTATTACCTGTAAAATTAATGTGCCTTGGTAAAAAGTAAAATTTGTTGATTTAAGAAAATAAGAAAATAAAAAAAGCAATTCAAGTAAATCTGTACAAATTAAAAAAGTAAAAGGAAATAAATTTAACAGAAAAACTTAAAGTGTATGTACGTATATCGTAGCATTGTCATTGTTGGTGCTAAGTCATTTGAAAACAACAATATCTAGTTTTTAATTTCAAACCGTCTCACAGAGGAGTATTTGACCCAAAAAGCTGGCCAAAATTATTAAGCGTGGTTTTTGTTTTAAAAGTTTAACTTTTTTGATAGTTTTAGCTTTAGTTTGATAAAAAAAAGGTAGTGGCAGATTATTATTGGGTTAGTGTTATTTTTGACACCCCCCACCCACCAACCACCCACCCAACCACTATTTAGAACTTTGTTTTTTTTTTCATTTTGAAGAGAATTTATTTTTATATATTTGTTGTGTATTTTTAGAAAAATTATTTATTATTACGTATGCCGTTCTCCCCCTCGCATTCCGCCAAAATTTGATTTGCAACTGTACTTTATTCTAAGAGCAGGTCAAATTAAATTTAGATAGTCGAACTATTGTAGTTATGTAGATACAGGGAAATAAAACAAAGCTTTTTATGGATGTTACAATGTCTCCTTTCTCAAAATTATAATATATCCAATATTAAATATTTATAAAAATTGGTCTCGTAGCTTGGCTTCCTATAAGGAATAAACAACCAAATAAGCAAAAACATGTTCCCTTCTAATATTTATTTTATATTATTAAATACAATGGATATACAATTTTGTTGGCATTGTATAAAATTTCATATTGGTTTTTCGTCAGTTCAGCATTTATAAACAATGCTAAAGCACCCTCCGTTGAAAACTTATTGACTGTGTTGACTTCGGAAGTTGTTAACGCTCACTTGTAAATTTTTGCTTTTCTTGGAGATCGTGTTATATCCATTATTAATTTAGCCGCATCTGGCTCATTGATGCAATAAATGTGATCTCCTCTGTTGTTAATTGCTGACGAATTTCTTCTCTTTCACTTGCTTCATTAAATAATTTTTTTGGTCGCCCTGAAGATGAACTGCCAAATACTGGTATTGTCACAGTTCCTTCCAGCCATTTAGCATACGTGCTTAAAAATCGGTCCTCTTTTCGTTGTGCTAAACCCCAATATCTTTTGAAACAATTTTTGAAATTTATAACACACTGCATTACACACAACACAACAACAACAACAACACACTGCATCGCACACAATTTACTAGCTAAAAACTGCAACTTCTCGTCAATGATTCTAGCATTAGATTCCTGTACTATTTGGAATAACTCAAATCTTGTTAAATTTTTTCCATGTTATCTCTCAAAGTTGCAAAACTCTTATAATAAGAATTTTGCGCAATAAGCCATATACGTATATTTTTCAAAGTGCATTTTTCCGTTAATTAGTTAATAACCTGATACTTGGGTGCATTTTTTATATACCTGCACCGTTTTTAAATGTAATTTTGATTTGTAACCCTTTTAAATTAGGTATGTTTATAGCTAACTATATTTTCAGAAGAAATAAAGTGTCCTGAAGACGATGAAGTATTACATAGACCGCTGGTAAACAAAAACAGTTTAATAGGTGTGTATGCGTGGGTTGACTTACAGTTAGTAAATTTGAATTTATAAAGTAAGAACTGAATTCTAAGAAATTGGTCTTTAAAGGCAGGTAATCCATCATGTTGGTAGTTGTTAAAAGTGATTAAATAATATTTCACATCAATAATTCGAAAAACACAAAAGTTTATGACGACAATAAAGTATAAGAAAAAGTGCCTTATGAGCAAAAATAGAAAAAAGGTAAAATTTTCAAAAAATCACCAAAAATAATGGCGCAAACTTGCGCAAACTTTTTTTCTTTTTTCTTAAATTAGAGATTTCATATTTTATTGTGGTATATAACATTATTTGTACAACAGCTACCTTCACTTCCAAAAAGCTTTTCCTTTTTTTGTTTTTGGTAAGAATTAATATATTTAAATACAAAGTTTTTTTGTATAATTAAAATTTTAAAAATAAATATTTAAGATAAATTTTTCTTTTTAAATATTGAAAATAGCTGCTGATGAAATCTTTCAGGCAAAAAAAAAATCAATGTAATACCTCTATTCGTTTAGCCATAAAAAAATATCATATAAATATCTTGAAATCGAAAAAATTCAATAAAAACGCATGCAATTTTCTTCACTTTCCTGACTTTAACAGCGTCCCACATCTACAAATCTTAACTTACACTCTTTAAATTGCACGATATGATGTAGAATTTTGTTCTCTATCGATCTGCGTAATTTTTTCTTAGGATTTCATCAAATTAATTTTTGCCTTTTTGGCCAGCTTTTTGGGTCAAATACTCCTCTGTGCGTCTTTTACATTTAAAATATACATTTACGTGTCTATAGTAGTATATAGTGTATATAGTGTACTTTAGAACTCATAGAATATACTTTATTTATGATTATGGGCCAATATTTTTAGAATTTTTCTCCTAAGGTGACATCAAAACTTTTAAAAACCTAGAATCATTAAAAATTCTAAATGGTAAGTTTTTTACTGCAACTAGGCCCACACGACACTTTAAAAATTGGCTCTTATCAATATTAATTCTTACGACTTCATGAGCCTTTCGTTTTTAACGGGTATATATATATATATATATATATATATGTATATATATATATATATATATATATATATCATTTATATTTTCAAAATTCAAATTATATGCTGTTGTAGTAGATTTAGCAATCAGGTTCTGTGTAAATTTCAACCGTCTGTCTATACCGGTTTAACGGTTTGGCCATATACATCAGATTATATCAACTATTGTAAGACCCTTTAATTTGTAATTTAACGTTTTTATACTTCTTATTATACGAAACAAAGTAGTGGACATTCTGTCTAAAATTCAGGTGTTTGTATACAACGGGTCAAAAAATACCACCATATAGAACAAACTACATTAATTTTGAGAACACCCATTAATTTCTTGTAAAGTTCAGCTGTCTGTCTATAACGGTTCAAAGGTTCGGCCGCATACACTAAATTCCATCGACTATTGGGACACCCGTTTATTTCAAAAACGAAATTTTATCCTTGTTGTCGTAGCGGAGTTAGTAATACACGTTCTTTGTAAATTTCAATCGTCTGTCTACAACTTTTAAATTATGGCCATATACATCTTTTAATTTCAATATTAATACTTGTTACTATAACGACCATATCAATCGACATAATGTCAAATTTGCTTAGCAATACAGGTCCCTTTTAAGTTTCAGCGTTCTGTCTATAACGTTTCAAAAGTTAGATCACATACTTGATATTACATCAACTATTGGGACATGCTTTAACTTCCAAATCCAAATTTTATACTTGTTGTTATAGCGGACTTAGCAATATAGGTTCGTTGTAAATTTCAAGCGTCTGTCTACAACTGTTATAAAGTATGGCCATATACATCAAGTTAAATGAACTATTGGCGCACCCTTTAGTTTATAATTTTTAATATTAAAACATGTTACTATAACGGCCATAGCAATCGACATTCTGTCCAATTTGAAAGCATTTGTATATAACGGTTCAAAAGATAGGCCCATTTAAGTTAATCTACATCGATTATGGGACACCCTTTAATTTTGGATTTAGTTTTGTATAAATTTTTGTTATTGGGAGCCATAGCAATACGCAGTCATTTAAATTTTACAGAATCGCCCTTTACAGTTCATAATACACGTAAAAAAATTTGTGTGTTGTATGGGGACATCTTTAATTTTTAAGATTATGAACTGTTTTTTAAACCGGACCAATCTATAAGCATAATCCATCATATTACCAAAAATTTACAAAATCGGTTCAGATATGTCTGAGTTCTGAAGGCACAAACATAAAAAAAGGAACATTCAGTCGATTTGTATAACCTCCTTCTTTTTTTGAACTCGGTTAATAAAACCGCAGATATAGGTGCATACAAATTTTGGCTCCTGTCCTCCACATTCATGAAATAAATTCCTCGTCTGTTGGCTTAATAGCAAACAAAACAAATGTAAAATTCAGCAATGACAGAAAGTGGTTTCTTTCTTTAGGAAAAAATTACACTTCCGATAAATAGAAGAAATTTTTCAAATATTAATTTAATTGCAGATCCTGCACCCTATACGCCGACAGAAAAAAGAAATAGCCAGATCAAAAAATCCAAACCTTATTTTGACTTATAAGACAACAACCAAAAATAATTAAAGTTTATTCTGATGTTATATGACAATATTAATAATTATAAGGAAAAAAGACAAGGGAAAATACCGTTATTATGTACAGAGAAAACTATGAAACGAGCATAGAAAAATTACTAGAAGACAAGACAACAAATTTACAAAACACGAACTTTTCACAGAGATATTATTAACGAACAGGTAAACACAACCTCTGATTTTTATACCACTGGAATTACTGGAACACTTTTACAAACGAAAAACACCTACAGATGGTCAATGTTTACGTGCAAAGTAAAGAACTGACCTATTGTAAGCTTAACGAAATTTTCTTTTGCTGCTTTTCATCGCTTTATACCATGTTTCCACGGCTACTTGAAACACTTGTTTCGCTCTCTTAAACAAGATTGCGAATAATGCTGTTTATACGACACATTCCTGTTTCGATTTGACGGCACTGTTTAGAATCATACATGCATACATATTTATTTATGTACATAATAACAAATTGCGCGCGTATACGATTGTTTTTAGCTTAAAATGAAAAAAAAAGGTATGTAAGAATACTAAAGGTTATTATATTATAATACTTTTCATTTTAAGAGATCAGAAAACGTGCAAGTAAATGGGAGCAGATTGGCACAATAAAAATTTATACTTTTGTTTGTTTATATTTTTGTTTTTGACAACTAGTGTGGATGAACGGTCGATAAATATTAGAGATGATAGTAGTTTTTTCGTGTTTCGTGAGGTATTTAAAAATAAAACAAGATAAATTGAGTTGTTTTGCTCTCAATATTTTGTATGGCGAAACATGTTATTTGGCAGTAGTTTGGTCTCTAAAACATGAATAGAGAGCAAAACAAGTGTTTTAAGTAGCCGTGGAAACATGGTATTAGAGATTTTCTTTTGTTAAGCTACAATTCATACGTTTTGTATACCCCGTTCAGGTACGTTTGTACAAATCAACCCCCATAAATCTTTTATTTTTAAATAAAGCTGAAAAATAAGTTTATATCGTTTAAACAAATTTTCCAATTTTTTCGCTTTATTTCTTTCTTACATAATTTTCGAAAATAAATTATTTACGAGAAAAACATTTTTGTCTTTCGAGCCGGATACATTTATTCACTCGAAGAATATAATAATTTATTTTGAAAATTATTTATTTTGAAAATTATTTTATTTTCAGAAAAAAAAACCTTTTTGCGGTCTGTGGTGCCAATTTTTTTGAAATTATCCATTTTTTATTAATTGTATTTTTTGGAAAAAAGGTATGTGTTTTTTAAATTATTAGTGCGAAAACAGTGCATATTAAGTGGTAGAAAAATAAACATATTGTTTGTGAACAACAAATAAAAGCAAAATAATAAAGTGCAGTGACTATAAAACATTTTTTTAAAGTTACCTACAAAACCAGTGCAAACTACTAGAATTAATTCCCGCCAATTTTTACTCTTTAGTTTTGAATAAAAAGAATAACAACTCTCTTTAAAATGTTAATTTTGTTCGTTTAATCCGCTCTCAACGCTGTTTTTATTACTCCGTTTTTTTACAGCTTGAGTTTGTTAGAAATAATAAAAATAATAATAAACAAATATAAATAAAACAAGGAAAAAAACAAATAAATATAGTGATGTGTGTTTTTTATATTATTTAACAATTGTTTTAAAAAATTAATTTTTTGTGCCTAAATTACATATACCTATACATATGTATATTGTGATAAAGGTGCAAATATAAGAGAGCTGAAATTTTATTACTGGTGGTTGGTGAATATACATACATATGTATGTTTGTTTTACTCACTTTAATCATATTAGTGTTGCAACATTTAAGTGAACGAATAATCGAGTATTCGGAATTTTATTTTTACAGTTAAAATTACTTCAACTTTTTCTCGGTTTTGAAGTAAACTTTTAGTGAGTTGATTAAATTGAATATAAATTTTTTTATCATATCTGTATAGTTCATATATCGCAATCAAGTGAATTGTTGTGGATCTGAACAAATTTGTTGAAAAATAATTCTGTTAAAAAACTAAATTTATTGTGGATTTATGAAATAAAACATTAGCAAAAAAGTGGAATTAATAAAATATAGAAATTGTTAACCATTAAAACAATACAATGGTTGAGTATAGTAAATGCAGATCAGCGATCAGAGGTGAAAGTGGCATGCGTTGTAATGAAGTTTGTGGAAAGATTTACCATTTTACAATAAAATGCGCGGGAACCGATCAATACTCTGGCAAAATATTTGATGAAAATAATTTTATAAGATATATCTGTGATGATTGTATGCAGTATATACAGAACGTTGATATGATGTTACAAGAAATACATGATGTTGTCAAAAAAAAAAAAAAAAAAAAAAAAACAAACATTGATCGATTACAAGCATGAATTTGTAAGTTCACTCAAACAAAATGAAAATGAATTAAAAACACTATTGGAAGCTATTGAAAAGAGATATGATGCAAGATTTAGAAAAATAGATAACATACAAAAAATGTGTGAAAAAAATGTAGAAGAAGTAAAAATTCTATATGGAAATGTAAGCGAAGTTGCAAACAAAAATACAGACATATAATAAAATTAACAACAACAATGTGAAGATGTGCGATGAAATTAAAATTGTGAAAGAAACCAATTCAAAGGCAAAGATGTCCTATGCACAAGCAGTAACAAATGGAAATGTGATGCTAGATGTGTCAAAGAATATTCCCTTAGTTATAAAACCTAAAGAAAAACAAACAGTGCAAAAAACCAAGGAAGAACTTATTAAAAAGTTGATCCAATGAATTTTAAAATCGTAAATGTTTAAACACGCCGAAATGGTACAATAATGATGAACAAAAAAAAAAAAAAAAAATAAAAAATGCAATTCAAAACAAAATAAGTGATAATTACGAAATAAAAATTCCAAAACAGAACGCGATGAATATAATAAATAACGGATTTGAATTTCAAAATAAATAAAAGTGAATTAATGGAAAAATTAAAAAACCAAAATAGTGTAATGAAAGACAGTAGATTTGAAATTGTTAAATGCTTCGAGACCAAAAGATTTAATAGATCTGTATACAAAGCAAAAATAAAAGTGGATGATGAAACGTGTCGTAAAATTATGGCAGTTCAAAGACTCAATGTTGGCTGGGAGAGATGAATATTTGATAGTACTCATATAATGAATATTTGATGGTACTCATATAATACAATGTTTTAATTGTCAAGGCTATAACCATAAAGCAAGTGAATGTCGAAATGAACCAGTATGTCTTAAATGCCACTGCAACCACAAAAGTAAAGACTGTACAAAAGAAATTCTAAAAAAATGTATTAATTGCAACAAAGAAAACAAAAGACTTAATCTATGTCTCGTTGAAAATCATAGTACGATAAGCAAAGAGTGCCCAGTCTATATAAATAAACTAAATTTAAAAAAAAACGGTCTGGTGTAGATGTAGATATATAACAATCAGAGAATATACATGGATTATATACTAATATTCAAGGACTAACAAATAATTTTAACCAGCTGAGATTATAGTACAATGTGTTAAGCCAGACTTTATAATATTATCAGAAACGTATATGACAGATTTTGTAGATGAAGCAGAAGTTGAAATAAATGGATATGATCTATTTACGGCAACGTCTAATTCTACAAAAACAGTAGGTGTTATTATTTATTTTAAAAAACAATGGATGTTATCAAATATAAAGACTACTGTAAAAGATGCTGAGTATTGGATTAGTTCATATATGGCAAAAAATAATAATGCTTCATTTGTTATAATAGCGATTTAAAGATCTCCAAGTTATTCGAAGGCAGATTTGTGTGATGAATTCCAAGATTTTCTCCAAGAAATATATGAAATGAATTGCGACATAATTATCGCCGGTGATTTTAATATTGATTGGAGGGCAGATTTTTATAAACAGAGAATTGAAAGCATACTTAATGATAATGGGTTAAAACAGATAATGCTTACAGATACCAGAATAACACAGAACTCAAATACAATAATAGATTATATCATAACAAATAATGAACGAATATCTACAAGAACCAATATACACAACAAAATATCAGATCATGAAGTAATGGACATTATTATTGAATGTGAAAATAATACACCAGAGATAATAAGAAAACAAATAGAGGTATTTAAATATAATAGAAACCGTTTTAGAAATTATATTATTGCAATACTGGAATATAAAAGAATGTTTAATGTTAACGAACAGGTGGAAAACTTTGATAAATGTATGGAAAGTACAATAGCAAAATTTATTGTAAAAAACAATTTAATGAATACAATAAGAATATATGGTTTAGTATCGACCTAAGAAATCTAAAAACAGAAAAGGTGAGGGCATACCAAAAAGCTTTAATTGACAATACAAACTCATCATGGGCAATATGCAAAACAATAAGAAATAAATATAAAACAAAAATAGAAACTGAAAAGCGTAATTATATGAATAATAAGATTGCAATAGCTAGAGACCAAAAAGAAATGTGGAGGGTAATAAAATAACATATCCTAAGAAAAACTACAAATACGATAAAAACTGTGATATTTAACCAAGTAGAGCATAAGACTAATTTAGAAATAGCCGAAAACTTTAACACTTATTTTGCTGATGGCATTAAGGAAATAAGAGACTCAATCGAAAATGTGCAATACGAAAATTTGATACCTGTGATAAACTCTCGATTTAAGTTCTGCGCAATATCTATAGAAGAATTAAAAACCATAGTGAAGAATATAAATAACAAACCTGACTATAAAAAAATTACCAAAAACATTATTCTCGATACGTGGGACAGAAGTGGCAATATTTTACTAGACATTATTAATAAGTCAATGGAAGCAGGAATTTTTCCTGAAAATTGGAAAGAATCGATGATAACACCAGTGGCAAAAGTTAAAAATACAAATAAATGTGATGAATTTCGTCCAATAAATGTTTTACAATTATGTGAGAAAGTGATGGAGAGAGTTGTCAAAAACCAATAAAATAACTGCCTATTATCTAAATATCAGTCAGGAATTAGGAAAAAGCATTCATGTGAAACAACAGTGAACTATTTAATAAACAGATGGAAATGTGTAAAGAGCCATAATAATGTGTTAGTGTTTTTTTTATTTTAAACGGGCTTTCGAGACAATGGACAGGAATATTTTAGTACAAAAGCTTTATAAATACGGTATCCAGGACACTGAGTTAAATTATTTTAAATCATATTTAAGAAATCGTAAGCAGAATACAAAAGTTATTGACGCGAAATCGTCAGAATTAGTAAATGAATATGGGATACCACAAGGCTCAATCCTGGGAGCTCATCTATTTATTATTTATATAATTGACATTGAAACGACAATGGAAAGCTGTGAGATAATTATGTATGCTGACGACACGCTAATTTTTAAGGAAGCAGAGACAGAAGATATTTGCTACGAAAATTTAACAAGAAATATGCGCAATATAAACAAATATGAATAAATTAAAACTAAATGAAAATAAAACAAAACTGATAAAAATTAATATGAACACTGACAAAATACTTCAAATAAATAACATAACAATCGAAAAGGTATATTAAAGGTACATAGAGTATATTTCTAAAAAGTTTGAGGAAAAAATTGGTTTTTTTAAACGGCTAACAAATAAAATATCAATAATAATGTCAATAAACATATACAACACAATTATTAAACCACATTTTGAATACATGTCAACAATCATATATTCCAGCTGCAATGAACAACAAATAACAAGACTAAAAAAACTTCAAAACAGGGCTATGCATTCAATATTAAAGTGTAATCGATTAACATCATTGAATTATATGCTTAACACATTAAATGGTTAAATATTAAACAAAGACTGCAACTGAACACAATATATTTTATTTAGAAATTAAGAAGTGGGGATGTACCTAACTATTTGACGGACCAGACAACTTACGTAAGAGAAGCTCAGCCGTATAACCTAAGGAATTCCAATGACTTCAGGATACAACAGTCTCATACTACTATGATGCAGAGAACGCTTTTTTATAAAGGACTGAGACTTTACAACATGATGCCAAATGAAACCAAAAATTAACAAAATATTAGTATATTTAGAAGAAACGTTGTAAATTTTATAAGAAATAATTTAGTTCAGAACACTTAAACACATATATTAGTGTCAATTTAATTAATATGTAAATTAAAAGTATTTAAATACTACTCAACAAATATAATAATAATAATAATTAATTTATTATATGGAAATAAAGTAAAATATACTGGAAAAAAAGTACACCAAATTTAATTGTTGCAACAAATTACTTTTGATTCTATTTTTTCTGATTAGAAGTGCTTTTACACTGTGCTTAATATTCTTTTTATGGATTTATTTAATACGAATAACTGCGCCAGTGTAATTTCACTTTAATAATTTTCAATATTTAAGCGTTTTTGGAAAAGCTATTGCTCTGATAATAAAATATAGCTTAAATACAAGAAAATAGCGCAAAATATAGTATTTGGTTGGATCCTTACTGGTAAAATCGATCGACCGGGACCATCTGTTCCCATTTTAACGTATTTTAACCGTATCGAGCTAAATACTCAATTGACCCGTTTTTGGGAACTTGAGGAAGTTCCTCCCTTACCCCGAACAATCTAAATAGAAGATTTCTGTGAGAAGCTTTACAGAAACACTACTTATAGAAATTCTGACGTTATCGTTTCTTTGCCTTTTAGGCCAGAATTTCCAAAATATTTGTCTCTAGGCGATTCCCGAAGTATTGCTATCTCGCAATATAGAAGAAATGAGATGCGATTATTGAAAAACCCCGTTTTAAAATCCCAGCATGATAACGTTATTAAAGAGTATATCGAACTAGGACATATGCGTGAAACAAGTCCCCCAGATTCTGAGGCTACTTGCTATTATATGCCTCACCATGCAGTAATTAAGTCAGACAGTGTAACTACGAAGCTTCGAGTAGTATTTAACGCGTCTAGTCCATCAGCGAGTGGCTTGAGTTTGAATAGTATTTTATACCCAAATCTCACTATTTTAATTCTCCGTTGGAGATTTTATTGTGCGCCTTATTTGGCTATAAAAACTTTACTGCAATTAGCGAATGATTGCAAAGTTCGCAGTCCCGCTGCGTCTGAAATGTTAACAGATAATATGTACGTCGATGACTTATTGGCTGGTTCGCATGAGCTAGAAGATGGTTTAAAAGGACGCGAAAAATCATTGGAGTTCTTCTTTCAGCAGGTTTCATTCTCCCTAAATGGACCGCTAATAATATACGTCTTTTAGAGAATATTCCGAGTGAAAATTTGCTTGATGCAGATTTTTTAAAGTTTTCAGAGTACAACAAAAACTTTAGGCTTGCGTTAAAATGCTCAGAATGATTGTTTTTATTTTAAACTCGTAACGCAGCCTAGTAGAAGTGTGGTCACAAAACGTGCTGTCTTGTCTGAAATTGCTAAATTGTTTGATCCCGCCGGTTGGCTTTCTCCGAAAACTGTTGTTGCAAAAATGATTATGCAACAAATCTGGAAGGACAAGACAGGTTGGGATGAGTGTTTGAACTCTTCTACGTTGGTGGCACTCTTTTCTCGATGATTATCCGAATGTCGAGAACAATTTTATTCCTAGATGGGTAAACTTTCACCCAGATAATAAGATTGAGATCCACGGATTTTGCGATGCTTCTAAAAATGCATATGCTGCAAGTATCTATGTTCGCTCTGTCTCTTCCCGTTTGAGACTAAAACGCATTTACTTGCGTCTGAAACAAAAGTAGCTCCAGTAAAATTTGAGTATTTACCCCGATTAGCAGCAGTATTATTGGCAAAAATGGTAGATTCATTAAAATGTTAAAATTCCCCGAAGATACGATTTTTCTATGGACGGACTTCACTATAGTTTTGGCATGGCTAAATAAAGAGTCATGTGATTTGCCAACTTTTGTTGCGAATAGAGTTGCACTAATTGATAAATGTATAGGAACCAAGAATTGGTCTCACATCGATTCTAAAAATAATCCCGCTGATGTAACTAGTCGTGGATCTTTGGCGCTTAATTTAATAAATAATTCCTTATGGTGGCACGGGCCTCATTGGCTGTCAAAACCGGTAAATGAATGGCCTCGAAAATTAGTTAGCATTCATGCGCACCTGGAATGTGTTAAATTGGATACAGAAACACAAAAACCAATTGATATACTGAAAAGATTTTCAGAGCTACCCCGTGCAATCAGGGTTATTGCGTATTGGTTTCGGTTGCTGCGCTATCTCCGTTTGCGTAGCAGTTTGTATCTAACTTTAGAAATATCGCAAACTGAAGTGAGATTTGTATCTATTTGTCAAAAGATATACCACTACCCTCAAAAAGTCGTTTGCTTTCCTTAAACCCCTTTATAGACTTATTGGAATGAACGGGCGTCTTGTACAAGCACCAGGTCTGCTATATAATGAAAAATTTCCAATTATACTTCCATCTGCGGCCACTTTTACAAAGTTATTTGTTCGACATGTCCATAAATGCACGATTCATGGTGGACAGGCTTTGATGATGCGTCTTATTCGAATGGAATTTTGGATCCCGAATTCAAAGAATCTTATTCGTGGTACGATTCGTAATTGTATAAGATGCATTCTCTTTAGAAAAGAAACGAGCCAACAATTAATGGCTTCGTTACCCCCCCGAAAGAACAATCCTTTCCAGGCCTTTTACCCATACGGGGCTAGATTTTGACGGGCCGTTTGAAATTAACGTTGGCTGGGGTTGCAAAATAAAGAAAGCTTATGTGGTTGTTTTTGTATGTTTCGTGACAATAGCAATACATCTTGAGGCGACTAACGATCTGTCGTCTGAAACGTTCTTAGCCGCATTTAGTAGATTTTTCTCGCGACGTGGTTGCCCATCCCATTTGTATTCCGATAATGGCACTGCGTTTGTTGGTGTTTCAAATTTACAAAAAACATTTCTCTCTGCACTGAGAGAAAAGGTTTATGCTCTACACAGCTTAAGTGCGATTGAATGGCATTTCATACCTCCAGGTGTGTCAAAAGTTTTAAGACAGATTTCAAAGAAAAGAAAATGCTTGCTCACCACCAATTTGCGATTCGGTGGAAGGAAGAGTACTTGAAAGAGCTTCACAGACGTGTGAAGTGGAAGTATGCCAAAAGGGAGTTTAAAATGGGAGATGTTGTCATTATCCGTCAAGACAACTTACCACCGAATGAATGGAAGTTAGGACGTGTAGAGAAAGTTCACTTAGGTACTGATTCTAAACCTCGTGTTTGTAATTTAGGAACAGCTTCAGGTATTTTAACTCGTCCTATTGTCAAGCTTGTTCTGCTACCCGTATTAAATAGTTTTAACCCGTTTTTTTTTTCTTCCATTTTCTTCTCTTTTTCGTTTAATAGCAAAATGGCTGAATCTCGTCGTCTTGAGGTACATCGCCCATTGAAAGTCGACGTTTCCAGGACCGGTAAGTTGCACGAACCGGAATGTAGGTTGTGCAAAAAAGATCACTTGCTTCGGAAATGCTATCGTTTCAAAAGAATGACGATCGATGAGCGCATTAAAACTGTGAAAAGGCTCAAATATTGTTTTAATTGTTTTGCGACCATGCATATTATGCGTAACTGTGACAGTCGAGATCGATATACCAAGTGCTTGGAAGAGCACCATACTATGCTTCATCGTTTTAAACGCCAAGAAACATCTGGTACTGCGTCGACGCCGCGGCGGTATAGAACGAAGTATAAAAAGAGGCTCCCAAAACAAGTTAATAAATACCATGCGCAGCGCCAAAAAACGCACCAGCAGCAAATTCAAAGCCACCAGCATTATCAACAACAGCAACAACACTACTACCAGCCAAATCAGCCGAATTACGGAGGTTATCGTGGCCAACCCGCCACGATCGTTATTAATGTCCACTCAGGAAACATTGTATAACATTTTTTTATTTACTATTTGTTAATTATTTTAAGAAGAATGAATTTATAAAATGAATTTTTTAAATTGTATATTTATAATAATTGCGTGTGCGTTTTTTCCTTAGATCCTCTTGTTGCAGCCGTGTAAGGGGGGGAGGGCGGAATGTTTACGTGCAAAGTAAAGAATTCACCTATTGTAAGCTTAACGAAATTCTCTTTAGCTACTTCTTATTTTTCTTTTGTTTAGCTACATTTCATACGTTTTGTATACTCCGTTCAGGTACGTTTGTACAAATCAACCCCCCAAAACTTTTGTTTTTAAATAAAGCTGAAAAATAAGTTTATAACGTTCAAACAATATTTCTAATCTTTTCGATTTATTTCTTTCTTATATAATTTTCGAAAATAAATTATTTTACCAGAAAAACTGTCACGCTTACCTATCCAATAATAAAAGACGCAAATATTAACCTATTCACCCCAATGAACAGGACAGATATCAGGCAATCTACCTGCATAATACCATTTAAACGTACAAAAAATTACCTAAACCCACCACCTTTTATTCTTAACACTGTCTATTTTTAACATTTAACATTTTTCACATCGAAAGCGCTCGCCAAACGTACGAAGTGCACAGCCAGAGACGACGGTTTTTACCGAAAGTTATAACAGCAGTATATTAACATACATATAAAATAATTAGAATAGATCCCACCCAAAATTTACAAAGTAAAAATAACAAAATAGTCATGGATTTATATAAAAAACCTGTATAACAAGATATGAAAAGACAAAACTAAGTTTGAACTCTGCAACAGTCCCAAGATTATATGGAGTGCCATGCTACAGCCTTTCGAAATATATTGGAAATATTTTTGATAATCTCGTACATGACAAATATAATATCAAAAATTCTTTAGAACTTATATAGCTGATGACGAAATTCTTGTTTCATAGACGTAGGGTTACTATTTACCAACATCCCAACTTATCTTTCCATAAATAATAAAATGGTCCATTTTTCAAAAATATACGAAAATCCCTAAAACACAGTTTTAACAATTAATACAAGTCTATCTAAATAATAACAATTGCTTCATATATGGAATAAAGTATTATAGTCAGGCGTATGGCAAGCCTATACGAAAATCCTTGAAAAAGAAAACATAAATACAAAAGTCATCACAAAATGTGTCGATAACATATCCGTCATTATATAAAAAAACGACGAGAAACTATTTTAAAAACTTTTAACAATTATTACAATAAACTGACGTTTACCATAGAAAAACAAGAAATTCCATGCATCAATTTGACATGAGAATTTATAGAAAGCAGAAAAAGCTTATGCCTGATTGGCTAATTTTATCCGGACATCTCATAAATAATCTTAACATAAAACTATTGTGAACTAAAAATATTTGTAACAAAAATATTAAAATTATAAGAGAAATACTAAGTGTATAAAATAGCTGATTTTGTAATGAAAATTAATTTCCTTTTTCTTTTATTCTCATTACTTAAAAACTTATAAAAAAAAATATTAAAAAAATATGTAACATATGTATATCTTAACATAAAACTATTGTGAATTAAAAATATTAAGTTTAAGCTTGGAAATGTTCTTGTGGTGAAATACTTACTGTTCAAACCAAGGCAGATTAATATACTAGGTAGTGGCAGTACATCAGTTGACTTTCTTGTTTATGTTTTCAGATGTCAAATTTTGTTTACACTTATTATATTTTTTCCTACAAAATTTTTTTTCTTACAGTGGTGTTGTGAAAATATATTTAAAATTGTTATAAAACAAATGAGGCTTCTCCTCCTCATGGTAATGTTTACTCATTTTATATATTCAAACCAAGAAGTTTGGTACTAAATGTGTTTATATACGTTTTTGGTTTTTACATATAAAAAAAAAATAAGTTAACATAATCACGAGGGTGATTAGGAAGCTGCTCTAACTTAAATATATGCAGTATGTAGATTAAAAATATTGTAATTATTTTTTCGCCCTACATTTTCGAAAACTGAAAAATTAATGTTAAGGTGGTTTTTTAAGAAATTAAATATCATAACGCATCGGGCTATTCCAACAAAATTTTGAAGTGATATATTGTTTTTTTTTACAAAAGAAGAATTATTCAATCACGTAGCTGTCAAATCCTTTTGAAGTATGTAGCCAAAATTTGGAGACTTACCGTTTACCTTCTTTTAATCGGTGCTTTGCAATAATTTTATTAGGTGGTGGGGGGGGGGGGGCACCGTTATAACTGTTGACCTTATTTTGCTCTTATTCGCATTTGCTATAGTTTGTCTTTAAAATTGTTTAAACAAATTTGCTAGTACTGAAGTAAATTTAAATTACATAAGCAAAAAAAAAAAAAAACAAACAAAAAAAGAACACCACCTTTAAATCCTTAAAAACCGCTTTAACGAAAAGCGCTATCAGAACAAAACTTAAAACTTGTTTATTTTAAATTTTATTAAGAATAAAGCAAATGTCTAAAAGTTAGCAAAACAAAAAAACAATTTTAAGCCAATTTTCTCCCTGCACATTCAAACATATTTTTATAGATATTTTCAAGGTCTGACTAAATATAAAAAATCTTAACATTTGAGTTAAAAATAAACTTTTCATGACATTTTCAAAAAATTATATAAGCACTCAAATTTGGTGCCCTACCCAGAAGCCCCCCCTTCACCCTAGGGGTCTGGAAGTCCGTAGATTCACTGAGAAACACTTCTACCCTGCCTCGGTAAAATTTCGTTAAAATATATTGAATGGTTCATAAGATACCGAATTTTGTAAAAAAAAAATTATTTTCAAACCACTGTGCGTCAGTTGATTCGATGTCTGAAAAAAACAAAATACATTTTGTTTACTCATTATTGTAGTTGTTTTAGAACTGCTATTGCCTGTAAAATTAATGTGCCTTGGTTCACACATTCAAAGGAATTGAAACATTGTAAAACTAGACTTTATCTATTTAAAACATGAAATTTAATCCCACTTCTTTTTTATCTTTGTAATAGTGCGTTTCCATTGACGTGATTTTGTCTAAAACACTTGATTTGCTCAAATCAAGTGTTTTGCTACTTGATTTTCCATATATTTTCCATGCTACCAAAACCATTTAAATCACTTGACTTATTTAAAATCATGTCGATAATGTATTTTTACGAACTAACTTTGCCTTTGCAACACTGTGTTGTGTCTCGGATATTCAAGGTTAACTCCGTTCTATTTATTCATATTGGATTTTTTTTTATCGAAAAAGTGACAATTACTTTTAAATTTTTCAAAGCAATAATCTTTTTTGTTAAAAAAAAAACTGTTAAAAAATACAAAAAGAAAAATATGTAAAACAAAAATTAAATCTATATATATAAAAATGAATGTCTGTCTGTATGTTTGTGCTTTATAGGAGGCCAAACCCTTGGACCGATCTTCCTGAAATTTTCACAGCATGTTACTGTGACTCTGGAAGGAATAATAGGCTATATGAAGTTTTAATTGGACAACGGGGCGTGGCACCGCCCATATAACCCAAAAATTTAAATCGCCATATTTTGGCCATTTTTTGACCTACGTCGACGATATTTGGTACATATGGTATTGGCATAATTAGGAATACGTACCAGGAGAAAAGTGGGTGGGACCCCGCCCCTTTTTAGAAAAATTAAAAATCGTAATATAGTCTTAACTACTGGACCAATCGTCATTCAATTTTCGCAAGAGGATATTCTTGACTATATAAAGTTGGGAGTGGATAAAGGGGCGTGGCACCGCCCATATAACCCAAAAATTTAAATCACGATATTTTGGCCATTTTTTGACCTACGTCGACGATATTTGGTACATATGGTATTGGCATAATTAGGAATACGTACCAGGAGAAAATTGGGTGCTACCCCGCCCCTTTTTAGAAAAATTAAAAATCGTAATAGAGTCTTAACTACTGGACCAATCAACATTAAATTTTCGCAATAGGATATTCTTGACTATATAAAGTTGGGAGTGGACAAAGGGGCGTGGCACCGCCCATATAACCCAAACATTTAATTCGCCATATTTTGGCCATTTTTTGACCTACGTCGACGATATTTGGTACATATGGTATTGGTATAATTAGGAATACGTACTAGGAGAAAAGTGGGTGGGACCCCGCCCCTTTTTAGAAAAATTAGAAATTGTAATATAGTCTTAACTACTGGACCAATCGTCATTAAATTTTCGCAATAGGATATTCTTGACTATATAAAGTTTGGAGTGGACAAAGGGGCGTGGCACCGCCCATATAACCCAAAAATTTAAATCGCCATATTTTGGCCATTTTTTTACCTACGTCGACGATATTTGGTACATATGGTATTGGCATAATTAGGAATACGTACCAGGAGAAAAGTGGGTGGCACCCCGCCTCTTTTTAGAAAAATTAAAAATCGTAATATAGTCTTAACTACTGGACCAATCGTCATTAAATTTTCGCAATAGGATATTCTTGACTATATAAATTTGGGAGTGGACAAAGGGGCGTGGCACCGCCCATATAACCCAAAAATTTAAATCGCCATATTTTGGCCAGTTTTTGACCTACGTCGACGATATTTAGTACATATGGTATTGGCATAATTAGGAATACGTACCAGGAGAAAAGTGGGTGGCACCCCGCCCCTTTTTAGAAAAAAAAAATCGTTATATAGTCTTAACTACTGGACCAATCGTCATTAAATTTTCGCAATAGGATATTCTTGACTATATAAAGTTGGGAGTGGACAAAGGGGCGTGGCCTCGCCCATATAACCCAAAATTTAATATCGTTATATCTTGGGCATTTTTTGAACAACGGCGGCAGTATTTGCTATATATGGTATTGGCATGAATAGAAATACTTATTACATGATAATATTTTTCGACCATGCACACTTCTGCATCTACTTTTTTACTACGTTTATTAACGGCTTTACCTCAAATTTAAAATACATATTAATTAAAATAGTGCGGTAGCCGCATTCTCTTTCTCCCAAAATTGTCTGCAAAACAGCTGATTTTGTAAAATATCTTAATTACAATAGAGAGTGGGGTAACCCCATTCTCATTCTCCCACAACTGACTGCGAAACAGCTGATTGTGTAATTGCTGCTTTTTAATTGGTTTAAAAATAAAAAGGGGGAGCATGAAGCAAATTACATGCGGTTCAGTGCTGAATTCTAATTGGTTTAAAACAAAAAAGGGGAGCACTAAGCTTACTGCATATTTACTTTTGCCTTAACGCATTTGCAATAGTGAATTAGACAGAAATTGCAGTTTTCTTTTTAAATCATTTTTTTAACTAAATTTTTATCAAATTTATAACCAAAAAATTTAAAAAAAAATTTAAAAAGTTAATATAATCAAAGTTTAAATTAAGTGAGAAACGACTGTGTAAAAACTAAGTTATAAATTAAAAAATGCCTCCAAAAAAATAATCCCTTTCTTCACGCACTCCAAAATCATTGCAAATGAATTCCAATAGAGCAAACGAAACTCATGAAGAACGTGAAGCACGCCTTCAAATTGAACGGTCTCGAGCCTCAACCTCTAGAGCTGCTGAGAATTTACAGCAACGTGAAGCACGCCTAGAAATTCTGCGATATCGAGCCTTCACATCAAGGGCTTCTGCCATTTCTCATCAACGTCAAACACGCATGCAAAGTGACCGATCGCGCTCCTCTTTATCAAGAGCTGCCGCGACACCAGAGCAACGTGCGGCACGCCGTCTAGAAGATCGTAGTCGAAGAGCACAGCATCGTCGAAGCCCTGGATCATATGAGCTGATGGCATTCCACTACACATCAGAAATTGATTGCAGTGAAGATGAGTCAGTTGCCATTGGACCAATGAATAAAGTTTGCCAATACTGCAGTGCTAAGAAATATAAAAATGAAGCACCTGGAATGTGCTGCGCAAATGGTAAAATTGCTTTACCCGAACTGCTATCACCACCAGACCCACTACTATCGTTAGTTTCAGGTAAGAACAAATAAACAATTTGCACCTAAGGCATCAAAACAGGAAGAAGAGGAAAAAATAAAATGATTATTACTCAAAATTATAATATTCCACTTCATAGGAACAACGGCTGATTCCAAACATTTCTTAAGCAACATACGAAAATACAATTCGTGTTTTCAAATGATATCGTTTGGTGCGACTAAAGTGGTTCGAAACAACTTCATGCCAACATTTAGAGTTCAAGGCCAAATTTATCATCGAATGGGATCAATATTGCCAATTCCAGATGAAGATCCTAAGTTTTTACAAATATATTTCATGGGACAAGCGGATGATAACGACCAAGTGCAACAGCGTCAGCTCTACAGTCCAGGTATAAAACAGCGAATAGTAGCCGGTTTGCAAATAATGCTTCATGACAACAACCAGTTGGTGAGAACATTTAAACAAGCAAAAGATGATCCGCGATTGTCTTCAGATCAACACTTTATTGCAATTCATGCTGATAAAACGCCAGCTAGACAACATCAAGGACGTTACAACGCGCCCACTGTTGACGATGTAGCAATCTTAATGGTTGGTGATCCAGTGGCACTACGTGATATAATTATTCGCCGTCGTGACGAGAGAATTAACAGAATATCTGAAACGCATCGCTCATATGACGCGCTTCAGTATCCTATTATTTTTCCATATGGAGAAGATGGATATCACTTTGAAATCCGTCAAATCAATCAAGCAACCCGTAAGTTAAGATTTTTTTTATAAACGTTTGTCGCACGTAACATAAAAAATAATAAATTTATGTGAAATTTATATTTCTCATATATTTTAGATGAAACAACTAGCAAAAAAGTGAGTGCGATGAATCTTTACCCATATCGTTTAATGATTCGTCAACACACTGACAATCATATTCTAAATTGTCGTGAGTTGTTTCACCAGTTTATTGTCGACATGTACGCCAAAATTGAAACGGAACGTTTGTTATACATACGATATCATCAAACGATACTTCGAGTAGAGGATTATATTCATCTTCGTGATGCAATGAACGATCAGAATGACTTCAATCCCAATGAACTACGGCAACGTATTATACTGCCAGCAACATTCACAGGAAGCCCACGTCATATGCAAGAATACACAAGACGCAATGACATATGTGCGATCATACGGACGGCCAGATCTGTTCATTACATTCACATGTAATCCGAAGTGGGAGGAAATCGTATCCGAATTGTCTTCAGGGCAAACCTCTGCGCATCGACACGACATTACAGCACGTGTGTGTAAACAATAATTAAAATCATTAATGGCTTTCATTGTTAATCTACAAGTTTTTGGAGAAACGCGATGCTGGATGTATTCAGTCGAATGACAAAAACGTGGATTGCCACATGCACACATCTTAATTTGGTTGCTCGACAAAATTACGTCTGACAAAATAGATGATGTCATTTCTGCGGAAATACCTGATGCTGATATTGATCAACAATTGCATGAAATTGTAATTAAAAACATGATTCATGGGCCACGTGGAATCATCAATCCAAATTCACCATGCATGGCCGATGGAAAATGCACGAAAAAGTATCCACGACAAATGCTTACAGAAACAATCTCAGGTATTGATGGCTATCCGCTTTATCGTCGCAGATCAACAGATGATGGTGGGCAATCAATTACAATAAGGGTGCGAAACAATGATATTGATATTGATAATCGCTGGACAGTACCCTATTGTCCATTGCTTTCAAAAACATACAAAGCTCATATTAATGTAGAGTATTGCAATTCTGTAAAATCTATTAGATACATATGCAAATACGTTACCAAGGGATCAGATATGGCAGTGTTTTCGTTGCACAATCTAAATGATGAAATTATACGATATCAAATGGCGCGATACATCAGCAGCAATGAAGCCGTTTGGCGAATTTTAAGATTTCCCATTCATGAGCGCCATCCGGCTGTTGTTTATTTATCTGTTCACCTAGAAAATGGACAACGCGTTTATTTCACTGAAGTAACTGCACAAGAAAGGGCAGCAGCGCCTCCAGCTACAACGTTAACTTCTTTTCTTGATTTATGCACAAATGATTTATTTGATCAGACTTTGCTGTATGCTCAAATGCCAACGTACTATACATGGAACGCATCAGCGAAAAATTTCAGCGTCGCAAACAAGGAAAAGCAGTTGAAGGATGGCCAAATTTGTATTCCACTGATGCATTAGGAAGACTGTATACTGTTCATCCCCAGAATGCAGAATGTTTCTTTCTACGAATGCTTGTAATAAATGTTCCTGGACCAACTTCGTTCGAGAACTTACGTACAGTTAATGGCCAAATATGTTCAACTTATCGAGAGGCATGCCAAAAACTTAATTTATTGGAGAGCGATTCACATTGGGAAACAACACTTGCAGATGCTTCAGTTACCAATCATCCGTGGCAGATAAGGTCATTATTTGCGATTATATTGGTAACATGCTATCCATCCAACCCGAAAGAACTTTGGCATAAATTTAAAGCATATATGAGTGAAGACATTTTGCATAGAGAGAGAATTACCAGAAACGACGAAACTATTGAATTTTCTGAAGCTATATACAATGAGGCTCTGATCTTACTGGAAGACAAGTGTTTGCAAATCAACAACAAGACTCTCATTCAAATTGGTATGATTAGCCCTATTCGATCTGGTGATGATGCATCTGATCAAGATCTGCGACGAGAAAGGAATTACAACCACAAGAATTAATGTTATTTATCGAAGCTAATCTACCAAATTTACAACAGGAGCAACTTTTGGCATATAACACTTTAATGACAGCAATTTCAAATGAAAGAGGTGGATTGTATTTTTTAGATGCACCAGGCGGGACCGGGAAAACGTTTCTGATTTCGTTTGGCTAAAGTCCGATCCCAAAACAATATTGCGTTGGCCATTGCGTCATCCGGCATTGCTGCTACGCTTTTGGATGGTGGCAGAACAGCGCATTCGGCACTTAAATTACCACTGAAATTGCAATTCTCTGAGACGCACACATGCAATATAAAGAAAAATTCAGCAATGGGTAAAGTGCTGCGAACGTGTAAGATCATAGTATGGGATAAATGCACAATGGCACACAAAAAATCTTTAGAGGCCCTAGATCGCACATTACAGGATTTCAGAAGCAATAGGCAATTATTTGGGGGAACACTGATTTTGTTACCCGGTGATTTTCGCCAAACACTACCGGTTATTCCAGGTGCAACCCCAGCTGATGAGCTTAACGCATGTCTGAAAACATCCATTCTTTGGCACCACGTTCGCACACTAAAATTAACGACAAATATGCGTGTACAACTACAACGCGATGCATCAGCTTCCCGATTTTCAAAGCAGTTGCTGGATTTGGGAAACGGAAGAATGCCATCGGATCCAACAACAAACTGCATTACATTTCCACCTGACTCTTGTAAAATGACACTGTCCATTGAAGAATTAATCAATTGTGTATTTCCCAATATTGAACGCAATTATAAAAACAAGGAATGGCTGTGTGAACGAGCATTACTTGCTGCCAAAAACATTCATTCCATTCCATAAGCAGCGCTATTTTGAACAAAATCGATGAAACTGCAGCAACGTACAAGTCCATCTTTACTGTAACGAGAGAAGAAAATGCTGTTAATTATCCTGTTGAGTTCTTAAATTCACTCGATGTGCCAGGCTTTCCACCACATGTGCTACAACTTGAAATTGGAGTGCCAATTATTTTACTGCGTAATATCGATCCACCACGGCTTTGCAATGGCACTCGACTTGCAGTAAAAAAACTGAGAAATAATTTAATAGAAGCGACTATTATAACAGGAAAATATAAAGGGACAGATGTACTTTTGCCACGCATTCCAATGATACCAACAGATTTACCATTCGATTTCAAACGATTGCAGTTTCCTGTTCGGTAAGCGTTTGCGGTGACTGTTAACAAAGCTCAAGGTCAATCTCTGCAAGTCTGCGGCTTAAATTAGCAAATCCATGTTTCTCGCATGGACAGCTTTATGTTGCATGCTCGCGTGTAGGAAAACCCACCGACTTATATGTGTATGCTCCTGATGGGCAAACTAAAAATATTGTATATCCTAAAGCATTGCAATAATTAAATTAAAATTAAATAAATAAATTTTTGTAAATATATAAATACTTTTAATTTTATTTAATAACGAGGGGGTAGCGAAGCACACCGGGTTCAGCTAGTTAAAAATAAAAACGATTTTTTACAAAAAATAAAATAGTCTTTTTTTTTTCTTTTACGGAGAAAATGTCAGTGTAACGTCACAAACTCGAATTTACAAAAGACTTCAGCTCAATGGAAACGCTTCGAAGTGTTTTTCTCAAAACTAGTTGATTTCAAGTCAATGGAAACGCAGTATAACAGTTTATAGCAAAATTGCCTCTTAATTAAAATCTACAAACTAAAGTTGAATTAATAAATTACTTAGATACAAAACTATTATATTTTAGTCTAAATTTGTAAAATTTAATAAAACCCTTTACTTAATTGTGCTAAAATACTTTTAAACTTTTATTTTAACTCAAATGAATTACAACAATAAACTTAATTTGTCTTGAAATCACCAATTGTTTAATTGACTTTTCTTATCCTTAAATACCCACGTACACTTTAATATCAACTCAACACACATATTGGTTCTTTAGCATTATTATATAATATTATATTCTGTGCCAGCCTGGAAAATCCTACTTAATATACAGTCCACTTATTGTTCATCTGATATCTCACAAAGAACTTCATATATCTACATGGTCCTTTATTGCAGAAAAGAAGATAACCAGAGTTGACACTACTTACGTGTTTCACCATAAAGCGGCTATTACACGATCAAACTTCGCCTGTGAGCACGGCCTGCTGAGAGAGTGTTTTGCTATTACACGATCATGCCAAGTTTGTCAAACATCAGTGCGCAAGAAGATTTTAAATAGTTAAGTTCTTATTTGTGATGACGCATGAATTAGTTGCAATATGTTTATTTTATTGTACAACTTTAATTGGTTTCTAACCGACTTCAAAAAAGAAGGAGGTTATACAATTCGGCTGAATGTTGCTTTTTTTATGTTTGTGCCTGCAGAACTCAGTAATTTCTGAACCGATTTTGAAAATTTTTGGTAATATGATATATTATGCTTACAGATTGGTACAGTTTAAGAAACAGTTCATAATCTTCAAAATTAAAGAGTGTCCCCATACAACATACATATTATTTACGTATATTATGAACTGAAAAGGGCGATTCTGTAAAATTTGAAATGATTGCATATTACTATAGCTCCCAACAACAAAATGTTATACAAAAATAAATCTAAAAATTAAAGGGTGCCCCCATAATTGATGTAAATTTACTTATACGGGTCTATAAACCGTTATAGACAAACGCCGGAATGTCGATTGCTATGGCCGTTATAGTAACAAGTACTTGTACTAAAAATTAATAATTAAAGGGTGCGCCAATAGTTCATTTAATTAGATGTTTATGGCCATACGTTTGAACAGTTGTAGACAGACGCTTGAAATTAACAACGAACCTGTATTGCTAATTCCGCTATAACAACAAGTATAAAATTTGGATTATTGAACCGTTATAGACAGAACGCTGAAACTTAAAAGGGACCTTTGTTGATAAGCCCGCTATAGCAACGGGTTTATAATTTGAGATTAAGAAATTAAAGGGTGTCCCATAATTGATGTAGATTTACTTATATGGGCCTATCTTTTGCACCGTTATAGACAAACGCTTGCAAATTGAACAGAATGTCGATTGATATGGTCGTTACAGTAACAAGTATTAATATTTACAATTATAAATTAAAGTGTGTATGGCCATAATTTTAAAAAGTTGTAGACAGACGATTGAAATTTTCTAACTCCGCTACAACAAAAGGTGTAAAATTTGGTTTTGGAAATAAACGGGTGTCCCAATATTTGATGTAATTTGGTATATGTGGACGAACTTTTAAACAGTGATAGACATACAACTAAAATTTACAAGGGACCTGTTTTGCTAATTCCGCTATAATAAGAAACTTAGAATTTGAATTTAGAAATTAAAGGGTGTTCCCAAAATTAATGTAATTTGTTCTGTATGGCCGTATTTTTTGACCCGTTAGATACAAACAACTGAGTTTTAGACAGAATGTGTACTACTTTGTGTCGTATAATAAGATGCATAAAAATTTTAAATTATAAATTAAAGGGTTTATAATGGTTGATATAATCTTATGTATATGGCCAAACCGTTGAACCGCTATAGACAGAACCTGATTTTCAACGAACCTGATTGCTAAATCTACTACAACAGCAAGTATATAATTTGAATTTTGAAAATAAAGGGAGACCCTATAGTTGCTGTAATTTGATGTATATTGCCAAACTATTGAGCAGTTGAACTAGTATAAAGTTTGGAGATATAAGGATTTCCCAATATTAATGTAATCTAATTTATGTGGCCATACTCTTAAACCGTTATAGGCAGACAGATGAAATCTGTTTTGAAATCCGTTTTTTTTTTTCAAGTTTTCTAAAAGCTTTTTTTAAGACTTTTGTTTTAAACTTCTATTATTATAAACATCACTTTTTTTGCCATAATTTCTTTTAAAACGCGAATTAAAAAATGTTTTTCAGCTATTAAAAAAAAAATTATTATTTTATTGTTTATTTGTTTTATTTTTTATTTAAGATTTTTTTGATATTAACAGAAGAGATAAAACTTAAAGCTAAACTTACAAATTTCGCTCTAGTCAAGCCATCTTTACTGTTCGCCGACAAAAACACAAATGAAATTTACACTGTGTTTGACAAACATGCTATTAAACGAGTATGGTGGCATGATAGCAAACACAAAATATCAAAAATTTTTGATTTTTATCCAGCGCTGCTGACAAGCACGAAATTTACCCTATTACACGAGTTTGATGGCTTGTCATTAGGTCGTGCTCACAGGCGAAGTTTGATCGTCTAATCGCCGATTAACTAGGGTGTCAGACGATCAAGTTTTCATTCAATTTTTAAAATTTCTCTCATTTTTTTACCAATACACTCTCACTTTAAAAACTTGCTGAGAATTTGCTTTCAAATTTTCGTTCAATTGAGTCTTTCAAATTTTCATTCAAGAGAACAGCTGGTTGAAGTTTTTTCCTTCAAATTAATTTTTTTTGTTTTCTTTACGACATCTTGCTTAAAAACTTGCTTTGAAATTGCGTGCAGCCTACGTCACAGCTTTCAATTTTTGTGAATTTTGACAAGCAGTATGTGTAAATTTCTTGAAAGAGATTTGAACAAAAACTTGGCCGTGTGACTGCACTGTAAGATAATCTTTAATATTATATACAAAAGCTAAGAATTATTTAATCTTCAATAAAAAAAACATTAAGAGTTCATATATATTTAATGTTCGCGTCCGCGTCATTTTAAATTTAAGCAAATCTATATATATAAAAATTAATGTCTGTTTATTTGTGATTTATAGGAGGCCAAACCCTTGGACCGATCTTCCTGAAATTTTCACAGCATGTTACTGTGACTCTGGAAGGAATAATAGGCTATATGAAGTTTTAATTGGACAAAGGTGCGTGCCACCGCCCATAATACCCAAAAATTTAAATCGCCATATTTTGGCCATTTTTTGACCTACGTCGACGATATTTGGTACATATGGTATTGGCATAATTAGGAATACGTACCAGGAGAAAAGTGGGTTGGACCCCTGGGTGGGTCCTTTTTAGAAAAATTAAAAATCGTAATATAGTCTTAACTACTGGACAAATCGTCATTAAATTTTCGCAATAGGATATTCTTGACTATATAAAGTTGGGAGTGGACAAAGGGGCGTGGCACCGCCCATATAACCCAAAATTTAATATCGTCATATCTTGGGCATTTTTTGAAGTATATATATAAATACTTTTAATTTTATATAATAACGAGGGGGGAGGCGAAGCACACCGGGTTCATCTAGTAGTAGATTAAAAATCATGTGTTAAACAAATTGTTTTTGAAAAACAAACAAACATTTCAAAAACACATCAATAAAAAGTCTGCACAAAGACAAAATTAAAGCAAAGAAAGTTCGCGTTAAAACAAAAACTCAAAATCGGTTAAAATGAGAGTTTATATTATAAAACTCAAAGAGTAAAAGCCGTAACCATGGCCATAACCATAATCGTATTTAATGACAACGAATAGTGGTGCCATAGCCATAAGCAACTCTCATTTGTTTTGCCGTTTCTTAAGAAAGAAGCGTAATAAAAAATATAAATTAAAGTCGCCAATATAATGCAGCTACAGTGAAAAATAAGAACAAAATAAAAAACCAACAGTTAATACCTAAATTAATTAGTCAACTGTATATGATTATGGTAAAAATCAAAATTTAATTAATACCTATGGTTACGGTTATGGCATTATGGCATGTCACCAATAATCAAATACAGTGTTTCCTATAAGGTTGGTATAATCAGCTGTTTTATATGGTTATTTTTATGGCACGCCTAATTGAATCTTAAGAAGTTCAATAAAAGCAAATCTTTTAAATTTAATAAAGGTCAGAGAACTGCACGAGTACACCGCATACTTACTCTATACTTTTCATACTCGAGTATTTTAAAATAAACACCGCAACTTTTTATTGCTGTGTTTATTTTACCCATTCTTGCAAAAACGAGTATCAAAAATATCGCAATCAGAATTTTAAGTATTTTTTATACTCGTACGCGAGAAATTTTTAATTTTCTTTATTTGTAAGTAACGTTGCCAAATTTTACCCTATTAAAGTTTTTTACTGCCGTTTTATGAAATACTGCATTGTATGCAGATCTATTTATAAACAATAAAAAAAAATTTGATCAAATCTATTGCTTAAACATTATAAACAGAAAAACAGACAACAACCGTTTTCATAGGTATGAAATACAACACATATTTAATGAATAAAATGCAATAAAACCCGCTTAAAGGCACAGCTTTTGTACACTATTTAAAGCAGGTATACTTATTTTGTTGCTGTTTTTTATGAACAATTATTTTCAGTTTATGCGCCTTGTTGTCATAGACGTGCTACTAACGGTATTTAGGAAAACAAAATGATAAAATGAATCCGTGAATAAAAGGAAAATTACTTAATTTTTTTAGTTTTTACAAAACTGTATATACACTGATGTAATATATTAATTCCTCATAAATAATAATAAATAAAATAAAGTTTTTAGTTTACATATTTTATTTTGTCAAATGTAATTATTGCTTTTATACCTATTTATTAATTTTAAAAATCTATTTGCTTAACGAATAGAATTTTTAAATTTCTATCCTGTGTGACTTAAAAAAACCCTAACAAAAACGTAATATAATAAAGAAAGAACTATTCTTGAGTTATTAGTAAACTTTTGTTGTGTTTTTAATAAATGAAAATATGGCAAATTTTACGGGTTCTATTTAATTTATTTTCTGTTATATATTAAATAAACTTTGATAATTTCAAAGAAGTATGTATGTTAGCTAATTTAGACATTGGCGACTTTTAATATTGTGTTTGATTTAATAATTCTGATCTGATAACTCTGTTTTCCTCTCACTACACACGTTAAAGTCTCTCTCTTGGTGTTTGTTGTGAGTATGAGTACGAATAAAGTAAAGCCAGCATTGCATACATTTTACTTGAGTGTGGTAGACACTTATACTCAAATGGAATGGGTATAGTAAATACTCGCACTTAAGAAATGCGGTGGCGATCACACCGCAACCGCATTTAAGATGAGTATACTTAGAGTATTAAAAACAGACACTCTTGCAGTTCTCCGATAAAGGTGTAAAATTAGTAAAAAAAAAAAATAAAGACAAGTGTTAATATCATATGTAAGCATATATATATGTTCATATGTAAAATTGTTAAATAAGAAAATATATGTTCATATACATATATGTAAGTACTAAAAAATTCATATGTGTATATACATACTTACATACAAATTATAGCTGTAGAACTTATTTCCACCAATACCAAAAAGTTTCCTTTTAAATTCCTACAAAACCGTTTAAATTTTTTCGGCAAACAAAAAGGCTGGAGAAATCCCGTTATAAAAAGTCTCGTAATTGTCTTTGTGATTATTTTCTAGTATACATAAAAATATTTGCTTAACCAAAGAAGAAATGGTAAACAAAAGTAGCGAATTCGCCTACAATAAATATAAAACATCCGTATGTACACATGTATGTACATACTAATTTTGCAAAGTTATATTGATGATTTACAGCAAGTGTATAATAATAACTTAAATATTACAATATTTAGTGAAAAGTGTTAAAATATAAAGCCCAATAAAGTGTATTTAATAAAACAAAATATTAAAATACTTCAATAATTGGATAAATATATGCAAAAACGATGACATAAGTGATAGCAACATTGTTTATACTTATAATTTTCATCATATTGCACAAATAAAATGAATTTTATTTATTATATTTTTAAATAAAAGTGCATATAACCAACTTAACGTAGAAGGAAACGTAAGCAAAAATAAAAACGTGGTTTGTTTGTTGGTAATTTTGTTAAAGCCTAAACATTTCTGTATTGGCTACTTGAATAACTCTCACGTTATTTTTGAAGTTTTTATGCTTAAAGGAAATGTTTTTGGCTTTTCTAAAAATTTGGATAAAGGTTTCCTGATGAGCTGGCTCAAGCAACCGGGGAAATATGTATACATATCTGCTTTGCCAACCAACAAATATCTTGCGTTTTTATTTAAAAATGTTATGGGATATTAGCATGATATAATAAATAATATTATAAAAATTCCCAAAATAATTTTTAAAATAAAATGAATTTTATATTTATACACCTATGTACTTATAAAAATTCCCAAAATAATTTTTAAAATAAAATGAATTTTATACACTTATGTACTTAACAATATGTAAATAACCACGACAAAAGTAATAGCAACATTGTTAAAAGTTGTTATACTCAACATATTGTATAAATTGTTTCTCAACTTACATTATTTGTAAACGAAAATCTGTATTGCCGAGAAGTATTTCTAAGCAACATGCAAATTTACAAACATTTAATTTGGAAAAACAAGTTTAATAACCAAGAAAAAGGTTTAATTAAAACAGCTAACTGCAACATATTACATACATTAAAAAACATTTCAAGCTGCAAGGAAATAAACTCATACGGTTTTTACGCAACTGAAAGGTGTATACTTTTAAAGCTGTGGAAGCAAGAAACAAAGCTTTGTTGTAAATAAAATAGCAAAGGGCGAAAAAAGATCACTAAAATTAAAAATTGCCAATATGAATTACTTGCTGTATTTTCGTTTATTTTCGGGGTTTATATTCTTGAAAAAAAAAAAATTCTTGTATACAGTAAAAATTCCTTCAACGATCATAAGGCTCCGAGGTTTGTAAAAAGAAATTCCTTCACTACGTTTAAAAATACTTTATAAAATTAAAACGAATGTCATTAAAAAGGAACCTTATTAAACAAATTAAGCGCTATCTGTGGGTAATTTTTTCTTATTTGGCATCTGCTATAAAACAGTGGGGCTCTAATAAAGCTGACGTAGACATCCCGGGCGGTTTGCAGTATTGCAACCAGAGACCCAGCAGATATTCTCTGTAAAATAATAATGGAAAATTACAAAGACAAGAAACTGCTATAATTCAAAGGAATTCAGTTAAAAAAAATTAGTATCTAAGAATCATATCTCTTCTCATTGAGTGCGTGATTCTGAAGTTATGTAAACGAAAATGGTAAATTACGCTAGAGGCTTTCAAAAAGGACCACAAATGGTACCAATTCGAACAATACGTGGATATACATCACCGCTAAGAGTAATTTGTACAGATGCAGGAAACTCATCCACGATCTTACCATCGACAGATTTTGAGGGAGTACAAATGTGATATCGGCGTCTTATTTCGGCATAAGTCTCTACAGTCACACTTATTCAATGGTTGCTGCGAATAATCTTGAATAGCTTAAAGCTCACTTTCCCGACCATTGACGGACGGGGTCCACTATCTAAGATTTGCGACGAACTGGGTCCTCTCCTCTTAGGGCGGGTAGCGAACGAGGTCCCCGCTTAAAACGCTTAACCTTATTTTCGGAGCTAGGGACAGACGAACGAGGTCTTGAGCCCGGTTTGTGTAAAAGAGTATAGTGCATATCTCCACAGCGTTTAGATTTCCCCGTACTTTCACAAGTACTCCAGGTATGGTCGTGACTAAGACATCTCGCACAATATTTAAAAAAAATGCTAATTGCATCCGTTCTTTATACTCCACTTGTAAAAACTTTTTACAAAATCGCATTGGGTTATCTTGTAAGCACACTCTGCAAACCATTTTCCTATTGCCGACCTTGGGCATATTTCTTTGCAGGGACCATGATGGTATAAAATTTATGTAGTAAATTAAAAAAAATTGAAACAAGATGCTAATATGTTAGACGAACTACAAGCTTCACAACTGGTCTTGCAACTAAACCCCGCTCTGCTTTTACTTCCACAACTCTAACATGACCATCATTTCCCACATGCAATTAAATATGCGACCTAATCGCCAATCGGTATATCCTCTTGAATGACAACCATGTGTCCTATCACAATATCTTTTTCTGCAAATTTCCAATTATTTCGTTTTTTCATATCCTTTAAATACTCTTCCTTTCATCTCGAGCAGAGACGCTGATTTAAAGCCTTAACTTTCTGCCACCGATTTATAATAGAGGCTCGATGTTCCGATATCTGTACTTCAGGTATAGCTAACAAGAACACCCAAACATTCATAACTTTCAGATAAAGGAAACAAGGGCCTTGAATTCAAGCAAGTCTCAACTTTCACCAACAAAGTCGAAAACTCTTCGAATGTATATTTTAAACCACCTGCTATTCTTATAAAATGGTATTTAAAACTCTTCACACTAGATTCCCAAAGATCTCTCATGTGAGGTGCACTCGCGGAATTAAAATGCCAGTTTAAACCTTGCAGTCCATATTTTGAGTTAACTGTACTCCCTGAAATTGAGAGGAAAATATAAAATTCTGCCCTTAGAACCTTGGAGGCACCTACAAAATTAGTTCCGTTATTCAAATACATATATTTAGGAAGACCACATCTTGCGACGAATCTAGCAAATGCTGCCAAAAACGCTGTCGTTGACAAACCGCTGACCACTTCCAAGTGAATTGCTTCATGGCAAAACACACAAATAAACAAACGTATCCCTTTATTATAAGCCAAGGCCGTTCGGTGAAATTGCGAATGTCGAATGGACTGCTGAAATCAACTCCAGTTCTTATAAATGGACGTTAAAGAACTGTCCTTTCTGCTGAAGAAGCAGCCATTATTTAAGTTGCCTTCTTGAATATTGTGCATATCTTACAACGTCTTTATTAAATTTTTTACACTTCGAATATAAAATTCTGTCCGTAATACTCCTAACAGTAACTGCCTAGCAGAAATTACTGCTTAACAGGAAGCAGTTTTGTAAGGGAGATAATTTTATTAAAGCACTTACTGGTGCGCATTATTAAGGCATTTATTTTGTTTGAGATGAGCCGGCTAGAAGCAATCGGTTTTGCTACCGAATAGCGTTTTTTTTATCAAATGATTTAATGCTTTCACTTACTGCTTTTGCAGTGCATGTGAAATGCGCTTTTTACATTTAATATTACAATCGAATATTTCACTGCCTTAAGATCTTCTTTTTGTCGTTCTTGAGTGCGAAATATTATATACCTATTTTTTTATTCTTAAAAGCTTCCAATAAAGCTTTATAAAGGAAACAATATTTTGTAATTCAAAAAAATATTTTATTAAGTATTTTTTACTAGGAATAAAAAAAATTATTTTTTACAAAATAAAATTAAAATTCTTTCAGTTCAGTTAATCACTAAATTTAATTTCTTAAAAATAAACTACAATAAAATTAATAATAGTAAAAATTTTAATTTTAAGTCTTATTAAAACTTAAATTTAAGAGTTCGTTTTGTTTTAAGAAAAAAAAAATAAACTTATTTTGTAAGATAGACATTAATGTATAACATATTTTGATGTTGTTTTTCTTGTATTCTAAAAGTTAAGAAAAAATAAAATGAATTAATAATATTTTCTCAGAATTTAATAATATTTTATATTTAAAATTTTTAATAATTAGCGAAACAAAACTTTAATTTAAAGGTGGACCAAAGAAGGTTCATTTTCTCTGTAATTTCTTTCCTCATCACTTTGAGATGAGTTGATTTCTTCGTCGAAAAATTAATTATTTTCCTTCTGAACTTTTCTCTTTAGAAACTCTTCCTTGTAATTTCTATTTTTTTACCAAGCGTACTCCTATTAGCATCCTTAGTTAGCATCTGTTCCTTGTATATTGATTCTGAAAATAGTTGTACCAACTAGGTTGAAATGATACAAGAGTTTATTTCCAAAAATGGATGAGACTTTCTTTCTAATGTTTGCTCTTCCTAAATTTTTTTTTACAGTGGCAATCTTAATAAAAAATACACATTAGTTTTGAGGTAAATAATTAACTGCATATATATTTGTTTTACCATGCTATCCTTGGTTTCTTCTGAAATTTTCATTTCGATATTTTGGAGCGGTGCTTCGTTTTCAATTGGAAACAGATCCAAATATTTCGTGCTGGCAAAACTGGGGCTTTTATTTGATTTTATAAGTACGTTAGTCTCAGAAATGGGATCAACAATTATTTTGTTTTGGCTGGATACTAATTCTAAAAAATATTTGTTAACTGCGTTAATTAATAATTGTATATAATAATCTGTTTTAATAAAAAACTTTTAACGCATTAACCTCATTTATTAATTTTGTATTAGCGCGTTTTCATCTGCCACTTTTGCTACAGCTTCTTGGAGTTCCCCTAATTTTGATAAAATTATATTTGACTCTATAACATCAGCTCCATTATGTTTTTGATTTTTATTTCGACGCATGTTGCTAAAAAATCACACATTTAAGTTACTGTAAAAGAACTTAATAATATCAAAAAAGAACTGGTTTGGTATAGTTAACCCTCTGATGTTCGGTGACTTATGATACGTTAAGTGCATCATAAGGGTCTGGCCAGACCCATAAAAATAATGTTAGAAATAAAGTTTTACATATAATTTTATTTATTTATTTAAGTGCTTCAATATGCATTACAAAGAGCAATTGGGTTTGCAATCATGTAATTGCATGGAATGTTCATTGAGACATATTGGACGAGTACATTTGCTGCAGTTATAACGTGCTGCCACCGTCAGCAGTTTTATTGTTTACATCAAACGATCAAACAATTTACATGCAAAGCTCATATGGGTCTGCGCAGACCCATGTGAGCTTAATTAACGAAAGTACCTTACAATAATTTTTTTGTACAACAAATATGCTAAAAATTAAAATTTTACTACTTCACTGTGTAAATCACACTATATTTTATGAAGTCATGGGCTAAGAAGCCCCAGCTATTTTTTAAAAAAGAACTACAGACATTTAAAGGTCGAATGGGTCTGGCCAGACCCATATGAACATCGGAGGGTTAATAAATCAAATTTTGAAAAAACTAAATTAAAATTTTTGTTCCCATGAAATTTTTATTCCCCATGAATAGAATACAAATTAGAAAGAAGAAAATATAAATAGGGGAAAAAATATTCCAAATTTTTTTATAAAAAATTTAAAAATGTTAATGATTGGTTCTATTGTGTTGTTGCAAGAGGAGATACTACAACAGAGAACAATTTTATTTCAAGAACGTGACATGCAAGACGCCTAAAAGACCTTGAAGTTACCCTAGACACAAAAGGTCCAAACGATGGACCCAAGTGGGCTGTGGCAACACGGCTGCCTTTCTAACCTGCCCTAGACATTGCTACTGACCCATTTTATTAAAATAAATTTTTATATCTGATCATTTAAAAAATATTTTTAATAAAAAAACTTAATAAATTTATGAATAGAAGAACTCTTTGTTTTGCATCTTGACGAGCATTATGTCAGACTGCACTGCAGTAACTGATGTTGAATTAAAAAAATGTGTTATTGATGTAAATATTCTAATTGAAACATATAAAAACTGGCATAATGTATGCAGTTCCCCAGCAAAATTTAAGTGAACAAATCTAAGGGAAAAGTGAAAAAATTTCGAGGGAAAAATTCAATCCCGATAAGGGGAATTAAGTAAATAATCAAGCTTGAGGTCTGATAATTTACTTAATAATAAATATTATTGGAAAATGGTGAAAAAATACTTGTAAAATTTTAATAATACTTCTTCTTAACCCTAATTATTGTTAAAATGAAAGTGATTTTATTCATGAATGAGCAACAGAAATCAAAATGTGATTATTTTTTAGTGGCAATAACCTTAGTTTTCCACATATGTCACTTAACTTAAAAGTATTCTCATGAAAAACGCTTAAATTAACAACAAAAATTCCTAATTGTCTAGATAGAAGTGGTGTCAAAAAAAAAGTCTTTTGGCTGAACAAACGTTTTAACCCTAACATTTTGACCTTTAACGAATTCAATTATTTCCGCAGGAATTTTATCAAGAATAAGGCAATATTTATCTTTTAGTTTTTTTTTTGGTAAAACACCCATAGCTTGTGGTATAAGAGACAACATTTCCCTTTGAATCATTCTTTATCCCCAAGGATTTAGAAACATTAATTAATGGTAATTCATAGTAATAATTAAAAAGCTGCTGTTCTATGTATTGGGGTTTTTTAACAGCCGCTTTTAAACCTTTCATCATGTTTTCAAATGGGTAAGCACTTATGTTTGAAAGTGATCCAAATTTATGTGCTTCATTCTTGAGGTGAAGCAAATTATGGACGTTATGTGTAACGTTTGTTTCGCCATATATATTTGGATATTGCTTAACGAATCTTTGTAAAATTCTATGACCTTGATAAATTTTTGCCTCACATACATTTTAAATAATTAAAATTTGATAAGCACAGGACAAAAGCAGAAAATGTTTAAGCAATATCTTACTACAAAACTGTTTTAGTACAATAAGTCCAGTGTATAAAAGAAATTGCCGAAATTCGGTCGCTTTCCACCTTAAAATTTCGTCAAATGACCTTGGCTTTCTACTAAATTCAACGGGAATAAAATAGGACAGGGATATTATTAACGAGTTCATTTTTGTTTGAATAGTATGGAATTTGATTTTCTCAGTTGTTTTAGACTTAAGAATTAATATTAGCATCTTTTTCATTACTCCCAAATCAACTAAATGCATTATGTCTAAGGGAAATGTGATATCATTTTTATATCAGCACTTTCAATTGACATTTGTTCGCTTTGATACCAAAACTGATGGAAATCTTTGTCCCCTCTGTATTTAAAATTATCGTCTGTGCGCAATTTTCCAACATTTGTTTGAAATGTCGTCACTCTAGAAATACTGACCCCTTTTTGTTCGCATTGGCTACATCCACTAAAGGAGGTGTGACCTCTTATTCCGCAAATGAAGGAGCGGTCTGGGGTATCACATATGAATGCACGGATGTTTACCGCTATTTTGTAGTCTTCAAACTGAAACCCATCTTCTTTTAGTTTTTTAATGTCATTTACTAAATCATTGAGAAATAAGTCAGTATTGTATGGTTTTTTAATACCAACATAGGTCCCAACTAAGAAAATGTCAATTATTGACATGTTTACCACACGACCTAATATAGGCCATAATCCTACAGCACTACTTTTAAAAAGGGGAAGACCATCAATGCCTATGTCTAAAATAATTTTATTTAATTTTCACTTTTAATTTTATTTATTATTTTGCTTAAATTCTTCTCTAATCCTTTATGTATATAAGAGCCTGGTGCCACAGTTCTTCTTACAACAAATTGATTTTTACCGATGAGACTTCTAACACTTAAGGTTATTTCGGAATGTTGTTTTCTTAAAATTTTAAGCAAAGCTGTCGCACAGTTAACAGGAGGGTGGTAAATTAAAAACCATTCCTTTATTTCGTTTCTGAAATTAGTGTCATCTTCGGAATTACCGTCTTCAACGGTATTAAATTCTAAGTTTAAGGGAAAGAATGTATTACACTAAATGATTTCAGCAGTGGGTTGTGCCGCGTTTTTCTGTTCTTTTTTATTAATTTATTTTTCTGGCTTTTACTTAGCTTTTTTAAACAAAAACAATAAAAACCCAGAGGTACAAACAAAATCAGTTCTTAATTGATCAATGTATACACACTAAACATACACATAAACGATTTTACAGTAACCTTAGTTTTTGTTTCTCACATTAAAGGTAGAAAATAGTTTAAATAGAACACTTCACGCTTCGGTAGCAAGAGTTCAACTGAAGTCAATATTTCTATTATTTTATAACATTACTCCAGAATTCGCGTGTCTCTGCTATTCTGCTATTTTTCGTAGGTGATCGTAAATAAAAATTTTACATATAACATAATATCTACCAAGGCATATTAATTACCAGGTGGCAGCGTTAGAAAAATTAAAACAACAATACAACAACACCAGGCATTTTTGTTTGTGTAAAATGTATACGCCTGTCAAAAACATATGAGAATTAAAGGCATACATATTTAAAAGTTTGTTTACACTTTCGTCTTAATTATGGCGACGGGAAATTTGTATGGCTTAAATCTAGTTTACGGACGCAGCTTAAAAATTAAAAAAAAGTTACTTTCGGGGTGTAAAATTTAATTTTAAGCAAAAAATGGTAGTTTCCGAGTTACGGGCCTCCACAGATTGTAAATACAATATGGAATATATCGAGTATTTTGTGGTAGAATGGGGCAATATAGATATAATAGAAAAGGTAATGTAAATATCTACGCAGAAAACCTTCAGTAATCGAAGCCGATGTTGGTCATACTATAAAGGAAAAAATTCTTGCGCCCGGCCGAATGCCGGCTACGCAGAAAATATTTAGTAAGCGAAAAAGATAAAAAAATCTTTAGCAAGCGTAGCCGGTGTTGGCCATACCATAGAGGAGAAAAGCTAAACTAAGAGCTGTCAGCTGAAGCAATGGCCAATTTGACATTAGGTAAGCGAAAAATAAAAAATGTTAACAAGGTGAACATTCCTTGTTGAGGTTGCATTGTATGACATATCTATAATATAAATATATCTACAGACATATATAAAAATTTTGTTTGAAAAATCTATTTCTAGTTAGGAGTGATATATACTTTCGAAAAGACAGGCAGCTCTAAATGCAAAGAATTCAAAGGCAACAGGCCCAACAATAGCAGCACATAAATAAAGAGTTTAGGATGTATGAGTGTAACAATATAACAGCAGCTTCTAAATATGCCACACCTAAAGAAACTGAAAAATTACATTTGCAACGTTTGTCCCATGTAAATGCCGAAATACCACTCAACGGTATAAATAGTAGCTCAAATGATAACTATCAGTTAACAACAGCGATAGGACATTCACCTGGTGATGCTCGAAAGATATCAACACGGGTGTACAAAAAGCAATTAAAGTCAAACTTGTGGTTGTACAATATACGCCTTCAACTCAAACACAAAGTTCTGAATCAGTTGGAACACCTGCCGGTAAGATTATATTTTAATACCTAATTCCTTTAGAATCGAAAACATTTTTTCTTTTTTTTAGAAGCGAGTGAAAGTGGTGATCAAGATTTGTTTCAATCTAAGAAACTATACCACAACACAGATGTCGAAAAGGAAAATGTAGTTATTTTTAATATAAGTACCTATGTACGTTTTATCACAATTCTAAAGAAATTAAATTCCGGAATTTTTAATGTTTATTTCTCTTAACATTTCGTAAAAATAATTTAAATAAAATATTAAAAAATAATTAAATATTCAAAAATTAAAAACAATTTAATCATTTGAAAATAAAAATCTCTTTTTTAAATATTATTGGTGGTCCTGAAAAGGACCGATTGACTTATTTCCAGGAGGAAGTTTTTGAAGACTTTGAAGTTGCTGTAGTTGTTACTTCTTTCATTGTGAGAAAATGCAACCCCTGCGGTGGTGTCACAAATTTTAATGTTGTACGATTTTCGACAGGACATAAGTTGTTTAAAGGCACATCACTACAATGCATCTATTTAAATTAATACATACATTTTTGGCAAACCTCACTCCACTCTTCTCTTTGTTGTGGGTGTTGAGGAATGTATCACTTCCAGGAACATACATACATTAGTTATAGTTATACAATTTGTAGCAATATTTGTAAATACAATTTATAAAAATACTTGTTTAACACTTTATATTTATTAACCCGCACTTTTAACACAAATTATACAAAATATTTTGGATAAATCAAGTTTTAAAAACTTTTCCACAAAAACACCACAGTAAATTATACACGTTTTTTTTATTATTTCTAAGCAAAACAAATACTTTTGACATTTGTGAACATAAACAAAAAGTGTAGCAAAAAAAAGTCAGCTGCCGTAGCGCTGCCACCTGGTTCAATATGCCTTGATATCTACCTTACTTTATTGCAGTGATGCGCAAAATATAAAATGTATTTGTATTGGTGAGAAATATAAAGTTACACTATGAGAAAAGATGTTTAATAAAAAAAACGGTGTTAGTTAATAATATTATAAAATATTGCACATAAGCATATAATATAAATTTAAAGTATTTTAAATTTAAGTCAAAAAATTTTAGTTTAAACAAAATTTAGCAGAATTATATTATAAAATAATTTTCATCTCTTAAACGTAAAAAAATTGATTAATGAAAAAAATGCTGTTAGTTGGTAACATTATAAAATAGTGCACATAAGTAATTAAAGTTTAATTTAAATTTAAGTAAAAATTCTAATTCTTAAATGTAAGAAAAGTTACTTAGTGAAAAAATATGTTACTTGGTAACAGTAAAAAAAACTAAAGTATTTTAAATACAAGTGAAAATTCTTATTAAAAAAAATTATAATAAAAAAATTTCATAAAAGTTATATATGAAATTTTTTATTTTCATGTTTTTTTTGCAATTTCGAATGAGCATAATATTTTTTAAGTTAACCGAGTTAACTTTATTCCTTCGTTCCTTTGTACTTTGAAGTTCTAAATTCAATTTATTTTAAATAGCGTCTACAGAAAAAAAATTAAAAATTTTTTCTTTCAGTGTGTCAAAAGAAAAAATTCATACATCCGCGCGCATGTGCATTCGTCGATGTTAAATCGACGACTACACAAAAGAGCATAATGGCCCAACTATAATGTGCATAAGCTAGCTTTAGCTTATGTCAAAAATTCAACGAAAAACCTGTCAAATGCTTAGGCAACTTATCAAAGAAATTTATGTGGCTACAATGGACTTATATAAATTTAGTAACTTATTTGACACAGTTGCACATTTATGTTTAATACGTACTTTTGCCAAAAATAATTTCTATATAAATATAAAAAACGAAAAGGCTTTAAAGAAAATATTTTATATATTTAGTAACATTCACATGCACATTTACATATTTTGGTTAATGTTCTAAGAAAATGTAAAAAAAAATATTACAAATTATTTTGTGTTTGTGGCAAACCGTAGTAAAAAATGCAACGATGTTCATCGCTTATATGGTATACATATGTGTGTAATTTAAATATATTATAATTGTAAAAAATTGGCCATAAAGAAAAATGTTGTTTTTTCTACATTTTCTATTGAATTAAAAACTAAAAATTTAACAATTTAGGTCTTAATTAAAATTTTTCTTTATCAGTGTATAAAGCAAAGCACAATCAGCTGTTTCCGTATGGAAAGTGCGATCATTTTCGTACCTTGCATAAAGAAATGAAATTTAACGAAAAGTTATCTTATGTACATAAACTATTACCACATTCATGGTAAACTATTACCACATATAATTTAATTGCCGTATTAAGTAGCTAGTTAAATATTTCTCTTTTTAGATTTAAAAAAAATTAATTTATTAAGCGGCTATGCGCTTTGTTTATTTATTCCTTTAAAAAATGAATCTAAACTACACTTATGGTTAATACTGATGTTCGATTGAGGCTCCTGTTAAATTTAGACTGCCCTCATGTCTAAAAATAATCTTTTTATATAATGTTGAGTTTTAGTACCTGTTTGCTTAAACTAGGGTTAGTTATGTACATTCTTTATCTTATTTTTATTAACATACCCTTTTCTTGGGTTGTTTGTTCGTAAATTGTGTTTACTAAAAATATGTTTGATATTTTCTTATCTCTAGAATATGTTTACATTTGATATTTCCCTGAAATTAATGTCTTTGTCCTAAAGTGTTTGTATCTTTATTTCGATTACAATTTAGCATGTTATTACAAATAACCTTGGTTTTGTTTTATTACAAATAATCTTTGTTTTATTACAGCTAATGTTTGTGTCTTAAAGTATGTTTTGTATCTTTGTTTTATTTTAACATGCTTGATCTTGCTTTAGCTTAAATTATGTTTGTATCTTTGTTTTAACAACCTTGAGGTGGTAGTGTTCCTTAACTCCCCCCTTCCTAAATTAAATCGTCCCGATTTAAACTGTATTAGCCTGTAGCTTTACTAGCTCATTTCTATAAAGAACTTTAAAATTTTCGTCTGCTTTGCGTTGTCTGTATATTATACAATATTTGGATATTTTTATAGCTGTGTATAGACAACTAATAATTCTAGTTGTATTTATTATTAAGTAAATAAATGACCTAAAGGGGTGATTTTCTACAGGTATATAAAATTTCTTTAATGAGTCTAAGTTATTAAATGCATATTCTGTGTCTGTATATAAAATTTTTATTATCTCAAAACTTTCACTATGTTTAGTGTGTATTGCTTCTAGCAATCCGGCATGTATGTTTTTATAACTTATGTTATCTATATGTACTTCGTCCGTGAATTCTACTAATGTTATTTCTGTTGTCGTATGGTTATTTACAGTGTGAGTTCTGTCTAATAATATAAATCCTTCGGTTGTTTGTACTCTTGAATAATTGAACATTTAGCGCTCTGATTTTCTAGTAATGGTATGATACAGTTGTCGTCCGTGTTATTGTTTCGTTTGCAAATATATTTTCCCAAATTATTTTTACACTTTGTGATCCTAACATATTCCTTCCCGCATCTTGCTATTTCCTGGTCAGTAACAATTTTTTCGTGTCTAAAACTAATTGGAGTTACCTTAAAATGGTCACATTGGTTAGTTAGTACCGGGTATTTGTATATGGTGATTATGAGTTCATAAGTTCTAGCGATGTGTATGGCTGCGTATTCCATTATGTTAATTATTGGGGTTCTTGTTAATTTATCCGTAATCACTTCCCTCAAATCCTCCATGTCCAAAGCCTCCGATAAGAATTCATTGTTTTTTGCTGCATTAATAGTTCGTGTTATTAATAAAAGTTGGTCATGCGCTTGTTCTAAGATTATATGGTTTTTTATATTTTCCGATTGTATTAAGAATTTTTTCGAATCTAGAGTTTATTAATTTTTTTGTATTATTTTCAATTAGTGTGTTAATGGCTTTTTCTATTTTTATAACATCATCGTGATCCGGGATGCCCATAATAAATTTCAAGGCGGAACTTAAAAAATTTATTCCTCTTCTCTGAATATTATGCTCTGTTAGCTGTTTTGTAAGAATTTAAATTTTTTCAATCCAAATTTGTTCTTCTACATTAGGCTTGTAATTACCACTAAGCACTTGCACTTGTACGGCGAGAATATTTTTGTTAAGTTGCTTACATGAAATAAATAAGAATAATTGTCGAATAACAATGCGTCGTCACCTCTTGTCAATACGTATTTTTTTCCTGTTAGATTTTGTAGTTTAACGTCTGCTTGAATTATAGTTGCGGTTGTGATGACCATGATTAGTGATGTTAGGAATGCTATCCTCATTTTTTGTAAGTACATAATTTTTTATATTATTTTTATGTATGATCTGCACTCCTTGAGTTAAGATAGTGTCCTCACGATCTTCCTGAACTATGTGTTTTTTGTATCTGCTATCGCTCTTACTTCTGATGTTAGTTCTAGCTACCAACACTTGATCTCCTTGTTGAAATGTCCTATGCTTTGATCCTTGATTTAACCTTTGTAGTGTCTTCTGCGAAGCATTTCTTAATTTATTTTGTATATCCTCCTTAGAGAATTTTATTAAATTAAAATGAATATCTTTGGGTTTATATCCTGTAACTGAATGTGTAGAGTTATTTATTTCTTTTACCGCTAGGAATAACTCCTCCGTTGCTGATGTTTCTTTATATATCTTAAAAATTCGGGATAGTTCCGATATTGAATTGTGTGCTCGTTCGACTTGTTCGTTTGCTTTAGACCTGTGTACTGGGGTTTGTATCTTTTTAATGTTATGTTTTATACACATTTGGTTCACCATGATCGTATTCAAACATTTTTCATTATCTGTCATTAATCGTTTGCAGTTCGGAAAATTATTAATGAGAATTTCTTCTAGTTTTCTGTCCATATCAGCCTCTGATAACTATGTATTTAGAGAACTTATCTATACCTACAAGATACTGTTTATGCTCGTTGAAATAAATGTCTATATGTATGTATTCCCCTGGATGTTCGGGAATATCCGAGTGTTGTAATGGTTCTTTTGTTGGGTTGCGTTCGAATTTACCATACAAACATGCAGTGCATTTCTTATTAAATGCCTTACAGTGTTTTCTTATGTCCGGCCAGTAATATTGTTCTAATAGTTCGTGTATATTATTTTTATAGCCTCTATGTGCTCTCTCGTGTGTTTCTTTTACTAATCGAATTTGTTCCTCTCTTTTCGTTATATCTCTTAATCTCGTTGGTGTGTGACGAATTTGGTGGTATTGAATGTATTCTTTATGATTCTACCGTATTTAAATAAATCTTCAGCTGTAGCATATATGGCGGTGATTTTTTGGGGTTAAATGCACTTTTTTAGTTCGGTAATTAAATTTTTCTCGTTAGTAAATCTGATAATATGACGTAATTTACTCTGAAATATTATTTGTGTATGTATTTCATCAGATACTTCATTTGGTATGAGTTCAATTTGTATTCCATACGCATTAATTGGTTGTGATACAGTTTTTATTATTTGTTCACTAGAGCTATCACTTGATTGATTGATGTATTTATAGCTTGTCGTGATAATGCGTCGGCCACAACATTTTGTGTACCAAGTTTATAGGCTAATTTAGCACAATAGTCTTCGATGATGGCTTTCCATCGTTTTAGCTTGGGGTTAGGATTTTTGTCTGAAATTGCGTATGTCAATGACTGGTGGTCAGTAAAGATGGTCAAGTCAGCTATGCCGTATATGTAGTTACGTAATTTCTTTAATGCCCAAATTATAGCCAGTAATTCTTTTTCGTTAGTACTATAATTTTGTTCGGTGGTGCTCAGTATACGAGATAAAAAATAAATTGGGTTCCTATTTTGACTTAGAACAGCTCCAATAGCTATGTTGGAAGCATCTGCTGTAAGTTCAAATGGTTTATTGAAGTTGTGTTGGTATAATTCCACTTGCTCTTTTAGACTATTTTTAATTTGTTTACAGCTTCTATGGCTGATTGTTCCAGTTTAACCTCTGTATTTTTACTTTTATTTTTACCAATGTGAGCACTTTCTCCTTTTAGGTGCAAAGTTAAGGGTTTTGAAATTTGAGCATAATCTTTTACAAATCTCCTACAGTAATCAGTAAGTCCCAAAAAACCTCTGCTGTCTTTTAATGTTTAATGTATTGGAAAATTTTCTATTGCCTTTATTTTTTCCGAGATGATCTACTTCTTCCATAAAGAATTTTGATTTCTCATTGGACACTTTTAAGTTCGCCTTATTTATGGCATTAAAAATAGTATGGATATGTTGTATGTGTTCCTCTGGCGAGGAAGAATATATAATTACGTCGTCTATGTATACGTAAGCAAATTTTCCTATAAGTTCTCGTAAAATATCATCCACACATCTTTGAAAAATGGAAGGAGCGTTCTTTAAGCCGAAAGGCATACGTAAAAACTCATATTTTCCGCCATTTACACAGAAAGCAGTCTTCTCTCTATCCTTTTCCGTTATCCTTATTTGGTGGAATCCTGATTCCAAGTCGAGTGTGGTAAAGTATCTAGCTTTTCCTAGATTCTGTAAAGTTATATTTATATCTGGAATTATATATCTGTCAGTAACTGTATGTTCGTTTAGTTTTCTGAAGTCTATCACCATCCTACGTTTCGGTTTATCATTCTCATCAGTTCCTTTTTTGTGAACTGTTAACATAGGTGAATTATAAGGACTAAAGCTTTTTTGAATAATACCATCTTCTAGTATTTTTTTTATTTCTTTATTAACGAATTCTACGTCATTCATATGGGTGTTTCTAAGTTATTAAGTAAATATTCTTTTACTCTTATTTTAAACACTTCCAAATCTAAAGTTTATACTTGGTGCTATAGTGGACTTATCAATACAGGTTCGTTGTAAAGATCAAGCGTCTGTCTAAAACTTTTCAATAGTATGGCCATATACATCAAATTAATTGAACTATTGGCGCACCCTTTAATTTATAATTTTTAATATTAAAACTTGTTACTATAACGGCCATAGCAATCGACATTCTGGCCAATTTTTAAGCATTTGTATATAACGGTTCAAAATTTTATACTTGTTGTTATAGCGGACTGTCGGATTCGTTGTAAATTTCAAGCGTCTGTTATCAAGTGTTAAAAAGTATGGCCATATACATCATATTAAATGAACCATTGGCGCACCCTTTAATTTATAATTTTTAATATTAAAACTTGTTACTACAACGGCCATAGCAATCGACTTTCTGTCCAATTTGCAAGCATTCGCATATAACGGTTCCAAACATAGGCCCATATAAGTAAATATACATCAATTATGGGACACCCTTTACTTTCGAAATTCAAGTTATAAACTCGTTGATATAGCGGGCTAGCAAAATTTTTACTTGTTCAACAGTCTGGCAATATACATCAAATTACAGCAACCATAGGGGCATCCTTTAGTTTCCAAATTCAAATTATCTACTTGCTCTTGTAACAGATTAAGCAATCAGGTTATGTGTAAATTTCAACCGTCCGTTTAACTATTGTAAAGCCCTTTAATTTTTAATTTAGAATTTTTATACTTCTTATTATACCAAACAAAGACATTCTGTCTAAAATTCAGGTGTTTGTATATAGCGGTTCCAAAAATACGTCCATATATGTCAAATAATATTAGTTTTGGGAGCACCCTTTAATTTCAAAATTCAAATTATAAGCTTCTTGTTATAGAGGAGTTACAATACAGTAAGGCAATATACATCAAATTAAATGAACAATTGGGGCACCCTTTAAATTATAATTTTGAAAATTTATACTTGTTATTTTAACGGTCATAACAATCGGCGTTTTGTAAAATTTCCAAGCGTTTGTCTATAACGGTTCAAAAGAAAGGCCCATATAGGTCAATTTGCGTCACCTATGCACCTACACTTTTAAGTTTTAGATTTATATTTCTAATACCTTTTGCTATAGGGGGCTACTGTTTTACTCAGTGTTTTTAGTTTTTAGAGCGGTGCGCTTTACGGTCCTAGTACATTTAAAAAACATGTATGTTGTATGGCGTCACCCTGTAACTTCCAAATCCAAATTTTAAAGTTGTTGTTATAGCGGACTTAGCAATACAGGTTCGTTGTAAATTTCAAGCATCTGACCACAACTGTTAAAAAGTATGGCCATATACATCCAATTAAATGAACTATTGGCGCACAAGTTATATTTTTCAATATTAATACTTGTTGCTATAACGGTCACAGAAATTCACATTCTGTTCAATTTTCAAGCGTTTGTCTATAACAATTCTAAAGATAGGCCCATATAACTAAATCCACACCAATTAAGAGATACCTTTTAATTTCTAAATATTAACTTGCTGATATAGCGGGGTTACAATACAGGTCCCTTTTAAGTTTCAGCGTTCTCTCTATAACGGTTCCAAAGTTTAGCCACATGCTTGAAATTACACCAACTACGGGACACCCTTTACTTCAAAAGTATGGCCATAAACATCAAATTAAACGAACTATTGGAGCACCCTTTTACATACATATATAACTTTTATTATTAATATTTGTTACGATAACGTCCATAGCAATCGAAATTCTGTCCAATTTGCAAGCCTTTGTTTATAACGGTTCAAAAGATAAGCTTATATAAGTAAATCTACATCAATTATGGTACACCCTTTTATTTCTAAATTTAAATTATAAACTCGTTGATATAGCGGGCCTTGCCTTTTAAGTTTCAGCGTTCTGTCTATAACGGTTCAAAAGTTTGGCCACATGCCTGAAATTAGATCAACTATTGCGACACTCTTAACCTTCCAAATCCAAATTTTATCTTGCTGTTATAGGGGACTTAGCAATACAGGTTCGTTGTAAATTCCAAGCGTCTGTCTACAACTGATCAACACAGATCTCAGCTTTCAAGCTTACAGACTACACAAAACGACTTTAAGACCTACAACTGGATTACTGGCCTTTCGTAAAACTTCAGAATTCTTAACTTACCTGTAATATGCAAAAAAATATTAAAACATTGGTAATAAATTAAAGTGATATTATATTTATCAGTTTTAATAGAGAATATTTTTATAAAACATTTATTTTTCATACAAATATTAAGAATAAAAAATCCTACAATATTACATGTTTTTTTTTTAATTTAATGAACAAACTTGTCTTATCCTACATAGATGTCCTTAATACGATGATGAAAGTTATAAATGTCAGTGCTAATATTTACTAAATTTTTTATACAAAAATTGATTATAATTTTAATTGTTACAATATGATGTCTGTAAATATAGTGTTGTTACGGTGACCATATTGTTCATCTAAGATTCTTTAAAAAAGTTATGATTAGTTGAACCTCAAAAACGCTCTAGGTTTAGACTGTGAAGCAAATCTTGGCATTGCTTATAATCTTTAAGAGATTTCGTTTATATTTATGTCACACTAGATTGTAAACTACAGTAAAAAAATTAAAAGATAATACATATACTTAGAGAACTATAATTAGAGCGAGATAAACATAAAAAATACAACAATATTGTAGATTTAATAAAAATGAAAATTTAGCATTTTAATTTATTCCAAGCTTGTTATATGTGTTTTGGATACCCTTAAAATTGTAAATTTGTGTGTAAATATAAATCATCTTAAATCGTCAATTTTTTAGAATAATGACGCCATATCGTTGTCCAAAAATTTACTTCGATTCATCTTTGTCCTTATTTTCTTCACATATTTCCTTTTCATTTGTCTAAAAAAAGAAAAGAAAAACTTTTTATTAATTTTTGTACATTAAGTGTCACTGTAATGGACATTTAATAATTATTAAAAGGAAAAACTCCCTGCATGTATGTTTTTCGTCTATATAGAAAAGTAGGAAAAATGATGTTCTCAAGTAAGCTCACGAAATACTTACTTAATTAGAATATCAACCATTATTTTTTGGGATCTTCGTATTTAGGTTTCTTGACTGATGTGTTTCTGCATTAAAATTATTTAGGCAAATTAGGCTGCCCCTTTTTAGCCAGTAGTCTCAAAATCATTGATTTTGGCGTAACAAAAATGTCGTCAAGCTCAACTCTATCATCGATATTGGGATCTAAATTACCCAATCACACCGCAGATTCATTGCTTCTCTAAATAAATTTTTAAATGAACAAGCGATATTCTAATTCAATAGTGTTAAAAAACCGTCCTTTCCCTAATATATTGCTGAATTCCAATAATATTTTGTATTTTGTTAAGAAATATATCTCGTAGTTTGTGTAATAATATAAGGTTTATGTAGAAAAATAAGTTTAAGAATTATACGAATACGAATAGGTAAATCATGATCAAATCTCAATGTTACAATGTTATTGTACATGACATAAAGCTTTCTTTTATTAGCTGAGTCACAACTTCTAAATAATTATTGTCTTTGCTAATAATATTCTAATTTTGATAGGTGTAAAATATTGTGTGGACCAAAGAGCTCGCAATCTTATGTAACATTGACTAACGAGTGAGTTTATATGATCAGTCCAAGCCAAGTTTCTATTAAAAACTATTCCTAGATTTTTTATTGGATTTACAATTTTAATTTTCACACTATTTAAAAGAATAGCAATACGCTCGAACTAACATATTATGTAGTACTAGCACTATCATTAACTTTTCAGTACTAGCAAGGCTGAAAAGTATAAACTAAACTATTTCAAAAAAAAGAAAAAAATACATTTTTTCAATTCTCTATTGCCCCATATATTTGTTTTTTTTTATTGGAATTACTTCACTTAACAAGATTTGTTCCAAATGATGCGGCAAAAAAAGGCCTGGTGTTTTGCCCGCAGTCTTAATGGACATGCTGACTTTCAATAGCAAAATTTTCGGCTCATCTAGTGCCTTGGCTCAGTTGATTTTATCACTAGCACGGACAGTTAAACGGACATTGCTCGATATACTTCGCTATATATAAGAACTCAGAATATATAAACTTATGGGGTCGGAAATGGATATTGTAGAAATTACAGACGGGATGACAAACTTAGATATACCCTTTTTCCACCTGTGGTGAAGGGTTAACAAAACACAAGGCAATTCTTGGCAAATTAACCAAGAATAAATTTATTTCCAGCATCTCAATAACATGCTTAAATAAATTTGAGTTAAAACTAGTAATTTTAAGTAGTTACTAGTTTTTATTCACACATATTTTAACCAAACGCTGGATAAACTACTTAGCTTGAATTAGGCAACAAAACTGATTTCAACTTAAGATTTCCTAGCTTTAGCTAGAAATACATTTTTATTTTATATTATATTTTATCTGCCGCATTCATAGAAAATAAAATAACTTTGAAATGTGTATTATGACAAAATTTTCATACAAATTTGTCCTAAAATATATTTCAAATCTATTTTGATTTTCTATGAATACGGCAGTAAATATATAAAATATATAAAACACATTTCAAAATTATTTTATTTTCTATGAATACAGCAGTTATATTTTATATATTTTTATTTAATTTTTTTTAATGTTTTAAACTAGACTACTTTAAAAAAATTGTACATCATCTGCATATAAATTAACTTTGCATTTCGTCAGATGTCTTGGTAAGTCGCTTGCATAAAGAGAGAATAAAAGCAGTCCTAAAATAGAACCCTGAGGAACCCAGTTTGCAAGCGCTTGTCCATAAAGGTTCAAAAGATAGGCCCATAGTAAATCTACATGAATTATGGGACACCCTTTAATATCTTAAATTATAATCTCGTTGGTATAGCGAGCCTTACAATACAGGTACGTTTCAAGTTTTAGCGTTCTGCCTATAACGGTTCAAAAGTTCGGCCACATACTTGAAATCACATCAACTAATGGGACACCCTATAACTTCCAAATCTAAATTTTATACTTGGTATTATAGCGGACTTAGCAATGCAGGTTCGTTGTAAATTTCAAGCATATGTCTACAACTGTTCAATAGTATTGCCATATACATCAAATTAAATGAATTATTGGCGCACCCTGTAATTTGTAATTTTTAATATTAATACTTGTTACTATAACGGCCAGAGTAATAGACAATCTGTTAAACTTGCAAGCGATTGTCTATAATAATTCAAAAGATAGGACCATATAAGTAAATTTACATCAATTATTCGGCACGCTTTAATTTTTAGATTTATTTTTGTATAACTTTTTGTTATTGGGAGCTATAGTAATACGCAGTTATTTAAAATTTTACAGAATTGCCCTTTAAGTTCATAATATACGTAAAAATATGTATGTTGTATGGGGACACACTTTAATTTTTAAGATTAAGAACTGTTTTTAAAACAGGATCAATCTGTAAGCATAATCTATAATATTACCAAAAATTTTCAAAATCGGTTCAGAAATGACTGAGTTCTGCAGATACAAACATAAAAAAAGCAACATTTAGTCGAATTAATAACCTTCCCTTTTTTGAAGTCGGTTAAAAACTTTACAAACAATAAAAGAAGAAAATCAAATCACATTTTAAATCGATAAAAACCTAAACAAAAGAACACATAGTTTGCGATAGGAGTTAAACTAAGATATCATTAGGAAACTATAAACATAATATTTAGTAAAAATAAACAAAAAGTAAAATCCCTTAGTTAATCTTAAGATAATATTGAATAAAGTGCCACACACTTCAGTGTATGAAAAAACACATATTACGAGTAATATTGTTGACTCATTTCTTAACATAGGAATTAACTGGGGGCTATCCGGTCTAAATCTTCGACTACAGTCAAATACTCCAAAGTCCAAAACATTTAACAAAATTCCACGGCTTTAAAGAAAATCAAAAACGGATCTCTGGAAAACTGCGATACGACGAATTGGATCAACAGCAGAAACGACAAAAGGAAAGGAAACCAAAAAAGCGTATGGTTATAGATTTCCAGAAGATAAATGCTTAAACTATAACTAACAGGTACCCAATCCCAGACGTGGCAATGACTATCCAAAAACTGAGTAAAGGAATTTTCCACATTAGACTTAAATGCAGTTTTTGTATTGCAAGCGATTCGTTTATAAAATTTGTGTAGGAACCTTGTAATGTACAATTCTGAAAGTTTGCATTCTACTTGATTTGCAGTGGAACAAGCCACCACACTTCATAAGCCCAATGCGGATGTTATTTGATGGATGGGATTTTAGGTGATATTAATACATTATTTTAAGTGTTGTTGGTAGATTATGTAAAGAAACGTATTTGGGGTCTTTGTACTGCTAGCGTTCAGTCTGATGGGGGAGTTCGTGTTCCTTTCACAATCCCTTATCTTCTATATACATCGTACTTATAAACATAATAAATTATAGACTCCCTTGCCACGGTTGGTAAAACTGCATCTTCATCATCTCAATGAACTCTGAGAAAACTAAGTCAAAATGAGCTCAACACAAAACGAATAAAATGAATAACATGGTCACCAGTGATGCTTTTCGCGGCCATATCTTCTTAACCCTCACTGCCTTTTGTTTTAGCTTAGACTGTTTTGCTAAAACCCAATTTCTTACTACCCTTTTTTCATCTCACGTCCGTAAGAAGACTCAAATTAACTAACAAGACATGAAAGTTAACATTTTTTTATTCCCTATATATTTAATAGAATATTTCATAAAAAAAATTGAAAGCACAGATAAGAACTGTTTAATAGCTTTTTAGTTTATTACCATGCTATCTAAATCTACTTATATATTAACATCTTCACATGCATTTTTTTCTCATTGTGTTTTTGCCTCTATTAAGTTGTTGTTGTTTTTTTTTTTCTTTTTCTAGTAAAAGAATTTACAAATATACCATAAAAAATATATATTTATCACTCACCAGTTGATAGGACGTGATGAGTTTAAGAGAACGTTACTGCAGTCGTAGAGGCCTCTCCGATCACACTGTTTACGTTGTTATTGAATATAGGTAAACCTTTAATTTAAACTTAAATAGCTTTTATCGATATGGTATAATCGCAATTTCAAAATCAAAATGACTTACAATACAATAAATGAGTACGATTATATACAAAAGAATTCTTGTTATTTATTTGTAATTCATATATATATATATATATATATATATATATTTATATACGTTTATGTACTTCTCTTTACGTATTTTGGTATTTATATAATCATTCTCATACTACTTACTATGAATGAGAAAAAAAAATTTACTAAAACAGACGGACGATATATTTAATGAATGAATTTTTTTTTTTTATTTCGGAATGAAAGGTTGTTAGTTACGATTTGTATTAACTATTTTACCCATATGGCCTGGCGTATCTGCTCTGGATATTATTGTACCGCTTGATTGGACTTGAAGACAGAGAAACTAAGAGTGACACAGAGCGACAGAAAATACTTTCAATTAGTGGCGTCACCGGAATGGGAATACTAATGCTGATAACGTTTACAGTGACAAAGAAAACTTGACCTCCAAATAAAATGGATGGTTTTTGAATAGTTTTAGACACCTTTTAAAGAATCTAGTGACAAGAAAATGAAAAGTTAAAATTGCTAGAAAATTCAGATTAGTTGTGTATGTGTACCTTGTATTTCCTCAATGTGTATTCCTTTCGCATTAAACCCTTACGGGATAAGCCTGTTATTGGAATGAAGATCCTCTTATAAAGGAGCTTATATAAAGTAGTTTCAGCCCACGTGTCTGTCACTGTCACTACAATGTGTTCTATGTGTAATTAATCTTTTTATTATACACGTTTTTTGTTTTCTTCTTACATAATAGACACACGATTGTTATAATATTTACCTGTTTTTTTCAACAGTTATATTAAATTTCACAATTTATTTATTTGCAAGGAATACTTTAAATTGAAATCAAGATCTTTGCACTGATTTCAAAGATTTTAATAAGGTTTTTTTAATGCCCAAGTGCTTTATTTCTGTTCGTCTTGTTACGCTAACTGCTAAAACGGAAAAGAAAGATTTAAGGCAGTGCTCAGTAAAGTTCGCCTCTCTTAATCATTTTTATTACATATGAATACCGATTTAAGGTAATCAAAACGCATACCTTAGGCAGTGCAGTAACGAAACAAGCAATCATATGAATGGAATACTGCATGAGATGGTGTTTACCAAGAAGAACGATTAATATCTCACAGACGTGATTTTTTTACGGAAATTATTAGCAAGTAATTGATATCACATATTTAAAACAACTAAATATGTACTGCATTGTACTGATTTTTTTTAGAGGAAAACAAATAATGTTTCTTTCGTTAATTAGATAATATCTGAAAAAGAAGTTAACAAAGAATTTCCTTTTTTTTCTTAGTTTCTGTCACAACTGAAAAAAATCCAATCCATTACGATGTTTACTACAAAACCACATAATACTTGCTTTTATGGAAAAAGTATTAGGAGGAAAAATAACATCACTTTCTTAAATCCTAGGCGTGATAAGTTCCAAGTATCTTCCCATCTAAATCCTCTAACATGTTATAGTTTTGTCCAACTTTTTCCTTAACCTTGGCTTCAACATATAATTATTTAACATATAATACGATTCGTTTCATAGGCATCGGAAATATGCTACTTAAGTTTGTCTCTAATAAGTGATAAGGTATCATCCCTTGAATGTGGAGATATTGGCTCGTTTAGCATGCTTACAGTTTTTAAAAGGCTATATGATGATCCATGAGTAATCATTTCCTGGCCAAAAACAGCATGATATGGTGAAGTTGTATAGCAGAGAGCATGGATTCACTATAAAGCTAAACTAAAGAAAAAGATTGCTAAAAAAAAGAAATCTTCATATGACTGGTGCTGGTCCGTCAGAAGAACTAACTTTATCGCCATTGGAGCAGTCCGTTGTAGATCTCTTACAAATTGATCTCGTTGTTAATCTTAATGGTAATATCTTTGGTGTACGCCAAAAAGAAAATACCCCAGAACTGGAATTTTATCCCGAGAGGTATAACGAACAGCAGCAAGGGATTGATGAGCCTCAAAGGCAAAACATCAAGAGCCACAAAAGAAAAATAGTAGAACAAAGATTTAATCTTCTCCAGGCACAAACTGATATCCAAAGTGAAATGGTTAAAACTATGAATAAAATTGAGAAACAACTATGGAAAAAAACGAAATTTTAAAAGAAATAAAAAATTTAAAAATCAAGAAATATGAGGTCTTAAAAGAAATCAAGGAATCGAAACAAAAAAAATATAATGCCTTGTTAAAAGAACAGACCTTAATACAGAAATTAAGGAAAAATATAAATACTAAAAAAAAAGAACTCCAAATTGTTTGTTTGTTTACTTTTTGTAATTAGAGATGTGCAAAAAACAATAACTTAGGTTGCTGTACATAATAACATTTTGGCACCCGGTTGCGTTGCTTGTAGTCAACTCCACTGAAGTTCAGTTGCAATCAATAATCGAGCCATAAGTATGCACGAATTCCTGCTACGAGGGCTGCTCTATATATTTCTGGCCTAATAGTGAAAATGCGAATATTTATAATCAAAAATGATTTTATTGTTTTTAAAGTATTCTCCAGCATGATTTATACACTTTTGCATGCGCTCAAACCGGTTGTCGAAGCACTTTTTGCACTCCGAGTGAGACACCTCTAAAACATAGTTTTTGAACACTTCAACAGCTTCTTCTGGCGACGAAAATCGTTGACCACGCATTTTTTTCTTGATGTGCGGAAACAAGAAGAAGTCATTAGGTGCCAAGTCAGGGCTGTACGGCGGATGACCCATTAATTCGACGTTTTGGCCGGTCAAAAACGCTCTGGTTTGAGCCGATGTGTGAGAGCTCGCATTGTCATGGTAAACAATGATTCGTCTTCTCTAGTTGGTTTTTCGAATTTCTCCGATGACTTCAGGTAAACAAATTGTAGTGTACCACTCAGAAGTGACCGTCCTACGTTGCTCAAGCGGAACAGTCGCCACATGACCAGTTTTGCCGAAGAAACAGGCGACCATTTGCTTCGAAGTGCTTCTTCCACGAACAACTTTCGTTGGATTTTGCTCGTCTTTGAAGACCCACACGGTCGATTGTTTCGTTTCGGGCTCATACGCATAAATCCATGATTCGTCACCTGTGACGATCTTATAAACGTCTTTTGAAGCATCGCAATCGTATTTTTGCAACATTTCTTTGCACCAATTGACACGAGCCTTTTTTTGAGCGACTTTCAAATTGTGCGGGATCCAACGAGAACAAACCTTTTTTACGGCCAGGTGTTCATGCAGTATCGAATGTATGCTGGCGGAAGAAATGTCCAAAGATGTCTCTATCTCTCGGTATGTCGCAAGTCGATCTTGCATTATGAGTTCACGCACGGCATCAATGTTCTCTGGCACAACAGCCGTTTTTGGACGACCTTCACGGAATTCGTCTTAGAGCGAGCTTCAGCCACGAATAAATTCATTATACCAATTTTTCACAGTGCTATAGGATGGTGCTTCATCGCCATACAAAGATTTAAGTTCATCAATGTACTCTTGTCGTGATAATCCACGTCGAAAGTTGTGAAAAATGATGGCACGAAAATGTTCACGAGTTAATTCCATTTTTTTCTATATTAATTTTTTCAAGTCACTGTAAACAACACAAATAATGGTCGTACGTCAAAACGTTTTGAGTACGATTATGCTTGAAAATGACTTACTTTCCAATAGAAATGTCAGATTGCACTTGGCAGCACTCAGTGTTGCCAGGCCAGAAATATATATAGCAGCCCTCGTATAAGCGACCTATTTACTCGCTCCGAAGCGTTTGACTGGGGTGAATACAAAGCAGTGTAGTTGTGGTTAATTCCAAGTTTAGTAAAAAATGCATTATGGTCATTGGCTTTAAATTGAGAACCGTTGTTACTAATTATATGCTCTGGGACACCATACTCATGAAAAATCTGTTCAAGCAAAAACATTTGAATGGCAGAGGGCGAAAATTTTTTCATTGGGCATAGCCAATGAAATTTGGTTAAATGATCCAGCACTATTAGCAAGCCTAGGTTGCCCCTCTTACTTCACGGGTAAGGTCCTAGTAAGTCAATATATAAACGCTGAAAAGGTCGTGTAGATGAGGACGGTTTGCTTATTTCCGGCCTGTTTTTATTATTACCGTTTTCATTTTGACCGTTACTATACCAGGCCAAAAAAATTTCGCCTAATGACTTCTAAAGTCTTTCCCATTCCGCTGTGTGCTGATACGACACTGTCATAAGCTCTAGAAATAACAGCTTGACGCAATTGTGTAGGAACCCAGAGTTTCCAGGCGTGTTGTTGTTGCACTTCATCGCCTTTATAATGCTCAGTTCGAATATATAAATATTTTTCTATGACTTTTAAATCAGGGTATTTGGTCTCATTTCTGTCAATTTTATCAATTAGATCGACATAATCTTGATCTAGAAAATGTGCCGAGTCTAGGTAAATTCGGGATCAGTCAGTTCAACTACAGAGACTTCATTTCAGGGTATCCGAGAGAGGGCATCTTTAAAACCCATCGAGCCAGTCTTCCACTTAATTCAGTTTGTTTCATTAACCATACTAGATTTGAATTGTCTGTAATGACTTCAAAGTCCTGCATCTCAATACAACATCGAAATCGATTTATTGCCTCTATTGCTGCCGGACACTCCCTCTTAGTTACACTGTAATTTCGCTGAGAGGTATTTAATTTTCTGGACATAAACGCCACCGGTGTTTCGTCTCCGTTGTTGTCCAACTGAACCAAAACAGCACCTATGCCGTAATCACTAGCGTCGCAATGTATGTAAAACTTTTTGCTAAAATCTGGATTTGCAAGGATGGGAGCTGAAGTTAGAACAGTTTTAATTTCCTGAAAGGCCTTTTGTGCCTCATCGGTCCAGCAAAATTTATTTTTAGAAGACAATACTTCCGTATTAGGAAAAACTATTGATGAAAAATTTGAAATAAATCTTCTATACCAACTTGAAATACCTAGAAATCCCCTAACCTGTTTAATATTTTTAGGGACAGGCCAAGCAAGTATAGCTTCGATTTTTTCTTGGTAAGTTTTTATCTCCCCGTTGCCAATTACATAGCCCAGGTATTTCGTTTCTGTAAAGCAAAAACGAGATTTGGAAATATTTAAAGTTAAGTTTGCTTTTTTATACTCTTGAGCGATTCTAGTTAAGACAGAAAGATGTTCTGTAAACTGTGCTGACACTATCACCAGGTCATCCAAATATCCAAAGACGCACTTCCTAAGGTCCGGCGGTATCAACTTGTCCCTGAGCCGACACATGGTTTGGGGCGCGTTACATAGCCCAAAAGGCATCACCGTAAATTGGTAAAGGGGCTTATCAGGGATTGTAAATGTCGTCAGAGGTTTGGCTTGATCAGTTAAGCCGATCTGCCAATAACCATCTTTTAAATCTAACTTTGAAATAATAAATGCTTGTGGTAGTCTAGCAAAAATTCCTTCTAAACTTGGAAGTGGATATGCATCCTTTTTGGTTACTCGATTGACCTTGCGGGCATCTAACTTTATTAGGCTTAATAACTAAGCGCATCGGTGAACTCCAAGCTGACGAGGATGGCTCAATCACCCCTAACGCTAACATTCTATCGACTTCATTATACATTAGTTTTTCCACCGCTGGCGACACTGGATAAAACCTTTGTTTAATTGGCGTGGAACTGCACTTTGGCTATTTGTTAAGGGATATTTATGGTCGTCTAAAACTGATTCTGATTGACCGGCGTTAGCGACCAGAGGTCAGATGACGTTTTAAATTCACACAATTCTTAAGAACAACTTATTATTTCCGTTTCAAACAAATCTGGGGCTAAATCAAACAATCTCCAGAAATCCAAGCCTAAAATGAGGTTTTGCGATAGTGAAGGGACAATCCATATTTTCATCTGTCGAGTTAGATCTTTAAGCAAACGTCAACTTGAAGAAAGCCTGACACTTTCTGTAGCTTGCCATCGGCGGTGTTAACGTAAGACTTAATTCGACTATATTGCGATAATTCAGTAAAAACATTTTTGCGCAAGATTACCTCCTATACAAGTTATATTAGCACCTGTGTCTAAAAGATCTAACTGAGTAAAATTTAAAAAGGAAAGCTTGGCATAAAAACGTTTGTCATCGCGATTGTTAACCCGGCAGAAATTTTGTATTTAGCTGCAAGTTTACACATTTTGTGGTAGCTCCTGAGTCGAAGAGTTTAACGTTTTGTTTTTTTCTTGAACTGAGAGGATACAGATGATACGTTAAATATTTCATTCTGCTTTAAAATATATTCCCGCCATCGTTCATGATAAGGATGTATTGGGAATAAAAATTTTTTGGGACATAATTCAACAAAATAAGATTTTTCTAAAATTTGTAGGTTTTGATTAGTTTTGTTACTTTTATTTTCAGCTGAATCTTTTAAGAGGGTTAAGGTTGTTTTTCCGGTGGGGGCGGACGATGGTAGTTTTTTGTATTACCACCAATTTTTGAACTAAATTTGAGGCATTGTGGTTTATATGTATTTTTGGTGCCACAGCCGTAAGAAAAAATTGTTCTATCACGTAGGCAGTCCTGCCAATGATGACCTACTTCACTACAACTCCAACACTGGAGTGTGGTTGAATGCTGTATGGCATCAACACTAAGTTCTGTAGTATCGGGTTCAAAAATTTCTGACTTATCATTCAAATTCAAATCAGCGATATTACTCCGTGAATAATTTTGTTGATTTTGTCTTGAAAAAAAAAACGCTCTTACCAAAACAATCGTCATTTACAAGATTTTCCCTCATTTGCACTAATTTCCTTAGGTGAGCAATAGAGTATATAGGGACATAAAGTAATTCGTGGCGTATGTCTGGTCTTAAGTTTTTAGTTAATATTTCAATAAGTTCATTTTCTGGGATCGGAGTATCTAAGCGATCATTTATAACTGAAATTGCTTCCAAAAACGTATCAAACGATTCACCCGCTCTCATTTTACGGTTTTGTAATTCTTCGCACAAATCGAAGTTCAATCTAAAATCTTTGTATTGATATCGTATTGCCGCACAAAATTCATTCCACTGGATTTGATCAACTTGTTTATGGTACCTCCAGTACCAATCACGTGCTTTCCCGGACAGTAAAAGATGAAGATTTTTACATATAACAGAAAAATCATTATTGAAATAGTCAGCTGTTAGTAAACGAATTCTATACAAAAATTCGTCAACTGTTAAGCCGTTTGACGAACCATCGAACTTTAAATTCCAATTTTGAATTATAGACGTTATTTTGTCGACACGAATATTAGAATTGTTTTGGGAGTTAAAAGATGGTACTCTTCGAGGTGCTTGATAAAAAGGTGGGCGTTGCGAGTTGGAGGTTTGACGTTGATCATTTAGGTTTTGAGTAGTGTTTGGGTTAATGTTAAATTTTCCTAATATCTTTACAATACTAGTTTCTATCATTTGCGTAAGTTGGGAATGATCCAGTTGTGTATTATTTGCTGGAATAGAATTAAAATTAACCGATGAACACCAAGGTTTTACGGCATTTTCGTGAAAATCGTGTACAGAATGTCGTGGAGTTAGTACTGCACGCGTGTCCTCTGTTTGCTGGGGCAAATTGCTCGATTCTAACACAGAGTTATCTTGAAAAGATTATGGTAACATTACGAGTGTTATATTTCATACTTAGAGCACCAGGACCTTTTCCTCGCGAATTTAGGGCAGGTATGGGTCTTGCACTAGGGTTTGGTTTTGTTTTGGTTTTCGCAAGGTTTGTGGCATTCAGGAAATTCGCCAAGCTGGGAAGGGGAATATTCGATACACAATCTATGAAAAACATGATGCAGTTAGTCAAGATTAAACAATAATGGTTCTCTAGTATCGACTTTTTACACACGATGCAAGTTAGAACCCCATTATTGCCAGTATTGGGGACATTGAGTAGATCATCCCGAGTAGCGACAGCCGAACGGGGAGGTGTTCTTTCTAACGACATGTTCGAAAAAATTCAAATCAGAAAGTAAAACAAGGAACCCAAAAAAAATTATGGTATTCGCGCAAAATGGTATCAACCAAGAGAAAAAAATCTATATATTATTCCGTTAATATTCTAAGATATTTAACGTATGTTTTATATACTTAAATATTATGTTGTTTTGTTTAAATTTTTTTTAATTTTTTATTTTTTATTTGAATATATCTCTATAAATTTGTTCAACAATTTTAATATGTATGTATATAGCCTCTTACGTATGTGACTAGAGTAGAAAAAAGGGTAGAAACTAATTCGCAGTGCTGAGTTTTATTTTTTTGTTTATTTGAATATTTTTAAAGAAAGACATAATTTTACTTGAAAAAATAAAATAGCCAAAAAATTCTGTTTTGAAGTACTAACAAAAGGGATTTAAAAATGCAAACAGCAAAATTTATATAATTCCGCAATCATAGGGTTATTCTTAGAAAAGTATCTCTTTAAACTAAATAACTCTTTCAAGCAAATTATTGAATAAAAGCAAGGCAAAATGACAAAATCGTTTCGGTTATTAGAAAAAATGATCCCTTAGGGAAATTTCGGTCGTTCTACTTGAGCTATATTAGTCAAATAGACGAAATCCTAAAAATTATAAAAGAGTATTTCACTAATAACTTCAATAATCTTTTCATTTTACAATTCTACAAAAAAAAAAAAAAAAAAAAAAAACATGTATGTGGCAAAAAACTAGAAAAATGGGAACCAAAAAGATACAAAATCTTATGGGCCCCACGTTGGGCACCAATTATGTAATGTACAATTTTGAAAGTTTGCATTCTACTTGATTTGCAGTGGAACAAGCTACCACACTTCGATAAGCCCAATGCGTATGTTATTTGTATGGATGGGATTTTAGGTGATATTAATATATTATTTTAAGTGTTGTTGGTGGATTATGTAAAGAAACGTATTTGGGAGTCTTTGTACTGCTAGCGTTCAGTCTGATGGGGGAGTTCGTGTTCCTTTCACCATCCCTTATCTTCTATATACATCGTACTTATAAACATAATAAATTATAAACTCCCTTGCCACGGTTGGTAAAACTGCATCTACACATCTCAATGAACTCCAAGAAAACTGAGTGTCAAAATGAACTCAACACAAAACGAATAAAATTAATAACCCGTGATGTTTTTCAGGGCCATATCTTCTTAACCCTCCCTGCTTATTGTTTTAGCTTAGACTGTTTTGCTAAAACCCAATTTCTTACTACCCTTTTTTCATCTCACGTCCGTAAGAAGACTCAAATTAACTAACAAGATATGAAAGTTAACATTTTTTTATTCCTTATATATTTAATAAAATTTTTCATAAAAAAAGATTAAAAGCACAGATAAGAACTGTTTAATAGCTATTTAGTTTGTTACCATACTATCTAAATCTACTTATAATATTGAGAATACATCCCTTTACAATCTGAATTACATTTTGATCACGAAATGATGTTAAAAATAACAACAAAAACTTAAGCAGGCAATTAACATCTTCACATGCATTTTGTTCTCATTGTGTTTTTTGCCTCTTTTAATTGTTGTTGTTGTTTTTTCTTTTTCTAGTAAAAGAATTTACAAATATACCATAAAAAAATCATATATATCACTCACCAGTTGATAGGACGTGATGAGTTTAAGAGAACGTTACTACAGTCATAGAGGCCTCTCCGATCACACTGTTTACGTTGCTATTGAATGTAGGTAAACCTTTAATTTAAAAGTTTCCTTAACTTAATAAACTTAAATAGCTTTTATCGATATGGTATAATCGCAATTTAAAAATCAACGACCTACAAACAATAAATGAGTACGATTATATACAAACGATTTCTTGTTATTTGTTTGTAATTGAAGTTTAATCCAGTCTTTTCTCTTCTCTTTAATTTGTTACATATACGTACATTCATACAAATATATATATATATATATATATATATATATATATAGATAGATATATATATATATATATATATATATATATACGTATATGTACTTTTCTTTACGTGTTTTGGTATTTATATAATCATACTCATACTACTTACTATGAATGAGAAAAAAAATTACTAAAACAGACGGACGATATATTAATTGAATGAATTTCTTTTTTTTTGTTATTTATTATTTATTTTAAAGAATCTAGTGACAAGAAAACGAAAGGTTAAAATTGCTAGAAAATTCAGATTAGTTGGATATGTGTACCTTGTATTTCCTCAATGTGTATTCCTTTCGCATTAAACCCTTACGGGATAAGCCTGTTATTGGAATGCAGATCCTCTTATAAAGGAGCATATATAAAGTAGTTTCAGCCCACGTGTCTGTCTCTGTCACCACAATGTGTTCTATGGCTAATTAATCTTTTTATTATACACGTTTTTTTTCTTCTTACATAATAGAGACACGATTGTTATAATATTTATCTGTTTTTTTTCCGACAGCAGAAAATGACAAAAGTATCATTTTAAGTACTCTTCAAGTATTTGAGGCCAAACATGTATGAATGAGTATCGTTACAGCTTCAACAACATACCATACACAACATATTCATACCGATTTCAACTTAAATATGTACAAGTATTGACAGCTAATGAGTAGACACATACTCATACTTTATTGCACGAAGCACAAATAACTATAAGTTGGATTGGTTATTTTCTATACTCATACTTATAAGTATTGAGTAGAAATAAGTATAAGTATGTAAATACTCTAAGTATACTTATAAGTATTTCTTCATAGGAATATGGCATATATTGTTTTATAATGGTGTGAACCAATTTTATTTTCAATAAAGACGTATATTTTTTTAAGTTAATATGATATTTTCGTGGCGATTACATATTAACTGTTAATGTTATATATATTAATTTAAGAAAGTACTTTTATCTATTTACGACAGATTTGTAATATAAAAGCCAGTAAAATTTATTTTTAATTCAGTCTAATTAATACATTGGGTAAGAAGTTAATTGCAACGTAATCTATTTGAAAATCAGTTTCTTTTACATTTATGTTTAAAATAATAAATAAACATTTATTGAGTAATAGGTCACGAATTTTTACATTTTCTATTACCATTCTTTTCTTACAAGTATAAAAAAATATAATAAAATTTTAAATAAAGAATAAAATATATATATATAATAAAAATAATCAGGCATGTTCTGACAATCGCAAATCGCTTAAAACTAGCGATGCGAGTTTAAATCGCATGTAAGGTGTTCTGTAGTTCACAATCGCAAGAAATTTGGAGACTTCAAATCGCAAGCACATACTGAAGTGAAGTTACGAATTTTACTTAAACGTATAGTCAGTAGTCAAAAAATATGTGGTTGTTTTAATTTTCAATTCTTATAAAATATTCGGTGCTTATTAAAGTGCGATTTAAGTGTTAAGGGACCTTACAAAATTAATTTTTGGATGATATGAATTCCGAACGTGCATGTTATAATTAACAAAATAAACAAAAATATTTTGTAAGTACTGATTACTTACAACCTGAGTAACCTTTTACATCAAAGATGCTTAATGCAATATCAGTAATAGAAAATCCATTTGTCGCCAAAATATTTTTAAGCTTGAGTTATTTTTTTAAATTAATAAATACCCATGTATTGGAGTATCCATTGAATTGTCAAAATCTCTAAGCGTCCATTTTTTAATTCGTTCTTTTAATTAATTGCACTTTTTTTAAGAAATGAAACTAAGAACATGCCTGAATATAATCTTAAAAAATTTAAAAAAACGCACAGATAAATTGTCCTATATTTATATTTGTGCACAACAATTGTATTTACTATTACATTATTAATAAATAAACTAATAAAAAACAATAAGACCGCACAAGAAATTCCAAAGCAAATGAGTCTAAGCAACTAAAAAAGTGAAAAATTATTAATTTTTCACCATCGTATCAAGAAAAAGTAAATCATGGTAACAATAAAGATTAAATATAATAAAATTACAAAGTAAAAACTCTTTACTTCGTTTTATCTTGCAAAAGAATCAGGAAAAACATTAGATGAAAAAAAATCGGCGTTATAAGGCTATTGACAATTATTTTTCTTATATAACTTTGATTTTGAAGAATAAATATATTATTGATTTTTTTCCAAATAGTATCAAAGAAAGTTATTTTTACAAAATTTTATTGTCAAGAAACCTCAATTTCTCATATATGCGTATTTTCTTAAAATATTTATAAATATCTGTTAATTTTGGCCCCTAAACTGCATCAATAAGTAAACAAGTCATAAGTTGACTTTGAAATATGCACATATATGTACATATATATTTTATATCATTAAATCATAAAATAAAAATTATGTATGTATAACTTGAAATAATTTTTTTCTGAAACTAAAGACAAGAAAAAATCAGCTTTAAATTTATTTACTAATATTTTTAATTAATTAATTAATAACAACAGTAGAATAAAAAAATTAAACTATGACAATAATAATATATAAAAAAGGTGTGTATGAAATCAAAAGAATTAAACCTAACTAAGTACATACATATATGCATATGTCTTGGAACATTACAAAAATTTTACCAAAAATTTATTTTTTACAAAGAATTCAAAAATATAATATTGTCAATTGTTTTAGGTTCCAGCCGGCTTCTTGTTTCGGTTATTATATTTCCAGCTAAGGAAAAAACTCGTTCGGATGCTACGCTACTTTCAATAACTGGTATTCTCCACAATTAATTTTTCTTTAAATTTCGTCGTTGTTCTCCTTACTGTGAATTTAAATAACTTAATGAATGTTAAATGGTTAAAGTATATAAAAAAAATTACTTTATGGTTTCGTTCTAAAATATATTATTCTTTAAATTTTATTATTTAATTTTTTATTTTATAAAGCGTATTTTCACGGATCTAGTAAGCAACTCGGCATATATGAGATTGTTAGTTTATCTTGTGTTTTTTATACTGTTTCGCCATGCCAAATTCAGGTAAAGCTAAGCGCGGTAATAAAAAGTTTGCCAATTATTTACTACATTTTCGAAAAATAATTTGCACTTCTAAGAAAAAAACTCACTACCTGTTCATTAATATTTAGAAAAAATATGAGCAAAATTTCTTCATTTACAACTTTTAAAGTATTGCAATTTTTTTAAAATAAAAAAGGGTTAATAAATTTCTTGTTTGCTGTAAACATCTTAAGTAATCGACATAAAAAATAAAAAACACCAAATCAACAAAGGTACCTTTTGTACTTATAGAAGGTTTTAATATTTAATTATTCAATAAGTATTTCTTAGAATTTATGTCGTTTAAACGTATTGTTTTAACGAGAATTATAAAAATTTTTAATAAAATTAAAATATAAAACAGATAGTAATGATGGAAAATATATAAAAATTTACTGACAATTGAATAAATATATAACATTTAATTTAAATTTAATTTTTCATTCTAAAAAAAACTACTTTAGATTTTCTATTTAATTTCTTCTGCCTTTTTACCCATCTTTTGCTAATGTTCAGTTATAATCAAAATGTTGAACATTCTACACATTTTTATATACATAGTTCCTATAAGTACTTATTTTACTTATAAGTATTTCAACTACTTTATGAGTATTATAAGTATTTTGCCATACTTATGAGTATTATGTAGTTATAAGTATGGGTATGGCAGATACCCAACACATTAGTTGTATTCATACTCTCATTTCATTTATATTTTTAAGTTCGATGTGTATAAATAATGTGTGCTATGGGTATTGAGTATACTCATACTTGTTTGATAGCAAATAAGTAGATGTATGTATTTTCTGTATTACAAGTATGAGTATACTCAATACTCAAAAATATGAGTAAATAATTAAGTGTATCTTCTTTATAAGTACTTATTGTCATTCTCTGTCCGACAGTTATATTAAATTTCACAATTTATTTATTTGGAAGGAATACATTAAATTGAAATCAAGATCTATGCACTAATTTGAAAGATTTTATTAAAGTTTTCTTAATTCCCAAATGCTTTATTTCTGTTCGTCTTGTTACGCTGACTGCTAAAACGGAAAAGAAAGATTTAAGGCAGTGCTCAGTAACAGTTGGCCTCTCTTAATCATTTTTATTACATATGAATACCGATTAAAGGTAATCAAACGCATACCTCAGGCAGTGCAGCAACGAAACAAGCAATCATATGCATGAAATACTACATGATATGGTGTTTACCAAGAAGAATGATTAATACCTCACAGACGTGATTTTTTTACGGAAATTATTAGCAAGTAATTGATATCACATACTTAAAACAACTAAATATGTACTGCATTGTACTGATTTTTTTTAGAGGAAAACAAATAATGTTTCTTTTGTTAATTAGATAATATCTGAAAAAGAAGTTAACAAACAATTTCTATTTTTGTTTTTTTTTTCTTAGTTTCTGTCACAACTGAAAAAATCCAATCTATTACGATGTTCACTACAACCTCTAAAAAAATTGAGTGTTTTTCATACAAATTTTGTAGACGAGTCTTTCGCTTGTAATACAGAAACAACACAATAGAGTCATTAGATCAAGGAATCCGACAGAGAAAAAACTGCACATAGTGTAAATTGTGCCAAATACGAATTTCTTAGAATGCCTTTTTGTTTAAAAAACGCACCCTCCATAGTTCAGCGATGCATAGATGATATTTTGGCTTACTTTAAAATTGAGGATGTATTAATATACTTTTTTCACCCGAAGAATACATCCGAATAATAATAAATGAACTTTATAATACGAGTATACAAATTTTTAAAAATCAAATTTTTTCCACGACTCCCTAGAATATCTCGGACACATGATCAAACACAATAACATAACTGTGGACCCTAACAAGGTTCAAACAACAAAAGACAACCTAACACCAAAAATAATTAAAATCTTTCTTGGCGTTAACAAGTTATTGTAGAAAGTTTGTACAAAACTTTACTTTAATAGTGAAACCTCTTACTAAACTCCATGGGGATAATGGTAGTGTAAGCAAAAAACAAAGCAACTCGAAGCAATACAAAAAATTAAAGACCTGTTAGAGGCACAGGTTGAGTTATTTCAACTAAACTTCAATAAAACAAATGAAAGCAACATTGCAATAGGAGCTTGACTTTCTCAGAATAAGAAACCTATTTTATTTATATCTAAAACTCTTAGCCAAACTGAACAAAACCACAGCACAAATGAAAAAGAGCTTCTTTCGAAAGTTTGGTCACTTCAAAAATTAAGAAACCTGTAGGCACTTATTTTTTCCATATCTGACAAAATTAACACTAATTAAAACGATGGAAAAATTTCATTAAGGAGTATAGCGCTAAACTGGTATAACACTTCAAGTAATTCGCAACACTCAGCCTAAAGTTCGAAAACTGAAAAACTCAAACGTGTAAAACAATCATCAAATACTTTTAAAAATCAAATAATCACCCTTATTCTAGTTGTCGGCGTCGTCGTTTTAATACTGATGTGACGACGTTTTATTGGTGTTAGATACTTTTATGGTAAAATGTCTTCTATAAGATGTAATAATGAGCATAAAAGAGGTGCTCATAAAGAGGCTGTGAGAAATACAAGCAACTGCAGAAAAAACTTAATCTTAAACAGGAATCTCTGATGGAAAATAAAAATAATTCTATCAATGTAAATTCTTTCTATAACCCAGAAAGAAGCTTTGCTAATGTTTAAAAAATAAAACAAATAATATGAATTCAAATTATGATAATAACTCTTTTATGTTAGAACTAAAAAACATGATGATAAATCTAAATAAGCAAATGGCAAGTCTCCGAAACCAATTAAATATACAAGTATCGCGTATCGATGCTATTTTTTCCATGGTTGGTGTGTAAAAATGGCTAGTAATTTATTCTTACTAAAAAATCTTAAAATAATACACATCAATGTCAATTCATTAATAACAGTAAGTAGGAGGTTTGATCTTCAAAAATTTCTAAACAAACACAACCCTGATATTGTACTTTTAAATGAAACTAAACTCAACTCGAGACGTAAACTCAATTTTTTTTAATTATAATATGATTAGGAAAGACAGGTGCGGTAAGAGGGGGAGGTATAGCCATTTTGATTAAAAGAAACATAAAGTACACTGCATATACAAACAATACAATAAATACAATTCAGATTTTAGAAAGTTGTGTCATACGTGTACCAATGGCGGAAAATAAAAATCTTATAATTACACTGTACAACAAAATCAAATTTTTTCAAAAATTACAAGGTCCGGGCTATAAATTCTGATAGAGGAGACAAAAAAAAGATATACGTGTATCGGCGTTTTGAAAGTTTACATCTGGATTTCATTTGAGAGGGAGTTAAAGTTTCCCAGCTCTGGCACATTCTTATTGTTAAACGCCATAAGAAACCATGTGACCCTTACATTTTAGGTAAAAAATGTGTTCAGCAAATTTATGTAAAATGTTACGGAGAACATTTTTGTAGAAATGTTAACCCTCTAACTCCTCAAGATATGGGTCTTTTTTGTCCTTCTTTTAGAAAATAGCAAAAAACACCATTAAAACATAGTTTTAGAGGGTTAAAATGTTCCACAAAAATGTTACCCGTTAAATTTTACTATAAGTCTTTGAATACACCAAAAAGGAAAATTCAACCATAAAGTCAGAAATAAGACGCAACAAAAGAGAGTTTAGGGTTAATTTCGCATTTATTAAGAATTTTGTTTTAAAGCAAATTTGGATAGCATTATTTACATTTTTTTTTAGCTCTAGGCAATTCCACTTCATTATCATACAATGTGCAGCATATTTCAGCGATAAGCGAATGAATGCTTTTACCTTTATAGCGTTCTTCAATGGGTGCGTATGTCTGGTGAAATTTTTCACCATGCTCATCAGATTCTGTTGACAACTGGTTCTCAAAGTAATCCATATGGGAATTTAAAAAATGAATTTTTGTTGACATATGAACGCAATAAAAGGTTCCTGTTTCAGCGATGGTTCCATCAACATAATGACTAGGACTTCGAAGTTGTAGCATAGGTACTGGGAGTTCGTCAGAATGCGGAAATGGCAGCATGGCTAATGGCACAGTTTTGTATACAAAACTCTTTCGCCTATATCTATTTAATTTTAATATGGAAATATTTTGGAACACGTAGCACGTAGCGTCATTATGTTCACCTGGATCTAACCACCGCATAGGAATACCAAACTGCATTTTTAAAAATAAGAAAAAAAACATCAAGTGAAAAAATTGGAGCTCGCCCATATCTTCCGAGGTACGGAGCTTAGAAATTTTCCAATTTTTTGAAATATCAATATGGATATCATTTTCAAGCTTTTGAAAAGATCTTTAAGGAAATAGCATTAAGAGCTGTTTTTCGGATTATGACATACGTTAACGGATGGTAATTAACAATAACGCAGATTATAACATACGTTATCGTATACATGAACGTACATTTTTTACGAACTGTCATACGTTAACAAAACTTAGTTCGAATAAGATGAAAAATGCAACAAATTCGCTAAAAAAAAGTGCGAATTAAACAAATTTAATTTTAGTTTATGATAAAGTTATTATTACAATAAGTTAAATCTAAGATTCATGAATGAACACAAAAATTTGGCAAAAAACATGCTTCCTAATTGGGCATATTAAAATCTAATGCTAACAGACTATTGGATGAGCTTTCCAAATGTATGGACGCACTAGTACCACCAGTTAATGATGTTATAATTTTAAAATAGGAAATTCGCAATTTATATTTTTGCAAGAAAATATTTATATTTATAATTTTGGCTGATCAAAAATAGGTATCTAGCAAAGAAAAAAGCTTTTTTTTAATTGAAAAACCAGAATGAAGGAAGCCTTTATGAAGAAAAGCTGCTGGTGCCAAGTGAAGAAGTGTTAATTGAAGCAGAAGTCCTTGAATCGAGCGCTATAGGCAAAAAATCGGTTTTGACCTTTGGAAACAACAAAATTTGATAAACTGACCAGCCTGAATACTCTTTCTTTAGCTTTAGAATATTTTAATTTCAAAACTATTGTGACTCATTTAAAAAATTACGATTCGTTTACAATCGTATGTCATAATGCCATTTAGTTCATACGATTAACGTATCACGTAATTTTTTTTCGTACGATTGTCGATACGAACACGGATGTAACGATTCCACCCCTGATTTATCATAAAATTTAATTGCTTTTTCAAATTTGTTATTCTAAATGAAACATTTTCCTTTTAATTTTCAATTGAAATTTTTTTTTATATTTACCTGTTTTTTTTTTTGGTCTATGGACATTCTCGAATTGGTTTTTTCTAAAACAGATTTTTTAAAACCACAATTATTATTCCTTTTCACTCGTAATAAAAGGTATATAAAAGGGCAGTAAGTAATAACAATTTTCGTAAGATAAAGGTAAAAGCATTCATTCGCTTATCGCTGAAATATGCTGGACATTGTATGATAATGAAGTTGAATTGCCTAGAGCTAAAAAAAAAAATGTAAATAATGCTATCCAAATTTGCTTTAAAACAAAATTCTTAATAAATGCGAAATTAACCCTAAACTCTCTTTTGTTGCGTCTAATTTCTGACTTTATGGTTGAATTTTCCTTTTTGGTGTATTCAAAGACTTATAGTAAAATTTAACGGGTAACATTTTTGTGGAACATTTTAACCCTGTAAAACCATGTTTTAATGGTGTTTTTTTCTATTTTTTAAAAGAAGGACAAAAAAGACCCATATCTTGAGGAGTTAGAGGGTTAACATTTCTACAAAAATGTTCTCCGTAACATTTTACATAAATTTGCTGAACACATTTTTTACCTAAAATGTAAGGGTCACATGGTTTCTTAAGCCGTTTAACAATAAGAATGTGCCAGAGCTGGGAAACTTTAACCCCCTCTCAAATGAAATCCAGATGTAAACTTTCAAAACGCCGATACACGTATATCTTTTTTTTGTCTCCTCTATCAGAATTTATAGCCCGGACCTTGTAATTTTTTGGTGTGTTGTACAGTGTTATTACTGCTTATTATCCCTCAGGAAATAATGATACAAATTTTAGTTTAGCATTAAGTAATCTTTTTCATTCTTTAGATTTACATAACAACAACAGTTATTCCGGAGATTTAAATAGCCGTTACAGGGATTGGAGTAACCAAATTGACAATATTAAAGGTAAGAAACTGATGGACTGGTTTGCTGATAATGAGATAGATTTAAGATGTATATTTTACGTATCTGAATTACCTAAATATCCGAGGTCAAATTCACATATAGATGTTTGTATTGCTGATTGTAGGTTGCACATCGAGACTAAAATAAACACACTTAATTGTATAGAAACTGTAGACTATGAGAGTGATCACCAGGCTTTACAAATATGCGCGTATATGAATAGCGAACAACACTTTTTTTCGTTCATTAAAGAACTTATGATCATAAGAGAACGGACTGGAAGAAATTAAAAAATAGAATCACACAACAATTAAATAATAACATACTTATTCCAAAAGACAAAAATCTTTCAAACTCTGAAATAGACAATTATATCGATAAGCTAAATAATATAATTGTAAATACTATAGAAGTAGTAACCCCTAATGCCCAATAGTACAAAAATTTCACCAGGAAAAAAAGCCATATTTTAACAATAATTAAAAAACACAACAGGCTAGAACGTACTCTATCTGAAACATCATTAAACTTAATACGTTCTCAATTAAAACTAAACAAAAAACTTTTAAATGAAAACTTGGTTAACAACTTAAACAAAAATATAAAAAATTAATTTACACAACTAGATCAAAAAGATTCCAAAAAAATGTTCGAGGATATATAGATACAAATGTGTTAAAAAAAGATAATTCCTTGCTTGCCTGGAATCCGTACACGCTCATAAAGAAATAGAAATAATAGAATACATTTCCAAGTAAATGACAAATTTTACAGATTCTTAGAACTTAAAAATGAATTTGATAACAATAACCCCACTACCGTAACCCTTTTCAATGTGGAAAAAATGTCCAATAACTTGAGTGATTTACAGGCAAATGAATATTTTATAACTAAATACCAAATTATCTTCATCCTTGCTAAGGTTAGAGCAAAGTTATCGTTTGGAACGGATGCAATTCCAAATATTGCTATAAAAACATACCCGAAATTTTTATTTTGGAGTACTGTTGTCTTTTTAACAATATGCGAAATAATTCGTATTTTTCCAAAAAATGGAAAAATGCAAAAGTAGTCCTGCTACGAAAAAATGACACAGATATGTCGGATCCAAGAAATCTAAGTTTATTGCCTAATATCAGCAAAATATTTGAAATATGCATTAATAATCAACCTTATTCTCTTTGGCAACGTCAACACAAAACAACGTCGTTTTTCTTCGTTTGTTGTAAATCAGTATTCCCGTTGTCAATATTGTCATTAATCGATGACTGTCGCCATATGTTTGGTATTTTCAAAGAACAATTGATGTTGATGTTGCCGTTTAGTTTGTCGTCGCCATTTTTTATGTTGAGTTGAGTTGTGTACAAAAGAAATTTTTAAAATCATGAAAAAGTATACATCAGTATTTAAGATAACAAAATAAGAAATATACGAAATGAGAAATAAGAAATGGAAAAAACTAAAATTATCAACTTCTGCCAATTTGAAAAATTAGTGGAACAGTTAGAAATAATCCATCCCAATGAAAAAAGGCAGTTAGTAAGGCAGGATTTTGTCGGACCGACAAATGTATTTTTATTATAAAAACTTCACTTGTTATTATTTTTTAATATTTTATTTATTATTATTAATAATAATATCAATAAAAATTGGATATAATACAAAGCCATTTATCAGGCAGACAAAATCCTACCTTTAACTAACGACAAGTTGTAATAATGGCCCTTTGACTATATATTTTAATTGTTTGTAATAGTTTTGCTTATTTTATTGTTTATAGGTATTTTATTTTTTTTACAAAATTTGAATTTTCCACAACTCTTACTTAACACAATAGAAAACAAATTAAATCAACTGACTTAAATATTAGATATGTGTGTTTTATTTTTTTATATTATCGATAAATCGTCAACGTCGTCATTAGTTTGTTAGGGAATACCAAATTAGTATTGATGTTGTGTTAAGTTGATGTTGTCTCAAAATTGACGACGATGTTGACAACGCCAAAGAGAATAAGGGTGAATAATATAAATACATTTTGTAAACAAAAAGGGATCGTAAAGAGACAGTTTGGCCTTAAATATAAGCACTCGACAGTCAATGCAATATATTATCTGACTTCTAATATTAACTGGAATTGGAACAACAATTATGCACAGGAGCATTTTTAATAGACATGGAGAAAGCTTTTGACAGCATTTGGATTCCGGGGTTAATATCAAAATTAACAGCACTTCAGTTTCCTTTTAATATGATAATTATTATTTTTAAAATGATAACTAATAAATCTTTCAAGGTATATTACCAAAACTACGAAAGTAATAAATCATTTAATATTGTCAATGGCCTGCAAAAAGGTACAGTTAAGTCTTCTACCCTGTTTAACATTTTTATTCTAGATTTGATAACAAATATAGATAATATTATAGCTTTTGCAGATGATATAATTATGTATCATCCTAATGATACAATTGAAAAAATAAATTCAAAACTTCAAGAGCATTTCAATATAGTAGAGCAGTTTTCAGTAGATTGGTTTATGAAAATAAATGTAAACAAATGTAAAATAGTTAATAAATGTAACAAGAATATTAACACATATTGGAAATGCTTTGGAATTAAATCGAATTTAAATAATACCAATATACCAAATAAACAAATTGTGAAATACTTAGGAATTCAGTTAGATAAATTTCTATATTATAATAATCATATCATTGAAACAATAAGGAAAGCACAAAAGCGTTTTTATGTATAAAGGATTATTTTATTCAAAATACTTAAAGCCTAAAGTTAAAATTTTCATGTATCAGTCACTCATTAGACCAATACTCACAGACGAATGTCCTATATGGTTTAATATTTCACCTTCATATATGGAAAAAAGAAGGCTTTTTGAAATAAAATGTTTAAGAGCTTGCACAGGATTGTTTAGATCATATAAAATTATTATATTACTATTATTATATAAAATATGTATCTAATTAACAATTATATGCCATGTCAAATATTATAAGAATAGACAATTTTACAATAAGTCTAAAAAGAAATTATATTTTGCAATGTACTACATTTGATGAAAACAATTTGATAATTGCACCATATTACACAAATCTAAATTATATTTCAAATGCTTTACAAAATGGCTTTGGTCCCCCTGATTCATTTTTGTTCTTGGACAAATTAAAAATGATACAAGATAATAATGGTATTCCAATTTTCTACCATAATTATAGACGTGCCAATGTCAAAGAAATTGATTGCAATAGTATATCAAATTTGTCAAACAGGTCTGATAAAAGTATATCTTATAAAGATTTCCTTACGTCACAAAGCTCAAAAACCAAAAAGTTTTGGTGGTTAGTGGAATAGTAAAATATAAAACTCCTTTTTTCTTTTATTTTTATGACGACAAATTCGACTTCAGCAAGTTCCATGTCATTAGAATCGTTTCCCATATCAATCATTTAAATTCCTTGAACTGCTCCTTCAGGATTCAAATGCTTCTGGAAGTTAAGAAGGTTCGCCACAACTTTTTCCAGCGGACTGAGTGAAAATTGTTTAAATATTCCGCCGCCAGTTGCTTTACCTTCCGCTTTATTAGCAACCATATTTTTTTTTCACTTTTAATTTTAAATTTCGCTATACCTTAAAAGTAATTTTTACAATTTTTTTTATAAATACCTATTTAATGCTTTATTTTGTTACCTTTTGCCATTCATCTGCTACTCTTCTAGGCGGACCAAGAGAAATGAATATTTTTTTAATTTCTTCCCATTTTTCTTTAAAATTCCATGAAGCAGTGCCTCTGCGAAAATTTTTTAATTTTTTAAATTGATTTGCATTTGTAACCTTCACTTTTTTACATTTTCAATGTCATATTTGGTTTAAATCACTTCCAGTCGATATGCAAAAAGGCGTCGACAAAAAACAGAATCACGTCAATACAATATCGTCGTCACATTTGTTATAGAATACAAAAAATCAATAAGTGTCAGTAACGACAAGTAGAATAACAAATGGAATGCGTCGACACATATCAACATTAATATGTGAAGACGCCGACAACTAAAATAAGGGTGAATTATATACCTTAGTACGATTATGTTAGTATATATTTTCTCTTATGCGTGTCATGCACTTTTCTATTTAACCAAAGGTGAATTACTAGACAGAAAAATGTGCGGACAGCTTCTTGGTAGTCGTGTCTTTTAATTATTGAGTAGAAATTCATCTTGGCGTTATGGTTGATAAGTATGTCTGCTGATTCTGCAATGAATTTTGAGTGTTATATGGTGAATACAGTGTAAAAGTTTGGGTGGATAGAGAATTGCTTAATGTCCTCTATGAAGGTCCAAACCCTTTTCCGCCAGAATGTTTAATGATTATTGTCTCCATTGAAGCATGGTACAGCTTCGAATGTTTTTAAATGTAACTAATCTGTATTCGTTATATTTGATGTGAAGTCCTGGTGTTGTTCCTCCGTGGTAATAGGATGGAGAGGTCGACCTGCTTCTAGTGTGTTTAATTTTAATTGTCTATTTTGCAGAGCTTAAGTTAGTATCTACTTCTATTTGTGCTTTTAAAGCTGCGATTGGCTCAGCCATTCAATTCCTGTTTTCCTTTATTGGACCTATGAATAGCTTTAAATGTTTCTGGTGTTGATCCAGTTCGTCGTATTTCAGTTTTCCTAAGATCTGGTTTTGCTTGGATTTCAGGAGTACTTGGCTGTGGTCAACGATTTAGACCGGCTTAAACCCCCAGCTAAGTCCTATGTTAAGGAATGCGTCAGCAAATGTAATATATTTTATTTTTCATTCACTAAAATGTGTGGAACTTGATTCAATACTATCTTAACCCTTTGACGCGTGGCGTACATTATAATGTACATTATAATGTAATGCAGTTACAGGTTTGTTGTGATGTTAGTTTTTAATTTCTAAAGAGGCTGTAAGATTTCAATACAACTTGAGATCACTTTTATATATTTTGTCTAGTCATCATCGACGTATTCCCTTACATGTGAAAGTTTATTTTCAAATAGAAAAACAAAAAATTTAATTTTCTCGGGTATTTTTTTGATGAATTTTTAAATGTTTCTTTTATTTATGTACATATGTGTATTTAGAAATTTAAAATCAATAAAAACATAAAATAAAGTGAAATAGTTTTTAGATTTAAGCAGATTTTACAATAAAATGTACATCTTCAAAACCCACTTTAGAATAAAAATTTGTCCCCATAATTTTTTACATATGTTCTTTGAAGCCTATTTAAGCTATAAAAACAATATATAGATATTTTCAACGGCCGAAATTAATTCCCGTGTCAAAGGGGTAAGACAAACTGCAGAATTTTACTTTTCGTTTATTTTTACTAAATAATATGTTTATATTTTCCTAATGATATCTTAAAAGAGAGATATCATAAGAGTTTGCCTAAAAACTTTCTCTCCCTGACGCAAGTACGGTAGGGTAACTGACAAAGAGAGTCATCAATACATTCTGAAAAACCCAGTTGGTTGTGTTATAACTAATAAAAGTGCGCATATTAACGAAATCACTTTAATTAAATGCAACTTGCGTTTGCCAGCTTCAATAGGCAAGTAGTAATGAGTAGACAATGGAAATGTCTGGTGAGCTTGCACATCGTGCAGTAACTCTTGTTAGGAAGTCTTCGTATATTGCTGCAAAATCCTATTTATCAATTTGTTCTGCAAATTGAATACCGCGAGGATCTTCTGGTAGTCGGGAATACCAGCTTCCCTACCGAGCGTTGAAATCATCAAGCATTATTCTATTATCACCATGCAAAAGAGGAAATATGCTCGGGTGATAATTAGCCCAATTATTTTAATGGGCGAGATATAAACGTTAATGATTTGTATTTAAGTATTCTTAGGGACTGTCAGTTTTTAGGTGTCGTTTTTTTCCGTGATGATCGCCAGTGATCGCCCCATGATCTCTATCCGTAGGCTTAGTAAGTAGTAAGCTTTGTTTAATGGATAGCAGCTAAAAGTATATTACGAAAGCGCATATGTTTTGTTATTCCCAAAACCTTATTCCTGAGGCCATTACAATTTAATTTCAAAATCTGGAACGATCTGCCAGAACCAGTATTTTGCACTAGACACTGAGCGGAGTAGCGTAGACGTGGTGGTACATTTAGGGGTACTGCGACTAGCTGTTAAGTTTAGGATGATGCTGGCAGCTGGGGTAATATTCCCACAGCATGAGACTAGGAAATTAGCACTCCGTTCCCTGTGTGAACTTAAATTGACACAGCACCGGTTTTTCTCTACAATTTCTTGTACGTATGGAATTGAAATACCTTTGCCGTTTCTGATTTTGATATAGTTCGTCGTATCTCAATTTTCAAGAGATCTGTTTTTGGTTTTTTTCAAAGCCGTGGAATTTTATTAAATATCTTGGATTTCAAGACTATTTGGCTGTGGTCAAAGATTAAGACCGGTATGTTTTGTGATGTGCGGTCCCTCTATCGATTATTACTTTTCTAGGATTTAAAAACTGTCGCTTGTTTCGTCAATCGATCTACAACTTCGTTTGAGCCACATAAATTTAGAAAAAGCATACACGACACCAATACGTAATTGTACTGTTTGTGAGAAGATGCATCAGCCCTACGTGATCTATGTGATATGTCAGTAAGATTATTAGATTTGTCAATTTGACTAAGGAATCCCTCTTGGCGATCTTTTGTTGCCTCGGATACTAAGCACTCTTTTTACTATACGTGCAACTTTATTCGCTAAATTGGGAATGTAATATGACCTTTGTATTAACTCTTGTGTTTTGCGAGTAGCGAAGTGTTCATCTTCCATTTAATTAACTTCTTTTTCCATCGAGTTTGGACCTACAATCAGTTCGTTGTAGGGGTCCTTTTCCAATAATATAAATTAAAAATAAAATATTCTTCATAGGATTCTTTTTCTAGTATTTTTCTTACTGCTTTTGTCCATTTTTTCTGTATTTGTGCTTGCTTTAACCGGCGATTAAGAGAATCTTTCATCATTAGACATGTTAAACAGCTTAAGGCATCTACGTGTTTCGTTTTACACCTTGGTCTATGCTCTATTTAATACTTAAACTCCTGCAAGAAAACAACCCATCTAGACACTCTGGGTTGCACGTCCTACTTACGCATTGTTAGTGCGAAGGCGTGTTAGTCAGCAATGTTTTTTATCGGAATTTCGAGAACAAATATTAACTCTGAAATGGTTTCCTTCCACTGGGTCTAAGTGTCTTCAATTTTTTGCAGTAACATTGGTCCATAGCCCCATAGCTGGCATCCGTATGGATCTCGCTGACTGACATATGGTCATAAGTTTACAAAACGTGTGAGTTGATCAGTGTTGCCAAAACGCTATTTAAAGCGGGAAGTTAGAAAAAAACCGCTAAGAGGTGTTTTAAGCTGGGAAAATTTTAGTTGACGGCTTTTTAGCGTTTTTTAAGCTACAATAAGTTTTGTTTATTACAAAGTAAGCTCAACTATGTATTCGAACCTTTTTATATAAATATATAGATTATCCGTCTCTGGCTTGTTTTTTTTTACTGTTATAACAATTTACCATTACAGACCTGACGCAAAACTACCGGGAATTTGTTTATAATTTTTGGAACATGTGGTCTCTACAGCGTATGAAAATATAATCAATAAACAGATTTTATCATTTTTATAACCTTCAAGGATTTGTATGAAACGCACGTCTGACGCGCACAATTGATGCACTCAATAATATTTTTAACTAAAACACATTTGTATTGCATGACAAGATTTCAATTAGTTTGAAATTTTTAAATTTATAATTTTTTTAGTTAGTTTTTTAGTTTTTTTAGTTATTTGTAAACGATTAATACTTTTATCATTAAAATCACAACATACTTTTAAGGCTCATTATGCTAAAACTGAAATGTGGCTGAAGAGTTTCGCAATAATTAAAGTAACGGTAAATTAAACAAAAGAGAAATGTGAGAAGCAAATATAGAAAACAATCGATGCATGCCAGTCTATTTCACATTAAGCAAACAGAAGTAAAAATATTGAGACCGAAACCCACCCACACAATCGATGCATCACGGTCTGAAAGTGTTAATCAAAAGGTAAATAACGAAATATATTTTAATTAGGACAATAAAAACTTTTGTTAACTAATGGAAACTGTCATTGTAGATTACCAGAAAATCGGTACACTTTAAAAAAACTCATTAATTATCAGTATTTATAAAAAAACAAAGAAGAGAATGTCTCTCAGTATTTGGAACAACTGGGTTATAGCCCGAAAATAATCGAAACATTTTTAAATCAGCTTAATGCAACAAGCATTTAGTCAGCTTAACACATCTCTATCAAAGCTCAGAAATCGATTGCAAACCAATATGGTTGATGCTATTTTAACCGCTAAATATGTCAATTCCTCAATTTTTTTTATTTGCCTCTTTATAATTACTTTGTTGTTTTAGATATGGTCTCCGTCGGCATAATAAATATGTACCGCTACGATTACAAGGTTCCGAAAAAATTTCTAAACTTAATCGGAACTTCTAATATTTATTCCAGTTCTCAAAACGAAACTAACATGTATATATAATCAAAATCTCAACAATTATTGCCATATTCATAAATAATAATATAAGTTTATTTTATGAATACGGCAGTTAGTATTTAAAAACAGTATTAAACAAGTAATAGTGCTATTTTCGGCTATACCGAATCTTATATACCCTTCACCAGTTAAATTAAGTGAAGTAACTCCAATCAAAAAAACAAATATTGGGGTGACAGAGAATTAAAAATAAAAAATGGTACTGCATATATATTATTTTACATAAAAATGCAATCGGCTCTTACTAGGTTAAAGATCTCTTTAAAAGCTTTAAAATGATACTCCTATTGATATTTCAAAAGTTTGAAAATTTCAGAGCCCCGTAACTCGGAAAGTTTCTGTGAGCGCCAATTTTTTTCACTTAATGTTTCTTTCTTACTTTTTAATTCTCTATCACCCCATATATTTATTTTTTTGATTGGAGTTCTTTATTGCTCCAAATGACATGAAAAAATTAGAGATAGGCGTGGCGTTTCGCCTGCTGCCTGGAAGGACATGGACCAATCATGCTGATTTCCAATGGCACCTCTTTCGACACTATATCTTATCGATTAACATTTGTTTTTGTGAAACCAAGTTTGCCTCGATGAAGGGTATAAAAATAAATTGTTCAAGAAATTTTTTAGCGGTTTATGTAAGAGTTTTTTTCGACTAGTTAGCGGTTTCTAGCGTTTTTTTTAAGTAATATCTAGCGGGAATTGGTTCAATTATTTTGAAATTTAAAATTTTTAATTGCTCAAACGCTAAAATCTGATAATGGTCTGGTTGAAGATGTTTAGTTTGGTATAAGTGATCTTAACACTAGAACTACGAACCGGTCAAAATGACCGGTTGCATCATTTATTTATACCATTTCCTCTTTATTCCTATTTAATATTTTACGATAATGTCATGATTTTCATTCAATTTGTGTATAGAATAATATTATAGATTATTTTGTTCTTACACTTCTAAATTTCAGAGATAACTATGTGTTATACCTAAATATACGAACCGGTCATTTTGATCGGTATGAAAATATCATGAATACATGTTGTGTATTCCCGGAATTTTCTATTTGGGGATGGAAAATTCCCAGAATTCAAAGATTCTACGTTTTCTATATATTATGAGATTGAAGAACAGCAAACTGAAATTGCTAATGATGGAACTATTTGGAATGAAATCAAAACTGGATCCTCTCCAGGGAGGAAACCAAAACATACCATTTTCAAACAAAAAATAGGACCTACAGGATATGCAAAAAGAAGCATTATAAAGAATGTTGTGAGTAGTGCTTTCTCATTACTAATTAATCGTAAAATTATACATCATATCATAACATGCACAAAACAAGAATGTTTCCGAGTTACTGGTGAAGAATGGGATTTATCAGAAGCAAAATTCAACGCTTTTCTGGCCATTTTATTTGCGCGTGGCGCTTATGAAGCCAAGAACTTAAAATTATCTTTTTTATGGTCCCAGGAAAGGGTGCCTGCCTTTTTTTCAAATACTATGCCAAGGGATGACTTTACTAAAATTTTACGTTTTATCCGATTTGATAAAAAAAACTGAAAGAAGTCAGCGATTACAAACAGATAAATTTGCAATGATTTCATATGTTTGGGAATCTTTCATTCAAAATAGTCAGAACTACATCCCGGGACAAAACATTACGATCGACGAGCAATTATTTCCAACTAAAGCGAGATGCAAGTTCACGCAATATATGCCGAAAAAACCTGATAAGTTCGGCATAAAATTTTGGTTGGCATCTGATCTCAAGAGCAAATTTATCATAAATGGTTTCCCGTATTTGGGAAAGGATGCAACAAAGGAATCGTCCTTTGGCTGAATTTGTTGTTCTAAAATTAATTGAACCATATACCTATTCTGGAAGAAATGTAACGACAGATAATTTTTTCACTAGCCTATCACTAGCTTCAAAATTATTAGAGAAAGGTACTTCTTTAGTTGGAACTGTTCGAGCAAACAAAAAAGAATTGCCAAAACTTGCGAAACAAAAAAAAGATAGTTTACCTCGATTTTCATCTGTAATTTATAGAACAAACAATGCCACTTTGACAATATATAAAAGTAAGCCATCAAAAAAAGTTCTCTTGCTGAGTACAAAACATAATTCAGTTAGCATTGAAAAAGATAAAAAAAAGATTCCAGAAACTATAAAATTTTAGAACAATACTAAATATGGAGTAGATGTTGCCGATCAAATGGCCAGGAAGTATACTGTGAAGTCAGGATCACGAAGATGGCGTCTGCAAATATTCTTCAATATTCTCGACTTAGCTGCAATAAATGCATGGATTCTGTACAACGAAACAACTGGAGAAAATATATCAAGAAAAAAATTTTTGTTTCAATAAGCAGAAGAACTTTCAGGAAAGCATGAAGACTCATCGGAACTGGAATACTTGAACAACCTCTTGAAGAGTCCTGAAAATTTGAACATACGAAAAACGTGTCAAATAGGTTTATGCAATGAGAATAAATCCGCAAATATCTGTGCTCGTTGCCAAAAGCATGTTTGTGGCAAATGTACTTTTACAAAACTTTTAATATGTAAAAATTGTCGTACATAAAATGAAACCTAAATACAAAATGAATGATACTACTCTTTATGTTATGTAATTAAAATAGTTGATTGAAATATATTTCATTTTCTTGAAAATTAAATTATCTTATGAATTTATAGTTTTATTTCTTGAATTCTACTATTTTGTTTACTTGAACAAAAAAACCGGTCAAAATGACCGGTTAGTTGAAATAGGTATATGGTAAATCTTCGTATTTCTAGTGTTAAAAATGGGGTAAGACCTAAAAGTTCTTGTAACTATTTCGTGGTTTTAGGTAACGAAAAATCGGCCAATGCTATAGTTTTCTCAGTTCAACAAGAAATTGTCGAGTTTTCGAAAACATACTGTAAAAAGTAAATTCGTCTTTGTAGAAATTAGATTAAATTACTTTATATTAAGTCCGTTTTCTTCAGCGACTTTTAAAACTCTTTCCGGCTATTCAATACCTTCATTTTCATCTTCGGATATTGACCATATAGATTACTAATATTCCATCGTATATTAGCTCACGGAAGACAGAGGCTATATATCTGCAAAATACAGCCGGCGATTTGGAAATACCAAAAGGCACCAACTTGAACTCATACTGCCTATTGTTAGCACGAAAGGGTTATATTTTTGCGAATATGGTTCAAGTGGGACATAAAAGAATCTGTTTCGTGAGGTTAAATTTCTAAAAACTTTTACACTTTTCAGCCTGTGCACAACGTCATAAATTTCCGCCATTGAAAAGTTATCTCTTATAATTTTTTATTGAGCATTGCATAGTCGTAGCATAGACGACTGGATCATCTTTTTTCTGCACTAGCACTACTGCCACTGAGTATTCGATTTGGTCAGAATGTGGTACTCGACGAGTTCTATGTGCCTAGAGAATTAAAAAATAAGCATCAAGTTAAAAAATTTTCGCTTGCCCATATTTACCGAACTTTTCATAGAAAAGTACGATTGTGCATAAAAGCTTTTAAAGAGACATTAAAGGAAACACAAAAATTTTAAAAATGCTTAACCCATTAGGAGCAGATGGCATTTTTATGTAAAATTACGAGGCTGCTCTATATATTTCTGGCCTTATAGTGAAAATGCGAATATTTATAATAAAAAATGCTTTTATTGTTTTCAAAGTATTCTCCAACATGATTTATACACTTTTGCATGCGCTCAAACCAGTTATCGAAGCACTTTTTCCACTCCGATTGAGACACCTCTAAAACATAGTTTTTGAACACTTCAACAGCTTCTTCTGGCGACGAAAATCGTTGACCACGCATTTTTTTCTTGATGTGCGGAAACAAGAAGAAGTCATTAGGTATCAAGTCAGGGCTGTACGGCGGATGACCCATTAATTCGACGTTTTGGCCGGTCAAAAACGCTCTGGTTTAAGACGATGTGTGAGAGCTCGCATTGTCATGGTGAACAATGATCCGTCTTCTCTTGTTGGTTTTTTTAATTTCTCCGATGACTTCAGGCAAACAAATTGTAGTGTACCACTCAGAAGTGACCGTCCTACGTTGCTCAAGCGGAACAGTCGCCACATGACCAGTTTTGCCGAAGAAACAGGCGACTATTTGCTTCAAAGTGCTTCTTCCACGAACAACTTTCGTTGGATTTTGCTCGTCTTTGAAGACCCACACGGTCGATTGTTGTTTCGTTTCGGGCTCATACGCATAGATCCATGATTCGTCACCTGTGACGATCTTATAAACGTCTTTTGAAGCACCGCAATCGTATTTTTGCAACATTTCTTTGCACCAATCGACACGAGCCTTTTTTTGAGCGATTTTCAAATTGTGTGGGATCCAACGAGAACAAACCTTTTTTACGGCCGTTTTTGGACGACCTTCACGGAATTCGTCTTTGAGCGAGCTTCGGCCACGATTAAATTCATTATACCAATTTATCACAGTGCTATAGGATGGTGCTTCATCGCCATACAAAGATTTAAGTTCATCAATGCACTCTTGTCGAGATAATCCACGTCGAAAGTTGTGAAAAATGATGGCACGAAAATGTTCACGAGTTAATTCCATTTTTTTCTATATTAATTTTTTCAAGTCACTGTTAACAACACAAATAATGGTTGTACGTCAAAACGTTTTGAGTACGATTATGCTTAAAAATGACAAACTTTCCAATGGAAATGTCAGATTGCACTTGGCAGCACTCAGTGTTGCCAGGCCAGAAATATATATAGCAGCCCTCGTATATATAGTACTTAATTTTTTCTTATTTTTTAATTCTCTGTCACCTCAATATTTGTTTTTCTGATTGGAGTTACTTTACTAAACTAGATTTACATATATGGTGAAGGGTATATAGTATAAGATTCGGCAAAGCTGAATATATCACTCTTACTTCTTTAACTTTTCTTCGACTTTGTTTCTCATTATTTTTACTGTTACACCGGTATTTTGTTGTTAAGTGCTTTTTTGTTGTTGTTGCAAGTCTTGATGCGGCGTTATATATATTTTATATTAACATGTTTTGTTGTTTTTGTTAATGGAAAGTTTTTTTAAAGGCTTGTTTGTTGCTGCCTTATATATTTTGTATTAATAGTTTATGTTTTTTAGGTTGAGCCCCCAAGTTGTGGTTTGTTTGGTGAACTTAATATATTATTTGTAAACATCTAGCAAACGTATTGTTTATTTTAAATTCTTTTATCTATATATATATAAAAATGAATGTCTGTCTGTTTGTTTGTGCTTTATAGGAGGCCAAACCCTTGGACCGATCTTCCTGAAATTTTCACAGCATGTTACTGTGACTCTGGAAGGAATAATAGGCTATATGAAGTTTTAATTGGACAAAGGGGCGTAGTACCGCCCATATAACCCAAAAATTTAAATCGCTATATTTTGGCCATTTTTTGACCTACGTCGACGATATTTGGTACATATGGTATTGGCATAATTAGGAATACGTACCAGGAGAAAAGTAGGTGGGACCCCGCCCCTTTTTAGAAAAATTAAAAATCGTAATATAGTCTTAACTACTGGACCAATCGTCATTAAATTTTCGCAATAGGATATTCTTGACTATATAAAGTTGGGAGTGGACAAAGGGGGGTGGCCTGGCACATATAACCCAAAATTTAATATCGTCATATCTTGGGCGTTTATTTGACCTACGTCGACGATATTTGGTACATATGGTATTGGCATAATTAGGAATACGTACCAGGAGAAAAGTATGTGGGACCCCGACCCTTTTTAGAAAAATTAAAAATCGTAATATAGTCTTAACTACTGGACCAATCGTCATTAAATTTTCGCAATAGGATATTCTTGACTATATAAAGTTGGGAGTGGACAAAGGGGCGTGGCACCAATCATATAACCCAAAAATTTAAATCGCCATATTTTGACCATTTTTTGACCTACGTCGATGATATTTGGTACATATGGTATTGGCATAATTAGGAATACGTACCAGGAGAAAAGTGGGTGGGACCCCGCCCCTTTTTAAAAAAATTAAAAATCGTAATATAGTCTTAACTACTGGACCAATCGTCATTAAATTTTCGCAATAGGATATTCTTGACTATATAAAGTTGGGAGTGGACAAAGGGGCGTGGCCTCGCCCATATAACCCAAAATTTAATATCGTCATATCTTGGGAATTTTTTGACCTACGTCGACGATATTTGGTACATATGGTATTGGCATAATTAGGAATACGTACCAGAAGAAAACCCAAAATTTAATATCGTCATATCTTGGGCATTTCTTGAAGTAAATATATAAATACTTTTATTAACTATAAAAATTATAATAATAATTTAAGTTAATATGCGTTTTAATGTAACGTCCACACCATAGGAATTATTTTTAACGTAAAAATAATAATTATTACTTACGCTGTCTTTTTCCAATTCCTTTTTGTCCGTTTCATTTTCTCGTTCTTTTGACTTTTCCATATTTTTCTTTTTGGCTTCTTTGCTTTCAGGCCTACAACGAAAAAAAAAAAATACATTTATTAAGATATTCGACAATACTAAATATTTAAGTTTAAAAAAATTATGCAAAATCCAACATTTCGCGAAAAATTCTCCAAAATCTGCACCTTATTCTAAAAATCTTCAATTAATCATCTTTTAAAAATGACAATTTATTCTATACAATATATCCGAATAGTATAAAAATAATTAAAAAACAAAAACAATTCCATGTATTGCCTAAATGGAATTGTATCTGCTTATATCATAAATATGAATATGTTTTAAAATTCATTTTCTAAGCGATTGCGAAGTTTTGTTTTATTTAATTTTACCTGACTATATATTCTCTCGACATTAGCCAATGAATGTGGTAAAGTCGTTATTATTTGGACGAACTCTAAAAGAGTTGGAAAAGCAGAATCATAGAATAATGAATATGTTTTAAAATTCATTTTCTAAGCGATTGCGAAGTTTTGTTTTATTTAATTTTACCTGACTATATATTCTCTCGACATTAGCCAATGAATGTGGTAAAGTCGTTATTATTTGGACGAACTCTAAACAGTTCATTTTTAGAATACTTTTTCAAAAAATTAACTTAAATCATTTCTTTTGCACTTAGTACATCTTTAAAATCTAATATGTATGTATGTTTTTCATAATAAGTAAATCTGATATTTTACTTTTTACAAATTAGGCAACGGAATTATTTTGTATGTCATGACAGCAGCATGTTCTCTGCATAGTATATTTTTAATTCTGTCACCCCAACATTTGCCTTTTTTTTATTGGAGTTGGTGAAGGGAATATAAGATTCGGAAAAGCCGAATAAAGCACTCTTACTTGTTTTCTTTAAAAAAGAATGGGTGATAATTTTCGTTTTTAAGACATAGGTCAAAATTAGTATATAAGCCAAAGTCAACGTAATAGAAGTTGCCACACAAATTTTAAAAAATCTTTGATTTTACGCAAAAACCTTCAAATCTGGTTTTTGGCATTTTGAGAGGATAAAATCCTCTGGCAATAGTGAGTATGAGTTATGTATCGCTGGGAGTTTGCTGATACAGCTAGAATACATTGTTTTGCAGTCCGTCTTATTTACACATACCAGACAGAGGTTTCGGTTAAAAATATTTTATAAGTAAACATTGCAAACCTCTGCTGGTGCGGCATAGCCGATTATAAAGACACATTACACCTCCCTTTTATAGAAAGAATGATAAATACTTCTTCATTGTTAAAAAAATTTAAACTTAATTATAATGGGTGTTGGCACATACCTTCCTTCCCCTTTTAAATAAAAAAAGAATACAAAAAATTTATACCTAATTATAATGGGTACCATGTGCCAAATACAAAAAATGTAATAGTATTACAATAAAATTGTTTAAAATTGTTATTAAATTTATTTATTAAAATAGTCAATATTAGTTTAACAATTAATATTTTTAATTTGCATTGAATGGATCATAATTTACAATATTTATAAAAATCCATAATGTAAACGGCAGGTTGTCGAAATATCGCACATATTCCTTTTTTTAATTAAGGATAAAATATTAGTTTCAGATATTCTTATTCATTTCGTTAATTCAAAAAAGAGAAATCTATCAAAAAAGAGATGGTTATCTTTATTTTTAAAAGTTTTTATACTGGTTTTATCAAAAAGACAATCACCAAGTGAAAGTTATTTTTTAAGCTTTGGAAAGAGGTGACCTAAATCAACTTTTCCATTAATAAAAACTTAATCTAGGAAATCTTATTCTATCCTTTGAGGATAATTAATTTATCCTGAGTAAAATGCAATTGTGGCATTTTACGGTGCTCTTGGGCATTTATCGCCTCATATAATTTAATCTAGGAAATCTTATTCTATCCTTTGAGGATAATTAATTTATCCTGAGTAAAATGCAATTGTGGCATTTTACGGTGCTCTTGGGCATTTATCGCCTCATATAATTTTAATTCAACCGATTCTTGTGTTTTTTTATTTTCTTTACAATCCCTTTTAAGTTTAGCCTGAAGTCTCGTTGTTACCTTTAGTATATTGTTCACTTCTATATTTTGGATCTCCGCAAATTCTAATCGAGACAGAGCGTCGGCTGCATGGTTATTTAAACACGTTAGGTACTCTACGACAAAATCGTATTCCTCTAAGTCTAACCTCATGCGGGTCAATTTTGATGAGGGGTTTTTCAAAGAAAACAGGTATGTGGGTGGTCTGTGATCGCTTCGAATCACAAACTTTTTACCATATATGTATAGTCTGAAATATTGGATCGCCCTGTTCTATGGTTGATTTCTTACTCTCACTCTTCGTAAATGATTTGGATTGCAATTGGATCCCATGTTTTCTTGACTTAAAACAGCTCCACAAGCGAATTTGCTTGCGTCTGTAGTAATATAAAACATTTTTTCAAAATCTGACTATTGCAAAATTGTTGGACTTAGTAATTTACTTTTTAAGTAACTGAATGCGTTTTCACATTCAGGAGTCCATACAAAAGGTACATTTTTCCTAGATAGTCCAGTAATGTGGCGATGTGATTTAGCAAAATTTGGTATAAACCTCCTATAGTAGTTGCAAAAGGCAACGAAGCGTTTTGCTTCATTACCGTTTTTAGGTGATGGATAATTTTCATTTAACGAAAATTTGTTGTCATCTGGTAATATACCTTTTTCAGTGCATTTGTGTCCTAGGAAGGTTACTTCTTGATAGAAAAATAAAACACTTATCGGGATGTAGTTTAAGATTATATTTTCTGCATAAATTGAAAACATCCTTTAGATTTTGCAACATGTGATTCGTAGAACATCCAATCACAATTAAATCGTCCATTTATACAAAAGCTTGTGCTGGAGACAATCCAGAAAAAGCTAACGACATCATTCTTTGGAATGAGTTTGGAGCAATTTTTATACCATAAGGTAATCTTTTAAATTGATGGAACCTTTGTCCGTTGAGAATGAGGTAATATGTCTTGAATTTTCTTCCAACTCAATTTGATAAAAACTCGAAATTAGATCCAAACATGAAAAGAATTTTGCTCTTCATAATTGGTCTAATATATCATCAATTCGTGTTAAACGATATTTATCAGCTTTTAATTTTTTGTTGATTCCTCGGTAATCAACAACGAGTCTCCACCTTTTCGGGGTAGTCCCTGGTAATGTTTTTTTGGGAACTAAAAGGATTGGACTGTTTTAGTCTGAGACTGATGTCTCTATACCATCTTTAATGAGTTTGTCAACCTGCTTATTAACTTCCGCTTTATTGTAGTGAGGTATTCTGTAATTTTTGATGTATACAGGCTGTTTGTCTTGGAGTCTGAGTTTTTGCTTATTAAAATTATTAGCGGTTATTTTCTAGATTCCAGTGCAAAAACATAATTTTTCTAGTTCTTCTTCTTTACGAATTCAGCGAAATTTTTCTTTTGTTTCAGTAGTTTTTGCCTATTATTCGAGTTACCTTCTGCTTGGACTATTTTATAGTCGCTAAGCTTTTCCGTAGTTAGTTGCACATTATTAATTATTACATCTTTGTTAGTGGTATTGGTAATTTTGACAAGTGGTTGGGATTTAGACTACATAAGCGCCATGTTGAATAATCTGTTGGGAGCTTCCTCTGCTATAGAATTAAAATTTACAGGTCTTATTACCTCTGATCTGGCTGGCAGTGATATGGGATTTATGTTTGGACAGTTCATCAGTTTGAGGGCTACGTGGTAGTCTACACCATCGGTTTTAGTTAGGATTATGTAAACCTGATTTCCTCGGTAATCTAAAATGCATTTGTATTTTCTGATGAAATCCAATTATGCCATTACTTGTATTGCAAAGTCATCATATACGACATGGAATTCATGTGATATAAGGATGTCTGCAACTTTAAGATCGGTTTTTCCTATTCCCAATAGGCCTTGTCCAATAACATTTATATTTATTCGTTTTGTGCTATTAATTGGTTCGTTTAGAACCTGGTTATGTTTAACAACAGATACATCTGCACCTGTGTCCAAAAGGAAAATTGATCTAGATGTTCTTATATTTAGATAGCTTGAGAAATTTAGATTAAGTATGTACGCTTTATAATTTAGTGGGTGCGTTTCCCGAATCATAGTCGGTTGTACAGCGAACGTTGTGGCTCTGACATTGTAAGTTTCTGTTGTCGCATCTTCTATTGTATTCCTTGGTTTGAATTAACTTGGTAATGATTTCTTGGAATGTACTTTGAGATGAGGTGTTGAGCAGAACCTTTTAATTAAGTTTTTACTAAATTTACTGCGACAGCAGTATTAGTTACTGTCATAAAATCTACAAAATTTAAGAAATCGAAGGAGTTTTGCAGGTTCTCTGGTATTAGCCTAGAGGCTGTATTTAAAAATTTAATGAAAGTTTGACGCATTGTTAATTTTGCATCAGAGACTGTTTCAGGTACAGGTTCAAATAATATTTCTTCGTGTAAGCTGTGTGGTATTTTCATTTTAATTCCTCTTCTTGCACATATAGTCACTAGTTTCATCAGTATATCAAGAAAGAAGGATTTTACTGCTGTTTTATGATGAGCTGTTTATCTGTGATAGTTTACATTAAACAGCACTCTTTTTTTCTAATTTAGTTCCAAAATTGTTTAAAGCTTATATTCAGTTTCCGGTCTTGTATCCCGGTCTGTATTGATGCATTTGTAGGATTTTAGGAAATCCTCTTTAATCAGTCTGGCTTTGTAGACCAGATTTTTCCATTCCATTTGTATAATAATGTTGATATGAATATTCTCGTATTCTTATTTACAAAGTTAGTTGGTTAAATAGATGATGTTTATAAAATACACGACTAAGCTAGCTAGATGCGAAAAATGCTGATGAAGGTCGTAGCGGTCCAGAAAGTGCAGCATTTCATTCTGCTAGCGTCAAATTTTTCTTGTTTTCTTTGGAAAACGTCCGCATACATTTGTAAAATAAATTTTCTTTCTAAAAAAGATTTTTAGAAATTAAAAATAAATAGAACTTAAGCCAAAATAATTTCAATTGATTTATAATATTCACAGTTCAAATAATAATTTAACAAAAATTAAATTATAAGCACGCTCGGCACAGCGCGCATTCATACTTACCTCATAACAACCAAAATGTTACTGAAACAACATCTATAATGTTGTTAGTAAACAAGTAAGAATGACTTAAAACAAAATTTGATGAAAAAACGAAAGCAAAAACAAATGTACAAGACGAAATACAGAGAGAACAGTAAAGAAATACGTTGGTTTGTGTGTAAATTTCGTCTAACCAAATTAATGTTGATATGAGTATTCTCGTATTCTTATTTACAAAGTTAGTTGGATAAATAGATGATGTTTATAAAATACACAACTAAGGTAGATAGATGCGAAGAATGCTGATAAAGGTCGTAGCGGATCAGAAAGTGCAGCATTTCATTCTGCTAGCGTCTAATTTTTATGGTTTTCTTTGGAAAACGTCCGCATACATTTGTAAAATAAATTTTTTTTCTAAAAAAGATTTTTAGAAATTAAAAATAAAATGAACTTAAGCCAAAATAATATCAATTCATTATTATATTCACAGTTCAATTAATAATTTAATAAAAAGGTAAATGTAAATAGTAAAAATTAAGTGTAATATTGAAACTAAGTAAATTCTACAATACATAGTTTTTTTCTGAATTTTAGTAAATTGTCAAAACATATATTCCTTATTAGGTTATTAACTCCAATCTCAATACTAATCTTAAATTTATTTTAACCTATGCTAATATTTTATTACGAAAAGTACTGCATGCATGAGTCATGTAAACAAACTTGTAGCATTAAAAGAATGCAACATATGCATGTCACTTTTAAATTGATCCTCTGTTACTCACTGCTGTGTTACTAGCAATTCATAGGAAAGGCATGCAAACAATTTGAGAGACGAGAAGACCAGAACTCATTTAATATAGTATTTAAAATAAATAGATTGATCGTCATGTAGGACAATGCACTTTAATCAGTTGTTGAAATATTTTTTGAGTAATAGAAACATTTTACAAAATGCAACATATATACATAGACTTTCAAGTTTTTTACAGAAAATTTGGGTAAAATACACTGATGAGCAATATATGAGCAGTAGTGAAATGGCCATATGGATACGCTTTCCCCGCAGTAATACATTTCAGTTAGTAGTTTTTTAAATAAAAAATATTTCATGAGGATATCATGAAATATTTATATTTGAAGGAATCAAGCATGATTAAAGTAAATTAAAAATAAATATAAATGTTTAATATACCAGAGCAGCAAATAATACATATAAGGATATAAATAACAAAGCAAGTTTTCATTCATGTTCAGTGTGAAAATATTTATCCTGGCCTAAAGTATTATTTTTGTGACGTATAAAAAGCAATGGCAAACAATAAACGAAAAAAGTTTTGTTTTGAAAAGTTCCCAATAAATAAAAAACAATAACAAATGCACTCCTAAACATCAAAAAAATAACGCAAGCATCAATGAAGAGAGTAATAAAACAATTAAAAATTCACAACTAAACATTCCACTACCTAAAACATACGCAAAGCACATCTACCATTTAACAACAAAAACAACACAAGCTGTAATGAAGAAAACAATAACAAATTCAAAAATAAAATGCCATACCTAAAACATAAGTGTTGTAATAGAAATTGAAAAGATTGATTCTTGATAAACCGTTATTGATGTTTATTCACTTGAAAATAAAATTACAATATGTTTACTGATATTTTCAATAAAAATAATAGATATCTTACATTTGTTTTCTTCTTTTCAATTCAACGACAAATATTTAATAAAATTTTTACTACAATTTTTAAAATATAAAAATCAAAAGTAATTTGTTAAACTAAAAAAAAAAAACATTTTAAAGCAAGTAGAAACAACAATTTCCCACCCCTGTGAATTACCTAAGGGAAATTCACAATTAGGTTTCTAAGTCAAGAAGTGCCAATTTTGACGCAGGTCTTTTGAAAACTCCTTCAACAGTTTTAATATCAGCCGATCGTATTACTCCGTCGGAACCAGCATATGTTTTTATAACTCTTCCACGTTTCCATTTTGATCTTGGAAGGACCATATCGCATAATAGAATAATATCCCCAACTTGCAGTTGTCTTGACGGTAAACACCATTTCACACGACGAGTTAAATCAGGTAAATATTCTTTAATCCATCTCCCCCAAAAACCATTTTTTAAGTTTTGAAGTATACGCCATTGTTTTCGTGTATTTAAATTTCCGTTATTAAATTCACCTGGAGTTTGAGTAGAATTAGTTGTTCCCAATAAAAAATGGTTCGGCGTGAGTGGCTCGGGTTCTTGAGGGGTTACTGGAATGTGAGTGAGTGGTCTTGAATTAATTATACTTTCCGCCTCGATCAATAGACTTTCAAAAGTATATAACTTCGGTGCTACGTCTTTCATTAATACGAAAAGTGTCTTTTTTACCGATTGCACCAATCGTTCCCATGCACTTCCAGAACTTGGGTCGAATGGAGTATTGAAAATCCATTTTATTCCCAAGGGTGTTAACGAGCGTGTAATTTTATCGTGGTCTAAGAAATTTGTTTCGTTCTTCAATTCCTTCCTTAAATCAACGAAATTCCTTCCATTGTCGCTGCGTATTTGAATGGGAACACCCCGTCGATTTATAAAGTTTCTAAGACAAAGTACAAATGAATCCGATGACAAATCGTTTACAACTTCCAAGTGAACAGCGCGTACCGTTAAACAGGTGAACAAAGCCACCCATCGCTTTTCCTTAGCTCGACGTATCAGGATATGAAATGGACCAAAAAGATTTACACCGGTATATGAAAATGCCCGTACAAAGGGTGTTACACGGTCTTTACGTAAGATTCCCATCCGCGGCTGTTCAGGCTTTGCCTTTCTTAATTTACAGAAATAGCATTTTGCTTCAATGCTTCTTAATAATATTCGGATTGACGGTATCCAAAACCTTTCCCTTACGTCACATATAACCTTCGAAGAATTTTGATGGCAGTTTATTTTATGGTAATATTCGACGATTATTCGCGATAAACGATGCGATTTTGGAAGTAGAATTGGTATATAATGGAAGAAAGGTTGCATTGTCGAGACGGCCACCTACTCTTACGATTCCTTCATCATCTAAATATGGACTAAGTGTCAAAAGCTCACTTGAGTTGGGAATTAATTCGCTTAGTTCCATACAAGCGTATTCTTCTTGAAAATTCTTCTTTTGAATTTGACGACAGATTATTTTTTCAGCTTGCAGCTCTTCTTCTATGCTTAATTCACCATTTCTTCTACAATTCTTTGACCGAGTATTGTTAAGAAACCTTAAAATCCAAGATAGAGTTCTACGAATTTTTAAATAATTTGAAGATCGATTAATTATACTGTTGATCATTTCTGCAGAACTAGTAAAAAACATAACATAATATCTTGCTTTAAGTTCATCATTTGATTGATCATCCTCTCTTAGTGTGCTGCATTCCACTGGCCAATTTTCATCTCCTTTTAAAAGAAATTTTGGACCATTTTTCCATATACCATCTGTTTTATACTTGAAAGGATACGAAAATCGAGTACCTTTATCAGCTGGATTATCAAAAGTTGAGCACCAGTGCCACTGAGTATCCTCTGAACCTTCTAGTATTTCGGAAACTCTATTTGCAACATATTGTTTGTATTTTCGGTGGTCTGAACGTATCCAACGAAGTACGGTACGTGAATCAGTCCAAAATTTATCCTTACTTACACTGACTTCATGGTATTTAAAAATAGCAATTTTTAAACGAACTGCCATTACGGCTGCATTTAGCTCAAGCTTTGGAATTGATTGAAAACGTAAAGGGGCACAAGATGTTTTCCCTAATATGAATGAAACTAGTATTCCGTTTGGAGTAGTAAATCTCCAGTAGGTAACGGCTGCCATTGCCTGCTCACTTGCATCACAAAAAATATGAAATTGTATATCTTTGTTAATACAATTTTTGAAATAAAATCTTGAAATTTTAAAATCTTTTAGCATAGGTAGATTCTCTATCCAATTTTTAAATTTTGCATTAATTTCTTTAGGTAACTTTTCATCCCAGCCAGTGCCACATTTCCATACATCTTGCATTAGAATCTTCATGAAAATCATAAAATCTGCAACAAACCCAAATGGATCAAATACAGACATCGCAATATAAAGTAATTCTCGTTTTGTTGGAATTCTTCTCATTTCTAACACCTCAACTGGAACCTTATGGAATTTCAAAACAAATGTAAAGGTATCAGATTCTGGAACCCAATGCATACCTAAAATACGTTCCACTTTTTTCCCGACATCGACCTCGCCATTGCTATTTGTTATACCGAGTGCCTTCGCCACAGCTGCTGAATTCGTTAACATATTATGCATTTCGAAACCTCATGCCTTATGAATTTCTTTTATGGATTGCACTACGTCTATAGCCTCTTCCTCAGTCTCAAAGCAATATACATAATCATCGACATAGTGTCTCTCAATAATTCCTTTCACAGCACGTGGGTACCTTTCAATAAATTCTTGAGCGTTTAGATTTTTTACATATTGGGCCATAGTGGGTGAACAGGTGGCACCAAACGTCATTCTCTGGAATACATAAGTCTTTATAGGTTTTAAGGGGTTTCCATTGTTGAGAGGCACCCTCGTATTTTTAAACTCTAGTTATAAGTTAATCAAAATAATAAATGTGTACTAATGTAATATAAATCTTTTTGGCTGTCAGCACTTTATTTAGTTAAACTTTGTTTATAAGTAAATTTAAAATTAATGTACTATTGAAATATGACTCTTTAGCAAGTCAGCAATTTAATTATTTAAATTATTTATTTTTAAGAAATGCTGTTTCTGTTTAATCAACATTTTTAGCGTTAAGAATTTAGTATAAATAGTAATGAATAATTATTAAAACAGTGAGTTGTAAACTAGAAGTAAGAACAAACACTTATAACCTGAAATTCCTACGGGACCCTGCAGGTTATATATAAATAAATAAAATTATAAATAAATAAATCAAAGTGTTTTCTTGTTCACAAAACAACTCCAACATTTTGGCGCAGCCGGTAGGATAAGAATAAATATCCTGCGATTCCTAAGGGACCCTCCAGGAATAAAATTTGGTTATATTGATTTTGAATCCTTTCCGAATGTGGCAATAATTTTATAGCAACGAAAATTAGGAAACCAAGTAAACACGGAAGTGAAGCATTAGGGGTCATTAAGCATCTGTATACCAGTACGCCTTTAGTGTCTTCAAAGAAGTGTGAATTGGTGGAATTATTAGTAAACTGCTAATTACTTTGGCCACATTGGGAGAAGTTGTGATTCGATTTGTTTTGCTTGTGAACAAAATCGGTTAAGTCGGTGGCAAAGAAAAATTTAAAGAAACCACTAAGTATAGAGGTGAATTCCTAGGGGTCATTAAGCATCTGTATGTACGCCTATGGGATCTTTGCCAAAATACAAAGTGGTGGAATTGAAAAGTAACTGCCACAGGCCTAATCACATTAAACAAGGCAAATTTAACTTTTGTGTGGAGTAAGCATCGCGATCAGTACATTGTGCGTCATTGAAAAAAAAAAAAAAAAATTTTTTTACTTTTGAAGGCAATAGCGGAAATGTTTTTGGTGCTGGTAAGTATGCCTTTAGAATTTTTAGATTTGTAAATGGACAACCCGAAATCAAGGACGGACGAATTACTATCTAAGATCAACAAGTACAACTATTCGGTTGACAGTCTGCAAGTTCTCGCTTGGACAGAAATAAATAGTTTGAAACAAGGAAAGGAATTTGCAGAAGGACATAGGGACAATATAAGGCACCAGAAACTAACAAAATTAGAGGAAGTTGGTTATGTGCTACAATTGATAGGAGACCTTAATAAGAACCAGTCGGCAGATTTTTGTAAAAGAATAGAAGAATTGGAGGTCACAAAGGGACTTTTAGAAAAACAGAGCCGCAAATTACGGGAACAGATTAATTATACGGACAGTTTATTAGAGCAGGCAGTAGAAGAAAACGCATCCTTAGTTGAAAAATTGAGACAAAAGGGGTTAAGTGAGAATGAATTTAAAAAACAACTGAAACAACAACAGCAAATAGACGTACAAGACGACACCGTACAAAGATTACAAACAGCCTTAGGAAATGCAAAGCGTGAACTCGACATTATACACAAGACTAGGTCACCCACTCCATCAATAAGGGAAGAATTGACCGAAGAGGATTCCAGAGTTCCTTATATAACAATAGGACACACAGACGGCAGTTCTACGGTTAATGACGAGCAGGCAGAGGAGATTAATAATAAGGATACTCGTATAGAGGAGAAAGAAACAGCTCATGACCTGATATCCAAAACTCGGAGCATTATAATAAATGCAAAAAAGGCAGGGAGCAGAGGCTACACAACAGAGACGACATCTAAAAAATTTAGCGAACTAGCACAATACAAAGAAACATTCGACGATTTGAAGAGGACAGAAAGGATAGACAGCTCATTAATTGGAGAATTTGATACATTGGTAGCATCGGCACACGAAATTTTGAAGAGGCGCTCACCATCGCCGAGAGAAATACAAACTACAGACAGAATAAGTGAAGAAATTTCAATCAACAATATGACGTCTTTTACGGAACTTTTGAAAAATGTATCACACATGGTGCCAATTTTCTACGGTGCAGATGGCCCAGAGCTTACGACAGAATCAAATAAATTCATTGAAGGCTGTATGCTTGCGAAAGATAAACTTTTGGAAGCAGGTAGTGTAGTCGATCTGCTAAAATGTATAAAAACAAGACTTTTTGGGAACGCCTACTCATATTTGCACAACAAGGATTTCGGAACAATAGAAGCCCTATGTTTAGCTGTCAGAGAAAAATTTATAAAGTCCAAAACCCTTAATGAAATACAAGAGTTAATATTTAGCAGTAAGCAAGCATCGACGGAAAGCGCGTATGAATTTGGCTGCAAGCCCAGGAACCGTTGTACGAAACAGTCCAACAATTAGTGAATGAAGTTAGACAACTCTCACTAAGACAGCAAACGCCGGTGGATTACACACAAAGGAATTCTGTGGGTTCCCCAAAATTCTGCAATTTTTGCCATAAACAGGGCATAACAGGGATTCTGTTACTGTGACTAAACCCTTCGATCTCGGAGAATTAGACCTATTGGGAAATTAAGGTCACATACAAGGCTACAACAACAAAAGACTATAGTCCTACCAACAATATAAAAAAGACCGAAGGCCATTATCGATGATAGCTTGTGAGTAGTAACCATTTATTTTTGACAAAAAATAAATAAATAACACCTTTTTCTGAAATTAAAAAACACTTGAGTTTGGCAGCATGCCAAACCCACAATTATCAATAGTTTAACATAATTTTTTGGATACCTTAAATGGATATACTAGCTCCAAGAAGGCGTACAAATTTAAAAAATCGGTGACAAAAAAATTCGACTTTTGGCCAAGAAAAAACGATTTTCAGCCACTGTGCGTCGATAAAGTTTTTTTTTTTTAATTTTTCAACATTATTCTGATGACCGCACGATACAGCAACTAAAATAGTATGTAACTTTTTGATTAGTTCAACGTCGATTTTTGTAATTTCCGCAGAAAACTTCGTGATTTAAAAAAAGAACGTCTGGCTGTATTCCCGTCATTTGAGTTTCCAAATCCTGGCTTTGGTTGGTCAACTATAACTATAACAAATTTTTTGTCTCAACTCGATTTGTTTTTTTTTTTTTTATTATTCACTACTTTTTTTTTCTGTTTCGGACCGTGCTTGCCACTTTTTGATTGGAATTTTATATGACAAGTGAAGAAAGCTCTTAACCATGCAGAATAGATAAACCGAACTGTAAAATATTGAACTAAACTCTTTACTCGTGGAACCACAAATGTAACCTTTTTGAGTTGGCTTTGTTTCTGTTATAGAATTACGTACCTTTCCATCGATTATTACTAACTTAAGTTCATGTCTTACTTGTTCCTCTCTCCTAAGAAAGCAGGTGAATTAACAAGTTTCGCAACGTTTGCTGTCTCTTTCTTAATCTCTATCTTTAGCGGCCTACAAAATCTTGTTGAAGATGGGCGTTGCTAAGCATACACGAATTTATTTTTGATGTGTAAATAGAAACAATGTTTTTTCCTTCTTATCGCAAAAAAACCGCAAGATGTTTTTATATGATTTGTGAGTGGAGATATCATAGAAAATTCCCAAAAAAAATTTTTACCCAAGCTTGCACAAACCGGATTTGAATTTCTACTTGAAAGTGAAAAATGATTGTTTTTTACACCAATTTTCAAAAAACAAAAAAAATATTAAAAATATTTCTACAACAAAAATATTTAACTGAGATACACATTTGAGTTTTCAAATACCTGAAGTTAAAGGTTACATTAAAAAAATATTACTTTTATGCTAGGAAAATACAAAAATAAAAAATAAATAAAAAATAACTTTGCCAACGCACAACTCGAAAAGTAGATAACATAGAAAAACGAAAAAGTTAATTATGAATGCAAAATTTTGTTTACTATAAGCTGAAATAGATTACTTTTCTTATAGAGTGACCAGTTTCCCGACCTCTTTGCTTCATTGAAGAGTTTGCGGCAAGCCCTACGAGACTCGGCTAATTTCGTAGACCACCACGGTGGTCCACGATGGTCTGCAAGACCTTCCGCTTGCATTCTTTAAAGCGCTGGTAAATCTGCTCGCGGCATCTTCAATATCCCTCGTTTCCCTGAAGACGATGGGATAGTGCAATGCATCCATAAGGATCGTGTTTTGATCCTCCCAGTTCGTGCTGCGTCTGTTAACATAAACAGCGGTAGTACCCTTCCTGTTCACAATAGAAAAGACAACATAACGATGATTAGAAAAGGAAAAGACCTCGGAGACTTTCCAAACGCATGGTGTGCATGATGTCCAACACTTCCTGCCTATTCGATACTACGAAGGTCGGTTCTGAACCCCTACTCGCTACTACTAGATTATTATGTAATATAGGATACACTCACCTCTGCCGTTGGTGTCGGAGCTACCCCAGATGTGATGGTGCGCATTTGCGTCAGGTGTATCCTTCGCCTTCGCTGCTTTGATCATCCTCCTGATCAGTGAACCAGATGGAGGACCCATCTGGTCGTACCGCATATAGGTGGAAGAAATCCACATCGTGGATTCCTTTGCCTCCCATGCTGCTGTCACCGAATCTTCAGTAATCAGATAAAGTGAAGATATTTACGTGACTTTTCGCCAAAATACAGGCTCTAATCTTTCTTTTATTACCTGAAGTTGTGACATACAGTAATTTGTAGCTTTTTGCGTTAAGTCCACATATTTCGCCGTTATTTAACCACGGCTCTTGAACCAATGCGATATCTTCGCCTTGTTCTGCCAGGCGAAAAATTAATGCAGCAGTCGCTGCTTTAGAATGGTGGATGCTGATTTGGATCACCCTCACCATCTTCTTGGTCCAGGTCAGCTTTTGTTTATAATAACTCTTATCAGTGGGTTTTTAGCAACCTCACTTTAAGGTCTATTAATGACTCTGGGTTGAGCTTGTTGCTGATTAAGCATTTTTGGATGTTTACTGTCCGGTTGTTGATGTTACTGTTGTCACTTCTCTTCACCCGACTTTGGGCGCTATCGATGAAGATGGTTTGTCTTTACCAACATCGGGTTTGGAGATGGTCTCAGCAGCAAGGTGAGCTTTTGCCCAATTTAGAGAAGATTTCTTTTGTGTCGAAAGCTTCGTGGGTGAGATGCCGCCGAATTTGTATAAAAGACGTTTGGCGGTGCACCCTTTAGCAAAAGCCCTTTATAGATTGTTTTTGCGGTCTATTGGGTCTTGTTTTGTTGCCGTTTTAGCGGGGTGAAGTACCTCAGTTGAACTTACCGACTGGGTCGAGGGCCCAACCTGTACAACTACCGCAAGGCTACTGGCGGCGCCAGCCGAGGCACCAGAAGCAGGGGTTTCTGCTGGTCTTATGCCAGCACGGGCTTTGAAAGTACCGGCACCTCGTTGTTTTTGTCCTGAGCATCGCCAGAAGACCGGACAGCTTGGACTAAACAGCGTTCAGTCAGCTTGGGTTTCTCCTGCTGACCTCCTAAGTCTATCGACTTAGCTATAGACCTCAGGGTATATACATATAAAAAGGCGTTCAGTTATAACATTTTAACCGCAATTTACAAAACTTATTATATATAATTTTCTTTTATTTACTAAAGAAAGAGTTTTGCACCTAAGTAGGATTTTCTGTTTGTGCTAAATAGATATGATGTCATATGATAAAAATGGAAACAGAAAGCTGTTGTATATGTATATTTTATATGTATATACAACCCGCAAGAAAAACCATTTGTTGACGTTTAGGTCAACATATTTTAATAAAGTTTTTATTTGACGTTTTTAATAAAAAAAAAAAAATAAAATAAAAAAAAAATAAATTTTAAAACAAGTTATGCGGGTGTGTTTTTTACTGAGCTTTATTTTAATTTATTTAAATAAAAACAATCCTTAAACTTGGTAAAAGGAAATTTACAAGTGTTAAACAAAAATTAACAAAAACATTAGCAATTTTGAAATAAATCACACCATAAAACATATATTAAATAAACAATATTTTTTTTTTTTTTTTTTGCTACTTGGCTTGATTTAAGGTTAAATAAAGTCTGTTTCTTAAACAAGTGAATCATGAACAAAGAAGAAAAAAACAAATACATCACATACAAGAACAAATTTGGATGTTTTTAAAACAAGTGAACAAAGTATAATAACAATTTTACAACAATAATAACTCCTAGTTAGAAGCAATCATACATGCATAACTTTATCTTCTTTTGATAGTTTGGTTAATGACGTTTAACAGTTTGAAATTCATTGCTTAAAAAGTTTGGTAACATCTGTGCATTTCACCCGTTAATTTCAAATTTTGCTTTCTAGTTATTTATTGAGAAAATAAAATTTTTTAAAGTGGTCAATAAGAGAAATAATTTTTCCAATACAACATCGCTGGTGTAATTCAACTCAATGTATAATTTAAGAAACAAAAATAAGATAGCTGCAAACACACAAGAGTTTCGTTCAACAACTCCATCAACTTTTGGCACTCCTCATAGTCATACAAGAGAGAGTTTACAAAATTGTCAATTTGGTAGTTCACGCCTAGCCCGTATAGACTCACCCTTTAAGATGATAAATATTATGGATAAACGGTTCGAGCGACTCACTGAGCAAATTAAATGCGTGATAGAGATAAAACTCAGCGAATACAGGGAAGAGTTATTAAGTCATCTAGATAAGAGACTGAATATTATTAAGAATGAACTACTTGTAATTAGTGAAATAGTGTGTGCTCTAGAAACAGTTGCAGATGATGTTAAAAGTATGCAGCAGGAAATTGCATCCTTAAAAACTCAAGGAATGACTGGTCATGTGAGTGAGCTACAGAATGAAATAAAGTAATTAAAGATTCAATCACTAAAACATTCAAATTCTGTTGTTGCCTGTGATATACGTATAAACCGCATTCCTTTTACTGCAAATGAAAACCTTCACTCCATATTTGGCACTATCTGTAAAACATTAAATATTCCTACGCTTAAATTGCAATATGTTCATCGTCTACATAATAGAAATAGCAAAAACACTGGTAACCCTCCTGATAGTGTAATAATTGCAAAATTAATTTCGCCGTATGATAAAAATTTTCTACTGAAATCCTTAAGTGTTTTCAACCTGATGGGAAAAACAAATATTTTTACCTTCATGAAAACCTTACAACTGGAAATTTCAAAATACTTCGGGAAGCAGTCAATATGAAAAAACTGAAACGTCTACAGTCAGCGTATTCTTTTCGAGGGCTTGTTTATGTCAAACGAGTGGATGCTGATAACCCAATTTGCATTGAAAGCATTGACGCTCTTAATCAAATTTTTTGTTCAAATGAAGAAGCTAGATTATTATCTTGACATGATGATATATTGTTTAATAGTCTTGTAAACTAAAAATTTTGTTATTGTTTTTATTATTTCAATTGTTATGACCTTAATTAATTTTATTAATATTGTTATTATTATGATTATTTTTATTATTATTATCATGACTGTTATTTTTATGAACCGATGTGTAACTCTACTTAATATTTTCTATCCGTACTCCTTTAATCTTGACAGCAATTTTTCACACCTCTATTTATCTATATTCTCATGTGTAACATTCTTTGTTCTTGACTCTGTGTAATGGTTTTTGATGTGTCAGCTTGATCAAAGATATGGTGTTGCTGAAAGGAATTCTGCTTTATTGAATATTCTCTCTAAACAAAGAAATGGTTTAAACATAGTTCACTTTAATGCTAGGAGTCTGCATGGTTTAAAGTTAGATGATGTGAGGTTTACCTTTGAAAATTCAAATATTGATGTTATTTGTGTAACTGAAACATGGTTTCATAATGATGTGTCTACTGCTCATTATGGTATAAAGGGATATACTCTTTATCATAACAATAGGAGTGACAAAATAGGTGCTGGCGTAGCTATATATTGCAAGTCCAGTATTAAATCTAAATATGTCAGCAAGTCAATCAACCTTGAACCAGGAGTTGAATTTCTTAACATTAAAATTTATGACAATAAAACTAGAGTTCTGGTGTCATGTGTATATAACCCCAACAAAAAATATGATCTTAGTCCTTTTTTTACTGATTTTGCCACCTGTATTATAGATTATAATTTTTATGTCACTTGTAGGGATTTTAATATTAATTTGTTCAGTAATGATAATCATAAAGCAAATTTGCTTAGCTACAGTTCGGTTGGTCTCTCAATTGTTAATCCGCAAATGCCTACACGTTTTTCAACAAATTGTGTCCCAAGCTTACTTGATTTGTTGCTGCTATCAGATGCTAACTGCTTACTGTTATTTGATCAAATATCATTTGTATCAGATCATGACCTTTTGTTTTGCTCCGTTAAATAAATCTTAATGAAACTGAGACTTCGCGTTTGATATCGTATAGAGACTTTAAATCAATTAATTATCCTATCTTATTTTCTGACCTTCTCAATCACAACTTACTGATTGCTGGTATGAGTCGACAGTAGATGATAAGCTAAATGTATTTCTAACATCAGTACTAGAAATTTATAACCAACATTTACCAGTGCGTACTTTTTACATAAAAAATTTTTCTTGTCCGTGGTTTAATGCAACTGTGAAGCAGTCAATTCGTAAGCGCAATTTGTGTTATAATAGATGGAAAAAAACCCATCTAATTGCAACAGAGCTTTATATAACAGGGCTAGAAATCGAGCTAACTTGGCTACAAGAGAAGCAAAGAAACTGTATTTTTCACGAAGGCTAAGCACGTCCTTACCATCTGGTCAGCTTTGAAAAAATATCAAAAGTTTAGGTGTCTTTTCGAGAGGACACTCGGATTGCCTTTTAGATCCTAAAACTCTAAACGAGTTCTTTTCTGTGAATGATCCAAACAAACCGGACTTGTCTACTATTCAGACTACTTATTATTGCCCGAATAAGTTCCGGTTCTCCACTGTTTCTGATGACGAAGTCTTTAGAACTGTGATGAGCATTCGCTCTAATGCTATTGGTGAGGATGGTGTATGTATACGATTTCTAAAAATAATTTTACCGTTTGTTGTTGGATTTATTACACATATCATAAATCATTGCTTCACAACTTCTACCTTCCCTAAAGTATGGAAAATTGGCAGGATTATTCCGGTTCTTGGAAAAGTTTGTGAAACAATAATGTCTCGACAAATGATTGATTTCATCAATGTACATTGTTTGCTGTCTCCGCTCAAATCTGGGCTTCGTTCAAACCATAGTTGTACTACTGCAGTGCTAAAAGTAATTGATGATATCAGACCGGCCTATGATATGGGTGACTTGTCCCTTATGTGCTTATTACATTTCTCAAAGGCGTTTGATGCATGATGCAATTCTTTGTAGAAAACTAGAATGCTTCTTTGGGTTTGACCACTGCGCAGTTTTGCTAAGAAGAAACTACTTATCTGAACGTTTACAGAAAGTGGTTGTTGGTTGGAGGTAGTCAAGCTTTGTGTGCTTGAATTCTGGAGTTCCACAAGGCTCAGTTCTTGGACCTTTGCTGTTCAGTATTTTTATCAACGATATTTTTAATGTAGTTAAATTTGTTAATATTCATGCCTATGCTGATGTTATCCAACTTTACACATGTTGCCGCATTGGTCTTGTTGACGATATGTGTTATAAACTTAATGAGGACCTAAAGAATATTTGCATGTGGGCTAAAAAGAACAACCTTACGCTTAATCCAACCAAATCGGTTCTATTACCCATCAGCTGGAACAAGCTCCATTTCAACCAGCTTTCAACTGTTAAGTTAGGTGATACTCCACTTGTTTATGAGGAAAAAGTTAAATATCTAGGATTTATCCACAACTCGTCGTTAACATGCTGTGATCACATTAACAATACAGTGCGTAGAGTGTATCTAACACTTCGTAATTTAAGAATAACCTCAAGTTACACACCAATAGATGTCAAGAAACGTCTTGTATTACAACTAATTGTACCTATTATCACTAGCTCTGCTAAGGTATATAGCAAATTAGACTCGCATTCGCTTCATAAGTTAGAAGTATCATTCAACAATGATACGCAATATGTATATGGTATTCACAGATTTAGTAGTATTTCGCCCTGGAGAAGTATGATTCTTGGTTGTGACGTATTGGACTATCTAAAAACGCGCAATTTGATTTTTCTGCACAAATTAATAAGTGTCCAATCACCTGCCTATTTGTTTAACAAAATCTCATTTAGAAGGACAGCCACCAAGATACAACCATCTAAAGGCAAGTAGATCTTCTTTATCAATGCCATACGGCTCTGAAACTCATTACCCGCAAACATAAAACTCATTGCTGACAGAGTTTTAAGAAATCCCCAAGGGAATTTTTTATACGTGATATATAGTCTAACTCATTCTCCCTCTTTCTATCTTATTCTTCATCGACTAAATTTTCTAATAAAGTTATTCTATTCCATTACTTTTTGTATATTCTCGCTAAATATTTTCCTTTTTATTTTTTATTATTATTCCATTCCTTATTATTTATTTATTAATTTATTTTTTTTTTGCTTTTAATTTATTTGTTTTTAATTTTTAAATTTTTTGTTAGTTTTTTATACAAATTGCTATATTGTAATTTTTATTTGTTTTATTAGTTGTTAAACTCAATTCTTGTAAACGTGTGGTGCCCAGTATGTAATACCACTGGATTGTAAAAGAATTTCATTCTTAAAGTCATGATAGCTAAATAAATAAATAATTAATATCAAAATATATACGAAATAATATTAAAAAAAAAACATATATATATATATATATATATATATATATATATATAAGATCTATGGCTTAAACATTAAAGGATATATAATTATTTTAAAACCACAATCATTTGTATCAATTTTGCTCGTTACTGTTGTTCAGTACATAAATCTATACTTTAATTATTATTATATCAATCAAAATACAAGCTTTGCTATTATTAATTTTAAACATAATAAATAGGTCATAGATTTCTCCACTTCCGCATAAATAAAACGAAACAACACTGGTAGCAAAATGCTTACTATGCACTTTACCATTTGTTATTGTTAAGTTAATTTCGTATATAAGCAATTAAGAAAATAATGAATTATTATCAATATTCTTCAGGCATTTAAAGTGTTTTATTAATTGTTTCTACCGTTCTTCAAGTTCAAGTGCTTGAAGGATAAGCCGGTGGAACAAAATAGTATCAATACAAGGTCATGTACTTGGATTGAAAATTACTATTGCCAATCCACCTCAACTATTTGGTGAGCCCTAGCCTTCTTAATTCATTAAGTTTCCCCCCACCAGTGGTAAGGCACGTTTTAGAATTTTGAAGGAGATAAACAAACACGAAACCACGTGTAGAACATTAAAATACACCACAAACAAATGGCAGCAAAGTCCTAAAAACAGAAGCACAGGGCTACAGTATGTAATTTAATCAATAGAACAGCGTTCCTAACGACAGACGAGAGATTGAAAGGGTTATTGCAACCATAAGAAAGGCTCCAATTGAAAAGAGATCGCAAGAGTTTTACCAGAGAAAGCAGAGTGAATTAATTGCTCTATGGGAGACGTTCGAAAAAAAATAGAATTCGGAATGATGCCACGCTTTTGGAGGAGGATCCTTACATCACAAGGGACCTTTACAAATCCGTTGGCGAAAAATATAGTTCAACTACGGAATATATTGAACAACAGCTAAATAAGTGGGCGACGCCGTACACCAATCCAGTGATATCCACAAGATCACCAGTAACCGTTCCAGTCGATCAGCCTGAACCACAAGGAACTTCAGGTCTAGCCAGAAGAATAATCGTGCGTATGACAGCTTTAGCACGGTTGTTGCGGGGTTTAGAATCAATTGAGCAAGAGCAGCCAAAACAATTTTATGAACTAAAGTCAGATACCATAAAAAATTTATGGTCTCAAGTCCAAAATCTGTATGACGAAATGTGGCAACAAACTGACGATCCCTCGAGACTAGGATTATATCAAAATGAATACAATGAACTTGAAGACTTAGTCCAACGCCATTTAATTGACCTTGCCATATTAGCAGATCAGCACAAACAAACTAGAGATGACGAATCTCAGCCAGAAAGCAATCTAGCTACATACAGCTCGTTGCCTCTACCAAAGGTAACAATACCGAAATTCAACGGGGATTATCTAAGTTGGCAACCTTTCTACGATATGTTCAATGAAATGATCCATAAAAAGGCAATGCCAGCGATACAAAAAATGTGGTTTCTAAAAACGAACATAGCAGGTGAAGCCGCAAGGCTGATACTAAATCTATCGGTAACAGAAACAAATTATGAAACGGCCTGGAAAACTCTTCAAGATCGCTTCAATAACCCACGAATACTGGCAAATAATATCATAAATAGATTATTTGGCCAGTCAAAAATACCTGAAAATCCTTCTGCTGCAACTATAAAAGGATTACACGACACAACACGCGAGTACATTGCAGCACTCAACAATCTGAACATAAACGCGTCAACATGGGACGCCTCGTTAATCAACATTTTGTTCAAGAAACTAGACCAAGGTACACATTCGTTATACGAGCAATCGATACAACAACCAAAATTATTGCCATCATTAGAAGAGCTTTTGGGCTTCCTGGAAACCAGATTCCAGTCATTAGAAGCAGTAGGACGAACACAAATCGCATCAAAAAAAATCTCTATCTGCAGCAACCACTTCTAAGGAAGACTATCATTGCAGGATGTGCAATAATGGAAGTCATCAAATATATTACTGCAACCAATTTTTATCAATGTCAGCACCTGATCGACTAAAGTGGATACAGCAGATGATGATTTTAGAATACACAGGGCTATAAAAAGCACAGCAAAGAGATGTCTACTATATAAAGGACTACAATTATTTAATCAGCTGCCACATTATATAAAGAATGAAGATAATATCGATATATTTTGAAGAAATTGTGTATTTTTTATTAAGAACACTACTCCTCAGAGCTTATAAAAAAGAAACTGTAAAGAAAAACTAATTTTTATTATTTCAATTATAAAGTATTTTTAATACTACTTTAATAAATAAATAAATAAATTCGACAGCAACAAAACCTCTGCGTTAATTGCTTCAAGGGTGGCCAAATGTCAAAACATTGCACAACAAGTTCCTGTAGGAAATGTAATAAAAAACACAATACTTCACTTGGACAAGTATCCACTTAAGAATACACAGAAGACCAACCCGCTAACTCTATCAGCAAACAACTCTTCCACTGAAGGTAAGGCATCAACGGTAGCAAATATGTCAAAACATTGCACAACAAGTTCCTGTAGGAAATGTAATAAAAAACACAGTACTTCACTTGGACAAGTATCCACTTAAGAATACACAGAAGACCAACCTGCTAACTTTATCAGCAAACAACTCTTCCACTGAAGGTAAGACATCAACGGTAGCAATTTTAGACTCAGGATCACAAATTAATATTGTGAATAATCGGCTACTAAATCGTTTATCTCTGAAACCATCGCATCCCTATGCATTGAAGGAATCAGCAGACAGTCGAGAAATACGAACCAACGCATTAACGTGGGTCTTCAATCTACAACAAGCAACTTCAACAATAGACTCGAAGCTTTCCTACTTTCCAGCATAATTCCGGCCCAACCTTTAACAGAATTCAGCCGTGCTTCCTGGCCAATTCCAGAAAATATCTAATTGGCTGATCCTGAATTCAACAGCACCGCTAATGTTAACATTGTATTGGATGCCGAATATTGCCTCGAATTGTTAACCACCGGCAAAATTTGCCTCTCGCCAGAGATACCCACTTTTAAAAACACTAAGCTAGGCTAGATTGTAAGCGGAAAAATAAAAGAAAACACCAGCGGCTCAGCGGTATGTGCAGTGTACAATAAAGACGAAACAATCACAAACGAGCTTGTACAAAGATTCAGGAGACGCCCCCACTACAGAAGAGAAAAAATATGAGCTAAATTTCATCCAAACAACGACAAGAAATGCTGAGGGTCGATTTGTAGTACGTCTGCCCTTTTTAGAGAGCCCAACTTGCCTAGGGGCGACGAAAAAATTAGCTTTTTCAATATTAATGGCTTTAGAAAGGCGTTTATCGATGAACCCAGATCTTAGGCATCAGTATGTGGACTTTATAAAGCAATACGAAGAATTGGGTCAAATGACCCGCATAAACAACTCAGAGGTGACGAGCCCTCATTATTACATCCCACATCATTGCATACTCAAACCCGAAAGTAAAAGAACGAAACTTCGAGTAGTGTTTGATGCATCAGCAAAATCTGCGACAGGAATAGCTCTCAACGACATATTGTGCGTGGGACCTCCAACTCATGGAGACCTGTTTGGAATGCATTACGTTTTCGAATGCCACGATTTGTCTTCTGCACGGAAATTGAAAGAATTTACAGACAAACCCTAATAGACCAAGCAGACCGTAATATGAAACTAACATATTGGAGAAATGATACAAATAAAGCTGTGGAAACATATAAACTCGACACAGTAACCTATGGAACTTTCGCAGCCCCTTATTTAGCGACAAAATGCCTGCAACAATTAGCAGATAGAAACATGGAGAAATATCCATTAGGCGCTACGATATTACGGTATGATTTTTATGTAGACGATGGTATGTGTGGATCCAATAGCATCACCACAGCAATAGAAATGCAACGACAATTAACAAGCCTACTACAAGAAGCCGGATTCAAACTAAGAAAGTGGTGCGCAAATCATATTGTGCGATAAGGAGCGTTTTCCTTACCGGCAGCAATATAGAGCAACTTGGTAATTTTAAGTTGTTATCTATACGCTGCTAAACTTATAATTTGAGGCACTACAAAAAAAAACTTAATTGTTCCTATGGAATTTGCAACCGTGTAAAATAAAAAACCCGATTTGTTTCACTTCTAAATTAACACTGTTTTATTAATTTGAAAAGTATTCTTTTCTACTTAAAATAACATTGCTTATGTATAAACACTAACAGGATAGGCAACAAGAATATGTATAAACAGTGAGCCACTTTGTAATAATATATGATGAAGATACAGTGGTACAAAATAAAAAAAAAAATGTAATGAACTTTAATTAAAAGAATAAAGCAAAATTAAGTAAATAAAAAATAAATTAATTAAATAATATTTATACGTTGACCTAACACATATCAAACAATTGTCTGGTATTCCTCCTGAAGATGTAGAGCTGAACCTAGATTTTGATAATCGATTAACAAAGATTTTGGGATTAACATGGCATCCAAAGGCATATATTTTTTGTCTCAGAGTAGACATCCAAGGAAACAATAAAATTACCAAACGCTCTATATCATCAGTTGTAGCTCGAATAATCGACCCGTTAGGGATCGCTGGGCCAGTAGTGGTCGCAGATAAAATGTTCATACAACAACTATGGCAATTACAACTCTCATGGGATGAACCATTACCAGCAGATCTCAACGACAAATGGGCGACGTTCCGAAAAAATCTACAGCATCTTAACAACTTAAACACAAAGAGGCGTATTTTTGACGGCCAAATTTCAAGGGATACACAGATACACACTTTCGTAGATGCTTCTGAAAAGGCGTATGGCGCTACAGTATACGTACGTTCCAAGCTACAAGACGGAAGACTCATAGTGAGACTTCTATGTGCCAAGTCACGCATCGCTCCAATAAGAAAGGTGACTTTGCCGAGGTTAGAATTATGTGCGGCCCTCCTTGAGGCTCAACTTACTACAAGAGTGAAAGAGGAAGTACGGGCTGAAAACACGCCCACATATCTATGGTCGGATTCTGAGATAGTGCTTTTTTGGATTAATTAAACATCATCCTCACTTCGCAGTTTTGTCGCAAATAGAGTCAGTAAGATCCAAGAAGAAACCATTAACGTCCAATGGAGACACCTTAGTTCAAAGCAAAACCCAGCTGACCTTATCTCAAGGGGCTTGAATCCAGAACAACTATTATGCAGCAGAATCTGGTTTTACGGGCCAATGTTTTTACACGGCAACGAGGTCCAGTGGCCAAAAGAGTTTGCTAAAAATCAGGGACCGCCCTTCACCGAGGAATTCAAACCATATTCAGTTAGTGTGTTATCCACAACTTCAACGCCATTAGAAGACGTCATATACAAAATCAACAATCACAATTCATTTAAAACACTTCAAAGGGTAGTAGCATATGTACAACGATTCATTAAAAACATCAAATTATCAAGGATAGAAAGACCGGCTAGCAATGCGCTAAGTCCTCCAGAACTCACTTCAGCTAAGCATCTCATAGTTAGAGCTATGCAAATTTCAGAATTCAAAAATGAGATTCGTACACTAAATAACGGAAAGGAGCTCGATAAGGCAAGCCCTATTTGTGTATTGTTACCCTGGATGAGAACAATATACTACGAGCCGGCGGAAGATTGAAGGCTTCGAACATTTCATAGAATGCCAAGCACCCAATGCTTCTCCCCTACAACGATCCCATTTCCAAATTAATAATGAGAATGTTGCATAACGATAATCATCATTGTGGTCCACAAATGCTACTATTCATCTCCAAGCATGAATTTTGGTCAATAAAAGCAAAACAATTGCCAGAAATATCGTTCAAAAATGTGTCCAACCCAAAGTTAATGCAGCAAACAATGGGAGACTTGCTCGCATGCAGAGTCACTCCAAATCGGCCATTCATAATATCTGGAGTTGACTACTGTGGTCCTCTGTGGGTCCACTACAAACTAAGAGGTAAAAGGGCTCACAAGGTGTACATAGCGGTGTTCATCTGCTTTTCAACAAGAGCAGTACACTTAGAGGTGGTAAGTGATCTCACTACAGAAGCTGATTGGGGCACGAAATCAGCTCGATGAACTAAAAAACGCTATATTTTCCAAACGTTCACAAGAAACGATATCCAAGTTTGCAATTAGGATGGAATAGAATTCAAGTTTATACCTCCCAGAGCACTTCCTTTTGGGGGGTTATGGGAGGAAGCTGTCAAGTCAGCCAAACAGTTATTAATCCGCAGCGTAGCAACGTCCTCGCTAACTCACGAGGAACTGGAAACGGTTGTTATTGAAATTGAGGCTATTCTGAACTCAAGACCACTTACTCCTTTATCAAATGACCCAAACGATTTAGCGGCATTTACTTCCGGCCATTTTTTAATCGGAGAGCCACCAACCGCACAAGAACACTCTGAAGCACCTTCCCCAATCAGCCCATTGGCAAAAGGATGGAAATTGGTGTCACAACTTAAACATTACTTTTGGAAAAGATGGTCAGTGGAATACTTGCACCATCTACAAGAAAAAGAAAATTGGAAAACGTCATCCGAAAATGCCCAAAAAGGAGAGTTAGTCATAGTAAGAGAGGATAATTTGCCAGTAATGGAATGGCCGCTGGGTAGAATTCTCAAAACTTATGAGGAAACCGATGGCAGGGTTAGGGTAGCAGATGTTAATACATTAATGAGTTCTCTTTCAATTCTTTGCAGGTTTATTGCCGTTAGTGTCAATTAGTCGGCTAAGAGTAATATTAATTGTGTTTTGCTAATCAGGTCAGATTGCTTAGTTACAGCATTCTCCTGCTCTGTAAATTTATGGACAATTTCCATAATTTTTTTCTGCGTGCTGAATTAATCTGGTTTGATGATATTGATAGTTGAATCGATAATAGACGTTTGGTTTTTAAACAGTTGAACAAGATATTCTGTTTCTTCTCTAACATTCTTGGTGGTATTTGACATTTCATTTCAAGAACGCCAAACAAAGACCGTGCCATGTTTCCTATAATATTGAACGCTCCCTTCTTCACTCTGCTGTTGTAGAACAGCTCCATTTCCTGAATCAATTCTTCTTTTATTTGGTTGAAGTTAGTCGTCAAGATGTTGCATGTTGATTGATGTTTAACGTGTGAACATAATTGTTGCAAGGTATTTACTCCTGACTGGAAGGCCTTTAATTCCGAAGTGAATGGTGCTAAGTTGTAGTAAATCATTAGCCTCCATTCAGCAGTAACCAGTTGTACATTTCCAATTCCCTCAAAGTTCAATCCTGGATCACCATCAACATTGAAGGATATACCGGCGAAACAAAATAGTATCAATAAAGTTCATGAAAATTACTATTGCCATTCAACCTCGAACACCATGATTATAGCCGAAATTAGATTAAAAGTATGAACGCTTATTTATAGTTCAAATATTTGCAGATTTGAAAAAAAAAAATACATTACAATAAGAGTTACATTTTTATGATTTTACTATAATTTTTTTCGCTTTTGCGTTTACTGCTTACTTAATCCAACAACGAATCAAACAAAATTCTTAAAAATTAACAATAATTTTGCAAAAATGATATATACCAAATGCTCTTCCTTACTAGTCGAGTTGAACAGTGCTTTCTCTATTACTTAAATATACTAAATTGAGAACACTGTATCTGATAACGAAGAACATTATTCATTCAATTACATCGAAGATTTTATAAAAAACTTGTTAAATAAATTATTATAGGAATATTATAAAAAAGAGTACTCACTCTGGTTTTTGAAGATGTGCGTTTAGATCCAGTTTTGTACAAATCTCATCCCAGTCGGGGAAACACCTTTCCTTCATACGGGATACATGCCCTACTAAATTAGGACAATTTTCAGTCATAAACTCCCTTAAAGCATACGGGACATCCTTTGATAAAAAGTGTAGCTGCGATAACACTGCAAAAGCGACCACATCCAAAGATGTCGGCTCATCGCCAAAGAAAAACGGCTTACAATCTAACATTTCACTGAGAACTTTCAAATCATGTTTACCAAAATCTTCTATTTCCTCCGCGGTATGTACGCCAATGCCATGGGCCTTTAACTTTTTCGTACCCTGAAACCATTAATTACAAAAATATTATTTTGATTGGACGTTAAAACATTTTAATAAATAAAAAATTCAATCCGCTTATAACCAGAGATACACCCGTTATTAATCACATAAAACTTACATTATAGTATAATAACAATAAAATAAAGCTAAAAAGCCGAGTAGTCATCCGTTTTTTTTTTTTTTTTTTTTTTTGTTAATTTTATACAATACAAAGGAGAGGTTTACGACTGAATGTAAAATGTGTACTTCCACCTCTTGTGCTTAAGTCCCCTCAATACGATCACTAATCATACGAAATACAGAGTAAATAGCTAACACATATTTTAACAAAGTAAATCGCAAATGAATACGGTATGTAAATGCACTTTAATATTTATATTGTATTTATTTGGTTGACCTTTTGTATTTAATTTTGTTCTCTTTACTATATTTTCTAGACCAATAACTGCTTGCTACTCCTTGTTTTCTGTTTTAGTTGACTAAAGCAAATCACACAAAGTTTTTATGAATTGCTTATCATAAATGTTGGAATCATAATAACAGTGAATAGACACATGCTTTTATGAAGGGCAGATCATTGGAGACATTAGCATTGATCGAAGCAGCAACAATAGTTCGTGCCATTTCGAGGCTTGGCATTGATACGTCCCAGCTGGGAATGAATACCAAACGTGTGACGTAAATGTCAACGCAGCAAAAACTGAGATTTGGATTTTCTCCAATAAGTACCAAGATTCTATCCTGTAGGACACATAGTCTAAATGGGGTCAGCTGGACCTTGTCAAATAGTACCAGAACGATAAGCATCATCATTGGCAGTATGCTATCGGAATGGTTGGCCTTACAGCGCGTACTTCGAACGCCATTACGGCAATTTCCTTTGCAGGACGACTGTATAATGCACTTGGGGCACCGAACCAAGTGGGAACTAGCCTACGCGATGATCGGACTGATCTTATTTTAAGAGGCAGCAATTTGCTGGAAGCACTAGATTCATCATTACTTAGATAAAAAGGTTTTTGAGCTCTTTTCGAGTTGCTCTACTGGCTACAGGCAGATCTGATTACAAAAGACTGTTGAGAACGGCTATAAGATAATTGAAATCTGGTACGCAGGTTGCGGCAACGATAAAATAATGGCCATTAAAGAAGGCCGACGAAATAAAGCCAGTATGTAAAACCCAAATAAAGCAGGATGAAAATCCGACAGAAATGCGAAATGGACAAACACATCCCAATCATTAAAAAATGGGAGAAAGAAAATTTTGGAATGTAATTTACTTTTGAACCCAGATACGATTAGGTCAGGGGTGTTTCCGCAAAAAGCTATGGAGTTTAAACAGAAAACAAATTTGTTATGGACGACGTTGAGCACACACTATTTCAATATCACGGTGAACCGAAAATCGCTAAAAGATGGAGACTGTTAGGGGAAAAGCAGCGACAAAATATTTGCTGATAAAAGAAATTGAAAAGCAGCACCTTTGTTAAAAGAATATAATCAAAAATGTTCAAAGTTATTAGTTTTTAAGTATTAAAAAAAATATATATTAGCTGATTTGAGATTTCAAAAAACATTCGAATTTACTAATCTACTATACTGATATGACTTGATCTAAACACTGCGACCCAGTAGGATGACGAAATATCAAGAATTTGCACACATAAAAAATTAAAAGTTGATTGGAGTTTTGATAACAACAGTAGAAAATGCTGTTCAAAGGACTCCTAAGCATGAAACTCGTGGCAAAAAAACAAAAATTACGCCTGCGCTCGAAAAATAATGAAAAACCCCTCTTAAACAAAACCTTAAAGTTTCAGTGTGCAGCAAAGGTTAGAATTTAGTATTATTGGTTGGTGTTACGAATTGTGCTGAAATATTCTCTGGACCGATGAGACAAAAATTATTATGTAAAACTCAGATCGCGGTATCCATTTCGTCAGAACCACTATTGTTAAACGGAGTAACTCAAGCTTCAAGTAATAAAAGGTTGGCATTTCTTCAATTTTTGTCCGATTTAAAAAAAATATACATGGTCCTAAAGGCATCGTCATTACGTACAAAATGGAACTGCATGTTTATGTTCAAAAATTACCAAGTTATAAGCATGTTTACATTAAGATTTTTTGATTTTTCGATACCCAGGTCCAATTTATTTTAATTATTAACAGCCTGTTTATAGAACACATCGAGAGCGAAACGAAACCGCATAACATATGGACGAATACGTAATATATAGCGCCCGTGTAACACGTTCCGGTTTTTTTTTTTGTTTTCTATAGAAAAAAACTTTTCTACAGAAAAAATTTTATTTGTACAAAAATATTTACAATACATTTCAATTTCGGCCTTAGCGCCGTAAGGCATTATTAAGGCAAGTTGGCAAATTAATTCATTGTCAAATGTACAAATAAGAGATTTAACCTAATGTTAAGATTATTAAATTACAAAAAATAAGTATAAAAACTGTTTTACAAACAAAATAAAAAATTACAAAAGCGTTTCAAAGTTGTTAAATAAGTGTTGTTTAAAAGACGATTTCAATAGCGAAATTTGAATGATTGATTTTAAATTTGCATGTATATTTTTGAATTTTACAGCACTCACGTAATCAATGCGTTGCTTGGTATGTTCTAGTCTACATAGAGGAATTCTTAAATTTGTTCTGTTTCGTGTGTTAAAACTAAATTGCTGTTGAGGAAATGTTATGCTTTGGTGACCAATATGGTTAATGCATTTAAAAACAAACATTAACACCTGATACTCATGCAATCCATAAATTGGTAAAATTTTTTTTGTTTATATCTCTGTACAATGTGACAGTTGAATACAGTATTGGTAGTTTTTTTTTTCTGCATGCATTGAAGCGATTTCAGTGAAATGTTATTGAATCAAAGATTTGATATTCCAATCATCTTTAATTTAACATCCAGTTTATTTTTTAATCTATATAAAATTTCAATTGCTGCAGCTATTTTCGTTTTCAAATCGGTTATATGTAAATCCGATGACAAGTTACCCTGCAATGTGATTCCCAAGTACTTAACGGAATGAGTTTCATAAACAGCTTTTCCATTAATAAACACGTTGAAATCACTGTTCATACTTAAAGCATGTGGTCTAAAACGTATTATTTTGGTTTTATCAGGGTTAAGAACTAATCGATTTAATCGCGCAAATTTAAATATCAAAACAGCATCTCTTTCAATTCTTGTTTTAAGTGATAAATCGTACTTGTAGGGGTAAAGCAAGCACACATCATCTGCAAACATAAAAAGTTGCCCATCTAAATTTAGATTTTTTAAATCATTTAAATATACAGAAAACAAAAGAGGGCCCAATCCACTACCCTGCGGTACACCATAATCAACAGAACCAAGAAAACTGTCTGTGTTGTTTATATTAACATATTGTTTTCTATTAACAAAATAATTTTTAAACAATAAAAGTTCTCGTCCCTGAACACCATATTTCATTAATTTCTGTAACATTATTTCATGATCTAATAAATCAAAAGCTTTAGTAATATCAAAAAATATTTCAGCAACTCCACTAGAACCTCCATCAAGCCCACTACAAATGAACTGCACTACATTCAATACAGCATCTTCAGTACTACAACCCCTACGAAATCCAAATTGATAATTGTATAAAAAAGTATTTTCCTCCATATAAAGTAAAAGTTTATCATAAAGAATCTTCTCAAAAATTTTATCAATTGTAGAAGAACAGCAATAGGTCTATATTTATCTAAATTTGTTGCATTAACTTCTTTCGGAATTGGAACTATTTTGTGCACTTTAAAGATGTCAGAGTACAATGAATTGTTATCGATTTTATTAAAAATATCTTTAAATATCGGGATTATAATATCTCTACATTCTTTTACAAATTTTGGATTATTTCAAACATATCATTAACATTACAAAGTATAAAACGATGAGGTGACTGTTTAATAGTCCGTAAAGAATTGAACCCTTTTAAGATCCTCCACACTCGCAATAAAATAATTATTAAGGCAATTCACTTTGTCATGGTCACATATTATTGGTTGTCCTTGAGAATCCTTAAGGTTAATGAAGTTACTCTTTATTCGATCATTACCTGCCTTCAATAAATTTCCAGCGTAATAATCATCTCTACACTTTTTTGTAGAAATTTTTTTAACTTTGCTGATTCGCTTTAAAATATCATTAACGTTCTGTTTGTTTTTCGATTTATGTCTTTTCCTTAAAAGTTTTTCTTTAAATAAAATTAATTCTTAAAGATTCTTATTAATCCATGGAGTTAGCTCAAAACGTAACGGTTTTTTACATTTAGTTACTATAGTTGAATTATTTATAGCACCTTTAATACGATGCACAAAGACGTTTGTTAATTCTGAAGAATTAAATGATTCATAGTTGTCAGGTAAATTATTAAGCAAGTATTCTCTAGCCTTTTAATAGTCACAGTGTGTCTTTTCAATCTCAACATAATCATTTTTCATTACCTCTTTCTTAAATTTACAGCAAATTATATTGTGATCAGATAAATTACATTCAACTGAATCAACATAAATTTCTTCAGAAAAATTGCTAAAAACATGATCAATACACATTCTACTGACAGGTCTTGTTATTAAATTATGAGCACAATCATAATTTTGAAAAACGGTGAACAAGGCAATAAAATGAGGATTTTGAATGAGATCAATGTTCGAATCTCCAACAATAATTATTGGACTCCGAGCATGTTCGCTTAAAATACTATCAAAACTATTAATAAAGTCATTTACGCTACAATATCTTCAAAGGTTTGCTTTCAACTTTAACACTGCTCAAAGTCAAAACTATAAGCTCAACAAAATTATTACTCTTGCATACTTCAATACTAAATTGTATGTTTTTATTAATATATATAGTAGTTCCACCATAAGCATCTTCTCTACAACAATGTATATTATTAAAACCTGAAAGTTTGTAAATTTGTGTAATGTCCTTTTGAAACCAAGTTTCTTGGACAGCTATTATATCCGGTACTTGGGAAAGCTTGCTATCAACGCTTTAAATTTATCAAATTTATCAACTGACGAAACGCTTCTGATATTCATACTAATAATATTAAGAAAACTTAAATTCAAATTAAAAAAATAAGTTTTAAAACTTGCAAATTGTTGAAAATATTCATTTTTAATCATAAAATAATAGAAAAATTATAAAAATTTTTACAAATAAAATATATACATTCCACGTAAGCAGCACCATCATCGCCATAATCACTTGAATTTGCATCATCAACTCTTCTGCTATTAATCATAGATCTTCTCTTCCAATGTTTATTAGTAGTTGTTTCCAATAACATGTTATCAACATCATCTTCATATCTGACAAGCTGTTGTTTTGCAATATTACTTTTTCTGCAATAGACTCTACCATTTCTAACAAAAATATGTTGATAAATAGTTTTTAATGATTTGGCATAATAAAAAAGCTTCATAGTTTCCTTGCTATGAAATCATCATTTACAAACACCTCCCTTGTACTTTCATTTTCTTTCTGTTTTGATTTAGAAGCCATCAGTCGTTCCTTATGAAATTTGGAAGAAAATTTAACCACAACAGTTTTTTACCATCCTCAGATTCTTTTTTAGTTCTAAGAAAATATGCAGCATTAACAGCATTTGGTTCAAAATCAACACCAACATCCTTAGAAAGATTAACTACAGCATCCATTGCATTATCTTTGGCACCAACTTTCAATCCTCTTACGACACAATCATTTTGAACTCGATAATCATTCAGTATTTTTACAAATGTTTTTAAAGTTTTTATTTCAGTTTTAAATTTTATATTTTCCTTTTGTACTTCTGCTATCCTCTTCTTATTTTCTGCAACATCTTTCAATACTTTATCGAACTTTGCTGACATGAAGTTTATCGACTCAGTCAGCTGATCCAATTTTTCTAACTTCTCTAGTTTTCTCAGCTCAGTTTTAGTTGTATTTAGCTCTTTCCTTATTTCTCCTTCTTTTTCTTTACATAAATGACAGTTGAACGTTTCTTTTTAATTTTTTAATAGACTCTCAAACTCTCTTTTACTCAATTGAGTGCATTGAAAATGAAAATTTTTCCCGCACTTGTCACACTCTATAAAATCATAAGATTCCTCTTTGATCTCATCTTCGCAATGATTACAAAGCATTATTTTTTTATTTGCCAAACTGCGACGAGCTGTATTTTTAGGCATATTTTATTTTTTCAAACACCTTACGATTTCTTTTATATATTTATAAACTTTATTAACTATATAGTACAGTTTGTTTTTTGTTTAACTTACGTTATGTTTCGTATAAATAAATGTTGTGTCAAATCGTAGTATTGCCAATGTATTAACTAATATTTTTTATTTATTTTATCTTTATTTTTTATTCGCTCATTTTTGACGTTTCTGACACTACAATGCGCGATATATAAACCAGAAAAAATTTTTTTTGTTGTTTTTTTTTTAATAACATTCGTGTTTTAAAAACCCAAAGATGGAAAACGGTAACGTTTTTGTGCGTCTAAACGGCAAATTGTGTAAGCTGTACCGAGCAAAATTTGAAATATTCTGGGATAAATTCGAAGATTATTATCTGCCTGGCCCACGATGTCGATTGACAACTAAATCGAGCGACAACAAGTCACTCGTTATCGTTCTCATACGGGCCCCACTATCTTTCGACTTGTCGGTCGCTAGGAATTAAGTTTTTAACGTAATCAATTTACTTATTGTCAGTTGATGATATTGCCACATCAAATATTTCGGACGTTAAACGCTTATTTGAAAATTAAAATCGGTAAAACTAGTAAATTAGGCAATAAAAATGCAGCTCTACACTAGTTGAACGGCTACAAATGACAACAAAGAAGTAAATAAAAAAATTTTTTTTCCAGCAATAATGTTTTTGTCTGTGGCGGTACATTTTTTGGAAGAGAATGTGGAGGAGGTCCAGGTTTCTCGCAGATATTTGCGAGATCATTCTAATATTCTGGTATTGCTTTCACCACAGTAAGTACTTATACACATGTTAATATAATTGCATGTGTTGAAATAATAGAGTACGCGAATTTAGAATGTTTACATATGAACTTACCTGTTTTTAGATTTGTGGCAAATTTTCGGGTTTCGAAAGATATTTTTGTTTTGCTTTTAGAAATGCTAAAGGAGAAATGGCCACCAGCATTTCGTAGCAGCCAAATTCGGCCGGATATTAAGATAGCGACTTTTTTGCGCTTTCTGGCCACTGGGAGCTACCAACGAACTATTGGAAACGAGAATATTTCTTCAACAGCTAAGTCAACAGTGCACAGGATCATCACAGAATGCTTAGAGTTGTTCGAGAATTGGATTTGCCCGCAGTGGATAAAAATGCCTGAGCCAGAAGAAGAATCTACAATAATTGAACATTTTTTCGACCGCAGAGAATTTCCGGGCGTAATAGGATGTGTTGATGGGACGCATATTCGTATAAAGTCCCCGGGTGCAGAACTTAAACGGGATACTGTAGTATAAATGCAATGATGGTTAGTATAATCATAGCACTGCCATTTAAATATATATTTATGATTAATTTTATTTTAGATTTGTGACTACAAAATGACCATCCTGTTTGTCGACGCAAGGAATCCCGGCTCCAATCATGATGCGAGCAATCTTCAAAAATTATAAATGCGTGTTGTGCAGTCTACAACATGTGCATAAAATACAGATGCGTACAAGAAACTCCAGATGAAGTGGAAGTAGGAGTCGAGATTGTTGCATTTGATGATGAAGGCGAAGAAGAAGAGGCTACTGCGGCAGCAAGTAGGAGAAACGTTGCGATTAATTTATAAATAGAAATTTTAAAATTTTAAAAAACAGATAACAAATTCAATTTTATTTATTAAAAATTATTTTTAAAAAAGTTTTAAAAATTATGCTTTTATTCTTTTGCATATTTTAAAAAAAAAAAACTAGTAAGTAAACAAACAAAGTAATATTCATTGCACAGGTGAATAGTGATAAAAATACAAAAATTTGACGATATTAACAAGGAGTAGTAAAAATTTGTAAACAGTGACTTAAATTAACAATATAAATAGCATTATGGGACAAATTTAAAAATATACAGACTTGACAATATAGGTTAAATGTCGGTTCGGCGTTTGTTTTAGCAGTTGCAGCTTGAATTTCTACAGCATCGGCTATTCTTTTGGCCGCAACCGCAAGAGCTTTTGTGGCTTCAGCCAGCATAACTGCAGCATCTGAATGTTGTTTTGCTACAGCAACTCACTGTTCTCCAACCCTTGGACAATTAATTTTTTTTTTTTTGCGGACGAGCAGCTGGGCAAATCAGTTTCTTCTTCTTCGTGGTGTCGTTTTTGTTGTGTCTTATACTGCAACGAAGGGGAAAGGACAGCTGATTGCTGAGTAGGCTGCTGTTGACTAGAAGGTGAGACAACGGCTACTGATTTGCTACTCCTGGGTGGTGTATCCACTAACAGTGAGAAGCAACTTTGGATGGAATCTGCGCTATTCGGACATGCTATATCCAAACCAAATACCTTGCCGCTAGGTGCTGCAGCTTTGGATAAAAACAAAGTCCGATGCACAATTTTTTCCAATTCCGAAAGTGGGTTCATTCGGTAGACACCACCACCAGTTTCACACAAACTTTTCTTATTTTCAGCAATTTTTTTTTTTTGTCCGTGTATTTAAATCTGTCCAAGTCTGAAATAACACAAATATTAATGGTGTTGTTCAATCAGATATTGTCCTACATTTCAGAGTAATAATACACAACTTTTGTAAAGTTGCACCCAATTTTTTCTTATAAAAAATGGAAAGATTTATATTTTTTAAAAATTGTTGTAGGTATTTTTGGCTGTGTGCTACGAACAATTGGGCGCAGCTAATTTACACAGTTCCTTACCTTTTTCCACTCAACAACGCTACGCATTCTTGCGAACTCTGGATTTGCTTTCATATATTCTACAAGAACCTGCAGCTGCTTCAAACTTGATTTTTTTATGCTAAACAAATAAATTTTATGAGTTTAAATTGTATAACATTATTACTAATTATATATTTACCATTTATTTTCCATTATAAAATTTTTAACATAAACAATAAACTATTTTTTTGGTTTGTTTTGTTAAATTTTTTTTCCTTTTATATCTGACGACAACCACAACACAAGTGATTGATTTTGACATTTATGATCGCATGACATTTCATATTGTGGCGCAAAATTGTATGAAAATGATTACGTTTTTGTACGCATTCGTTGTCGATCGACTTGTCGTTTTGAAAACTTTATTTTTCAAAATTTTCGGTGATCAGCAATATATATTGAAATTTTGTTTTATTATTTTTTTACGTATAGGAAAATAAATGCTGAAATTTCCTATCAAACAGAAAAAGATACACCTTAATGTGCAAAACTATCCGTACTTAAATTTGAGTTTTCCCAATATGTATCTCATTAGTATAAATTTATTTATTTACGAAAGACAAAAACTTGTACGCGCCTGTAAAAAAGTTCGCAAAAACAATTATTCGAGGAAAAGGGGTAACCAAGAAGCTTATCTTAAATTATCATTTTTAAAATCTTCAGATAAAAATGAGTTTTTTCGGTTATTTTTTACTTACGAAAATTCGTTAAAATAGTTTTTATTTTCCACAAAGTAGTATTTATTTTCTATAAAACAACATGAGATAAAATGGAGCATGCCTCAAAGATAAAGTAAATCTTTGAATTATTTCTATTATCTATTAGTTGAAGAAACTTCATAACTAATCCAACGTTTTTTCATTGGTGTGAGTACAGGATTGGATGATAACAATAGGCTGTAGAAGATGTCTTAATTATGTGACTACCTGGATTATTTTCGAGGACTGAATAATTGAATGTACTTGAAATCACTGTTCCTTGATTTTTGGGGTTCTTATTTTAATTCTCCAGAAGGAAGAATTTTCAGTTCTATAACTGTTTGATCATGACATAATACTTGATGTACTGTGAGCGTCGCTGGATATAGGGAGACGAGTAGCTGAGATATTTTTGCTATATATTCTCCAAATCGAAAAGAATTGGTATTAATTGCCATTTAAACTGCATTATCCATTCTAAGCAACTCCTTGCCAATGCCAGTTATGCTTGAAGGAGTTTCAAAGTTGTCTGCAATATTTCCATCATTAGTGTTTCCCTCAATACAAAGAGTCTTATCGATTATTAACCCCGTTTGTGCTTCAAACTCTTCTTGATGGTAATATTACGTGTCCTTTTTCTAGTGCAGCTTTTCTCAAAATTTAGTAATTGATTCGGCTTACTATTACTTCCAACTTCAGAAAAAATAGATTCTCTCTCCGTGAAATTTTGACTGTGATTTCGGAGTAGGTATGCTGTTATAATTCGTTTTATCCGTATTGGAGATGCGCTATGATGAATGTTGGTGATGTGTTCTCGATTTTTTTTAGCAACTCTTTGAACGTATTGTAACCTTTATCTTTTGAAAATGAAAAGTTTTTCGGCCAACCTTTTTTTCTTGGACTTCGAAGAATTACAGAAAACTCTATATAGTGCGATAAAGGTTGAGAATTCCGCAGTATCCATGTTGTTTCCGCGCACTGATTTCACTTTTTGATCAAACAGTTTTAAACATTTTTCAAGTTTTGTATTACCAATGACATCAGTAGTGCGATTCACTATGCTTTTTAATCCACAATTGTTTCGTTTAAAAATGTTAACCACAAAACTACCCATTTTGCAATTCACTAACACTTTAAACGATATCTACTGGTGTTTAAAGCAAGCTGCTTCAGTCAGCTGTTACTTTAAGAAAACAAATTGTGGTTTATTAACAGCAGTATTTTTTGTGTGATTTAATCCGTATAAAAAAGTGTTTGTTTACCGTGTACCTAATAATCGTTTATTAACATGGCTTTGGAGTATTTAGTGTACGATTTATAAATATATAAATAAAACCCTTTTTAATGATTTTGTGAAACAAAACGACATTATTCATTTATTTATTTATTATTGAAAAAAATTAAAAATTAAATAAAAAATAATAAAGTACAAAGCAAAAAATTTAGAAAAATAATTAAAATAAAAACAGCAATAAAAATTAAAAAAATAAAACACAAAAAAAATAAATTTAAAATACATATATACAGTCTGTCATTATTGAGTTTGCACACCGAAAACAAACGCGATTTATTTAAAATTTTAAATAATTAATAGAAATTATTTTGGCTTAAGTTCATTTCTTTTTAATTTCTAAACATCTTTTTTTAGAAATATAATTTATTTTACAAATGTATGCGGATGTTTTCCAAAGAAAACAAGAAAAATTAGACGCTAGCAGAATGCACTTTCTGGACCGCTACGACCTTCATCAGCATTCTTCGCATCTATCTACCTCAGTTGTGTATTTTATAAACATCATCTATTTAACCAACTAACTTTGTAAATAAGAATACGAGAATACTCATAACTCATATCAACATTAATTTGGTTAGACGAAATTTACACACAAACCAACGTATTTCTTTACTGTTCCCTCTGTATTTCGTCTTGTACATTTGTTTTTGCTTTGTTTCAATCATCGATTGAACACGAATGCAAATTTGTTTTTAATCATTCTTACTTGTTTACTCATAACATTAAAGATGCTGTTCCAGTATCATTCTGATTGTTATGATGTAAGCATGAATGCTCGCTGTGCCTTGCGTGCTTATAATTTAATTTTTGAATTATTTTTTGAACTGTAAATATTATAAATGAATAGAAATTATTTTGGCTTACGTTCATTTCTTTTTAATTTCTAAAAATCTTTTTTTTAGAAAGAAAATTTATTTTACAAATGTATCTACCACACATTGTAAGCGCTTTTTCATTGATCCTATTAACTTATTTAGGTCATAATTCTGTGCTATTTTCTGCAACTCTTTCAAAATTACAGTTTTAAGCGATGCCTTGTTTTTTGGCTGGCGTTTAGCAACACGTTTTTTTAAAAACATCCATAAATTCTCTATAGAATTGAGATCAGGGCTTTTATATAGCAACCACATTCTTACCATGTGCGACTTATGCTTCGGGTCATTGTCTTGATAAAATTTTAAGTTTGGTTGGCTATCCCTTAAAAGACCAAATTTCTGCGCACTATTAACTAAAAGGGTTCAAAGGGTTAAAAGGGTTTCCAAATATTGATGCGCGTCCATCGTTGAGTCTATGAAAGCAATATCCCCAACTCCTTGACTTGCGATGCAGCCCCAAATCATTATATATATTTTTCCAAAATTAACAGTTGGAATAATATTTCGCTGTATCAGAGATGTTAAAGGCTTACGCCACGCCCTTGACGGTCCATCGTTATAGTATAACATCATCTTTGTTTCATCACAAAATATCCCGTCGTTCCCATATTCATTTGGCTGTGAAACGTTCCGCTGATAGCAGAGGTTTTTTTCTTGCTGCTCTTGATGAGTATTTATTTTTTATTATGATCTGACGGGCTGTCTCGTGACAAACAATAACACCAAGCTCTTCCTCCAGCTCTGTCGCTAGTTGTCGCGTGGACATTTTTGGGTTTTGTTCTTCGGGATACTGAAAACATTTCCGACAACTCGTCCGCACTCCTTCCCAGTTGGCGGTTATAATAACTCAGTTTAATGATATCGTACGACAATCTTTTCCCTGGCATATGTAATACTTCAAATGTTGTAAGTTTTTGACGTGTGCAACGTAAAATCCCATGACAAGCTAATTTAAAAATTCACTGTGAAGAACAATGTGTACATATAATAACGGCAAATCACCGTTTAGCTTCAAAAATGAACAAAAAGAGAAGCAAAACATTTTTGTTCAAAGAGTTTATTGACAGTGTAAAGTGAAGTGAAGAATGGTTTTTGTTGTATTTCTTTCTTGTTTTGAACTTAATAAATTTTTTTTCAATGCGATCTCTGCAAATGTATATAAATTTATGTAATGCATACATTTAAAAAAATTTTTGGTGAAAAAATGTTATGAAATTACTAAAAACTTAATATAAATCGTCTTTGTTTTCGGTGTGCAAACTCAATATTGACAGACTGTATATGTATACATATTTATGAAAAGTATTTAAAATTTATTAATCACAAGGTTTTTGTTTTGTTTTTTGGATTTTTCTTTGTTATTTATCCTATTTTGACATTTCGCTTGGCAGAATTACCGTGTAATATCAATTTGAATAGAGAGAAATATAAAACTGTTTACCATGGTTATAAAGAAGTTAGTGAATCACATAGTGGTTAGTGCAAACAATAAAATGTGTAGTTAAAGTTAACCATCTTTTAAAGCGTTAAAAGTTAGTGAATCGCACTACAGGTTTGGCTTTAATAAGTTTCTGCATGTCCCTAATTCTATTAAATGCCTCTATAGTATCAGTTCACAAAAACGAACACAATATCTCAAACCTCAATATGATCGGAATGATGCTTTTTTATTTATGGATATCAAATGGATACATGCGTGTTTAGGTCATTAAAAAAATTTGACACGTAGATATTAAAAGCCGCAAAGCAGCTGCATTTCTAACCTATTTTCCACGAATAATTGTTTTTAACGAATTTTTACAGGCGCGTAAAAATTTGTATCTTTCGTATACAAGTGAGATACATAATTAAGAACGCATAGTTTTGAACGTAATAATGATATTGAGGTGAATTTTATATACATATAGATAATAAATAAAATAATAGAACAAAGTTTTAATATTTATTCATTTTATTTTATTTATTTCTATTTATTCAATTCATATTTGTAATTGTTGCTTCGGCAACGTGAAAATAAAAAAACTTTTTAAGAGCACTCTTTAGTTTTCTATAATTATTAAATTTATTTTATTTAGTTTTAGTTTTACTTATATAAAAAAAAAACGAGAGGCTTTAAAATTTAATGTTTTTTACCGCGTCGTACTCGTATGATGTTTAGAATTCAATCCGATTTTCTTCAAAATCCCTTGCTTTATATAGGTATAGAAATTTATCAAAATGCAGCAAAAGTTTTGTCTACGTGACTACATAAAAAGGACCGTTACTTTAATATATAAGCAAAGGAAAATAAAGAAGAATGTATAGGAATATAAATAAAAAAAGTTATAATTGTAAATGTGTTTGTGCATGTTTGCAAATTTAAGAATATTAATGGGAAGTATCCCGATAATAAATAAATGAATACAAATTAACCATTTAAATGATTTATAAAATTTAAGTGAACAATAAATGTTAAGATAATAATAAACAAAAATTATTATTAATTCTGGTGGATTTCGGCGGTGACATTCTCCCCCTCGTAAATGAGTCCGTGGGGCGATTTTACTCTTCATTATTGCCGACGTTCAAAACAGCTACTTTTGTCACCGGCCTATGCATTACACCAAACTGTGTCTTGACTGTCACCCTTCGCCGACCGTCTGCAGCTACCACAGTGTCAATGATTTTGCCTTTAGGCCAGCATCTTCTTGGAAGATTTTCATCAACTATGATGACGATTGCACCGATCGATACAGGTGGCACTTTGACAAACCATTTGCTTCTCCGGGATATTATTGGTACGTACTCCTTTACCCACCGGCGCCAAAAGTGGTCGGCGAATGCCTGCGTTTGCTGCCATCGTTGACGTAAGATTGCGCTGTCGTCGAAGAATGGTTTATAGCCATCACAAGACCCGATAAGTAAGTGGTTCGGAGTAATGGCGTCATCATCTTCATGTTCAACTGAAACAAATGTCAGCGGTCGGGAATTGATAATCGATTCGATTTCACTCAGTGCGCTTTTTAAAGTTTCATCATCAAAATTAAGTGTGGGATACAGGCTGTATAGGATGTTCTTAACGGACCTAATGAGTCTCTCATTACACGCTGTGGGCTACTTCTATATGAATAGCGCGTACTGTAAGGCAGGTGAAAACCACTCCCCATCGTTTTTCTCTTCTTCTTCCAACGGTTACTACCAATGGGCCAAAAAAGTCTATACCGACAAACGTGAATGGGCGTTGAAACGCGCCTAGACGAGCCGCTGGTAATATTGCCGTTTGCGGTGCCTTGGGGGCGGCAGAATTGTTTTTACATATTTGACATGAGCTACGTACCTTTTTTTACAGGACCCGCAGGCGGGGTATATAAAATCGACTTTTTAAGGTTGTTAGTCACGGCTTCGTGAAAATGATGGTGAAAATCTTCGTGAAGTGAACGCACAATTAGAAATGTGACATGGTGCTTTGCTGGCAGCACTATTTCGTCATCGTGATTGTTAAGACGTGGTGTTCGGCTGTGACATCTTATTATTTCATTATCGTCAAGATAAGCGTTAAGTAGGCATAACTTACTGGATTTTTCTACGCTTCCACGATGCTTTAAATCATTAATTTCTTGGAGAAATTCGTTGCGCTGTGCTTCTTTTATAATAAATCGCTGTGCCTGTTGAACCATTTCGTGTGTGACTGTATGATGAAAAATTTGTTTTTTATGCACGACTTTTAATTTCGCCAAATACAACATGATTGTGGCCACTGCTCAGTAGAGTCGTTTCCAGTTAGAAAAGTACTCAAAATTTATTATATTGTTACTTTTTGAGGTTTTATCAATAACTAGCATATGACGTCTCATCTCACAAAAATCTGATGGTCCTAAATCTTTACATTTGGGCCATTGGATTGGGTCATGTTTAAAAATTCCACATATCCATGTTTTTTCGCGTTGTTATTTTTGTTGCATAATCTGCGGGGTTCATTTTAGTCGGTACCCATCTCCATTGAGTAACGTTTGAATGTTCCAAAATTTCACCTACTCGGTGCGTTACAAATTGTTGAAAATTTCTTGGGTCCACGCGTAACCATTGTAGCACGGTCTCAGAGTCCGACCACCAGTGCATTGAAGATACGCGTAAACGCTGAATTTTTTGTACTTTGTTCGCCAATCTGACGCCGATTAGTGCGGCTTGAAGCTCCGTTCGAGGAATAGACAGTGGTTTGAGGGGTGCTACTTTGCACTTAGCAGCTACGAGGGTGACAGTGACATTGTCGCCTAGTTGTACTACCAGATAACTAACAGCAGAGTAGGCAAACTCGCCCGCGTCAACGAACGTGTGCAGCTGAATTTTCTCTGCGTTGCAAAGCATTTGTGAATAGCACCTTGAGACCCCCACATTTTTGATGAGTGAGATTGTTGCTTTCCATTGGGTCCATTTTTCATTTAGAGATTTATTTAATGGATCATCCCACCCGATGCAAGAACGCGAGACATCTTGAAGTAAAATTTTGAGACCAATAGTGTGACATGACAAGAACCCCAATGGGTCAAAAATCGACATTAAAACTTGAAGGCACTCTCTTTTAGTCGGCACAAGATCGTCGTCAATTACATTGCGGCGTAGCCTTGCAAATCTGCAAATATATTTAAAAACGTCAGTAACTGGGTCGCGCCCCTTTGTTTGACATCTTGTGACGTCGATGAAGCATCACATAGTCGACTTAGAACGTAAGCGGAATTAGATGCCCAGTTCCGTATATGAAAGTCTGCGGCCGTATGGATGTTTGCCACTTGTTTTGCTAAGTTGGCTGCACCTTCTTTAGTATCTTCGCTATCGATAAGGTCGTCTACATAGTGATGATTCTGGATTAAGTCCACTGCGCGTGGAAATTTTGACTTGAAGCCTTCGGCATTTGTATCGCGTACATAGTGGGCAATGCAGGGTGCGCAGCTGACGCCAAATGTTAACGCTTGCATTACGTATGTGCTTGGATGATGTAAATTGTCATTTTTGTCCCACCATAAAAACCGTTGAGCGTGCATATCGCTTTCTCGTACATTTATTCTGTGGAACATTTCCGCGATATCGCCAAAAATCGCAAATTTTCCTATGCGAAAAGCTAGGAGGATGTCAATGAGTGGATTCAGCAAGTCGGGCCCACTAAGTAAGAAATCATTTAGGGAGGTTCCGTTTGATTTTGCGGCGGCGTCCCACACTAACCGAACTTTGTTGGGCTTATTGGGATTTAAAGTTATAAAAATCGGTAAATACCACACTTTTCCAACAGTGGTTGCTAATTCGACCGGATTTAACTTTTTGGCGTACCCCTTTTCGATTAAATTATCGATTTAAGCTTGCATGCTCTGACGTAACGATTCATCTTTAAGGAATTTTTTGTTAAGGCACGGTAGCCGTCGAAGGGCATTAGCGTAACTCTCAGGCAGTTGCGCATCGTTGTTGTTTCTCCACAGTAAGCCAACTTCATATCGTCCGTCTACCTTTTTGCAAGTTGCTTTAAGCGTATTCATCGCACTGCTGTCTGCTGTAGATAGTAAAGCGGAAGACTTAGCTGCCTCTACGTTGAAGTAACTTTTTACGAACTCGTGTAGCTCGTCGTAGCGTTTTTGGCACACACAAGTGTGTATGAACAATCTGTGCTCGTATAAGCATTTCATGTTTCCCCCGTGAAGGGTCCAGCCAAGCCGTGTTTTTGTTGCAATTGGTTGTTGCCAACTGCCTTCTCGAATTTTTGTTGGAACAGCAAGTTTCCAATTGTTGGCACCAATTAAAATCATAGGCCTAGCGTTACAATAAGATTGTATTGGCAGATCGTTTAAATACGGGAACGTTTTAATAATTTCAGGCATATCAATTGTTTGTGACGGTAAATCCAAATGTTCGACTGTGTGAACGTCTGAAAGCAAAAACTTGGTGTCATTGAGGACAATGGATACCTGAATTGATGTTCGAACAGATTCACTTTCATCACGCGTAGTTCCACCCGTCCATTTCAAACAAAGAGTATCGGCAACACCATTCAAATTTAAACTGTCAAATACACTGCGCTCTACTAAAGTGACGGATGACCCTTCGTCTAGAAAAGCAAAGGTATTAATAATGCTATCTTTTGAATGCAAGCGGATTGGCAGAACACGAAAGAATGGTCTCTCTTCGTCGCCGTTATTGTGTGCATTAATTTGAGCACACCGCTGCGAATTTTCAATGTCATTTCTACTTACAGTTTGTGATGACTGATTAGCAGCATTGGTACCCTTGTGAAGTAGGGGATGGTGTCTGTACTTACAGCCCGATACGCCGCATTCTTTGTTGATATTACATTTTCGTTTGCGGTGATTAAGACACTGGCGGCACAAATGGCTTGATTTCACGATGTCCCATTTCTCATTCAGTTGTAGTTGCTTGAATTTATCATACAGATGAACTATGTGTGATTCGATTTTGCATACGACACACACTTTTGGCAAATCGTTATTGGCCTGAATATGAGTATTTACGGAGGCTCCTCCCTTACCAAATGTTGGTGTTACCACTTTACTAGCAGCTTCAGCTGTACTGTAGAGCCATTCACTAAATGCTTTTAATGTTGGAATATTTACGTCTGTTGTTTGCATCGCCCAATTCAATTTGTGTTGCTTTGGTAATTTGTCCACGAGCTCCTTTACTAACATGGGGTTGTTGAGATGTGATCCTAAATTGCACGACTCCATAGTTGCACAAATATTTTGCACATTAATCGCGTACTCAATAAGCCCCTCAAGCTTATCGCGCGGACATGACATTTGCTTTGCTTTATGTATAGCACGTTCCAAAATATGCTCCGGTCGGCCATAGCATAGACGAAGTGTTTTAATAATATCTGGCACTAACGAGGGCAAAAGCAATTTGCTTTTTACTAACTCTCTTGCTTTACCTTTTAGGCAGCCTTGGAGGCGGAACAAATTTTCAGCATCTGAAAATCCAGCAAGGGATGTGCTGTTCTGGAAGCTGGAAATAAACATAGGCCATTCATCTGGGTCACCACCAAATGATAGCAATTCGCGCGGTATAGAACGTCTGGCTGCCAGCTGTGCAGGTGTAGGGCCAGGCTGATGAGTATTAAACGCTGGTGCTGTATTTTGTATGCTGCTCACTGAAGGCATATGCGTCAATGTAAGATTCTCTTGATGATTTGAATTGACGTTGTTACAATTTAATTGTCCCGCAGACTGTTGGTAGCCGCTTTGCGACAAAACTTTATATTTACGATCTAAAAATTCTTTTTGAATTTTTATTTCCTCCTCCAATCGCTCCAGCTATAGCATTTGCTGCCTTTGCAAACTATCAAAATTACTTTTAACACTTGTTGTTGTAATTTGTTCGTTTGCGTTCATTTGCATTTGCTGCTGTTAAAAATTATTAGGCATTGCTGTTGATTGTGCTGCGTATGCATACGAAGGAATTGTATTTGTATTAGTGTTCATACCAAATAAATTTGTTGTTGGCGGAAGCCTTTGCATTCCCGGTGTTGCCGTTACCATATATTGATGAGGCGCTGTATAAAACTGCTGATGCGTTACCATCATGTTTGGCACGGTCATAGCGTTGAAATATGGAATACCTGTTGAAGTTAACACTGGAGGTACTACGGTAGTTACTACGACTGGTGGTGCGGTTGTTGCTGTTGCGGTTGTTAATGGTGACGATGATGAGCTCGGAATCCCCTCAAGGCCAGTTGCTCGGTTTGTAGCAGCAGCGGCTGATGTTGTTTCGCCACATAAATCGCAGCTCCAACTGTAGTCTGCCACATTGCTGTCCACTCCCACGCATCCATAATGATACCACGTATCGCATTTATCACATAACACCATTCTGTCGTCGTCCAACTCGTTGCATTTTTTGCAATTGTGTTGAGTTGCATTTGATTCCGACATTTTGCGGTAATTTTCACAAAACTTTTCTAATTTATTTTATTCAAAAACGTAATTAAATTTTAAAGAATTGTTGCTTCGGCAACGTGCAAATAAAAAAAAACTTTTTAAGAGCACTCTTTAGTTTTCTATAATTATTAAATTTATTTTATTTAGTTTTAGTTTTACTTATATAAAAAGAAACGAGAGGCTTTAAAATTTAATGTTTTTTACCGCGTCGTATGATGTTTAGAATTCAATCCGATTTTCTTCAAAATCCCTTGCTTTATATAGGTATAGAAATTTATTAAAATGCAGCAAAAGTTTTGTCTACGTGACTACATAAAAAGGACCGTTACTTTAATATATAAGCAAAGGAAAATAAAGAAGAATGTTTTTTTTATAAAAAAAAAGAGAGTATTGGAATATAAATTAAAAAAGTTATAATTGTAAATGTGTTTGTCCATGTTTGCAAATTTAAGAATATTAATGGGAAGTATCCCGATAATAAATAAATGAATACAAATTAACCATTTAAATGATTTATAAAATTTAAGTGAACAATAAATGTTAAGATAATAATAAATAAAACTTATTATTAATTCTGGTTGATTTCGGCGGTAACAGTAATATTAAGCCTTCAAAGCCAAAATAAAAAAATATTACATGGTGAGTAAAGTTCATAAACGCAAACTGAAAAAAATAAACAAAATATGCACAAAATTTAAATAATTATAATGTTAAATTACATATTTACCCCAGTATCATTAATACTTATCCTACCACTGTCATCATTACGGCTCCCCAACATGCAAGAAGATTTGCATAAATACATACATATATGTACATATGTATATTAAAAATATGTTTGTGACAAATAAATATAATATATTAAAAAACAGATTCGTTCACATACTTATGTTAAAAATTTCAGTTTGAAGGCATTATTGGTGTGTAAAAACTACGAAGATCCGCAGGCGAAGCATTCCATCATCGAGCAATCCTTACTCAAATCAATCCTTTTCGAATATAGAAAACGAAATCCTAGGAATCAAGATCTGAGGATTTCTAATGAGCGAGTGAAAGCAAAACATCTGTAAAGCAATAAGGGTGTGCCCATTTTTAGGATTTTATAAAAAATAAAATGGCAGCGAAGTCAAACAAAAATAAGAAATGAGCACCCCTCGCGTTTATTAATGTTGTAAGCAAAGCGGGAAATAGAGTTTACAATACAATTTATTTTAGACAAATTAACAGTGGTCGTGCCAGCTATAACTACGAGGCGACAACTTGAGAAAATAAAAATGAAAAAGCAAGCTTCCGCTTAATTTGAATAGGCAAAAATAAACAAGAATAAAAAAGTCTTCACAAAGAGAAAATGACTCTCCCATGCATTTGGTCAATATAGGGCGCGAAATAAAGTTTCGAATCCTGGACAATGCTACAAAGCTGATTCTTACCCCATCTACAAAAATGTCAAACTGAAGAAAAATTCTGTTATACGGATTAAAATAGTAGCTTTAGTTTTAGAATTGTTAATATGTAATGAATTACAGCACATCCACTGAGAATATTCTGAAGACAAACTCTAATATTCATTTGTATTACATCAGTAGAAGAATAATCGCAATCAAACAACAATGCAACATCATCAGCATATAAATATGTCCTGCAACATTCAGAGTTCACAGACATGGACAAATCTATATATATATAAATGAATGTCTGTCTGTTTGTTTGTGCTTTATAGGAGGCCAAACCCTTGGACCGATCTTCCTGAAATTTTCACAGCATGTTACTGTGACTCTGGAAGGAATAATAGGCTATATGAAGTTTTAATTGGACAAAGGGTCGTAGCACCGCCCATATAACCCAAAAATTTAAATCGCCATATTTTGGCCATTTTTTGACCTACGTCGACGATATTTGGTACATATGGTATTGGCATAATTAGGAATACGTACCAGGAGAAAAGAATTAGAATTGTTAATATGTAATGAATTACAGCACATCCACTGAGAAATATTCTGAAGACAAACTATAATATTCATTTGTATTACATCAGTAGAAGAATAATCGCAATCAAACAACAATGCAACATCATCAGCATATAAATATGTCCTGCAACATTCAGAGTTCACAGACATGGACAAATCTATATATATAAAAATGAATGTCTGTCTGTTTGTTTGTGCTTTATAGGAGGCCAAACCCTTGGACCGATCTTCCTGAAATTTTCACAGCATGTTAATGTGACTCTGGAAGGAATAATAGGCTATATGAAGTTTTAATTGGACAAAGGGGCGTAGCACCGCCCATATAACCCAAAAATTTAAATCGCCATATTTTGGCCATTTTTTTACCTACGTCGACGATATTTGGTACATATGGTATTGGCATAATTAGGAATACGTACCAGGAGAAAAATTAAAAATCGTAATATAGTCTTAACTACTGGACCAATCGTCATTAAATTTTCGCAATAGGATATTCTTGACTATATAAAGTTGGGAGTGGACAAAGGGGCGTGGCCTCGCCCATATAACCCAAAATTTAATATCGTCATATCTTGGGCATTTCTTGAAGTAAATATATAAATACTTTTAATTTTATTTAATAACGAGGGGGTAGCGAAGCACACCGGGTTCATCTAGTCGTTCATAAAAAGAACAAATAAGAAAGGCCCCAAAACCGATCACTGGAGAACTCCAGTAGTGAAAGGCAACAGGGATGAACACAGACCATTCAACCTTATAAATTGTAACTTATCGCACAAATAAAGGAAAATAAATTTACACGCAGATTTTGCAAATCCGAATTCATTAGAGATATCCAGGGATAAGAGAACAGGTAGTCTGTAATTATTAATACAATGTCTAATTGAGTCAGTCAAACATAAAAGTAACGTTGTAGTATTTTGTCCTTTGCGAAAAGCAAACTGTGCATTATACAAATCAACTTGAAATGATTACAAAATCTGATCTTTTATCATATGCTCAAAAACTTTAGACAGAACAGGCAAAATTGATATCAGACGACGAACGTTGACGCTATTTACATCTTTATTTTTAGATATGGGGACTACTCTACCTGTTTTCCAGCTAATGCTTAATTTTTAAACTGTTGTTCAAATTATCGCGAGTTTATACCTGGCGCTTAAATTGTTTGTGTCGTCTTTAATGTTCATTGTTGTGTTAATTTTTTTTTATTCTTAAGCTTTCTATGGTGTATCTCCTTTTTTTCTTTGTTTACTTTGTCTAGTATTTTTGTATTGGCAAAATCAAGCTTATGTTTTGTTTGTGTTATATGTTAAGATAATGCTGTGTTTTTTCTGTTTTTGTTGACATCAGCTCATTTACTCTTGTCTCTAAATTTCCCTTAGTTGTTCCAATGTAAATAAGATTGCAGTTGTTATTTTCATCCCCTTTACATTGGATTTCATAACCTACATTGTTTTGCTGTAGTTTTGTTGTTGTTTTTGTTTTTGTAAATATTGTATTCAATGTTTTGTTTGGCTTGTATGCAAAGCTTATGTCAATTTTATTTATTGTTCTTTTTATTTTGTTGTTTTCGGTTAGCCTAGCTATTTTATACTGTAAAATTGTTTATCTATATTAGTGTTACCACTGTTGCTGATTTGTATTAGTTTGTATGCTATTATTGATTAATGTGTAATTTTTTCAATATTTTGGGGATGATATATATTGTCGCTGATGTCCAGTACTCGTTGTATAAGGTTGTTGGCCGTGTTAATTATTTAGCTGAGTTGCATTAAAATTGATGATCCTGCCTGATGATATTTATTTTTGATACCAGTCAAATGTTATTTTGTTTCCTTTTTTAAACAGCATCATATCAAGGTATGTTATTTTATTGTTTATTTCTACTTCCATTGTAAATTGAATTTTATGGTGGTATTTATTTAATGTGTTGAGTATTTCTTCTTTATCGTCAATGTTTATTATAGCTAAAATATCATCTACGTATTTTGCTACGTACTCTATTTGAATATTTTTGTCCTTCCACTCGGCTAATGCTATGTCCAGTAATTGCCTAATACGATGTCGACAACGGTAGGTGAGAGCGGGTTTCTTATGGGCATACCAAATATTTGGTTATACACTTTGTTGTCGTATACAAAATAATTGTTGTCATACAGGCAAAATTTTTAAACGTCTAAAAATTTTGAACGTGGTATTTTATTTATTTATTTATTTTGTCAATTCCTATACAACAAGTTTTATCTTATATTTAAAGTATAGGAAAGTGATGGTTATAAATTAGATTTAGGGATTACACATTAATGCAAATACATACGCTTAGGCTATAATAACTATAAGAAGTTTTTACTTAACAAATAAATTACAATTAAAAGAATTAAAATTTACTGTTATGCAAAAAATCAAATAAAAAATGTTTAAAGCTATTTGCGTTGCTATTGAGTTGTTGAGTTCGGGGAAGAATATTCCAAAGACGCGCGGCGTGTATGAAGAAGTGCCATTCAGACACATGAAGACGGTGTGAATGAATAATAATCTTTCTTCCTCTAACTGATCTGGCAAACCTAATCTTGTCAATAAGATATTGTGAAGCTTCTGAAAAAATAATCTTATGCAGAAATAATAGAACGCGTATGTTAAGAAGATTATCAAACGAAACACTGTAAAGTTTAGCGGAAAAAATAGAAACATGGTCATATATTCTTAAGCCACACATATCTAATTATGTTATTATATAAAACGTTTAATTTCCTTTTACTAATTGAGTCGCAGCTTGCGAAAAGCTCACAGCCGTAAATTAAACCTGGAAGAAGATAGGATTTTGCAAGAAGTTTCTTTATCCCTAAGGGAGGATAATATTATTGTATCGGTCAAAGGCACCTTAGCTTATTATAAATTTGGCCTACGAGTGTATTATAATGGTTTGTCCAAGTAAGTGTTTTATTAAATATTAATCTCAGGTTTTTTGCAGCATTAACGATGTCGATATTTTCCCCATTTATCAGAACGTTAACATCGATAACTGAATCGAGCGTTCTCTTTCGAATTATTAGGCGCTTTGATTTATGGAGGTTTAAACAAAGTCCATTCGCTGTTGCGCAACGAAAAATTCTATCCAAATCATCATTAACCCTAGCAATATTTTCATCAATAGATCGTACTGGACTGCTCAAATATAACTGTACATCATCTGCATACATGTGAACTTTGCAATTCAAAAGCTATTTTGGCAAATCGTTAGCATAAATTGAAAAAAGTAGCGGTCCCAGAATGGACCCTTGGGGCTCACCTCTTGTTAAAGGTTGTAAAGATGAGTGCAAGTTTTTAAAAGATACAAACTGCAAACGGTTCGACAGATATAAAGACTGAAGACGAGTTGAGGTGTTAGAGAACTTAAAGAAATGCCGAAGCTTTTTGCAAAGTGTACTATGGTCAACAGTGTCGAAGGCTTTTGAGTGGTCAAGAAGAATTAAGAAATTTAATTTACCTTCAATCCAATAAGGCAGATACACAGCTATGGTTAGAGCGAAAACCTCATTGCTTTTTAGATAATAAATTATTTTCCTTGATATGTCCCGAGATTTGAATTTGTAGAATATTTTCGAGCACATTAGACAAGTTACACAAGATAGCTATTGGCCTAAACTCTGAAATAGTTTTCGGTATAGGTACAACCTTTGCACACTTCCATCTGTTGGGAAAGGTGCTGGTCATTATGATGGTATTGAATAAATGAGTTATATATTGTTGTTATAATTTTCGGTAATAACCGTCGTCACTGGCTGTGTACTTTGGATGTTCGGCGAGCGCTTTCGATGTGATAACATCATTTTCAAGCCGCGTTTTTATTAAAACTGAAGAGATAGTGTTAAAAATAGATAGTGTTAAGAATAAAAGGTGGTGGGTTTAGGTAATTTTTGTCCGTTTAAATAGTATTATGCAGGTTGATTCCCTGATATCTGTCTTGTTTATTGGGGTAAATAGTTAATATTTGGGTCTTTTATTATTGGATAGGTAAGTGTGACCGTCTGTGGGTGTTTTTCGTTTGTAAGAGTGTTTTAGTAATTTTAGTGGTGTAAAAATCGTATCAGAGGTTGTGTTTACCTGTTCGTTAATAATGTCTCTGTTAAACGTTCGTGTTTTGTAAATTTCCATGTTTTCAAGAATGTCTAGTCTTCGTCCTTTTTTACTTGGGTGTAATACTGTCATACATTCATCTATTTCCTTTGGTTCGTGTCCATGTGTGTTAAGGTGTTTTGCGAAATTGGAGTCTTCCCCTTTTCCTTTTGTATGATCGTATGTGTTCTGTAAACCTTGTTTTTAATGTTCTTCCAGTTTGTCCGATGTATGTATGGTTGCAAGTACAAGTAAGTCTGTATACTCCGCTGGTGCTAAATTTATCCGTTGTTTCTATTGATGTCTTGAGATTGTTAAGCAACACTCTGCTCGTTTTTAATGTTGTGTGTAAACCTTCTTTTCGGAAAAGGTTGGTTAATCTTTATATTTCTGGTTCTGTGTAAGTAAAGATGTGTCGTCGTGTTGTGTCGATTGTTTCCTTGTCTTCTTTCTTCTTGTTTTTGTTGTTGTATTGTCTGAGTAGTTTGTCGATGGTTGTGTGGTTGTAACCGTTATTTTTAGCTATAGTGTAAATTGTATCGAGTTCTTTGTTGTATTTATCTGGAGCGAGTGGGACTATTTTAAGTCTGTGAATCATGTGTCTAAACGCTGCGAGTTTATGTTGAGTAGGATGGTTTGAGGAGCTGTGGATAGTTGTGTCTGTCATGGTTGGTTTTCTATAAATGTCAAAGTTTAAGGTATCAATTCCTCGTATTATTGATATGTCAAGATAATGTAAAGTTCTGTTTTGCTCTTTTTCCATTGTGTATGTGATTTTGTTGTGTATTATGTTTAAGTCTATAAGAATTTGTTCGGCGTTGTCTCTTTCTAGGATGCATATAATGTCGTCTACGTATCTGTAGTAATGGGTTATTTTATGTTTTTCCATCAGTTTTTTGATGTGTAGTTGTTCTAAGTGTTGCATGAAAATCTCTGTGAAGATTGCGGATGTTGGGTTTCCCATGCCGAGTCCATCAGGTAGTTTATAGAAGTTATTGTTGAATCTTAAGTAGTTTTGTTTTAATATCGTCTTTGCAATATCCATTATTTCGTTGATATATTGATTGTCGTATATGTTGGAAAGTATGTTACGTAGGGTAGTCAAAGTTTCGTGTGTGGGTATTGATGTATATAGATCCTTTATGTCGAAGGAAACGAGTCTTGTATTATCAGTGATTTTGATGTCCTTAATTTTGTTTATGAGGTCTTGTGTATTTCGTAACATGTATGTGTTTTGCAAATTTATTTTCTCTTTTAAGAATGTGGCAAGGTGTTTGGCCAAGTTATATGCAGGCGCAGGTTTGTAATTTACTACAGGTCTGATTGGAATATTTTCTTTATGAATTTTGGGTTGTGCTCTGAGTGTAGGAGGTCCTGGGTTCATGTTCATGAATATGTATATGTATAACTTTCCGTCAGTGAACGTTTTGCAGCGTTTTAGTAGGCTTCGTATTTCCTTTTGGAATGAATCGGTGGGGTCATTCTTGAATTTTGTGCATTTTACTTGCTGAATGAATTGTTGTGTTTTCTCTATATAGTCTTTCTTGTGCATTATTACAATTGTGTTCCCCTTGTCTGCTTTAGTAAGTAATAGATTATTATTCCGAAGTTTTGCTTTTATCTGTCTAGTAGTTTTTTGTTCGTCAGGATTAGTTTTAGATAAAGTGTGTTCTCTTATTGTTTTTTCAAGTACATCGGCTATCTTGTGTCTCATGTGTTCTTGTCGGTCAGTTGGTAAGTGTGTAATAGTAGCTTCGGCGTCTACGATTTGGGTTTCAATTGTTTTTTCTATTTTGTCAAAAGGTAGATTATGTTTTAGTCCCTTCTCTATTAGTTTTGTTTCATTGTCGCTGAATTCTATGTTTATCAGGTTTTTCACTCGTGGGTAAAATTCTGAGTTTGTACGTTTTTCAGTCTGTTTTGTGAGTTTTGTAAATTTTCTTTCCATCCGCTTGTATTTGTCAGTCATCTGATTTTGTATCCTTTCATGTAAGTTGTGTAAAAATTTGGGAAATAAATGGTAAAGATTATGTCTTGTTAATAAGTCTGTTACTTTTAAGTGAAGATGATAAGTTTCCTTATTGAGTTTGTCTTTTTTAATGTAAAGTGAGCGTATTTCAGTCTTTATCCATGTCAGTTAGGCTACACGCTTTGCGCGTTGGGAAGCGTACGTTTGGTTCGTAATGTTAATAGTTATGTATCGTGGAGTAATGTTGTTTTTAAGACATTGTTTGTTGAATCGTATGTTTGCTATTGTCTTGTGTAGTTGTAGTGTCTTGTTAGTGAGTCTAGTTAATAGTACCTTAGCTTGACTAGCTGTATCCGGTATTAAATTAATTGGGTTGATTCCGCCAGTATATAATAAACTGTTGTTATAATTTTCGGTAATAACCGTCGTCACTGGCTGTGTACTTTGGATGTTCGGCGAGCGCTTTCGATGTGATAACATCATTTTCAAGCCGCGTTTTTATTAAAACTGAAGAGATAGTGTTAAAAATAGATAGTGTTAAGAATAAAAGGTGGTGGGTTTAGGTAATTTTTGTCCGTTTAAATAGTATTATGCAGGTAGATTCCCTGATATCTGTCTTGTTTATTGGGGTAAATAGTGAGTTATATATGGCAAGAGTACTGGAAGTAATATCTGAATAAATTTTGGGTGCATATTGTCGCAGCCCACTGCATTTGACTTAATTAATTTAAAACATGAATAAACTTCAGATTGACTTACGCAAGAGAATTGAAAAACATTATTACCAACTTCAAAATTGTTTAAATCTAAACTGGGAAAATTATAAAATCTTTCGTCAGCTGCTACAAATGGTATATTCATGAAGATACTATTTAGCTCTTCAACATCTACTTGGTCGTTAATAACATTTCTTGTACTACCAATACCAACTTCCCGAATGTACTTCCATGTTTGCTTGGAACCAGTGCAAAGCCAAAACGTCTTGAATAATACTCAGTTTTTGCAATTTTAATGCTCATATTCACTTTTTTATGGCGGCTTTAAATACTTCTTTCAACTCTGAAGTTCTTAAGTAAGCAAGGTCCCGTTTATGAATTGGGAATTTTATATGAGAAGAAAACCAAGGTTTTGTACTAACGAATGTATTTATAGATTTAACTTTAACTGTATTTTTATACGGACGCTGAATACTGTTTTCAAGAAATAACACTTGCTCATCTACAGATGGCATATAATACACCTGTTCCCAATCGAAATCTGATATATTTCTTGTAGTTTATGTTCTTATATATAGTATATAGTATAGTATAGTTTATGTTCTTAAAGTCGCTTGGCAGAGGAACTCTAAAGTTGTATGTCAAAAATATTAAATCATGTTTCGAAAAACATGAAGCAGACACCTGGTCATATAATAAAACGTTTGATATGTTGGAAACAAATAAAATGTCAAGCAAAGTTCTATTGGTTGTAGTATGGTGTGTTGGGTAAACTGTATTGGTAGGAGAAAGTCGAAAATATATTTTCATTTAATACTGATTCTAAAAGAAGATTCGAATTAAAGTCTTCAGTTATGAGTACTTCGTTATATTCAACGGCAAGTGTTTCTAGCGCTGCAAAAAAATTTGCAAAAGGAATCATTTTATTTGGCCTATAGGCACAACCGACTAGAATTTTTTTACCGTCAGAAATTATTTCTATCAAAATAAATTCAACGTTACGCTCATTAGATACTAAGTTTGTTGAAGACCTTAAACAAACTCTGCATGATAAATTATCTTTGACAAAAATAGCTACTCCACCAGCATTTCCATTCCTATCCTTTCTAAATATCTTATAGCCACTCAAACAGATAAATTTATCTGGAGTCGTAGATGAAAGCCAGAATTTTCAAAAACCAATCTAAATTTATCAAGTTTATTATTTAGGCTTTGGGCGTTGATATGGGCTACAGTTAGTCCTCTTTTGCATTTAGCTAGGATTCTAATTAAGTACATAGTCGTGTCTTTAGAATTTCCTCCTACTATAGCATTATTATCATCCGCCTCCATTCTCAACTAAATAATAAGAAAACCTAAACGCAAAGCAAAGAAAAAATTTCTTGACAAAGTCAAAAGTATGACATAGTAAACAAGTAAATATAAATTGATGTGAATACTTAATAATAAAGAAAAATATTTTAGTAAATTAATAAAATTTAAAAAATATCAAGCATGGTTTAGGTCCGAAAAAATTGCGTTAACTGATCAGCGAAATCAATTTTGATAGGATCATCACTATCGTATTTTTTGACGTACACAATTCCACGTTGTGTGTAGGTATATTTAATACACCTATTCTTTTTTAGGCCTAAAGCTGTTTTAAAAATACCGTGATTGTACGGAGTCAAATTCTCATTAATGTAGAACGGCATGTCAGTATCAAATCCTGCATTGCACAAACGTAAAGGTGTTTTGTGTTCACGCCGATATTTCGTTTTAAAAACGAATTTTTCTCATATGGGGAGCTCATTTTGATAATAATTGACGGATCACTCACATCGCTCTTACTTGTAAGGTGTCTCACACGGAAAATAGCTTTGTGAGATGGTACTGATGTTTTTAACACGTCGAAAATATTTTTAAACATACGCGGTAAGTCTTCATTCTCATAATACGGTATGCCCGTTATCCTGATATTGGATGCGACTACAGAATTATCATGTGCTAGAACTTTTAAATTTAAATTTTTCACATCATCTTAAAGTTTTTTAATTTCATTATTGGCTGACTCTAACTGTGTTATTCTTTCATTTAGCTGATGTATTTCCTTTTTTACGTCATTCATTATTTCAATTTTAAAATCACTAAACTTTTGTTCTATTTCACGTAGTAGGCAACTCTTATTGTCTTCAATCGTTGTTTTTATTATTTTTGATTGTTCTTGCATATACTCTTTTTGTTTTGTAAATTTATTATCTAATTAGTTTAATAATGATTATTTTACCCTTTTTTATTAAATTATTTTCTATTTTCTTAAGCTTTGGGTTCTTATATTTTTTAATAATATTTTATTTCAATATTTCGGTACTTTCTGTGTACCTTCTTCAGGAAACAAAATTAATATATAACCAAAATAACAAAATTAATTAACAATTGAAAAAAAATTTTGTCATAATGAAGTTAAAAAACAATGTTTCAAAAAATTTTCAAAAAACAAAAATATAAAAAAGTGTTTTGTGTTACATACATATATTAAGAACAAAAACATTTATGTTATTTTGTGAATTAAGTGTCTGTATATATGAGCGACATTATCTGTATCTGCTTTAAAATTAATTCTTTTAGTCAATGGAGTATTTACAATGTGTAACATTTCCAAAATATACCGTCTCTTATAATTTTTTTCAATACTAAGAACTGAAGCATTTTCAAAGTTAGGATAGTGACCTAAGTCAAAACAATGAGTGGATAATGCTGTTTTTTGTGAATTAACATATCTTAAGTCCGACTTATGTCCAGCAATTCTAGTCTTTAGTTTATTTTTTGTTGTACCAATATATACCTTATTGCAAATCTCCTGATCACTACCTTTACAAGGTATTTCATAGACTACATTAGAAATGTCAAATTTATTAATTCTATCTTTAGTCTTACTAAATAATCTATTCAGTGTATTATTTGTTTTAAAAGCCATGTTATATTTTTCCTTATTGAAGATTTTTGAATTCTTTAAACGTTCTGAAAAACCTTGTACATAACTTAAAGACTTATAAATCTTAGGTTCCAATGTGCTTATCTAAATTGTATTTCTTTTATGTCCGTATTGTCTAATAAATTTATAAATAAGTCTTTTTGGAAAGCTATTATCCGCTAGTATATTTTTAATCTTTTCTTTATTCTTTTTATGAAATTCTTCATCACTTATAGTTAAAACTCTTTCAATTAAATTTTTAGCTGTATTAATTATTATACCTTTGTTGTGCTTTGAAAAATAGTTAATAATTCTTCCTGATGCTGTCGGTTTTTGATACCAATCCATTAATATATTATTACCTCGTCGAATCAATAAAGTATCTAAGTAAGGAAGTTTGGAATCGCATTCCTTCTCTATTGTAAACTTAATATTAACATCAAAAGAATTGAAAATCTTTAACATATCATCAATTGCACTATCAGAAATAATGCAAAATAAATCATCAACATACTTAGTAATAACTTTTGGTTTTATAATTAGTTTTTCTAAGCAAAAGTCCAATAATTTCTCCATAACAATGTCTGCAACAATTGGAGATGCCGGAGATCCCATCGGAAGACCCTGTTTCTGAACATATATTTTTTTATCATACTGAAAATATCTATTATCCTCTATGCAAAATTGAAGAATACGTAAAAATAAATCTTTATCAATTTTAGTGTGTGGTCTAATTATATCCCACTTTTCTTTTATTGTACCAATAGCTAAATCTACTGGTATACTAGGAAATAGAGATATCACATCTAAAGAAACTAATTTTTCATTATTTTCTACTTTAAGTTTTTTTATCTTATTCTTAAAATCTAAAGAATTCTTTACGTTATATTTTGAAAACTCAGTGATTTTCTTCAAAATATCTGTCACATATTTGCATAGTTCATAAGAAGGCGAATTTACAAAACAACAAATAGGTCTTACAGGATATTCAGGTTTATGAATTTTTGGAAGTCCATATAACCTAGGAGCAGTAGCAATGTTGGTCTTTAGTTTCTTCTTGTCAAAAATAGTTATAATTTTTCGTTTAAAAAGTTCATCTACCAAATCATTGTTAATCTTCTGCAATTTGCTAGTCGGATCTTTATTTACTAATTGATATTTAGAAATATCTTCTGAAATATTATTAATTCGAATGTTATATTCATGTTTCATTAAAGCTACTGCTGTATTACCCTTGTCTGCTTTTACAATAAGCAAATTTCTATTCTTTTTTAAAAAACTCTCTGTTTTTCTTACTTTATCTAAAATAAACCTATCTCTATTGGTCAATTTCATTTTATTATAATGATTGTCAATAATTAGTGACAACCTAGTTCTTGCTACTTCCTGTTCCTCTTTACTTTCTAAAGTTTGTATAAAATCTTCTCCTTCAGTTATCATATTCACAATAGGTAACTCATTTTTTGCAGTGGGAAGTGCATGCTTATTACCTAACGATAGAACAGATTGTACTTCTAATGGAATATCTAAATTAGTTTTATTAACAAACCAGTTTTCATTAAATTTAATACCTAACTTCTTTTCTTGCAAATCGCGGAGACCATCAAATTTTCTAATATGTATGTTTTTAACTTTCTTTTCAAAGGAAACTGCCTTAATATCTTCAAAATTAAGAAAAGATATCATATCCCTTTCTGTAAAATATCTATTTAAATTTCTTTTTATAAATGCTAACTCACTGCTCCAATAGCCTGTGGTTATTCTTGATTGATAACTTTAAAATTTTGTAATGTAGATCACTCATGTAGTTATTAAGTGTATGTTGTATATCAGCCGAACATCTTGTGTTAAATATATTTGAAATGACTTTTGTAGAATTGACAATGAATCTTGGAATAATTCCAGAATTTCTGCATCTGATCAGAAAAGTTATTGTTGACCTTATTTTTATAATTTTGTTCTTCACCGTATTAAATCTGTTGACTAGTCTTCTAGTTATATTGTTATTTTTTAAAAAATTAATTTTGAAAAATCCATGTGAATCTTGATTTATTTGATAAAATCGTCTATCTTGATAATCTTGTTCTTTTGTAAATTCGCCTTCTTATGAACTATGCAAATATGTGACAGATATTTTGAAGAAAATCACTGTGTTTTCAAAATTTAACGTAAAGAATTCTTTAGATTTTAAGAATAAGATAAAAAAACTTAAAGTAGAAAATAATGAAAAATTAGTTTCTTAAGATGTGATATCCCTATTTCCTAGTATACCAGTAGATTTAGCTATTGGTACAATAAAAGAAAAGTGGGATATAATTAGACCACACACTAAAATTGATAAGGATTTATTTTTACGTATTCTTCAATTTTGCATAGAGGATAATAGATATTTTCAGTATGATAAAAAAATATATGTTCAGAAACAGGGTCTTCCGATGGGATCTCCGGCATCTCCAATTGTTGCAGACATTGGTATGGAGAAATTATTGGACTTTTGCTTAGAAAAACTAATTATAAAACCAAAAATTATTACTAAGTATGTTGATGATTTATTTTGCATTATTTCTGATAGTGCAATTGATGATATGTTAAAGATTTTCAATTCTTTTGATGTTAATATTAAGTTTACAATAGAGAAGGAATGCGATTCCAAACTTCCTTACTTAGATTCTTTATTGATTCGACGAGGTAATAATATATTAATGGATTGGTATCAAAAACCGACAGCATCAGGAAGAATTATTAACTATTTTTCAAAGCACAACAAAGGTATAATAATTAATACAGCTAAAAATTTAATTGAAAGAGTTTTAACTATAAGTGATGAAGAATTTCATAAAAAGAATAAAGAAAAGATTAAAAATATACTAGCGGATAATAGCTTTCCAAAAAGACTTATTTATAAATTTATTAGACACTACGGACATAAAAGAAATACAATTAAGATAAGCACATTGGAACCTAAGATTTATAAGTCTTTAAGTTATGTACAAGGTTTTTCAGAACGTTTAAAGAATTCAAAAATCTTCAATAAGGAAAAATATAACATGGCTTTTAAAACAAATAATACAATGAATAGATTATTTAGTAAGACTAAAGATAGAATTAATAAATTTGACATTTCTAATGTAGTCTATGAAATACCTTGTAAAGGTAGTGATCAGGAGATTTGCAATAAGGTATATATTGGTACAACAAAAAATAAACTAAAGACTAGAATTGCTGGACATAAGTCGGACTTAAGATATGTTAATTCACAAAAAACAGCATTATCCACTCATTGTTTTGACTTAGGTCACTATCCTAACTTTGAAAATGCTTCAGTTCTTAGTATTGAAAAAAATTATATGAGACGGTATATTTTGGAAATGTTACACATTGTAAATACTCCATTGACTAAAAGAATTAATTTTAAAGCAGATACAGATAATGTCGCTCATATATACAGACACTTAATTCACAAAATAACATAAATGTTTTTGTTCTTAATATATGTATGTAACACAAAACACTTTTTTATATTTTTGTTTTTTGAAAATTTTTTGAAACATTGTTTTTTAACTTCATTATGACAAAAAATTTTTTCAATTGTTAATTAATTTTGTTATTTTGGTTATATATTAATTTTGTTTCCTGAAGAAGGTACGCAGAAAGTACCGAAATATTGAAATAAAATATTATTAAAAAATATAAGGACCCAAAGCTTAAGAAAATAGAAAATAATTTAATAAAAAAGGGTCAAATAATCATTATTAAACTAATTAAGAATATGAGCACAAAAAAGATGAATTTTCAAACTTATCAAGATCTTCAAGATAACCATAATTTTCAAACTAATCAAGATTTTCGAAGAATAAGAAATTTTCAAAATTATCAAGATTATTAAGATAGAAGATTTTATCAAATAAATCAAGATTCACATGGATTTTTCAAAATAACAATATAACTAGAAGACTAGTCAACAGATTTAATACGGTGAAGAACAAAATTATAAAAATAAGGTCAACAATAACTTTCCTGATCAGATGCAGAAATTCTGGAATCATTCCAAGATTCATTGTCAATTCTACAAAAGTCATTTCAAATATATTTAACACAAGATGTTTGGCTGATATACAACATACACTTAATAACTATACTATTACAAAATTTTAAAGTTGTCAATCAAGAATAACCACAGGTTATTGGAGCATTTTCAAAGTGAGTTAGCATTTATAAAAAGAAATTTAAATAGATATTTTACAGAAAGGGATATGATATCTTTTCTTAATTTTGAAGATATTAAGGCAGTTTCCTTTGAAAAGAAAGCTAAAAACATACATATTAGAAAATTTGATTGTCTCCGCGATTTGCAGGAAAAGAAGTTAGGTATTAAATTTAATGAAAACTGGTTTGTTAATAAAACTAATTTAGATATTCCATTAGAAGTACAATCTGTTCTAGCGTTAGGTAATAAGCATGCACTTCCCACTGCAGAAAATGAGTTACCTATTGTGAATATGATAACTGAAGGAGAAGATTTTATACAAACTTTAGAAAGTAAAGAGGAACAGGAAGTAGCAAGAACTAGGTTGTCACTAATTATTGACAATCATTATAATAAAATGAAATTGACCAATAAAGATAGGTTTATTTTAGATAAAGTAAGAAAAACAGAGAGTTTTTTAAAAAAGAATAGAAATTTGCTTATTGTAAAAGCAGACAAGGGTAATACAACAGTAGCTCTAATGAAACATGAATATAACATTCGAATTAATAATATTTTAGAAGATATTTCTAAATATCAATTAGTAAATAAAGATCCGACTAGCAAATTGCAGAAGATTAACAATGATTTGGTAGATGAACTTTTTAAACGAAAAATTATAACTATTTTTGACAAGAAGAAACTAAAGACCAACATTGCTACTGCTCCTAGGTTATATGGACTTCCAAAAATTCATAAACCTGAATATCCTTTAAGACCTATTTGTTCTTTTGTAAATTCGCCTTCTTATGAACTATGCAAATATGTGACAGATATTTTGAAGAAAATCACTGAGTTTTCAAAATATAACGTAAAGAATTCTTTAGATTTTAAGAATAAGATAAAAAAACTTAAAGTAGAAAATAATGAAAAATTAGTTTCTTTAGATGTGATATCTCTATTTCCTAGTATACCAGTAGATTTAGCTATTGATACAATAAAAGAAAAGTGGGATATAATTAGACCACACACTAAAATTGATAAAGATTTATTTTTACGTATTCTTCAATTTTGCATAGAGGATAATAGATATTTTCAGTATGATAAAAAAATATATGTTCAGAAACAGGGTATTCCGATGGGATCTCCGGCATCTCCAATTGTTGCAGACATTGTTATGGAGAAATTATTGGACTTTTGCTTAGAAAAACTAATTATAAAACCAAAAGTTATTACTAAGTATGTTGATGATTTATTTTGCATTATTTCTGATAGTGCAATTGATGATATGTTAAAGATTTTCAATTCTTTTGATGTTAATATTAAGTTTACAATAGAGAAGGAATGCGATTCCAAACTTCCTTACTTAGATACTTTATTGATTCGACGAGGTAATAATATATTAATGGATTGGTATCAAAAACCGACAGCATCAGGAAGAATTATTAACTATTTTTCAAAGCACAACAAAGGTATAATAATTAATACAGCTAAAAATTTAATTGAAAGAGTTTTAACTATAAGTGATGAAGAATTTCATAAAAAGAATAAAGAAAAGATTAAAAATATACTAGCGGATAATAGCTTTCCAAAAAGACTTATTTATAAATTTATTAGACAATACGGACATAAAAGAAATACAATTTAGATAAGCACATTGGAACCTAAGATTTATAAGTCTTTAAGTTATGTACAAGGTTTTTCAGAACGTTTAAAGAATTCAAAAATCTTCAATAAGGAAAAATATAACATGGCTTTTAAAACAAATAATACACTGAATAGATTATTTAGTAAGACTAAAGATAGAATTAATAAATTTGACATTTCTAATGTAGTCTATGAAATACCTTGTAAAGGTAGTGATCAGGAGATTTGCAATAAGGTATATATTGGTACAACAAAAAATAAACTAAAGACTAGAATTGCTGGACATAAGTCGGACTTAAGATATGTTAATTCACAAAAAACAGCATTATCCACTCATTGTTTTGACTTAGGTCACTATCCTAATGCTTCAGTTCTTAGTATTGAAAAAAATTATATGAGACGGTATATTTTGGAAATGTTACACATTGTAAATACTCCATTGACTAAAAGAATTAATTTTAAAGCAGATACAGATAATGTCGCTCATATATACAGACACTTAATTCACAAAATAACATAAATGTTTTTGTTCTTAATATATGTATGTAACACAAAACACTTTTTTATATTTTTGTTTTTTGAAAATTTTTTGAAACATTGTTTTTTTAACTTCATTATGACAAAAAATTTTTTCAATTGTTAATTAATTTTGTTATTTTGGTTATATATTAATTTTGTTTCCTGAAGAAGGTACGCAGAAAGTACCGAAATATTGAAATAAAATATTATTAAAAAATATAAGGACCCAAAGCTTAAGAAAATAGAAAATAATTTATTATCTAACCAACTCCATAAACGAACGTTGGAAAAATATGTAATAAAAATTCTTTTATTGTTTTTAATTTACATGGATCACTTTAGGCCTCATTAGCTCAAAATGTAAGATTATACATACAGAACAAATCAATTTTATTTAAACATATACGAGGGCTGCTCTATATATTTCTGGCCTAATAGTGAAAATGCGAATATTTATAATCAAAAATGGTTTTATTGTTTTTCAAAGTATTCTCCAGCATGATTTATACACTTTTGCATGCGCTCAAACCAGTTATCGAAGCACTTTTCCACTCCGATTGAGACACCTCTAAAACATGGTTTTTGAACACTTCAACAGCTGCTTCTGGCGACGAAAATCGTTGACCACGCATTTTTTTCTTGATGTGCGGAAACAAGAAGAAGTCATTAGGTGCCAAGTCAGGGCTGTACGGCGGATGACCCATTAATTGGACGTTTGAACAGGTCAAAAACGCTCTGGTTTGAGCCGATGTGTGAGAGCTTGCATTGTCATGGTGAACAATGATTCGTCTTCTCTTGTTGGTTTTTCGAATTTCTCCGATGACTTCAGGCAAACAAAATGTAGTGTACCACTCAGAAGTAACCGTCCTACGTTGCTCAAGCGGAACAGTCGCCACATGACCAGTTTTGCCGAAGAAACAGGCGACCATTTGCTTCGAAGTGCTTCTTCCACGAACAACTTTTGTTGGATTTTGCTCGTCTTTGAAGACCCACACGGCCGATTGTTGTTTCGTTTCGGGCTCATACGCATAGATCCATGATTCGCCACCTGTGACGATCTTATAAACGTCTTTTGAAGCACCGCAATCGTATTTTTGCAACATTTCACGAGCCTTTTTTTGAGCGACTTTCAAATTGTGCGGGATCCAACGAGAACAAACCTTTTTTACGGCCAGGTGTTCATGCAGTATCGATTGTATGTTGGTGGAAGAAATGTCCAAGGATCTCTCTATCTCTCGGTATGTCGCATGTCGATCTTGCATTATGAGTTCACGCACGGCATCAATGTTCTCTGGCACAACAGCCGTTTTTTGGCGACCTTCACGGAATTCGTCTTTGAGCGAGCTTCGGCCACGATTAAATTCATTATACCAATTTTTCACAGTGCTATAGGATGGTGCTTCATCGCCATACAAAGATTTAAGTTCATCAATGCACTCTTGTAGTGATAATCCACGTCGAAAGTTGTTAAAAATGATGGCACGAAAATGTTCACGAGTTAATTCCATTTTTTGCTATATTAATTTTTTCAGGTCACTGTTAACAACTCAAATAATGGTCGTACGTCCAAACGTTTTGAGTACGATTATGCTTAAAAATGACAAACTTTCCAATGGAATTGTCAGATTGCACTTGGCAGCACTCAGTGTTGCCAGGCCATAAATATATATAGCAGCCCTCGTAAAAGATTTAGAATTAACAGAATCAGCAAGATACTCACAGTTAAAAATATCACCATCAGTACTACAATCTGCAAAGAAGCAATTAATATCATTCGCATCATAGCCAATGTGAGAGGTACTACCATTTAAACAACCAGAATTCCGAAGAACTATCTATATCGACGAATTATCCAAAAAACTACATAGAAATGAAAAATATCTTCTTTTAAGCCTACGCATCACTGTCTTGACCCTGTTACGATGTTTACAATAAACGCGCCAATTATAGTCGGATCTATTTTGAAGGTATGCAGAAAACGCGAAGTTCCAAAGGGACGTTGCTAAAATTATTTCCCTAGACTTCATCCAATCAACGTGACGATCCTTACTCACCCCTCGAACAACAGGGACGAAAGAATTAAAGCTATATAGCAAGGAATAGATGTTGTCCCAAAACAGATCTACATCATTTGTACCGTAAATAATTGATGAATCAAACCCATACAAAAAACCAAACAAATAAGTCCAATCCATATTGTTATAGTCACGAACTTTAATTACGCTGTTTACATGCTCAAAAATAAGTTTAAAGGAAGCACTTGCCAAAGCATAGTTGGGAATGGAATTGCTTATACGTAATGCACCAATCTGAAATAATCACTAATTAGCATAAAATCAATAAGAGAGGTCGAGCCATGGAATGTGTCGTAATGCGTTGGTTTCTTGTTATAGATAATACTAAGATCAGTTCTTACACACATAGACCGATTATTAGAGAATGTGGAAACATCAAATGGATTAGTATTAAAATTCCTACAAATAACAATCGAAGAAAACTGCTATAGTAACTGACAATGTTTTTATTCAAAAGTAAGAATTTCACCGTACGGAAGGTATACCACCCCAAACAAAATGTTTCCATTACTGTAATTCAGCTCAAAGACATGAGTCTCACACACGCCTGCAGTAGTTACCCTGAAAACGTCCCTACATTTGATCTTAGAAGAAACATATATTACAACTCCTCCGCCTCTTGTGCCAAGTCGATCATTCCTAAAATGCTTTGGCACTTTAGATGAACAACATTGATTAAATTATGACAAATTCTAAGCATAGCACTGAAATTAACATTACCACTTATTAAAGGATTACGGGATTTAAAATACTCCTTCATTAATTGGTCTCCTAAAAAGACTGAGTTCATCTTGACAAGCATGAAGGCTATTATTCTAAACCTCAAGAGAAAAATTTCTTGCAGCTGTAGAATCTTTGATTTTTCCAATTAAGTTATTGCAACTAACAATTTCCTGATTCAACTTCTTACGACATAACAGAATATAAATTTTCACTTGGTCGACTGCTTCAGAAGGCATTTTTAACCTCACATAGATCCTTCTCATTCTTGCTAATCAATAGACCCATTTTCTTATTAATACTAGCAATATCATCTAGAAGGGTTTGTACTACATTTATTACAAGTATAGGACAGAGACTGCAAACACGTGATATGGAACCACTTACCGCATGTTGAACATTTTTCTATTAATACTTGCAATTTCATCTAGGAAGGTTTGTACATTTATTACAAGTATACATGTTGTACATCTTGAGTTTTCCCAATATTTAGACTGCAAATGACAGATTTAAAAATTTTTTCCCGGCATTTTATCCTATCGTAGTTGATTATTAGGTTTCGCCCAACTCCTTATACGCCACCAGGATCCACCTTAATTAAATAGCAAAAAATCAGCAACATTAAGGTAAAGGAAATATAATAATTTCCAAAATATGAACCAAAAATCCCAAAATTGGAATTGTTTGCTTTTTTGCCCATAAAGTCTATATATGGACTAAGACTCATGAAAAGCTTTTATTACTAATTTGGAGTATATATAGCTTTTTTATAGTAGTCCTCGCTTTCCGTTCACAGCTTTGGGATTATAGAGAGTATAGGGTAAAGTAAAAATTTCGAAGTAAAATAGCTCAAATTGAAGGGGTCATCTTCTTCAAGAATAATAAATTTTCTACGCAACTTCATTCAAACGGACACACATATATTCCGTATTTTTTTTTAACTAAAAAAATTTGATTGGTGGCCCTTTATAGGCTAAAATACATAAAAATACAATATATGGTTTTTTTAGTTAAACATCATATAATTTTAAAGCCAGAAATGATATAATCTTCAAATTTTTGCCAGAATATTTTAGATTTTGCTCGCTTACTTTAGCTTTTCTCACCTAACCATCATCAGCTTTGGAAACTTCAATCACTTCTCCCTTGGGCCACAAATTTCTTGGACTCATAGGGTCAACCACAATTACCAAGTCTCCAACATCTAATGGTTTTACTTTTTCATGCCATTTAGACCGACAGGTCAACGTTCGTTGGTACTCTGTTAGCCACCTTTTTCAGAAATGTTTAGCATACAAATTGAAAATTTCACCAAATTTTTCAGATCTAAATGCCATTTTAAAATATTGCCCTATAATACTTTAAGATATGTATTTATTGTGCAAAGACAAGGAACACATTCATTAATGATAATGATTTTAAACCATTTAATCATGATGCTTTTGATATAAGACTATGAGGTTTTCTTTACCAAATTTGGTTAGAATTCACTGATGAGCTATACAAGCAGTAGCGATATAGCCATATGGATATTCCTTCTCCGAAGTAATACACTTCATATTGTAGTTTTTAATAATAAATATATCATGAGAATATTATGAAATATTTATATTTGAAGGAATTAAGCACAATTAAAGCAAATTAAAATAAAACAAGTAAGACTGCTATATTCGGCTATGCCGAAACTTATGTACCCTTCACCATCTATGTAAATCTAGTTTAGTCAAGTAACTTTAATCAAAAAAGCAAATATTGGGGTGACAGAGAATCAAAAAATAAAAAAAAATTGTTACGGCATACATGTAATTTGACATAAAAATGCCATCGGCTCTGAATGGCTAAAGCCATTAAGACGGACAGACGGACATCGCTCCATCGACTTCGCTATGCATAAGAAGTCAGAATATTTAGACTTTATGGGGTCGGAAATGGATATTGTAGAAATTACACACGGAATGACAAACTTATATATACCCTTTTCCCACTTTTTGTGGTGAAGGGTATAAAAAGATTCCAAGTAAAAAATTTTTCAAATTTTGTTTCATCTGTATTATGAATTGATACTCTATAACCTTAAAACATTCTGAAAAAAATAGGTTCTTAGGTCAAGCTCTTGAGGTGACGCAGGGGACTTACATTTTTTTAATTATATGATTAATTGAAATTAAAGTAATTTTGTTTAAAATTGTTTTATATGAATTTAATTCAAATTGATTTAGTCTTTTATTTAGTCACGTAGAATACATTTAATAAAAATAAGTACTATTATACAAAACAAATATTTTATTGCCCCTAATCAAGATTGCTATTGTTGACAAAATTGGAATTTGGTTTCAAATGATGGTGTATCATGCCTTGCTTTATATTCTGTACAGATTGCATCCCATTCACAAACAAAACTTGAAGCGTCAGTGACGAGCGTGACACCAGGGTTCCCAAATTTTTTTCGAATCGTATCCCCAATTAGAAAATGTTATTGCCACAATTCCTCTAAAACAATTTCATCTATATCCAAAAATCCCCATTACAAATAATACTATTTATTTTTAAATTCAACTTAAGTGTTAAAATGTTTTTTTAAAATTGTAATTACATGTAAGTATATAATATACTAGTTGTTGCTGGAACGCTTCGCTACCCCCATGGGAATAATCTTACCAAAACCACTGTTCCAAGCAGGTTTTAAATGAACGTCTTCGTTGCGGCATTGTTGAATAATTTTTTTTATTTTTTGTTTTTTATGCAAAAGATTTTAATTTTAACTGAAAGATTACAAATCAAAAATTTGAAAATGTCAATTCTCTCACTGTAAATTAGAAAAGTCATTTTGTTCTAATTACATTTTATGTAAGGAAAGCATAAAACTGCGCGTATAACGCATATTAGTAGAAAGTTATCGATGTTTTTTATAAACCATCAGAGAAAGTGGATCTTTCCTACGCATGTAAGCACTGCTTGAGTATGGCAAGGAAACTTTTTAAATTCAAGCAATTGATCATCTGCAAAATTTCTTCATCAGTATATTTCATTATCATTGGAGGTTCTGTTACTTTTTATTCTATCAAATCATAGTAATTTATCGCATTTATTGAAGATCTGGTCAACAACATATTTCTCGAGTGTGCAAAATATGAATCTCTTGGTATAGTTTTTAAAACAATACTTTTTAGATTATATCTTAAATACAAACTTTTTTTAACCATGTTGAAAACATGAAGTGATCCGTAATTACAGGATGGCATTGACTTTATGTCAAACCATGTTGATGAGTACACTTTTATAATGAAAATCGCTAGTTGCTTTAGGTTATCCGATGGTTTACCAATACTAATATACAACCGGAGAATCCTATTGGCGCAAGTTAACCATCAACAATGTATTAATTTTCTTGCAATCTCTTGCTAATTTTCCTGACAAGTTTATTTCCTATACAACCGGAAAAACTAGTAGAACCTGTAGTGGTTCCGTCAAAACTTAAAAGCAAATAGAGGAGTGGTAATTTATTTGCGTGTCATAAACATACAAACCATTGTAAAGGTTGTTTCAGATGTCTCTCCAACAAAGCAATAAATCTATTTTTACGACCCGTATCAGCCGTTCCATCAGATTCGATTGCCACCAAAGATGAATGATATTTTTATATTTTTTCATACAGCCAAAAATATTATTCTAAATATAAAAATGTAGCAATAATACGATTACCTTGTAGTTTTTGTAAACTTAACATTCTCCATCTTCAAATAAAGTCGTACGACTTTGATATTTTGCAATACAGGATATGTTAAATAATTCTTGCAAAAAAAACAGATTTAAGCTGTCTATTTATAACAGCTTTAAAGTGGCAGCCTGCATCAAATAAGATTAATTATTGGGACCCCTTTAATTTGTTGTCATAGCGGACTTAGCAATACAGGTTCTTTGTTAATTTCAACTGTCTGTCTATAACGGTTCGAAAATTTTGTCACATACATCAAATTATATCAACTATTAGCACACACTCTAATATCCAAGTCCAAACTTTAAACTTCTTGTTCTTTGTAAATTTCAACCGTCTGTCTACTAGTGTTTAAAGTATGGCCATATAAATAAAATTAAATGAACTATTGGGACAACCTCTGATTTATAATTTTGAAATTTGTGCTTTTTATTATAACAATTTTCGCCACCTATGGGGCACCCTGTAAGTTTTAGGTACAAACATTAAAAAATCCACATTCAGACGAATTAATAACCTCACTCTTTTTTTAAAGTCGGTTTAAACTAATTTGTTTACCATTTTCACTCATTCTAATGGGCACATTGCTTATTAATGAACATTTTTCACAATTTTTATTATTTCATTGAATCTTTCATATACGTATCAATGGTTCCCAATGGGATCACTTTTGTAGATACATGAAAGAAAAAAAGTTACTCAATGGTTACTGTGTTTTTGTATAAAAGATTTTTGAGCTCTCATTTAATCTATTTGGCTTTTTATATAAGACTCTGAGGTTTTTTTTTACAAAGTTTGAGTAGAATCCACTGATGAGCTACATGAGCAGTAGCGAAATGAAAAATAATTTAAATGAGGAATTACTAAGTTTTTCACATTTATCAAGCTGACATTTCCAAGACAAAATACCGACTTCAACGGCAAATGCATATGATAACCAAGATCATCACGTTCAAACATTAATGGACGCTCGAAATCTATCTTTACAAATGATACTCGATAAGGAAATGAATCAACTCTACTAGCCGTGCATATTTACATCGTAGTTTCATATAAAAATGTTTTTCATTCATTAACTGAAATTGGTTTTTGGCTTAAGTTCATTTTTTAATTTTTAAAATCCTTTTTTAGAAAGAATAATTACTTTTCAAATGTATGCGGACGATTTCCAAAGTAAACAAGAAAAGTTAGACACCAGCGGAGTGTAATGCTGCATTTTCTATCCCTACATCCTTCATCAGCATTATTCGCGTCTATTTACTAGAGGACTGCACAAAACCATTCAAATCACACACAAAAATTTTATGCTACAGCAATTACTTCAGGCCATTCACTTTTTGTGTTGCGAGATAAGTGAGTGTGTGTCAGTAGGAAAAGAGAAAACAAAACTAATAATAATGCGTGAAAGACAATACATGACACTGATGTTCAAAATACAGCTAAGTTTATGACGACCAAAAGTCGCTGAACTTGTTTTTGGGGACACCTAATAAAATGAAAAACGGTTATGCATTCCTCAGCAAAAAAACAAATGCCTTTGTTGTTGCAAAGTACTCATTTTGTTGTTTGCTATTTATGCTTTAAATAAACAATATTTATTTGCGTTATTGTTTTTGTAATAAATAGTTAAGATAAAAATGCATGAAGTCTTATGCTGGCTACAGACAACGCAATTTGTTTCTGCAACACGTTTCACATTTAGGTTTCATGTTTTGACACAAATACTGAAACCAACAGTGAAAACATAAACGCAATCTCAGTTCTGTTATTTTATAATATCGCGCGAAAAAGAGGATACAAAAATGAATCCTGTTTTTAACTTTTTCAATGCTAGCGTTTATATCAATATTTTTATATTCAATTACTAATTTTTCAAATGCTGCTGCCTTTATAATTTTATTTTTATAAAGCAATCTGTTTCAATGCAACCATAAATATCAAAATATTTTGATGTTAATGAAACCAGGGGGTCCATTCTGGTTCTGTGAAATGAAAAGTTTTTTTATGTTTTCATAGAATTTCCGATTCTTGTTTAGTAAAATAATGATACATAAATTCAAATGTTTTCATATGAAAAAAACAAATGGAATGAAACTAATTATTTTCTCAATTTCACAGTAATATGATTCTTGTTCTGTGTAACAGTGTAAATAAGTATCAAAAATTTTTCATTTATAACGTATTTTTACACTTTGATTTAAACAGTGAAAAATGGAGAAAGCCTTAAGAGGAAAGCGCGCAAGCGGAAATCAAAAAGAATTTTTAATTAATTATTTAGAAGAAAATCTGGACATTGCCAACGACAAGTAATAATTTTAAGAATTAATAAAAATTATCTTCTAAAAAATGCATATTTACAGATTTGTAACTGCTAGGTGGTGCTAGGAATAGAGAGGAAAAATGGAAGAAACTAGCGGACTGCCTTAACGCTGTTGGTGGTACCTAAAAAAGCGGTAAAAAATGGAAGAAGTATTGGAGTGATTTGAAGTAAGTATATTTTTTGCACATGTGGGTTTAAATTAATGCAATTTTTAAATAAAATGCTAAGGTTCCATACTTGTGCCAAATACTTAGAAATAAAAAAAAGTGAGCAAAGAAGTGGAATTAATGGTTTAAGTCGCCTAAAAGCACTTTTGCCTCTAGAAGAGCGCATTATAAAAATCACCACTGTCGAAGCGATCGATGGAGTCGGAACACCGAAAGTAGGTTTTGAAAATTCTTGTTTGGAAAACAATGATGGCAGAAGTTGTAAAGAAGCTGCAATTATTGTCGCTGACGTAAATGTAGAAGAAGGCACTGCAACTACTTATGTGCCTGCAGCTACTGCCACTTCAACTGAGGAACCTTCCTTTAGCTAAATTTTTTGAAATGGACGAAAAAAGCTAGAGGAATTAAAAAGTGCAAACAATTTAAAACGCGAGTAAATTGAAATATTAAAACAAGAAGTGGAAGCAACAAAACTTCAATCGGAAGCAATTAAGTGTAATACGGAAGTTAAAGAAAATCTCGTAAAAACGATGCAACAACTTATTAATATATTAGTTGAAAAACACACATAATAACACAGACATAACTATGAACACATATCCAAAAATACTAGTATGTATGAATGTGGTTATTGTTACTTAGAAGTTTTTTAGACAAATGAGTTAGTTATTTCAGTTAATGTTTTTTATGTTTATTTGTTTTTTATATATTTTATTTTTAGTTTAGATTTTGTTACAAAAAAAGTATATGTAATTAAAAAATTAAATACATGCACAATATATAAATTACAAAAAATGTTGTACGGTGAAATTTATGTTTGGATGCTAGAAGAAAATACACCTTGCACAATTTGCAAACGTTGTCTTTTTGCAACACTTAATATAGTAGACGATGAAAAATCACCAGTGGAGCTAACATTTACTTCAGTTTCCTCAAAGTAGTCCTCGTATATTTGCGGTAATGGAACTATTTTACGAATCAAAAAGTTATGCAATACTAAACAAGCATTGATTATTATTCCTGCTTTTGGAGGGCTATAAAAAAGTGTTCGTTCCTTTGATAGACATCGAAATCGACTTTTTAATATACCTATGCATCTTTCCACAAGAGCTCTCGTGGTCTTATGAGCTACATTATAGCGCTCTTCAGGTACACTTAATGTTGCATTTGTTAGTGTCATCAACCAAGGTTATTAAAAATATATATAAAAATTGTATTTTTTATTAAAATTAAGCTAAAAACATACCTGCAATGGATAGCGACTATCTCCTAGAAGCCAAAAGTTACGTTCGCCTCTTTCGTAAAGTTCTTCAAGAAAGTTGTTAGCACGAGAACGACGCCATACAAACGAGTCATGTGCAGTTTCACCAAATTGAGCATGTGCGGCAAGAATAAGATAATCGGCATCGCAAATAATCATTAAATTTTTTGAATGTCCACCCTTTCGACAATAATACACGTGCTCAATTTCATTTTTTGGTGCTGAAATTTTAATGTGCGTGCCGTCTATTAGCCCAATTACTCCAGGGAAGTGAAACTTCATAAATTTCAATTTAATCGACGGGAACTCATCTCGCTTTGGAAATTTGATGTATTTATGTGCTATTTTATTTACAGCTATACAAACCGCACACACACATCTGCTTACTGACGTCTGAGACAACGCAGATAAACTAGCTCCCACTTGCAAAAAAAAAACGTAAAGCACTTAATACCATTACCTGACTTGAAATAGAATGTTTGCGGGACGAATTTGGCAAAAATGGAATTAGTTCGTCGATTAATTCCAAGCAAAATACTCTTGGAATCCAATATAAATCAACAAAGTGCTCCTCAGTCGTAACCTTGAACTGATTTTGGCCATCGCTCAACGTGCGCCTCAAAACTCTCAATTTATTTCTATAAAATGCAAATTTTTGATAATATAAACAACATTTCTGATATAAAATTTTACCAAAACTTTCTTACCTTTGTTCATCCCGAATTTCTTGCGATAATTCAATTAAAACCAATAATCCTGACATTTTCTTTAATTTATTATTTTTTGTTGTATATAGTTTGTTGTATATAGTTTGACACTTGATCAGAAGACAAAGTAGATATGTAATTACCATCGGCGGAAAAGAATATTAGTTTAGCGACGTCTTAAAGTAAACTTAGAGCCGCCTACAATATTTGCTTGTTTTATAATATAACAATATTTTAATAAATTACCCACTTATTCCAAAAATGGCTTAACTCAAAGAATACTGTGCGATTTGAAAAAAAAATAAGCATAAAATCGTAAGGATAATGTACTAAACGCCAACAAATAACTCGTCAGTCTAGCGCAGTGAACAGAAAAAAATCGTGAGGCGATCGTAACCTAAGTCGATCCTTGACACAAATTTGACTCTCCCCACGATTTATTGGAGTTTAGTAAATTATCCTTTTTTCCATAAAACTGTTTAACTTACAAATTTTTTATACTTATTTTATTTTAATTTTTACTTTTTTGGGTAGTTTTTACATGGTTTTAATAAAAAGGAAAGAAAATCCGTGTTGTGGACCATCTGTGCCTAAGTATAGTATATGCATTCTCTTTGTTAGTATTAGTTAACAAAATGTTTTTCATTTTAAAATTTACAAAAATTGCTAAAAGAAAAATGGTTTAGAAAAATTTTTAGAAACAACACATGCGGCTCAAGCAGTTAAAAAACTCGTTTGCGGCTTTAAAACTGCTACGCTTCAATATCTGCATTTGACTTTTACATTTTATTAACATTGATACGAAAATTTCACGGCTACAATGGAATGAAACACTTTTTCATTAAAAGAACGACACTCGCAATTTGTGTAATTGTGAAATGATAATATGAAAAGCTGTTACGAAAACGAAAATGAAGTTTTTTTCATTTCGCAGTTTCACGGAACCAGAATCGACCCCCTGGATTGCAACCCGAAGTGAAACATGAAACACGAATTCAGACGACGCAATCTGTAATGAAATGAAACAGATTTCAGAAACACATTGCGTTGTGTGTAGCCAGCTTTATGAACAAATTCTGTTGTTATGTAAAACTTACATATGCATTCGCTCACTTCACGTTTGAGTGGATCACACTTTGTGTCATTATACATTCACGAGTGAAACATCGGATGTCAAATATTCGTATTTTCTTAGCTACACGAGAGACAGAGTAATGGAATGTTTTATGCGTGTGCGCAAATTAGTCTGTTGTAACATAAGTAAAGGGTAAGTTGATTTTGGGAAGTCAGTCAGTTGGCAACTATAGAGCTGAACAGTCGAATCATTTGATCGTGCGTATGCCATCGAATGCTAAGACCTGATCAGTGGAGAAGAGATCTATTATCGAAGTTGTGGGTATGCCACTCCAATAAGAGATCAATTCCTCCTTATAGTTTCCAACCAAGAAATCAATTCGGATACTTCGGGTGGCTTGAAGTTCGGTGTTGCCGTCTCCTAGCTAGACCGACGTACACGCTTTGACGACTCCTGTTTTTTTTTAGAATTAGTTTTGTGAACAAATCGGTCAGAAATCGCTAAAACTTAGGCCGCCTGAACGTAGGTTGTGCGTATGCCGTCAAGGTTCTCGCTGCCCAGTGGAATAGGTCAACCCTTGTTGGTAGTGCGTATGCCACCGCAATGGTAGATCGCTTCCTGCCTTAGCTTCTACTGTCCGATTCGCCAATTAATTTATTGACTCACGTGTGGCTGGGCTAACTAATTTTTTTCTGTGTAATCCAATTTATTTTTCGATCTATTTTGTTTAAATATTTAACAAGTTAAATTTAATTTAAAGAAATAAAAAAAAAAACAAAAGAATAATAAAATAAATTTTATAACGTCAAACAAAACAAAGGTGTCTGTGTTAATTGGTCTTTTATGTATGACACTGGATATCCGCTCACCTACCCCGGGTAGAGCGAAAACGTGTCGTTACATTGGCGCCCGAGCAGGGACACTTTTTTCTAAAAAGGCCTACAGAAAAAAAAAGAAAAAGCAATTTTAATTAAAAAGAAAGAGAAAAAGCAATTTTAATTAAAAAATAAAAAAAAACAATTTTAATTTAAAAAGAAAATAACTGGGCAAAAATAAAAGAGAAACGCTTGGATATTTCTATCAAGCCACGCCATTTAAAAAGCCGAATTGTGCTTTGGTTCAATTTACGTGATGGTGAAGACAAGTTGGATCTATACCCTGAGAAGGAAGAATTAGGGCAATACCTGTCCCAGTGCAGTTTGCACACCGATGACACGGTCGAGGAAATGCGCAAGAGGCTGGCGAAGTACGTCCTGGGCGAGCATGATGAGAGGGAAGCCCTTGTAATTCAAGAATGGCAGCACAAACACGAGCGACCAATATCCCCGTAACACCAGTTACGAATTTAGCCGTACCTAACGCAACGTTTCTGCCCTCCGGTGAACAGTCGAGTCCGAAAACTACATTCGGTTTGCAATCCACGACACGTCCGTGGATTGCAGGGGACGCTCTGGCTGCGATGGAGATAATTCGTAAATGAGGCTTTAAGTTTGATGGTGAGAGGGACCCATTAGGATTCTTTGAACGCGTGGAGGAGCTAGCGGCGCTGTATGAGCTCGACCTCAAATGCTTTTTGGAGGTAACGCCGGAACTTCTTCGCGACAAGGCGCTAATCTGGTGGCGCAATAATAATAAGAGATGGGAGAGATGGGCCACATTCAAAAGTGATTTTTGTACTTTCTTTTTGCAACCATCAACAGCACCACGAAACCCGATGTGCGCCAAAAACCTCAAAACAGTCAACCTAATTGGTGTGGGAGAAGGACAAACTTCGAGCAACCGCTTTAGTACAGAACGAACCTATAAACGCAATCATGGACACGGGGGCTACATGCAGTTTCGCCATGCCCGTTTTTGTAAACCAGTTGTCAAAGAAACCACATCTATTTGCTGTAGCCATGGACGTGATCCTTGCTGACGGTTTACGAAAGCATATCTCCACCGGCTGTCGCTGCCGGATCACGCTAGGCAGCATCACCACCACTCATAACTTTCTGATCATGGATGAAGCCACGGAACCACTGATTCTGGGAATTGATCTGCTTCGCAAACTGGGAGCTATTATCACTTGCGCCGGGTTGGTTGCTCGACCACCAAACCCCGGTAACCAGAATGTTAATCAGGTACGAGCCAGTATGCGCCGGTGACTAAACAACAAAAAAATTTAACCTAAAAAATTGTCAAAAGCACTTCACCCAACAACGTATTCGGACCATCCTGTATTCGGAACTCCCACTGTTTCAACAGCTCAACGGAGTGTTGACTGTCGCTACGCACCGAATAGTGATGAAGGATGACCGGCCTTTTAAAATCCGCTACGCCCCTAGAAATCCCACTATGCAAGGCATCATAGACGAGGAAACGAAATACTTAGGCCACGTGGTCACCCGAGACGGCATTAAGACTGACCCGAATAAAATCGCCGCAGTCGCACAAATACCGCCACCCACCAACGTTAGAGAAATCCGTCGGTCCTAAGGAGTAACATCGTGGAATAGGCGTTTTGTCCCCAATTTCGCAGAAGTTTCATAACCCCTAACACAACTACTTAAAAAGGGCAAACACTGGAAATGGGGCCAGAAACAACAGTCGGCATTCCTCCATCTAAAAGAGCAACTCACAAATGCTCCTGTCTTGGCGTGCCCATACTTTGCCAGCGATTACGGGCTTGGCGCCGTGTTAACACAAGAAAGTAAGGAAGCAGAACGGGTTATCGCCTACGATAGTAGACACCTGAACGCAGCAGAGAAAAATTATTCCGCGACGGAGAAGGAGTGTCTTTCCATCTTATGGGGCATCCAGAAATTGTGAGCATACCTGGAGGGATATGAGTTCCGGGTAATCACCGACCATTTGGCTCTTAAATGGTTAAATTCCATTGATAGCCCCACCAGACGATTAGCTAGATGGGCACTTGAACTCCAACAATACAAGTTTTTTGTTTGTTATCGTAAGGGGAAGCAGAATGTAGTCGCCGATACGCTTTCGCGGCACCCAATCGCCGAATTCATGCTGACAACAACACATAAGCCTCCGCGCTGTCCCTGGTTGGAAACCAAAATAAAGGAGGTCCGGCAGAATCATGAAAACTTACCAGACTACGTAATTGAAAACAGACAACTGTACCGCCACTTTACGAGGGAGTTTAATGACGACGACACTACTCAATAGAAATTGTGTGTAGCTGCCCCTCTACGAGAACGAGTAATGCTGGAAAACCTCGATCAGGCGGCCGGTGGGCACGTAGGAGTTTGGAAAACATCAAATAAAGTTGCAACCAGCTACTACTGGCCAGGAATGTCTCGAGACGTAAGACGATACGTTCAAAAATGTGGCGCCTGTCAGCGGTACAAAATTGTAAAACAGAAGCCCGCGGGAAAGATGCTTACACGAGTTGTGTGTAACCAACCATCCCGAAACCTCCCGACCATCCGCCGAGTCATGTTCCGACCATCCCTGCGATCAGCTCCCAGCAGAATTACAGGCAACCATAAACGCAGTGCTAGCAACCCAGAATCCTAAGGGTCGCTTACGGTTCGTAATCCAACATGATGGCCGTGATTACCGCATCACCCGTTCGAAGGCCGGTATTGTTACGACACCAGCCTAAACTAGCAAAGTTTGGAAAAATGGGAGGGGGAAGTGTGACGACCAAAATTCGCTGAACTCCTTTTGGGCACACCTAATAAAATGAAAAACGGTTATGCATTCCTCAGCAAACAAATAAATGCCTTTGTTGTTGCGTTTTTGCATAATAATGTTCTATTATTTATATAAGTATTTTGTATTTTTATTTTTGTATGCTGGTTTGAGCTACACAAGGGGAAGTCCCTAGATTATACTCTTTAATTTTTTTATAATATACAAAGTACTTATTTTGTTGTTTGCTCTTTATGCTTTAAATAAACAACATTTATTTCCGTTATTGTTTTTTAAATAAATAGATAAGATAAAAATGTATGAAGTCTTATGAACAAATTTTGTTGTTATGTAAAAATTACATATGCATTCGCTCACTTCACGTTTAAGTGGATCACACTTCGTGTCATTATACATTCAAGAGTGGAACATCGGATGTCATAATATTCGTATTTTCTTAGCTACACGAGAGACAGAGTAATTGAATGTTTTATGCGTGTGCGCAAATTAGTCTGTTGTAACTTAAGAAGAGGGTAAGTTGATTTTGGGAAGTCAGTCAGTTTGCAGCTATAGAGCTGAACAGTCGAATCATTTGATGGTGCGTATACTATCGAATGCTAAGACCTGATTAGTGGAGAAGAGATCTATTATCGAAGTTGTGCGTATGCCACTCCAATAGAAGATAAATTCCTCCTTATAGTTTCCAACCAAGAAATCAATTCGGATACTTTGGGTGGCTTAAAGTTCGGTGTTGCCGTCTCCTAGCTAGACCGACGTACACGCTTTGACGACTCCTGTGTTTTTAGAATTAATTTTGTGGACAAATTGGTCAGAAATCGCTAAAACTTGGGCCGCCTGAAAGCAGATTATGCGTATGCCGTCAAGGTTCTCGCTGCCCAGTGGAATAGGTCAACCCTTGTTGGTAGTGCGTATGCCACCGTAATGGTAGATCGCTTCCTGCCTTAGCTTCTACTGTCCGATTCGCCAATTAATTAATTGACTCACGTGTGGCTGGCCTAACTAATTTTTTTTTTCTTTGTAATCCAATTTATTTTTCGATCTATATTACTTAAATATTCAACAAGTTAAATTTAAGTAAAAGAAAAAAAAACAAAAGAATAATAAAATATATTTTATAACGTCAAACAAAACGAAGGTGTTTGTGTTAATTGGTTTTTTATGTACGACACTGGATATCCGCTGACCTACCCTGGCTAGAGCTAAAACGTGTCGATACAACTTGAAAGACATGATTTTAGAGTGCGCTTCAGCAGTGTACTCGGTGCAGTTTGACTTTATTACTGATTTATAAAAAACGTATGTAAACGAAAACGTTTTTTCAAATCAATGTTCGTTTGTGTGCTTTAAATAGCGATTATTACTGTACTTAAGAAAATAAAATTTTTAGTCACATATTCATATCAATAAAATAAAAATCACTTTTTAAAAAATATATGAAACAAAAAATTACAAAAAAAAACCTTAAAACATTAAAACATTAAAATAGAATTCAACTTTAAACAAGCCAATTTTTATTAGTTATTGTTTTGAACCTTTGCTATAACATCGAAAGAAAATCAAATAAAATGGGACATCCTACGTCATTTTGATTCAAATCTTCACAAATTTTTTTCTAACTGACGTATGTATGTAGATAAATGTTTATTTAAACTTTTGCGCTTAAACGAATAATTTAAGTATCATTTTTATTATTGTAGTTATCTATGATTAAATAGGTGACGGTTATCTATGATTAAACAGTCGCAATTGTCTGAATAAATAGGTGTAATTGACATTTTAATCTTAACTTATTTAAATACATAGATTACGAAAAAGTTTACTTACACCTTAATAAAAACTTATATTGTTGTTGAGGAGTAGTGGGACAAGAAACATGAGGACTTAAAAAAGGTAAAAAAGAAGTCTTTTATAGAAGTTGTTACTTCTGGTAAACCATATACAGTTGCTCAAAATGAAACTGGGACAAACATTAATATTTTATTAGCATTAAGAAAAAGCTAACAGAAAATAAAATAATTTTTTTTTAATAAATTTGTTTTAAAGCTTTATTTATAAGGATTGTAAAACATAAAAAAAAATTTTAAAATTCATAATATTTATTTTAAAATAACAAAAACAATAGAATAGATATATTTCAATGTCAAAATGAAAGTGGGACATTTCAAACTTAACGGTGGTTTGCAGCAGAAACGTTGTATTTTTGGATTGGTTTTTTAATTTTAGTACTTTGTAGGTAATCCTTTACTGGATTTAACTGCTAAAAGTCGACGCGGGATAGATTCCACTAATTTACGGCAAACCCGTAGGTCAATTTTTGACCATTCTACTTTTATAGCCGCTTCCAACTGACTTCTGTTCGAAAAACTGTACGCTTTTAATTTTTCTTCAAGGTGAGCCCATAAATGTTCTATGGGGCTTAAATCGGGCGACTGGGCTGGTGTTTCTAACACGTGGGGGCAGTTGTATAAAAGCCACATTCGCACGTTATGAGCTTTGTGTTTAGGATCGTTATCTTGATAATAATAAAAATTGTTCGCGATTCCTAATTTTTCTGCAGATTCTTTTAAATTGTTTTTGAGAATTTCTAAATGCATCATCTGGTCCATATTTCCATTAATAATACACAAATTTCCCGGCCCAGCAGCCGACATGCAACCCCATACCATTATTGAACTACCTCCATGTTTCACAGTAGGCCGGAGATTACGTTGTAGAAGTTCTTGATTTGGTTTTCTCCACACGTATGAAGGGCCGTCAGATCGAAAGAGATAAAATTTCGACTCATCAGCAAACAAAACCGTTTTCCAGAAAGAAAAATCCTTATCTTTGAACTCATTAGCGAAATTAACTCTTTTTAATTTGTTTTGCTTGCTGATCAGTGGCTTTCTACGAGGCACTCTACCATGAAAATTGTACTTTCTAAGAATATTTCTTATAGTTTCCGGGTTACCGTCTTTTTTTAGGTGTAGCGATGCCAACTTTGCCAACTTTGGTGCACTTATTCGTGGGTCTTTCTTAATATGTTGAACAATCCACCGCTCATCTGAGTCGGAAAATATCCTTTGTTTTCCTAATTTTGTCTTGTTTTCAACAGATTTTGTTAATTTGAACCGTTTAATAATATTGTGGACCGTGGAGTGACTTCTATTTACTAGTTCACCAATGGCTCTTATTGTTTTTCCATCTTGGAAATGCTTTATCACTAATCTTCTTATGTCTACTGAAGTTTGACCACGCTGTCTGCCCATTGTTTAATTTTTTTACTATTTATTAATTAAATTATGTTGAATTATTATTAAAAGACTGTAAAACTTATTTTTTGCAATTTTTTTTTGGCAAAAAACACCAATCTCTCTTAAATCTTAAACAAATTTAATGTTTGTCCCACTTTCATTTTGATATTGAATTTAGTAATTTTTTGTTGGTGTTGCTTTTTCAAAAAAAGTAACGGAATTTTGGTGTTGCTTGTCAGCGGTTTTGATGAAGCACAAAATAACTAAGATAATTCATTTTAGTTAAAAAAATTGCATAGTTCTTTTTAAGTTTTTTATGAAAGAAACAAAAGTATCAATAGATGTCCCAGTTTCATTTTGAGCAACTGTAACTAAATTCTACATATTTTATACTATTAGGAACGGTTGCGGCATGAATAAGCCATTTTAAAAAAGGTTATTTCAGGTTAATACATATATAGAGATGTATGTCTATAATTACTAAGTTTGGAATTATAAATTTTTATTTCGACATAAATATTGGTGGCAAATAGTACTACAGACAAAGGGCTGTAAAAAAAACAAATTATTTGTTTCTAAAAATTGTTTAATAACCTCGTTTTATATATAGATTTTACTAGGAAGTCCTAATTTTTTACGAGTAGCCGAATCAGCCGAATATTTTTTAAAAATTTCGTATTTTATAACTTACCTAATTGTCCTCATATAAGTAAAATGCATTAAAAAATTTTAAAATAATTTCATATATAAAGGAACGTACTTTGCAAAAGCGGCAAACTAAATTTTATTTATAATGAAGGAAAGTTTTTCCACTTGGACTATCAGCAAGAAATCTTGTAAAAAATATTAAGGAACAAATTGATCGCAGAGGCGCCTCGCAATGTTCTATACAAAATAGTAAAAACTCACCATTGTCCAATAATTTACCAAATAAACGCCAGCTGTGTTGCACACAAATTCTTAAGTTAATCAGGTATGTGATGAATTTAGATCGACTTCAAAAGTAAATCGAGTATCCAAATCGATAAGAGTGTGATAAATTTCGATCGATTTCATTTTCCATTTTTGCTTTAATTCCATGTTGTTTTAACAAAAATTGCAACCATGCCTTCAAACGCAATTTTGACTTAAATGACATACTTAAATCACATACTACGGTGAACATTGTGCAGCAAAAAAAATTGAAAAAAAGTCTATGGAATGGGTGTTATTGGATTTGCCGGAAAGCATGCGAGATAATTTTTATCATAAGATGACATTTTTATTTAATTTATTTTTAGATTTATACAATGTTTTCGTCTCAATAAAGAAGGATTTATGATTGTCCTTAAAAAGATCAAAAATGTGTGGGGAGATATGTACGTCGATTGCAATTGTATTGCAATTGACAGCTTCACTACGATTTTTAGCTAAGGGAAGTTTTAAACGATTTCTTGGAAACGATATCAATATAACAATGCATCGTACATCAGTATCAAAATCATTGAAAAAAATGTAAAACTGCCTGGAAAGAAAAATTTGCCCAGTATTCATTAAATCCAGCAAAGAAAATTTAAGAAAATCTAAACAATTTCTTTTTGAAAAATATGGTTTACTTGGCGTTATAGGAATTAGTTCACCGTCTATACACCCAGTCAGCCAGAAATATTGTAGAGAGGACAATTGGGGTTCTGAAAAGTCGGTTTGGGTGTTTGTTTAGAACCTTGTGGTATTTACCGTGGAAAGCAGTTCAAGTTATAAATATTTCTTGTGCTTTGCATAATCTATGCAACTCACACACCTGAAATGTTTTATTAAAATTTTAAATTAAAAATTTAATTCACATTTGTTTTGATAAAAAAAAAATTAAAAATTACATTCCATAAACTTTACGAAGGCATCCTCTTGTCATAAATTCTTATTTTTATGCTCTTTACGTTTTTAATATGAAAAACAAAATTCACAATGCAATGCTAATGTGAATTAAAAACGAGTTCAAAGTTATAATAACAATTTTCATCACGATTACTTTTTTCATAGAACGAAATGGAATTTGAAATCGAGAACATAAAAACGAAAAAATAACCACATACACCTTTTACCTTATTCTACTCGATTTTATATCGAAATCGATTTTCATCACATACCCGAATATATTATTAATACATTAGTATTGAAAATACAATTATTGGTCTCCGTCGGCGTAACAAATACTGCTTCGATTGCAAGGTTCCAAAAAAATTTGTAAACTTAATTGGAACCTCTTATATTTATTCCAGTTCTCAAAACGAAACTAATATGTGAGATAAGCAAAATCTTAACTAGAGATGAACAATTATTGCCATATTCATAAAATAATATAAGTTTATTTTATGAACACGGCGGTTAGTATTAAAAAATTTTTAGCGGTTTACGTCAGCATTTTTTTTCGACTAGTTAGCGGTTTCTAGCGTTTTTTTAAATAATATCTATTTAATAGTTTTGGCAACACTGGTAATAGCAATAGATTCCTGGTCGAACAAGTCTGGCTCGAAAATATCGTTAGAAAAATGCAAACACCTACATGCATGCAAAAAACTTAAATGTAATGTAAAGATGCTAAGATTACACTTCACGATTATGAAATAAAAAATACTAAGCACCTAAAGATATTGGGTATGATTTTTGATAATAAACACACATTTAAGCCGCATTGTGAATACCTCAACACAAATCTCCAAAAAGAGTAAATATAATAAAATACCTTTCGTGTCAAAAAAGTCAAGTGCATACCAACACCTTTATTAATGCTACAAAACTCATTATAGGATCAAAAATTGACTACGGCTTAACAATTTATGGAAAATGTGCACACAATAATATAAAAAAGATTAAATCCATTTTCAACACAGCTATAAGATGTAGTTTAAGAGCTTTTCTAACAAGCCCAACTAAAAATTTACTCGCTGAAGGAGGAGTATTTAATATAGAAGAGCGAAAGGAAATGTTAAAGTGTAATCAGATAATGAAAATAAATAGCGACTTACTACAAAAGGAAGTCAGTCAGCCAACTTAAAAAAAGAAAAACAACTTTAATGCAAGCCATACATATTGCGACCTGTTGTACAACTTTGCTAGTAATCAAGTTCAGTGTTTTGTCTACAAATTATACAACTTGCGTACAATCGCGCAGTACAACTTAATTTTTAACCAACTTCAAAAAAAGAAGGAGGATACTATTAATTTGACTGAATGTTGTTTTTTTATTTCCTTAAGTAAATAAAAGATTATTTATTTCATATTAATCCGACGTTTCGTTGGTATTTTCCAACTTCCTCAGGGATAATTTATTAAAAATATATAATCTTTTTTGTTATTTAAAATTAATTTGGTGTATAGTGGACAAGAAACAAAACACAAACTTAAAAATTGAATAATATAAACTATAAAATATCACAGGCAATTTTTTTTAACATCACAATATCTTCTATTATTTTTTTATGTTTGTGACTGCAGAACACAGTCATTTCTAAGCCGATTTTGAAATTTTTTTATAGTTTGATGGATTATGTTTACAGATTGGTCCCCTTTTAAAAACAGTTCATAATCTTAAAAATTACAATACAAGCGTATTATGATCTGTGAAGGGCACCACTCGAAAATTAAAAAAAAAAACTGAGTATCACTATGGCTCCCAATAGCAAAGAGGAATAGAAAAATAAATCTAAAAATTACAGGGTGTCCCCATAGGTGACGTAAACTGACCTATATAGGCCTATATTTTGAACTGTTATAAATAAACGCTTGAAAATTGGTCACGATACCGATTACTAAGAGCGTTATAATAACAGCTACAAATTCTCAAAATCATAAATAGTTGATTTAATTTTATGTATATCTCCATACTTTGTTATGTTATTTATAAAGAACCTGTATGTAAGTAGGCTAACACTGCATGTATACAATTTGGAGCTAAAATTTATAAGGAACTTGTATTGCTATGTCCGCTATAAGAAAAAGTATTATTTTTATAATATTCATTTCTGCAGTTCCGCAATTTAGGTATACACTTTTAAAATTACACAAATGCACGCATTTCATCTGAATCCTTCTCGTAATAATAAATTATTTTTTTTTGAATGTATAGAATACGACCGAGTTGTACAACTTGCCAACACGCAACTTCATAAAACTAGACCACAAACATTGCAGTCTGTTGTACAACCTTCTCAAGTTCTACAACAGGTCGCAACGTGTATGGCTTGCATAAGAGTTAAATCAACACTTGCTTTCGACTCTAAAAAGCAAAGGGTAAGAAAAAACCGCTTTTCCCCCTGGATGCTAAACAAAACCGTTTTTCTAGACTACGTTTCAAAATACAAGAAAGAAAATACATCTAATAGAATATACAAGCAAATGTTTAAAGATATAGAATACGAATAGCAATTATACAACTGGAAAATAATTTATACAGATGGATCAAAACCAATAAATGGGACTTTATTTGCAGCAGCATAAGAAGGTAACTCAGGGTCTACTAAATAAGCTAGGAACGATTTTTGATGCCGAGGCGCAAGCATTGCATGAAAGTACAAAATTAATAAAGGAAAAAATGAAAAAACTGTAGTAGCAACTGTTAAGTGTCATTTACATTCTCACATCTTTATCTTTATTATCGATAATTTGTTTCTTATTATTTTCTCATTCTCCTATTTTGACATTCTTTTGTAACTTCCTTTTTTAAAACTCTCTTCCTTTTTTGCTGCCCTCCTGAAAGCATCGAACTTGTAAATTTATTTAATAAAACCACATGAAATTATAACCCTAAATTAAATAAATAATTACAATTAATTATAACAAATAAAGTCTTTTGATTCTCGGCATCAACAACATCAACATTGTTTAAATTCGTATTTTTTTTTATTAAATAAAAACGAGGTGTAAATATGGCTGAATTACATGGAAATTTTCAAGTTCCAAAATTAACATCCACCAATTATTTTAATTGGCGATTTAAAATTGAGATGTTTTTGAAGCGAGAGGAGTTATGGGCAACAATTACCGGTGAAGCGAAGCATGATGATGCTGCTTGAATAAAAGCTAATCAGCGGGCGCATTCCACTACTGCACTATGTATTGGCGATGACAAAATCCATCACATACGCAGTAAGACCAGTGCAAAAGATGCGTGGAATGCGCTTAAGGAATTTTATGAGCGTGATTCGCCAGGTATAAAGGTGAGACTGCTTCGACAGGTAATGTCCAAAAGGGCTAATGAAAACACCGACATGGAGATGCATGTCAGCCAAATGAACTAAATATTTCAAAAGCTTGTGGCGTTCGGCAGCACTATCACATGGTAATTTTTAATGACAGCTACCATGCTAGGTTCTCTGCCCAATAGCTATGATGGTCTTATTACAGCTTTGGAGGCACATGATGAAAAAAGTTTAACACCAACGTTGGTAAGTTCTAAGATAATAGAAGAATTTCGTCGAAGACAAGAGAGGGACAAGGAAGCTGATGCTGAAGGCGCTGATGTGCTACGTGTATAAAATTTTAGACGCAAGAGTGGGAGTGGCATTACGTGTTTCTTTTGTAAAAAGAAAGGCCATATCAAAAGTAAATGCCTAGAGTACTCTGCGTGAAAACTAAAAAAGGTGATCAAAGGCCGAAAGCTAATGTTGTTGAGCTAGACGAATTTTCTGAGCATCTATTTTTTGTCGGTACAAATAGTAATAAAGACTGGATTGTGGACTCAGATGCCACTTGTCATATATCTTGCGATCGGGATTTGTTTGATGAATTTAACAGTTCCCACGATGAAAGTGTTTCTGTGGCCAATAGTGATATGATAGCTGCATCCGGAATAGGCAGTGTCGTGATATACCCTTTGAATGAAGTCGGAGAATTTACCAAGGTTCGCATTGATAATGTGTTGTATGTTCCTGAAATCGGAGGCAATTTAATTTCGGTGAAGAGATTGTCCGAAAGGAATATAAAAGTTACGTTTTGTAAGAATATCTTTGACATACGGCTACCAAATAATAAACAAGTAGCAGTTGGCGATTTGAAAAATAATCTATACAGGCTACGTGTCAAAAATTCTTTGAACTGTGTTACAACTGGAAAGCCTGTTTGCATACATACATGGCATCGTATTTTAGGACATCGCTGTACGGATGCAATTCGAAAAATGGTGAAAGATGATGTAGTTTCGGGTTTAAGATTGGCAGAATGCACTGAAAACTGCAAATACTCTAGCGATTGTGATGTTTGTATCAAAGGAAAATCAACACGTTTACCTTTCCCTAAGGGGTCTAACTACCGGTCAACGAAGCTGCTGCAGCTGATTCATAGCGACCTGTGTGGGCCTATGAAACTTCAACTCCATCAGGTAAGCGCTATGTATTGACTTTCATTAACGATTTTTCACGTTACACACTATTTTCCTTCTTAAAAAAATTCGAGGCCGTACAAAAGTTTAAAGAATTCTATGAATACACCAAAAGTATAGCCAAAAGTATGGGCTCGATTATGACCAAGTGTTCGCTCCCGTAACTAAGCATGCTACTCTCAGAATTCTTTTATCAATAGCTGCCTCTAAAAAATGGATGTATTCCACTTTGACTCAAAGACCGCTTTTCTTAACGGCGAATTACAGGAAGAAATTTACATATATGCGGCAGCCTCCTGGATTCGTCGACGAAGAAAATCCTGACAAGATCTGTTTGCTAAATAAGAGCATATACGCACTGAAGCAGTCAGCACGCGTATGGAATCAAACATTAGACAATATGCTTGTCAAATCAAATTTTAAGCAAAGTAAAACAGACAGTTGCTTATACACGTATGAAAACACTTTGTTTATATTGGTTTATGTCGACGATTTACTAATCGTTACAAAAGATAAACATGAAGTTGATCGTATGCATAACATACTCCAAAAACATTTCACTCTTGAAAACTTAGGTTTGGAATCAAGTTTTCTTGGTATTCACATTAAAAGGAAAACAACATTTACCTATTGGACCAAACCAAATATATTTTAGAAGTAGTTAATAAATTTGATTTACAAAATGCGAAAAATTCGGAAACGTCAATGTGTCCCTCATACTATAAGCAACCGGAGGATGATAAACTGCAAAATAATGAAAAATGCCGTGCTGCAATTGGCTCCCTGTTATTTATTTCAACGAATACGCTTCCCGACATTTCGGCAGCTGTAAATATACTTTCCAGGATATTGAGAAACCAACCCAAGCAGACTGGATAGAAGTGAAAAGACTCATAAGATATCTGAAAGGAACTTCCAATTGAGACTTGGAGATATGTCAACAAATGGTATACTAGTTGGTTATGCCTACGCAAACTGGGCTGCGGATCGTCAAACACGTAAGTCAAACTCTGGCTTTGTTTTCTTGTTAAATGGTGTCATCAGTTGGACTTGTAAGCGGCAAGATTGTGTTGCGTTGTCATCTACTGAGGCAGAATTTATTGCCCTATCTGAAACCTGTAAAGAAGCAGTCTGGATCCAGCGTATATTACAAGACCTTAACTGGCCTTACAACCAGCCCACGACTATATACGAGGACAATCAAAGTGCCATTAAATTAACAGCAGAAGAAAAACTTAGTAACCGATCTAAACACATCGATACAAAAACACATTTTGTGAAGGACTATATCAATAAAGAACTGGTCCAAATACGTTTCTGCCCTACTGAAGATATGCTGGCTGACTTATTCACCAAGCCACTTCCAAAGGATAGGTTTATTTTATTAAGAAGCAAATTGAATTTTAAAATATCGTGAAAATGTAAATTATCTTTATTATCGATAATTTGTTTCTTATTATTTTCTCATTCTCCTATTTTGACATTCTTTTAACTTCCTTTTTTAAAACTCTCTTCCTTTTTTGCTGCCCTTGTGAAAGCATCGAACTTGTAAATTTATTTAATAAAACCACATGAAATTATAACCTTAAATTAAATAAATAATTACTGTCGTAAATTCTAAGTGTGATTTTTCTTTAGCATCTTGCAATATTAATTATTTTATTTATCATACACATGTAAGGTAAGCCGTAATAAATGTTAATTAATTAATTAAGAATTTATTTTGTAGAAAGATATGTTGTAAAATATTTAATTTTGATTGGTTTAAGAAAATAAAATAATAAACACTAACACTGAATCATTTTTTTTTAATATTTTTCATCTTCGACTTTTAGTTGTGTGCTTTTTGTTTTACCAATTTCATGGCGAAAAGGACATTTTCTGTCTGTCCGTGATTCAAATTATAAAAAATAAAAATAAATTTGCAAAGGACTGAGGGCGGTTAGGACGGTGTCGTCTGGCATATTACGTCTTATTATCTACATTGGTGCCCAACGCAAAAGAAAAAACAGTAAAACCTTCCAGTTAACAGAAAAAAGTACTGATTTATTGCTAGCTTTTAAGATAAAGTATTTGCATTTATTTATTATTTGTAAGTTTTTGTGCTATTAAAAAAGTGGGAGAAGGAAACTTGTCTGGTAGAACTAAATAAATGCGGGAAAATTACATAAAAGTACAAAATGCGAAGAAGGCCTCGGAACACGCTCGCGAATACACGAAGTATGACGCGAAATTCCCCTAAGCCAGGTGAAAACCCACAAATGTCCACGTTATCAACAAATGGCGAGAAAAGCAAATCGTATACTCTACAAAACGCAACGCACCCAGAAAGTTCAATTTACGGAATTATTAGGTGAGCCTTTGTCCAATTGAAAAAAGATTTCTCTTGTTTCAACAGCTTCGAGGGTGAGATGCAGCGAGAGTTTATAGCTACCCATAAGAAATCAATAAAACCAAAATATGGATACTCCTGCACAGGTGGGCTTCGCAATCTTTCTTTAAGGTCAACTCAGAATTTATTAAAGTGTGCAAGACTTTTTTAAAGCAACTTATGATATAAATGATAAAGTAATAGGAAGAGTAATTAAAAAAAGCACAAAGAGGGTTCGTTGAGCTTGACCTTCGTGATAATCATAACAATCGTCCTACAGAAAGCTCTGAAATTAAAAACAGTATTAGAGAATTTATTCAAAATATTCAAAGAATCGAGTCTCATTCTTGGAACTCGATAAACGCGGTAAAACTTCACGAATTCATTGAAAACAGTAAAATGTATTGCAGATATATACCAAGATTATAAAAAATCTTGAGAAGTTAAAAATTTAGAATTTGGGAGCAAAATTATGTTTTATAGAATATTCAGAACGGAATTCAACATTGGCCTTTTCAAATCAAAAAAAAAAAGATCAATGTGATCTCTGCGAAAATGAAAAACAAATGTGATGGAAAATTACACTACACATCAAAAAGAAAAGGAGCTATGCAGAACAGAAAAAGATGTTGATAAGAAAAAAGTAATGTAGCTGTGCATGACGTACAGGTTGTTTTACCATTGCCAAAAGGCTTTACTTCTTGTTTTTACTACAAAAGTAAAATTAACTTACAATTTTTCAGTTAGTGATCTCAGCGCCAAGTACGTGGAATGCCAATACACAAGTCTCATGGCAACTGCTAAAAAGACTGACCCACCATAAAAAGTTCTGGAATTAGCACACAACTTTTATTATTTCCTATAAAAAATTATTTTTTTTAAGTTTAAATACTAAACCGTTGTGCCAGATGGTATCAAATGCAGATTTGACGTTAAGTAATACCATGCCAGTGGATTTGCCAACGTTAAAATTCGTTTTGACTAGGTTACTAATTTTTAATAACGGCTGTGTTTATGTTATGTTTACTTCTGAAGCCAAATTGTTGGGGTAGTAAAATATAATTTTCTTTGATGAAGCTAGGATTTTTTCCAGGTTTGGTTGGCTTAAGTATTGGGTTGGTCTTTCAAATTTCCACGTATTTAATGCCTGCCTAGTAGGTTTAGGCAGGCGTTAAATATGGTTGATAGGTATATAAGTCCTTTGATTGATACATTTTTAAGACATTAATTGTTGATTCCATCAAGACCAGGTGATTTTTTATTTCTAAGAGTTTTTTATTAAGATCTTTACCTTTTCTCGTGTGGTGAAATAAAAACTTGGTGGTGTAACAGTCATATTTCCGATTTGTGTTACCAAAACGTCAACTTCAGAGATAGTAATTGGGTCGCTAAGATGCGTAGATGAGTTGTTGTTAGAACTAAAAGTTTGAGTCAGCGCTTCAACCTTTTGTAGATGCGTTTGGAAAACTACATTGTTGTGTTTTAATGTGAAAACATAATTTGATTTTTTCCTAAATATTTTTGAGACCGCTGCCGAAAATTTATCTAGCTTTGACAGCCTTGTATTCCACAACAAATTTGTGTGTTGGATTATTGCCTTTTTAATGTCTGTTTCTTTTAAAAACATTTCAACAAACAGAGAGTAGTAAAAAATTCTAAAAAGACTGTAGTCTTAGCCTCAAAGCTTCGTTTTGGTCGTCCACCAAAATTAACTGAACGCAAAAGAAGATCTCTAGTGCAGTCAGTCAAGGAAAACCCCCAATTAACAGCGTCAAAAATTTCTGAAAATGTCAACTAACAATTTAATAAAAAGGAATCCAAAGACACTGTGTGAAGAATTTTAAAAAAGGCCAACTACAGAAGTCATGTAGTACGGATAAAGCCGCTAGTGTCGTTAGTCAATAGACGAAAACAAATTGCTTTTGCTAAAGAGCATATAAATTAAAGACGTGCACTAGTATATCCAATAGTATGGCAAAAACAGATATATCATATACATATCAGTTAAAACAGATACAAAAAACGCATGAGTGTAGTTGATATTGTATGTTTTCGCTTGTGCGTACTCACGCTATGGATATAAACACATACAGTTGTTTATGGTTTTGCATAGAGTCAGAAAATTATCAGTTTTTTACTCTCAAATATCTGTTGTACCATGAGTATTTGGATATATCTGTTTATGAAACAGATATTTTTGATACTTGTGTGCTGCTTATGATAGAGGCGAGAACTAGTAAGCAGTATTCTAACTTCGTAGTAATAACCCGAATTGTAATTACACTGTCCAACAGCATTTTTGGAACAGAATAGCGACCCTATAATTCTGAAAGGGTTTGTTGAGTAGATCATTTTTGTAGAACAAACTTATGGTCCAGCACGTCTGAGTTTCCTTTTACAGTGGGTCAAATTTTTCATTTTTTGTCGAAGCGAACATTATACCGTATGAAAAAAATGCTGTAAGTTAATGTCTGAGAGAATTCTTATGGTCTGATTTATATTGTGGAATTGTATGAGGATTATTTTTTGTGGAAGATCTTAACCCTCTAACTGGTCCCTTTATGGGTCAATTTGACCCTTTTTTTTTGAGAAAATCAAAAAATATCCTTTAAAAAAGGACATTTAAGGATTAAAATATTGTACGCAAATGTTTGCCGGAAAATTTCAGTGGGGGTCACCAAAGACACCATTGTTGTAAAAAAAGCTCTTGACGCTTAATTAGTAAAATTATACACCAACATATACAAAACAGGTAAAAACAGCGTCAAGTTCGGCCGGGCCAAACACAGTTCTCGCGTCTAGTTAGCTGTCACTTACAAATCGGGTGTGATATTAATTAAAATTAATAATAAAAAATAAAAAAAAATCAAGCATAATTGAGCTACTCGGCAGTACGTATCAGGTGTGACTTTTACTAAAATTAATATAAAAAAAGAAAAATTGAAGCTTAAATAAGCATGGCGGATTCTGTTTGCAAATTAAGAGATTGGTTTTGCTTTATTTGTGGACATTTTACGCACCTTCAAAACAGAAGAAAGATATTCCATATCATTGAAGAACCATTTTTCTTTTACGATTTTTATCTGAAGCTTGGATACCAAAAACTGTATGAACACGGTGAAAGGTTTCATCAGGATATAAAGGTATTGGAAGCAAGATTCAAAGGGAAATCCCAAAGTATAATGCTTGCTGATTACGTATGGGACTTGCACAGAAACCTTGACCCATCGGAACATTCACGTCAAGCTAAATACAGGAAAACATATTAAGTTTAATCTTTAATCCATTGTCATACTACTGATATTTCCTAATTCCCTTTTACTCGAAAATTTGAAGAAAAAAAAATATTTACATACTAAATAAACCACTATTAAAACAAAATTATAATTTTTTATAGAAGTTGCCATGTAATTTTGCCAATTAATCGTAAAAAGCTTTTTTTACAACAATGGTGTCTTTGGTAACCCCCACTGAAATTTTCCGGCAAACGTTTTCGTACAATATTTTAATCTTTAAATGTCCTTTTTTAAAGGATATTTTTTGATTTTCTCGAAAAAAAGGGTCAAATTGACCCATATAGTGACCAGTTAGAGGGTTAAGATCTTCCACAAAAATAATCCTCATACAATTCCACAATATAACTCAGACCATAAGAATTCTCTCAGACATTAACTTACAGCATTTTTTCATACAGTATAATGCTCCCTTCGACCTAAAAATGAAAACTTTGACCCACTGTAAAAAAAAACTCAGACGTGCTGGACCATAAGTTTGTTCTACCAAAATGATCTACTCAACATACCCTTTCAGAATTATGGGGTTCCTATTCTGTTCCATTCAAAAAGTCTTAATTTGTTGGACAGTGTTATTATTGTTTAGCTTTAGTAATTAGTTTATATGATTTTAAAGGTAGAATTAGCAATATTTATAATATTAATGATAATTTTATTTTATAAAAACAAATGAAAAATTAATAAAGTGTTGTCTAGTTGCGCGTTGAGTTATAAGGATAGAATTAATTCAGTTAAGGAATTTTATGGAATTTTTAAAATAAAAATTAATTCCTTTTTGATAAAAACTATTAAATAGTTAAAATTAATATATAAAAAAGGTTTATTACACACATCTGTACATACATTTTCACTTTTAGAATACACCCAGTAATAATATTGTCCCTTTAAAATATGTACATATTAAATAACGCAATTTAATTTTTTCTAATTTTTTCTATGCACTTAGAAGGATATATTATTGTTATGTTATTTGTGCATTCAGTATTTCTAAAATTTCGTACTAAAAAAAAAACTCCTTTCTAGAGAGGAGAGTAAAATTAGTTCGAAATTAAAAAAATTATTAAAAAGTTTTAAAGAAAAAAATAAAAGAGTAAAATGGACAAGCTCGTTGTAACTGCTTACCAAAGTATAGTCAGCTTTACAACGGGAAATATAAATTAAAACAGTATAGAATATCTCTTACTAGTGTGCATAAATAAGTGGCTGTCAACCACTAATTAGAATATATAATGAATTGATTGAAAAGTAAATTGTTAAAAAATGCAAGTTTCTTACTACAAATGGGAGCAATTAATTAGATGGACTCACTCGTTGACAATTTCATAAATGCTTATGATGTTGTTAATATTTTCACTATTTTCAATAGCGGTAATTTTATGAAAAAGTTTGATCGATAATTTGTTAAATGGCTTTAAAACATAGCATCATCTAACGTTGCTTCTATTCTTTGTATACTAAGCATAATAAAGCAAATACTTTAAAGTGACATTTTTATCACAAAAATCTGGTGAAATATGTACGTTTTAACATTAGGCACTATAAGAATATATTTTGTTTTCGAGTAAGTAATAAGATTTGCTAGCTGGGGTTTGAGTTAAATTTAGATATCAGACATCAAGTTTTAAATTTAATTAATTATTAAAATTTTCGAATGCATATCCATCAACGAAAGGGTTAAGGTTTATTTTTTATGCATAGATCTTTTTAAGGTTTTGCTATTATAATTAAATTTTTCATAAAAACAATTATTTTTTCCAGTTGTATTCCATTTCATTACCATTATTAAAACAATTATAACTAAAATAAAATTATTAGCATGATATCGTAGTTATTTTTTTCCTATTTCATTATTTTAACTAATGCCAATAAAATTTTAATGGTAATGAAAAATTTATTTTTATTTTTGCTAAAAATATTTAAATATTCATTTTTCATTTTAAAATATATTGGATTCAAAAGGCATTTTAAAACAAACTTAACATAAAAATATTTATTTTATTTGAAAATAAGTAGTATTTATAATACTTTATAAGAATGACTTATTAGTAATAAGTGTATAAATAAAATATTTTACATGCTCTGAAGAATAAAATTATTTTTAATTAAATTTACAATTTTGTTTCTAAATATTTTAATGTTTGGTTCATTTTTAATATTAATTGGTATTGAATTATATAACCTCAGTCCTTTATAAAAAAGTGAATTTTGCATCATGTTTGTGTGTGCCAGTTGAAGCCGGAAATCATTAGCATTTCTTAAATTATACGGCTGAACCTCTCCTACATATCGTGTATGGTCGATTAAATAGCGCGGGGCATCTCCCATATCTAACTTCTTTATAAAGTAAATTGTGTTGAGTAGTAGCCTCTGACAGATATTTAACCATTTTAAGCATTCCAGCATCGAGTTCACCGGAGTATATCGATTACATTTTAGTATTGAGCGCATAGCTTTATTTTGCAACTTTTGGAACCTTGTTAGTTGTTGATCCGAACAGCTGGAATATATTATTGTTGATCCAAATTCAAAATGCGGTTTAATAATAGTATTATATATATTAATTGCCGTTAATGTGGATATTTTATTTCTTATTCGTTTAAAAAAACCAATTTTTTTACCGATTTTTTTGCAAACGTAATCAATGTGGTCTTTAAATTTTAAATTTTTATCAATTATAAAGCCTAAATATTTTAAATTATTAACTTTTTCTATGTTTGTGTTATTTATTTCAAATATTCTGCTTGTGTTCATATTTATTTCCATTAGTTTTGTTTTCTTTTCATTTAACTTTAATTTATTCATTTTAAGCCATTTATTTATGTTGGAAATGTCTTCTGATATATTAGCATAACACTTTTCTTCCGTTTCAGCTTCCGTAAAGATTAATGTGTCGTCAGCATACATTACTATTTCACACTTCTCCAAAACGTTTTCAATATCGTTTATATACAGTATAAATAAGAGTGCTCCTAATATTGAGCCTTGTGGAACACCATATTCATTTTCTATCGTACTTGACTCTATGTTATTAACCTTAGTAATTTGCATTCGAGTAGCTAAGTATGATTTAAACCAATTTAGTTCTTTCCCTTGTACGCCATAACAGTACAGTTTTTTTTATAATGATGTCTCTATCTATTGTTTCAAAGGCGCGTTTAAAATCGAGAAAAACAGCTAAAATTTTGTTACTTTTCTTGGTAAATTTCCACCTATTTAGAACATAGTTCACAGCAGTTTCGCATGAGTGTTTTTTTCTAAACCCAGACTGATATTTAGATATTAATAAATTTTTTTCAATGTAGTCTTCCAGCTGTTTTTTAACACATATTTCAAGAATTTTCTCGCAAATTTTTAAGTTATTTATTGGGCGATATTACTCACATTTCTTAGTATTTTTTACTTTCTCAACCGGGCTAACCATTGTTTCTTTCCAGTTTTGAGGGAAGACTCCTGTATGCAATGATTTGTTTATTATATTAAGTAAAATATTGCCAATTGTGTTCCAGTTATCTAATATAATGACTTTTGATGTTTTTTTATCCGGTCCAGTCCGGTTTATTTTTAATATTTCGACATATCGACTTTAATTCCAACATAGATATTGCACGAAACTTAAATTTTAAATTTATCACAGGTATTTGATTTTCATATTGCACGTATTCGATAGTGTTTCTTATTTCTCTAATGCTGTCGACAAAGTATTTATTAAACTTATTGGCTATTTCGATTTCTTCTTTGTACTCTATGTTTTCGAATATCACAGATTTTATTACATTTTTAGATTTTCTTAAAACTAGGTCTTTTATTGTCCACCACATTTCTTTTTGATCGGTCGATGATGTTATTTTATCATTTATATATTTATTTTTCTGATATTCAATTTTAGCTTTGTACTTATTTCTTATTATTTTATAATTTGTCCACGCAAGATTAGTATTTTGAAATTTCGCTCTATGGTAAGAGTTTACTTTTTCTAGTTTTAGGATTCTTAGTTCATTATTAAACCATTTATTATTAGTGTTGTTATTGTTTTGTTTCTTAACAGTAAATTTTTTTATTGTATCTTCCACACACTTATCGAAGTCTTCTACCATTTCATTTATATTAATTGTAAAATTATATTTTGTTTTTGTATTCAGTTCATTTGTAAATTTTTGCTTATTATATTTAAAAAACTCTATTTGTTTATTATTTACTTCCGATTGTCTGCAGTTAGTATGAATAAATAGGTCTATAGCTTCATGATCGGATATCTTGTTATTAATATTCAATTTTGCACAGATCATTTTGGTATTATTAGTTACAACATAGTCTATAATTGTTTTGGAACTCTGTGTTACCCGAGTTTCCTCGCTAATTATCTGTTTTAAGCCATTGTCGCTAAAAGTATTCTGAATTTTATGTTTGTAAAAATCGTTTTTCGAGTCTATATTAAAATCGCCAGTAATTAATATGTCGCAGTTTCGTTCACATATTTCTTCTATAAAGTCTTGTAGAGTTTCACAAAACTCCACTTTAGAACAACTTGGAGACCTATACACTGCAATTATTATTAATGATAAATTTTGGTGTTTTGCCATATACGCACTAATCCAGTAAGCATAATTTTTTACTATGACTTTAATTTCAAAAATATTCCACTGTTGCTTAAAGTATATAATTACACCACCGGTTTTTGATGAATTTGAGACTGTGCTAAATTGATTGTAGCCTTTAAGTTCAATTTCTGCTTCATTAATTTGATCTGTCAGATGTGTTTCGGAAAGGACTATAAAATCGGGTTTATTAAATTCAACTAATATTTCCAATTGTGTAAAATTATTGATTAAGCCTTGAATATTCGTATATACTCCATACACTCGCTTTGGTTGTTAAATATCACAGTCTAGACCAATTCGTTTCTTTTTTAAGTTTAGCTTGTTTCGATACACTGGGCATTCTTTATTTGTAGTGGCGTGATTTTCATCTAATCCAAGATTTAACCTTTTGTTTTCTTTAATGCAATTTATACATTTATTTGTAATTTTTGTTTTACATTCTCTGCTTTTATGGTTTCCATGACATTTGTAGCATATCTCTTCATTTTTGCATTCTGACGCTTTATGATTATATCCTTGACATTTGAAGCACTGGATTATACTCGTGCCATCAAAAACTCGACATCTATCCCATCCGACATTCAGTCTTTGACTTGATAATATTTTTAAATATGTTTCATTGTCTGTTTTAATTTTTGCGTTGTATTTTGTTCTGTTATATCGTTTAATTTCAAAACATTTCACAATTTCCATTTTACTGTTTTTTATTATTTCATTTTGCTTTTTTAGTTTTTCCATTATTTTAAAATTAATGTCTGTTAATATTAAGTGTAAACCGTCTTGTTTTGGAATTTTAAGTTCGTAGTTTTCACTTATTTCATTTACAATAGCATTTCGAATTTTTTCTCGTTCCTCGTTATTTTCGCTTTGTATAATTAATGTGCCATTTCGACGATTTTCAACGTTAGTTATTTTAAAATTAACCGGATTCACTTTTTCATTTAGTTCTGCTTTAGTTTTCTGTACATTTTGTTTTTCTTTGGGTTTTATAATTAATGGGACATTTTTTGAACAATCTGGCATCACGTTATTGTTTGCAACTGTTTTAGCATATGTCATCTTTGTTTTTGTATTTGTTTCTTTTACAATTTTCTTGATTTCGTCGAACACCTTTAAATTGTTGTTGTTTATTTTTTCGCACAAATTATTATTTTTAGTTTCAACTTGATTAACATTTCCGTATAGATTTTTTATCGTCTCCATATTTTTTTCACAAGATTTTTGTATATTATCCATTTTTTTAAATCGTTCATCATACCGCTTCTCAATTGCCTCCAATAGAGATTTTAACTCGTTTTCATTTTGCCTTAATGCATTTGAAAATTCAAGTTTATATTCTTTAAGTGCTTGGTTATTTTTGTTTACATTATCTTGCATATCTCTTAGCACAAGATCAACATTTTGAGTATAAAGCATACAGTCTTCACATATAAACCTTATGAAATTGCTTTCCTCGATCATTTTGGAAGCATATTGGTCAATGCCCGCGCACTTTTTTGATAAATGGTAGATTTTATTACAAACACCATTGCATCTTAATCCACTTTCTCCTCTTATTGCCGATCTGTATTAACTGCTCTCAGCCATTTTTACAATTTAGTTAAAAAATCACAATATCATTTAAATTTTTTAAAATTTCCAATACTTTTCAGTCTTTTTATTTATATAAATGTATTAACACTATTTTAAAGTTCTATTTAAATTTAATTTTTTTAAATATTTTCAGAGCTTTGTTATTTTCCTTGTTGTTTATCTCAGGGTTGCCAATGCATTTTTTAATTGATTTTAAATTATCAGTCTTCTCGTCTCTCTAAATATAGAAACATGCATATGTATGCATGTTTCTATATTTATTTAGTTATTGTATCCTTAGACCTGGTTAATTGTTGGTAAAAGTTGTTAAAAAACATAATAGTAATTTTAAAACAACTATACGCATTACTATTGACCACTTATAGGATTTGCTGCAAAGGAAAATACGAAGCCATGTAATAACTTAAAAACAAATGCTCCAAACAGTATTAACTGAGCAATGAAGCAATATTAGCTCCGAATACACCGAAAAAATGGATTCATCAATGCCAAAATGGCTTCATGAAGTACTTGCTCGTCGGGATAATCTAACTTTTTACTAAAATACAGTTCTATAAATAAAAACGTGTTACATTTTATTTTTATATACGCACACTTTTATCTAGTTATAAAAGAAATTTTTTTATGAATTTATGTTTTTAAGTTTTGTTAATTGGTAAATATGCTTTTTACAATTAAATTGTGTTCTTATATCACGGGCTTCTCTGAGTACACATTTTTAACATAAAAATACTATGTTTAAAAACCAATCTTAAAAACCTACCTTTCTTCCGAATGTTATTTTAAAGAAAAAGTTTAAAATTGAGTTTGGTAACCGTAAACCCAAGGCGTGTTGTAAATTAACTTTGTATCCCCTGAGAACATTATCGGGATATTTAGCACGCCAGTAAAATATAATCCAAATTAAATGGTTCTCTAACATAGCAATCATCGCATACGAAACATTACGTTGTTCTGTATTTAATCCAGAGTCAAGGTCCTTATTGTATTTTCCTGAAAGTTCTTTAATTATTATAGCAGAATCCGCAATTTCCTCTCCATTGAGCTCAATAAATGGTAGTTGCCCTTTTTTAGACCGAAATCTCATCTTGTGATCAACATTCTAAATAAAATAAAGAAAAAAGTTACATTTTTCCAATATATATATATATATATATATATATATATATATATATATATATATATATATAAAGACATATATATATATATATATAAAGATAAATATTTTTCATATCATAGATATTTTTTGTTAAACCAAAGTATTCTTCAATAAAAATGTATCACAAATAATTGCTTTACTACCTTTAGAATTTGGTATGTCCCATCCCGTATTATTTTTTAGTTTGCCCACAAGTTGCAAAATTTCGCACAGACAGTATTTATTTTTTAAAATTTTTGGTAATTCAAAAATTTTTCAATTTTCACAAATAAAATTTCGTGCTATTCTTTTACTTAATTATCCCGATTATATTAATTCCGATATTGATTATTGAGGGTCAAAGCACGTCTCGATGGCCATTTCGTTAACGCTTACTTAACTCTTCAGGAAACTTCTGACAAACATTTTAAATAAACTAAAGATTTTTGTTGTAGTATACAAATCTGGCAACCCTTTTTCATGATCTGTCAGCTTTATTTTTTCCTTCTTCTTTTGTATATAATTCTTTTCTTTTATGAAGTAGAGATGTTTCGAGAATAAAAACCTCATGCTTCTTTTTTACAAGTTACGCCACGTGTTGAATCCCTTTTATTATACATTTGAGTACGGTCACCACAGATTTTGGCGACGAGGATATTAAGAATTCTAGAGGATTATAACAAATGTGCAATGAATCAAGAACAGTTTACGGAATTTATGAAGGCGCAGGAAAACATCATTGCACAAATGATGCAGATGGTTACACAAGGGCGAGGTGCAGTACAATCACCCGTCATCACGAATGCCGCTTTTATGCCAAATTTTGAGGCATATGACAGTGCCAAGGAGTCGTTCAGAAATTATCTACTACGACTTAAAAATTACACAGAGATGAATAACATTTCTGAAAATAAGGAGTATAGCGCTAAGCTGCTGTTAAATTCGATGGGGGCAAAACTTTTTAAGATGGCCAGCGCACTAGCAGCACCCAAAGCGGTAAACGAGGTTCCATACGACGATCTGCTGGCACTTTTAGAGAAGCACCTGTCTCCGAAAAAAATGTGTTGGTAAAGCAGCGAAAACTGATTCAAAGGAAATGGGGTTGAAAACAACAACAACAACTATAAATCAAATTTCTAAACGGAAAAATTATAAAAGCAAAAACACAAGTAGGCAATCATCGAAAGGGCGTAGTCAAGACATAACGCTTTACAAAAAACTAGGAATAGAAGGATTATGCTTGCGGTGTGGTAGGGATAATCATTACGTTAAAGATTGCTACGTCGATAAAGACAAACTAAGGTGTAAGGAGTGCAACAAAAAAGGGCATGTTGCTAAAGTTTGTATTTCTACCCTAAGCAAAACTTCAGGGGGAAAAAACATGTTTAATAAAAGTTCAACAAATCAAATACAGCATGATGACGAATATGGCGTATACAAGGTAGTTACCATTTATCAAAATAACAATATGAAAAGTTCTGAACGTTACTACACCGAAGTCGAGATCGAAGGTAAAGTTCGAGGTGGACTCTGAATCAGGATTTACATTCCTACCTAGGAGTCAATTCAACAAATTAAAATTAAATACGCCATTAAAGCCCACTAATATTACGTTCCGGTCATATACGCAGACCACATTTGTTCCTGATGGTATAATAAAGGTAAATGCTAAATATAATAATGCTTGCATAACAGATGAAATCCATATTGTTCCTGACATGTGTTCTGCATTATTGGGCCGTTTGTGGATAAGGCGATTAAAAATAAATTTGAGCGATTTAGACAACAATAATTGTCAAACAGATGTAAACCATTTTTTTCTATATTAATTTTTTTCAAGTCACTGTAAACAACACAAATAATGGTCGTACATCAAAACGTTTTGAGTACGATTATGCTTAAAAATGACAAACTTTCCAATGGAAATGTGAGATTGCACTTGGCAGCACTCAGTGTTGCCAGGCCAGAAATGTATATAGCAGCCCTCGTAAGGCTTATTTGCATATCCCAGTGGATGAGGAATCGAGTAACATACAGACAATTTCTACTCATCGGGGAACTTACAAAATGCAACGCTTATCTTTTGGTATTAAAACTGCACCGTCAGAATATAATAAGGTAATTGATCAGATCTTGCGGGACGTACCGAAAACTGAATCTTATTTCGATGACTTAATTGTCCATGGAAATTCGATGGAAGATTGTATTTCAAATTTAACGGCATGTTTGTCGCAATTATAACGATTTGGCTTGCACCTTAATAGTCATGAGTGCTCATTCTTCAAGGAGAACATCGAATTTTTGTGGCATATTATTGCATTTAATAAAATAATGAAATCGCCGTCAAAAATATCCGCTATTCTGAACATGCCAACACCACATACGGTTGATGAAGTGAGGCGTATTTTAGGCATGATGATGTATTATGCTCGTTTTATACCGAACATATCGTCAATAACCACACCGCTGAGGCATTTGTTGAAAAACGGGGTTCGATTCGACTGGACTGATAGCTGTGAAACCGCCTACAACGAATTAAAACAAGAATTGGCCAGTGACAGGGTGTTGACACCCTATGATCCGGAGTTAGAACTACAGTTAGCATGTGATGCGAGTCCAATTGGAATTGCGGGGGTTCTGTCTCATGTAATCTGTGGCCAAGAAAGGCCGATTGCGTACGCATCTAGAGCCTTAACGATAGCAGAGAGAAATTACTCGCAGCTGGATAGAGAGGCTCTCGCAATTGTTTTTTCTATACAACGTTTCCATGAATATTTATTTGGCCAAAAGTTTAAACTCATCAACCAATAATGAGAATCTTTCATCAGTCAGCTAAATTGCCCCAAAATGACATCGGCTCGTTTGCAACGCTATGCAGTGTACTTATCCGGATTCAACTACGAAATATGTTAAAAAAAAGGGGTCGAAAACGTTAACGCTGATTGTCTTTCTCGAGCACCCGACATTGCAACGTTTCAAGAATCATCTATTAACAAAGAAGTGCATCTCATATGTGAAATGAGTATTCAACAAATAAGCACCTCAAAGATTAATTTTCATACTCTTCGTGAGGAAACCCGTAGGGACAATTACCTTACTCAAATCATCCATAAGTTACAGAGAAATAGTAAAAACAAAGTCATCGACCCTGAATTAACAATTGATTGTGGGGTACTTTACAAAGGGAACAGAGTAATAATACCGACATTATTACAGCCTTACGTTTTGCAGGAGCTCCATTACACACATCTTGGTATCACCAAGATAAAACAATTGGCACGTCGCTATGTATATTGGAAAGCGATCAAAAACGATATCGAACATTTAGTGCAATCCTGTCCGTCATGTGCAGAGATTAAAAGCTTTCCAAAGAAGGCAGATCTGCATTTGTGGGAGGAGCCAGATGAAAATTGGACACGTCTACATATAGACTACGCTGGGCCGTTCCAAAATCATTTTTTTTCTTGTGGTAATGGACGCAAAATCCAAATGGGCTGAAATTGGAATTACACGAGTAGCACCGTCCTCATTTTCAACCCTTAAAATATTAAAGGAAATTTTTTCCAGAAATGGTTACCCGCACGTCTTAGTGTCAGACAATGTGAGCATTTTTACAAGCGAAGAGTTCAATACGTTTTGTAGGGATTGTGAAATCAATCAAAAATTTATAGCCCCTGGCCACCCAGCCACGAATGGGTTGGCTGAGAGAAATGTGCAAACATTGAAGCATAAATTAATCACAATGACAGATGAACACCTGCCTATAGATGAGAAAGTACAAGAAATACTTTTTAAATACAGAGCAACTCCGCTTAGGAACAACAAAACACCCTCTGAACAATACTTGGGAAGACAAATTAGAATACGTTTGGACTCCCTTAAGCCAACTAAAACAACAACACAATAGCCAAAATTTAGGCAATTATTCAGGGGCGAGAGAGTCTTAGCTTGTTACTACACAAACAATAAGGAAACATGGAAAACCGGATTTGTTACTAGGAAGTTAGGCAATCTTCATTACATGGTTAAGCTAGATGGCGTTCAACTAAAGTCCAGCCTTTCAATCAAGAAACAAATGCTGCAGATGACAACAAAAGACAACGAGAAGTAAACATTGGGGAATTACCCAACACCTTAGCGGAACAACACCCATCCTCCAATCAGCAACCACCATCTGGGCAGGAACCGATAACGGGGTTACCACATCAGAGAACTTCCGCAAGGGTACGCAGAATACTTGAACGTCTTAAAGATTACATAGTAGAATTGGAATAAGCTCGCCAATCACGGATATAATCTTAATATTGTATTGTAGTATACAAATCTGGCAACCCTTTTTCATGATCTGTCAACTTTATTTTTTCCTTCTTCTTTTGTATATAATTCTTTTATGAAGTAGTTAGAGATGTTTCGAGAATAAAAACCTCATGCGTTTTTATACAAGTTACGCCACGTGTTGAATCCCTTTTATTATACATTTGAGTACGGTCACCACATTTGTCCAAACAATAAAGCAAAGACAAAAATCAAAGTTTAAGGAAAAACAACAATAACCAACAATAATTCTAATTTTCTTTCGCCGCTGTATACGGCCGAGTTTTTTTTCGGCTCTTTTATACAGTTGGAAGAGGATGAAAAATAAAATATCAAAACACTACTATAATTTATTTATATGCACTGCCACTTTGCAAATTATTTAATCAAAGACACGGGAATATTTTTAAAACTTTTAATTTTCACAAATAAAATTTCGTGCTATTCTTTTATTTAATTATCCCGATTATATTAATTACCAATATTGATTATCGAGGGTCAAAGCACGTCTCGATGGCTATTTCGTTAACGCTTACTTAACTCAGCGGAGAAAGAAAAATAGAATCATTTTTGGTTATCTTAGATTGTACACCTCTGGAATCTACTAGTCCTAAGCTACTCCCACTATGCCGGTGACCCGATTCATATCTTCGCTGAGTACCAACTTTTTCCACTTCAAAATACGCTCTTTTTTCATATTAATTTTCCCTAAAAGCGGCGACCCGATTCATGTCTTCTTTAAATATCCACTTTTTCCACTTCAAAATATGCCCTTTTTTCATATTAATTTTCCCTAAAAGCAAAATTTTCAAAAATTCATATCTCCGATGTCGGGCTAAATCCAGACGTATATTGTGCACTGCTGGAATGTACTAGTCATAGGCTACTCCCATTATGCCGGTGACCCGATTTATGTCTTGTCTAAATATCCACTTTTTCCACTTCAAAATATGCCCTTTTTTCATATTAATTTTCCCTTAAAGCAAAATTTTCAAAAATTCATATCTCCGATATCGGGCTAAATCCAGACGTATATGTACACTGCTGGAATTTACTAGTCCTAGGCTACTCCCACTATGCCAGTGACCCGATTCATGTCTTCTCTAAATACCCACTTCAAAATATGCCCTTTTTTCATATTAGTTTCCCCTAAAAGCAAAATTTTCAAAAATTCATATCTCCGACATCGGGCTGAATCCAGACGTAGATTGTACACCGCTGGAATCTACTATTCCTATTCTACTCCCACTATGCCCGTTACCCAATTCATGTCTTCTCTAAATATCCACTTTTTCCACTTCAAAATATGCCCTTTATTCATGTTTATTTTCCCTAAAAGCAAAATTTTCAAAAATTCATATCTCCGATATCGGGCTGAATCCAGACGTTGATTGTACACTGCTGGAATGTACTAGTCCTAGGCTACTTCCACTATGCCGGTGACCCGATTTATGTCTTCTCTAAATATCCACTTTTTCCACTTTTAAATATGCCGTTCTTTCATATTAATTTTCCCTAAAAGCAAAATTTTTAGGGTGTGAAGATAGCTCCGTCAGTTAGCTTCGTTTTAGACAACCCTGTTATAGTTTACATACATTTTACTCAGAAAATGTTAAGTTAACAGAGTTAAATTATTTTAACATTTGCGTTTGAAAAATAAAAATATTACATAAAAAAAGGATATAAATGTATATAAAATTAAGTTTATATATTAATAGCATAATATACATAGTCAAAATATAAGGATTTTTAAAACGAGGTCGAAAAATTTATTTTCTTTTTTTTATACAGGTATTTATCAAATGCCTAAAAATGGGTTAAATTGAAAAGGTGCGGCTTAGCGGACTACTGGGGGAGGAAGCCTCGACATTATAGATTTCAGAACTGTAAAGGTTATATTCAGAATTTGTATAGGTTTTTAGTAATAGAATTAAGAAAAATGTAAAATTACGCATTTCCCCATATGGAAATTTTTCAAATGCCCAAAAATTGGTCAAAATTGAAAAGGTGCGGCTTAGCGGACTACTGGGGGAGAAAGCCTCGACATTATAGATTTCAGAACTGTAAAGGTTATATTCAGAATTTGTATAGGTTTTTATTAATAGATTTAAGAAAAATGTAAAATTACGCATTTCCCATATGGAAATTTTTCAAATGCCCAAAAATTGGTCAAAATTGAAAAGGTGCGGCTTAGCGGACTACTGGGGGAGAAAGCCTCGACATTATAGATTTCAGAGCTGTAAAGGTTATATTCAGAATTTGTATAGGTTTGTAGAAATAGAATTAAGAAAATGTGAAATTACGCATTTCCCCATATGGACATTTTTCAAATGCCTAAAAATGGGTCAAAATTGAAAAGGTGTGGCTTAGCGGACTACTGGGGGAGAAAGCCTCGACATTATAGATTTCAGTACTGTAAAGGTTATATTCAGAATTTGTATAGGTTTTTAGTAATAGAATTAAGAAAAATGTAAAATTACGCATTTCCCCATATGGAAATTTTTCAAATGCCCAAAACTTGGTCAAAATTGAAAAGGTGCGGCTTAGCGGACTACTGGGGGAGAAAGCCTCGACATTATAGATTTCAGAATTGTAGAGGTTATAATCAGAATTTGTATAGGTTTTTAGAAATAGAATTAAGAAAAATGTGAAATTACGCATTTCCCCATATGGAAATTTTTCAAATGCGAAAAAATGGGTCAAAATTGAAAAGGTGCGGCTTAGCGGACTACTGGGGAAGAAAGCCTCGACGTTAAAGATTTCAGAACTGTAAAGGTTATATTCAGAATTTGTATAGGTTTTTAGTAACAGAATTAAGAAAAATGTAAAATTACGCATTTCCCCATATGGACATTTTTCAAATGCCCAAAAATGGGGCAAAATCGAAAAGGTGCGGCTTAGCGGCCTACTGGGGGAGAAAGCCATTATAGATTTCAGAACTGTAAAGGTTATATTCAGAATTTGTATAGGTTTTTAGTAATAGAATAAATAAAAATGTGAAATTACTCATTTCCCCATATGGACATTTTTCAAATGCCCAAAAATGGGTCAAAATTAAAAAGGTGCGGCTTAGCGGACTTCTGGGGGAGAAAGCCTCGACATTAAATTCCCTTTCCAATGATACCCATATTATCCCTTTCTACCCTCGAATACTCGATATATGCCTTACTAGATACAAAAACTTCGGGGGTCCATAACTCCGAAACTAAGGGTTGCCGCGATGCCCGTAAACTAGATTTGTTCCACTGAGAGGACAAGGAAAATCCCTAAGAGAAATTTCCAAAAGCTTAGGACTATCTGTGAACTACGTACAAAATGCTATAAAGAGAAAAATTACTCCAGCAAATCGAGGAAGACCACGTAAAACCTCCAAAGCAAATGACCATCGCATCGTACTAATGGCAAAAAAAAACCCCCATTCGTGTCTTCCAGAACAATTTCTGCTGAAATTGAGAACGAAGTTAGTCCCCAAACAGTTCTTCGTCGTCTTCAAGAGGCTAAACAGCCTGGGAGGTTAGCCAGAAAAGTTCTACTTATGCGTAAAAAAAATATTTATATGAGGATAAATTTTGCGAGGGAGCATTTACTGTGGTCTGAAATTGATGGGGAAAAAAGTGGAGGAATATACTCTGGAGTGATGAAACTAAAATAAATTTATTTGGAAATATTTGCCAAAGGACTGTTCTCCGTCCCAAAGGAATGGAATTTCATGTTCATTTCACAAAAAAAAAATCAGTACAACATGGTGGGGGGGCAGCATAATGGTTTCTCTTGGTATGGTGTAGGTCCCATACACCGTATTGATTGCACAATGAATGCTGAGGGATACCAGGATATTTTGGAGACTGTTATGCTTCCGTATGCCAGTGAGGAAATGCCGTTAATTTAGGTAATTAATTAGGTACTTTTAAAAAACATATAAATGTACCTATTATTTTGAGCAGCAAATAGGTTTACCTTATTGATAAAAGTCGTCAATATTTTTAGTCAGTTGTTTTGAATTGTTAATCATTTTAAGTTTCAAACTTCTTTAATAACTATGATAAAATAAATACTGAAGTTTTGTTTTTTTTTTCATTTTTTTTTTTTTATTGAATTAAAAACACTTTAAAGGGATGTACCTATTATTTTGAGCATATGTGTATATACATGGCAGAGACCTGCGCCGAGGGGTTTTGATCGGCGGCGGCGGCTTAATGAAAAATGTGCGGCGGCGGCTCTAAGCCGGCTATTAGCCAATGTTTTATCAGCTAGCCTTTTTCTGTACGGATCATACAAATAATCGGCTAGAATGAACCCCCAAAATTTATTTATTTTATAAAGTAAAGAATGGCAAAAATTATCAATCACGAATAAGGTTTTATTAGTTCATTAACTAAATCATAGTTATCATGAAAAAAGAACTCGGTTACCATATAGAAAATTTAAATTAAACCTCCTTGCACTGGAAAAAGCTTTTTTAGCAGCTGAACTCGTGGACGATGTATTCAGTATGTGGGGAGCAAACTTTGCAATATTCATACAAAAAAATTGCTCGTTTTTGTGAACTAGGTAGTAGTGTCTAAATATACTTAAATTAAACTTTTATAATTTTTATTCCCTTCACCACAAAAGGTAGAAAAAAGGGTACATATATCTAAGTTTGTCATTCCGTTTGTAGTTTCTACAATATGCATTTCTGACCCCATAAAGTATATATATTCAGAGTTTTTATGGATAGCAGAGTCGATTGAGCGATGTCCGTCTGACCTTTCGTGATAGTGTTAAAATCAATTTTACCGAGACACTAGATCAGACATGGTTTCGAAAGAGTTGCTATTGGATGTCAGCAAGATCGCTCCATGCCCTCAGACGCAGCGGGCAAAACACAGCGCCTACCTCTAATTTTTTTATGTTCTATGGTACAATGAAGTAACTCCAATCAATAGGCGATAGAAAATTAAAAAATAGAAAAATAATCAAGTGTAAAAATTGGAGCTCGCCCATATTTTCCGAGCTATTGGCTTTGAACTTTTTTAAATACTAAATTTTTTTAAAAAATGCCTTACCCATTAGGAGCCGATTGCATTTTTGTGTAAAATTATGTAAAGTGATTTATTATTTTTAATTGTCTAACTAACTAACTGTCTTCTAAATATTTGTTTTTTGATTGGAGTTACTTCACTGAAGTATAATATATAAATACATATATGGTAAGTGGTATATTGGATTCGGTATAGCTGAATATCACACACTTACTTGTTATTGATGAGAATTACAGGTTACGACTAAGTCAAATATCAAAAAATCAGGTTTATTAAAATAAACTACTTGTGAAAAGTTCAAACTCGCGGTAATATAACTGAAAATAACATTTTATTGTGCATATTTAAGATTCTTACTGTATGTGCGGGCATAAAAGTATACACTTCCGTTTATTATCTGGCTTATAGTTTTGCCATATAAGTTTATATTCAGTTATAAACCTGTTTTTAAAATTATTCATTATATAAAAGCAGTTGAGTGCTATATTCGGCTATGCCAAATCTTATATACCCTTCACCATCTCTGTAAATCTAGTTTCGTGACTGAGAAAAAATTTTGTGTATTTTCTTAAAGATCTTTTCACAAGCTTTTAATTGATACCTTATTGATATTTTAAAAAAATTTTTAAATTTCAGAGGCCCGTTACTCGGAAAATATGGACGAGCGCCAATCTTTTCACAGGATGTTTTTTTTTCTTAATTTTTAAGTCTGTATCGCCTAATATTTTTGGTTTTTTGATTGAAGTTATTTCATTGTTCAAAATAATGTGGAAAAATTAGAGGTACGAGTGGTGCCTTGCCCTCTGCGTCTAATGATATGGAGCTTTCTCTTTCGACACTATTTCTGATCAATTGGCGTATCGCTATGCATAAGAAATTGATATTGTAGAAATTACACACGGAGTGATAAATAAAGATATACCCTTTTTCCACTTTTTGTGGTGAAGAGTATAAAAAAATATCGTAGAGATTTTTTGTGCAATATGTTTTATTACATTATTCTGGCAATCCTACTAAACTAATGTACGAATTTGATTGTTGTTCCTACTAAACTAATGTACGAATTTAATTGTTGTATACACTAATTTCACGAAATTTCATGCAAAATAGTTATAAGTCAGTTATTTATCCTTATATTTAAATTTGTCAAACATAAATTTAAATTGTAAACGGTAAGGTTTATAAAATTTGTTACATTTGTTAATTGAATTAGTTCTATAGTTGCCTTGTTTTCTATAAAAATACTTTGCTTTGTAGTGGGACAATTTTTTGTTTTTAAATTTTTAATGGCATCGGAATTTGTACATTTCGCTTTTAATTTCATATTCGTTATTGTGGTCGCTTGTGTTATTTCAAACAATACACAAACAACAAACCATATGTAGCGAACGTACACAAAGCAAGTGTAACAAAATATGTATACCATAAAAAATTTATTGATACCTTTCTTAATTTTTTGAAGTCCGATAAAAAGTGCAAGTAAACGTCGGCGGCTAAATTTTAGCCAAATTTTAGCTGAAAAAATGTCGGCGGCGGCTATTGAGAACCTTCGGCGGCGGCTGTAAGCCGGCTATTAGCCGTTCGACGCAGGTCTCTGATACATGGTGCACAAACTTACAAATGGAAAGACCAAAATATATATATAACAAGTACATGCAGGAGTTCAGCTGATAGTTTTATTGGTGTGCGTGTTTATCATGTTTTGTGTCAAAATTTGTTTAAATTTATTTTAATTTTTCTTTTACTATACATTTCTCTTGTTTTTTACGTGTTTATTTTCATTTTTATTATGTTCTATCAGGACTGTGGCATATGCGGATGATGTCGCGGTCGCAGTATCAGGAAAGTATCCTGACACGCTATCGCAATGTCTGCAATCGGCGCTTGGTTGCGTCAGTAGGTGGTGTACCGAGAGCGGGCTTAGCGCGAACGCTCGGAAAACGGAGCTTGTGCTCTTTACGAGAAGAAACAAGATTCCAAATTTTCCGCTACCACTCCTAAATGGAGTGGAGCTTGGGTTATCCGACAGGGCAAAGTATCTGGGTGTCATCCTGGACTCAAAACTGTCGTGGACCCCCAATGTCCGGTTTCGGGCGGATAGGGCCTCAGTGGCTTTGTATGTGTGTAGAAAGGCCATGGGTAGACACTGGGGCATAAATCCCAACACGTCATACTGGCTCTTTAACACGGTCATAAAACCCATACTCATGTATGGGGTTCTTGTATGGTGGCCCGCACTGGGCAAACTTGTGAACTGCAGTATGCTGAATAGAATATTGCGAACTTCGGCCTTGATGGTCACCGGGGCAATGCGCACCACTCCATCGAAGGCCCTTTTTACGATGCTGCACTGGCTACCAGTCGATCTCATGGCCAAGCGGCTGGCTATGAACTCGGCGGTTAGACTAAATGCAGCGGCGACGTGGAAGTCAGGGGACTTTGGACATGCGACCATTTTAGGCTGCTCCTCGGCCATCCCTGACAACATCGATTATTGCACGCCCACCCCCATGTCTGATATTGGTTTCGGGGTATCAACGTCGGGCACATCGAATATGCGTGGGGATGTGCTTGATGTTTATACTGACGGGTCAAAGTTGGACACGGGGGTCGGGGGGGGCGTCTTCATTCCTAGATTTCGAATCAGAATGAAGTTTAGGCTACGTGATCAGTGTAGCGTGGTACAGGCTGAGATTTCAGCCATCAGAAGGGCGGCTTGCTGGATGAGGTACCACAGGATATACGGAGAGGATATCCGGATCTGTACTGACAGCAAGGCCGCGATTAACTCCTTATCGGGTGTCTATACGACATCCAGATTGGTACGTGAATGCCGGACATCTCTTAACGAGATGGCGAGACATTCCAACCTGGAACTGTTTTGGGTACCGGCTCACTCGGGCGTACCCGGGAATATAATTGCGGACGAACTCGCCAGATCGGGAACCCGGTTGGCAGACCGGGAGACAGATCCACTGGTAGGAGTCCCACTAAGCTGCTGTAGAGCTTTACTTCAGCAGGAACTCCTCAGAGCCGCACAGTCTAGATGGTCTGAGGAGGTTACCTGCAGGGTCTCGAGGACATTGTGGCCTCAGTACGATAATAGGAGAACCGCAAATCTACTGAGGTTTCCTCGGGGGCAGCTGGGCATACTGGTGGCGGTGCTGACAGGGCACTGTGTCATTGGTACCCATGCTAGGAGATTGAATCTTCCGCATCATGACTACTGTAGAAGCTGTCAAGATGAGGAAGAGGAAGAAACGGTAGAGCATCTGCTCTGCCACTGCCCAGCTCTTTCTGAAAATAGAGCGGCCATCTTCGGCAGTCCGAGACTGCATGGCCTTGCAGACTTATCTGTCTGCGACGTTGATAGGATAAACTTGTTTATCCGGTCCTCGGGGTGGTTTGGATTGGGATCTTTGACGGTGCCGTAATGGCATGAATCTGATCCCCTGCAAATCCTGTTTCCAGGCAACACAACGGGACCTTTGGGACCCAAGTGGGTCGGTCTTATGCCGACGGCCTGTGCAACCTAACCTACCTAACCTATCAGGGATGGTAAACGAAATATTCAAATTACACTTTTCCAACTCAAGTTGCATTGAATATCCTTTTATTGAATTCTTGTTTAAATTTACATTAATATAGTCGTTAAAAGGTCATTTATAATAATTAAGAAAAATTCATATTAATTTTTTAGTTAGAAAAATTATAAAATGTTACCCACTTTGCCGTCTCTGAACGGTTTTTTGACATAATACATGAAATTTTGTATTTGTGTTGACTTGCATATACTTAATATAAATATACTTTGGGAAAGACTGCAAAAACTTCAAAACAGGGCTATAAGGTAAATAATAAAATGCAATAGGCATACACCTATCCAATTCATGGTGGACACACTAAAATGACTAAATAAAACAGAGGCTTCAACTTAACACTTTTATCCATAAGATGAAAATAGGGAACGCACCAGAATATTTAAACGAACAACGAAGTTATGTGTTCTATATAAAGGACTACAATTATTTAATCCGCTGCCACATTACATAAAGAATGAAAATAATATCGATATATTCAAAAGAAATTGTTTTTTTTTTTATTTTCAACACTACTCATCAGAGCTTTAAAAAAGAACTATAAAGAAAACTAATTTTATTATTGTAAATTTAAAGTATTTTGAATAATACTTTAATAAAATTTAATTAATAATTAATTATTGTAAGTTCACTTTACGCTCTCCGAAGTACATACATACCTCATATTTTAAGCCGGCTAAGCGCAACCAAGTTTCCACTTTAAGGCAGTATGGAGATAAAGACGGCAAAAGTGGCGTTCTTGAAAACTGATATAAATATATTGTATCCTTTTCAAAGTTTGCCTTATGAACATTACATTTCCCCGAAAGATCCGGCTTGGTTGTCAAACACAAATTCTCATTCTTTTTTGCATCAACTGGCTTAGAACAACCAGAATGCTCATGGGCGTTGGCAAAACTTCCAGTTTCGTCGATTTTTTCTTCACTAGATGTATTGCCAACTGTCTGTGTATTCTCCAGATTACTTTCTGAGACCGCGTTATTACTTGTTTCGGACATTACAATTATTTTTTTTAGTAAAAATACACTGACTGCACTTTATGTATTTAAAATTAACACAAAGATTAGAAAACAGTAACCGGAGCTTTTCATACACTTTACTTTATATCAAAAAATATAAATACCGACACGTAGGAGAAGATAACAAACTGAGGAAAAAGTTAAACTTTTTTTACAGAGTTGTAAAAAAAGGAGTATTATTATTGTTCATAACAAAAATGTAAACAAAATTTGACAAAAAATTAAACCTTTTAGACACGGTCTCAATTCGTCAATTTTTAATAGATTTTAAAATAAAAATTAGAAATAAAAAGCTCTAAGCTTGCAGAATCAGATTTTCAGGTTGTCACTTTCGCTATTTTAAAAATGAAGGAGCTACACCCAAAACGTGTAGTCATTAATTTTTATGGTATTTTAGTTATAAAAACAAAACTAAAAATCGTGCATCATAGCGACTGACGCCAATCGATAGAGGCTTAAAATACGAATCGTTCGTGGTATATCTCGTTTCTGGCAAGACTGTACGAAAAAAGTTATAAGCCAGCAAACCTTTAAATTGTAAAAAAAAATTGCTCAAAAATATAACTTAAGTTTCTCTCTTATATCACGAAAACTATTCCGCGTGCACATATAGCGCTATATACGATCGATAGAGGACAAAAGTACGAATCGATTGTGGTATAGTTTGTTTTCTCAAAGACTGTACGAAAAAAGTTATTAAGCGGCAAACTTTTCAAATTTGAAAAAATCGCTCAAAAATATAAGTTTAGTTTTTCACTTATATCTTGAAAACTATTCCGCGTGCACATATACCACTATATACGACCGATAGAGGATAAAAGTACGAATCGATCGTGGTATAGTTTGTTTTCTGAAAGACTGTACGAAAAAAGTTATTAAGCGGCAAACTTCTTAAATTTGAAAAAATCGCTCAAAAATATAAGTTTAGTTTTTCGCTTATATCTCGAAAACTATTCCGCGTGCACATATACCGCTATATACAATCGATAGTGGATAAAGGTACAAATCGACCGTAGTAAAGTTTGTTTTTGGAAAGACTGTACGAAAAAAGTTATTAAGCTGCAAACTTTTCAAATTTGAAAAAATCGCTCAAAAATATAAGTTTAGTTTTTCACTTATATCTTGAAAACTATTCCGCGTGCTCATATACCACTATATACGACCGATAGAGGATAAAAGTACGAATCGATCGTGGTACAGTTTGTTTTCTGAAAGACTGTACGAAAAAAGTTATTAAGCGGCAAACTTTTCAAATTTGAAAAAATCGCTCAAAAATATAAGTTTAGTTTTTCACTTATATCTTGAAAACTATTCCGCGTGCACATATACCACTTTATACGATCGATAGAGGATAAAAGTACGAATCGATCGTGGTATAGTTTGTTTTCTGAAAGACTGTACGAAAAAAGTTATTAAGCGGCAAACTTTTTAAATTTGAAAAATCTTAGAAATGCAGGTCCCTTTTAAGTTTCAGCGTTCTGTCTATGAGGTTCAAAAGTACGGCCACACACTTGAAATTACATGAACTGTTGGAACGCCCTTTAACTTCTAAATCCATATTTTATACTTGTTGTTATAGCGGACTTACCAATACAGGTTCATTGTAAATTCCAAGCGTCTGTCTTTAACTGTTAAAAAGTACGGCAATATACATCAAATTAAATAAACTATTGACGCACCCTTTAATTTATTATTCTTAATATTAACACTTGTTACTACAACGGCCATAGCAATCGACATTCTGTCCAATTTTCAAGCATTTGTCTAAAAGGGTTCAAAAGATAAGTTATAAGTAAATTTACATCAATTATGGGGGCACCCTTTAATTTTTAAATTTATTTTTGTATAATTTTTTGTTTTTGGAAGCCATAGTAATACGCAGTTATTTCAAATTTTACAGAATCGCCCCTTACAGTTCATGATACCCGTTTAAAATATGTATGTTGTATGGGGACATCCTTTAATTTTTAAGATTATGAACTGTTTTTAAAACGGGACCAATCTGTAAGCATAATCTATCATATTACCAAAAATTTTCAAAATCGATTCATGATGGCCATATATATCAAATTTAATCAACGAATCATCGACATATCACAACATAATAAGCCAAATTTCATAATTTTGGTTTTATCAGCATTTAAACTCATCCGAATTAATTCTGTGCAATACTCGATTAATTTCTAGTTGCATTTTAACTGAGCTATTTACTATGAACAATTATTAGAATGTCATCAACAAATGCATAAATTGCACATGTTTGTGACGAAAAGAAAAAAATGAAAAATTAAAAATAATAACGGACCTAAGACCGACCATTTGCAACACCATGCTTCATTTCTCTCACGAGTAATTGAAAACCAACAAAGAAAAAATCTTTAAGCTTTTCTTCTTAGAGGATGGTTTTAGCGACCGCATAACTAATTTGTCTTTTTAAATTAAAATTTTATGGGTTCTTAACATGACATTTACCATAAAAAATGTAAACATTAATTAAAATTAAGGGTTTTAAACTTTCTGGTATTTCCTGCCACTATCTATGTTAGAATTTTAAAATTTAATCTCCGCAAGCACTACTCCCGAAATCCTACTTTTCAAACCTATTTTCGTCCAGATCCGGCACAATGTTTTACATAAGTAGGGATCATCTGCTTGGTGGTGGTTTCAATAATAATAATTTGGATTTAATACAGGTTTGTTTTCATGATCGTGTTTAAGTGCAATAAATTTATTTCTTGCGAAAGACAGACTTTGTTTCAATATTATACTATTTATTGGAAAATGAACTTTATAATTAAGTTTTTTTTCTTCACGAAGCAGCTTTTTCACTCACCCAATAGTTAAATATGTTACAAATGTGTCACTTGTATTTTGTATTTCTTTTTTTTTCTTTCATTAATCAGTTTTTAGGCTTTTTAACTATTTTCTATTAGTAGAATATTATTTATCATCGTTTATTATCTTATCATTCTATTAAATGAATAAGTTTTTAATATATTCCTAAATAGGTTTTCATGCTCCAACCACAACCTTTATTATAATTGCTTGATAACAATTAAAAAAAAAAATAAATTTATAACTGAATTCTCGTCGCATTATTTTAGATGTAATTAATAATAATAAGTAATATTTTGAATCATAGCAGGTGTTTTGTTTCATTTTAACAAGTAAAAAAATTTCAAAATTCTTAGAAATTGCTGTTATTAACGGATATAAAAATTTTCAACTTTTTTTTTTAAAGGTGGAAAACATGAAATGTTAAAAAACTGTAAATATAAAAATAATATAGTTTCCTTTAAAATTATAAAATGAAAAAAATTAACAGTTTTACTTAAATTTTTTTAGAAATGAGAGTGAATCTCAGACGCAAAAGGAATCATCGTTTATTTAAGAATTTTTACTCCATTATTGCATTTTGCATAAAAGAAACAACAACGACGTCACCCTTTATTTAAGAAATACCCTTTAATTTAAGATTCTACTTTTTATACTTGTTATTATAAAGGACACTGTGAGCACTACTCACTTTGTAAAGTCAATGTTCGTAAAAAACACATCTTTAAAGTAAATTTACATCAATTATGGGGCACCCTTTAATTTTTATTTGAAGCAAATGCGTTTTTTTGCATTGGCTTTTGCTGCATTTTTCCACAGCAACGTCAATGTCAAAAAAAATTTGGCGTGACCCTAACTTAATAATATCGTCGGGAGGAGGCAAAAATATCCTGCTACCCCGAGTCCCCCAACAAACTCATTGGGATGGGTCATTGCTGGCTTGAAGAAACCACCTCCGACCCAAGTCCCGATTAAATTTATTTAAAATTTTATGTTAATGGTCCACCTTGCCCTTGCGGTCGGCCTACCGCAATGGAACCATGATGTAGCCGGTACTTTTGGTTGGCGACTGAGCGACACCGTGTATTATTAACGCTCATTTTTTTAAACCTGAAAATAGAAAAATACATTAAAATCATGTTTAAAACAAGAAGGAACGATACATTACCCATCACGCATGCAAAATCCCGCAAAATAACCTGCAAAGAAATCAAAAAATATTTAAGAAAATTCAATAAAAAAAAAAACAAAATATTTTATCTTCATACTTACCTCACGCTTTCCTTTCTGTATTTTAAAACCGCTCTGGTTTGTTTACAAAAATAAATTCCATTTAGTACAGTGTTGCCAACGAAAATTTTAAATTTCAAATGACCGGCTCATTAATTACACATCTGAAATAACTTAAATGTGATTTTTTTTATATATATTTAAGCCACAATTACAAAATTAATAATATATATATATATATATATATATATATATATATATATATATTTATTTATTTATTTATTTATATTATATATATCTTCTATAATTGCTATTAATTTTAAATTTTGTGATTAATAAAAAGTAGAAAAATAAAAAAAATAATGTATTATTAGAACTATTATTAATAATATAAGTTTTAACTAATTTTATAGTCTAAAAACCTTTGCTAACTACTTGAGGTGACATTTTTTAAAACCCATTTTTATATCCGAAAACTCTAGAGGATTAATAAACTAGTTCAACACTTTTAGGAAATATATTTTTATTATCGCACAATAGAGATTAAAACTAATTTAGAAGTATAAAGGGATATTACACACGGATTAGATATTAAACAAATTACACATTTTTTATATAGCTGGAATGGTAACAATGATTAAGCGGTAGTTTTTATCACAGATTATATTTATCTGTGGTTTTTATATTCTCCCATTTTTTTACTTTTTTGCCTTAAACCAATTCCGTTATTCGTCCGCAAAGAAAACCTAAGTTATGCTGCCAGACCAGGCAAATAGAATGAATGGAATTGAAACAAAATATTTCACCATACCCTACAAATAAATTTTTTTGTAACAATTATACAAATTTTTTTAGTTATTGTATTTTTAAAATTGAATTTGATTTTCAAATACTTAAAATATATATTTTAATTTTTGTTTAAATATGGCTTAATATATCTTTAATAATATACAAATTAATGTTGATTCAGGTTTATTTTAAAATGAATTTTGTATGAAAAATTTGTTCTAAAGTATATGGAAAAACTTAAATAGTTACAGCGATTTTTTCAAATTTAAAAAGTTGGCCGCTTAATAACCTTTTTCGTACACTCTTTCAGAAAACAAACTATACCACGATCGATTCGTACTTTTATCCTCTATCGATCGTATATAGTGGTATATGTGCACGCGGAATAGTTTTCAAGATATATGTGAAAAACTAAACTTATATTTTTGAGCGATTTTTTCAAATTTAAAAAGTTTGCCGCTTAATAACTTTTTTCGTACAGTCTTTCAGAAAACAAACTATACCACGATCGATTCGTATTTTTATCCTCTATCGATTGTATATAGCGGTATATGTGCACGCGGAATAGTTTTCGAGATATAAGCGAAAAACTAAACTTATATTTTTGAGCGATTTTTTCAAATTTAAAAAGTTTGCCGCTTAATAACTTTTTTCGTACAGTCTTTCAGAAAACAAACTATACCACGATCGATTCGCACGCGGAATAGTTTTCGAGATATAAGCGAAAAACTAATCTTATATTTTTGAGCGATTTTTTCAAATTTGAAAAGTTTGCCGCTTAATAACTTTTTTCTTACAGTCTTTCGGAAAACAAACTATACAATGGTCGATTCGTATTTTTATCCTCTATCGATTGTATATAGCGGTATATGTGCACGCAGAATAGTTTTCGAGATATAAGCGAAAAACTACTCTAAATAGCTGGATGTGCAGCAACTTTATTTCTTAATTATCAAAAGTGACAGTTGCAAAATTTGATTCTATGATCTGTAGGCTTTTAGTTTTGTGTTTTTTGATTTAAGATTAATAATAAATTAACGAATTGTGATCGAGTTGAAAAATGCTATTTTTTGTCTTAGTTTGTTTACATTTTTTTTATGTATAACATGAAAGCACGTGGCACTAATACACCTACAAAAAAAAAAACAACAAAATGTTCACACGCATAGGAAAAAGTACCATCCATGCAACTCTCAAAAAAGTTTGCCAAAACAAACAAAAAGTGTGCCAAAAAGTTTGTTATCTTCTCCTCGACAATACGGACTGTATCAAGGCGAATCAATTATCAGGTGGCAGCGTTAGAAAATTTATTATTTTTTGCTGGTGAAACGAATGTCAAACTTCATATAAAAAAAATGGTAAACAGATTTTTTATATATGGAGTTTGACAGTAGTGTACACGGCGAAAATTAATGAATTCGCCTACGCTGCCACCTGGTAATTGATTCGCCTTGGACTGTATCTTAATAGACAAAGTATCCTTGTTGAGGAGAAGATAACAAACTTTTTGACAAACCAAGGCGAATCAATTATCAGGTGGCAGTGCATGGCGAAATAATACAGGTGAACGCACGGGCGAAAAAGCCCATCAGCTGTATACATTGCAGTTGTCAAAAAAATTTGTCAAAAATAAATAATTTGTTAAGTTTTTTTAATTTATTTTTTTTTGTTTGCTAATAGGAAACAAACAATTGAAATTCCTAGAGAAAACTACCACAACATGGAACCGTATTTGCAGTTCCTGATGTGTATAATGAAAATATGCGTAAAAAGATAGTGAAATTATTGTAAACACATTTATAATTTCTTGGTTTTTTTTGGAAGATTATGTTAGTCTTCAAATGGTCAACGTGCAAGATTTGAACGATGCATGTGATTTGGGCAAACTAGTGGTACAATAGAGTTTTGGTCACTTTTCATGTATTTTTATGTAACTTAATTTTTATAATTTTTTTATTCTGATAATTACAACCACTTTTTCCACCAAATATATATTTTTATTTTGTTTATTTTCTTACAATATTTTTTGACAACATACATAATTTTGTAGCAACAAATTGCCTGTTGTTTTTTTTGTTGTTGGATTGTTGTAGCCGTGCGGTCACCTGTATTAATTCGCCTTGTGGCAGCGTTAGCGTATTTATTGTTTTTTGCTGGTAGAAACGAATGTCAAACTTCATATAAAAAAATGGTACACAGCTTTTTTGTATATGGAGTTTGACAGTAGTGTACACGGCGAAAATTTATGAATTCGCCTACGCTGCTACCTAGTAATTGATTCGCCTTGTGGCAAACTTTTTTTTGTTTTGACAAACTTTTTTCAGAGTTGCATGGAAGGTACTTTTTCCTATGCGTGTGAACATGTTGTTGTTTTTTTGTAGGTGTATTAGTGCCACGGACTTTCATGTTATACATAAAAAAAATATGAACAAACTAAGCCATAAATTGAATTTTTCAACTCGATCGCAATTCGTTAATTATTATTAATTTCAATACAAAAAAACAAAACTAAAAGCTACAGATCACAGAATCAAATTTTGCAACTGTCACTTTTGATAATTAAGATATAAAGTTGCTGCACATACAGCTATTTAGAGTAGTTTTTCATTCATTACTCGAAAACTGTTCCGCGTGCACATATACCACTATATACAATCGATAAAGGATTGAAATAGGAATCGATCGAGGTATAGGTTGTTTTCTGAAAGACTGTACGCAAAAAGTTATAAAGCGGCAAACTTTTCAAAATTGAAAAAAATCCCTCAAAAATATTGGTTTAGTTTTTCGCCCATATTTCGAAAACTATTCCACGTGCATATATACAAAAAAAATTTATTAAACAGCAATTTTTTCAAATTTAAAAAAATCGCAGGAATCGATCGTGGTATAGTTTATTTTCCGAAAGACTGTACGAAAAAAGTTACAAAGCGGCAAACTTTTAAAATTTGAAAAATCGCTCAAAAATATAAGTTTAGTTTTTCGCTTGTATCTCGCAAACTGTTCCGCGTGTACATATACCACTACATACGATCGATAGAGGATAAAAATACGAATCGGTAATGGTATAGTTTGTTTACTGTAAGACTGTACAAAAAAATTTATTAAACGGCAAACTTTTCAAATTTAAAAATATCGCTGAAATTAATAAGTTTAGTTTTTCGCTTATATCTCGCAAACTATTCCGCATGTACATATACCGCTATATACAATCGATAGAGGATAAAAATACGAATCAATCATGGTATAGCTTGTTTTCTGAAAGACTACACGAAAAAAGTAATTAAACGGCAAACTTTTCAAGTTTAAAAAAATCACTGAAATTAATAAGTTTAGTTTTTCGCTTATATCCCGCACACTATTCCGCGTGCATATATACCACTACATACGATGGATAGAAGATAAAAATACCAATCGATCGTGGTATAGGTTATTTTCCGATAGACTGTACGAAAAAAGTTAATAAGCGGCAAACTTTTCAAATTTAAAAAAATCGCTGAAATTAATAAGTTTAGTTTTTCGCTTATATCTCGCAAACTATTCCGCGTGCGCATATACCGCTATATATGATCGATAGAGGATAAAAATATGAATCGATCATTGTATAATATGTTTTCCGAAAGACTGTACGAAAAAATTTATTAAGCGGCAAACTTTTCAAATTTAAAAAAATCGCTGAAATTAATAAGTTTAGTTTTTCGCTTATATCTCGCAAACTATCCCGCGTGCACATATACCGCTATATAAGATCGATAGGGGATAAAAATACGAACCGATTATGGTATAGATTGTTTTCCGAAAGACTATACGAAAAAAGTTATTAAGCGGAAAACTTTTCAAAATTAAAAAAAACGCTGAAGTTAATAAGTTTAGTTTTTTACTTATACTGCTATATACGATCGATAGAGGATAAAAAATGCGAATCGATCATGGCATAGTTTGTTTTCCGAAAGACTGTACGAAGAAAGTTATTAAGCGGCAAACTTTTCAAACTTAGAAAAATCGCTGAAATTAATAAGTTTAGTTTTTCGCTTATATCTCGCAACCTATTCCGCGTGCACATATACCGCTATATACGATCGATAGAGGATAAAAAATGCGAATCGATCATGGCATAGTTTGTTTTCCGAAAGACTGTACGAAAAAAGTTATTAAGCGGCAAACTTTTAAAATTTAAAAAAATCGCTGAAATAAATAAGTTTAGTTTTTACTTATATCTCGGAAACTATTCCGCGTGCACATATACTGCTATATACGAATGATAGAGATTAAAAATACGAATCGATCGTTGTATAGTTAGTTTTCCGAAAGGCAGTACGAAAAAAGATATTAAGCGGCAAACTTTTCAAATTTAAAAAAATCGCTGAAACTAATAAGTTTAGTTTTTCGCTTATATCTCGCAAACTATTCTGCGTGCAAATATACCGCTATATACGATCGATAGAGGATAAAAATACGAATCGATAGAGGCATAGCTTGTTTTCTGAAAGACTGTAAGAAAAAAGTTATTAAACGGCAAACTTTTCAAATTTAAAAAAATCGATCAAAAATATAAGTTTAGTTTTTCGCTTATATCTCGGAAACTGTTCCGCGTGCACAAATACTGCTATATACGATCGATAGAGGATTAAAATAGGAATGGATCATGGTATAGCTTGTTTTCCGAAAGACTGTACGACAAAAGTTATTAAGCGGCAAACTTTTCAAATTTAAAAAAATCGCTGAAATTTCATTCGGACTTCATTTATTATTATTATATCATCGTTATGATATAAAGGTCAGAGCTAATAGACTAATAAATTTATCATGATATGAAAAGTAATGTTATATGTTATTTTATTTTTTTTTCTTCGCACTGTTCAGTAACTAAAAATTTTAGCTAATTGTTGCTTATTGCTACTAGAGCGTGAATATCAAGGTACATTCTATTTAAATAAAATCTATTTAAAGTAAAATAAATGCACCTTGATGTTCTTTCAAGTAGAGAGTAAGAAAATATGAGGGCGGAAAAATTTGTTGCAAGAATTAGTCAAACAGCAGCAGCCTTATTCTATAAGTCGTTAAAGCTAAAACTCATCGCTAAAAATCTATAAAATTATTTAGTGATTTTTAGCTGTAAAAGCAATATTGTAATGTATGTTGCTTAGTTTAGCGATGTCTAAAAATTCAATTCGCCGTAAGTTTAGCCGTTATTGCAATCGCTAAAATTTTCTAATCTTGTATTCTCTATTTCAAATAAGCGATTTAAAATAAAAAAATAAATAAAAGTTTTAGCACCGAATATTTTTGAGTGCTAAAATTTGGGTAAAACATATAAATTTTTTATTTGTGTTTTTTATGTAAATTTTATTAATTTTAGCAATGAAAGAGCTGGAATATATGCTAATTTACTATATTTGCCAATTTATGTGATATTTTGAAAAGATTAAAATGCTTTTTACCTTTAAAAACATTGTGCTAATTATCCCGAACAAATTATTAAAATCCCCGATTTTGATTATATAAGGTGAAAGCACGTCACGATGGTCACTTCGCTACCGCTTACTTAGCTCTTCAGGAAACTTATCACAAACATTTTAATTTAGAATTTCCCTAATTTAATTTTAATTATAAATTTGCAAGTGCCCTTGTAAAAATAACATAAATAAATTATGGTGGTGTTTTGTGATATTTTATTTGTTGTTTTAGTTTAATTCTTGATCATCCTTCAACTCCTTCAACTTCTAACAAACATTTTAAATTTTAATTTAAATCTATTTTTTCTTCAAAGGCTGTTGTTGACGATGGTTTTGTGTTAACTTTTTGCACAAAATATTAGTGTAAAATGCTTTGCATCTTGAAAATATATGTCCATCATTGCGGCGGTTGATAATTCCATGGCTAACCGCAACATTTAATTTACACATTTTTTTATTCAAATACATACGTTATAAGTGTATATTCGGAGGATTTAAAAAATATTCTAGACAATTTAAAAAAATATTATAAATACATCACACACATATACTGAAAACTTTTTGTGGGTAAACGCTAATCATTGTAAGGAAAGCACAATATATTTGTCTATTTTTAACAGCAACTTATCAAAGTAGAGTAAAAGGATAATTAGAGTGATAGCAATTTAGTGTCAAGAACTAACATATTATATTTGTCTCTTTTTAACAGCAATTTATCAAAGTAGAGGGAAAGAATAAATATAGTGGTAGCAAATTAGCTACGGCAAAAATGTAATATTTTAGCCAAAGCGAATTGATAACCAGGTGGTATCATCAGCATGAAGTACTGTTCGAAATAACGTCAAAGTTTGTTTTGTTTTTTTTTTCAATTCGGTTTGTTTTTCGTTTCTTGTATTTTCTTTATTTGTTTATATACATATGTACATACACTCTCGATCAAATACTTGGAACCACTTAAATTTCGTATTTAGTACGCCTTTTTTTCTCCAGAGAGCTAAATTTTACTACTATCCGAATTTTCTTAAGATTCCAAAAATTAATGCAATTTTGATACCTTTATATGACCCGCTTTGAACCCACTTTTCATTTTTTTAATTATTTCTAATTTGTAGTCGCATTTAACTTAACCTAATAGAAAAAAACTACTTTCCACTAAGATTAGTGGAAAATGGGCAAGAACAGTATTTAATAGTTAATGGCATATCAGGACATTGCGCAAGAAATTGGGAGATGTCTCAAAACTGTGCTCGGAAACTTAAAGAAACAATTTAAAACTATGGAAAGATATACAAAGTGTATAAAGTATACAAAAAACAAATTTATATGTGAAGTCTATATCACGGGCTATTTTTGGTCAGATTTGCTTTCAATGCGAATAAAAAACTTATTCCATTTTTTTCCCAACGTTTCGTCGGTTTTTTCCGGCTTCTTCAGGGGAGTATTTTTATTATTTATTATTCTAGTGACAAATTACAAGAAAAGAGTTGATATTTTACTTTTAATTATGATTTTAACCCTTATGATCTTACTTACAATTTGTTTTAGTTTGCATTATTGAATATATGAATAGGTGATGACACATAATTTGAAAAATTAATGTGTAATAATAATAAATTATGGACAGCACGACACATTGAAACATTTATATAAATTAGTCAACAAAAAAATATAATAGTATCACAGAAAAAAATTTTAGTCATTGAAGTTTGGTGTTGTCTTTGTCTTCTTTAGTGTTTATTGATTTCTTTATACGTTGTTGTATTCTCAAGCTCTCGAGAGTATATCTTTTGTTTTCTTTTTTCTCTCTGTCTAGTATCTTTACATCGTCAAAATCTATAATGTGTCCAGTTTCTTTTGCATGTTGTGCTAATGCTGTTGTCTCCTTTCCTTTTTTAATGTCTGCTTGATGCTCTAAAATTCTTGTTCCAAGCATTCTTTTTGTTGTTCCAACGTATACTTTGTTACACCTTTCCCTTTCATTTCCTTGGCAGGTTATTTCATAAACAACATTATCTAATCTTTTCTTTTCTATTTTAGATATTTTTTGCGTAAAAAAGTGGCTCAGTGTTTTGTTTGCTCTATATGTAAATATTGTTTTTTCATAGTTTATCATATGCTTCAATGTTTTGTTCTCTGTTAGTTTTGGAACATATGGTATACTGTAAAAAGTTTTTTCCATCGCTTGATTATTTCCAGTATTATTTTTCTCTTTTTTTAAACATTTATTTATCAAGTTATTTGTCACATGTATTGGGTAGCTATTCTTTGCCAATATATTCTTTATTTTGGTGATGTTGTCGTTTTTAAATCTTATGTCGCTAATATTAAGAACTTATCTCCGTGAAGATAACAAACTAGAATAACAAACTAAACTTGTTTCACTCAAATCAAAGAGAGGAAAATTAAATATGGCTTACTTAGTCTCTCAAATGTATAAAAAAATGAGTGCTTTACATTAAGTTGAGTGCTACCAAGTTGAAATCCAACAAAATGTACTTAGATTTTATAAATTATATGGCAACATCTACATAAAGTACGCACTTAACAATGAATATCAGCTCTTCTTCTTTTATTTTTCATGGGAGAGGATTTTTAAGTTAACAAACTAACTTAACAAACCGGAAATGAAAAGTTTTATCAATTAAACAAATTTAATAAATTATTCAAATTTTAAAGCAATAAATTAAATGAAAATCGATATTTTATGAACAAAAACAAACCTTTTGTAAAAAAAAATAAAAATACGTTACAACTGCAACTAATACTTGGGACCAATTGTGGATGAAAGCCACATATATTGCCTATAATTTGGTATATATGTGTTGTTCGTTGAGCATATTTTCTTGAACCAAGTTTTAAAAAAAAAGAAATTTTCAACTTTCACTCATAATACATATGGAATTATATCTCGAAAACTAAGAGTTGTTCCTGGATGGGACCAATTGTGGATGAAAGCCACATATATTGCCTATAATTTGGCATATATGTGTTATTCGTTGAGCATATTTTCTTGAACCAAGTTTTTAAAAAAAAAGAAATTTTCAACTTTCACTCATACTACATATGGCCTTATATCACGAAAACTAAGAGTTGTTCCTGGATGGGACCAATTGTGGATGAAAGCCACATATATTGCCTATAATTTAGCATATATGTGTTATTCGTTGAGCATATTTTCTTGAACCAAGTTTAAAAAAAAAGAAATTTTCAACTTTCACTCATACTACATATGGCCTTATATCACGAAAACTAAGAGTTGTTCCTGGATGGGACCAATTGTGAATGAAAGCCACACATATTGCCTATAATTTGGCATATATGTGTTATTCGTTGAGCATATTTTCTTGAACCAAGTTTAAAAAAAAAAGAAATTTTCAACTTTCACTCATACTACATATGGCCTTATATCCCGAAAACTAAGAGTTGTTCCTGGATGGGACCAATTGTGGATGAAAGCCACATATATTGCCTATAATTTGGCATATATGTGTTATTCGTTGAGCATATTTTCTTGAACCAAGTTTTGAAAAAAAAGAAATTTTCAACTTTCACTCATACTACATATGGCCTTATATCCCAAAAACTAAGAGTTGTTCCTGGATGGGACCAATTGTGGATGAAAGCCACATATATTGCCTATAATTTGGCATATATGTGTTATTCGTTGAGCATATTTTCTTGAACCAAGTTTAAAAAAAAAAGAAATTTTGAACTTTCACTCATACTACATATGGCCTTATATCCCGAAAACTAAGAGTTGTTCCTGGATGGGACCAATTGTGGATGAAAGCCACATATATTGCCTATAATTTGGCATATATGTGTTATTCGTTGAGCATATTTTCTTGAACCAAGTTTAAAAAAAGAAATTTTCAACTTTCACTCATACTACATATGGCCTTATATCCCGAAAACTAAGAGTTGTTCCTTGATGGGACCAATTGTGGATGAAAGCCACATATATTGCCTATAATTTAGCATATATGTGTTATTCGTTGAGCATATTTTCTTGAACCAACTTTTTAAAAAAAAGAAATTTTCAACTTTCACTCATACTACATATGGCCTTATATCCCAAAAACTAAGAGTTGTTCCTGGATGGGACCAATTGTGGATGAAAGCCACATATATTGCCTATAATTTGGCATATATGTGTTATTCGTTGAGCATATTTTCTTGAACCAAGTTTAAAAAAAAAAGAAATTTTGAACTTTCACTCATACTACATATGGCCTTATATCCCGAAAACTAAGAGTTGTTCCTGGATGGGACCAATTGTGGATGAAAGCCACATATATTGCCTATAATTTGGCATATATGTGTTATTCGTTGAGCATATTTTCTTGAACCAAGTTTTGAAAAAAAAGAAATTTTCAACTTTCACTCATACTACATATGGCCTTATATCCCAAAAACTAAGAGTTGTTCCTGGATGGGACCAATTGTGGATGAAAGCCACATATATTGCCTATAATTTGGCATATATGTGTTATTCGTTGAGCATATTTTCTTGAACCAAGTTTAAAAAAAAAAGAAATTTTGAACTTTCACTCATACTACATATGGCCTTATATCCCGAAAACTAAGAGTTGTTCCTGGATGGGACCAATTGTGGATGAAAGCCACATATATTGCCTATAATTTGGCATATATGTGTTATTCGTTGAGCATATTTTCTTGAACCAAGTTAAAAAAAAAAGAAATTTTCAACTTTCACTCATACTACATATGGCCTTATATCCCGAAAACTAAGAGTTGTTCCTGGATGGGACCATCGCCACAAAATTATGTCCCCACGTTATCACCTGCTACTCATTAAGTTTTAAACCTCACGGCACTCTCTCGCCTCTGCAGTTATCCATGACGAAACGTAATCATTTGGAAGTAAACGGATCGTTATCGCCAAATCATCATGTCTCGGTTCAGTGGTTGAGGTGCCGCTACAGGGCGGTGCCATGTCTGAGAAGCCAGTTTGTACTTAAAAGTTCTTAAGGCGTTTCGTAGAAGATGATGCCGCCTCCGTTATTACAAGTGAAGAAGATGATTGCATATCACCCGGATATCATACACTTTTGCCAATAGAAGTGCATGGCTCCTGTTACTCTGAAATGCAAATGATTTCTAAGGCTTCCTATCAATAGCTGCGGTGTAGTAGTGTTGTCATCGAACAGCATTGATTTGATATGGAAACGTTTACTTACTATGCCATAAGTACACTCTCACTTTTCGGCCCGTGAAGAAGTCTCCTCCTGTTCAAATTGTTCACGCAAACTGAACTGTGCATTTCAAACAATGCCGCGTCTTATTCACCTGGAATATGATGACCGGCCAATGGGATATTTTAGATTTTGGTGAAGTACATGACTATAATCATTACAAATACAGTCCAAAAAACAAATACTCACCAAATGTTTCTCTACAGCAGCGAGCAAGAAAGTTGGCGAGGGAAATGGCCCAGACCTTACAAAAACTACCAGATTATACAAGCAATTTAAGAGTTCTAGAGTCGAATGTTAAAAAAACTAAGAAATCAATAATTGATACGGATAATATGATTGAATTCTCTTTGAAAAAACGACTAAATTCAATGGACTAACTAATTTTTTATGACAAAGCTTTACTCAACTGTACTAAAAATCTACAAAACTAATGTGCTGTTTCTGTATAACAAACGAGCAGCTCGTCTAAAAAATTTATATGAAAAGCACTCAATTTTTTGAGTGATTCCTATACAAATTTTCTAGACGAGTCGCTCGTTTGTAATACAGAAACAGCACATAAATGATATTTTTCTAATCAAAATAAATATAATGAAACAATTTAAGGTTTATTACCCAGCCAAACATTAGACACTAGCGTAAAAATTACTTGCCATGTAATGACTTACTTTTGTGATTTCCATTTTCTGTTACTGGCTTACAAAACACATTAAATTACTTCACCAAAAAGGGAGTAGTAATTGAACAGGTTGTTTAAATGAAAAGAGAATATCTTAAAATACGTACTAATGTTTCTTGCAACAATCAATGTAATCAATTCTCAGTAATTGATTATTAAGCTCTTTTTTAAAATTTTGCTGGGTAATTATCTGGAATTCGGGTCTCTTTTATATCAGGACTTAATTAGAGCTGAAAAATGTAACTCCTTTGTTTATTAAAATTTTTTGTTTTCTAATTTTAATCTTTTTTTCTCTTAGATTGTATTTAATGCAAATTGTGGGTTTAATGCAAATTCGGGATATAAGGCCATATGTAGTATGAGTGAAAGTTCAAAATTTCTTTTTTTTTTAAACTCGGTTCAAGAAAATATGCTCAACGAATAACACATATATGCTAAATTATAGGCAATATATGTGGCTTTCATCCACAATTGGTCCCATCCAGGAACAACTCTTAGTTTTCGGGATATAAGGCCATATGTAGTATGAGTGAAAGTTGAAAATTTCTTTTTTTTTTAAACTTGGTTCAAGAAAATATGCTCAACGAATAACACATATATGCTAAATTATAGGCAATATATGTGGCTTTCATCCACAATTGGTCCCATCCAGGAACAACTCTTAGTTTTCGGGATATAAGGCCATATGTAGTATGAGTGAAAGTTGCAAATTTCTTTTTTTTTTTAAACTTGGTTCAAGAAAATATGCTCAACGTATAACACATATATGCCAAATTATAGGCAATATATGTGGCTTTCATCCACAATTGGTCCCATCCAGGAACAACTCTTAGTTTTCGGGATATAACGCCATATGTAGTATGAGTGAAACTTGAAAATTTCTTTTTTTTTTAAACTTGGTTCAAGAAAATATGCTCAACGAATAACACATATATGCCAAATTATAGGCAATATATGTGGCTTTCATCCACAATTGGTCCCATCCAGGAACAACTCTTAGTTTTCGGGATATAAGGCCATATGTAGTATGAGTGAAAGTTGAAAATTTCTTTTTTTTTAAAACTTGGTTCAAGAAAATATGCTCAACGTATAACACATATATGCCAAATTATAGGCAATATATGTGGCTTTCATCCACAATTGGTCCCATCCAGGAACAACTCTTAGTTTTCGGGATATAAGGCCATATGTAGTATGAGTGAAAGTTGAAAATTTCTTTTTTTTTAAAACTTGGTTCAAGAAAATATGCTCAACGAATAACACATATATGCCAAATTATAGGCAATATATGTGGCTTTCATCCACAATTGGTCCCATCCAGGAACAACTCTTAGTTTTCGGGATATAAGGCCATATGTAGTATGAGTGAAAGTTGAAAATTCTTTTTTTTTTAAACTTGGTTCAAGAAAATATGCTCAACGAATAACACATATATGCCAAATTATAGGCAATATATGTGGCTTTCATCCACAATTGGTCCCATCCAGGAACAACTCTTAGTTTTCGTGATATAAGGCCATATGTAGTATGAGTGAAAGTTGAAAATTTCTTTTTTTTTTTAACTTGGTTCAAGAAAATATGCTCAACGAATAACACATATATGCTAAATTATAGGCAGTATATGTGGCTTTCATCCACAATTGGTCCCATCCAGGAACAACTCTTAGTTTTCGGGATATAAGGCCATATGTAGTATGAGTGAAAGTTGAAAATTTCTTTTTTTTTAAACTTGGTTCAAGAAAATATGCTCAACGAATAACACATATATGCCAAATTATAGGCAATATATGTGGCTTTCATCCAAAATTGGTCCCATCCAGGAACAACTCTTAGTTTTCGAAATATAATCCCATATGTATTATGAGTGAAAGTTGAAAATTTCTTTTTTTTTAAAACTTGGTTCAAGAAAATATGCTCAACGAATAACACATATATACCAAATTATAGGCAATATGTGTGGCTTTCATCCACAATTGGTCCCATCCAGGAACAACTCTTAGTTTTCGAGATATAAGCCCATATGTAGTATGAGAGATAGCGCAAGTAGTAGTTGCAGTTGTAACGTATTTTTATTTTTTTTTACAAAAGGTTTGTTTTTGTTCATAATATATCGATTTTTATTTAATTTATTGCTTTAAAATTTGAATAATTTATTAAATTTGTTTAATTGATAAAACTTTTCATTTCCGGTTTGTTAAGTTAGTTTGTTAACTTAAAAATCCTCTCCCATGAAAAATAAAAGAAGAAGAGCTGATATTCATTGTTAAGTGCGTACTTTATGTAGATGTTGCCATATAATTTATAAAATCTAAGTACATTTTGTTGGATTTCAACTTGGTAGCACTCAATTTAATGTAAAGCACTCATTTTTTTATGCGTGTGAGAGACTAAGGAAGCCATATTTAATTTTCCTCTCTTTGATTTGAGTGAAACAAGTTTAGTTTGTTATTTTAGTTTGTTATCTTCACGGAGATGCGTTATTTAACCTGTAGTGTTCTTGCAGGGTTATGTCAAAAAACAGTTCAGAGACGGCAAAGAAGAATTCAATAAAATGATATTCAATGCAACTTGAGTTGGAAAAGTGTAATTTAAATATTTCGCTTACCATACCTGATAGAACATAATAAAAATGAAAAGAAACACGTAAAAAACAAGAGAAATGTATAGTGAAGTAAAAATTAAAATAAATGTAAACAAATTTTGACACAAAACATGATATACACGCACACAAATAAAACTATCAGCTGAACTCCTGCATGTACTTGTTATAGATATACTTTGATTCTTACCTCTACATACACACAAAAAACTAATGACAGCTACAAAATAAACAATGTGAAAAATATCAAAGTGAAAATTTATTATTCGGAATCTTTTAAAATTTAATTAATTTACTTTATTCGTGCTTGATTCCTTCAAATATAAATATTTCATGATATTCTCATGAAATATTTATTATTTTAAACTAAACTACAAAATGAAATGTATTACTGCGGGGAAAGCACGAATAAACTAAATTAATTAAATTTTAAAAGATTCCGAATAATAAATTTTCACTTTGATATATTTGCATGTGCACATTGCTTATTAATAAAAATTGTTTTTCAATTTTTATTTTTATTTTTTCATTGAATCTTTCAAATACATATGAATGGTTCCCAATGGGATCCCTTATGTAGAAAAATGAAAGAAAAAATAAAAATAGTTACTGAATGTTTGCTGTGTTTTTGTGTAGAACTTTTTTGAGTTGTTATTGTCTTTTGTCTTATTGATTCAATGGAGTTCTCATTTAATCAATTTGGCTTTCGATATGAGACTTTCTGTTTTTCTGTACAAAATTTGGGTAAAATCCACTAATGAGCTATTTGAGTAGTAGTGAAATGGCCATATGGATATGCTTTCCCCGCAGTAATACATTTCATTTTGTAGTTTAGTTTAAAATAATAAATATTTCATGAGAATATCATGAAATATTTATATTTGAAGGAATCAAGCACGAAAAAATTAAATTAATTCAATGTGAAAAATTTTATTAAAAAAAAATGAAAAATAAAACATTTTTTAAATTTAAATAAATGTAAACAAATTTTCACACAAAACATGATAAACACGCACACAAATAAAACTATCAGCTGAACTCCTGCATTTACTTGTTATAATTATACTTTGATTCTTACCTCTACATACACACAAAAAACTAATGACAGCTACAAAATAAACAATGTGAAAAATTTTATTAAAAAAAATGAAAAACAAAACATTTTTAACAATAATATTAGTAATTTCATTAAATTTAATTATTTTTGGGCACATCGGTAAGTATTGGCTGCTGGCAATTTGAAGAATTGGCACCAAATAAGCTGAAACAATGATGAAATTAGTTTGTTTGATTAACACATTTTTTTTATAGGAACTTACGAATGGAAGCGATTTGTCAGGCTGATGAAGAAACGGTACAACTACACCCTGAATGGTAAGTATTTCTGGAATTAGAAACTAAAATAGTTTTTTGCTTACAGAATGTGATTTTTACAGAAATTTACCTGCAAATGGATACGACTTTTTGGCTGGTGGATTGTTGGCAGACATCTAACCAAATTGGTAAGAGCCAGTTCACATTAAGGGCATTGTAGCTGACGTTTTTATTGTTTTTTCTTTTGGAGAATCTCCGTAAGTCATCAAGCGTTTACATTATGACTCTATTGTAGCAAGTGAGAGAACTTAATGATGTTTTATCAACCAATTTTTCAAGTGTTGCCATAAACTAAAAGTATTAATTTTTCAACAATTTTTGAACAATATAAAAAAACAGCAATTTGGTAAAACCGCTCAAGATAGAGCTGCAAAAAACGAAAGAGAGTAACAGGAATGAGAGAAAAATGAGAGAAAAAAATAAAAAGAGTCATGAATATTCATTTCGTGCTACTTTGGCTACCCCGTAAGCTTCTCTACACCTCTTGCCAGCAAACTTCTGCATCTTGTAGCTGATACAATGCCCTTAATGTAAACTCCCTCTAAGTAGTGGCTGAAAATAAAAAGTGAATTAGTTTTTTTTATTAGCAGAATGTGCTTTTTACAGAAATTTACTTGCAAATAGATACGACTTGTTTGGCTGGTGGATTATTGGAAGACCTTTGAACCTACAGAAGAGGATGTAGCATTGATTTGATATTATTATTATGCGAAAACTGGTAAGTATTATTTGAAAATAAAATTACAGGCACTTACATATAATTCAAGCCCTTTTTAGGGCTCCAAAACCCTTTAAAAACAGATAAAGTGAAACTTTAAAAAGCCCTTCTGAGGGCTACAATATAATATAAATAGACAAAATGAAAATGTTAGTGATTTTTAAGTTTCTTTACATGCAGGCACTTACCAGCATTTTGATAATTTTGCGGAAAATCTTGCAGCCACTTACCTGTGTGGAATTTATTTCTTTGTTTACTTGTTGACACCTAAAATACGAAGCCATTCAGCGCGTCTAAACGAATTAAATGATTTTAATTGTTAAAAGAAACTTCTGTTCATTTGTTTTGTTAGTAAAAAGAAAATAATTAAGTTCCCTTAATCCGACTTCTAAAAACTTGGAGAAAAACGCAATAGTGTTTATACTCTGTTTTAAAGCCTCATATGAAATAGCGTTAAAGAAGTGTTATAATATACAGCATTAATAAGAAACGAAAGTTAATAATCTAAACTTTAGTTGCAATAAAAAAAACTGTTTTTAATTCTCAAATTTCGAAAAATTCTTTTTTTTTAGTTTATTTAAAATATTTGTCAGAAGTCTCCTGACGAGTTAAGTAAGTGATAACGAAATGGCCATCGAGACGTGCTTTGACCCTCAATAATCAATATCGGTGATTTAAATAATAAATCGGGAGAATAGCATGGGGAAAAAAAAGAATTTTTCGAAATTTGAGAATTAATTAATATAATTATTTATTTAAAAAAAATCCCGTTGTTTAAAATATTTAATATTTGCAAAGTGCCTGTGCATAAAATAAATTATCGTAGTGTTTTGTGATATTTTATTTTTCATCCTCTTTCAACTGTATAAAAGAGCAGAAAAAAACTCTGCCTTATACAGCAGAGAAAGAAAAATAGAATTACAATTGGTTATTGTTGTTTTTGCTTAAACTTTGATTTTTGTCTTTGCTTTATTGTTTGGACAAAAATCTTTAGTTTATTTAAAATATTTGTCAGAAGTCTCCTGACGAGTTAAGTAAGTGATAACGAAATGGCCATCGAGACGTGCTTTGACCCTCAATAATCAATATCGGTGATTTAAATAATAAATCGGGAGAATAGCATGGGGAAAAAAAAGAATTTTTCGAAATTTGAGAATTAATTAATATAATTATTTATTTAAAAAAAATCCCGTTGTTTAAAATATTTAATATTTGCAAAGTGCCTGTGCATAAAATAAATTATCGTAGTGTTTTGTGATATTTTATTTTTCATTCTCTTTCAACTGTATAAAAGAGCAGAAAAAAACTCTGCCTTATACAGCAGAGAAAGAAAAATAGAATTACAATTGGTTATTGTTGTTTTTGCTTAAACTTTGATTTTTGTCTTTGCTTTATTGTTTGGACAAAAATCTTTAGTTTATTTAAAATATTTGTCAGAAGTCTCCTGACGAGTTAAGTAAGTGATAACGAAATGGCCATCGAGACGTGCTTTGACCCTCAATAATCAATATCGGTGATTTAAATAATAAATCGGGAGAATAGCATGGGGAAAAAAAAGAATTTTTCGAAATTTGAGAATTAATTAATATAATTATTTATTTAAAAAAAATCCCGTTGTTTAAAATATTTAATATTTGCAAAGTGCCTGTGCATAAAATAAATTATCGTAGTGTTTTGTGATATTTTATTTTTCATCCTCTTTCAACTGTATAAAAGAGCAGAAAAAAACTCTGCCTTATACAGCAGAGAAAGAAAAATAGAATTACAATTGGTTATTGTTGTTTTTGCTTAAACTTTGATTTTTGTCTTTGCTTTATTGTTTGGACAAAAATCTTTAGTTTATTTAAAATATTTGTCAGAAGTCTCCTGACGAGTTAAGTAAGTGATAACGAAATGGCCATCGAGACGTGCTTTGACCCTCAATAATCAATATCGGTGATTTAAATAATAAATCGGGAGAATAGCATGGGGAAAAAAAAGAATTTTTCGAAATTTGAGAATTAATTAATATAATTATTTATTTAAAAAAAATCCCGTTGTTTAAAATATTTAATATTTGCAAAGTGCCTGTGCATAAAATAAATTATCGTAGTGTTTTGTGATATTTTATTTTTCATCCTCTTTCAACTGTATAAAAGAGCAGAAAAAAACTCTGCCTTATACAGCAGAGAAAGAAAAATAGAATTACAATTGGTTATTGTTGTTTTTGCTTAAACTTTGATTTTTGTCTTTGCTTTATTGTTTGGACAAAAATCTTTAGTTTATTTAAAATATTTGTCAGAAGTCTCCTGACGAGTTAAGTAAGTGATAACGAAATGGCCATCGAGACGTGCTTTGACCCTCAATAATCAATATCGGTGATTTAAATAATAAATCGGGAGAATAGCATGGGGAAAAAAAAGAATTTTTCGAAATTTGAGAATTAATTAATATAATTATTTATTTAAAAAAAATCCCGTTGTTTAAAATATTTAATATTTGCAAAGTGCCTGTGCATAAAATAAATTATCGTAGTGTTTTGTGATATTTTATTTTTCATCCTCTTTCAACTGTATAAAAGAGCAGAAAAAAACTCTGCCTTATACAGCAGAGAAAGAAAAATAGAATTACAATTGGTTATTGTTGTTTTTGCTTAAACTTTGATTTTTGTCTTTGCTTTATTGTTTGGACAAAAATCTTTAGTTTATTTAAAATATTTGTCAGAAGTCTCCTGACGAGTTAAGTAAGTGATAACGAAATGGCCATCGAGACGTGCTTTGACCCTCAATAATCAATATCGGTGATTTAAATAATAAATCGGGAGAATAGCATGGGGGAAAAAAAAAAGAATTTTTCGAAAAAAAAACTGTTTTTATTACGTCATAGTTAGCCAAAAGTATGTAACATTTATAAGCTTAAATATGATTTTATTAATTACAAATAGTGTAATGTAATTTTTATTGAAAATTTGTAATTACATGTAAGTTCGCCTCCAAAATAAACCTTTATTTCATAAAAAATAAAATAATAAATAAAAATGTTACCCACAATAGCCAAAGAAACAAATCGAGTTTAACGAATCTACTCCAATCAAGAGAAAAGGTACATTGTGTTATAGAGAATTTAAAAATAAAAACAATGTAAAGTAAAAAATTGGCGGTTGCCCTTGTTTTCCGAGTTGTGGACATTTTACCTTTGTATATTAAACTATAAATGTGCAATACATTATTGAACGTATTAAGTAAGTATCTCTCCTCCTGTAAAATAATTTCAGTGGCTTTTAAATGGCACCCATATTAACTTAATTGGTTAAACAATTTATTGCATATACAACAATACAAGGGTAAAATGTCCACAACTCGGAAAACAAGCGCAACCGCCAATTTTTTTTACTTTACATTGTTTTTATTTTTCAATTCTCTAAACACGTGCTAAACACGGTGCAACTCAGTGTTGCCAGAGAAAGACAGGAAAAAGTTACGCTTTTCCTTTATAAAAGTAAAATGTTTTCATTAAAGGTAACATTTCGAAATGTTCCATAAATAAATAGCAATTTTATGCAGTTAATATTAAAAATAGTAAATAGTCTTATTTCATATTTTCCGAACAAAAACAAAATTAATATAAAAATTGAAAAACGTATAAAAAATTAAAAACGTATAAAAACGCAAATTTCAAAATAAACAACAACAACGATTTCGAAATAAACAAAAGCTTTAAATTGACACACATATTAAAATTTGAAAATTTCAGAGCCCCGTAACTCGGAATATATAGGCGAGCTCCAATATTTTCACTAGGCATTTTTTTCTTATTTTTTAATTCTCTATCGACCCATAAAAATATTTTTTTTATTGGAATTACTTTGTTGTTCGAAGTGACATGAAAAATTTAGAGGTAGGCGTATTGTTTTGCCTGCTGCCTTGAAGAACATTGACCGATGATGCTGATTTCCGATCATGCCTTGGCAAACTTGATTTCAACACTAACGCCGACGAACAGACGGGTATACCTCAATCGACTTCGCTATTTTCCCTTTTAAAATGTTGAAATTGAAAGGCAGACAGACGAAGTTTAATGGCGAGGGGTTTACAAGGTAGAGTGTGTAGTACACTATCATCTGTAGTGCGATTCACTATGCTTTTTAAGCCACAATTGTTTCGTTTAAAAATGTTAACCACAAAATTAACAATTTTGCTATTCACTAATACTTTAAACGATATCTATTGGTGTTTAAAGCAAGCTGCTTCAGCCAGCTGTTATTTTTAGCACAACAAATTGTGGTTTATTAACAGCAGTATTTTTTGTGCGGTTTATCCGTTTAAAAAAAGTGTTTGTTTCCCGTGTACCTAGTAATCGTTGAATTACATGGCTTTGGAGTATCTAGTGTACGATTTATTTATTTTATTAAATAAAACCCTTTTTAATGATTTTGTGAAATAAAACGACTTTATTCATTTATTTATTTATTATTGAAAAATAAGTTATACACTGGCAGTGGATAACGTTGAAAAATGACAAATTAAATAAAAAGATAAAACATTCAATGAAATTAAAAATAATAATAATAATAATAAAAATAATAAAGTACAAAGCAATAAATTTATTAGAAAAATAACTTAAATAAAAAAGCAATTAAAATTAAAAATAATAAACATAAAAACCCAAAATTAAAAATACATACATTTATGTATACATATTTATGAAAACTATTTAAAATTTATTAATCACAAGGTTTTTGTTTTGTTTTTTTTATTCTACTTTGTTATTTTCTCCTATTTGACATTTCGCCTGGCAGAGTTACCGTGTAATATCAATTTGAATAGAGAGATATATAAAACTGTTTACCATGGTTATAAGTAAGTTAGTGAATCACGAAGTGGTTAGTGCAAATAATAAAGTGTGTGGTTAAAGTTAAAGGGTTAAAAGTTAGTGAATCGCACTACTGTATTAGACATTTTTTGTTTCTCTTTTTGACTCTTCGTAACTTTCATGTTGTTGCTTCATATCATTTTTCTCATTTTAATATCATTTCAGTGTTATTGACTTTAAAAAAATCAACAGCGAGAAAAGAAAATAAAAAAATGTCTGTCTGTCTAGTTATTTCGCGGTTGTAAAAGGCAAGTTCAAAAGAGAATGAGAAAAATGTCTACCCATCAATTTCTGCATTTTTAATGGGGATTATGCGTAAGAAGATATATACTTTATGGGGTCGGAAATGGATATTGCAGAAATTACATGCGGAATGACAAACTTGTACATACTCTTTTTCCACTTTTTGTGGTAAAGAATATATAAATTGTATGCCCAGTTTTTTCAATGCTCATGAGTATTGAAATCAGGACTAAATCCTAATATTCATATTTTATATTTTTAAAAACAGAAAAATTATTGCATATGCACTGCATATTTTGTAATATTGCATTATTTTGTATCTGTGCCAAAAGTTACGAAAATTTGACTATAACAAAATTATACATGTTAAGAGGAACCATCAAAAAGTTGCAAAATATGCAGTGTTGCCAAAACTATTGAACCAATTCCCGTTTGATATTACTTTAAAAAAAAGATAGAAACCGCTAACTAGTCGAACAAAACGCTGACATAAGCCGCTAAAAAGTTTCTTGAACAATTTATTTTTACACCCTTCACCGAGGCAAACTTGGTTTTACAAAAAAATAAATACGTCAATAAATCAGATATAGTGTCGAAACAGCTGCTATTGGAAATCAGTATGATCGGGTGATAGAGAATTAAAAATTAAGAAAGATATATTATATTATATTATTTCAAGTTTTTTGAAATATCAATAAGGGTAAAATTTTTGAAGAGATCTTTAACCTAGTAAGAGTCGATGACATTTTAATGTTAAACAAATATACATATATTTGCAGTACCATTTTTATATTTTTTAATTCTCTGTCACCCAATTTTTTTTTTTTTTTATTAGAGTTACTTCACTGAACTAAATTTACATGGCGAAGGGTTCAAAAGATTCGGCATAGCCAAAAATAACACTCTTACTTGTTTAATAATGTTTTTAAATACTAACTGCCGTATTCATAAAATAAAGTTTTATTATTTTTTATGAATATGGCAATAATTATTCATCTCTAGTTAAGATTTTGATTAAGGTTCTGATTAAGTTCACAAATTTCTTCGGAATCTTGTAATCGTAGCAGTATTTGTTATTCCGACCGAGACCATATCTAAAGCAACAAAGTAATTATAAAGAGGCGAATAAAAAAAATGAGGAATTGACATACTTAACGGTTAAATAGCAACAACCATATTGGTTTGCAATCGATTTCTGAGCTTTGATTTAGCTCTATTAGATTGACTTAAAACTCTTTGCACTTCTGCATTAGACCATGGCATGCGTAATAATCGCAAGGCAAACATAGCCAGCTCTTTGAAAATTTTATTTCCAGCCTCATTTTGAAATTCAAAAACTTCGTACCAAAAATATGTAGTATCCATTAGATTATTCCATGTTATAGCATTTATATTATTAAGCTGATTTTAAATTGTGTCGATTATTTCCGGGATATAACCCAGTAGTTCCAAATAATAAAAGGCATCATCTTTTTTTGTTTTAAATACGATATTTACTGATAATTTATCAGTTTTTTCTAAAATGTCCCAATTTTCTGGTAATTTGAAATGACAGTTTAAAAAAAGTTTTTATTGGCCCAACTAAAATATATTTCGTTATTTACTTTTGGATTAATTGTTTTAACAGTTGAAAAACAAGGCAGAGACGGAAATTCTATATATTTTTATAAAAGGTGACTAATATATAGTGTAGCGTACTTTATGACTAACGAAACTTAGACTGCATTCATACACGCAAATTTTGCTTTGACAAAGTTTTGTTAATTTTCTTTTAAACTTTATTTGGTGTTCAGATACAAAAATTTTTCTTTTACAAATTTTTGTTTTCTTCTCTTTGATCGTTCCTTATTTTTGGACTTTTTGTATGTGGTGCTTATATGTATATGTAAATATATACAACTGTGTATAAGCAAGGAAAGAAAAACATAGCAACTTTGCGAGTACATGAGAGTCTGTACTGTCCATCATTCTTTCTCCCTCTCTCTCACATAAAATCAAAACTTTGCAAAGTAAAATTTGCTTGTGAGAATGGGGTGTTATTGTAGGTTAAAAACGCTGAAAACCCGCAAACTAAAATTTTCCCAGCTAAAAAAACCACTCAGCGGTTTTTTTTTGTAACTTCCCGCTTTTAATAGCAAAAAAACACTAGATCTAGCGGGAAAACAACACTGATTACTAAACAACACCGGGTATAGCACAGATATAACCAGATTCCTTAGAACTGACGTTTAAAATTTAAGTTAACATCTGCGATTAACCCCTAAATATGAGAAAGAAAATAAAAAAGTGGCATTCTAAAACAAAACGCGAAAAAGCAGTCAACTATACATACAATTCTAACCAAAGTATATTTATATTAAAAACATGCAAGTCTACAACAAATACAACATTTGTGTAAAATCATGTATTATGTCAAAAAACAGTTCAGAGTCGGCAAAGTGGGTAACATTTTATAATTTTTCTAACTAAGTGTTGTGAGTGGTACTGTTGACATCTACACCGATGGCTCGAAACTTGACGACAGAGTCGGTTGCGGAGTCTTCTCCAATAGCCTTGGACTAAGACTCTCTCAGATATTTCTGGCCTTGCTATTCGGATATTTTCGGACAGTCAGGCGGCAATCAGGGCGCTTGCTGGTGCATACAGTACATCTAAGCTAGTCCTGCGTTGTCGCTCATTACTTAATACTCTATGGGAGCGATCACAGATTGACCTGATTTGGGTCCCTGGTCACAGGGATATCCAGGGTAACTGTGAGGCCGATGATCTTACTATACAAGGCACATTGCTTCGTAACGTCTCCTCGCTACCAGATGTTGGAATTCCTCTGGCAACGGTAAAATGGCCATAAAGAACCACTACCTCAATTTGGCTCGCAAATTATGGGTAGAGGAAAATTCCTGTTATGTCTTTAGACAACTGTGGACTACACTGGACCTCAAGCGGACCAGGCAGCTGCTCAGACTATACAGAAAATCCATAAGTATCACGGTCTCGGTACTTACTGGACACTGTCTAATGCTGAAAGGCTCGGTCTGCCCTTTCTCGCTTCGTCGCGAGAGGCTGCCACTCCTAACTAACTAACTAAAAACTTAACATTAATTTTACTTAATTATTATATAAAAAATAAGAGAATGACCTTTTAACGACTATATTAATGTAAATGTAAACATGAATTCAATAAAATGATATTCAATGCAACTTGAGTTGGAAAAGTGTAATTTGAATATTTCGTTTACCATCCCTGATAGAACATAATAAAAATGAAACACGTAAAAAACAAGAGAAATGTATAGTAAAATAAAAATTAAAATAAAGGTAAACAAATTTTGACACAAAACATGATAAACACGTACACAAATAAAACTATCAGCTGAACTCCTGAATGTACTTGTTATAGATATACTTTGATTCTTACCTCTACATACACACAAAAAACTAATGACAGCTACAAAATAAACAAAACTATTCGTTGGCAAATTGAGGAAATGTGAAAAATTATATTAAAAAAAAAAAATTAAAAATAAAACATTTTTAACAATAATTAGTAATTTCATTAAATTTAATTATTTTTGGGCACATCGGTAAGTATTGGCTGCTGGCAATTTGAAGAATTGGCACCAAATAAGCTGAAACAATGATGAAATTAGTTTGTTTGATTAACACATTTTGTTACAGGAACTTACCTACGAATAGAAGCGATTTGTCAGGCTGATGGAGAAATGGTACAACTACACCCTGAATGGTAAGTATTTCTGGAAATTTTGTCGCCAAAGATATATTGCTCCGAAAAATACCGACTGCATGCGTATAAACGCTTCGTATTTGACTTGACACCTAAAATACGAAGCCATTCAGCACGTCTTAAAGAATTAAATAATTTTAATTCTTAAAAGAAACTTCTGTTAATTTTTGTTAGTAAAAAGAAAATAAACACAGTTTAAATTAAAATTTTTGTTAATTCATGTTTAATATTGTTTTTTATTGTTATTTTTATCAAAAATCGTTAATTTATTAATGTAAACTGTACTGTCATACTGTAAGTTAACATATTTTTGTACATTTTCGTGGTAATTGTTTTTAATTGTAACTGTGTTAAAATTTCTTCTTTTAATTAGATAGACGACCCCTTGAGCAAGTGAACAAAAAATTCACGAAACGTTGGGGAAACATGTAACAAAAATAGTTTTTATTTACATGGATAAATTTAGGCCTTATTAGCTTAAAACATAAGACTGTACACAAAATAATTAAGTTTCCTTAATCCGATTGCTAAAAACTTGGAGAAAAAACGCAATAGTGTTTATACTCTGTTTTAGAGCATCATATGAAATAGCGTTAAAGAAGTGTTATAATATACAGCATTAATAAGAAACGAAAGTTAATAATCTAAGCTTTAGTTGCAATAAAAAACTGTTTTTATTACGTCATAGTTAGCAAAAGTATGTAACATTTATAAGCTTAAATATGATTTTATTAATTACAAATAGTGTAATGTAATTTTTATTGAAAATTTGTTATTACATGTAAATTCGCCTCCAAAATAAACTTTTATTTCATAAAAAATAAAATAATAAATTAAAATGTTACCCACAATAGCCAAAGAAACAAATCTAGTTTAACGAATCTACTCCAATCAAGAGAAAAGGTACATAGTGTTATAGAGAATTTAAAAATAAAAACAATGTAAAGTAAAAAATTGGCGGTTGCCCTTGTTTTCCGAGTTGTGGACATTTTGCCTTTATATATTAAACTATAAATGTGCAATTCATTATTGAACGTATTAAGTAAGTATCTCTCCTCCTGTAAGATAATTTTAGTGCATATACAATAATACAAGGGTAAAATGTCCACAACTCGGAAAACAAGGGCAACCGCCAATTTTTTTTACTTTATATTGTTTTTATTTTTCAATTCTCTTAACACGTGCTAAAAACGGTGCAACTCAGTGTTGCCAGAGAAAGACAGGAAAAAGTTACGCTTTTCCTTTATAAAAGTAAAATGTTGTCATTAAAGGTAAAATTTCGAAATGTTCCATAAATAAATAGCAATTTAATGCAGTTTATATTAAAAATAGTAAATAGTCTTGATTCATATTTTCCGAACAAAAACAAAATTAATATAAAAATTGAAAAACGTATAAAAACACAAATTTCAAAATAAACAACAACAACAATTTCGAAATAAACAAAAGCTTTAAATTGACACACATATTAAAATTTGAAAATTTCAGAGCCCCGTAACTCGGAATATATAGGCGAGCTCCAATATTTTTACTTGGCGTTTTTTTTCTTAATTTTTAATTCTCTATCGACCCATAAAAATATTTTTTTGATTGGTAATTCCATTGTTGTTCCAAATGACATGAAAAAATAAGAGGTTTTGCCTGCTGCCTTGAAGAACATGGACCGATGATGCTGATTTCCGATCATGCCTTGGAAAACTTGATTTCAACACTAACGCCGACGGACAGACGGGTATACCTCAATATATATATATATATATCAAAATCTATGTTGGAAACACTGTACTAAATGGAATTTATTTTTGTAAACAAACAAGAGTGATTTTAAAATTAGAGAAAGCGTGAGGAAGTATGAAGATAACATATTTTTAACCGACTTCAAAAAAAGAAGGAGGTTATACAATTCGGCTGAATGTTGCTTTTTTTTATATTTGTGCCTCAAGAACTCAGTCATTTCTGATCCGATTTTGCACATTTTTGGTTATATGATAGACTATGCTTACAGATTGGTCCCGTTTTAAAAACAGTTTACAATCTTAAAAATTAAAGGGTGTCCCCATACATCATACAAATTTTTTACGTGTATTATGAACTGTAAAGGGCGATTCTGTAAAATTTAAAATGACTGCGTATTACTATGGCTCCCAAAAACAAAAAATTATACAAAAATAAATCTAAAAATTAAAGGGTGCCCCCATAATTGATGTAAATTTACTTTTATAGGCTTATCTTTTGAACCGTGATAAACAAAAGCTTGCAAATTGGACAGAATGTCGATTGATATGGCCGTTATAGTAACAAGTATTAATATTACAAATTATAAATTAAAGGGTGCGTCAATAGTTCATTAAATTTGATGTATATGGCCATAATTTTGAACAGTTGTAGACAGACGCTTGAAATTTACAACGAACCTGTATTGCTAAGTCCGCTATAACAAAAAGTATAAAATTTGGATTTGGAAGTTAAAGGGTGTTCCAATAGCTATTGTAATTTTCTGTATGTGACCAAATTTTTGAACCTTAATAGACAGAACGCTGAAACTTAAAGGGGAACTGTGTTGCTAAATCCGCTATATCATCGATATTATAATTTGAATTAAAAATTAAAGGGTGTCCCATAATTGATGAAGATTTACTTATATGAGCCTATCTTTTGAACCGTTTTAGATAAACGCTTGCAAATTGGACAGAATGTCGATTGCTATGGCCGTTATAGTAACAAGTATTAATATTATAAATTATAAATTAAAGTTTGCGTCAATAGTTAATGTAATTTTCTTAATGAGACCAAATTTTTGAATCTTAAAAGACAGAATGCTGAAAATCAAAGGGGACCTGTATTGCTAAATCCGCTATATCAACGAGTTTATAATTTGAATTTAAAAATAAAAGAGTGTCCCATAATTGATGAAGATTTACTTATATAAGCCTATCTTTTGGACCGTTACAGACAAACGCTTGCAAATTGGACAGAATGCTGATTGTCCGTTATAGTAACAATTATTAATATTAAGAATTATAAATTAAAGGGTGCGCCAACAGTTCATTTAATTTGATGTATATTGCTATACTTTATAACAGTTATAGGCAGACGCTTGGAATATACAACGAAGCTGTATTGCTAAGTCCGCTATAACAACAAGTATAAAATTTGGTTTTGGAAGTTAAAGGGTGTTCCAATAGTTAATGTAATTTTGTGTATGTGACCAAACTTTTGAACCATTATAGACAGAACGCTGAAACTAAAAGAGACCTGTGTTCCTAAATCCGCTATATCAACGATGTTATAATTTGAATTTAGAAATTAAAGGGTGTCCCATAATTACTGTAGATTTACTTATATAGGCCTATCTTTTGAACCGTTATAGACAAACGCTTGCAAATTAGACAGAATGTCGATTGCTATGGCCGTTATAGTAACAAGTATTAATATTAAGAATTATAAATTAAACTGTGCGAAAATAGTTCATTTAATTTGATGTATATTGCCATACCTTTTAACAGTTATAGACAGACGCTTGGAATATAGAACGAACCTGTATTGCTAAGTCCGCTATAACAACAAGTATAAAATATGGATTTGAAGTTAAGGGGTGCTCCAATAATTTATGTAATTTAAAGTGTGTGGCCGTACTTTTGAACCGTTATAGACAGAACGCTGAAACTTAAAAGGCATCTGTATTTCTACGTCCGCTATATCAACGAGTTTATAATTTGAATTTAAAAATTAAAGGGTGTCCCATAATTACTGTAAATTTACTCATATAGGCCTATCTTTTGAACCGTTATGGACAAGCGCTTGTAAATTTGACGCAATGTCGATTGCTATAGCCGTTATTGTAACAGCTGATAATATTTAAAATTACACTGTACAGCACACCAAAAAATTACAAGGTCCGGGCTATAAATTCTGATAGAGGAGACAAAAAAAAGATATACGTGTATCGGCGTTTTGAAAGTTTACATCTGGATTTCATTTGAGAGGGGGTTAAAGTTTCCCTGCTCTGGCACATTCTTATTGTTAAACGGCATAAGAAACCATGTGACCCTTACATTTTGGGTAAAAAATGTGTTCAGCAAATTTATGTAAAATTTTACGGAGAACATTTTTGTAGAAATGTTAACCCTCTAACTCGTCAAGATATGGGTCTTTTTTGTCTTTCTTTTAAAAAACAGCAAAAACACCATTAAAACAGGATTCTAGAGGGTTAAAATGTTCCACAAAAATGTTACCCGTTAAATTTTACTATAAGTCCCTGAATACACCAAAAAGGAAAATTCAGCCATAAAGTCAGAAATAAGACGCAACAAAATAGAGCTTAGGGTTAATTTCGCATTTATTAAGAATTTTGTTTTAAAACAAATTTGGATAGCATTAATTACAATTTTTTTAGCTCTAGGCAATTCCACTTCATTATCATACAATGTCCAGCATATTTCAGCGATAAGCGAATGAATGCTTTTACCTTTATCTTACGAAAATTGTTATTACTTACTGCCCTTTTATAAACCACATTTTATTACGTGTGAAAAGGGATAATAATTGTGGTTTTAAAAAATCTGTTTTAGAAAAAACCAATTCGAGAATGTCCATAGACCAGAAAAACAAACAGGTAAATATAAAAAAAATTTCAATTGAACAATAAAAGGAAAATGTTTCATTTAGAATAACAAATTTGAAAAAGCAATTAAATTTTATGATAAATCAGGTCAATTTGGATGTACAAAATAATGTAATTAGTAATTGTGGTTGTTAAAATTTTACAAATTTGGGAATGTCCCTAAATAAAACCAGGTACTAGAATAACAAACTGTTAAACCATTTTTACAAGTCATATTTTAAATACTTGAAAAAGCTTTAAAATATTTTCTATAAATTATTTTAGTGTTCCATCAACGGGGCCATTCCTTCCGTGATTGGCAACTAGAACGATTAACGATGGTGTTAACCATATTACGCAAAGGCTTATTTTACTAACAGATTAGTAACGATAATTCCTACATGCAGTTTACATTTAAAACAAAAACCAAAAAAATTTGTTTTCAGTTCCCGTTTTGGATATAAATTATGTAAAGAATACTTAATTCTATGAAGTAGTGGTTCTAGGCATTTATTATATGAGTATTCCCCTTGAATCTGTATTTTTTATAATCGTAAAATAATTGTTTTCAGAATAATGATAAAACAACACCTTATTGAGGCCATAAATACATTTTCAATTACTTCGCAAAATTATTTCTCCTCTTAAAGATTGTAAATAACAATAAGCGCTATATTCGGCTATGCCGAATCTTATATAACCTTCACTATATAGTATATGTAAATCTAGTTCAGTGATTTCCAGTAATTCCAATAAAAAAGCAAATATTGGGGTGACAGAGAATTAAAAAAAGTTTGGTACCGCATATATATTATTTTACATAAAAATTTCATCAGCTCTTAATGCTATTTCCTTAAAGATCTTTTCAAAAGCTTTAATATGATATCCATATTGATATTTAAAAAAATTGGAAAATTTCTAAGCTCCGTACCTCGGATGATATGGGCGAGCTCCAATTTTTTCACTTGATGTTTTTTTTTCTTATTTTTTATTTGTTATAATGGCTTACTTTTGTGGTCCAAAGGTAATAAATTTTTTTTTTTGTTCTAAAACTATAATTTTATTTTTGAACTCTCGCTGAAGGTCAACGAAATTCAATGTAGTTTCGTATTCCTATGCGGTGGTTAGATCCAGGTGAACATAATGACGCTACGTGCTACGTGTGCCATATTAAAATTGAATAGATATAGGCGAAAGAGTTTTGTATACAAAACTGTGCCATCAGCCATGCTGCCATTTCCGCATTCTGACGAACTCCCAGTACCTGTGCTACAACTTCGAAGTCCTAGTCATTATGTTGATGGAACAATCGCTGAAACAGGAACCTTTTATTGCGTTCATATGTCAACAAAAATTCATTTTTTAAATTCCCATATGTATTACTTTGAGAACCAGTTGTCAACAGAATCTGATGAGCATGGTGAAAAATTTCATCAGACATGCGCACTCATTGAAGAATGCTATAAAGGTAAAAGCATTTATTCGCTTATCGCTGAAATATGCTGGACATTGTATGATAATGAAGTGGAATTGCCTAGAGCTAAAAAAATGTAATTAATGCTATCCAAATTTGCTTTAAAACAAAATTCTTAATAAATGCGTAATTAACCCTAAGCTCTCTTTTGTTGCGTCTTATTTCTGACTTTATGGTTGAATTTTCCTTTTTGGTGTATTCAGGGACTTATAGTAAAATTTAACGGGTAACATTTTTGTGGAACATTTTAACCCTCTAAAACCCTGTTTTAATGGTGTTTTTTGCTATTTTTTAAAAGAAGGACAAAAAAGAGCCATATCTTGAGGAGTTAGAGGGTTAGCATTTCTACAAAAATGTTCTCCGAAACATTTTACATAAATTTGCTGAACACATTTTTTACCTAAAATGTAAGTGTCACATGGTTTCTTATGCCGTTTAACAATAAGAATGTGCCAGAGCTGGGAAATTTTAACCCCCTTTCAAACGAAATTCAGATGTAAACTTTCAAAACGCCGATACACGTATATCTTTTTTTTGTCTCCTCTATCAGAATTTATAGCCCGGACCTTGTAATTTTTGAAAAATTTTGATTTTGTTGTACAGTGTTATAAGTAAAAGGGTGTACCAATAGTTCATTTAATTTGGTATATAGCCATACTTTTAAACAGTTGTAGACAGACGATTGAAATTTACAAAGAACCTGTATTACTAACTCCTCGATAACAACAAGTATAAAATTTCTATTTGGAAATAAACGGGTGTCCCAATTGTTGGTATAATATGGTGTATGTGGCCAAACTTATGAGCCGTTATAGACAGACAGCTTAAATTTAGAAGGGACATGTTTTGCTAAGTCTGCTATAACAAGACGCTAATAATTTGAATTTAGAAATTAAATGGTGTTCCCAAAATTAATGTAATTTGTTCTATATGGCCGTATTTCTTGAACGGATGTATACAAACACCTTAATTTTAGATAGAATGTCCACTACTTTATTTGGTATAATAAGAAGTATAAAAATGTTATATTATAAATTAAATAGTTGAAATAATCTGATGTATATGGGCAAACTGTTGAACCATTACAGACAGACGGTTGAAATTTACACAGAACCTGATTGCTAAATCTACTGCAACAGCAAGTATTTAATTTGAATTTGGAAATTAAAGAGTGACGCTATAGTTGCTGCAATTTGATGTATATTGCCAAACTATTGAACAGTTGAAAAAGTATAAAGTTTGGAGATATAAGTTTGTTCCAAAGTTAATGTAATCTAATTTATGTGGCCATACACTTGAGCTTTTATAGGCAGACATACGAAATCTGTTTTGAAGTCGGTTTTTTTTGCAAGAATTATGTTCAATAAAAGTGCATAAACCTTATTGAACTGGGTTCAACCACTAGGATTTGTCCAATAATAGTACTTAAACTATATTGGACTGGATTTGAGTAACTGGAGTTGCCAATAATAGCACTTAAACTATATTGGATTCGGTGGTTTGATACAACAACAGCACTTGAAACTGTGTTGTTTACTCTTAAATAAAAGACTTGTAATACTTTCAAAATAAGAGTGTTTTTATTGATTAATTTTTCCAACTTATATACTAATTTAACAATAAAATATTTGCCTTATTTGCCATAAAAAATATGCTTACATCATATTTAGTTATAAACTAATAGTACATTGAACCAGATTTTTACCAAACAAATAACCTTGAAACTTATAAATTTCTGTATAAGCGTAATTAATTAAAGTTAAAAAATTCTAAAACAAACCAAACAAAATATCAAGTTGCAATTGTGAATAAGACAAAAATAAAAGGTATGCAATTCAATGAACTCTAAAATAAGCTGAATAGATGAAAAGGTATGAGAGTTAAGTTACAATTATTAACAAAAAAGTAAAAGTGTGCAAAATAAGCTGAATTTACAAAACAAAACAAATATTAAGAATTAAGTTGCAATTATTACTGAGACAAAATAAAAAGTATGTATGTAAATTTTCTAAAATAGCAAAGTAACAAAGTATGTATTAACATTCTCCCCCCGTTGAGCGCAGCTCAAAATATAGAGTTGATGTTGGAGTCTGCTGCATTGGTATCACTGTGTGGATTTCTGTTGTAGCCTTATGAGGGTCTGTTACTGATGTTGATCAAAGATGCACCGTGAAGTCTGATGTTGCATGTTGTTTGCGAGGTGCTGGAATTGGGTGGTGTTTACATTTTTGCCTAACAATTAGATATATTAAAAGGCAGCAAGCAATTGTTAAGGCTGAATAACCGACAGTCATGTGATGGTAATTATGGGACTCAATTCTATTTGGTAGCTGGAGTATCTCCTGCGCCTTTAGTGAGGTTTGCAAGTCAGTTAGGTTTTGTATGGGTGGACTGTACTCGCTTGTATGTATTTTATTGAGAATTGACTTTAGATGTGTTGCATGGGTTTGTTCTGTAATTGGCCAAAGCGTGGTGTATGATGCCTTAAGCGAACTGGATAATGTCTGTTGGCCTTGTATTGATATGAACTTATTTTTAAGAGTGCATTCTGGTTCCACGTAAAGTAAGCCTGACCCTTTTAAGGTAAATTGAGTGATATCTCTTTTACACACAGCCGTTGTATGAGTTGCCGTGGGTAATGCGTAAATCCATTTATTCTGCTGGTGGAGAGGTATCCAAACATTAGCGTCGTTTATCTGCTTCACTGGACACTCAGCATTAGTGCAATAAACTAATTTCGCAGGCGCATATTGGTGAACCTGATTCATGTTGGATCTGCATTTTGGAACATACAAATCTATCTTCTTCAATAACAGAGCATAAATTAAGTTCACTTGTATCCATGGTGAAATACTGACGACGGATAACATTGACAGCCAGAAGGGAAGAGCATGGTTTTATTGATAGTAAGTTGTTAATCCAATTTGGTACTGGTACAAGGTTGAATAATACAAATTGGTTCCGGTTGACTAATGGTAAATTGATCCGAAATAGTACTGTGTTATTCGTGAGTCCACCTTGAACTTTCATCAGTTTGTACAATCGTAATGCATCATTCCGTTTTACAGGCAATTCGAGTGACTCGGGCAAATGCATTCTTATTTTTTCTATTTCCTGTTGCAATTGATACGGAGTGAGGATGAGCGGACTTATAGTCCCGTGGTGAGTATTTGTAAGAATATCCAGTATTCAAGACTGCGTGTGTTGTAAATTTGACGCAGTGATTGTTAGTTGAATGCATAGTGATGAGAAAATTCGGTATATTCTTTCCTGATATAATTCCTTACTGTCGTTGTGTATCTTATTATATACTTGTGAGATTTGTTGGTCGATTTGATCAAACTTTTTTTTTTTATTAGCCCTTGGTCTGACTTCAAGATATTCATGGTAGAGTCTACAATTGATGTTTGATTTCTTAAAAGGCTGAGCAGATGTGCTTCATTTTCCTTAACTTGTGAGATTGTGTTTGCCATTTCTTCTGCATACTTTGAGTCGAGTACGCCAAATAGTGAGTGTGCGATGTTCCCCACTAAATCGATTGCCCCCCTTTTATGTCTTCTGCCTGACAGTAGAGTGCTACTCATATGTAATTCATTTTTAGTATGTTCAAAATATTTTACTAGGTTCTGACATGTCGATTTTTCTTCCATGTCGTCACATAAACCGCTTAAAGCCCTGGTCCCATTTGCAAATATGGCCAATTCGGACCAAAATTCCTGCAAGTCATAATAAATTAAGATCTGCCAATCTGAGGATGAAATGGATGCTGATCCAATGTCTTCAAAATGTATGCCAAGCTGAGCACCAAACTGCGTGTTATGAACTTGTGCTCCAAGGACTAATGGCAGCAACACTAGTGAGATTAAGGTAGTCATCATATTAATAGGCCTGGACATCCGCCTTTTCTTTCTGGTATTCTCTGGCATATTACTTTCATCCATATCGACATCTCCATGATCGGAAGTTTCATCGGACTCAGTGCCGTGAATTGGCAACGGTGCCAACCGTGCAATTGGTCCTCTGCAGACACCAGATGCTGTTTTAACATCCGCCACTCGGACCAGACCATCATCCCCTTGATGCACCTTTACTATTCTAGCCAACGGCCATTTCAGGGGAGATGTGTTGTCTTCCTTCACTATGACCATATCACCGGGCTGTACGTTGGCGTTTCGCGTTTTCCACTTATGTCGATACTGTAGTTCGCACAAGTATTCCCGTGACCAGCGCTTCCAAAACTCATCCTTTAAGTAGGTAACCAATTTCCACCTTGTCAATAGACTCATCTTTGTTTGTTTAGCACTTAAATTTACCTGGGAGTTCAGTGGTTCCCCAATTAGAAAGTGACCAGGTGTTAATGCGGCCAAATCATTGGGGTTGTTTGACATGGGAGTAATTGGTCGTGAATTGAGAATGCCTTCAATTTCTATTACAATGGTATCTAGTTCCTCGTATGTCAAAGATGCTGTTGCTACACTCTTCAGCAAAAGATTTTTGGCTGACTTGACGGCAGCTTCCCATAAGCCGCCAAAGTGTGGTGCGCGTGGTGGTATGAAGTGAAACGTTATACCTCTGGATGAACATTCTTTGCTGATCTTACTTGCGGCCGAAATTGAATAAATCGAATCTGATAATTCTGTAAGTTGATTTTTTGTACCCACAAAATTAGTTGCGTTGTCACAGTATAGCTCTTTACAATGACCTCGCCTGCTGGTGAATCGTCTTAGTGCTCCCATGAAGGCTTCGGTGGTTAAGTCACTAACCAATTCTAGGTGAACCGCTTTAGTGGCGAAGCAACAAAACACAGCAATGTATGCCTTTTGGGGTCTTTTGCCTCGTAACTTATAATGAATCCAAAGCGGACCACAAAAGTCAAAACCGGAGTTTCTGAAAGGTCGAGCTTGTGTAACGCGGGTTGCAGGTAAGTTACCTATGATTTGACTTAGTAAGTGTGGTTTGGCTCTGGAGCATCGTACGCAGTGTTGGACAATTGATCGTGCCGCTGTTTTACCCTTGACTGGCCAATACCTTTGTCTTACATGTGATAAGAGTGCTTGAGGCCCACAGTGCCGATTTTTCTCATGTGTCATTCGCAGTATCAATTTTGTTATTGGGTCATTGTAGGGAATTAGCATTGGATGTTTTGCGTCGTATGGCAGTGTTGATGATTTCAACCGTCCTCCTACTCTGATGATGCCGTTAGTATCCAAGAAGGGGGTGAGATTGCTATATGGACTTCCTCGGTATACTTCGCCGTGCCGTTTCAAATGCTTCAAATCTTCTTCAAAATCCGATCGTTGCATTACACGCACAATGAGTGTGAGAGCCTGTTCTAATTCTTGGCACTCTAAGTTTAGTTCCTTATGTTGGTTAATCTTTCTTGTGTGATTGATGAATCGTAGCATGTAAGCTACAACCCTTTGGAGTGTTTGAAATGAACCGTTGTGTTTTATGTTGTAGATTATATCTACTGAGGTATCCTTTGCGGCTGTAACTACGGTCACCCTTTTCCGCTCCATGTCATGCTCATGACGGCTGTCTTCAGTCTTTGCGAATTTTTGTGGCCAATTTTCCTTTTGCCCACAAAGGAACATGGGCCCGTAGAACCATAGGGGGTGTTCGCTTAATTTTTTTGGGGATAGACCACGTGACAAGACGTCTGCAGGATTGTCTTTTGATCTCACATGTCGCCACTGCTCAGTGATGGATATTTCTTGAATTGCTGCTATTCGGTTGGCCACGAAAGTTTGGTATAATGATGATTGTGAATGGATCCAGGCTAAAACGATCTCTGAATCTGTCCATAAGTATGTGGGAGTGTCTTCAAAGTTTAAGTCCTTTTTGACACTTGATGTTAACTGAGCAGCTAACAATGCTGCACATAGTTCGAGGCGAGGTAGGGTTTGATGTTTTAAGGGTGCTACACGGGATTTTGCACCTAATAGTCTTACGATTACTTGAGTGTTCTTTATAACTGATCTTATGTAAACCGCAGCACCATATGCCTTTTCTGAAGCATCTGCAAAGGCATGAATTTGTATGTTTGATGTTATGTGTCCTTCAAACATATGTCGAGGTATCTTTAGATTGTCTATATGTTTTAATTCATTGCGAAATGTCATCCACCGCGCCCGAAGGTCTTCTGGTAGCTCATCATCCCAGCCTAGTTTAAGTTGCCACAGCTCTTGGATAAATATTTTTGCGGTGACTACAATTGGTGATAGTAAACCCAACGGATCAAATAGCCTGGCTAAATCTGAGCTTACTATGCGTTTGGTAATGTGTTTAATTTCCCTGAGGGAGACCTTGACACAGAATTTGTCAGTTTTTGGCATCCATGTTAAGCCTAGGGTTTTTACAGTTTGGTTCTCGTTGTTAAAATCAATATTTACTTCTTGTTGTTGTTCTGCAGTGTTTTGTAGTAGCTGTTGGTGATTTGCAGTCCATTTTTGTAGTTTGAGACCATGCTGGCTTAGTATGTGTTTTAATTCCGTTTGAATTGTCAAAGCTGCATGCAAGCTATCAGCTCCTCCGATTCCGTCATCCACATAAAAATTTTTCAGCAGGAACTGTGCTCCATACGGGTATCTCGCTGTATTTGATTTACCAATTGTTTGTAGACATTTTGTTGCTAAATAGGGTGCCGAACGAGTTCCATATGTGATGGTGTTTAGCTGATAATATTTAATTGGCATTGTTGGGTTTTCGCTCCAGATGATGATTTGGAATTTTCTATCTTCCGGATGCATGATAAACTGCCTATACATCTTTTCTATGTCAGTTGTGAATACAAACCGCGGTAAACGGAAACGAAGTAGTATGGAGAAGAGCTCACTTTGCACTGTAGGTCCTGTGTGCATAATATCATTCAGGGATGTACCAGTTGAAGTTTTTGTAGAAGCATCAAAGACCACTCGAAGTTTTGTAGTAGCGCTTTCCGGTCTAAGGATGCAGTGGTGAGGGATAAAATAATTTGGAGATGAAATGGAATTCACATCTATTTGTGTCATATGACCCAATGCTTCATATTCCTTCAAAAAACTTGTGTATTGTGCTTTTATTTCAGGTTCCTTGGATAAACGTCTTTCCAGCGCAAGAAATCTGTTGACTGCGATGTGGTGTGATTCTCCCAATGTGTCAGGGTTGTCACAAAATGGAATTTTTACCATGAATCTTCCACTCTTGTCGATTGTATTTGTTTGGGCAAAATGATCTTCGCAGTACTTTTCTGAGGTTGATAAGATTTTGTCAACCTGACTTAGATTTTCCAGATCCCAAAGTTGAGCAATGGCATCTTCGAGATTGGTGTCGTCGTCTGTGCACATGCCACACAATGCAGTTGATGGCTCATGTCCTCCCACCTTGCCGGCAATAACCCAACCCAATAATGTGTTTTGGAGAGTTGGCAAATCATTTCCCAGTTTGATCTGCCCTGCTGGCATTAATTGGTGGTAAAATTCTGCACCCAGTAAAATATCTATTTTATCAGGACGATTGAATTCTGGATCGGCAAGCACTATATTTTTCGGCATTGGCCACTGCTCAATATTGATTGATTGTGATGGTTGAGGAGTCACGATATGTGATAGGACTGCAGCCTCTAGTCGAGTATTAAAGTTGTTGATGCGTGATTGTAAGACTATGTTTACTCGATGTTGTACTCTGGTGTTAGTTGAGCCGATGCCGCTGAGGCGTATCGAAGCTGGTTTTGGTAAGATTCCAAGACGTTTAACTAGTCGATCGCTGATGATATTTAGCTGCGATCCTGAGTCAAGGATTGCTCTGCATTGGACCTCCCTACTGTTTGCTTGGACTTTGACCATTGCGGTGCCAAGAAGAATGTAGCTACTTTCTTGAGAATGGTTGGATGCAGCAAGCGATGTTGCGTTTTGATTAATTGGTGCTGTACTGATGGCTGATGCTACCGACAGTTGATTGCTACTTTCTTCTGACTTATGATTATGTGGCCCTTTCGATACTGGTGCTGCTTGATTATGATTGGCGCCTTCGAGATGCAGTAAAGTGTTGTGTTTTTTACTGCATTTCATACAACTTCTTAGGTTGCACGCCTTTGCGTTATGACCAGGTTTAAGACAGTTCACACAATGTTTGTGTTTTTGAACAAATTGAAGTCTTAATGAAGGTGGTTGTTGAAGAAATACTTTGCACGCGAATAAAGGATGGTTTCGACCTTTGCACATAATGCAGTTCAAGCTGTCTTGATAATTTGACGTTATGGAAGTGCACACTCTTGACTTGGATTGTGCACCCTTTTCTCTTTCAGTCATTGATTCCATGGACTGAAAATGTCTTTCTAAAAACTTTAAAAATTCCTTAATTGTTGGAACCTTTCTTGGCTGTGATAAGGATTGCTCATATTGTAGGCGAGTGGTTTGGTCTAATCGCTTGAGTAGTACATGAAGCAAAAGTGGATCCCACGATGAAGTGTCAATATCTAAATTTTTGAGGGATAGTAGACACTCTTGGATTTTGTCGTGGAGCGATTTGTAGTTGTCAGCTGTTGTTTTAGTTGGAGCATCTACTAGCTCATGTATCAGCTTCCTGACTAATAGCCTCTTGTTGTCGTAGCGATGTACTAAGGTTGTCCATGCATCATCAAAGTTTTCGCCGGTGGCAGAGAAGTGTTTTATAAGATTTGAAGCTTCCCCCACTAAATGTGTTTTTAGGTACCAAATTTTCTGGACTTTTGGAATTTGTTGGCCTACTACCAACGAGGAAAATAAGTCGTGGAATTCTTGCCACTTTAAATAATTACCGTCAAATTTTGGTAACGTAATTTTTGGAATTGGTATAGACTCTGGATTCGTATTGGTATGTCCAGAGTTTGGTTGAGTTGCTGTGTCGTTGGTGACGGATCTCAATGCTTTCCGTACATCGCTTTCCAACTTGATGAATCGACCAATGTCGTAGCCTTGATTCACAGGCTCGACAAATGTTTCATATATTTGAAGATGTATTTCTTCAATATTTTGCCATAGTGTTGTGGCGATTGGCACATCCTGATTTGTCAGATCATTTTTTAACAAACGCTCAAGAGATGCCATTATTGCAGATTGTCTCCGAATGAGTCTCAATATTTGCTCTGTATCAGTTGGCATTCTGTCAGAGCATGCTGCTTGTTTCTGCTGTGGAAGTGCGTCTTGGCTTCTTGTTGAAGGTTGGGACACCTTCATGATAGACGCTTCAAATATATCCTTGTATTGCTGTACGGCATTCATGATGGCATTGTAATAGTCCTCAGAGAAGTACTTGTGATCTAACTGAATGTTTTCCATTAGCCGAATTTTGTTGTCATTGGATTCGAAGTTCGTCCATTCTTCATCCAGCCTTCGAAGCCTCTCTTGGAAATATTCAATAGAAGTTTTCCTTGTGGCGGAATCCTTTTTGAAGTTGCGGATGATTGTTTCAATCCGTTCTCCTACTTCCTTCTGCTTGCTAACCAGCTCCTCAAATGATGCCATTGTGGATTGCGCCTTGCTGTTCTATCTATTAGAATCCTGTGCCTTGTTACAGGATCACGTCGGGGTCACCAAAATAATGTTCAATAAAAGTGCATAAACCTTATTGAACTGGGTTCAACCACTAGGATTTGTCCAATAATAGCACTTAAACTATATTGGACTGGATTTGAGTAACTGGAGTTGCCAATAATAGCACTTAAACTATATTGGATTCGGTGGTTTGATACAACAACAGCACTTGAAACTGTGTTGTTTACTCTTAAATAAAAGACTTGTAATATATTCAAAATAAGAGTGTTTTTATTGATTAATTTTTCCAACTTATATACTAATTTAACAATAAAATATTTGCCTTATTTGCCATAAAAAATATGCTTACATCATATTTAGTTATAAACTAATAGTACATTGAACCAGATTTTTACCAAACAAATAACCTTGAAACTTATAAATTACTGTATAAGCGTAATTAATTAAAGTTAAAAAATTCTAAAACAAACCAAACAAAATATCAAGTTGCAATTGTGAATAAGACAAAAATAAAAGGTATGCAATTCAATGAACTCTAAAATAAGCTGAATAGATGAAAAGGTATGAGAGTTAAGTTACAATTATTAACAAAAAAATAAAAGTGTGCAAAATAAGCTGAATTTACAAAACAAAACAAATATTAAGAATTAAGTTGCAATTATTACTGAGACAAAATAAAAAGTATGTATGTAAATTTTCTAAAATAGCAAAGTAACAAAGTATGTATTAACAAATTATTTGTTTTTTTATTGAATTTTCTTAAATATTTTTCTGGTTTCATTGCAGGTTATTTTACGGGATTTTGCAAGCATCGTTCTTTGTTGTTATAAACATGATTTGAGTGTGTTTTTCTATTTTCAGGTTAAAAAATAAACCTGAATTAACCCTTGATGTTCGAACAAAAGTATTCTTCGGACAAAAGTTATTTTTAAATGAATAGAAATTATTTTGGCTTACGTTCATTTATTTTTAATTTCTAAAACCTTTTTTTTAGAGAGAAAATTTATTTTTACAAATGTATGCGGACGTTTTCCAAAGAAAAAAGAAGAATTAGACGCTAGCAGAATGAAATGCTACACTTTCTGGACCGCTACGTCGGAAAATATTTGTTTTGTCGGGAGAAAATTATACCATAGCAGCGACTTTTGTACGTATCGTGTTTTTTACTTATTGCTATACTGTTTTCAATCGAACTTATAATCAAATACGAAACTTTATCGAATCATTTTTTGATCATTTTACTAGCGAGTATGCGAGTCTTCTTCGAATCATATTATATATAATACAATCGAATTTTGCATGTTTTAAGGCACTGAAATGCTGCTTAAGTTGTTCTAATTTATTTTTATGTAATTCTTTTTATACTTCTAAACATTATTCAAACATTATTTTTCTTTATTTTTAGCATGAGTGGCAAAAGGTCGTTTGTAAAGTGGCATGGGGTTCGATTGCCTAACACTGACTATTAGTTCGTTTTACTTGTTTTAAGCTGAAGTTTCTTTTAGATTTCTAGTTTTATTTATTGTTGCAGAAGACAAATCTTAGATGCGAAATTTATTATTTTTGGCAATTTTTAAGAATTTTGGTACGCGTCCCTATGGCAGGCATGTTGCTTTAGTGACGTCTGTCACATTTATCTCAACCAATGTTAAAATCAATTCCAGAGATAATTTTATAACGTGTTTACCTCAAATTAGTATTAATTTATGATGAGAGCGTCAAAAAACATCAAGTGAAAAATTGGCGCCATATTTTCTGAGTTACGGGCCTCCAAAATTTAAATGTTTTTTAAATATCAATATGGGTATCATTTTAAAGCTTTTGAAAACGTCTTTAAGGAAATACTAAAATTAAAAAAAAATGTTTAACCTATTCATTGTCGATTTCATTTTTATGTAAAACTAGATGAACCCGGTGTGCTTCGCTACCCCCCCCCCCCTTTATTAAATAAAATTAAAAGTATTGCGAAAATTTAATGACGATTGGTCCAGTAGTTAAGACTATATTACGATTTTTAATTTTTCTAAAAAGGGGCGGAGTCCCACCCACTTTTCTCCTGGTACGTATTCCTAATTATGCCAATACCATATGTACCAAATATCGTCAACGTAGGTCAAAAAATGGCCAAAATATGGCGATTTAAATTTTTGGGTTATATGGGCGGTGCCACGCCCCTTTGTCCAATTAAAACTTCATAAAGCCTATTATTCCTTCCAGAGTAACAGTAACATACTGTGAAAATTTCAGGAAGATCGGTCCAAGGGTTTGGCCTCCTATAAAGCACAAACAAACAGACAGACATTCATTTTTATATATGTAGATTATATACATGCTCCAATATTTGTTTTTTTGAGTTTAGTTCCTTCACTAAACTAGATTCACATAGATGGTGAAGGGTATATAACATTCGGCATAGTAGTCTAGCTTGTTTTTTATTACATTCGTTAATTAAGTTCATTAAATATATTAAACTAGCGGACCCGGCGAACTTCGCTTCTCCCCAATTTTAAGCCTTCACTGCCAATTTACACGATGCCTTCTCTAATAAGAATGTGAGTGATTTCTTACTCACTCTCTTGGTTTGGTTTTTTCTTACAAAACAAATGTAAGTCAATGTATAACGCCATCTAGGGATTTTGGCATTGACGCCAATGAGGTGTATTACACCGGTTGTTTTGTAAGACGTTTTGTTACACTAAGATCTTTAAATATTTTTCATTTGGGAAGGCATTAAGGAATAATTGCACAAAAAATTTCATACAAAAAATCAATTTTCGATTTTTCCAATTTTCCATGATTTACACTAAGAACTTTCTGTTTTTGAAAGCCATTAAGGAATAATTTCATACAAAAACTCGATTTTCGATTTTTCAAATTTTCCGTCATTTCCGGAGGGATTTTCCATAAAGACCTTCTCCTCGAAAATGCGAATAACTCGCAAAAAAATTTTACAGAAGTCGGGTTAGCCGTTCTCATTTTATGAATTACTATACATTTTTTCACCATTTTTATATATATAAATGAGAAAAATGTCAAAAATATTTCATTAACTTACTTTTTATTATTTTTTTCTATTCGTATTTTGATGAGTCTTCAAATGATGCAAGTTATGCAGATTTCGATGAATTTTGTCGTTTTATCTTGCGGCTAGGTAAAATTACCAGATTCTTTCTTTTCTCCTATGGTACATGTGTCAAATTTATCTCATATTTAATAATGGCTTTAAATTAAAAACAAAACTTTGTATAAGATACTTATTTTGTTAAATTATTCAAAAATTCAAGTGTAAAATACAAGTCTTTAATATAAAAAATGGCCTCGTAACCAAATAAATTATGGCGTATTTACTTTGATATTGTTTCTGCTGATGGTGACTGACTATTGACGTTAATTTTAAAAATGTTCTGTATAGTTGTGTAACAGAGTTGTATTTCATTGGTAGTAGTTTATTTCTGCCAGTGATGTAAACATTCCCCGCTCCGTAAATCCTTTCTATGAGGAGGATTTCTTAAATTTCATAACTGCCAACTTCACTGCTAGGCGTCATATCAAACCATCTGACGTTTTAACCTATGCTGTACGTATTTCACCATCCTTTCCGATAAACACCTGGTGTATCCTTCCCTTCTTCTACTGGCTTCTAGGTCGGTTTGGGCCAAGAATAAGAACAATATCTCCGATTTTTAAAGGATCAATATTTTCCCTCCATTTTGGACGTTTTAACAATTGTGGTAAATATTCAACAACCCATCGTTTCCACAGTTTGTCCTTCAAATTCGAGATACGCCATTGTTTTCGCAAACACAATTTCTCATCAGGGCTGGGTGTTTGTGTGGCGTTTAAACCACCTATAAGGAAATGGTTTGATGTTAAAGGCTCCTTAGAGTCAGGATCAATTCGTATATTAGTCAAGGGCCGGTTGTTGGTAACACATTAAGCTTCTATTATAGCACTTCGAAATGTTTCTAAACGTGGGGCCTCCTTCTTAAGCATTTTGTGCAGTAATTGTTTTACGCATCGCACTAGTCTTTCCCAGCAACCACCTGCGTGGGGATTTGCCGGACAATTAAAAATCTATGCGATGTCATATTTTGAAAAATTTCGCTGTATTTCGTCGTAATCAAAGAAACAGTTTTCTTTCGCCATCTCTTTCTGCGCTCCAATGAAGTTCGTTCCGTTATCACTCCTGATACGGACAGGTACACCCCTTATATTGACGAAATTTCTCATACAAAGCAAAAATGTGTTTGTAAAGATCAACAGAGATTTCCAAATGTAATGCTCTGGTTCCCAGACAAGTAAATAGTTCAATCCATCTTTTTTCCCTTATTCTTCCGACTGTAACATAAACTGGTCCACAGTAGTCTAACCCGACGTAACTAAATGGATGAACAAAAGGAGTCACGCGGTCAACAGGCAATTGTCCCATTAATGGTGGGCAGGTTTGGCAGAGTCAATGACACAAATAGAATATTTTTTTTTATTTACTTCATTTATGACAGCATTGTCAATTTTATTGAGTCTCTTCCTATGATAGGAAGCGATGATCATTAAAGTAACAGGATATTTTGTGTTTATAATAATAGGGTTCCGAGCCGTTTCAAGCAAATAATATGCATTTTCAGTTCTACCACGTACCCTTAGAAGCATATTGTCGTCCAGGTATGGTGTTACCTGATAGATACTATACGATTTTGAGAATACTTTTTCCTTTATGAGGTACGATCTTTCGTCCCTTAAAAGTTCAATTTGAACTTATTTCAGCTGCCGTCAATTCAGTTGATGCTAATTTACATTTTCTTACTCTAATATTTATATAGCGCAAAATCCACGCAGCACATTGTTTCAGCCTCAAAATCTCTGAAAATCGCTCATACCTTAGAAGTGGTTCAATCGCAGCGTTAAGTACCCACAACACATCGACACACTCTTTTTCACAACCATGACTGTCTTCGGTGACAGGCGAATCGCGTCACCTTGAAGTCGTATCAAATGTGACAGTTAATTTGGCTCTCGTGGCCTTATTAGCTACATTTAGATCTAAAGGGAACCATTTCAACTGTTTAGGATCCGTTGTTGTTAAAATTTCCGTTATTCGACAGGCTACAAACTGTTTATATTCCCTCTCAGTAGTTCGGATCCAAAATATGACAGTTTTTGAGTCGGATCAAAATATCGTACGATTAATTGTAAATTCATGGCATTCATCTATAGACGTTTTTGGCGGCAGCCTGTAATTCAAGACGTGGAATGGTCATTCCCTTTAATAGAGCGCAATGAGCCTTGGCTAAAACAAACGAAACGTGAATATAATTTCCCTGTGACAGCGGCGTAGGCACTAGAACTTACATCAACGAATATATGCAATTCGGTCTCATCTGCTTTGGCCAGTGACGTCAATTCTCTCCACCCACTGTGTTAAGATTGACTGAGGGAGTTTTTTGTCCCACTGTATGCACAGTTTCCATGTTCTTTATGCTAGTAATTTTAAAAAGATGGTAAAGTTGGCTAAAATCCGAACGGATCAAAAACCACCATAACAATTCCCATCACTTCTCTCTTGGTGGGTGGACGTCGTCCCTCCAAAACCTCAGGACATATTTTATGGAACTTCCCATGAAACTCAATCCAAGAATCTTATCCATTTGATTCTGTTTCTCCATTTTGAGTGCATTTATACGTATAGCCTCTGTTGTAACTTCTAAAGCCTCCATTACACTATCGAAGCTGATGAAGGGATCATCAACGTAAGTAGAGTTAATATTTTTAATATATTCTGCAAGATTGCACCAAAAATTATCATCTGCATCACATAAACTTCGATTTCCTTATCCCCTTCACCACCAAGCCACAAAAATCGTTGCGAATTTTGATCAGCAGCTTTTATCGATATCTGAGAAAATATTTCTTGTATATCATCAGCCATAGCTATTTTCCCCTGACGGAATTGAAATAAAATTGTTTGGAGCGGTTTAGCTCGTTTAAGGCCTTTCGATAAGGCCGAATTCAGGGAAACGTTTGACGATATTGCAGCGGTATCAAACACTATCCGCAAGTTGTTTGGTTTGTGGGGATTGGTGACATCGAAATGTGGCAAATACCAAAGTTTATCATGATTATGTTTCTCAACCACCAAATATACTTATTAATTTCTCTTTTATAGATGGCAGCGTACTCTGGTTTTCGTTTTATCTTATTATATACTTTGAGTAAACTTTGTTAAGCCATTTCAAAGCTATCGGGCAGAACTGTATAATCCCTCTTCCACAGTAGACCCATTTCACACAAGCCGTCGATTTTATGCCTCGATTTTTCTAAAATATGGGCTTGTTCGGAAAGACATCACTGCACTGCATCTAATGCGCATGTGTGATGAGTTTGCGATGCAAATGCAAAACAGCTGATACTTACTTGATGCGCAAACAAAAATAAACTATCATTTGTTTTAAAATTTTAAGTACCAAAACATTACTAATGAAGAAGATACATAATAATAAATTTATTTCTTGGTTTAGATGAAAGCAAAAATGAAATTAACGTGTGCAATCGACAAAAAAAAATTCAAATTTAAAAAATGAGTGCACTGCTAAAAGATGTATGTGCCAACATTATGTTAATATAGTAAGGAACTATCAAATTCGTTACTAAAAGTGTAAAAACAAACGCATTTTAACAAAATAAAATTAATAAAGATCAAATGCATCAGTCATTTTTGTGATGCGTGTTTGACGTTTGTTTGCGCATCATATATTTCATTGATGCATTTTAGAACACATGACATTTGCAGTGATGCCAACTGAAGCATTTTCGAACGTACTGCGCATCCTATGCAGCGCAGTTATGCATTTCCAAATAAGCCCTATTTCTGGCACGTTTGTTGTCCTCAGATTCTAAAATCATATTTGTTGCCTTAACTCCAAAGTTTTCTACTGAAAAATAGTCCTGTACGAATTTGTATATTTCTTTTCATGTGCTGTTTTCATTTATATGGAAAAATCTGGCTATACTATTTGTTTTTTTTACATTTGGACCATTTGGAGCTTAGTAGCAGATACCTCGCGACTTTTTCGGACAGACCTAGCAGACAATTATCTAAACTAATAAGCTTCGATGGTTTTTCCTTTTCATAACCTTTAATTGAAAGATGTTTTAGATGCTCGAATTTTGTTTCATCAAAACTTTGTGAAGGCAGATTTAAGTCCCTTACAGTTTGAAGGTTTTTAATAACATATTTGTTAATATATTCGTTTACTGGTGAAATTTCAACGTTTACTCTTATGGAAGACTCTGTTTTGACCATATTGTCATACCATTGGAGGGTAGTTGAAGATTTCTGTCCCTTTAGACCCATATCTTCGGCGATGTAGTAAAACTGAAGACCCTTCATCCAACAGTGCAACCTGTTCAGGCTGCTCATTTTTATTTGCGGAAGATACATCTGAAATGTCTTGATGAAGTATAGGGTGATGATAACGACTACATCCATTTATGATACATACTTTCTTCTTCTGACATTGTGTGAAACTATGGCCCTTACGAAGACAGGAAAAACATAAATGAAGGCGTTTAACTTGCTCCCGTTGTCAGTTTCTTAAATTTTTTACGTTCTGTAATTTCATGACGGCCCTTACATTGATAGCAATCACTTTCGAGTTGTTGTTGTTGACAGGGATTGTTGACGATCAGTTGTACAAGTTATTCCACGTTGTGGCGTTAAGCTACAAAAATGAGCAATTCCCCAACCCATTTTCAAAATGTTCCACCGTTGGAAATTGCAAAACAGAAAATGAGTACTTTGCCATTTCGTATTAATATTTTCGGTGTCAAAAAAGAATCCAAACACCAAAATAAAAAGTTGGAAAAATTTCATTAAGGAATATGGAGCGAAGATTGTATACGAACCTAGACACCAAAACGTTGTAGCGAACGCTTTTTCCAGGCAGCAACAAATAAATTCAAGTACAAATGAGTCTCAGCATTCTGCTTCGATTTCACCCACAGAGAGATTCAAACGAAGTGATAAACCTTTGAGCCACATTAAAAATGAAATCTTAATAATACAAGACACTTCTGCTTCACTTGCATCTAAAAGCATGTTTAAAGGGAATACGCGACATACAATAAAATATACAACTAATGAAAAACCGAAAGAAAACATCAAAGTAATACTAAAACCAAAAGTATTAAATGGTTTACTGTCAGACGCAAAAACAATTTATAAAATACAGAAAATAGAAGACATAACTGACAAAGAGGAACAAATAAAGATAGCCAAACAAATACATGAAAGAGCACACAGGAACATACATAATAATATAATTGAATTAGAGAGAAAATATTTTTGGCCAGAGATTAGAAAAAATGCAACAGAAATAGCGAATAAATGCGATTCGTGTTTAATATTTAAATACGATCGCAAACTTAATAAAGTACCAATGAAAGAATCACCAATACCGACAGAAGCAGGAAAGAACATTCACATGGACGTGTTTCATTTTTAAGGAGAACTTTATATTTCTACCCTAGACAAATACTTAAAATACTTACGTTAAAGATATGTATAAAAACATTTCTTAATAACATATAACGAACCCGGATTAAATGGTATTTAAGCTAATCAAATATATGACAGACTACATATAAAACACGTTGTAACAGCACCATTTCATTCAACGCAAAGAAACATCCTTCAATAAAGGAGGCATCATATACTCAAATACACACAGACGAAAGAAGGAAGTAGCAAAGTTTGCCAAACACCTTGTCGAAACAGACAACGGTAATACAGTAACTACAAATAAAAAACGAATCATACACAAAGATAATATTAAACCTCAAAATGTTAAGAGAAACAATAATAATTATAATGATTATAATCATCACAATGGTAACAACTGTATTGTATTATATAGTAGCATTTAACGCTTAAAAGCTAAACAATAAAAAATACATATTAGTGCAAGATCAAGATGTACATATATACTTTTAGTGAATATGAATATCTATACCACGTAGTTAACTTAACTAAAATTTTACAACCATATGAACAACAGATCATGATGACGAAATAGAAATTAAAAAAAGATTAAACCAATTAGTTGAAAACAATAATAAACAGAAAATAATAAATTTTCAGTTTGAAAAAGTAATGAATAAATTCAAAATTAAAAAAGTTGAAAAGAAAAGAATTTATTTTAAATGAAGTTTATATAGAACTTTTAACTTTAACCAATACAATTAACTTTGCAAAAAATAATAACTTTTATTCAGGTGCTTTCATAAATATATTAGAATACTCTGATATTCATATATGTAAACTTAATCAAACTATAATAACTGTATACAAATATCCTATTGTACAAAGTATATGTAAACTTTACCAAATATATCCACTCTCACAAAGAAATGCAAAATTAATACTAGACGATAAGATTGCCTTCTGCAATAACAAATTTAAAATAACTAAAAAATTTAAAAACAATGGGTACAAACATATGCAAAATTAATAGTCCTGATAGTTGAACGTTAAGTATTTTAAACGATAAGCCAGCACAATGTAATATTAAATTCGAAAATAACGCTAACCTTAAAGACTTAGGCAACGGAAACTAATCATACATACAACGGACCACATTTGGTTTGAGCAAAACATAACATTGACTCAGTCAGATACATAAATTAGAAACAAACAATACTGGAAATCATACATAAACGACATATCGAAGAACTAACAATTTCGGATGTACTGTACTCAGATACACAACACAAATTTTCAAACATACAGGAAATATCAAGAATGTTCATTCGTTTGGATGAACATCCGTGTATGACTACACTATTCACTATAGTATACTCATCATTACAGATATGTAAATGATATAGAGCTAAACAGGAAAACAAAAGACTTGAACTATTTCAGATCTGCTTCAACATAGAATTGCAAAGACTTCAAACGCAATCACTTGTCTAGAAAATGAGTACATTTTTCCTTACAATTAACTTTGCAAAAAATAATAACTTTTATTCAGGTGCTTTCATAAATATATTAGAATACTCTGATATTCATATATGTGAACTTAATCAGACTATAATAACTGTATACAAATATTCTATTGTACAAAGTATATGTAAACTTTACTCACAAAGAAATGCAAAATTAATACTAGACGATAAGATTGCCTTCTGCAATAACAAATTTAAAAGAACTAAAAAATTTAAAAACAATGGTTACAAACATATGCAAATTTAATAGTTCTGATAGTTGAACGTTAAGTATTTTAAACGATAAGCCAGCACAATGTAATATTAAACTCGAAAATAACGCTAACCTTAAAGACTTAGGCAACGGAAACTAATCATACATACAACGGACCACATTTGGTTTGAGCAAAACATAACATTGACTCAGTCAGATACATAAATTAGATACAAACAATACTGGAAATCATACATAAACGACATATCGAAGAACTAACAACTTCGTATGTACTGTACTCAGATACACAACACAAATTTTCAAACATACAGGAAATATCAAGAATGTTCATTCGTTTGGATGAACATCCGTGTATGACTACACTATTCACTATAGTATACTCATCATTACAGATATGTATATGCTATTGAGCTATACAGAAAACAAGAGACCTGAACTATTTCAGATCTGCTTCAACACAGAATTGCAAAGACTTCAAACGCAATCACTTGTCTAGAAAATTAGTACATTTTTCCTTAACACAGGAGAGAGTTAATAACGATAACATGTGTACTTAGATACAGTTTTCACAACAAGGGTTAATGTACAAAAATTAGCAAATACAAAAGAACCATAAAATACGGGAATAATTATAGCCTAAACAAATATCAGAAACAATAAACCAACAGACACGAGACATAATATACATAATAGTTAAAATCCATCATCCAAGGTCAGTACATAGATAAACACATTAACCAATAAAATATCCTTTAATTATAAGCAATAATGATAGCAAAGTGTACTGTCACAAAACATAGCAGACAAAGGGCGACATTAACAACTATAAATTCCGTCTCGGAAAAATACAACAAACAATTGTCTGTCTAGACAATTATCATTAGGAAAAATATAATGTAGATCCTAATAAATAATAAGTAATAAAAACTTATATTTAAAAAATAAAGAAATAAAAATCTTTGGACATTATTATAAGTAGATCATATATTTTCAGGAATATAACGAAATAAAGAACACATTTCGATGTAAAAGAATATATTTTTTTACTACTTCCTGAAAAAAGAAGTTTAATTCGCGCCATGTAAAATTGCTGAATCGAATTTGTTTTGTTTTTTATTGTATACTATTGGTGGATAACAAATTAATGTTTCCTGCTAGTTGCTATAGATAAGAATATTTTTTAAGTCAGCGGTTGTCGAGACAATATTAAAATAAATGATAATTTTTAATAAGCAATAAATATAACAATTTAACTGGGGGCTCAAACGGGATCGTTTACCATATCAACATTCTAAAAAAAGGTAGAAGTGATCCAATAAAAAATAATTATCCCTTGAGAAGGAGAAAGAATCAAAACAAGTATCCTTTAAAAAGAGGCAAGAATAAGAAATAAGTATCCTTTAAAAAAGAGAAAAAATGCAAACTATGTATCCTTCAAAAAAGGGGAGAATAGTTTAAAAATTTTTTTTAGGTGAAAGTGAATGGTAAACAACAGTTTTAAAACTGCCTGTGTCGAAGTGCGAAAGTAATAGAAGACAACAAGAATCAGGAGGCTTATTTTGAATTACGATACGAAAGTCATTGCGATGCGAAAATACATAAATGCTGTCACGTGTAAACGACATATGTTAGACCATTACATACGGCCTACTATTAAATGCAACACTGCCATTAATTATCGATCTGGCAATTCGGAAATCGGCTGACGTGGTGGGATTTTAAATAGAATGTTCCAGATAAGACAAAGAAGAAAACGAAACTGAAAAGTGGTGTCAGTGCGAATGACATATAAAAGAAAAGAAGAAGAGCGAACAGGTCAGATGTGGTGTGATCTTGGTAGCTGATGGTTCCTTTTAAAGTTGTGTACTCGGGTTTTTTTTTACTCGTTTTAAAATAAGTACAAGCATATTTTAAAGATGAAGTTTAAAAAAGCATGTGGTTTTGAATGAGTGCTGATAAAAAAGTTAATAAATGTGTGAAATAATTTCAAAATAAATTAAAAAAAAAACTCTTCGAAAAGAAAAACGTTGAAAAATGATATATTTTAATTTAAAGAGTAACTGAAATGGTTTTTAAAACAAATTATACATATGAGCATTTTTTTTAAAGGGACATAAGTCACTTTGTCGACAGTAAAAGAAAAAAAAATTTTAAGCTGATTTAATGATGACCGAAGATTCTATTGCTGAAAAATTTAGCATACTATGATAAAAAGTGCAAAATGAACAAGAAAACGATATTAATGAAAGATAAATCAGTGGACTTCTTATAAGTATTGTCCATACTTAAAAAGGCGAAGTGTAAAATATTTCGTTTAACAGTAAAATACTTAGCGAATTTCTGCCTACAAAAAAAAAAAAAAAATTAAATTTTCAGCCTAAAATCTGGGAGACATTATAGTAGTCGTGAAATTCATATATATAACTAAATTTTGTTTTACTGCCGCATTCATAAAAGGTTTGTGGAAAACAAATTTGCTCATGTTAAATAATAATAGCATATGGAATTAAAGTATGAGCACATCGATAAGCAGTGGTAATTTAGCTGATACGACGTTAAATATCCCTACAATCAACAACATTTTGTTGCCAAGATCTCGTCGTTGTCATCGTTGTCGTCAGCTCCTCAATCTTATTAAGCCTCGGCACATTGGGACGTAGCGGTCAGCGCCATTTTGAACAACAGTAGCAGCTACAACAACAAACAACAGCTACAACAACAACAGCAGCTACAACAACAACCGCAACTACAACAACAACCACGATCTGCAGCAATAACAACAGCAGCTACAACCGTAAGCTACAACTACAACAGCAACATATGTACACATTACAAAAATGGCGGCCAACGTGGGGCCCGAGTAACCGTCCGATAGTAAAGTTTTTCTTAAATTCTATTTGGCATATTCTTTTTCGATTTTAGAATTTCATTTTTTTTATAGATTTGTTATACATGAAAGTTTATGTGTAGCGTAAGTCCCGATTGAATAGGCTTAGTAGTCCTCATCGCGTTGCGACGTTACAGATAAACAGAAAAGTATGACAATTCGTGGACCAGTGGTGTCAGAAGGGACGCGGAGTTGGAGTCGTAGAAGTAAGCGCTTCAGACTGGATTTCTACTTGCACAACTTTTGCTACCAGATAAAGCGACCGGTTAATTCTACAATCTATGATTTCGTTTTCTTTTCCTGGATGGGTATGTCCAAGGGAGTTGTCCTGCACAGGTATCGCTTGTTGCGACCTTTCTCTGGAAGGAAGTGAAATTATTTTTGTCTTTACGTTTTTTTTTGTTTTGCAAACTTCCCTTTAGGATGGTTAAGGCTCAGTCCTAGATGTTAACACCAGTGTGTCATCTTTTGTAGCGAGTTTTCTTCCTTTTCTATAGGAAGTTTTCATCCTTTCATCATTTGCTAGTCATTTACCATTTAAAAAACTTGCAACCACCCAACTGGGTTACTAAACACCTACGTTCGTTTGTTTTTTTATTTCATTTAAAACATAAAAATCCTTTTTTGCTATTAATATAGTTGGATTCCGGCTATATTCATAGTACTCCAATAAAACCTTTATAAGGTGAACCAAATTTTTTTTTTACTTTTCGTGCATTATTGTATTGATTGTTCGGTTTTTATATACATTATCTAGGTATATAAACGTAGACATATAGACACATAAAGATCGATATCTGCCTACAATTGCCTTGTAAACTACCAATCAGGTAGAAAGACAATTTGGAGCAAAAATTGTTTGATTTCAACATTACTATTATATTATTATTATATTGAAATTTTCATAACTCTTAAATTTATTTTCCAGTCATATTTGTAAATTTTATTTCTTAAGCTCGGAGAGGTAGGTAAAGGGCTTAGATTTTCGGGTCCTGATTTCATTTTGTATATAGATAAATTTTTTTTCCGGGACCGTAAAAACTATTTCGCGTGAATTCAGCAACTCGTCGTGCCTAATTTTAGGTCCAGTCTCTTCGATAGCTTCGTCGGTGCAACGTTTTATGGAAAGCGCGCAGGATATTTCAGTTATAAGCGAAGCAGGAAGGTCGGAAGGTACAATTAGTTCACCACCCTATAGCAGTATTACCGCACAAAACGTAGCAACAGAATTTAGACAGGATAGGATTATCAACAATAGTTCAGTTTCTAACCCAAGTCCTACTCCAACCAACAGAGCAGAATTGGCCAAAGCGGCAGCAGGTTTATCTCGGCTACAACAAATGAGGATGGAGGACGATAGGATTCGACGTTTAGTGTTAAAAACGTTACAAACGTGGGCGGCTAGTAATAATGCACCAATTCTGGCAGATCAGAGGCCAGGTCAACAAGGTGGGCAGGACACTTCGCAGCGAGTACCTACGTTACCGAATAACCAAAGGGCAATAGCACAACCACCAGCTCAATCTATTCCGAGTCAGGGCATGAATAACCTGAATAGAAGTAATTTTAACGGTCACTCACAACAGCGCGGTCCAGTCATGCAGAGGCAAAGCATGAGTAATAAGCAAGAAACGCAAAGGAAGATCGAAGTCGAGAAATGGGGCCTTAAATTTGATGGAACCGATAAAACAATGGACGCTGAAGATTTTATTTTTCGTGTAGAAGTACTCCGTCATGATCATAACTGCTCTTGGACAGACGTCATTAAAAGTTTTCACCACCTCATTTGCGGCAACGCACTAAAATGGTACTGGATGCATAGAAGATTAACACCAATACGGTCGTGGGAAGAGCGGAGGGAAGCCCTACTTATTCAATTCAGGCGTATTGAAAGCGAGTTTGTTATTCAGAAGAAAATAATGGATAGACGGCAATTACCCCAGGAATCGTTTAAGGAATTCTACAACGTCTTAATGAAATTACGGAATCAACAACGTGTACCGTATGGAGAGCAGGATTTAGTGGAGATCATGAAGAGTAACCTGAAGCCATCCTTAGCACAGCTCATTTTCCCGGTAAGAATTTTTGGTTTGTGTAATTTTCGTCAAGAAGTTAAAAGAGCTGAGAACATGTTAGCCAGTCAACGACAAGCCGGTCAATTCCGTCAGCATATACCAGCACGAGTTCACGAACTAGACCTTAGCGATCAATTAGATGCAATAAATTTAGAAGTAAATGAGGTAAGCCGAAGTAGCCATTACGTTTGCTGGAACTGTAAGCAATTCGGCCACAGCTTCGTAGATTGTCCTTCACCGACGCGTGGGCTATTCTGTTACCGTTGCGGAAGAGAGGGAATAGTGACTCCCAGTTGTCCGAAATGCCAGGGAAACGCCAGGCGGGGCCCTTCTCGATCTGGATAAACGCGTGCCACTCAGAGGTAAATCCAGAATTTAAATCTAAGGCTGCAAACACCCCCATAATATCCATTTTGGCAAACTCAGACGAGCTAAAGAAGTACAAAAGCCAGAACCAAAGGTAAGGGTGTCGAAGCCGTTACATATGCGTGTAAAAGAGTATCAGGAGACGAACAGAAGGATTTTTGGAGGCGTGTTTAAGAGAATAGCAAAGACAAGGGAGAGATACCGTCACAGAAAAAAAAAAACGAAGAAGGCAATTGCCGAAGCAGAACTTTTTGAGAATGAAGATTCCCGTTTTTATGCCAAGATCAAGATCAATGGACAGGAGATTGAGGGAATATTAGACAGCGGAGCGACAGTTACCTGTTTGGGGAGAAATTGCATGAAATTCGTAGAGAGAACAGGTCTTCCAATACATGGATTCTACTCGTTAATTAGAATAGCCGATGGGAGCGCTCACAGGATAGTAGGTCGAATTCGCGCCGAAGTAAACTTTAATAGGCTGACGAAAGCAGTCACGTTCATTTTAGTACCAACGTTAAATCGTGATCTATTTCTAGGGGTAGATTTCATGAAGGATTTCCAACTTCTGGCCAATGTAGAAGGTCTGCGCAGTTATAAAGCAGCGGAGAGAGAGAAGCGAGAAAAGGTTGAAGAAATTGAGGAGGCAGATATGCACGAGCTGACCGAAAAACAGGAACAGCAGTTGAAGGTAGTTATAGATAAGTTTCCGTGTTATACAAAGAAAGGCTTGGGGAGAACAGAGTTAGAAGTACATTCAATCGACAGCCGAGACGCTCTACCAGTGAAGGACAGGCATTATCAAGTTTTACCGGCATTTCAGAAGTTAATGTACGCGGAGCTCGATCGGATGATCGCTTTAGGGGTAATAGAAGAGAGTAATAGTCCGTGGAGTCACCCAGTAACACTAGTCCGCCGAGGAGAAAAATGTCGATTATGTTTGGATGCACGCAAGTTAAACGTGTTAACAGTAAAAGACGCGTACCCACTACCACATATTGAGGGGCTGCTCAGTAGACTTGGAGATACGTTTTTCATTTCGAGCGTAGATTTGAAGGATGCCTTCTGGCAAATCCCGTTGGAGGAGTCCAGTAGAGAGAAAACTGCATTTACGGTGCCAGGACGACCGCTTTATCATTTCACGGTCATGCCCTTTGGGTTGTGTAATGTAGCTCAAAGGTTGTACCGTTTAATGGATAAAGTGATTCCCTCGGCAATGCGTGATAGAGTTTTCGTCTATCTGGACGACTTACTGATTGTCTCATCGGATTTGGACACGCATTTAGAACTTTTAGAGTCGGTCGCAAGTTACCTGTCAAAGGCGGGATTGACGATAAACGTTGGGAAGTCTAGATTCTGTTTCAAGGAACTAAAGTATTTAGGTTAAATCGTGGGTGGGGGTAGACTCAAGTCAGATCCGGAAAAACTCAACTCCATTACACGTCTTTCTTATCCCAAAACAGCGAAGCAAGTCCGAAGTTGCCGCTGGATGGTATAGATGTTTTATACCGGATTATGCTACCATCGCGTCTCCGATTTTTGAAACCCTAAAAACAGGAAAGTCATTTAAATTTTCACGTGAAGCCGCAGCAATGTTTGATCTACTGAAAGAAGCACTTGTTACTAATCCTGTTTTAGAACATAGCAGAAAAATTATTCGGTTACAAAGCGCGAATGTTTGGCCGTAGTCATGGCAATTAAGAAGTTCAGACTGTACATTGAGCTAATTTCATTTACAGTTATTACCGACCACAGCAGCTTAAAGTGGCTCATGTCTAACAGGGACTTGAGCGGAAGATTAGCACGATGGAGCCTGCACCTTCAAGCATACACGTTTAATATTGAACACCGAAAGGGCAAACAAAATGTGGTTCTAGACACCCTGTTACGTTATGATTTGGACGAAATCTCAACTGAAGTAAGTGCCCTAGTGGATCTCGAATCTCCCAATTTTAAGTCAGAGGATTACTTGGATCTTCTAAGAGTTATTATGGAAAAGGCCGAACAGTTGCCGGATTTGAAAGTGGTGGATGGATACGTATATAAGAGAACTGTACCATACGATGGGTTGCCGCTAAATGAAGATTTTTCCTGGAAGCTATGGATACCAGCAGTACTGACGCAGGAAATAATTGAGAAAGCGCACATTCCCCTACAAGCCTCACTCGGTGGATTTCACAAAACCTTGCAACGCGTTAGGAGTATTTTTACTGGCCAAATCAGACATAACAAGTAAAGGAGTTCGTTTGAAACTGCCAGACATGTAAGAAGAGTAAACCGGCCAATACAACCCCCGGACCACCAATGGGAAACCAAAGTATTAGTGAACGGCCATTTCAACGGATTTCTTAGGACCTTACCCTCGTTCTAAAGCGGGTAATGCATATGTATTTATTGTTTTAGATCATTTGACAAAATTTGTTTTGCTAAAGCCCATGGCAAAAGCGAGTAGTCGCAACGTTATCAAATTTTTAATTTCTGAAGTTTTTCATAAATTCGGTACACCGGAAACACTTGTTTCGGATAATGGAAAGCAGTTCTCTAGCAGAGAATTTTCGGCCACTCTCGACGTCTTCGGTATAAAGCATGTGAAAGAGTGAATCAGACGATTCTGAGCGCAATAAGATCATATTTAGAAGAAGACCAGAGCAACTGGGACCAGCACTTATCGGAGATAGAGTGCGCGTTGAGATCTTCCGTACATAGCTCGATTGGAGTAACACCGTATTTTGCATTGTTAGGAGTTAACATGATAACCTATGGCAGCATCTACAAACTATTAAGAAGACTTAAAATACTTAAATGCCGAATTGTGCGTCCAGTCGGAAACAGCCTATACGAGGTGGAAGACTTGAAAGGCAAGTCTTTAGGCACTTTCCACGCTAAGGACTTGAAACAGTAGAGGTAGGAGGACAAAGTTCTTTAGTTCAGTATACAGCAATAGATCTTTCGGAAGACACAGAGGGAGACAGAAAACAAAGGAAACGGTATAGAGTATTCTACACTGCCCTCCCATGTGAACGGCTGTCAAGCTCGCCCATGGTGGGGTTTGCTCACGTTAAATACATAATAGCATATGGAATTAAAGTATGAGCACATCGATAAGCAGTGGTAATTTAGCTGATACGACGTTAAATATCCCTACAATCAACAACATTTTGTTGCCAAGATCTCGTCGTTGTCATCGTTGTCGTCAGCTCCTCAATCAGCGTCATTTTGAACAGCAGTAGCAGCTACAACAACAAACAACAGCTGCAACAACAACAGCAGCTACAACAACAACCGTACTCTACAGCAGCAACAACAGCAGCTACTACAACAACCGCAACTACAACAACAACCATAATCTGCAGCAACAACAACAGCAACATATGTACACATTACAATGCGAACAATTGCTATTCTGTATTGCGATATTCGCAAAGTTCTATTTTAATCGCATTGCAAAAGCGAAAAGGTAGTAAATCGGTATTCCAAATTGCGAAAACAAATGTCAAATTCGCAAAACTTATTCGACAACAAAAAAGCATTCGCAAAGCACAAACATGTAAGTAAAAAACAATATTTTATTTATGAATTCATCATATATTTATTTTTAATTCAGGAAAGTAAGACCAACAAACCGCATCCACTTTAAATAAAGATAGAATTTATGATAAGCACAGCCATTTGGCAAGAGGCCTTTTGAGAACACCAAATGCACGTCAGTCTGCAAATACTTTGTGGCAAACGTTAACTGAAGAACTAAATATTAATGGACCACCTGTTAGAGAACCTGCAGGCTAGAAAAAATTATGAAATATATAAACCAGTTCAAAAATATTCGACTTAAATTTTAATAGGTTTGGACCTATTAAATAAATTGTAGATACAATTTTCATAGCCAAGCACAAAAAGTTTATTTATTTTTAATTTGACGTTTGTTGATACTGATGTTTATGTGAGCAGCGTTGCCACGATTTAAATTAAATTGCGAAAGTGTAACAGAATACCAATCTTCTTTCGCATCGCATTTCATTTGCGCATCGCATTGATTTTCGCATCGCAGTTCAGAATAATGTAGTGCCAACCCTGAATTTATTATATAATTATATTATCTGTGTAACTCAGTTAAATAGTTGACATGTCACATGTCAAGCGTATTAGCTTTAAGATCATTTTGTATATACATACTTATCGTTTTGCCTAAATAAAGTTAGTCATTACTCAACACAAGAAGAGACCGGTTGTATTAATTACAAGTTATTAAATGGCGACCGTGACAAATTTTCAAATTAAATTTTTTTATTATTCTGCTACGGTTTTATTCTTTGGCATATTGAGCAGAACGTGACTCGTGAATTAAGAAAGAAGTTTTTGCTGTGTTAAACTAATCTGGTGCTTTAAGTGACAAAAAAAAAAGTCATAAAAGAGTCATTGTGAATTTTAAGTTGGGTGAAAAGTGAAAAACTATAATTTTTTCTAAATCAAAAGTGTAATGTGTTTTAAATAAACAGCAAAATAAAACACAAATTGAAATCAACAAACAGTTGGCGAAAACGTATAGCCAAGCAACAAATATATGCAGTGGCCTTAAAAGTTGGAAAATAGACAGTCACTACAACAAGAAAGCAGTGTTCTTCTAAAAATTATAATTTAATAATTAATTAAAAATAAAAATGACATAGTAATCATGCTGTAAAATAATAGTGTAAATTAAAGAATCAAGCTATCTAAAATTATTTGTACTCAATAAGCAAAATGAAGAAACCTTTCGAAAACAATATAATAACAAATACAGCCGAATTTTAATAGAAACTAACTACCTATATAAATTGTAAAACAAAAAAAAGTTGACCATATAAACAAAAAAAAAATCTTAAAAACTATAATATTTAAAACAATATTACAACAACAAACTCATGATTTCAATATTCTTGTTGTCAAGGCTCAAAATTTTTAAATATAAAAAAACAAGTGTACAAAACACAAAAAAAAAAAACTTTAACGTTAATTCAAAAAAAAATGTAACGAACTGGTAAAAGTAAAAATAAAAAAAAAATTTCCGTTTGAAAAGTAAAACAAATAAAAAAAACTATTTAAACATTCCTAAAAAATCCAATAGCAAAAAGTGAGAAGGAACAAAATAAAAATCCCGTTGTAACCGTAAATATAAAATTATATAAAGAAATAAGTAAAAATATATTAAGAAACATGTGAAATGACAAATGTGACAACACAAAAAATCCCGCTACAGCAGCAAGCCCATCAAAAAAAAAAGAAGCAAATGATGGAAACGCCAACACATCGTTTAACCCTGAAGCGTATTCTGGAAGGTGAGAAGAGTAAGATAGAAAGAAGCTGAGAATTTAGAGCTGAATTAACATCATAATACTTAATATTATTATACCTACTTATACTTACTTACATATATATGTACATATTTAATATATACAAATATTTAACTACTTAGTATTACATACACAAATATATTTATACTTAATATTATACTTATTATACTTATCTAAACACTTAATATCAGTACTTACCTTATATACATACATACATATACCTTAACACTTATAGCCTATGAACTTTAAATTGTAATGAATTTCTTTAAAAACAATCTATTTTTATATTTATATATACTAGTAAGTTATTAAATTGAATGGCGACTGTTATTTACGTTCATACATATTTAATATTTACTAATATATTATTAAACATATTTTTATAATAATAATTCAAAACCTTTGAAATGAATTCTTGTTTACTATAAAACAATAAAATTCTCTCAAAATATGCACAACCCTATTTTTTTCTTAAACGCATATATATATATATATATATATATAAAAATCTCTCAATAAGAAAAACGGAGGAAGCAACGTAGAAAAAAAGAACACAAACAATGTTTTTTGCCTTAAAGCTTGAATATAATATAATTTATATAACTCTTTTAAAATATGAAATAAGTAAAACTTAAGAGAAAAGAGTTATGGGAACAGTTAATATAAGAGCATAATTTTTTTGAAATTTGCAAGATCTATTTTTCTTCACAAAATACAGTGTTGCCACTAGTGGGACACAAAATTAAACAACATTATGTAAAAATAGTATTAATTGGTACAAAACAGAAGTTGAACAAATTATTTTAAATAATATATCTCCATTGGTTTGAATATTTTTATTTCCTAAGAAAGATAGCAGCCAATTTACTTCCTTCTACAGGAAATTGGTAAAACATAAATCAAGAGATACTTTATACATAAAAACATAAAATATTTTTTTTAATAAAATGTAAGCAATATATAATTAATATTACATGTACAATATTACAAATTACTTCATAATGGTGGAAATGGAAAAAAACGCAAAAAGTTATTAGAAATCAGTACATCACAAATAAGAGAAAATTCCTTTGGTGCAAAAATAAAAAAATAAATCTTTTAAATACTATTTATTGTAGCGTAAAACAAACAAAAAAAGAAAGATGCAGAACATAATCTCTTTAAATTGGGGAAAAATCTAAAAATATTTTAACAAATAGGTATGTTCTACAAATGGTAGAATTTGATCTAAAAGAATTTAACAAACTCATTTTTAATTTTTATAAGATTAAGAAGAGAGTATTGCAAAACCGACCTTTGACTGAAAATAAAAAGAAAATTAATGAATACATACATCTTTTAATTTTGAATTATAATTCAGTGCTTAAATATTCTAAAGCAAGATTAAAAAATTTACCTGATGAACAAGAAAAAATAATTATTTGTAAAATTAAACATTGTCAAATCATTTTAAAAAATTGCTTTAAAAAGCTTAAATGTGAAATAAAAATCCCAGAAAATATAAACTTGTTTGAGGTTGTTGATGCTAGTGTTGTGAGAGAAAATCATGTGGGAAAAATTATTGTAAAAAGTGAGATGGAAAATAACAAAATGGCAACTGTGGAAGAGAAAAAAACATACATCAGTATGTGTGCATCAATTGTTAGGGAAAATTACGATGGTAATTCTCTTACTTTAGATTCCTTTTTAGACAAGATAGACTTACTAAAAGAATTAACTGAACCAAATTTAGAATCAACGTTTATAACATTTATAAAATCTAAGTTAGAAGCGAAAGCGCGAGAAGCATTACCTGAAAAAATTATTTCAATAGATGAAATTAAACTTGCTTTGAAAAGTAAAATTAGACCAGATAGCTCCAAAGTTATCGCGGGTAGAATTGCCGCTCTTAATGTAAGGAACGGAGACTACACAGAGTTTGCAAAACATGCAGAGGAGCTCGCTGAGGCATTAAAACGTTCACTAGTCATCGAAGGAATTACAAAATCAAAAGCCCACGAGATGGCAATAGAACAGACGATAACAGTGTGTAGGTTAAATGCAAAATCTGACTTAGTTAAATCGATTTTAGCGTCATCAGTATTTTTAGACCCTAAGGAAGTTGTAGCTAAGCTAGTCGTGGAACAAACTACCGAGACAAAGGAAAGGCAGGTATTAGCAATCCAAACTCATAATAGAATAAGAAACAATAGCTTTCAGAAAAGAGGTAATTTTAACCGATTTCGTAATAACTCATATCAGAAAAACAATCGTGGAAACTTTCAAAATAGCAGTTACTCCCAACGAAGCAATCGAAATTTTAACAATAATAACCGGTTTCAAAATAATTACCGAGGCAGTAACAAATATCAATTTTCTCAAAATGCAACTACTCAGAGGGCTTCCGTTAGAGCTTTAAACGCAGAAGTCCCTCAACAAGCAGCGTTGAGGGAGGAAGACATTTTTCAGAACTAGACACACAAAATTTTTACAAATCAATCTATAGTTTAAACCTTAACTATGCCGATTTCATAAAACTAAATTGCATTGACACAATCAAACCATGTTCATTCCTTGTTGATACCCAAGCAGACATCTCGATTATCAAAATTTCGTGTATAAATCCAAATATCATTATAAATAAAAATGATATTGTAAGTATTACTGGTATAACACAAAATGTTGTTGTAACACTAGGAACAATATGTACAAGTTTAATTTTTTCAAAATACCTTATAACTCAAGTTTTTCATGTAGTCAGCGAAGATTTCAATATTCCAGCTAATGGCATACTTGGGAAGGATTTCCTCAAACATCACAAATGTACAATAAATTATGGAAATATGACTTTATCACTTTTAGTTAGAGGCGCAAACCTCAAAGTACCAATAATGCATGGAACTAGAACGTTAACTTGCGTAATACCACCCAGATGTGAGGTATTTAGAGTTTTTAACATACGTAATGTAAGAGAACCAATGTTCATTGATTCGCAGGAAATTTGCAAAGGAGTTTTTGTAGGTAAGGGAATTATTGACTCGAAAAATCCTGTTCTACGTGTAGTTAATACTACAAGTGAATATAAGTGTATTCCAACAGACAAAATAAAATCAGAAAATTTAAGAAACTTCTACATATATTCAATAAATGAAATCGACAATGAAACTAGTCGTAATGTACAGTTAAAAAATATTCTTCAAAAGCAAATGCCAGATGATATTAAAAGTAGTTTTCGTTACAAGACGATAAAATGACAATAAATAATTTCTATGAACAGAAACTCAGATACGTTGGTCAAGCACCTGTTTACATTAAAAATTATAGACTTCCGCATACCCAGAGAGATGAACTAAATAGACAAGTTAAGAATTTATTAGAAAATGATTTAATCGAACCCAGCACTTCAAACTTCAATAGTCCTTTGATATTGGTACCTAAAAAGAGTTCAGACAATCAGAAGTCGTATAGAATGTGTGTTGATTATCGTGGTGTGAACAAAAATCTCGTTGCCGATAAATTCCCTTTACCACGTATTGACGACATTTTAGATAACTTAGGTCGTGCGAAATATTTTTCAATCATTGATTTATTCTCCGGATTTCATCAAATCCCTTTACATCAAGATTCGCGTGATATAACCGCATTCAGCACGGATAAAGGATCCTTTCGTTGGAAAGTTTTACCCTTCGGGCTTAACGTAGCACCAAATTCATTTTCAAGAATGATGTCAATAGCTTTCTCTGGTCTGGCGCCTAACAAAGCATTCTTATATGTTGATGATGTAATCATTATAGGTTGTAGCAAAAAACACCATCTAAACAACTTGAAATCTGTTTTTGAAACTTTGCGCAAACATAACTTAAAAATAAATCCCTATAAATGTAAATTTTTTCGCTCTGAAGTTACATTTCTTGGCCATAAATGTACGGCAGATGGTCTCTTGCCGGACGACTCAAAAATCCATGCGATTAAAAATTACACAACACCATCTGATAAAGATTCTGTAAGACGTTTTGTAGCATTTGCCAACTATTATAGGAGATTTATTCCACATTTTGCTACTTTGGCAGCACCTTTAAACTATATGACAAGAAAAAATACACTTTTTGATTGGAATGATGAATGCCAGAAATCATTCGATAAGTTGAAATCTGCTTTGATATCACCTAGGATCTTACAATACCCTGATTTTTCGAAACAATTCTGGATAACAGTAGATGCATCGAAAGTAGGCTGTGGAGCAATATTGAGTCAAAATTTTAATGGAAATGATTTGCCTATATACTATGCTTCAAAATCGTTTACCTTTTCGGAGCAGAAAAAGCCGATAATAGAACTCGAACTTCTAGCAATTCACTTTGCGATTACCCAGTTTCGACCGTATGTATATGGCACTACCTTTACAGTTCGCTCAGATCATCGACCATTAGTTTATCTTTTTAATATTAAGGACCCTTCTTCTAAATTAACTAAAATAAGATTAGAACTTTCAGAATATAACTTCACCGTCGAATATATTAAAGGTAAAAATAATGTAGGAGCTGATGCCTTATCCAGAGTCACAATTCAAGAATTAAAAAACACAAACACTAAGGTTCTATCAGTTAAAACTCGTTCTATGAAGAGAAAAATTTTCGACAAAAAAGTTGAACTAAACCAATCCGTAAAAAATAAAGACAATTTAAAAATAAAAATCTACGATAAATTTTCATACACTTTTAATAAAAATTCTGCAAAAATTAGAACAAAAATAATTGATTTTGATAACATAAAAATATTGCGCATAAATGTATATAACAAATTTAAGAAATTATTATCTGTTGAATTTACGTGTGCTAACGAAACTATTAGTTTAGACTACATGCTTTCGAGGCTAGAAACTGAAGCCAGTAACCGTAATATTTACAGTATAGAATGGCCAAAAGACGACATATTCTTTACGATTTGTCCAATTCAGAAATTAAAAGATTATGGTACCAAAATATTGAAAAAATTAGAAATTGTTCTTACAGAACCAATCTTATCAATAACTAATGAAAATGAAAAGAAAGATCTTATGCAGATATATCACAATGATCCTATCCTAGGCGGACATTGTGGACAAAAAAAAATTGTATGCAAAAATTCGAACAAAATATTATTGGAAAAATATGACACGAGATATAGCTAAATTCGTAAAAAATTGTCCCAAATGTTATCTAAACAAAGTTAAACCAGCAAACATTGAAAAACTAGTCATGACGCCAACTCCGACAAAAGTATTCGACATTGTTGTTATAGACACAATAGGCCCATTACAACTATCAACTTACGGGAATAGGTATGCATTGACTTTAATGTGTGACTTATCTAAATATTTGATAACAATCCCTATCCCAGACAAAACGTCACAGACCGTTGCCAGAGCTATATTTGAAAATTTTATTTTAGTTTATGGGAAAATGAACACAATAAAATCCGATTTAGGAACCGAATTCAAAAATGAAATTCTTTCTGAATTGTGTAAGTTCTTAAAAATTGAGATAAAATTTTCGACTAGTTATCACCATCAAACGGTAGGCACAGTAGAGCGCAATCATCGCGTCTTCAACGAATACATTCGCGCATATTTAAATGAGAACTATCCAATTGGGATACGTACTTAAAATATTTCACATTCCTTCACAACACTACTCCTAACACCGTATTTGAAAACAAGTTTACACCATTTGAATTAGTCTTTGGGAAAAAGGTCAGAATGCCAAATGAAATAAATGCAAACTTAGATCCAATTTATAACTTAGACAATTATAGCAAAGAGGTTAAATATAGATTACAAGAAACTAACAAAATAGCAAAAAAACTTATTGAAAAACATTAAGAAATAAACAAACGTTTTCATGATAAACATGCAAAACCAATAACGTTACAAGTAAAAGATAAAGTTTTGCTAAAAATAGAACCATATGATAAGCATAAAAATATATACGATGGTCCATACATTATAAAAAGTATAAATGGAGTAAATGTAACCATTTATAATGAGAAAACAAAAAAAACTAAAACTGTCCATAAAAACAGAATTAGAAAACATTAAAAGAAAAATCACGTAGTACACTCAATACCGAAAAAAAATGAAAAAATTGTAAAAAAAAATTAGTTTAAAGAAAAACAATATATTTAAGGAATGTATTAATATTATTGTATGTAAAAATAAACAAATATAAAAAAAAACTTATTCATAAAATTTTCATACACCTATAAGTTAGAAAAAAAAAACACATGAAATAACTAAAAAAAAGGGAGGTAATATCCAGAATTGTAATTATATACTTTACCTTTAAATTAAAAGAAACTATAAATAAGTGTAAATCTTATATTTCATATTTTTTTTTATTAAAAAATGGAGGTGTAGTGCCAACCCTGAATTTATTATATAATTATATTATCTGTGTAACCCAGTTAAATAGTTGACATGTCACATGTCAAGCGTATTAGCTTTAAGATCATTTTGTATATACATACTTATCGTTTTGCCTAAATAAAGTTAGTCATTACTCAACACAAGAAGAGACCGGTTGTATTAATTACAAGTTATTAAAATAAGCCCCCAGCTTAACTTTACAACTAATCAACGATAGACGACAACAAGGTGTCGTGCACGCCCTGTAAAATATTTTGATAACGCAGTACTGTCAGCTGTGAGTCTTCAGCATGCATGATAGAAAAAGGGAAGAAGAAGAGCCACAGGCAAGTTTAGGCAAATACATTGTTATTAATTGCTGACACACCAAGAGGTTTTTTGGGTAGCCAAAGGTAAAATGTCGTTTTTTTTTAATCGAAACAAGTAAGGTGTGACAAGTAGCCCAGCGAAAGAAAAAATTTCTGCAATAAAAAAAAACATATATAAAAACAAAGAAAACACATGTAAGAAAATCATAAAAGTGTTTATTGCCTAAATAAGAACAAAAATTTGAAAAAGGCAATACTAAACATAGCAATCCATGGTAGCACGATTAAAGGAAAGTTAACCATAAAAAAAAACAAGTAAAACGTTTAAATTATATGTAAAAAATAACTACAGATTTAACAAACACTCAAAGCCACCACCACCATCAGCCACTCCATCGCGGCCACATCCACCGAGGGAACATCTTTTCATCATCATCGCCACTTCCGGCGGTATACAGCTTTAGACTTCGGACAAGTACGACAGACGGCCTACGAACAAAGAAAAAAAGAATATATTAATCTTAGCCTAGATTGTAAGGGAAACATATATGTACCTTTTCGCTTTATACGTGTCATTCCTCAGGAACCATTAGACCTGCGTGCGTTGTTATAGGGTGAGCTCAGCCTAGGCTTTTGTTTCGCGGTCAGTTGATTATATCTTCGTAGTGTTCTCCTTACCTACGAAAAAAATAAAAAAAAGAAGGCCAAATTAAATATAAGTGGTATAAGCGTTTTAAAAGAAATCTTAGAGAAACTCGTACCTAAACTTAGCGGACGGACGGCTTAACCCTTTCGGGACTACTGGAATAATACGTCCCAGCAATTTTCAAACTGTCTTTTTTCTTAATTTTCAACGCAATCGCCAGGGAGGTAGAACTGCCAAACGTCCAAAAACGGATAGCATCAATATTGGAGACCACTTGCCAGTAGAGCAAGAGAAGCGTTGTCGCTGTGTCCGCTGTTCTTCACTTGGCATAGAAAAGCGAACAAAGATGATATGCTTAGATTGTAACAACGCCTTATGTTAAAAGTGTTTTGGGCCATGCCACAAATAAATACCTAATTACATTCCTAAAATGTTAAAAATAAATGTAAACTTTTATCTCAATCTAATAATATATATATTTTAGTTGTCTTTTTAATTTCGAATCGCTCTTCGAGAACACTGATTGTGATTTTATGCCCGATGAAAACACTTGTTGGGATTATAATTGAGTGCAATTTGACGATGAGGTTCCCAACCTCAAGCGGTTGGGCCATAAATCTGGCAGAACACCAGCCAGGTTTATAGAAGTGTGTTCGTAGCAGGGAGCAGACAGGGATTGCTTCAGGCCTCATTTCATTAAAATTTAAATATGTTTTTTTTGCTGGCATGATTATATATTTTTTTTGTAGCTGTACCAAGTTGGTTGGCCAAAGAACCATCCCAAGACGGCGAGCCCTAGCCGGTGCAAACGCCAGCATGCCAGCGCGGCTAACTATCTGCCAACTCATTACGTTTTTATACGTTTTGTTTTTTTCTCAAACCCAGCTGCTACAAAAATGGGGCCCGAAGTAACTCCCGATGAGCATTTTCGTTTCGTTTATATTTCTAGTCATTTTTCGCTTGAAGCACATGACCCGTCACGGGGCTTAAGAGTCCTTTATGAGAAGCGGTGCAGACAAGTGAAGATGGATAGGTCTTTTTTCCGTTTATATTTTCATTTCTTTTTTTTTTTTTGTTTTTCTGAGCTACCTAAGTGTGCATGATGCATCATACCCGCTCATGTGTAAGTCCCGATATACAGGTCGCAATAACCTGGATCATGTTGCGACATATGTAGCGTGTAAGTTGATCGTGAGGACTTAGTAAGCCAGTTGTAGTGCATGTGCACTTATGCGCAACACTGTAATAATAGGTATATGCTCGTAGACATATGAGCAAGACTGTATGCAACATAAAACCAAAAATACAAATTGTTCAAACAAAAATTAATCAAAGGAAATTTATGTATGGTCAGCAGAAAATGCAAGTTCAATGTATAAGTATATTTTTGTTGATCGTGAGAATTTGGATGGTAACCAAATAACATTTTTGTTTATAAATTATTTTATTGGATATACAGCAATATTGTGAAAATGATGGCTACTACAAAATTGTACTATATAAGCCGCTATTTTTATTTAATAAAGACAGAATTAATTTGCAATTCAAGTAGACTTGTTAATTCTCACAAAAGGGGCATTTTGATGCTCGGAAGCAAAATGGCAGAAGTGCTCAGTAGTACTTACCTTGAAACTTAACTATAACACTAAACATATTACATGGGGATCCTGCCAAATTTTGAAAAGGATCCTGGTCCTTAAAAAGATCCATTAATACACATACTGAATGACTACACAGAAGGAAATAAACGACATTTTTAAAAAATGGGAGGAATACGTTCCCACATACATTCCAAGATCAAAAAAACGTCGGACTGAAGCCTTTGACCATCGAGGAATACAGGGAAAGGCAAAAGAAAAAGACGACATCAGCCATCATCGAAAAAGAAATAAAATTATCAAACCCCAAAAGGAGAGGTGGAAGAAAAATACGCTTTCAGGCCGAGTGCAAATTGAGACAAAATATAAAACAAATAAGTCAAGGAAAACAGAAACAAATACTAATAGAAGAACTTAAAAAATTAAAATCCGAAGGATGGAAGAAATTCTAAGTGATGCACACGTTTAAACTAACAGAAGAAGATAGACTCAAGACAATATTAAAAAACATAGAACAATCAATGGGGATAAACGACGCGAAAATAGAAGGCAATGCAAATGCCAAAAAATAATAATAGTACTTTTAATTATCTTAGTTTTATTTGGATTGTAGAAATTAAGAAATTACATAAAAAAAGGAAATTGTTAGTAATAGGGTACAAAATGTATAATATAAGAAGAATTAAATAAAATATTTTATATAAAATAATTATTGTAAATGGAAGAAATAAACATGGAATTACAGAAAATAATTACAAATGAAAAAAATCAGGTAGTAGAAAATACACCAAAAAAACTATTATACAAAAATAAAATTAATTAAACAACTTAGTAAAAAATACGATAAATTAATTGCGATTCTACTAAAAATAGAAAGAGAAACAAAAATTAATCAATTCAAAGAATTAAAGCAGAGAGCATTGGATAGTATTATAGGAAACAGTAAAGAATTCTCTAGTGAAGAAAAATTAGAATTAGAATCAATGTTTAACGAAAACACATTAGAAACAAACATGTCTAATTTCAACAGTAAACAGGCATCGGATATGATCTCGACATTTGATGAAAGGGCAAAACACCTCGAAACATTTTTATCAATGGTCACACTAGTTTATGATAACTTACATGTGCAAGGAAAAAATCATTTAATAAAATATGTAATAGCAATGAAAATGAACGATAGGGTCAGAGATATTCTAACAATAGAACAAACACCAACAACATTGGACGAATTAAAAGCCTCTTTGACTAAAAACTTCGAATCTGCAAAGACAGCAAACAGCATTCATTTTGAACTGAAAAATACTAGGCAAAAGGGTAATGTTTCAAACCATAAAGAAAAAATAAATTCATTGATTGCAGAGTTAACAATAGCTCAAATATCAGAACTGGGAGAAAATACAAATGAAGCATCCCGCTCTTTAATTAACCCTTTCGGGACGGAGTTTTATTTTGCAAACCAAATTATGTATGGTAAAATTTTTTTCATATTCTAAAAGGTATGATAAAAGTATTATGTTCTCCATACTTAAAAATTTTAAATTCGTCCTTTTATCCTGGGACATATAATCCCAACAAGTGTTTTCATCGGGCATAAAATCACAATCAGTGTTCTCGAAGAGCGATTCGAAATTAAAAAGACAACTATAATATATATATTATTAGATTGAGATAAAAGTTTACATTTATTTTTAACATTTTAGGAATGTAATTAGGTATTTATTTGTGGAATGGCCCAAAACACTTTTAACATAAGGCGTTGTTACGATCTGAGCATATCATCTTTGTTCGCTTTTCTATGCCAAGTGAAGAACAGCGGACACAGCGACAACGCTTCTCTTGCTCTACTGGCAAGTGGTCTCCAATATTGATGCTATCCGTTTTTGGACGTTTGGCAGTTCTACCTCCCTGGCGATTGCGTTGAAAATAAAGAAAAAACACAGTTTGAAAATTGCTGGGACGTATTATCCCAGTAGTCCCGAAAGGGTTTAGAAACTTAATGAAAGACTAGCACTAGACATTTTTCAGGAAGGTCTGTATAAGCAGATACGTATAGCAGTTATAGCAGCCCAACCAAAGACTTTATCTCAAGCTTACGAAATTGCTGGTGCACAAGAAAGATCATCACACCTATCAGATACATTTAAACCCCTACAAATAAATAGAAACAATAATCAAAATATAGAAACTAGGAGCAACAATAATTCAAGACAAAAAAATTTTTATAGTCAAAACAGACGCAATAATAATAACAATAATAACAATAACGCAACAGAAATGACAGAAACTATAAAAAAAATAATAATAGAAATTTTAACATTTACAACAGGAATCCAAATAACACCAACAGTAGATACAATATAAATAACGCTTACAACATAAATAATAGAAACACCTACCATTGTACAATAATAACCATTCAAATCAAAGAAACAACAACCACCGAAACGTACGCACAATTCACCAAGAGGGAAACGAAGAAACCCTGGAGACTCAAAACGAATCTCCAGAAAGGGAAAATTACATATTCACACTATAAATCCTAACACTTCAAACTTTATATACCTATCTATCAAAAACCTGATTTACAAACTGACTTTCTTATTAGATACTGGTTCTGACATATCCCTTTGCAAAGAAAATGTTATACACGGATATAATATATTTGAACAAGATATTTTTAAACTAAATGGCATAACTTAAGGATACACGGAGACTCTTGGATCGACTGAATTAGAAACAGTACTGGGAGAACATTGCTTCAAACATAAATTTTACCTAGTGAACAGTGACTTTCCAATAAACACAGACGGAGTTTTAGGAATGGGTTTCTTTCATAAATATAACTGTATAATAAATTACGATACACAAACTATAAGTGCTTACATAAATGAAGACAGTATCACAATTCCGATAGAAACTAATGCAAAACATTTAAGAAGCGTTACTATACCACCAAGAAGTGAAAAAATATTAAAAATCAATACTGAAATAGGCGAAGATAGCGTAGTATACAGCAAAGAAATAGAAAACGGAGTTTTCGTTACAAACAGGAAATACCTAAATATGGTAATCGCCACATTAAAATTTTGAATACACTAGAAACACCCATACTATTGTCAGATCTTAAACTGGCTACAATTCCCTTACAATACTATAACATTTATAGAATCAATCACTTAGACAACAAACGTTATTCAGAAAATAGATTTCAGGAATTACTAAAAACAATTAAATTCGAAGACTTTGACAACGAAAAGCGGAAAGCTTTATACGACATATTAAAACAATACCAAGAAATATTTCATTTAGAAGGAGAATCCTTAACCAATAACAACTTTTACAAACAAAATATAGAACTAAACGATAATACCCCAGTATACATAAAAAACTACCGTTTACCACATTCACAGTTAAATGAAATAGACAGACAGGTACAGAAACTACTACAAGACAATATAATAGAGCCCTCAATTAGTCCATACAACCCTCCTTTATTATAAGTTCCTAAGAAAGGACAAGATAACATAAAGAAATGGCGTTTAGTTGTAGATTACAGACGTTTAAATGACAAAATAGTAAACGACAAATTCCCCCTAACAAGACTAGAAGACGTTTTAGACAAACTAGGACGAGCAAAATTTTTTTCAACTCTGAATATGACAAGTTCGTTTCATCAGATAGAACTGGATGCAAATTCAAGAGCAGTTACACCATTTTCCACTAACAGCGGTCACTACCAATACAATAGACTACCCTTTGGGCTAAAAATATCATCGAACAGTTTTTAAAGCATGCTTACCATAGCATTATCTGGTTTGGAATATGAAGCATTCCTATATGTAGATGATATAATTATTTTTGGATGCAGCCTTAAACACCAAAATGAAAATCTCATAAGAGTATTTGAAAGATTAAAACAGTACAATTTAAAACTAAATGCTGAAAAATGTTGCTTCTTAAAACCAGAAGTCCTATATTTAGGACATCTTATTACAAAAGACGGTATAAGAACCGACCTAGCAAAATATGAAATTATTGAACAGTATCCTATTCCAAAGAATTCTGATGAAGTTAGAAGATTCATAGCCTTCTGTAATTACTATAGAAGATTCATTCCGGACTTTGGTAAAATAGCAACTTGCCTAAATAATTTATTAAAAAAGAAAGTTAAATTTGAATGGACAAAAGATTGTCAAAAAGCATTTGAGACATTAAGAGACAAACTAAAGAACCCACCTATATTGCAATATTCTGATTTTGAGAAACCTTTTACACTGACTACAGACGTAGCTTTAGGAGCAGTACTCTCACAAGGAGAAATTGGTAACGACTTGCATATATCATATGCAATCAAATGTTTATACGAACATGAAAGAAATAAGTCAGTTATTGAAAAGGAACTATTAGGAATTCATTGAGGAATACAATTTTTTAGACCATATCTGTATGGCAGAAAATTCACTGTAGTAACAGACCATAGACCCCTATTCTCGCATAATAATCCATCTTCAAAATTGACCAGAATTCGACTCGAATTATCAGAGAAATAAACTCAAAAATATTAAAAGAAATGATTCCACTCTGCATTGATGAAAAAGAAAGAAAAACTCTGGCAATAACAAGTAGCATGCTTAATAAGAATACTAAAAATAAAGAAGATAAAATTAAAATAAAGAACAAGAAAAAGAATTACATATCTCAACAGGAGACTGATCACCTCCATATGTGGGAATGTATATCAATAAATGATATAAAGAAGCTTCAAAAAATAAAATTTATGTATGAAAATAATGATAATAATAATCTGCAGAATGAATATAATGATAAAATTACACGCATGATATGCAATGAAAGCGAAAATCCAACGTTTTCAGAAACATTTATGTAGAAACTTTTATTGAAAATTAAGAAATTGAAGAATAAAAAGTACGTACTATATGATAATGATGAAATATTAAAATATATACCGGTGGAAAAATTGAAAGAAGAATATAATAAATTAGAAAATAATGACGTCGATATAATTTTATACAGAATGCCAAAAAGAGTAAATGATAACATAAAACAGTACAGATTAATAGAAGAATTTCATAATTCACCTTATGGTGAACATTTCGAAATAAGAAAGACATTAACAAAATTAAAACAGCGATTTATTTGGAAAAACATGAACAAAATGGTTAAAAACTATGTAAGAACATGTGAATCGTTCCAAAAGAATAAGCAAGTAAGGCATACAAAATAACGTTTTCAGTAACAGATACACCATCAAGTAGTTTAGTAATGGACACAGTTAAACTACTAAGACCGATAGAGGACTTTAGATACATACTTACAATGCAATGTGAACTGACGAAATATGTGATAGCTTACCCGATTAAATCGAAAGACGCCAAAACTGTAGCACAAACCCTAGTAGAACAAGTCATTTTAAAATACTGTTTGTTTAACATTCTCAAAACAGATAAAGTTACTGAATTTACGAATGAGTTAAGGAGAGAGATTTGTGTATTATTAAAAATTAAACAGAGTTTCTCGACGCCTTACCACCATGAAACCTTGGGAACAGTAGAACGCAATCGCCGTGTTCTAAATGAATATTTTCTAAGCTTTGTGAAAGACAACAATTGGCATGAATGGATACCATACTTTGCCTTCGCTTTCAATACAACTCCCAACGTAGATACAAATTATACACGATTCGACCAAAAAGATCTACAATTTAGAAAATTACTTAAATGAACTTAAAATTAGACTTCGTCATTCTTTGCAAAAAGCTAGAGATATAATAATAGAAGTAAAGAATAAGAGAAAATTAGAATCAAAAAAAGACAACACAGAATAAGACTAAATATAGGAGACCTAGTTTTGGTAAAAAACGAAAATAAAAAAAACTAGATCGACCATACAAAGGTCCGTATAAAGTACTGGATATAGATGACCTAAATGTAATTATAGAAATGGCTAAAACAAAAGTTAAAAGTATACATCAAAACAATTTGAAAAAGTTTATTTCTTAAGTAAACATTAATAAAGTAAAAAAAAATTTTTTTAAATGCAGCAATCTTTAAAATAATTTTATTTCAGTAAATAAATATAATAAGATATTAAGAAATCTTAAACACATAAATAATATGAATATTTTTATACTATTTTTTTATTTTTAATAAGACCCAAAACCAAAAAGGGTGAAGGTTTAGTGTATATGCACTTATGCGCAATACTGTAATAATAGGTATATGCTCGTAGACATATGAGCAAGACTGTATGCAACATAAAACCAAAAATACAAATAGTTTATATAAAAATTAATCAAAGGAAACTTATGTATGGTCAGCAGAAAATGCAAGTTCAATGTATAAGTATATTTTTGTTGATCGTGAGAATTTGGATGGTAACCAAATACCAACAACTTAAAAATATAAAACTGGACGCCAATGACACTATAGTTTCCTTCGATGTTATTTCACTCTTCACGAATATACCAATTAACACTGCTATCAACAATATAATGGATAAGTGGAACTTAATAAAAACAAAAACAAAAATACCACGTTCAAAATTTTTAGAAGTTTTAAAGTTTTGCCTGTATGACAACAATTATTTTGTATACGACAACAAAGTATATAATCAAATATTTGGTATGCCAATGGGAAACCCGCTCTCACCTACAGTTGCCGACATCGTATTAGACAATTTACTGGACGTAGCATTAGCCGAATTGAAGAGCAAAAATATTCAAATAAAGTACGTAGCAAAATACGTAGATGATATTTTAGCTATAATCGATATTGACGACAAAGAAGAAATACTTGACACATTAAATAAATACCACCCCAAAATTCAGTTTACTATGGAAGTAGAGACGGACAATAGGATAACATACCTTGATATGATGCTGATTAAAAATAAAAACAAAATAACATTTGACTGGTATTAAAAAGGAAATTTCATCCGGCAGGATGATCAATTTTAATGCAACACAACCAAAATCCCAAATAATAAACACGGCCAAAAACCTTATACAACGAGTACTGGACATCAGCGACAATATATACCATCCACAAAATATTCAAAAAATTACCGACATAATGATCAATAACAGCTTCCCCATAAAATTAATAAAGTCTCTATTAACAGCATACAAACCAATACAAAACAGCAACAATGGTAACACCAACATAGAAAAACAATTTTACAGTGTAAAATACATACCTGGCCTAACCGACAACAACAGTATAAAAACAACAATAAATAAAATTGACATAAGCTTTGCATACAAGCCAAACAAAACATTAAATGCAATTTTTACAAAAACAAAAACACCAATAACAAAACTACAGCAAAACAATGTAGTTTACGAAATTCAATGTAAAGGGGATGAAAATAATAACTGCAATCTTATTTACATTGGAACAACTAAGAGAAGTTTAGAGACAAGAGTAAACGAGCACAAAGCTGATGTCAACAAAAACAGAGAAAACACAGCACTGTCTCAGCATATAACACAAACAAAACATAAGCCTGATTTTGACAATATAAAATACTAGACAAAGTAAACAACGAGAAAAAGAGATACACCATAGAAAGCTTAAGAATACAACAAAAAATAAACAAAACAATGAACATTAAAGAGGACACAGACAATTTAAGCGCCAGTTATAAACTCGCATTAGTTTAAGAAACAGTTTAAATTAAATTTTGTGTTTGTTTATTCATGTTTAATATTGTTTTTTATTGTTAATTTAATCAAAAATCCTTAATTTATTAATGTAAACTCTACTGTCATAGTGTAAGTAAACATATTTTGTACATTTTCGCGGTAATTGTTTTTAATTGTAACTGTGTTAAATTTTCTTCTTTTTAATTAAATAGACGACCCCTTGAGAAAATGAACAAAAAATTCACGAAACGTTGGGGAAAAATGTAATAAAAGTTGTTTTTTATTTACATGGATTAATTCAGGCCTCATTAGCTTAAAATATAAGATTATACATAAATAGAAATTTGGTGGCCAAATATAACAACAATAATAAGAAATACCATTTTTGTTTACAAATTATTTTATTGGATATACAGCAATATTGTGCAAATGATGACCACTACAAAATTGTACTATATAATCCGCTATTTTTATTTAATAAAGACAGAATTAATTTGCAATTCAAATAGACTTGTTAATTCTCACAAAAAGGGCATTTTGATGGTCGGAAGCAAAACGGCAGAAGTGCTCAGTAATACTTATCTTGAAACTTAACTATAACACTGAACATACACAGTTGTCGTCATCCTTTTCAGTAGCTAGAGGCTTAAATTTTAATATTGTTAGAGAAAATACCCCAATAGTTATTTAATTGCTCAAGGTACTAGAAAGGACGAAGATACCATTTTAAGAATTAGTATTTTATCAATAAACTAAAGTAGTTAGACGGCGTAGAAGTTTATACTTGCCCTTTTAACTTTTTAAACTTTTCCATCGGTAACAGTTAAGGCTAGTCCTTATGGATAGGGCAAAGTTTCCCTTTTGTAAGTTGTTGACGTGAATGCCGTTGACTATGTACATATAAAAATTTAGTTTTTATAGCTCATCGTGTAGCTCCTGAAAAAATTAAATGGAATGTTTAAAAAAAATCACACACTAGCTATTAAATTTATAATTTTATACTTACCTCTGCAACTCTTAGTTTCACCCGAAATGCCGCCGAATAAACGTAATAATTTACCTTTGAATCATTAGAATTTTAGAAGAAAAGCTTATTTCTTATTATTTTTGATTTGTTTATTTTACTTTGCCGTAATTTCGGTTGTAGTGTCTTTTGGGTATTAGAATCGTTATTTTCCTTCATCAGCAATCCTTATATGGAAGTTCTGATTTGATTTTATTTTCAGCATCAGAATGTTGTCTGATGCTGAGAATATGCCGACAACTCGAGCGGGTGTGACTTGTGGAACGGATACCACTACAACAGTCCCGTCTTTAGCGAATCAGACGTCTACGGTGTCGGCTGCAACAACGGTCACTACAGTGAGTGATAACGTATTTTCCGTTTTATCTCCACAGGAGTTATCCATGAGCCCAGAGAGTGCGGACCAGACAGTGAGATCACCAGCTTTTGTAAGTGCTACAGCCCAGAATATTCGTAGAGAGATGCTTGATAGTGCAGGCGCTAATAGAATCGGTATGTCCCCTAATGTTGGGGATATACATCAAATTGTAGAGGCGTCTGTGGGATTGTGTCAGTCAAGGTTTATGCAGCAGGTTGAGGACAAAATTCAGAGAACCTTGATGAAAGTAAAAGAGGCTTTAGCTTCTCTGTCAGCTCGCAGTCAGGGCCCAGAGCAAGTCTACAGGGCTGCCTCAAACATAGAAAGTCAGCTACCTGGTCCAAGACAGGGGCAAGTCACATTTACCCAGCCACCAGTTGGTTCCCGGCCTTCTGTTGTGACTGGGTATGTACAACAGCAGTCTACTGCGTATGAACAAATGTCGCAATCGTATGAGTTACTACCACCATTAGTTCCAGCTCCACATTTGGTTGAAGGTGGGCAGGAGATACAGGGTGTGCAGCGAAATATAGGTCCTTCGTTTACGACTACACATCAGACACAAGAAAAAATACAACAGGCGTCACAGAATCAGCAGCAGGAATGTCGACGCCAGCAGCAGTTTGTGGCACAACCAGTGGGGCAAGCACAGTACCAGCCGCAAGCAAATTCCATACCACCTAGTCGACAGCCAATTCAGGTTCATTGTAAGCCACAACCTGTATTGCCGCAGCATAATCTGTTGCTTCAACATATTTTGCCATCATCCAGCCAGGCAAGCTATTCACAGGATGCTTGGTCTGCGCCAGGTTTCCAGCCGTTAAACCCGAATTATCAGGTCGCAATGTCTATGCCAAGTCATTACAACTCTATGGATACTTTCAAGCTGGCTAAATGGAGGATTAAGTTCGACGGTACAAGAAAAACGATGAATGTTCAGGAGTTTATTTTTCGAGTAGGAACTTTACGGAAAGACTATAATTGCTCCGACAATGAAATTTTACGAAATTTTTATCTTCTCTTAGAGGGCCCTGCGTTAGATTGGTATTGGAATTACCGAAAGATAGTTCGTGTCAATGCATGGGAGGAGTTGGAAAAAGCGCTTTTAGCCCAGTACCGTCGTTACGAAAAAGAATACCAGGTCCAAATACAAATTTTAAATCGCCGTGATTAGGTTGCGCAATCAGCAGGAAAGGCCCTACGATGAGGAGCAATTAGTAGAAATAATGAGAGGCAATCTTAAACCATCAATAGCGCAGATTATGTTTTCGGTGCACCTCAAGAGCTTGGCAGAATTTTGCCGAGAAGTTAGAAAAGCGGAAAATTTGTTATCTAGCCAAAGGCAGATATACCAGCAACGTATAAACGTCACACAAAAGGTGAATGAAATTTCTCATTCGCATGAGGATTTGTCTTTAGAAGATCTTGAAGTAGACGCTATCCGGCCCACAAGTAACTACACCTGCTGGAATTGTAAAACCGTCGGCCATAGTTTTGTAGATTGTCCAGATCCAGTTTCTAGAGCATTTTGTTTCAGGTGCGGTAGGGAAAATGTTGTTGCCCCAAAGTGCCAGGGAAACCGGTCTCGAAACCCGTCTCGAGCTGGGGAGGCGAGGTCAATGGAAGTTTAGATCCAGTTACCAGTCAGCAAATGGATGTGAAAGAGAGTGTGCAAATTTTAGTTAATAATAAAACCAGATCAGAATTAAACTTAAAACGTGAGCCCCATCTTTGACATCTCAAGCCGCTGCATGTTAGACTTAGAGCATACAACGAGGCTAAACGTAGAATTTTCCGTGTAGTATCGGATAAAATAAGAAAAGCGCGTGAAAGATATCGAATTTGCAAGAAGTTACAGCACGTATTGGTTGTCAGAGGTAGCTAAGTGTCTAGAAGTAGCAGGATTGACCATCAATGTGGTAAAATCTAAATTCTGCTTCAAAGAGCTACGATATCTAGATTACATTGTGGGCGGTGGCAAACTAAAACCTGATCCGGCTAAAGTGGAAACGATTACTCGTTTTGCCTACCCTAAAACAGCTAAGCACAAAGGAATTATTCTGTCACTGAACGGGAGTGTCTAGTCGTGGTCATGGCGATTAAGAAGTTTAGGCCCTATATAGAACTTATTCCCTTCTCCGTGATCACCGAGCACAGCAGCCTTAAGTTGCTCATGTCGCACAAGGATCTCAGTGGTCGTTTAGCTCGGTCGAGTCTACATCTGCAATCTTATGATTTCACGATGATGGTGAACCTATTTAAAAAATCAATTCTCAAAATATATCATGTATACATCACAAAAACAACAAGGGACCCAGAACAGAACCTTGGGGTACACATCGAAATAACGGCAAAACATGTGAAACTTCCTGATCAAATTGTACAAATTGGCTACGCCTAGACAAGAAAGAGGAAATAATCCTACAGCTACTAGAACTAAAGCCAAACAACCTTGACAATTTAGACACCAAAGGGCTATGACTAATGGAATCAAACGCCTTACTGAAATCCAGTGCACTGACCTTGTTCCTATCAATGTTCTGCCTAATTCCTGTAGTACTGTGGCCATTCCTGAACCCCGATTGATTGGAATGAATCAGGCACCCACCATTCAAATAATCCAACATTTGTTCCCTTATTAGTATCTCCAACACTTAGGGTCTTAATAATAGGTAGTTATCCTGGGCGTCCATGAAACTCCATAGCCTGTGGACCTGAAATAATAGTTAGGATTTTTATTTAATTACTAGCGAAAATTTTCTAAAAGTTAAAAACTTAATGAAGTACGTATACAGAAGAGGATTTATAAATTGTATGCTCTTTTAGGAAATTTTATTTTTTTTATGATTCTTATTTTTTATTTGGGTTCTGTTATTTTTGCAAAAAAAAAACTTTTTTCCCACATTTTATTTGAAGCTAATAGATATAGCTGGAGATTTTGTTAGAAACCGATTAGTTTTCTTCTGGTAGTATACATATATATTCTATGTATGTATATATATTTATTTCTTTGTTTTATTTTTGTTTGTTTATTTGAAAAAGATAGGGATAATTATCAAAATTTTCAGATGTAGGTTTATTTAAATTGAAATAAAGTTAGTTAACGATTTATTCGTTTATGGCTTTTTCTTTTCGCTTCTGCGACCATAGATTTCCGTCTAATAGAACCTTGTGATTTCACCAATTATTTTCTATTACCGTTGTTTTTAATAATGTCTTGACTTTAGCCTTTTCTTTATAGTCTTTGGTAAAAACTGCAGAGGGTATCTCCCGCCGAAGGTTTTAGGCGGTAGCATTGAACACTTCGGTGGATTTAGTCCTGCCTTTTCTACCCAAGGGCCTTAGCAAGTCATGATTTTTAATTGAAAAATGTATATTTTTTTATCTACTTACCTATTTCACAGCTCTTCCAATAAATTCAAACAGTTACATTATGTATTGGCATGCCGAGTTAAAATGTTCCAAGACTCCTGAATTCTAAAAAATTATTGTCATATGCCTTTTGGAGAATGTTACTGCACCTTAGATTATATTTTAGAAACTTTTAGCATTTTTTTATTGGACTCATTACTTTTCTTTTGATGTGAAGCTCTAAACACTTAGACGGCAGCAGACTCCTCAACTTAACGGTTTCAAATGCTGCTAACTTCAAATGCCGCTTTGAAGTCAGCTTCATAATTATTTTGAAGACAGCAACAACAGCTGTGTACCTTAGTAATACAAATTTAAGGGATATTTTTTATAATGAATAAAATTAATATTAATTAATTTTAAAAAAATCTTTTTTTTGTGCTATTTTCCAGATTAATTATTTAAATCACCAATATTGATTATTGAGGGTCAAAGCACGTTTCGATGGCCATTTCGTTATCGCTTATCTAACTCTTCAGGAAATTTCTGACAAACTTTCAAAGAAACTAAAGATTTTTGCCCAAACAATAAAGCAAAGACAAAAATCAAAGTTTAAGCAAAAACATCAATAACCAACAGTAATTCTAATTTTCTTTCTCCGCTGTATACCGTTTAATTCTTTCGGCTCTTTTGTACAGCTGAAAGAGGGTGAAAAATAAAATATCACCAAACACTACGATAATTTATTTATATGCACGGAAATTTTGCAAATATTACATTATATTAAACAACGGGATTTTTTTTTAATTATATTAATTAATTTTCAAAAAAGTCTTTTTTTTGTGCTATTTTCCCGATAATTTATTTATATGCGCGGGCATATAAAAAATTAAATGTTACTAAAATTAATGTTATTGATAAAAAAAATGTAATAATATCACAAAAAACTATAAAAACACATACATTTATTTCCTTATTGTATTTTTTTAATGTTCTTTTATGTTTAATATTAAAAAAATTTTTGTGTTTATTTTTCCAACTTATATGTATAATGGCAACACTATATTTGTTTATTGCTGCCCGTCAAAATATAAAATAGCCTAAGTTGGCAACAGCAGCAAATGCTGTTGTGTAGTCGTGCTGCTGTGATGTCGTCAAAATAATCGTTTTCATTTAAACACATGTATTTTATTTTTGACAGTTTGCTGTCTGCTGTCGTCTAAATGTGTAAGGCTTGAAGCTCTAAACACTTAGACGACAGCAGACTTTACAACTTCACGGCATCAAATGCTGCCAACTTCAAATGCTGCTCTGTAGTCAGCTTCATAATTATTTTGAAGACAGCAACAATATAATAATCAGCTGATGTGTAAATCAATTTCAAGTTTTTAAAAATATTAAAAATTACTTCAAATTTTAAAAATATCAAAAATGAGTGAAGAAAATTAAGTGAATTTTATCACAACCATTGTAAAAATAGCTCAGACTACAGCTGAAGTGTATAAAACCCATAAAGCTCTGTACAGACGGTTGTCAGATCTAACAATATTGTCAGAAAAATATACAGAAAACGTCTAACAATCGTGTGAACTTACAATTGTTGTCTGACAATATTGTCAGAAAAACCATTGTCAGAAAATTGTCAGACTTCTACCTGACAATAAATTGTTAGATAACTTACAATTGTGTGAACGCATTTATTTGCATTGTCAGAACATTGTCAGTATAAAAGAAATTGTAATATGTTGGAAATTTTAAACATCTGACAAATATAACATTGTCAGATAAAATTGTATGAAAAAAAGTGGAAAAGTGCTTTAAAAAAACTTACAATAAAAAATAAACTTGAAATTAAAACAGATAAAAGAAAGTTAAAAAAATGGGCAGCGACGGTATTTCACGGAATGACTTTGATGGTAGGAAAAACTTGCCTGTTTTCAAGCACTTTGAAAATGGCATATACATAGTTCTTCAGGAACAAAGTAGTGACCCACATTTTTCATGTAAATTGACTTACATTGTCCTATCTATTGAACTTTCATAAACAAACAATTGAAAATTGGACAGAATGTAGATAACTATGACCGTTGTAATAACAATTATAAGATTCAATATAAAGATCATTTCATTTAATGTATATATAATGGTTGTAAAAAGATCATTGATTTTTACAAAGAACCTGTATTGCTAAGTCCTCTATAATAGCCATAACAAATTTTGGATTTAGAAATTTAAGGGCATTCAATAATTGATGTAATTTGGTGTATGTGACCAAACCTTCGAGCGGTTATAGACAGACAACTGAAATTTACAGGGAACTTGTATTGCAAAATCCGCTAAAAGCGTAATAATACAATTTTCATTTATAAATTAAAGGATGTCCTCATACCTAATGTAATTTTACATGTACATGTATATCTTTTGAACCGGTTTATACAAAGACTTGAAAATTAGACAAAGTGTCCACTAATTTGTATGAAATATTAAGAAATATAAATAGTCAAAACTTAAAATAAGGGGTGTCCTAATAGTTGATGTATGTGGCCAAACTTTTAAACCTTTTTAGATAAATAGCTAAAATCTGTTTTGAAGTCGGTTTTTTTTTTTTTCAAGAATTATTCCTTTTGATCTTCGCTAAAAACGTAAAATGTTATAATCGTTGCAGTTTCTTCGTTTTGATTAATATCTATTAGGTTTGATAAAATTTTTGTACCTTTTAAAATAATTTACATTAAAAAAAATTAAAACAAAATTGCCTTTTGAATTTTTTAATTCTGACACTTGGCAATTCTTACTACCGTGTGAACTACCAATTTGTTGTCTGACAATGTTGTCAGATAAATTTATTGTCAGATAATTGTCTTACAATGGAATTGTCAGTTTTCTGACAAATGCCTTGCAATCGTGTGAACTGACAATCTAAACTGTGTTTTCAATTTTATTTGCTTTGACATTGTCAGTACATTGTTAGGTCTGACAATATTGTACGACCTGACAATCGTCTGTACAGAGCTTAAGTCGAACAGTACAAGAAACCGAAGATGGTGGGTTCGCCCAGTAAATATAACCCGTGATGAAGAGGGCTTTTATAAAACATGTGTACAACAACTTAAGGAAAACGATGAAGAACACTTTTTTAAAGCAACCAGGTTGAACATAGATAGTTTCAATTTACTATTGGAACTATTAGAGGAAAAACTGGAGCGATTTTCCAACAGAAAAGCTAGTGATGTCGAGACACGTTTGGCTGTAACAATTATGTAAATAGAATTACTTTCTTTCTTTTTGATATTATACTCAAAACAGTTCTAGGTACTTGGCGCAGGGATGTAACATACGAATTCTTGCCTGGGCTTATAAAATGGGGATTTCAACTGTTCGGAAAATCGTTTATGAAACCTGTGATGCAATTTGGGATGAGCTTCATGCTGTGTACTTATCACCTCCAACGGTTCATGAGTTTAAAACAATACCGGACAAGTTTTATGTAAAATTTGGAATTCCAAATTGTTTAGGTGCTATTGATGGGAAGCACGTGAGTTAAATTCTTTAGATGAATTTTTTAGAAAAAATAAATAAATCCAAAGCTTCTGCTTTGCGACCTTTTTGTACTTTATTTATTTAAGTTTGAGTTTAGACTGTTGTTACAATTTTACTTTAGGTTTAAAATTAACTATTAAACTTAAAAGTGCTTATTCTAGTGATTAATTTGTTTTTGTTTTATTTAATAAAAAATGCTTATTGCTAATTATTTGTACTTGCTTAAACTAAGGAAGTGTAATTAGGATATTGACAGAAATTAAAAATGCTTATTGCTAATTATTTGTATTTTCTTAAACTAAGGAAGTGTAATTAGGTTATTGACAGAAATTCAGTTCTTTTACAAGAAGTGCTGAATTTGCAAAGTGTGTCAGTTGCACAACTTTGGTTTGGCAATTGACCTCTTTGCTACTTTTCCCAGTCTACGTTTATTTTATGTGGAGTCGGAGGTGTCTCTGACGTAACTCCTTCCCCCCTTGTATAAAAATTCTCCTGAATTTTTGGTTTAAGTTTTCTTTTAATTTGTATTGTATACACACTGACCGTTGTCAATAACATAATTAATAAAGAGATTAATACAAATATTGTTATAATTGACGTATTGCTATATTTTCTATGATATTTTAATTCTTTAATTTCTTTTACATTTTCAATTTCACTTAAGACTATTTCATCAAATGTAGGTTCTGTGATATTAACTTTTATTTGATTTTTTGAGAGAATGACGAAATTATCTTTGTATATTTTTTCTGAGTTTACGGAAGTTTCTTTATCTATGTTTATTTTACAATTATGGAAAGTAAATAAATAATTCTTACTTATTGAGAGATTTCTTTCATCGCAACTGCTAGTGACAATGCTTCCATTTGAATTCTTTAGAAGTACTAAGCCAGGTTCTATTTCTATTATTTCTTTTTTGTATTCTCTTAATTTTTTACAATTATTTTTATATATACACAAATTAGATATTTTTATTTCTCTAAAATTAGGGTTCTGTTTATATTCAAAAATTTGTCCATTGTAGTGTAAAATTTCTTGTGGTTTAGGTTAGGTTAGGTTGTGCAGGCCGTCGGCAAAAAGAAAGACCGACTCACTTGGGTCCCAAAGGTCCCATTGTGTTGCCTGGAAACAGGATGTGCAGAGATCAGATTGAGGTCCCTACGGTACCATCAAAAGATCCACATCCAAACCACCCTGAAGACCGGATAAACAAGTTTATCCTAGAAACATCGCAGACGGATAAGTCTGCAAGGCCATGCAGTCTCGGACTGCCAAAAGTAGCCGCTCTATTCCCAGAAAGAGCCGGGCAGTGGCAGAGCATATGCTCCACCGTTTCCTCCTCCTCCTCATCTTGACAACTTCTACAGTAGTCATGATGAGGAAGATTCAGTCTCCTAGCGTGAGCACCAATGACGCAGTGCCCTGTCATCACGCCCACCAGTGTGCCCAGCTGCCCCCGAGGAAACCTCAGCAGATTCGCGGTTCTCCTATCATCGTACTGAGGCCACAATGTCCTCGAGACCCTGCAGGTAACCTCCTCAGACCATCTAGACTGTGCAGTTCTGAGGAGTTCCTGCTGAAGTAAAGCTCTACAGCAGCTTAATGGGACTCCTACCAGTGGATCTGTCTCCCGGTCTCCCAACCGGGTTCCCAATCTGGCGAGTTCGTCCGCAATTATATTCCCGGATACGCCCGAGTGAGCCGGTACCCAAAACAGTTCCAGGTTGGAATGTCTCGCCATCTCGTTAAGAGATGTCCGGCATTCACGTACCAATCTGGATGTCGTATAGACACCCGATAAGGAGTTAATCGCGGCCTTGCTGTCAGTACAGATCCGGATATCCTCTCCGTATATCCTGTGGTACCTCATCCAGCAAGCCGCCCTTCTGATGGCTGAAATCTCAGCCTGTAACACGCTACACTGATCCCGTAGCCTAAACTTCATTCTGATTTGAAATCTAGGAATGAAGACGCCCCCCCCGACCCCCGTGTCCGACTTTGATCCGTCAGTGTAAACATCAAGCACATCCCCACGCATATTCGATGTGCCCGACGTTGACACCCCGAAACCAATATCAGACATGGGGGTGGGCGTGCAATAATCGATGTTGTCAGGGATGGCCGAGGAGCAGCCTAAAATGGTCGCATGTCCAAAGTCCCCTGACTTCCACGTCGCCGCTGCATTCAGTCTAACCGCCGAGTTCATAGCCAGCCGCTTGGCCATGAGATCGACCGGTAGCCAGTGCAGCATCGTAAAGAGGGCCTTCGATGGAGTGGTGCGCATTGCCCCGGTGACCATCAAGGCCGAAGTTCGCAATATTCTATTCAGCATACTGCAGTTCACAAGTTTGCCCAGTGCGGGCCACCATACAAGAACCCCGTACATGAGTATGGGTTTTATGACCGTGTCAAAGAGCCAGTACGACGTCCTCGGGTTAATACCCCAGTGTTTGCCTACGGCCCTCTTACACACATACAAAGCCACTGAGGCCCTGTCCGCCCTAAAGCGGACATTTGGGGTCCACGACAGTTTGGAGTCCAGGATGATACCTAGATACTTCGCTCTGTCAGACAACTCAAGCTCCACTCCATTAAGGAGTGGTAGTGGAAAGGCCGGAATCTTGTTTCTTCTCGTGAAGAGCACAAGCTCCGTTTTCCGAGCGTTCGCGCTAAGCCCACTCTCAGTACACCAACTACTGACGCAGCCTAGCGCCGTTTGTAGACGTTGCGATAGCGTGTCGAGATATTTTCCCGATACAGCAACCGCAAAATCATCCGCATATGCCACAGTCCTGAACCCCTTGCAGTACATTTCCGTCAGTAATGCGTTCATGGCAAGGTTCCAGAGAAGGGGAGATAATACCCCCCCTTGTGGTGTACCTCGCTTAGCTACCCTGTGTATGGTAGCTATCCCCATGCTGGAAGTAATGACCCTATTTGTCAATAGATTCCATACAAAGCCTATAATCGACCGACTTACGTTCAGTCCCTCCAGGGCCACCGTGATGGCCTCTGGTTTCACATTGTTAAATGCCCCTTCTATGTCTAGAAAGGCAACCAATGTATATTCTTTATGCTCTAGGGATTTCTCTATGCATCCCACAAGCGTGTGTAGTGCCGTCTCAACAGATCTGCCCTTGACATACGCGTGTTGAGAGGCGGAGAGTCGGTCCGGATTAATCGTCCTCCTCAAGTGGAGGTCAATTATCCGTTCCAGAGTCTTCAAGAGGAAGGAGGATAGACTTATAGGTCTAAAGTCCTTCGGTTCAGTGTGCGAAGTCTTCCCTCCCTTGGGAATGAAGACAACAGAGCAAAAAGTCCACGGTTCAGGGATATACGACCATGTAATACATGCTGTGTATATCGGAACTAACCATGGTATAACAATATCCGCATTATGCTGCAAATCAGCCGGTATAATGCCGTCAGGACCGGCGGATTTAAACGGGTCAAAACTACCCAAGGCCCACATAAGTCCCTCCCTGTTTATAGGAAAGGGAACTGATGCCCGGCAGTCAAAAGGGGCTGAGTCTTCTCCACTGAAGGGAGCACAGCCCGGAAAGTGAGTCTCCTTGAGAACCTCAAGGGTCTCTTGCGCACTCAGAGTCCAGTTGCCACATGGTTTCTTAATGAAACTAGGGACAATGGGCGTTGCCGATAGAATCTTACGAAGTCTGCTCGTCTCGGAGGAACCCTCCACTCCACTGCAGAAGGATCTCCAAGACCTTTGCTTCGCATTTCTTACCATATTCTTGAACCTATTCACTGAGGACTTATAAGCAGACCAGTTTCCTGATCTCTTAGCCTCATTGAAGAGCCTACGGGAGGCTTTCCGTGCCTCCACAATATCCGAGTTCCACCAAGGTGGTCTGCTCTTACCACGGCAGATATTTAGTCTGCAAGATTCCGAAGTCGCGCGCTCAAACGCATTAGTTAATGCATTCACCGCGGTTTCAATGTCCCGCCGATTTTCTATTCTCGGTGGACTCGAAAGAAAATCGGAAAGGAGAGACCGTTGCCGCTCCCAATCCGTTTTCCTTCTGTTTCATCGGGGGGTAACCCCATATACCCGAATCATTACATCGAATTCAATATACCTATGATCAGAGAACGAGCAGTCACTAGAGACCCTCCATGCCCTAATCAAATCTGAATGCTTAGTACTAACTAGCGTAACGTCAAGAACCTCCCTTCTATTCGCTACAACAAAAGTGGGTTCTGACCCAACGTTTATAACGTCTAAATTATTACAAAGAATGAAATCAAACAGACACTCACCCCTTGCATTGGAATCCGAGCTGCCCCACACGACATGGTGTGCATTGGCATCTGCCCCGATAATAACCGGCAGGTTCCGTGTGGCTGCCATCTTAACTACTTTGCGAAGCATTGGCGGTGGTGCTTCGCATTCGTGCGCCATATAGCTGGAGACTACTAAAACAGTTCCGCCATCTGTCTCCCAGGCAGCTGCTACCGTATCTTCATCACTGTAATCAGAGAGAATGAAGATATTCAAATTGCTTTTAGCCACTATGCATGATCTGATCTTACCTGGACCATTCATATATAGCAGCTTGAAGCCTCTAACACCAAGCCCGCAAACCTTGCCCCGGTGGAGCCAGGGTTCTTGGGCTAATACAACCTCCTCCCCTCTCTCTGAGATGCGGAGAAGTAGTGCAGCGGAAGCTGCTTTAGAGTGGTGAAGGTTTACTTGAGTCACCTTCACCATCCCTGTTTGCGGATACGATTGTGACGTTGGCGTCGTCTTGGTCCGAGTCCAAGAGGGCGTCCTCGTCAACTGCCTCGTTCATTCCCTCGAAGAATTCACCCACAAACTCAGAGTTTGATAGGGTGCCTTCCTCGGAGATCAGACTGGCAGTCTCATCATTTGCCACACTTTCCGGTGTAGGTTCATCACCCTCCGGAGTCAGGTTACCCTTGTCGTCGCCTCGATAGACACGAAGAAGGATCGTTTCGAAACCGTAGTAGATCCTTCCCCGTCTCTCCCGAAGCGGCGCCAACGATTCCTGATTCAGCAGGACAACAATCCTTCTGGATGCACCTTCAGGTTCAGAAACCTTCGCTACCTTCCAGTCACTGGTTGGTAGTTCAGGATTTCCTCCCCGAATGAGCTCCATTATATCCTTGGGTTCAGCAGGTTCGTCCGGTATACGTGCCGTGGCTCTAGGCCTGCGGGGTATCTCTTCAAGAGGTACCACGTCAAGCTTCGCTCCTTCCCATAGGCCTTCCAAAAGAGCGACGGCTTGCTTTAACAGCATAGCCGAACGCTCGTTTGAACATGCCATGAGTTTGACACGTCCACGAAACCAACCTGCATCGTCACATTGAGGAAAGGGTCCTGGGTTGTCTTTGATGACCCTCCAGAACACTCCCATCAACTTCTTGCGGACCACCTCCCAGTTAGCGTAGGAGATGGAACTATCTGCGTCATTCCTGTCAATGACGGCGCGTATCATGTTGCCCTTTGCAACCTCGCTAAAGCTCCTGTCCATTGACTTATACTTTGGACGCTTCGTAGCGGGCTGCTGACTCTGCGCTTGAGCCTCCTCCTCAGATCTTTGCCGTTTAGGCACATCCGTAGATGTAGAAGGGGACTTTTGCAGGCCAGCCAGATAAAATCTCGCCCATTTCAACGAGGTGGATTCCTCTTTTGTGAGGGACTCAGATGGCTTTTTGCCCAGCTGATCCACATGTTTCTCGGCAGCACGCCGTGTGGTTTAAAGTTTAATTGTGTGAAATTTGTGTCGGTGATCGGTGTAATAAGAGATCTTTTAACTGTTACTGTGTTCTTTGGAAATTTTAATACGAATATTATGTGATCGTCTTTGTATTTTGCGGCTCCTAGTTGCATGTACTGAAGTTCGTAAAAGTCAATCTTAAAATCGTTAATTTCTTTGTCCGTTAGGATGTTGCTAGTCATTAATTTGAAATTTGCGGATGCTATGTTATTTTGAATATGTTCTAGACTGTCCGATAGAATTTTTAATTTGAGCAAAGTATCTAAATAGTATATCTCGTTAATTATTTTATCATCATTTTTCTTTATCACGTTGAATTGATTTGAGATACTTTTCCTGTCCGTGTCTATTGTCGCCTTAAGTTTGTTTAATGTTTGGTTGAAATGATTATTTACGTATATATTTTTATTAAGATTGTCTATTGTTTTGTGATTGTTTTCGTCTATAATTTTTAAATGGTCTTCGATATCTATTCGGTCATCGTCGCTCATTGTTCCTGCTATCCATTTTAAGCCTGATCCTATTACGTTAAATAAACCTCTTTTATGTCTGTTTTGGCGTAATGTTTGTGCTTTTAATTTTAGTTTTTCTAATTCGTGTTCAAGAAGTATTTTATTCTTGATGGATTGATAATGGCTTATCTCCTTTTCTAAATTGTCAATTACCTCTATTATTTGTTTAATATCAATTATGTGAATGATTTTATTATACTCTAAAATTAGTCTTACGTCATTCAATTTAATTTCGGCAAATCCGTCTGAATTACTGATTGGCTGGATTGTCAGAGATGCTATTGCCGTTGGTATTATTATCGTCAGTAAAGCGATTGATGTCCAATTGGTCTGAAAATTTATTTTTTCGTTTAATGTTTGTAGGATGTACGCCTTCAAGTTTTAGCTTACGATATCTAGGTTCATATTTATGCCTCAATGTTTTATAATTTTTAACGTAACCTTCTTCATCTGTCCTTTCATAATTTTCCCTGTTCTCATTTCTCTTGGTAATTATACGAATCTTTGCCTGTTTTAGTTTCTGTTCTATTTTTGTTTTATCAACCCTGCCTTCTACAATACCTATTGGTTTTTCGTTAGTAAGAGAATGAATTGATTTGTTATACCATTCGAAGCATTTAAAAATACGCTCTTGTGTTGAAAGTTCCGAATTTTCTGATTCCATCACTCTGTATTTTTCTGAAATCGTGCTGTGTAGCCTTTCTACATCAGCATTTCCGGTGTGGTTATTGGGTTTGGTAAAATGGACCTCAATTCCTTCCTCTCTTAAAAACTGTTTTACATTTGTAGAATTAAATTCATTGTCTGTAATTATTTTAAGAGGTTTGCTTCTAACTGATAAAAATTGTCTTAACTTTTCAACGATCGTTGTGCTATTTCTGTCTTCTAAATAAATTGCAATTGCATGTTTAGAAAATTTGTCTATAAATGTCATGAAACTGTGTTTTTTAATGGTGTATACATCAAGGTGTATAATTTGATTTACATCCGACGGGGTCTCCGTGATACAAAGTTTTGGTTTTATGGGTTTGCGATCATATTTTGATTTGTTACAAGTATCACAATTATTGATATATTTGTGGACCAATGTTTTAAGGTTTTTGAAATAGATCTTCTTTTTCAATCCCTCATAGTTCTCTGTTATCCCGCCATGTCCAGTTTCATATTTGTGGTACTTTGCGATTTGCTTATAAGTTTCCCCTTCATTGCACATGTCTTTTGCATGGTGGCTACATCTATAAAACTTTATACTATTATCAAATAATTCAATCAGCTTGAGCTGTACTTTGTTATAAACTTCGTCGGCTAGTTCAGAGAAAATCCCTACCTTACCATTTTTTAAGAATCTTCTAAATATATCAGTCATGAAGTTGGTATCAATGTCACTCTTAGAGACAAAAATTTTCTTTTTCCTTGAACAATTTCTATTTCCTTTGTTTTATATTCTGTTAGTATTATTTGAGTCATAAACCTATTTACAACCGTGTCTAAAATCGGGAAGTGATCGTTTTGTTCCTCCTGCTGCAAATGGATTGTCGCTGCCGTACTTATATTGTCATCAGTGTCAATCGCATTAATTTCCCCTGTGTCGGTGTTGATTCTGCTCAGAAAGTCTGCAATTTTATTTTCTTTGCCTCCCTAATAATAATAATAATAATAATAATAATAATAATAATAACAATAATAATAATAATAACAATAATAATAATAATAATAATAACAATAATAATAATAATAATAATAATAATAATAATAATAATAATAATAATAATAATAATAATAATAATAATAATAATAATAATAATAATAATAATAATAATAATAATAATAAAATAATAATAATAATAATAATAATAATAATAATAATAATAATAATAATAATAATAATAATAATAATGATAATAATAATAATAATAATAATAATAATAATAATAATAATAATAATAATAATAATAACAATAATAATAATAATAATAATAATAATAACAATAATAATAATAATAAAATAATAATAATAATAATAATAACAATAATAATAATAATTATAATAATAATTGTAATAATAATAATAATAATAATAATAATTATAATAATAATTGTAATAATAATAATAATAATAATAATAATAATAATAATAATAATAATAATAATAATAATAATAATATAATAATAATAATAATAATAATAATAATAATAATAATAATGATAATGATAATAATAATAATAATAATAATAATAATAATAATAATAATAATAATAATAATAATAATAATAATAATAATAATAATAATAATAATAATAATAATAATAATAATAATAATAACAATAATAATAATAATAATAATAATAATAATAATAATAATAATAATAATAATAATAATAATAATAATAATAATAATAATAATAATAATAATAATAATAATAATAATAATAATAATAATAATAATGATAATAATAATAATAATAATAATAATAATAATAATAATAATAATAATAATAATAATAATAATAATAATAATAATAATAATAATAATAATAATAATAATAATAATGATAATAATAATAATAATAATAATAATAATAATAATAATAATAATAATAATAATAATAATAATAATAGTAATAAAAATAATAATAATAATAATAATAATAATAATAATAATAATAATAATAATAATAATAATAATAATAATAATAATAATAATGATAATAATAATAATAATAATAATAATAAAACTTTGATGTTAGAAACAATAGCTTAGACGGTGCAGCATGTAAGATGCTTTCCGGAGTTTTTTACGAATTTCTTCAACCTGTTCTCGCCATTTGAAGTTATGGTCAACAATTACACCCAAATATTTATATGTTTTTACAATATCTATTGTTGTTCTGCATTCATCTTCATAGTTAAGATTACTAGTTTTGTGTCTGTGTAGACATTCCACACTATGAAATTTTATCTTTACATCCTCGTACAGGTATTTAGGTGTTTTTATGTGCATCAGCTTTGTTTTTGATGCATTGATAATTAAGCTAGATATTGCCGTTAAGTGGTCGTGACACCACTTAACGGCAATATCTAGCTGTGTCTGCATTAATTTGGATGCATCGTTTAGGTTCTTATGTGCAACCACAATGCTGTATCATCAGCGTAAGGGAAAATTTTGGACATTGACAGTGCTTTAATCAACTCGTTAAATATATGATGTATAATAATGGGCCTAACTTTGAGCCCTGTGGTACACCATAACATATATTTGTTTCAGCACTACGATTATTTAGTATTTTAACAGCAAACTTTCTTGAAGTAAGATAATTTTTAAAGAATTCAAGACAGTGTCCCCTTATGCCAATTTTTTCCAACATGGCAAGCAATTTGTCATGTGATAAGGTATCAAACGCCTTACTAAAGTCAATAAACAGAGTTAAGCAGTGGTTACTTTTGCTTAACTGTTCGTTTACAAAATCAGAAAAATTTCCTAAGAGTTGGTTTATACTATTACCTCTTTGAAATCCATATTGGTTTTTATTAATTATGTTATACTTATCTGTGTAATTTGTAAGTCTTCTACAGATTATTTCTTCCATTATCTTTTCTATGGTCGGAAGTATCGATATAGGTCTGTAATTATTATAGTCGGACTTTATGCCATTCTTATATATTGGACGTACATATGATATTTTAAATGTTTCTGGAATGATTGCCGTATCTATGATTAGGTTCATTAGTTTAGTTATTAAGAGAGTAAATATTTCAGGATTATTTTTGATGTCTTTTGGTCTGATGCCATCACATCCAGGACTTTTGTTAATGTTTAGATAATTAATGATATTTAAGACTTCTTCTTCATCTGTATTCCTGATGTAAAACGATTGAGGTGGATTAGAATTAAGTATATTAATTGTTTGTATATTACATATGTGTAGGATTTTCTCAACATTTTGTTTCAAGCGATGTGCAAAGTTATCGCATATTTCAGTTAAAATCAAATCTTTGAAGTTTTATTTATTACTTCATCTACATTGTTAGTTTTTCTACCCAACAATTCATTTATAGTTTGCCATGTAACTCTTGCGTTATTTCGATTTTCATAAAATTTGTCTTTAAAATATTTGTTTTTTACACTTACGAGTTTTTTGTTCAGAAAATTTCTATATTTTTTATAATCATACTCAAAATTTCGATTATTTCTACTGTTACACCATTTCTTATAAAGTTTATCCCTAGTATCACAATTTTTTATTAACTCCTCAGTTATCCACGGGCTTGACGATCGATTTGTATTTTTCTTTTTATTATAATTGAGTTTGTATAAATATTATTGAGTTTTTCGTGCATTGCATTAAACAATTCGTTTGGATTAGAAAGACGTAGTAATTCTGACCAATTTGTTCTGTACATTAGTTGATTAACTTTGTAGTTAGATATAAGTGTTTGTTGGGTATAACTTATTTTAACATTGTTAATATGTTCTTTACAGGAGAGACAGAAAAAGAGCATAAAATGGTCTGATATTGTTGTTTTTATAACTGCTGCATGCGCCTGTGCATGAATATTTTTATTTCTCACAAATATATGATCAATACATGTTTGTGTGTTTATATTTAAATCTTCTCTTGTGTATACGTTGACCATACTATGCATACCATTTGATGTCATCATATCTAAGTAAAGAGTTGTTGCAGAGTTCTCCTTTAAGATATCTATATTTATATCACCAATCACAATTATACTTCTCTGCTTTTTTATAGTTCTAACCAAATCATCTAGCTCTCTGTTGAACGAATTGATGCTAAGAGAAGGTGGTCTGTAAACTGCTATCACAGAAAATTCCTCAAACATATTGAAATCCAACTGTAATGATTCAAATGTTTGTGTATTCAGTGGTACATACGTAAATTGGATATTCTCTTTGACATAAATTGCTATACCTCCCCCACATCTGCTTTCTCTGTTGACGAAAGTCACATTGAAACCCTCTATTTGATAAAAAGAGCAATCGTTATTATTTAAGTTAGTTTCGACTCATACAATTAATTTGATCCGGTCAATTACGTAATGAACTGTGGCCATAAACGAGTTAAAATTCGTTCGCATGGAACGTATATTTAAATAGATGATAGATAGAGGATAACTTAAATGATCAGTTTTAATTTCTTTACAATTTTCAATATTACTAAAAGTTATTTTATCCATTTCATATGTCATATGTTTTGTATTTTGTGTTATTTTTTCTTGTTGATAATTTGTATATTTAATTAGTTTATAAAAAAGGAATAATAATATATAAAAAGTTCTTGAAGAAAACTGATTAAATAATAAGCTCAATATCATCATTACACTTAATATTTAAAACAGAGGCATTTTCACTTTTTTTAGCATACACTTGTACATTACGGACCCAAACAAATTTCCACATCTTCTCTTTAGATTTTGCTTTTGTTAACCATAGCAGCCTTTTGTTGTTACCAGTGAGTTGGTCATTTAAATATACAAAGTAGTTATTACTGTTATTCTCAGCTTTTATATTAGTATCTTCCTGTACAGATGTTTGCTCTTGATTGTTTTTGAACAAGTCACCTTTAATTCTATGATTGCGAATTTGTGACATTATCTCTTTCTTTTTGCTTAAAGAGCAGAATTCAACAATTATATTATAATTTTTGTTGACTCTGTATGCGTTGTTTATATCAGACTCGTTAATATCTACGCTTACTGAAGAAGCAATTGTTTTTATTACCTCTAATGCAGTTATGTTGTTGTCCGTGATATTTTTGATCTCTATATTATTTCTTAACGAGTTCTGTTCAAGAGCGTTTACTTTATTCTCCATAATTTTAATTCTATTATCTTTTTCAACACTCTCTTTTTTAAGTTCATTAACCTGTAAAGATAGATTTGATATTGTCTCAGTTAGTTTAACAAAGGCACTTGCCATTTCTTCTCTCATTGTATTGTTTGAAATTAATATGTTGTTAATACTGACTTTTATTTCACCTAAATCATTTGTTGCAGTAGATTTAAATGAAATAAAATCTGATTTTAGTTCAGATACATTTGAGTTTACAGCATTTAAGTGAAGAGAGTCCTTAACTCTTTTGCTACTGCCACTAGCGTCACTTAGGTTGTCTTCCTCATCATCAGTTCTTTGCTGCTTACCACCCGACTGTTGTTGTTCCACATGCACAATTTCCTGATAGAGACTATTAGGTGATTTGTTCCTACTTTTCTCGCCTCTACATTTATGGCATTTCCATGCTGCTTTCTTTTCCATATTCATGGTCGTATATGTCGACTCTGAAAGTGTAGCGCACGGTGAGTAGTGGTATTTGGGGCCACAATTCTTGCATTTAACATATTCTCCTGTTATAGGCAATGACTTATTGCAAGTATTGCAGAGATTGATGTTGGCAGAAAGGTATGATTGTTGTTGTATCATGATGATTTGTTCTGTTTTTATTTTTAATTTATTTTAAATAATTAAGAGAGTTTGATTAGAGAAAATATTTATGTGTTGCACTTTACAATAATTTAAATTTCAAACACTGCAAAAGAACAAAAAAAATTCGCGTTTCACATTTGCACCAAAATGTTAATAACTCGAGCTTTCCATGCACAATTAAACACAATGTTCACAAGTTCTACAATCTATATATTTTTTTTAATTTTAATAGAGAAATATTTCTTATTATTAGCTTTATAGAGAGCACAGGAAAAAACATGTCCGTTCGCTACGACAACTGTAAAAAAATAATAATAATAATAAGAATAATAGTAACAATAATAATAATAATAATAATAATAATAATAATAATAATAATAATAATAATAATAACAATAATAACAATAATAATAATAATAATAATTATAATAATAATAATAATAATAATAATAATAATAATAATAATAATAATAATAATAATAACAATAATAATAATAAGAATAATAAGAATAAGAATAAGAATAAGAATAGTAATAATAATAATAATAATAATGATAATAATAATTCCGTGTGGAGTTTTCCCAGTCTCCCATCGGACGCGTCCCCAGGTGGCGGATAGGGGAACTCTCAACTGGTCATTCTGGACCAGCGAAGAATGTGGTAAATACCACCCGTGGACCAAAATTCTGGGCAGCTGATCACCATGCCTGGTGGAGCTGACGGTGATGGACGCGGAGTGAATATGGCATAAGGCACTGACTTATGGATTTTGACTTGATGTCGCTGTGGTCAATTTTACTTAGAAAACGGTTATTATTGTGGTATTCTATTGCCAAAGTTGTGTTATATATATTTGAAATGTTTAGTACGTGGCAATCTGTGGCAATAATTCGTTTGATGGTTGTTGATGACGTGTACGTATTGTTTCCTATTTGATTACTTACTCTGTTTGTGCTGATTTTCGTTTCTAAGATTCGTAAAAGCTGATCTTTTGATTTCTGCAATTTTTTACAATGTACGGAGTTACCCCAAGCTGTGATTCCATGTCGAATATGTGACTCTGCTAGCGAGAAGTATAGTTGCCTCAAAACTTTGATGTTAGAACAATAGCTTAGACGGTGCAGCATGTAAGATGCTTTCCGGAGTTTTTAACGAATTTCTTCAACCTGTTCTCGCCATTTGAAGTTATGGTCAACAATTGCACCCAAATATTTATATGTTTTTACAATATCTATTGTTGTTCTGCATTCATCTTCATAGTTAAGATTACTAGTTTTGTGTCTGTGTAGACATTCCACACTATGATATTTTATCTTTACATCCTTGTACAGGTATTTAGGTGTTTTTATGTGCATCAGCTTTGTTTTTGATGCATTGATAATTAAGCCATGGTCGTGACACCACTTAACGGCAATATCTAGCTGTGTCTGCATTAATTTGGATGCATCGTTTAGGTTCTTATGTGAAACCACAATCGCTGTATCATCAGCGTAAGCGAAAATTTTGGACATTGACAGTGCTTTAATCAACTCGTTAGAATATATGATGTATAATAATGGGCCTAACTTTGAGCCCTGTGGTACACCACAACATATATTTGCTTCAGCACTACGATTATTTAGTATTTTAACAGTAAACTTTCTTGAAGTAAGATAATTTTTAAAGAATTCAAGACAGTGTCCCCTTATGCCAATTTTTTCCAACATGACAAGCAATTTGTGATGTGATAAGGTATCAAACGCCTTACTAAAGTCAATAAACAGAGTTAAGCAGTGGTTACTTTTGCTTAACTGTTAGTTTATAAAATCAGAAAAATTTCCTAAGAGTTGGTTTATACTTTTACCTCTTTGAAATACATATTGGTTTTTATTAATTATGTTATACTTATCTGTGTAATTTGTGAGTCTTCTATAGATTATTTCTTCCATTATCTTTTCTATGGTCGGAAGTATCGATATAGGTCTGTAATTATTATAGTCGGACTTTATGCCATTCTTATATATTGGACGTACATATGATATTTTAAATGTTTCTGGAATGATTGCCGTATCTATGATTAGGTTCATTAGTTTAGTTATTAAGAGAGTAAATATTTCAGGATTATTTTTGATGTCTTTTGGTCTGATGCCATCACATCCAGGACTTTTGTTAATATTTAGATAATTAATGATATTTAAGACTTCTTCTTCATCTGTATTCCTGATGTAAAACGATTGAGGTGGATTAGAATTAAGTATATTAATTGTTTGTATATTACATATGTGTAGGATTTTCTCAACATTTTGTTTCAAGCGATGTGCAAAGTTATCGCATATTACGATTTTCATAAAATTTGTCTTTAACATATTTGTTTGAAAAGGTACTGCGGGTGCATCCATCGGAAAAAGAAAAGAGACCTCGTTGCATCACGGATTGAGGCCCCCCCCACAAGAGACATAAGAAGACGAGCCAATAGCATGATACTGGCTACAAATATGGTGGTCCCAGACGTGGGAGAGTAGAAAACTGATCCTTTTATAGGATGTCGTTCTGGGCCCTTCCCGAAGTAGTGCAGAAAGCGGTTCCGGGAAGGGAGTTTTCCCAGGAGAGGAGGAGGGATTGTTTTAGTGGAGTGAACGCCACATGACGCAGCTGACGACGGTCGCTGTATATGCGAAGGCATTTTAAACCCTACCTCGCCCACCAAAAAAAAAAAAAATAAATAATAATAATAATAATAATGAAAGAAAAAATAAAAATAGTTATTAAGTGTTTGCTGTGTTTTTTTGTAGAACATTTTTGAGTTGTTATTGTCTTCTGTCTTATTGATTCAATTGAGTTCTCATTTAATCAATTTGGCTTTTGATATAAGACTTTATGTTTTTTCTATACAAAATTTGAGTAAAATCCACTGATGAGCTATTTGAGCAGTAGTGAAATGGCCATATGGATATGCTTTCCCCGCAGTAATACATTTCATTTTGTAGTTTAGTTTAAAATAATAAATATTTCATGAGAATATCATGAAATATTTATATTTGAAGGAATCAAGCACGAATAAAGTAAATTAAATAATAATAATAATAATAATAATAATAATAATTATAATAATAATAATAATATTTCCGTGTGGAGTTTTCCCAGTCTCCCATCTGACGCGTCCCCATGTGGCGGATAGGGGAACTCTCGGCTGGTCATTCTGGACCAGCGGAGAAGGTGGTAAATACCACCCGTGGGCCAAAATTCTGGGCAGCTGATCACCATGCCTGGTGGAGCTGACGGTGATGGACGCGGAGTGAATATGGCATAAGGCACTGACTTATGGATTTTGACTTGATGTCGCGGGCTGACGACTGCAGTATTCCATCACCTTTGTAAGCAAGAGTGACATCTTGCTGAAATGACTGATGGGCTAATGCTGCAGCCGCCTCCGTCCTGTTAAAACTTTGGCAAGCCTTCAGGTATATTCCCCATACGTCGCCATTAGGTTGGTGGTGCAGGTTCAGTTCAGAGGAATCCTGATTAGTTTCCGTCCTGGCTCTGAACTCCGTTGCCCATGAAGCGCGGAGTCAACCCTTTCATGGCCTCCCTGATTTCATAGATAACCATGGGGACTTATAGGGAAACTGTACTTCCGTATGGGGATAGCGGCCTGAAGTCGGGACCCAACAAAATTAAAATGGAGATAATTTTTAAAAAACCTGAGAGGAATATGAGAGATGATGATAGAGCGAAGAGAGAAGAGGATGACGCGGCTGCTCAAAGAGGGGCCTTTAGAAGGAGCAGCTTGCTGCAAAGGTCGCCATCGGCAAGGCGCACACCGACATCGGGCGCGGCTCATGTTGGGAGCATGAATGCCGGGGCTTTACCCCGGACCCCCACAGATGGTGCGCTGCGGACGGATGATGGGAATCGGAGGGGAGATGCTTCCAATATCGGTACTGGGACCGCTTCGACCGTGCAGCGTACACCCAATGGCACCGGCGTGACGAGGGAACAGCTTGTCACTCCCACCTCTGCAAGCAGTAACGCGACCTGTTTGGTAACGGCTCCCAATGCGGATGGCGACACATGCGTGGGGACTGGGTATTCTCCTCGGCTTGAGCTGATCCGCAAAATGAGGAGAATGGAGGAGGATGCGATATCCCAATGCAGATTAGTGATAGAAAGCATGCAGTGGGCGTTCAACCGCCAAAAGAACTTTAGCAGCGATGTAAAGGCCGGTGTATCCAAAATGGTCAAGCTGCTGGATGTCACGCTGAATTATAGGCGTGCGTGGAAGACGGCAGAAGAGGAAAAGAACCTCACGGAATTAAGAAGGAAGGCTGCTGCACAGTCCGGTTCGGATACTCAGACTACGGTGACCGCAAACCCAAAACGAGCAGCCACTAGCCCGGCTGTGCCCGATAGCTCCAAAAAAGCCAGGGCAAAAGAGCCCAAGGGGAGCGGAACTGGGCCTCCAAAGAAGAGCGAAGAAACCTGGCGGACTGTCACTAAGAAGGGCAGTAGGAAAAAGCCTCCAGAAAGGCCATCAGAGCCTAAAAAAGAGGAATAAGGTCCGCCCGCCGCGGTTAAAACCAGAGGCGGTAATGATCAGGCCTACAGAGGGACATAGTTACGCAGAGGTGCTTAAAGACCTGCGTAGCAAAATGGCGACCGATGAGTCGGTCAGGGTGAATTCCGTGAGGAAGACAAAAGCGGGAGCCATCGTCTTGGAACTTGGGAGAGGGAAGAAAGTTAGACCGGAGTTCGTCCGACAGTTGAAGAGTACTGTCCGGGAAACGGCCTCAATTGCGGAGCTTAGGCCAAGTGCTACAATAGAGATACGGGACCTTGACTCCCTGACTCTCAAAGAGGAAGTGGAGGCGGCAATCCTGAAGCTGCTTCCTGACCCAGGGGAGCAGATGCGAACAAGGACTACGATGCCGAACGCACGGAAGCAGGTACGGGCTTTTGTCACGCTATCCGCGGAAGGTGCCTCGAGGCTCAAGAAAGTTGGTCCAATAAAAATCGGATTGATCCGAGCCAAGATACGAGCTTGCGAGGACATCAGAAGGTGCTATCGCTGCCTTGAGGTGGGACACACCCAGGCAAACTGCACTGGTCCTGACAGAAAGGACACGTGCATTAGATGTGGCGAATCTGGGCACAAAATGAAGGACTGCAAAGCAGCCGCTAGGTGCATTCACTGCCACGACGCAAAACGTAGCCGCTTTGATCACCTGCCCGGCTCAAGGAGCTGCCCACTGGTCAGAAAACAATGAATGTGATACAGGCGAATATGCATAGGAGCTGGACGGCGGATGCTCTACTTGGGCAGGTAGCTGCCGGGAAGAGAGCAAATGTGGTCATTATCAGCGAACAGTACGGGCGAATATCCCGAGGCACCTGGTTCGAGGATGAAACAGGTACGGCTGCACTTTGGCTGCCTGGTAACAGTAGGCTCGCGGTCACGCGGTACGGAGCCGGTTGTTGCCACACGTACGTACGAACCAGGGATGTCACGCTGATGAGCTGCTACCTCACCCCTAGTGATAGTATAGAACAGTTTAAAACGAAGCTGGACTTCATTGAGGTTAGGGTACATGAAATGGGCGGACCCTTTATAGTGGCTGGGGACTTCAACGCCAAGGCGGTTGAATGGGGTTCCCCAACAAATAACACACGGGGAAGGTACATCCTGGACATGTCCGCCAGGCTTGGTCTGGTCGTGGCGAACACTGGGGACGTCGCTACCTTCAGAAGACCGGGGTGTCAACACACCACGCCATATATCACTTTAGTGTCTGAGAGCCTGGCCGGGGCAATTGTTGGATGGAAGGTACTGGAGGACTATAGTGGGAGTGATCACCATTACATTAACTTCCAGATCGCAGCGAGGGCCAATCCTGTCCTGATATCGAGAACGGGAGGCACGCGCAAATGGAACGTGTCTAGACTGGATTCTGGGGCATTTCTGGCTGGTTTCGACTCTGCCTCAATCGCACACGCCACTGATGATGCTAGTTCCCGTGCAAATGCGATGATGCGGGGAATAATTCGGGGCTGTAACGCATCGATGCCGCGTATAACGCGCCCCTCTAATAGACGACCTGTTTACTGGTGAACACCAGAGATTGCTGAACTCAGGAGAGTCTGCCTCCGCAAAAGAAGGAGATACACCAGGGCTGGGTGGAACGGTGAGGCTCCTTTGGAGGCTGAAGAGTTTAGGCAATCGCGAAAGGCCCTGAAAGTGGCAATTTTAATGGCCAAAAAAAAAAACTTCGAAATGACCTGAATAGCAACCCATGGGGGCTCGGCTATAGGATCGTTACTGGGAGGCTAGGTGGGAACTCCAGCATCCCAAACATGGGCGGCGAGGAGGTTGGCAACATCGTTGAATCTCTGTTTCCAATGGACTCTCCGCTACGCGAACAACGGGAACACCAAGTTGGTGAAATGCCTACTGCCTTCACAGAAGAGGAGCTCAAGTCTGCGGTGCGATGCCTTAAAAGGGGCAAGGCCCCTGGACCGGATGGAGTACTAGCTGAGGTAATAGGACTATTGGCTGAAAATCGACCAGATGCAATACTGGGAGTTTACAATTCCTGTATAGCCCAGGGTATCTTTCCCAAACAGTGGAAGATACAGAAGCTTGCGTTGATCAGCAAGAGTAGAGGCTATCCGGCACAGCCTTCAGCATATCGCCCCCTCTGCATGCTGGACACTGCCAGGAAACTACTGGAGAAACTGCTTCAACGCAGGTTATCAGATTCCGTCAGGATTGCTGGAGGACTGTCGGAAAGGCAACGCGGTTTCCGACCCGGTAGATCAACACTCGGCACAATTGAGGACGTAGTAAGGCATTTTGAGAGTGCTCAGAGGCGACGCTATTATCCGAAGCGCATAATTGTCTTGGCTACTCTGGACGTACGGAATGCTTTTAACAGCTTACGATGGGCGGATATCATAAGGGCACTACGGGAGAGATTTCGCGTCCCCGGATACCTACTGGGGATTCTCCGGAGTTATCTAAACGACCGCGTGCCTCTTTACGACACATCAGAGGGACAACGGGCTAGGGCGATCACGTCTGGCGCAGCGCAGGGATCTATCTTGGGTCCAGATCTATGGAATCTGAGTTACGACGAGATCCTGAGCATAGGTATGCCGGAGGATACACACCTCGTGGGGTACGCAGATAATATAACGGCGGTCATCTCAGCACGGGACATGGACGATGCCAGGAGAAAGTTAAACCAAGTCATGATAAGGACTCGGATGTGGCTTGAAGACCACGGTCTGGAGCTTGCCACAAACAAGACCGAGGTTATACTGATGACACGAGGCCACATGCCACTTGAGGTTGGCATGAGGATGGGTGATGTTTCCCTGGTAACGCAGAAGGTGGTGAAATACTTGGGCTTGAGACTGGACTGTAGGCTCAATTACTGGGCCCAGATACAGTACGTGGCCAACAAGGCAGCAAGGGTGACGGGTATGCTGAGCAGACTGATGGCGAATATTGGCGGCCCCACGCAGAGTAAACGAAAGTTGATAATGGCGACAACAAACTCCATGCTGCTGTATGGCACTGAAATTTGGGGAGATGCGCTAAGATCCAAGGGCAAGCGCAAGGCACTGGAAGCAGTACAGCGCACAGCCGCACTCAGGGTTGCATCGGCCTACCACACTGTCTCGGGAGCGGCAGTCTTAGTAATTAGTTGGGAAATACCCGTCGACCTATTGGCTAGTGAGCGGAAGGAGGCATGGGACACAAGGGGGGACGGTGCTGGGAGTAGCGGGCGAAGACTGCGGATAATCCGGCGATGGCAGGACAGATGGACTGCGGAGACGGTCGGAAGATGAACGGCGACCCTCATCCCGGACGCGGGAAGATGGAGTCAGAGGAATTTTGGGGAAGTTAACTACTTCCTAACCCAGTTCCTCTCGGGTCACGGATACTTTCGAAAGTATTTACACCGCATGGGAAAGGTAGATGACCCTGGCTGCATCTACTGCGAAGCGCCGAACGATGTCGCTGAGCACACTTTCTTCAGCTGCATCAGATGGCACGCTGAGAGGGACACCTTGGAAGAGCAGATTGGGGAATTTACCCCCATCAACGTAGTTGGCAAAATGCTAGAGTGTGAGAACGGATGGAACGCTGTGAGAAGGTACTGCGAGTGCATCCTTCGGAAAAAGAAAAGAGACCTCGATGCATCACGGATTGAGGCCCCCCACAAGTGACATAAGAAGACGAGCCAATAGCATGATGCTACAAATATGGTGGTCCCAGACGTGGGAGAGTAGATAACTGATCCTTTTATAGGATGTCGTTCTGGGCCCTTCCCGAAGTAATGCAGAAAGCGGTTCCGGGAAGGGAGTTTTCCCAGGAGAGGAGGAGGGATTGTTTTAGTGAAGTGAACGCCACATGACGCAGCTGACGACGTTCGCTGTATATGCGAAGGCTTTTTAAACCCTACCTCGCCCACCACGAAAAAAAAATATTAATGAAAGAAAAAATAAATATAGTTATTAAGTTTTTGCTGTGTTTTTGTGTAGAACATTTTTGAGTTGTTATTGTCTTCTGTCTTATTGATTCAATTGAGTTCTCATTAAATCAATTTGGCTTTTGATATAAGACTTTATGTTTTTTCTATACAAAATTTGGGTAAAATCCACTGATGAGCTATTTGAGCAGTAGCCATATGGATATGCTTTTCCCGCAGTAATACATTCCATTTTGTAGTTTAGTTTCAAATAATAAATATTTCATGAGAATATCATGAAATATTTATATTTGAAGGAATCAAGCACGAATCAAGTAAATTAAATAATAATAATAATTATAATAATAATAATTCCGTGTGGAGTTTTCCCAGTCTTCCATCTGACGCGTCCCCAGGTGGCGGATAGGGGAACTCTCGGCTGGTCATTCTGGACCAGCGGAGAAGGTGGTAAATACCACCCGTGGTTCAAAATTCTGGGCAGCTGATCACCATGCCTGGCATAAGGCACTGACTTATGAATTTTGACTTGATGTCGCGGGCTGACGACTGCAGTATTCCATCACCTTTGTAAGCAAGAGTGACATCTTGCTGAAATGGCTGATGGGCTAATGCCGCAGCCGCCTCCGTCCTGTTAAAACTTTGGCAATCCTTCAGGTACGTTCCCCATACGTCGCCATTAGGTTGGTGGTGCAGGTTCAGTTGAGGAATCCTGATTAGTTTCCGTCCTGGCTCTGAACTCCGTTGCCTATGAAGCGCGGAGTCAACCCTTGCATGGCTTCCTTGATTTCATAGATAACCACGGGGACTTATAGGGAAACTGTACTTCCGTATGGGGATAGCGGCCTAAAGTCGGGACCCAACAAAATTAAAATGGAGACAATTTTTAAAAAACCTGAGAGGAATATGAGAGATGATGATAGAGCGAAGAGAGAAGAGGATGACGCGGCTGCTCAAAGAGGGGCCTTTAGAAGGAGCAGCTTGCTGCAAAGGTCGCCACCGGCAAGGCGCACACCGACATCGGGCGCGGCTGGAAGTGGAGCGGCTCATGTTGGGTGCATGAATGCCGGGGCTTTACCCCGGACCCCCACAGATGGTGCGCTGCGGACGAATGATGGGAATCGGAGGGGAAATGCTTCCAATATCGGTACTGGGACCGCTTCGACCGTGCAGCGTACACCCAATGGCACCGGCGTGACGAGGGAACAGCTTGTCACTCCCACCTCTGCAAGCAGTAACGCGACCTGTTTGGTAACGGCTCCCAATGCGGATGGCGACACATGCGTGGGGACTGGGTATTCTCCTCGGCTTGAGCTGATCCGCAAAATGAGGAGAATGGAGGAGGATGCGATATCCCAATGCAGATTAGTGATAGAAAGCATGCAGCGGGCGTTCAACCGCCAAAAGAACATTAGCAGCGATGTAAAGGCCGGTGTATCCAAAATGGTCAAGCTGCTGGATGTCACGCTGAATTATAGGCGTGCGTGGAAGACGGCAGAAGAGGAAAAGAACCTCACGGAATTAAGAAGGAAGGCTGCTGCACAGTCCGGTTCGGATACTCAGACTACGGTGACCGCAAACCCAAAACGAGCAGCCACTAGCCCGGCTGTGCCCGATAGCTCCAAAAAAGCCAGGGCAAAAGAGCCCAAGGGGAGCGTAACTGGGCCTCCGGAGAAGAGCGAAGAAACCTGGCGGACTGTCACTAAGAAGGGCAGTAGGAAAAAGCCTCCAGAAAGGCCATCAGAGCCTAAAAAAGAGGAATAAGGTCCGCCCGCCGCGGTTAAAACCAGAGGCGGTAATGATCAGGCCTACAGAGGGACATAGTTACGCAGAGGTGCTTAAAGACCTGCGTAGCAAAATGGCGACCGATGAGTCGGTCAGGGTGAATTCCGTGAGGAAGACAAAAGCGGGAGCCATCGTCTTGGAACTTGGGAGAGGGAAGAAAGTTAGACCGGAGTTCGTCCGACAGTTGAAGAGTACTGTCCGGGAAACGGCCTCAATTGCGGAGCTTAGACCAAGTGCTACAATAGAGATACGGGACCTTGACTCCCTGACACTCAAAGAGGAAGTGGAGGCGGCAACCCTGAAGCTGCTCCCTGACCCAGGGGAGCAGATGCGAACAAGGATTACGATGCCGAACGCACGGGAGCAGGTACGGGCTTTGGTCACGCTATCCGCGGAAGGTGCCGCGAGGCTCAAGAAAGTTGGTCAAATAAAAATCGGATGGATTCGACCCAAGATACGAGCTTGCGAGGACATCAGAAGGTGCTATCGCTGCCTTCGACGCCACGACGCAAAACGTGGCTGCACTGATCACCTGCCCGGCTCAAGGAGCTGCTCACTGGTCAGAAAACAATGAATGTGATCCAGGCGAATATGTATAGGAGCTGGACGGCGGATGCTCTACTTGGGCAGGTAGCTGCCGAGAAGGGAGCAGATGTGGTCATTATCAGCGAACAGTACGGGCGAATATCCCGAGGCGCCTGGTTCGAGGATGAAACAGGTACGGCTGCACTTTGGCTGCCTGGTAACAGTAGGCTCACGGTCACGCGGTACGGAGCCGGTTGTTGCCACACGTACGTACGAACCAGGGATGTCACGCTGATGAGTTGCTACCTCACCCCTAGTGATAGTATAGAACAGTTTAAAACGAAGCTGGACTTCATTGAGGATAGGGTACATGAAATGGGTGGACCCTTTATAGTGGCTGGGGACTTCAACGCCAAGGCGGTTGAATGGGGTTCCCCAACAACTAACACACGGTGAAGGTACATCCTGGACATGTCCGCCAGGCTTGGTCTGGTCGTGGCGAACACTGGGGACGTCGCTACCTTCAGAAGACCGGGGTGTCAACACACCACGCCGGATATCACTTTAGTGTCTGAGAGCCTGGCCGGGGCAATTGTTGGATGGAAGGTACTGGAGGACTATAGTGGGAGTGATCACCATTACATTAACTTCCAGATCGCAGCGAGGGCCAATCCTTTCCTGATATCGAGAACGGGAGGCACGCGCAAGTGGAACGTGTCTAGACTGGATCCTGGGGCATTTCTGGCTGGTTTCGACTCTGCCTCAATCGCAAACGGCTCTGATGATGCTAGTTCCCGTGCAAATGCGATGAGGCGGGGAATAATTCGGGGCTGTAACGCATCGATGCCGCGTATACCGCGCCCCTCTAATAGACGACCTGTTTACTGGTGGACACCAGAGATTGCTGAACTCAGGAGAGTCTGCCTCCGCAAAAGAAGGAGATACACCAGGACTAGGCGGAACGGTGAGGCTCCTTTGGAGGCTGAAGAGTTTAGGCAATCGCGAAAGGCCCTGAAAGTAGCAATTTTAATGGCCATAAAATCGATATGGGAGGAACTTCGAAATGACCTGAATAGCAACCCATGGGGGCTCGGCTATAGGATCGTTACTGGGAGGCTAGGTGGGAACTACAACGTCCCACACTTGGGCGGCGAGGAGGTTGGCAACATCGTTGAATCTATGTTTCCAATGCACTCTCCGCTACGCGAAGAACGGGAACACCAAGTTGGTGAAATGCCTACTCCCTTCACAGAAGAGGAGCTCAAGTCTGCGGCGCGATGCCTTAAAAGGGGCAAGGCCCCTGGACCGGATGGAGTACCAGCTGAGGTAATAGGACTACTGGCTGAAAATCGACCAGATGCAATACTAAGAGTTTACAATTCCTGTATAGCCCAGGGTATCTTTCCCAAAACTTGGAAGATACAGAAGCTTGCGTTGATCAGCAAGGGTAGAGGCGATCCGGCACAGCCTTCAGCATATCGCCCCCTCTGCATGCTGGACACAGCCGGGAAACTACTGGAGAAACTGCTTCAACGCAGGTTATCAGATTCCGTCAGGATTGCTGGAGGACTGTCGGAAAGGCAACACGGTTTCCTACCCGGTCGATCAACACTCGGCGCAATTGAGGACGAAGTAAGGCATTTTGAGAGTGCTCAGAGCCGACGCTATTATCCGAAGCGCATAATTGTCTTGGCTACACTGGACGTACGGAATGCTTTTAACAGCTTACGATGGACGGATATCATAAGGACACTACGGGAGAGATTTCGCGTCCCCGGATACCTACTGGGGATTCTCCGGAGTTATCTAAACGACCGTGTGCTCCTTTACGACACACCAGAGGGACAACGGGCTAGGGCGATCACGTCTGGCGCAGCGCAGGGATCTATCTTGGGTCCAGATCTATGGAATCTGAGTTACGACGAGATCCTGAGCATAGGTATGCCGGAGGATACACACCTCGTGGGGTACGCAGATGATATAGCGGCGGTCATCTCAGCACGGGACATGGACGTTGCCAGGAGTTAAACCAAGTCATGATAAGGACTCGGGTGTGGCTTGAAGATCACGGTCTGGAGCTTGCCACAAACAAGACCGAGGTTATACTGATGACACGAGGCCACATGCCACTTGAGGTTGGCATGCGGATGGGTGATGTTTCCCTGGTAGCGCAGAAGGTGGTGAAATACTTGGGCTTGAGACTGGACTGTAGGCTCAATTACTGGGCCCAGATACAGTACATGGCCAACAAGGCAGCAAGGGTGACGGGTATGCTGAGCAGACTGATGGCGAATATTGGCGGCCCCACGCAGAGTAAACGAAAGTTGATCATGGCGACAACAAACTCCATACTGCTGTTTGGCACTGAAATTTGGGGAGATGCGCTAAGATCCAAGGGCAAGCGCAAGGCATTGGAAGCAGTACAGCGCACAGCCGCACTCAGGGTTGCATCGGCCTACCACACTGTCTCGGGAGCGGCAGTCTTAGTAGTTAGTGGGCAAAAACCCGTCGACCTCTTGGCTAGTGAGCAGAAGGAAGCATGGGACACAAGGGGGGACGGTGCTTGGAGTAGCGGGCGAAGACTGCGGACAATCCGGCGATGGCAGGACAGATGGACTGCGGAGGCGGTCGGAAGATGGACGGTGACCCTCATCCCGGACGTGGGAAGATGGAGTCAGAGGAATTTTGGGGAAGTTAACTACTTCCTAACCCAGTTCCTCTCAAGTTACGGATACCTTCGAAAGTATCTACAACGCATGGGAAAGGTAGATGTCCCTGGTTGCATCTACTGCGAAGCGCCGAAGCACATTTTCTTTAGCTGCACCAGATGGCACGCTGAGAGGGACACCTTGGAAGGGAGTTTTCCCAGGAGAGGAGGAGGGATTGTTTTAGTGGAGTGAACGCTAAATAATAATAATAATAATAATAATAATAATAATAATAGTAATAATAATAATAATAATAATACTAATAATAATACTAATAATAATAATACTAATAATAATACTAATAATAATAAGAATAATAATAATAATAATAATAATAATAATAATAATAATAATAATAATAATAATAATAATAATAGTAGTAATAATAATAATAATACTACTAATAATAATACTAATAATAATAATAATAATAAAAATAATAATACTAATAATAATACTAATAATAATAATAATAATAATAATAATAATAATAATAATAATAAAAATAATTATAATAATAATAATTCCGTGTGGTGTTTTCCCAGTCTCGCATCGGACGCGTCCCCAGGTGGCGGATAGGGGAACTCTCGGCTGGTCATTCTGGACCAGCGGAGAAGGTGGTAAATACCACCCGGGGACCTAAATTCTGGGCAGCTGGACGCGGAGTGAATATGGCATAAGGCACTGACTTATGGATTTTGACTTGATGTCGCGGGCTGACGACTGCAGTATTCCATCACCTTTGTAAGCAAGAGTGACATCTTGCTAAAATGGCTGATGGGCTAATGCTGCAGCCGCCTCCGTCCTGTTAAAACTTTGGCAAGCCTTCAGGTACGTTCCCCATACGTCGCCATTAGGTTGGTGGTGCAGGTTCAGTTGAGGAATCCTGATTAGTTTCCGTCCTGGCTCTGAACTTCGTTGCCCATGAAGCACGGAGTCAACCCTTGCATGGCCTCCCTGATTTCATAGATAACCATGGGGACTTATAGGGAAACTGTACTTTCGTTTGGGGACAGCGGCCTGAAGTCGGGATCCAACAAAATTAAAATGGAGACAATTTTTAGAAAACCTGAGAGGAATATGAGAGATGATGATAGAGCGAAGAGAGAAGAGGATGACGCGGCTGCTCAAAGAGGGGCCTTTAGAAGGAGAAGCTTGCTGCAAAGGTCGCCGCCAGCAAGGCGCACACCGACATCGGGCGCGGCTGGAAGTGGAGCGGCTCGTGTTGGGAGCATGAATGCCGGGGCTTTACCCCGGACCCCCACAGATGGTGCGCTGCGGACGGATGATGGGAATCGGAGGGGAGATGCTTTCAATATCGGTACTGGGACCGCTTCGACCGTGCAGCGTACACCCAATGGCACCGGCGTGACGAGGGAACAGCTTGTCACTCCCACCTCTGCAAGCAGTAACGCGACCTGTTTGGTAACGGCTCCCAATGCGGATGGCGACACAGGCGTGGGAACAGGGTGTTCTCCTCGGCTCGAGCTGATCCGGACAATGAGGAGAATGGAGGAGGATTTGATATCCCAATGCAAATTGGTAATAGACAGCATGCAGCGGGCGTTCAACCGCCAAAAGAACATCAGCAGCGATGTAAAGGCTGGTGTATCCAAAATGGCCGAGCTGCTGGATGTCACGCTGAACTACAGGCGTGCGTGGAAGGCGGCAGAAGAGGAAAAGAGCCTCATGGACTCAAGAAGGAACACTGCTGCACAGCTCGGTTCGGATACTCCGACTTCGGTAACCGCAAAACCCGAAACGGGCGGCCACTAGCCCGGTTGTGCCCGAGAGCTCCAAAAAAGCCAGGGCAAAAGAGCCCAATGGGAGCATAACTGGGCCTCCAGAAAAGGGCAAAGGAACCTGGCGGACTGTCACTAAGAAGGGCAGTTTTTTTTTTTTGTTTATGGTTAACTTGCCTTTAATCGTGCTACCATGGATTACTATGTTTAATTTTGCCTTTTTCAAATTTTTGTTCGTATTTAGGCCGCCGTATATCCATTTATCTTTAGCTTGTAGTTTGAAACTTAATCTGTATATTCTAGTGTTTAACTTTTATTCATTTGCCTTTAGCTTCTAGTTTTAAATTTAATTTTTATACTCTACTTTTATTCATTTATCTTCAGCTTCTAGTTTTAAATTTAATTTGTATATTCTAGTATTTAACTATTTTTATCGCATGTATGTTAAATGTTATAACCTCTTGGTCGCCATGACCGTTCCCTATATTAAAATTGTGTCAGCAATTTATAATAATGTATTTGCCTAAACTTGCCAACAATAATGCAAAAAAAAGGTATGGATATTTTTACTCGATACAGTATCGATGGAAAAATAACGATACGTACTCAATATCGAACAAAAAGTATCGATACCTACCCGTATCGGTCGACTATTTCAGTAAATTGAGGCTGTTGAGGTTGATGGCAATAGTAATTTTCAACCCAAGTACATGAACTTGTATTGATACTATTTTGTTTCGCCGGTATATCCTTCAAGCACTTGAACTTGAAGAGCGGTAGAATCCAAAGTATATCTATATTAACTACATGCAGGTCTACAACAAATACAACATTAGAACAACAACAGGCATTTTGTTTGTGTAAAACCATGTTTTATGCCAAAAAACAGTTCAGAGATGGCAAAGTGTGTAACAATTTATGTTCTTTCTAACTACAAAATTTATATGAATTTTACTTAATAATTACAAAAAAATAAAAGAATGACCCTTTAATATAATAATAATAATGTACTTGTTATAGATATACTTTGGTAGAATCAATTAATAAAACACTTAAAATGCCTAAAGAAGATTGATAATTTTTTTATTTTCTTAATTGCTTATATACTAAGTTAACTTAACAATAACAAATGGTAAACTGCTATAGTTTGTCCCCCTTTTTTTGTTTCTTTTTATTTATGCGGAAGTGGGGCAATCAATGACCTCTTTATTATGTTTACAATTAATAATAGCAAAGCTTGCATTTTGATTGATATAATAATAATTAAAGAATAGATTTATGTCAGTGACTAGCAAAATTGATACAAATAATTGTGGGGTTAAAATAATTATATTTCATTTAATGTTTAAGCCATAGGTCTTATATATCTATATATTTTTAATATTATTTCTTATATATTGTTACGTTTATTTAAATTTATAAACGTTGTAATTATGAGTTCTTTATTTGCAAAATAATTACACATACAACTTTTAGAGTTTTAATTAAATTACACTTTATTTAATCACTTATTTGACGATTTAACTATTCGCGATTAATAATACACGCTGGCAACTTTACTTTTTGTACTACAAGATCTTAACTAGATGACGCTCACAATACGAATGAATCAACACGTATTGGCGTTGCTTTTATATACCCTATTTTTAGGCGTTCTTGAATGTTCGAGAATTTCTACCGCCATCTATTGCGTAGTTGAAAATGCTGCGTTGCCACTTTTATCTCAGACACATTAGTGAGCATTATTATTTACTTCTAGAACCTTCAATCATTATTTAAAAATACATGTGTTGTATTTTTATTTAGTTGTTATACAATGCAGGTGTGTGTATGTTTGTGTATTGTGTTTGTTTAGTCATCGCTTTGTGTTAGTTGTTTTTGTTTTGCAATAAAGATGTTTTATAGAAACTTCTAGCTTTGAAAACAAACACAATAGGTCATTTCGTTTCACTTTCTTGGCGTCCATTATTTTAACATCTTTTTATGATTTTAATAAAGCATCTTTGTAACACTGCCGCCCACTTAAGCCTTTTCGTCCCGAATAGGCTCAACATTACCTCTGCCATATTCAGCCAGCCGCTCTAGGTGAACCACTTTCATTTTAGATCTCGGATTATGATATCTCTGTATCCGCTAAACCACGTCATTTAATTTCTTCACCACCTTGTACGGTCCCTCCCAGTGGGTTTGCAGTTTAGGGGATAATCCTTTCTTGCGTTGCGGGTTAAATAGTAGAACCATTTGTCCTTCGGTAAATCCTCCGTATTTGCTGCTCGATCATATCTGGCTTTCATCTTATCGCTGGTCATTTTAATGCGGTTACGTACAAACTCATGAAGCTCATGCAGTTCTTCTTGTGCCTGGAGAACGTTTTCATTGCCTTCGTGCACTTGTCCAGGTTTAACACCAAATTCTAAATCTGCTGGCAGTTTTAGTTCTGTCCCAAACAAGATTTTTACATGAGGTTGAATCATGTACAGCGGATCGGTACGCCAGTAGAAATTTGGGTATATGCTCATCCCAATCCTTTTGGTGTGAACTGACCACTTTCCTGAGATATTCTTCTAGGGTGCGATTGAATCTTTCCACCATTCCATCAGACTGTGGATGCAGCGGTGTCGTTCTCGTCTTTTTGATACCATAAACGTCACACATCTCTTTGAATATCGCTGATTCAAAATTTCGTCCCTGGTCTGAATGTAGTTCTAGTGGAACACCGTACCGGCACACCCAATTGTTCACAAGGGCGTCTACCATTGTTTTAGATTCTTGGTTTGGAATGGCATAAACTTCAGGCCATTTGCTAAAATAATCCATTACCACTAGTACATATCGGTTTCCAGCATCAATGACAGGAAATGGACCTGTGATATCAATAGCTATCCGCTCAAAGGGTGCACCTGCGTTGTACTGTTGAAGTTTGACACGACTTTTTCTTACAGGACCCTTGGCCTTTATGCACTCTTCGCAATTAGCTAGCCAACGTACTGTTGGCAACCTATCCAGTAATATCTCTGCTTTATCTTTTCCAGAGTTTTTGTTATACCCATATGGCTACCGCTTGGACCATTATGGAACTGCTTTAGTATCTCATTTCTTCTAGAAGTTGGCACGACAATTAAGTCCGTTGTAGTTTTGCCATATGAACTTTCCCTTGATAGATATAAGCAGCCATCTTTCACTTTCAGGCTATTCCACTGAGCCCAGTACGACTTGGCTAGTTGGCTCTCTGCCGATATTTCATTATGATTTGGTCTCCTGTTTTTCTGCTTAGCTAATATAATTTTTGCCAGGATTGGGTCAGCTTTCTGGGCCTTCGACCAGTCCTCGCTTAACCCAATTTGGGTGAGCCGCACATTAATGATGCTTTCCTTTTTCTTGATATTTGTGCAGTGCTTGCTCTCAACATTGCATGGTCATCTCGAAACGTCATCAGCGTTATTGTGTTTTCCACTTTTTCTACGCAAAATGCCAACGTCATTATTTTTGGTCTTTTTCGCCCGTTTATTCTCTCTAGCTGGCGAAGCCGATCTTGATCTTCTCCTTGTGGATCTACAGTTGCGCTGAAAATGGCCGGCCTTACCGCATTTAAAGCATTTAGCGCAAGAATTACATTTTACCTCCTTCATTATCTGTTTGACTAATTCTTTTATCTTGCTTCTATTGTCTTTGTGGTTGTACGTGCAAATATCAGGACATCGGACCCTGTACACATGTGACTTCAAGATGGCTTTTGCAGTCTCCTGGGCTAGCGCATATGAGATGGTTTCTGCAAAAGATGATTTTTGCGTAGCACAAACAGCATATTTAATATCTGGATCCTGTATGCCATTTACAAATGCTTCAATCTTAAACTGATCCAGAAACGGGTGATCTTCGCCTGGGTAAGTCAGCTGCACCAAACGTTCAATTTCCATGGCGAAGTCTTGCAGCGTCTCATTTGCCTTCTGCACCCTGCCTCGTAGCTTCATTCTGTAGAGCTCTCTTTTGTGCTCGTCACCATACTTGCGTTGTAAGGCTGCCATTATCTCCTCATAATTATTTCTGCAACCAGCTGGCAACCATTCAAGTATCTGTGCTGCTGTTCCCTTTAAAGCCAGAATTAGCTCTATAGCTATTTCTTCATTGTCCCATCTATTTTTGCTGGCCACTGTTTCGAACTGGAACTTAAAAACATTAAAAGGTGCGCTGCCGTCAAAGGTCGGTGTGTTAATCTTGCTGGCGTGCTCAGAGATAACTCTCACCGGCCCCTCTCTAATTTGTAGATCGCTAATCTGCACTTTTAATTCATGTAATTCTTCATTTACTTCTCTCTTTAGGCTGCACAGTTTTTCATCAAACTCGCTGACCCTCTGTTCTACGATGTTTACTCGTTTGTCGAAGACTTCTGATATTTCTTCAAATTTCTCATTTACCTTCGCTAAAAGCCTTTCCCCGTTGACGCTAGAGCTTTCCTGCATTGCTTTAAAGCTTTCTTGAAGCTTCTGGTTTTGGTTTTCCTGCTTCTGGTTGTTTTCTTCAATTTTCTTCATTATAGCGGCAAACATTGAATTTAAGTCTATAACGCTGTTTGTTACTGGGGTACATACTGCAATCTCTCCCTTTTCGTCTTTTTCTCCAAATTCGTATATCCCAATATCGATACCACGCTCCTTAAATTCATCTATTAACCGCTTTTGTAATTCCGCTTTATTTCCCACAGTTGGCAGACCCAACTTACTCAGCTCCATTTTTAGCTGCTCAACTTTTAGCTCGTCAAATTTCATTGTAATTATTTATTTATTATTATTTAATTAATTATATATTATTCAATCATTATTTAAAAATACATGTTGTGTATTTTTATTTAGTTGTTATACAATGCAGGTGTGTGTATGTTTGTGTATTGTGTTTGTTTAGTCATCGCTTTGTGTTAGTTGTTTTTGTTTTGCAATAAAGATGTTTTATAGAAACTTCTAGCTTTGAAAACAAACACAATAGGTCATTTCGTTTCACTTTCTTGGCGTCCATTATTTTAAGATCTTTTTATGATTTTAATAAAGCATCTTTGTAACAATATTTTGATATTCTCCCCCGCGCTGCCCGATGGTCGGTGTTGATTGAAGTTCAGACATTGCAATATCGATGTGGAAAACCCTTGGTGGTGGAACAGGTTGCGATTTTGGTTGATCGCATTTAGTAGTGGCATCATTATGCTTTTTTGAACATAGTTTGAGGATTGAGATTGCTATCAACAGTAGTACTGCGATTACAAGTGCAGAATAGCTAACTGCATGATGATGAAGGTTCTTGGACTTGATAAGTGCTGGTAGGTGGACACCGGTAGCTTCGTTTAGCTGTTCATTGAGTTCGCTTTAATGGGTTTCAAGCTGGTAATTGGTAGTGTTAAATATTTTAGTAATTTTTTTTTGTGCTTATGTGATCTATGGGCTTCAGTTGAGCATATGAGGGACCGTACAAGGTGGTGAAGAAATTAAATGACGTGGTTTAGCGGATACAGAGATATCATAATCCGAGATCTAAAATGAAAGTGGTTCACCTAGAGCGGCTGGCTGAATATGGCAGAGGTAATGTTGAGCCTATTCGGGACGAAAAGGCTTAAGTGGGCGGCAGTGTTACAAAGATGCTTTATTAAAATCATAAAAAGATGTTAAAATAATGGACGCCAAGAAAGTGAAACGAAATGACCTATTGTGTTTGTTTTCAAAGCTAGAAGTTTCTATAAAACATCTTTATTGCAAAACAAAAACAACTAACACAAAGCGATGACTAAACAAACACAATACACAAACATACACACACCTGCATTGTATAACAACTAAATAAAAATACAACACATGTATTTTTAAATAATGATTGAAGGTTATAGAAGTAAATAATAATGCTCACTAATGTGTCTGAGATAAAAGTGGCAACGCAGCATTTTCAACTACGCAATAGATGGCGGTAGAAATTCTCGAACATTCAAGAACGCCTAAAAATAGGGTATATAAAAGCAACGCCAATACGTGTTGATTCATTCGTATTGTGAGCGTCATCTAGTTAAGATCTTGTGGTACAAAAAGTAAAGTTGCCAGCGTGTATTATTAATCGCGAATAGTTAAATCGTCAAATAAGTGATTAAATAAAGTGTAATTTAATTAAAACTCTAAAAGTTGTATGTGTAATTATTTTGCAAATAAAGAACTCATAATTACAACGTTTATAAATTTAAATAAACGTAACAATATATAAGAAATAATATTAAAAATATATAGATATATAAGACCTATGGCTTAAACATTAAATGAAATATAATTATTTTAACCCCACAATTATTTGTATCAATTTTGCTAGTCACTGACATGAATCTATTCTTTAATTATTATTATATCAATCAAAATGCAAGCTTTGCTATTATTAATTGTAAACATAATAAAGAGGTCATTGATTGCCCCACTTACGCATAAATAAAAAGAAACAAAAAAAGGGGGACAAACTATAGCAGTTTACCATTTGTTATTGTTAAGTTAACTTAGTATATAAGCAATTAAGAAAATAAAAAAATTATCAATCTTCTTTAGGCATTTTAAGTGTTTTATTAATTGATTCTACCAAAGTATATCTATAACAAGTACATTATTATTATTATATTAAAGGGTCATTCTTTTATTTTTTTGTAATTATTAAGTAAAATTCATATAAATTTTGTAGTTAGAAAGAACATAAATTGTTACACACTTTGCCATCTCTGAACTGTTTTTTGGCATAAAACATGGTTTTACACAAACAAAATGCCTGTTGTTGTTCTAATGTTGTATTTGTTGTAGACCTGCATGTAGTTAATATAGATATACTTTGGATTCTACCGCTCTTCAAGTTCAAGTGCTTGAAGGATATACCGGCGAAACAAAATAGTATCAATACAAGTTCATGTACTTGGGTTGAAAATTACTATTGCCATCAACCTCAACAGCCTCAATTTACTGAAATAGTCGACCGATACGGGTAGGTATCGATACTTTTTGTTCGATATTGAGTACGTATCGTTATTTTTCCATCGATACTGTATCGAGTAAAAATATCCATACCTTTTTTTTGCATTATTGTTGGCAAGTTTAGGCAAATACATTATTATAAATTGCTGACACAATTTTAATATAGGGAACGGTCATGGCGACCAAGAGGTTATAACATTTAACATACATGCGATAAAAATAGTTAAATACTAGAATATACAAATTAAATTTAAAACTAGAAGCTGAAGATAAATGAATAAAAGTAGAGTATAAAAATTAAATTTAAAACTAGAAGCTAAAGGCAAATGAATAAAAGTTAAACACTAGAATATACAGATTAAGTTTCAAACTACAAGCTAAAGATAAATGGATATACGGCGGCCTAAATAAGAACAAAAATTTGAAAAAGGCAAAATTAAACATAGTAATCCATGGTAGCACGATTAAAGGAAAGTTAACCATAAACAAAAAAAAAAAAACTGCCCTTCTTAGTGACAGTCCGCCAGGTTCCTTTGCCCTTTTCTGGAGGCCCAGTTACGCTCCCATTGGGCTCTTTTGCCCTGGCTTTTTTGGAGCTCTCGGGCACAACCGGGCTAGTGGCCGCCCGTTTCGGGTTTTGCGGTTACCGAAGTCGGAGTATCCGAACCGAGCTGTGCAGCAGTGTTCCTTCTTGAGTCCGTGAGGCTCTTTTCCTCTTCTGCCGCCTTCCACGCACGCCTGTAGTTCAGCGTGACATCCAGCAGCTCGGCCATTTTGGATACACCAGCCTTTACATCGCTGCTGATGTTTTTTGGCGGTTGAACGCCCGCTGCATGCTGTCTATTACCAATTTGCATTGGGATATCAAATCCTCCTCCATTCTCCTCATTGTCCGGATCAGCTCGAGCCGAGGAGAACACCCTGTTCCCACGCCTGTGTCGCCATCCGCATTGGGAGCCGTTACCAAACAGGTCGCGTTACTGCTTGCAGAGGTGGGAGTGACAAGCTGTTCCCTCGTCACGCCGGTGCCATTGGGTGTACGCTGCACGGTCGAAGCGGTCCCAGTACCGATATTGAAAGCATCTCCCCTCCGATTCCCATCATCCGTCCGCAGCGCACCATCTGTGGGGGTCCGGGGTAAAGCCCCGGCATTCATGCTCCCAACATGAGCCGCTCCACTTCCAGCCGCGCCCGATGTCGGTGTGCGCCTTGCTGGCGGCGACCTTTGCAGCAAGCTTCTCCTTCTAAAGGCCCCTCTTTGAGCAGCCGCGTCATCCTCTTCTCTCTTCGCTCTATCATCATCTCTCATATTCCTCTCAGGTTTTCTAAAAATTGTCTCCATTTTAATTTTGTTGGATCCCGACTTCAGGCCGCTGTCCCCAAACGAAAGTACAGTTTCCCTATAAGTCCCCATGGTTATCTATGAAATCAGGGAGGCCATGCAAGGGTTGACTCCGTGCTTCATGGGCAACGGAGTTCAGAGCCAGGACGGAAACTAATCAGGATTCCTCAACTGAACCTGCACCACCAACCTAATGGCGACGTATGGGGAACGTACCTGAAGGCTTGCCAAAGTTTTAACAGGACGGAGGCGGCTGCAGCATTAGCCCATCAGCCATTTCAGCAAGATGTCACTCTTGCTTACAAAGGTGATGGAATACTGCAGTCGTCAGCCCGCGACATCAAGTCAAAATCCATAAGTCAGTGCCTTATGCCATATTCACTCCGCGTCCAGCTGCCCAGAATTTAGGTCCCCGGGTGGTATTTACCACCTTCTCCGCTGGTCCAGAATGACCAGCGGAGAGTTCCCCTATCCGCCACCTGGGGACGCGTCCGATGCGAGACTGGGAAAACACCACACGGAATTATTATTATTATAATTATTTTTATTATTATTATTATTATTATTATTATTATTAGTATTATTATTAGTATTATTATTTTTATTATTATTATTATTATTATTAGTATTATTATTAGTAGTATTATTATTATTATTACTACTATTATTATTATTATTATTATTATTATTATTATTATTATTATTATTATTATTATTAGTATTATTATTAGTATTATTATTATTATTATTATTAGTATTATTATTAGTATTATTATTATTATTATTACTATTATTATTATTATTATTTAGCGTTCACTCCACTAAAACAATCCCTCCTCCTCTCCTGGGAAAACTCCCTTCCCGGAACCGCTTTCTGCATTACTTCGGGAAGGGCACAGAACGACATCCTATAAAAGGATCAGTTTTCTACTCTTCCACGTCTGGGACCACCATATTTGTAGCCAGCATCATGCTATTGGCTCGTCTTCTTATAACTCTTGTGGGGGGGCCTCAATCCGTGATGCATCGAGGTCTCTTTTGTTTTTCCGAAGGATGCACTCGCAGTACCTTCTCACAGCGTTCCATCCATTCTCACACTCTAGCATTTTGCCAACTACGTTGGTGGGGGTAAATTCCCCAATATGCTCTTCCAAGGTGTCCCTCTCAGCGTGCCATCTGGTGCAGCTAAAGAAAGTGTGCTTCGGCGCTTCGCAGTAGATGCAACCAGGGACATCTACCTTTCCCATGCGTTGTAGATACTTTCGAAGGTATCCGTAACTTGAGAGGAACTGGGTTAGGAAGTAGTTAACTTCCCCAAAATTCCTCTGACTCCATCTTCCCACGTCCGGGATGAGGGTCACCGTCCATCTTCCGACCGTCTCCGCAGTCCATCTGTCCTGCCATCGCCGGATTGTCCGCAGTCTTCGCCCGCTACTCCAAGCACCGTCCCCCCTTGTGTCCCATGCTTCCTTCTGCTCACTAGCCAAGAGGTCGACGGGTAGGCCGATGCAACCCTGAGTGCGGCTGTGCGCTGTACTGCTTCCAATGCCTTGCGCTTGCCCTTGGATCTTAGCGCATCTCCCCAAATTTCAGTGCCAAACAGCAGTATGGAGTTTGTTGTCGCCATGATCAACTTTCGTTTACTCTGCGTGGGGCCGCCAATATTCGCCATCAGTCTGCTCAGCATACCCGTCACCCTTGCTGCCTTGTTGGCCACGTACTGTATCTGGGCCCAGTAATTGAGCCTACAGTCAAGTCTCAAGCCCAAGTATTTCACCATCTTCTGCGTTACCAGGGAAACATCACCCATCCGCATGCCAACCTCAAGTGGCATGTGGCCTCGTGTCATCAGTATAACCTCGGTCTTGTTTGTGGCAAGCTCCAGACCGTGGTCTTCAAGCCACACCCGAGTCCTTATCATGACTTGGTTTAACTCCTGGCAACGTCCATGTCCCGTGCTGAGATGACCGCCGCTATATCATCTGCGTACCCCACGAGGTGTGTATCCTCCGGCATACCTATGCTCAGGATCTCGTCGTAACTCAGATTCCATAGATCTGGACCCAAGATAGATCCCTGCGCTGCGCCAGACGTGATCGCCCTAGCCCGTTGTCCCTCTGGTGTGTCGTAAAGGAGCACACGGTCGTTTAGATAACTCCGGAGAATCCCCAGTAGGTATCCGGGGACGCGAAATCTCTCCCGTAGTGTCCTTATGATATCCGTCCATCGTAAGCTGTTAAAAGCATTCCGTACGTCCAGTGTAGCCAAGACAATTATGCGCTTCGGATAATAGCGTCGGCTCTGAGCACTCTCAAAATGCCTTACTTCGTCCTCAATTGCGCCGAGTGTTGATCGACCGGGTAGGAAACCGTGTTGCCTTTCCGACAGTCCTCCAGCAATCCTGACGGAATCTGATAACCTGCGTTGAAGCAGTTTCTCCAGTAGTTTCCCGGCTGTGTCCAGCATGCAGAGGGGGCGATATGCTGAAGGCTCGCCTCTACCCTTGCTGATCAATGCAAGCTTCTGTATCTTCCAAGTTTTGGGAAAGATACCCTGGGCTATACAGGAATTGTAAACTCTTAGTATTGCATCTGGTCGATTTTCAGCCAGTAGTCCTTTTACCTCAGCTGGTACTCCATCCGGTCCAGGGGCCTTGCCCCTTTTAAGGCATCGCGCCGCAGACTTGAGCTCCTCTTCTGTGAAGGGAGTAGGCATTTCACCAACTTGGTGTTCCCGTTCTTCGCGTAGCGGAGAGTGCATTGGAAACATAGATTCAACGATGTTGCCAACCTCCTCGCCGCCCAAGTGTGGGACGTTGTAGTTCCCACCTAGCCTCCCAGTAACGATCCTATAGCCGAGCCCCCATGGGTTGCTATTCAGGTCATTTCGAAGTTCCTCCCATATCGATTTTATGGCCATTAAAATTGCTACTTTCAGGGCCTTTCGCGATTGCCTAAACTCTTCAGCCTCCAAAGGAGCCTCACCGTTCCGCCTAGTCCTGGTGTATCTCCTTCTTTTGCGGAGGCAGACTCTCCTGAGTTCAGCAATCTCTGGTGTCCACCAGTAAACAGGTCGTCTATTAGAGGGGCGCGGTATACGCGGCATCGATGCGTTACAGCCCCGAATTATTCCCCGCCTCATCGCATTTGCATGGGAACTAGCATCATCAGTGGCGTTTGCGATTGAGGCAGAGTCGAAACCAGCCAGAAATGCCCCAGGATCCAGTCTAGACACGTTCCACTTGCGCGTGCCTCCCGTTCTCGATATCAGGAAAGGATTGGCTCTCGCTGCGATCTGGAAGTTAATGTAATGGTGATCACTCCCACTATAGTCCTCCAGTACCTTCCATCCAACAATTGCCCCGGCCAGGCTCTCAGACACTAAAGTGATATCCGGCGTGGTGTGTTGACACCCCGGTCTTCTGAAGGTAGCGACGTCCCCAGTGTTCGCCACGACCAGACCAAGCCTGGCGGACATGTCCAGGATGTACCTTCACCGTGTGTTAGTTGTTGGGGAACCCCATTCAACCGCCTTGGCGTTGAAGTCCCCAGCCACTATAAAGGGTCCACCCATTTCATGTACCCTATCCTCAATGAAGTCCAGCTTCGTTTTAAACTGTTCTATACTATCACTAGGGGCGAGGTAGCAACTCATCAGCGTGACATCCCTGGTTCGTACGTACGTGTGGCAACAACCGGCTCCGTACCGCGTGACCGCGAGCCTACTGTTACCAGGCAGCCAAAGTGCAGCCGTACCTGTTTCATCCTCGAACCAGGCGCCTCGGGATATTCGCCCGTACTGTTCGCTGATAATGACCACATCTGCTCCCTTCTCGGCAGCTACCTGCCCAAGTAGAGCATCCGCCGTCCAGCTCCTATACATATTCGCCTGGATCACATTCATTGTTTTCTGACCAGTGAGCAGCTCCTTGAGCCGGGCAGGTGATCAGTGCAGCCACGTTTTGCGTCGTGGCGTCGAAGGCAGCGATAGCACCTTCTGATGTCCTCGCAAGCTCGTATCTTGGGTCGAATCCATCCGATTTTTATTTGACCAACTTTCTTGAGCCTCGCGGCACCTTCCGCGGATAGCGTGACCAAAGCCCGTACCTGCTCCCGTGCGTTCGGCATCGTAATCCTTGTTCGCATCTGCTCCCCTGGGTCAGGGAGCAGCTTCAGGGTTGCCGCCTCCACTTCCTCTTTGAGTGTCAGGGAGTCAAGGTCCCGTATCTCTATTGTAGCACTTGGTCTAAGCTCCGCAATTGAGGCCGTTTCCCGGACAGTACTCTTCAACTGTCGGACGAACTCCGGTCTAACTTTCTTCCCTCTCCCAAGTTCCAAGACGATGGCTCCCGCTTTTGTCTTCCTCACGGAATTCACCCTGACCGACTCATCGGTCGCCATTTTGCTACGCAGGTCTTTAAGCACCTCTGCGTAACTATGTCCCTCTGTAGGCCTGATCATTACCGCCTCTGGTTTTAACCGCGGCGGGCGGACCTTATTCCTCTTTTTTAGGCTCTGATGGCCTTTCTGGAGGCTTTTTCCTACTGCCCTTCTTAGTGACAGTCCGCCAGGTTTCTTCGCTCTTGTCCGGAGGCCCAGTTACGGTCCCCTTGGGCTCTTTTGCCCTGGCTTTTTTGGAGCTATCGGGCACAGCCGGGCTAGTGGCTGCTCGTTTTGGGTTTGCGGTCACCGTAGTCTGAGTATCCGAACCGGACTGTGCAGCAGCCTTCCTTCTTAATTCCGTGAGGTTCTTTTCCTCGTCTGCCGTCTTCCACGCACGCCTATAATTCAGCGTGACATCCAGCAGCTTGACCATTTTGGATACACCGGCCTTTACATCGCTGCTAATGTTCTTTTGGCGGTTGAACGCCCGCTGCATGCTTTCTATCACTAATCTGCATTGGGATATCGCATCCTCCTCCATTCTCCTCATTTTGCGGATCAGCTCAAGCCGAGGAGAATACCCAGTCCCCACGCATGTGTCGCCATCCGCATTGGGAGCCGTTACCAAACAGGTCGCGTTACTGCTTGCAGAGGTGGGAGTGACAAGCTGTTCCCTCGTCACGCCGGTGCCATTGGGTGTACGCTGCACGGTCGAAGCGGTCCCAGTACCGATATTGGAAGCATTTCCCCTCCGATTCCCATCATCCGTCCGCAGCGCACCATCTGTGGGGGTCCGGGGTAAAGCCCCGGCATTCATGCTCCCAACATGAGCCGCTCCACTTCCAGCCGCGCCCGATGTCGGTGTGCGCCTTGCCGGTGGCGACCTTTGCAGCAAGCTGCTCCTTCTAAAGGCCCCTCTTTGAGCAGCCGCGTCATCCTCTTCTCTCTTCGCTCTATCATCATCTCTCATATTCCTCTCAGGTTTTTTAAAAATTGTCTCCATTTTAATTTTGTTGGGTCCCGACTTTAGGCCGCTATCCCCATACGGAAGTACAGTTTCCCTATAAGTCCCCGTGGTTATCTATTAAATCAAGGAAGCCATGCAAGGGTTGACTCCGCGCTTCATAGGCAACGGAGTTCAGAGCCAGGACGGAAACTAATCAGGATTCCTCAACTGAACCTGCACCACCAACCTAATGGCGACGTATGGGGAACGTACCTGAAGGATTGCCAAAGTTTTAACAGGACGGAGGCGGCTGCAGCATTAGCCCATCAGCCATTTCAGCAAGATGTCACTCTTGCTTACAAAGGTGATGGAATACTGCAGTCGTCAGCCCGCGACATCAAGTCAAAATTCATAAGTCAGTGCCTTATGCCATATTCACTCCGCGTCCATCACCGTCAGCTCCACCAGGCATGGTGATCAGCTGCCCAGAATTTTGAACCACGGGTGGTATTTACCACCTTCTCCGCTGGTCCAGAATGACCAGCCGAGAGTTCCCCTATCCGCCACCTGGGGACGCGTCAGATGGAAGACTGGGAAAACTGCACACGAAATTATTATTATTATAATTATTATTATTATTTAATTTACTTGATTCGTGCTTGATTCCTTCAAATATAAATATTTCATGATATTCTCATGAAATATTTATTATTTGAAACTAAACTACAAAATGGAATGTATTACTGCGGGGAAAGCATATCCATATGGCTACTGCTCAAATAGCTCATCAGTGGATTTTACCCAAATTTTGTATAGAAAAAACATAAAGTCTTATATCAAAAGCCAAATTGATTTAATGAGAACTCAATTGAATCAATAAGACAGAAGACAATAACAACTCAAAAATGTTCTACACAAAAACACAGCAAAAACTTAATAACTATATTTATTTTTTCTTTCATTAATATTTTTTTTTCGTGGTGGGCGAGGTAGGGTTTAAAAAGCCTTCGCATATACAGCGAACGTCGTCAGCTGCGTCATGTGGCGTTCACTTCACTAAAACAATCCCTCCTCCTCTCCTGGGAAAACTCCCTTCCCGGAACCGCTTTCTGCATTACTTCGGGAAGGGCCCAGAACGACATCCTATAAAAGGATCAGTTATCTACTCTCCCACGTTTGGGACCACCATATTTGTAGCATCATGCTATTGGCTCGTCTTCTTATGTCACTTGTGGGGGGCCTCAATCCGTGATGCATCGAGGTCTCTTTTCTTTTTCCGAAGGATGCACTCGCAGTACCTTCTCACAGCGTTCCATCCGTTCTCACACTCTAGCATTTTGCCAACTACGTTGATGGGGGTAAATTCCCCAATCTGCTCTTCCAAGGTGTCCCTCTCAGCGTGCCATCTGATGCAGCTGAAGAAAGTGTGCTCAGCGACATCGTTCGGCGCTTCGCAGTAGATGCAGCCAGGGTCATCTACCTTTCCCATGCGGTGTAAATACTTTCGAAAGTATCCGTGACCCGAGAGGAACTGGGTTAGGAAGTAGTTAACTTCCCCAAAATTCCTCTGACTCCATCTTCCCGCGTCTGGGATGAGGGTCGCCGTTCATCTTCCGACCGTCTCCGCAGTCCATCTGTCCTGCCATCGCCGGATTATCCGCAGTCTTCGCCCGCTACTCCCAGCACCGTCCCCCCTTGTGTCCCATGCCTCCTTCCGCTCACTAGCCAATAGGTCGACGGGTATTTTCCAACTAATTACTAAGACTGCCGCTCCCGAGACAGTGTGGTAGGCCGATGCAACCCTGAGTGCGGCTGTGCGCTGTACTGCTTCCAGTGCCTTGCGCTTGCCCTTGGATCTTAGCGCATCTCCCCAAATTTCAGTGCCATACAGCAGTATGGAGTTTGTTGTCGCCATTATCAACTTTCGTTTACTCTGCGTGGGGCCGCCAATATTCGCCATCAGTCTGCTCAGCATACCCGTCACCCTTGCTGCCTTGTTGGCCACGTACTGTATCTGGGCCCAGTAATTGAGCCTACAGTCCAGTCTTAAGCCCAAGTATTTCACCACCTTCTGCGTTACCAGGGAAACATCACCCATCCTCATGCCAACCTCAAGTGGCATGTGGCCTCGTGTCATCAGTATAACCTCGGTCTTGTTTGTGGCAAGCTCCAGACCGTGGTCTTCAAGCCACATCCGAGTCCTTATCATGACTTGGTTTAACTTTCTCCTGGCATCGTCCATGTCCCGTGCTGAGATGACCGCCGTTATATCATCTGCGTACCCCACGAGGTGTGTATCCTCCGGCATACCTATGCTCAGGATCTCGTCGTAACTCAGATTCCATAGATCTGGACCCAAGATAGATCCCTGCGCTGCGCCAGACGTGATCGCCCTAGCCCGTTGTCCCTCTGGTGTGTCGTAAAGAGGCACGCGGTCGTTTAGATAACTCCGGAGAATCCCCAGTAGGTATCCGGGGACGCGAAATCTCTCCCGTAGTGCCCTTATGATATCCGCCCATCGTAAGCTGTTAAAAGCATTCCGTACGTCCAGAGTAGCCAAGACAATTATGCGCTTCGGATAATAGCGTCGCCTCTGAGCACTCTCAAAATGCCTTACTACGTCCTCAATTGTGCCGAGTGTTGATCTACCGGGTCGGAAACCGCGTTGCCTTTCCGACAGTCCTCCAGCAATCCTGACGGAATCTGATAACCTGCGTTGAAGCAGTTTCTCCAGTAGTTTCCTAGCAGTGTCCAGCATGCAGAGGGGGCGATATGCTGAAGGCTGTGCCGGATAGCCTCTACTCTTGCTGATCAACGCAAGCTTCTGTATCTTCCACTGTTTGGGAAAGATACCCTGGGCTATACAGGAATTGTAAACTCCCAGTATTGCATCTGGTCGATTTTCAGCCAATAGTCCTATTACCTCAGCTAGTAGTCCATCCGGTCCAGGGGCCTTGCCCCTTTTAAGGCATCGCACCGCAGACTTGAGCTCCTCTTCTGTGAAGGCAGTAGGCATTTCACCAACTTGGTGTTCCCGTTGTTCGCGTAGCGGAGAGTCCATTGGAAACCGAGATTCAACGATGTTGCCAACCTCCTCGCCGCCCATGTGTGGGATGCTGGAGTTCCCACCTAGCCTCCCAGTAACGATCCTATAGCCGAGCCCCCATGGGTTGCTATTCAGGTCATTTCGAAGTTTTTTTTTTTGGCCATTAAAATTGCCACTTTCAGGGCCTTTCGCGATTGCCTAAACTCTTCAGCCTCCAAAGGAGCCTCACCGTTCCACCCAGCCCTGGTGTATCTCCTTCTTTTGCGGAGGCAGACTCTCCTGAGTTCAGCAATCTCTGGTGTTCACCAGTAAACAGGTCGTCTATTAGAGGGGCGCGTTATACGCGGCATCGATACGTTACAGCCCCGAATTATTCCCCGCATCATCGCATTTGCACGGGAACTAGCATCATCAGTGGCGTGTGCGATTGAGCCAGAGTCGAAACCAGCCAGAAATGCCCCAGAATCCAGTCTAGACACGTTCCATTTGCGCGTGCCTCCCGTTCTCGATATCAGGACAGGATTGGCCCTCGCTGCGATCTGGAAGTTAATGTAATGGTGATCACTCCCACTATAGTCCTCCAGTACCTTCCATCCAACAATTGCCCCGGCCAGGCTCTCAGACACTAAAGTGATATACGGCGTGGTGTGTTGACACCCCGGTTTTCTGAAGGTAGCGACGTCCCCAGTGTTCGCCACGACCAGACCAAGCCTGGCGGACATGTCCAGGATGTACCTTCCCCGTGTGTTAGTTGTTGGGGAACCCCATTCAACCGCCTTGGCGTTGAAGTCCCCAGCCACTATAAAGGGTCCGCCCATTTCATGTACCCTAACCTCAATGAAGTCCAGCTTCGTTTTAAACTGTTCTATACTATCACTAGGGGTGAGGTAGCAGCTCATCAGCGTGACATCCCTGGTTCGTACGTACGTGTGGCAACAACCGGCTCCGTACCGCGTGACCGCGAGCCTACTGTTACCAGGCAGCCAAAGTGCAGCCGTACCTGTTTCATCCTCGAACCAGGTGCCTCGGGATATTCGCCCGTACTGTTCGCTGATAATGACCACGTTTGCTCCCTTCCCGGCAGCTACCTGCCCAAGTAGAGCATCCGCCGTCCAGCTCCTATGCATATTCGCCTGTATCACATTCATTGTTTTCTGACCAGTGGGCAGCTCCTTGAGCCGGGCAGGTGATCAAAGCGGCTACGTTTTGCGTCGTGGCAGTGAATGCACCTAGCGGCTGCTTTGCAGTCCTTCATTTTGTGCCCAGATTCGCCACATCTAATGCACGTGTCCTTTCTGTCAGGACCAGTGCAGTTTGCCTGGGTGTGTCCCACCTCAAGGCAGCGATAGCACCTTCTGATGTCCTCGCAAGCTCGTATCTTGGCTCGGATCAATCCGATTTTTATTGGACCAACTTTCTTGAGCCTCGAGGCACCTTCCGCGGATAGCGTGACAAAAGCCCGTACCTGCTCCCGTGCGTTCGGCATCGTAGTCCTTGTTCGCATCTGCTCCCCTGGGTCAGGAAGCAGCTTCAGGATTGCCGCCTCCACTTCCTCTTTGAGAGTCAGGGAGTCAAGGTCCCTTATCTCTATTGTAGCACTTGGCCTAAGCTCCGCAATTGAGGCCGTTTCCCGGACAGTACTCTTCAACTGTCGGACGAACTCCGGTCTAACTTTCTTCCCTCTCCCAAGTTCCAAGACGATGGCTCCCGCTTTTGTCTTCCTCACGGAATTCACCCTGACCGACTCATCGGTCGCCATTTTGCTACGCAGGTCTTTAAGCACCTCTGCGTAACTATGTCCCTCTGTAGGCCTGATCATTACCGCCTCTGGTTTTAACCGCGGCGGGCGGACCTTATTCCTCTTTTTTAGGCTCTGATGGCCTTTCTGGAGGCTTTTTCCTACTGCCCTTCTTAGTGACAGTCCGCCAGGTTTCTTCGCTCTTCTTTGGAGGCCCAGTTACGCTCCCCTTGGGCTCTTTTGCCCTGGCTTTTTTGGAGATATCGGGCACAGCCGGGCTAGTGGCTGCTCGTTTTGGGTTTGCGGTCACCGTAGTCTGAGTATCCGAACCGGACTGTGCAGCAGCCTTCCTTCTTAATTCCGTGAGGTTCTTTTCCTCTTCTGCCGTCTTCCACGCATGCCTATAATTCAGCGTGACATCCAGCAGCTTGACCATTTTGGATACACCGGCCTTTACATCGCTGCTAAAGTTCTTTTGGCGGTTGAACGCCCACTGCATGCTTTCTATCACTAATCTGCATTGGGATATCGCATCCTCCTCCATTCTCCTCATTTTGCGGATCAGCTCAAGCCGAGGAGAATACCCAGTCCCCACGCATGTGTCGCCATCCGCATTGGGAGCCGTTACCAAACAGGTCGCGTTACTGCTTGCAGAGGTGGGAGTGACAAGCTGTTCCCTCGTCACGCCGGTGCCATTGGGTGTACGCTGCACGGTCGAAGCGGTCCCAGTACCGATATTGGAAGCATCTCCCCTCCGATTCCCATCATCCGTCCGCAGCGCACCATCTGTGGGGGTCCGGGGTAAAGCCCCGGCATTCATGCTCCCAACATGAGCCGCGCCCGATGTCGGTGTGCGCCTTGCCGATGGCGACCTTTGCAGCAAGCAGCTCCTTCTAAAGGCCCCTCTTTGAGCAGCCGCGTCATCCTCTTCTCTCTTCGCTCTATCATCATCTCTCATATTCCTCTCAGGTTTTTTAAAAATTATCTCCATTTTAATTTTGTTGGGTCCCGACTTCAGGCCGCTATCCC